>CM059425.1:98114579-99563882 GCA_030390025.1 Squalus acanthias | reverse complement strand
CCACAGACACGGACCCCGCACACACGGACCCCGCACACACGGACTCCACACACACGGATTCTGCACACACAGACCCCGCACACACGGATTCTGCACACACGGACCCCGCACACACAGACCCCGCACACACGGACCCCACACACACGGACCCTACACACACAGACCCCGCACACAGACCCCGCACACAGACCCCGCACACACAGACCCCACACACACAGACCCCGCACACACAGACCCCGCACACACGGACCCAGCACACACGGACCTCGCACACACAGACCCTGCACACGGACCCGCACACACAGACCCTGCACACACCGAACCCGCACACACGGACCCAGCACAAATGGACCCCACACACACAGACCCCGCACACACGGACCCCGCACACAGGGAACCCACACACGGACCCCGCACACATGGACCCTGCACACACGGACCCCGCACACACGGACCCCGCACACAGGGACCCCCCACACACGGACCCCACACACACGGACCCCACACACACGGACCCCAGCACACACGGACCCCGCACACACGGACCCCGCACACACGGACCCCGCACACACGGACCCCGCACACACGGACCCCGCACACACGGACCCCACAGACACGGACCCCGCACACACGGACCCCGCACACACGGACCCCACACACACGGACCCCACACACACGGACCCTACACACACAGACCCCGCACACAGACCCCGCACACAGACCCCGCACACACAGACCCCACACACACAGACCCCGCACACACAGACCCCGCACACACGGACCCAGCACACACGGACCTCGCACACACAGACCCTGCACACGGACCCCGCACACACAGACCCTGCACACACCGAACCCGCACACACGGACCCAGCACAAATGGACCCCACACACACAGACCCCGCACACACGGACCCCGCACACAGGGAACCCACACACGGACCCCGCACACATGGACCCTGCACACACGGACCCCGCACACACGGACCCCACACACAGGGACCCCGCACACACGGACCCCGCACACACGGACCCCGCACACACGGACCCCGCACACACGGACCCGCACACACGACCCCGCACACACGGACCCCGCACACACGGACCCCGCACACACGGACCCCGCACACACGGACCCCGCACACACGGACCCCGCACACACGGACCCCGCACACACGGACCCCGCACACACGGACCCGCACACACGGACCCGCACACACGGACCCCGCACACACGGACCCCGCACACACGGACCCCGCACACACAGACCCCGCACACACGGACCCCGCACACACGGACCCCGCACACACGGACCCCGCACACAGGACCCCGCACACACAGACCCGCACACACAGACCCCGCACACACGGACCCCGCACACACAGACCCCGCACACACGGACCCCGCACACACGGACCCCGCACACACGGACCCCGCACACACGGACCCCGCACACACGGACCCCGCACACACGGACCCCGCACACACGGACCCCGCACACACTGACCCGCACACAGCGGACCCCGCACACAGGACCCCGCACACACAGACCCCGCACACAGCGGATCCGCACACACGAGACCCCGCACACCAGGACCCCGACACACACGGACCCCGCACACACGGAACCCGCACACACGGACCCACACACACGGACCCCGCACACACAGACCCCGCACACACAGACCCCGCACACACAGACCCCGCACACACGGACCCCGCACACACGGACCCAGCACACACGGACCCAGCACACACGGACCCCGCACACACGGACCCCGCACACACAGACCCCGCACACACTGACCCCGCACACACGACCCAGCACACAGACGACCCCGCACACACTGACCCCGCTCACACGGACCCCGCACACACGGACCCGCACACACGGACCCCGCACACACTGACCCCGCACACACTGACCCCGCACACACTGGACCCCGCACACACTGACCCCGCACACACGGACCCCGCACACACGGACCCCGCACACGCGGACCCCGCACACGCGGACCCCGCACACGCGGACCCCGCACACACGGACCGCGCACACACGGACCCCACACACAGAGATCCCGCACACACAAACCCCACACACACAGACCGCGCACACACGGACCCCGCACACACGGACTCCGTACACACGGATTCCGCACACACAGACCCCGCACACACGGATTCCGCGCACACAGACCCCGCACACAGGGACCCCGCTCACAGGGACCCTGCACACACGGACCCTGCACACATGGACCCCGCACACACGGACCCCGCACACACGGATTCCGCACACACGGACCCCGCACACACAGACCCTGCACACACGGACCCCGCACAAACGGACCCCGCACACAGACCCCGCACACACAGACCCCACACACACAGACCCCGCACACACGGATTCCGCACGCACGGACCCCGCACACACGGACCCCGCACACACGGACTCCACACACACGGATTCCGCACACACAGTCCCAGCACACACGGACCCCGCACACACAGACCCCGCTCACACAGACCCCGCACACACAGACCCCGCACACACGGACCCCGCACACACGGACCCCGCACACACTGACCCCGCACACACGGACCCCGCACACACGGACCCCGCACACACGGACCCCGCACACACGGACCCCGCACACACGGACCCCGCACACACTGACCCCGCACACACGACCCCGCACACACAGGACCCCGCACACACGGACCCGCACACACGGACCCCGCACACACGGACCCCGCACACACGGACCCCACACACAGACCCGCACACACGGACCCCGCACACACAGACCCCGCACACAAGGACCCCGCACACACGGACCCCGCACACACGGACCCCGCACACACGACCCCGCACACACTGACCCCGCACACACGGACCCGCACACACGACCCCGCACACACGGACCCCGCACACACAGACCCGCACACACAGACCCCGCACACACGGACCCCGCACACACAGACCCCGCACACAGGACGCCCGCACACACAGACCCGCACACACGGACCCCGCACACTCGTACCCCGCACACACAGACCCCGCACACACAGACCCCGCACACACGACCCCGCACATCACGGACCCCGCACACACAGACCCGCACACACGACCCCGCACACACAGACCCCGCACACACGGACCCGCACACACTGACCCCGCTCACACGGACCCCGCACACACAGACCCCACACACACAGACCCCGAACACACAGACCCGCACACCAGACCCCTCACACAGGACCCCGCACACAGGACCCGCACACACGGACCCCGCACACACGGACCCAGCACACACGGACCCCGCACACACGGACCCCGCACACACGGACCCCGCACACAGGGACCCCGCACACACAGACCCCGCACACACTGACCCCGCACACACGGACCCCGACACCAGGACCCCGCACACACGGACCCGCACACAGGACCCCCGCACACAGGGACCCGCACACACGGACCCCGCACACACGGATTCCGCACACACGGACCCCGCACACACAGACCCTGCACACACGGACCCCGCACAAACGGACCCCGCACACAGGGAACACGCACACGCACACACGGACCCCGCACACACGGACGCCGCACACACGGACCCCGCACACACGGACCCCGCACACACGGGCCCCGCACACACGGACCCCGCACACACGGATTCCGCACACACGGATCCCGCACACACAGACCACACACACACGGACCCCACACACACAGACCCCGCACACAGACCCCGCACACACAGACCCAACACACACAGACCCCGCACACACGGATTCCGCACACACGGACCCCGCACACACGGACCCCGCACACACAGACCCCGCACACATGGAACCTGCACACATGCACCCCGCACACACGGATTCCGCACACACGGACCCCGCACACATGGACCCTGCACACACGGACCCCGCACACACGGACCCCGCACACAGGGACCCCACACACACAGACCCCGCACACACGGACCCCGCACACACGGACCCCGCACACACGGACCCCGCACACACGGACCCCGCACACACGGACCCCGCACACACGGACCCCGCACACACGGACCCCGCACACACGGACCCCGCACACACGGACCCCGCACACACGGACCCCGCACACACGGACCCCGCACACACGGACCCCGCACACACGGACCCCGCACACACGGACCCCGCACACACGGACCCCGCACACACGGACCCCGCACACACGGACCCCGCACACACGGACCCCGCACACACAGACCCCGCACACACGGACCCGCACACACGGACCCCGCACACACGGACCCCGCACACACGGACCCCGCACACACGGACCCCGCACACACGGACCCCGCACACACAGACCCCGCACACACGGACCCCGCACACACGGACCCCGCACACACGGACCCCGCACACACGGACCCCGCACACACGGACCCCGCACACACGGACCCCGCACACACGGACCCCGCACACACGGACCCCGCACACACGGACCCCGCACACACGGACCCCG
This sequence comes from Squalus acanthias, assembly GCA_030390025.1. Taxonomy (NCBI): domain Eukaryota; kingdom Metazoa; phylum Chordata; class Chondrichthyes; order Squaliformes; family Squalidae; genus Squalus; species Squalus acanthias. Next base: position 99,559,360 of record CM059425.1, on the reverse strand, counting down.
CACACACTGACCCCGCACACACAGACCCCGCACACACAGACCCCGCACACACAGACCCCGCACACACGGAATCCGCACACATGGATCCTGCACACACGGACCCCACACACACAGACCCCGCACACACGGACCCCGCACACACAGACCCCGCACACAGACCCCGCACACATAGACCCCACACACACACTCCCCGCACACACGGATTCCGCACACATAGACCCCGCACACACGGATTACGCACACACAGACCCCGAACACAAGGACCCCGCACACAGGGCCCCCGCACACACAGACCACGCACACACGGATTCCGCACACACAGACCCCGCACACACGGATTCCGCACACACAGACCCCGCACACAGGGACCCCGCACACAGGGACCCCGCACACACAGACCCCGCACACATGGACCCTGCACACACTGACCCCGCACACACGGATCCCGCACACACGGACCCCGCACACACGGACCCCGCACACACGGACCCGCACACACGGACCCGCACACACAGACCCCGCACACACGGACCCGCACACACGGACCCCGCACACACGGACCCCGCACACACGGACCCGCACACACGGACCCCGCACACACAGACCCCGCACACACAGACCCCGCACACACGACCCCGCACACACGGACCCCGCACACACGGACCCCGCACACACGGACCCAGCACACACGGACCCCGCACACACGGACCCCGCACACACGGACCCCGCACACACGGACCCCGCACACACGGACCCCGCACACACGGACCCCGCACACACGGACCCCGCACACACGGACCCCGCACACACGGACCCCGCACACACGGACCCCGCACACACGGACCCCGCACACACAGGACCCCGCACACACGGACCCCGCACACACGGACCCGCACACACAGACCCCGCACACACAGACCCCGCACACACAGACCCCGCACACACGGACCCCGCACACACGACCCCGCACACACAGACCCCGCACACACGGACCCCGCACACACGGACCCCGCACACACTGACCCCGCACACACGGACCCCGCACACACGGACCCCGCACACACAGACCCCGCACACACGGACCCCGCACACACGGACCCCGCACACACGTACCCCAGCACACACAGACCCCGCACACACGGACCCCGCACACACGACCCCGCACACACGGACCCCGCACACACAGACCCCGCACACACTGACCCCGCACACACAGGACCCCGCACACACAGACCCCGCACACACGACCCCTCACACAGGACCCCCTCACACACGGACCCCGCACACACGGACCCCGCACACACAGGACCCCGCACACACGGACCCCGCACACAGCGACCCCGCACACACTGACCCCGCACACACGGACCCCGCACACACGGACCCGCACACACAGACCCCGCACACACGGACCCCGCACACACGGACCCCGCACACACGGACCCCGCACACACGGACCCCGCACACACAGACCCCGCACACACAGACCCCGCACACAGGGATCCCTGCACACACGGACCCCGCACACACAGACCCCGCACACACGGACTCCGCACACACGGACCCCGCACACACGGACCCCGCACACACAGACCCCGCACACACGGACCCCGCACACACAGACCCCGCACACAGACCCCGCACACAGACCCCGCACACACAGACCCCGCACTCACAGACCCCGCACACACGGATCCCGCACACACGGATTCCGCACACACAGACCCCGCACACACGGATTCCGCACACACGACCCGCACACAGACCCCGCACACACAGACCCCGCACACACGGACCCCGCACACACGGACCCCGCACACACGGACCCCGCACACTTGGATTCCGCACACACGGACCCCGCACACACGGACCCCTGCACACACGGACCCCGCACACACGGACCCCGCACACAGGGACCCCACACACACGGACCCCGCACACACGGACCCCGCACACACGGACCCCGCACACACGGACCCCGCACACAGGGACCCCACACACACGGACCCCGCACACACGGACCCCGCACACACGGACCCCGCACACACGGACTCCACACACACGGATTCTGCACACACAGACCCCGCACACACGGATTCTGCACACACGGACCCCGCACACAGACCCCGCACACAGACCCCGCACACACAGACCCCACACACACTGACCCCGCACACACGGACCCCGCACACACGGACCCAGCACACACTGACCCCGCACACACTGACCCCGCACACACGGAGCCCGCACACACGGACCTCGCACACACGGACCCTGCACACACGGACCCCGCACACACGGACCCTGCACACACGGACCCCGCACACACGGACCCAGCACACATGGACCCCACACACACAGACCCCGCACACACAGACCCCGCACACACGGACCCCGCACACACGGACCCAGCACACATGGACCCCGCACACACGGACCCCGCACACACGGACCCCGCACACACGGACCCCGCACACACGGACCCCGCACACACGGACCCCGCACACACGGACCCCGCACACACGGACCCGCACACACGGACCCGCACACACGGACCCCGCACACACGGACCCGCACACACAGACCCCGCACACACGGACCCCGCACACACGGACCCCGCACACACGGACCCCGCACACACGGACCCCGCACACACGGACCCCGCACACACGGACCCCGCACACACGGACCCCGCACACACGGACCCCGCACACACGGACCCCGCACACACGGACCCCGCACACACGGACCCGCACACACGGACCCCGCACACACAGACCCCGCACACACGGACCCCGCACACACGGACCCCGCACACACGGACCCCGCACACACGGATCCCGCACACACAGACCCCGCACACACAGACCCCGCACACACAGACCCCGCACACACAGACCCCGCACACACAGACCCCGCACACACAGACCCCGCACACACAGACCCCGCACACACGGACCCCACACACAAAGACCACGCCCACACGGACCCCGCACACACGGACCCAGCACACACGGACCCCGCACACACAGGACCCCGCACACACAGACCCCGCACACACGGACCCCGCACACAGGGAACCCGCACACATGGACCCCACACACACGGACCCTGCACACACGGACCCCGCACACACAGACACCGCACACACGGAATCCGCACACATGGATCCTGCACACACGGACCCCACACACACGGACCCCGCACACACTGACCCCGCACACACGGACCCCGCACACACGGACCCCGCACACACGGACCCCGCACACACAGACCCCGCACACACAGAACCCGCACACAGACCCCGCACACACAGACCCCACACACATGGACCCTGCACACAAGCACCCCGCACACACAGACCCCGCACACTTGGATTCCGCACACACAGACCCCGCACACACGGACCCCGCACACACGGACCCCGCACACACAGACCCCGCACACACAGACCCCGCACACAGACCCCGCACACACAGACCCCACACACACACACCCCGCACACACGGATTCCGCACACATAGACCCCGCACACACGGATTCCGCACAAACAGACCCCGCACACAGGGACCCCGCACACAGGGCCCCCGCACACACAGACCACGCACACACGGATTCCGCACACACAGACCCCGCACACAGGGACCCCGCACACAGGGACCCCGCACACAGGGACCCCGCACACAGGGACCCCGCACACAGGGAACCCACACACACAGACCCCGCACACAGGGAACCCACACACACAGACCCCGCACAGATGGACCCCGCACACACGGACCCCGCACACAGGGAACCCACACACACAGACCCCGCACACACGGACCCCGCACACACGGACACGGCACACAGGGACCCCGCACACACGGACCCCGCACACACGGACCCCGCACACACGGACCCCGCACACACGGACCCCGCACACACGGACCCCGCACACACGGACCCCGCACACATGGACCCCGCACACACGGACCCCGCACACACGGACCCCGCACACACGGACCCCGCACACACGGACCCCGCACACACGGACCCCGCACACACGGACCCCGCACACACAGACCCCGCACACACGGACTCCGCACACACGGACCCGCACACACTGGACCCCGCACACACGGACCCCGCACACACGGACCCCGCACACACAGACCCCGCACACACAGACCCCGCACACACAGACCCCGCACACACAGACCCCGCACACACAGACCCCGCACACACGGACCCGCACACACGGACCCCGCACACACGGACCCGCACACACGGACCCCGCACACACGGACCCCGCACACACGGACCCCGCACACACAGGACCCCGCACACACGGACCCCGCACACACGGACCCCGCACACACGGACCCCGCACACACGGACCCCGCACACACGGACCCCGCACACACGGACCCCGCACACACGGACCCGCACACACGGACCCGCACACACAGACCCGCACACACGGACCCCGCACACACGGACCCCGCACACACAGACCCCGCACACACAGACCCCGCACACACAGACCCCGCACACACGGACCCCACACACACGGACCCCACACACACGGACCCCGCACACACAGACCCCGCACACACAGACCCCGCACACACAGACCCCGCACACACAGACCCCACACACACGGACCCCGCACACACGGACCCCGCACACACGGACCCCGCACACACGGACCCCGCACACACAGACCCCGCACACACGGACCCCGCACACATGGATCCTGCACACACGGACCCCACACACACAGACCCCGCACACACGGACCCCGCACACACAGACCCCGCACACACGGACCCCGCACACACGGACCCCGCACACACGGACCCCGCACACACGGACCCCGCACACACGGACCCCGCACACACGGACCCCGCACACACGGACCCCGCACACACAGACCCCGCACACACGGACCCCGCACACACGGACCCCGCACACACGGACCCCGCACACACGGACCCCGCACACACTGACCCCGCACACACGGACCCCGCACACACGGACCCCGCACACAGGGACCCAGCACACACGGACCCCGCACATACAGACCCCGCACACACGGACCCCACACACACGGACCCACACACACAGGACCCCGCACACACGGACCCGCACACACGGACCCCGCTCACACGGACCCCGCACACACGGACCCCGCACACACGGACCCCGCACACACGGACCCCGCACACACGGACCCCGCACACACGGACCCCTCACACACGGACCCCGCACATACAGACCCCCACACACAGGCCCCACACACACGGACCCCGCACACACGGACACCGCACACACGGACCCCGCACACACAGACCCCGCACACACGGACCCCGCACACACAGACCCCGCACACACGGACCCCGCACACACGGACCCCGCACACACGGACCCCGCACACACGGACCCCGCACACACGGACCCCGCACACACGGACCCCGCACACACGGACCCCGCACACACGGGACCCCGCACACACGGACCCCGCACACACGGACCCTCCACCACGGACCCCGCACACACGGACCCCGCACACACGGACCCCGCACACAGGACCCCGCACACACGGACCCCGCACACAGGGAACCCGACACATGGACCCGCACACAGACCCCGCACACACGGACCCCGCACCACAGGACCCCGCACACTCACGGACCCCGCACCACACAGGACCCCGCACACACGGACCCCGCACACACAGACCCCGCAACACGGACCCGCACACACAGACCCGCACACACAGACCGCACACACGGACCCCAGCACACACGGACCCGCACACACGGACCCCCGCACCACACGGACCCCGCACACACGGGACCCCGCACACACGGACCCCGCACACAGGACCCCGCACACACAGACCCCGCACACACAGACCCCGCACACAAGACCCGCACACACCGGACACCGACACAGACCCCACCCACACGGACCCCGCACACACGGACCCACACACACAGGGACACCGCACACACGGACCCCGCACACAGGGACCCCGCACACAGGGACCCCGCACACAGGGACCCCGCACACAGGGACCCCGCACACAGGGACCCCGCACACACGGACCCCGCACACACGGACCCCGCACACACGGACCCCGCACACACGGACTCCGCACACACGGACCCCGCACACACGGACCCCGCACACACGGACCCCGCACACACGGACCCCGCACACACGGACCCCGCACACACGGACCCCGCACACACGGACCCCGCACACACGGACCCCGCACACACGGACCCCGCACACACGGATTCCGCACACACAGACCCCGCACACACGGACCCCGCACATACAGACCCCACACACAGGGACCCCACACACACAGGGACCCCACACACACGGACCCCGCACACACGGACCCCGCACCCACGGACCCCGCACCCACGGACCCCGCACACAGGGACCCCGCACACACGGACCCCGCACACAGGGACCCCGCACACACGGACCCCGCACACACGGACCCTGCACATACAGACCCCACCCACAGGGACCCCACTCACATGGACCCCGCGCACACACGGACCCCGCACACACACGGACCCCGCACACACGGACCCCGCACACAGGGACCCCGCACACAGGGACCCCGCACACAGGGACCCCGCACACAGGGACCCCGCACACACGGACTCCGCACACACGGACTCCGCACACATGGATCCTGCACACACGGACCCCGCACACACAGACCCCGCACACACGGACCCCGCACACACGGACCCCGCACACACGGACCCAACACACACGGACCCCGCACACACGGACCCCGCACACACAGACCCCGCACACACGGACCCCGCACACACGGAACCCATACAGACGGTCCCTTGATTAGAATTAAATAATTTTTATCACTTCCAGAAGTAAAAACACCTCCAAAGAATGAACTAAAGACTTTCTTCACAAAGCTAACTATAATTCGACATTCTGTAGTCTGCCAAGATTGGATCAAATTACACATTGCAGGATTGTCTACAGCAGCAGGATCAAATTACACATTGCAGACAAACTGTTGGGTGTTGTCGAAGTTTCGACTCCCGAGTAAGACTCTTGAAACATAAAGTATCGTCAAAGACAGGCTTTATTATTTACTTGCTCGCAAGGAGAATGCATGTAGTCAACGGCTACATGACACTCTGCAGTACAGAAGGAAAAGCAGCATCTTTATACACAGAAAGCAACAGGCTTTTCTATATCACATAACATGTTGTTTAAAGTAAGCTAAGTTAAAAGTTAAAAAAATAGAAATGCCTTAAGATAAGACTAGCTAATCTCTACAGTCATGGAGTCTGTCTGTCTGTTCTTCTTCTCCCACCAAGGCCAAGGCACCTGGAGTCAAAGGCTAAATGTTTACTTCACTAGTCCTTGGTTATCTCAAGTTGATTAGAAGAAGCCTTTCTGTTCTGTACCAGTTGCTGCGAAAACAGCATAATTTGCAAAGTTTAAATTCATCACCATGAGAAGTCATAAACAACTACAATCTTTTCCCAGGCAAGTCAGAATCGGCCATTTTGTATCTCTTATTCTGTGTCTCGGAAGCCATTTTGTGTCCAAGTAAAAATACACTTCCACATTCCCCCCTTTTTGTCCTTCTAGGACAAAATAGCTCAATTTAACCCTTTTGGTCTCTCCTGTCGGTTCCTGTACCAAATTTGAATTTTGGCCAGGGATGCCAACTTCTTTTCTGTTTTAACCATCCTCGGGATTATACCTGTATTGATGGCTGACCTTATTTAAGATCGTCTCTCCTTTCTGTCTATCCTTAGGGTTGGGCATGTAATTCTTTCAATTCTAATTTGTCCAGTTTTAATTTTGGCCACTGTAACTGGCATCATCTTGGTCATCTAATCCTTAAAAATTTATCTTACCCAATCACCTTAGCTCTTCCCCTAGGGGACTGTTCTTCTCTTCTTCTTCATTTACTTCCCTCTGTACCATCATACTTCCTCCGGGTATAACTGCCTTACCTAGCCTATTACAACAGCATTTAATCATTGTGACAAACAGAATTACTGCTACCACTACTACTAGTCCATGCAATAATATTTGTCCCATTGATCCCAGCCATCCTCCCAGTATCCAGTCAAACCATCCTTGGCTCTTTGGATTCTTATACTGACTCACTGCATCTCTTATGTGTTTAACTATGTTAGTTATATTTTCTGAACTGTCTGGGATATAGGTACAACATTCACTCCCTATCAAAGCACAAGTTCCTCCTTTATTTGCCAACAGATAATCTAATGCCATTCGATTCTGCAATGTCATTACTCTTATAGCGACCATTTCAGCACTCATTTCGGACAATCCTTCCTCAGTTTCATTTGCCACTTTTTCTATCAGATTTGCGAGCTCGTTTACTTCTCCCATTAACTTCCCTATTCCGTATGGGGCTATTAATACTCCAAAGACTCTTTCATAAGTTGTTATCTCTCTTTTACTTCTTTGGAATTCATGATGTTCTCCTATATTGTCTAAAATGTGGATATAAGGTACTACATAACCCAAATAGCAGGACCCTGTCCAGTTATGTGGCAACCATGGATAAGCCTTGTTCCCGCATATAAAATAGGTGCAATTATAGGCCGTCAAGTTACCCTCTCCTCCCATCCATATTCGGATAGGGTCGCCTGTCCAGTGGGACCTACTGGTTTTATTATTTACTTTAGTCCATTCAAACTGAAAAAATCCCTGCTCAAGCAGGCCAGGAATTGGTGGTTGCCACATGACTGTTTGATTACAGGAACTCTCTCCGACTTTCTTTTCATCCTGCATCCTGCTTACTGCAGCCTGCTTTTTAAAACATAATGCCCCTTGTGGTCTACCAACTCCTGAGGTATTAGTTAATACAAGAAACGGGGGTGTTCGAGTATGATTATAATTGGGCTGATACCACCCCTGAAAGGTGGTTAGGTTAGACCCTGCTGATCTCCACTGTTCTACATCTGAGGTCTGATCCGGGTCCCTTGAACTGTTTCTTCTTATTACCCATTCTGCTGTTTCGGAAGTATTAAAGGGAATTGATCTGAGGGGGATCCCTCCCGTGGTGTGAATAGGTATATGGGCACAGAGCCAACAACTAGATCTACCACTAGTTTTAGCATGCTCGTAAGACATGTACAAGAAAGTGTTAACGTGTAATTCTCGTTACTTTCGGGATCCTTCCCCACCTCTTTGGCACGTCATGCGTATCAATCTGATTAATATGCAAAATATAAGTAACAGCTTCATTGTTTAAGTCCTTCAAAATTTAATTGTCCTTGTTTGGTGCTTTCTTGCAATGGGATGCGTTGACCCAGGTAGATCTTTCCTTAACTTTTCGACTCCATTTTTGTCTATTATCCCCCCCCCCCCCCCTGTGTTGTTTTGCATTTTACGATTCCCTTATCACTTCTATTTGTCTTTTGATGCTTGATATTCGACCTTGCTGGCATTTCTGCTATCTGTTTCTGGCTGCATGTTGTCAGTCTCTGTTCTAAGAATTAAAACCCATCTTTGAATCAAACAGCTATTTCTTACAATTCCCTTCTTTGAGAAGGAAATATACTTATTGACTTCTCACAATCGGCTCTTGACTAATCTAGCTAGTTCTTATTGCTCTCTCAACTTGGGCGTTAGTTATCAGTCCATTCCTTTGAGGAGAAGGAGCAACCTCAAATTCAATTCATTGTTCCGGTGTTCCAATTCTGCCCCGCCTGGGGTATCCTCTGTTTCTTCTATCTTCCTGATGTTACCCCGCCTGGGGTTCTCCTCTACATTGCTTCGGATCCTCTCTTTCGGTGTGCTCAATTTGTTAGTGCTGGTTAGTCATAAACATGAGTACCCAATTGGCTTGTGTATCTTACTACGTAGGTTACATATATCAAATACACTATCATTACAAGTTGGATAACTACCAGAGCATGTGAAATAATACAAATCTAAGGGTGTGCTGATATATATTAAGCCCAATATCCCACCAGTGTGAGTTGTCCCCTATGCTGTCAATTTCAATATCTATTCTCGAGTTGTCTTCCTTCAGAACATAAAAATGCTTTAGGGAGGAGTTCAGTCGCATCATGAGCTCACTGATACCCTTAGACAACAGGGGAATGTAGTATCCGAATTGTGCCACATAACTGTGCAGCTCATACTTAACGTGCTGGTTGATGGGACAGGTCCTGTTAGACCCGTAAAGCATGGTAGTTGTGGTAGTAGTGACACAGGAGGCACCACCAAAGCCACCTAATACTGGATTCGCACTGGTTTTTCCCATGCTCTGTTACCTACAAAACACAATTATTACAGTCACAGTTAAATTCAGTCTTACAATCATTTCAAGCAACATTACAGTTTAACATCTAATCAACAAATCATGGACTTAAAAGATTCTCCAGATCTCATTTACTCATATCCATCTTGTGGCTAATTCTTACGAAACATGATTTCTCCTTAGCCCTCAATTGTCCCAATCCAGATTCCATGTAACTCTCCACTTCAATTTCAATTTCCAATCCCTCTAACAGGTACCAGTGTGTTTAACTCTATTCTGTTTCATTAATTAGATAGTTTCTCGATGGAGTATGTATCAATGCTTTAAAAGTTGTCTCGCTCTCCTGAACCACATCAACCATTTCATGTCTTGCTGTTGTCAAGTAACTGAGCATGTCTGAGACCCGTTCTTCAGTGCAGATTCACCATACATTCCCGGATGGTAATTGCCTCATACGTAACGAATCACATTTGCACACTCATACCGGTATCTCAATATCATGCCACATGTGCCTTTCTCGGGCTTTCAGGTATCTTATCAAAAGATTGTCTTTGTTCATCTTCCTCTGCATGGTCCCGAAGCCTTGGATAGTGGCCAGGCTATCAAATTCAGTTTTCTTAAAAAGTTCATTATAGGCAGGGACACAAATGTCTCCAAGAGAAAGCTAGCAATTTACTATTCTTAGCTACTCTTTCCTGACTTTCACCAGAAAGTTTTTAAAATTCCCATTCAGCAGTGTAATTCTCCTGTTTCAATCTTACACCTTCAATCACTTCCCTTTAATTACCATTCATATCTCATTCATGAGCCCTGGAGAAACTTTACTGTCCAGTACAATATTTAAGATTGAAAACATTGATCAAACATTCTCACTTGGTCCAAGTTATTAAAGTTTTTTTTTATTTGTCCTTATTTTAGAGGATCTTTTATTTTCCCTAAAGTAACCCAATATATATACAGTATAGTGCCTGAGTTCATTTTGTCATTTCAAAATTATCCCAAAATCCAAACAGCAGTATTATTGAACTGACAGGTTTTGTCAATGTTCAATTTCATTTCTATCAATTTATCTTATCAATTCCAATTTCAGAAACAAATGATTTCCAGGCTAGGTGGCTTACACAGTGTTTTAACATTAGAGACAGAAGTGCTGCAATTAGTTTACAAGGTAACTTCCATATAACAAAAGAAAGAAGAGAATCCATTGTGACTCTGCTTAAAGCACAAGGGGTTAATTTATCAAATCATAATTTTCCTTCTGGGAAATGTTAAATTAAAATTAAGAAACTTAAATTTAATAATGTCCAATATCTTTGAATGTCATACTAAAGTTGTTGCTCGGTGAACTTAATCAGCTGTCAGTGGAAAGGGTTAACTCCTTTGCAGGTCTTTAAGAAGGTGGAGTGAAACATTGTCAGGCGCACGCAATTGCGTCACTTCACGTAAATAAAAAAAACTTTCCCGATCGAAAAAGACAGTTGTGTTTTCACATTTTAACTAAACACGAACAGAACAGACAAAACAAAACAAAATAGCACATGCTTGTAGAAAACCATAAATCACATCATATTTCTTATAACTGGAGAAAAATTAGTTTTTCACATTTAAGCAAATCAAATCAAACTGCTTTGGAAGATTTCACCATAGCAACTGCGACTTCAAGGTTAAATCTTAGACCAAAACTTAATCTTTTGTTAAACAAACTTTTTGTTGTTCTTCTCAGTTTTTACACACCAGCTTAACTTAAATTGTAGTTCAAAGTTTTTTTTTCAATTCTTGGGGCACCATCTATTGCAGCCACACATCGTGGCATTGCCTTCGCTACTGGATCCCTCTGTAACTAACCGTTGAATCGGCTCTGCTTTCCCTGCAAAGTCTGATATAAAATTCCTTCTGTAGTTAAATAGTCCCAACACTTTCCTCACTCCCCGGATGGTCACTGGCCTTGGCATGTCTTTTATGGCTGCCTTTGTTTCTGCAGGAGTGCCTTATACCCCTGGTTAATTTCGTGTCCTAGATACCTTACTTTGGACAGTCCAACCCGTGCCTTTTTTTTTTTGGGTTCAATTTAATGCCAGCTTTTCCTTTGGCATCCTCTGATGCAATCATTATGTCATTGACATATTGGAGTAGGGCACTCTGATACTTTGATAGGTCTAACTCGTCTAAGGCTTGACTCAGTACATGGTGGAATATATTTGGACTATTGTGGAACCCCTGCGGGATCCTGGTTCATGTATATTGTCTATCCCTGACAGTAAAGGTGAATTTCCCTTGTGATTCCTCTGCCAATGGTATGGATCAGAACCCGTTCTGTATCCAAGACTGTAAATATTTTAAAGTCTGGTTTCAGACCATTAAATATCTTATTCAATGTGGTCTACACAAATTTACACCAACCAGAATTTCACCGTGCACAATAAAAGTCTGGTTTTAATAGGTTAATTAACCTCAATAACTCCAATTCAATCCAGATCAAAAAAATGTTTTTTAAACTAACCAGTATCACTTGGAAAAGAAAGAAACCATAGTCACATTAACAAAGAAACAATTACCCATGCCTTGTAAACATTCAAATTCATTTTCTTCCAGTCACATTGGCAACTGTGACTTCAAGGCTGAAGCTTATCTTTTGTAAAACAATTAACAAACTTAAAACAACACACGCTTGACTATCATTCAAGACAAGTCTTCAAAGGGTTAAACAGCTTTTAGCTCTCAGTACAAAAGAGTGGGTGGAGCTAAAACAAAAATGACAGACACTTTTTTTTAAAGACAGACTTTCAGACAAAATAAATACTGTAACTTCTTAAACATTCACAGTCAGAAAACTATCACTATTTTTACCACACTTTCACCCAGACTGAGATCTCAGCATTCCCTTTAAGATTCCTTTCACTCAGCAAATCCTGGATTTTATTTGCCTCGACACAGACATTAATAACTTCCATGTCGGTAAAAGTTAAAATTTCACTCCTTTTTTTTTACATAAGCGTCTCAGCAGCTTTTCCTGGCTTGCCAAATCCCTTTTTTTTTCTTTGCTGAGTTTCAGATTTCAATGTCGGTAAATTAGATCTTTTTTTTTCTTCTTTATCTTTGGTTTGTCTTAAAGCCATTTGTCTGACTTCATCTTGTTTAGCCAATTTACTCACTGGGTCTTTTCTCTTATTTTTAATGTCAGATCTACTGGCTTGCATACTACGGTCCTTACGCCTTTCTGCTTCCTTTTTCCAGTCTGAAAAGGCTGACCAATTTACTGACTTTTTACCTTTTCTTTGTGGGTCTCTATTTGTTAGACAGTCCTCTAGACACGTAATGCTGTCTAGGTTAAAGGTTCCATCAATAGGGAACGGGTGTCTGTCATTCTTGGTCCATTTAGACCAATCGGACAAATCCCTTGTGGATGTCCGACCACAGTTCTGGAAGATGTAAAAAGCTGGAGTTCCTTTTTCTGGGATCTTACTCTGTGAAGCTCCCATCTTAGTAAAGTTTTAATTATACTAGGCACTCTTCTTCTAAATCGCAAGTTTTACCCTTTACCCCTTTACGATTATATTTGACTATCCAAAGTTCCACAAGTGATGAACAATAACAAGAACTAACAACAATCAAGACAATTATAAGTAATGCAAAAGCCCAAACAGGCAAACAAATCAAGTAATCAAACATTTAACCTTATACTTTAAACTAAACAAATAGTCAATTCTCAGTTTGCGTTGTACTCCACTACAGACTGAGTCCTTAACATTTAACTTATACTCTATACGAAGGTTTCTTGTCTGAACCTTTCTGCCAAAAGACTCATCTTTTTTTTTCTTTCGGCTCAAGGGACCCACCCTTGATACTGCAGTTTTAATCTTTTAGCGCATTTATCACAACCTGGTACCTTTATCAGTCCGGGACAAAACCCTACCGACTTTTCCCTTGCCTCCTTTGCCCGATAGTTTTGAGACTTGAGCTGTCAGCATCCTCCTCCCTTTTTTTTTTAACGTTAAAAAAAGAAGCAAAAGTTACAAGATTCAACTCAAATCTTAAACACGAGTCTTAACAGATTGCAGTACTCCCGTCGGAAGAAACAGACTACACCAATTCAGTATCTAATGAGAAATCCTTTTTATGTGATAAAACATCACTGTGGCCATTCAGGATTTGTCACTAGAAATTCGTGGTGTCCTTTGTGCATGACTTACCGAAAGGTAGCAAGCGATCTCGGTGGAACCTCCAAGAAATACTGTCGAAGTTTCGACTCCCGAGTAAGACTCTTGAAACATAAAGTATCGTCAAAGACAGGCTTTATTATTTACTTGCTCGCAAGGAGAATGCATGTAGTCAACGGCTACATGACACTCTGCAGTACAGAAGGAAAAGCAGCATCTTTATACACAGAAAGCAACAGGCTTTTCTATATCACATAACATGCTGTTTAAAGTAAGCTAAGTTAAAAGTTAAAAAAATAGAAATGCCTTAAGATAAGACTAGCTAATCTCTACAGTCATGGAGTCTGTCTGTCTGTTCTTCTTCTCCCACCAAGGCCAAGGCACCTGGAGTCAAAGGCTAAATGTTTACTTCACTAGTCCTTGGTTATCTCAAGTTGATTAGAAGAAGCCTTTCTGTTCTGTACCAGTTGCTGCAAAAACAGCATAGTCTGCAAAGTTTAAATTCATCACCATGAGAAGTAATAAACAACTACAATCTTTTCCCAGGCAAGTCAGAGTCAGCCATTTTGTATCTCTTATTCTGTGTCTAGGAAGCCATTTTGTGTCCAAGTAAAAATACACTTCCACAGTGTGTCTTGTCCTCCAAGGGGACCAATCAGAAATCTGGTGTTGCAAATATACGTAGCTGAAAATGTTACAGGGAAAGCGGGTGGGCGGGGGAGGGGAGGAAAGAACAATGGGGAAGGTCTGTGATTGGGTGAAAGGCTGAAGTGATTAAATGAGAAAAGGGATGATGGTGCAAGGCAAAACCTGGTAGTAATGGGACAAGTAAAGAAACAAAAGATGGGTCGGGAGGAGGTGTAAATGGCAACAGCAGAACCATTACCAGCACCTGCTGTCCGATAAAATGGGAGCAGTGGTAATGATCTGAAATTGTTCAACTCGATGTTGAGTCCGGAAGGTTGTAAAGTCCTAATCGAAATATACTGTTCCTTGAGCGTCCGTTGAGCTTCATTGGAACAGTGTAGGAGGCCGAGGATAGAGAGGTCAGAGTGGGAGTTGGGCGGAGAAATAAAATGGCAAGCGACCAGAAGTAAACTGAACAGAGGTGATCAGCTGAGCGATCACCCAATCTGCGTTTGGTCTCCCCAATGTAGAGGAGACCACATTGTGAGCAGTGAATACAGTATACTAAATTGTATAAAGAAGTGTAAGTAAATCTCTGTTTCACCTGGAAGGAGTGTTTGGAGCTTTGGACGGTGAGAAGGGAGGGGGTGAAAGGGCAGGTGCTGCATCTCCTGTGTTGTATGTGAAGGTCTCATGGGAAGGGGAGCGTGTGTTCGGGGGTGATTGAAGAGTGGACCAGGGTGTCGCAGAGGGAATGGTCCCTTCGGAATTCTGAAAGGGGAGTTCTGGGGAAGTTGCGTTTGGTGGTGATGGAAATGGTGGACGATGATCCATTGAATGTGAAGTTTGGTGGGTTGAAGGTGAGGGCATGGTGAAACCTATCATGGTTCTCCAAGGGAGGGGAAGGAGAGAGGGCAGATGTTCGGGAAATGGGATGAACCTAGTCGAGGGCCCTGTCAGCCATGGTGGAGGGGAATTCTCGGTTGAGGAAAAAGGAAGACATTTCAGAAGCACTGGTGTGGGACGTGGCATCGTCATAACAGATTCGATAGAGACAGAGAAATTAGGAGAATGGAATATAGTCCTTAGAGGAAGCAGAGTGGGAGGAAGTCTAATCAAGATAGATATTCTGCTTTTCTATTTTTCCTACCAAAGTGGATAACATTTCTCCACGTTATATTCCATCTGCCATGTTCTTGCCCAGTCAATGAACCTTTCTATATCCATTTGCAGCCTCTTTGCATCCTCCTCACAGCTTACTTTCCCACCTAGCTTTGTATGATCAGTAAACTTGGATACATGACAGTCAGTCCCTCATCTAAGTCATTGATATAGATTGTAAATAGCTGAGGCTCAAGCACTGATCATTGTGGTACCCCATAGTTACAGCCTGCCAATCCAAAAATGACTCGTTTATTCCTACTCTCTGTTTTCTGTCCATTAACCAATCCTCAATCCATGCTAATATAGTACGCCTAATCCCATGATCTCTAATTTTGTGCAATAACCTCTTGTGTGGCACCTTATCGAATGCTTTTTGAAAATCCAAATACACTACATCTACTGGTTCCCCCTTATCAACCCTACTAGTTACAACCTCAAAAAACTCTAAAAGAATTGTCAAACACGATTTCACTTTCATAAATCCGTGTTGACTGCCCAATCATATTATGATTTTCTAAGTGCCCGAATACCACGTCCCTAACTATAGATTCGAGCATTTTTCCTACTACTGATGTCAGACTAACTGGTCTATTGTTCCCTGTTTTCTATCTCTCTCCTACGGTGAATAGCGGGGTTACGTGAGGGTGTGGACCTGAGTAGGATTGGAACAAAGAATATTCCACGTATCCCACGAAAAGGCAGGCATAGCTAGGACCAATATGGTTTCCCATAGTGACACCTGTTATTTGGAGGAAGTGAGAGGGGCCAAAGAAGAAGTTGTTCAATGTAAGAACAAGTTCAGCCAGGTGCATGAAGGTGGTAGTGGATGGTGACTGGTTGGGCTTCTGCTCAAGGAAGCAACGGAGGGCACGCAGGCCATTCTGGTGGGGCTGGAGGTGAAGAGGGACTGGATGCCCATGGTGAAAAGGAGATGGTTATGTCAAGCAAACGGTCAACTGATAAATTGACGGAGGGTGTTGGAAGAGTTGTGGATCGGAAGAGACTGGACAAGGGGAGAAAAAATAGAGTTGAGATAGGAAGAATTAAGTTCCGTGGGGCAAGAACAGGCTCAAATGATGTGTCTACCAGAGCTGACCTGTTTGTGGATCTTGGGAAGAAGGTAGAAGCGGAATGCACGAGGTTGGGGGACTATGAGGTTGGAAGCCGTGGGGGAAGATCTCCAGAGGAGATGAGGTCACTGACAGCTTGGGAAACAAAATAGATGCTGTGACCTGATGCAGAATTGTGTGGAGAGTAAATAGGATGGTAAAGAAGCTCTGTAAATGGAGTCAGTGCTCCTGTTGCAGATTCACATGGAGAGGGAGAGGGATGGTAAATAAGAGGAGACTGAGTTGCAATGCTAGAAAGGAAGCTCTGGGTCAAGGTGAGCTGCTTTAATCATTTAACTAATTTAACAATTGCACTGAATGGATATTTCACTGCATTCTTCAACTGCTCTCTGAATTTAGTCTGGGTCATTGCATAAATACAGGTGTTGGTGCACGTGCTCAAAAGCTGCAGCATGTAGCCAGATTGTTCAGTGATATATGCAGGATCATGGGGACCTGTGTATTCATGAATGTTAGTAATTCGCCAATACAAGAAATATAGAACATTTGTCAACCATAACAGTGTAAAACTGCCAGATATAGTGAAGAGTAAAATGATGGATTTCCTTCGGTTCTCCATCTCTGGGTATTGTGATTCTCACTATTGCGGTGGTCCAGTAGTCTCCTGCGGACTCTGCTGTCCACTAAAATGTGTCTGACAGTCAGAGCATTGAGCAGTAAAATCAGAACGAATGGAAGGAAAGGGGTTAAAATAATACTGAGGCAGTCAAATGCGACCCACGCAGCTTCGGTGTAAAAGCTCAGTGATATGGTGTACCCCCAGGGTATATTATCAATGATATACTCAGGCTCATATATAAAGTACCAAGGAATGTCCTTTAAGCAGAACAGCACACTCACTGTCGCTATGACCACAGTCGCAGTTTTCTCTGAGCAATATTTTGTTTACAGGTTCTGGCAACAAATTGCAACAAATCGATCAAAGGTGAAAGTGACGGTGAACCAGACAGAAATGTCTGTGGCTGCAGAAACCAGAACAAGTGAGAGACAACCTGCAGGAGTGGTGTCCAGGTAAGTACCTGGGAAATGAAAAGGAATAACTGTAAATAGTATCACATCAGTGAAAACGACCAGCAGATCTGCCACTGCCATGGCCACCAGGTAGTGGGTGATACAGTTAGAGAGACCGCACTTTCCTCAGGACAGGATCAGAATGGCCACTGAGTGAACTGGAATAAATAGAAAAAACAAGGGAATTACAGATAGACATCCCAGAGAGCAAGGGAATTACAAATAGACATCCCAGACAGCAGGGGAATTACAGATAGACATCTCAGAGAGCAAGGGAATGACATAGGACCAGAGGAACTTTAGAGGAGGAGTAGGCCATTCAGCCCTTCGAGTTTGTTCCGCCATTCAATGACATCATTGATGATCTGTATCTTAACTTCATTGACCTGCCTTGGTTCTGTAAGCTTCAATCGCCTTGCCTGACAACAAGCTATCAATTTCAGTTTTGACATTTTGAATGGACCGAGCTTCAAGAGCTTTTTTGGGGAGAGAGTTCCAGATTTCCACTACTCTTTGTGTGAAGAAGTGCTTCATGACATCACCCCGGCAATGCCTCGCTCTAATTTCAAGGTTCTGCCCACTTGGTTTAAGAACATAAGAACATAAGAAGTAAGAGCAGGAGTAGGCCATACGGCCCCTCGAGCCTGCCCCGCCATTCAATAAGATCATGGCTGATCATCGATCTCAAATCCACTTTCCCGCCCGATCTCCATATCCCTTGATTCCCCTAGAGTCCAAAAATCTATCTATCTCAGCCTTGAATATACTCAAAGACTCAGCATTCAGAGCCCTCTGGGGCAGTGAATTCCAAAGATTCACAACCTTCTGAGTGAAGAAATTCCTCCTCATCTCAGTCTTAAATGGTCAATCCCTTATCCTGAGACTATGCCCCCTAGTTCTAGACACGCCAGCCAGGGGAAACAACCTCTCAGCATCTACCCTGTCAATCCCCCTCAGAATCTTGTATGTTTCAATGAGATCACCTCTCATTCTTCTAAACTCCAGAGAGTATAGGCCCATTCTACACAATCTCTCATCATAGGACAACCCTCTCATCCCAGGAATCAATCTAGTGAACCTTTGTTGCACCCCCTCCAAGGCAAGTATATCCTTCCTTAGATAAGGAGACCAAAACTGTGCCCAGTACTCCAGGTGTGGTCTCACCAAGGCCCTGTACAATTGTAGCAAGACTTCCTTACTCTTATACTCCAACCCACTTGCAATAAAGGCCAACATGCCATTTGCCTTCCTTATTGCTTGCTGTACCTGCATGCTAGCTTTCTGTGTTTCTTGCACGAGGACACCCAAATCTCTCTCAACACCAACATTTGAAAGTTTCTCACCATTTAAAAAATATTCTGTTTTTCTATTCTTCCTAGCAAAGCAAATAACCTCACATTTCCCTACATTATACTCCATCTGCCACATTACTGCCCAATCACTTGGTCGATCTATATCTCTTTGCAGACATTTTGGGCTCGATTTTGTCAATGGGGACGTGATGGAGGCGGGACTCCCACTTTTTGGGTTGTAGTCCCGCCTCCATCGATTTGTGGCCAACCCATGCTACTTTCCCTTGATTGACCTTGTTAAGCCCGCCCAGCAGGCTCAGCAGGCCAATTATGGGACACCTGGATACTGGTGACGTCAGCGATTGACATTTCATCTGTCAAGAGCTTTTGACAGATGAAATATCAACGTTTGATAGCTCTGTGAAGCTGTCAAACACTGACAATTTGTCTTCTAACTTGAGTCCTTCTACTCAGACTCAGTTAGAGAGCTCTCCAGACCAGAAAGCAGAGGCTGCAGCTTTTGACAGCTCAGCGGCCATTCTGCTTTCTGTGCCGGTGAGCTGAGGGACTCCCGAGAACTGAAGGGAGGAAGCCTGGAG
Source organism: Squalus acanthias (assembly GCA_030390025.1). Classification (NCBI taxonomy): domain Eukaryota; kingdom Metazoa; phylum Chordata; class Chondrichthyes; order Squaliformes; family Squalidae; genus Squalus; species Squalus acanthias. The sequence continues at coordinate 99,539,089 of CM059425.1, read as the reverse complement.
GAGAAAGTAAAGGTCAGTAAAACTTATTAAAACACTTTACACACACCAAACACACTTCCCTCTGCACTCATGCACCCATCACTCACCTGTATACCGGACATCTCGACCCCTCCAAGCCCTGCAGACCGACGGTCCGCCTCGCTAACTTGGCGTGGTTTGGAGCCGTCGGGCAGCCCACACTTCAGGGCTAAAAATAGGGATGAGCCAAAAAACTGCCTGTTAACTACCTGTTAACAGGCAGTTAATTGGCACTAATCCCCTTCCCGCCTCGGGGAGGCAGCTCCCAGCACAGGTCGGGTACCCGCCTCCTGGGACATTGGCATGGAGGCAGATTGGGGGCAGGATGGGTACGTGCCCCCCGAATCTGCAATGTTCCTACCACTCCCGCCTCCAAACCCGCCTCCACAGGGCTTGGAAATTCGAGCCCTTTGTGTTCTCCTCACAGCTTACTTTCCCACCTAGCTTTATATCATCAGCAAACTGGATACATTACACTCGGTCCCTTCATCTAGGTCATTAATATAGATTGTAAATAGCTGAGGCCCCAACACTGATCCTTGCGGCACCCCACTAGTTACAGCCTGCCAACCTGAAAAAGATCAGTTTTTCCCTACTCTCTGTTTTCTGTTCGTTAACCAATCCTCTATCCATGCTACTATATTACCCCCAACTCCATGAGCCCTAATCTTGTGTAATAATCTTTTATGTGGCACCTTATCGAATGCCTTTTGAAATCCAAATATACTACATCCACTGGTTCCCCTTTATCTAGCCTGCTAGTTACATCTTCAAAAAACTCTAATAAATTTGTCAAACACAATTTCCCTTTTATAAAACCATGTTGACTCTGCTTAATCATGTTATGATTTTCTAACTGACTTGATACCACTTCCTTAACAATGGATTCCAGCATTTTCCCGACGACTGATGTCAGGCTAACTGGCCTGTAGTTCCCTGTTTTTTCTCTCCCTCCTTTCTTGAATAGCGGTGTTACATTTGCGACCTTCCAATCCGCTGGGACGATTCCAGAATTTAGGGAATTTTGGAAGATCAAAACCAATGCATCCACTAGGTCTTCAGCCACTTCTTTTAGAACCCTAGGATGTAGGCCGTCAGGTCCAGGGGATTTGTCGGCTTTTAGTCCCGTTAGTTTCTCTAGTACTTTTTCTCTCCTTATATTAATTACGTTAAGTTCTGGACTCCCCCACTAGAGGAAATAAATTCTCTCTATCTGCCATATCAAATCCTTTAATCATTTAAACACTTCAATTCGTTCACCCCTTAATCTTCCATATTCAAGGGAATAAACATGCCTAGTCCATGCAAGCTGTCCTCATAATTTAACCCTTTCAGCCCCGGATTCATTCTGGTGAATCTATGCTGCACCCCCTCCAAGGCCAATATATCCTTCCTGAGGTGTATTGCCCAGAACTGAGTGCAGTGCTCCAGAAGGGGTCCAACCACGGCTCTGTAAAGCTGTATCGTAACTTCCACCTCTTTGTATTCCAGCCAACCTTGAGATAAAGGTCAACATTCCATTGGCCTTTTTAATTAATTTTTGAACGTGTCCACTATCTTTTACTGATTTCTGTATTTGGTCCCCTAATTCTCTCTAATTCATCCACAGTTCATCGCTTCTCGCCATTAGAAAATACTCTGAATCTCTGATCTATCTCACCAAGGTCCAAATTGATGACCTCACACATTCCCATGTTAAACTCCATCTGCCACAGTGTTGCCCAGTCACATTGGCAATTAATGTCCCTTTGCAAATTTTTCTCAACTTTTTCATGGGGTGTGGGCGTCGCTGGCAAAGCCAGTATTTATTGCCCATCCCTAATTGCCTTTGAGAAGGTGGTGGTGAACCGTCTTCTTGAACCGCTGCAGTCCGTGTGGTGAAGGTACTCCCACAGTGCTGTTAGGTAGGGAGCTCCAGGATTTTGACCCAGCAACGATGAAGGATCGGCGACATACTTCCAATTCAGGAGGGTGTGTCACTTGGAGGGGAACCTGCAGGTGCTGGTGTGGTTAGACTCTCTTGTTGGAGATAGTCATTGTCTGGTACTTGTGTGGCGCGAATGTTACCTGCCACTTATCAGCCCAAGGATGATTTTCGAACAGGTCTTTCTGCAGGCAGGCATGGACTGCTTCATTATCTGAGGAGTTGCGAATGGCACTGAACACTGTGCACTCATCAGCGAACCTCCCCACTTCTGACCTTATGATGGAGGGAAGGTCATTGATGAAGCAGCTGAAGATGGTTGGGCCAAGGACACTGCCCTGAGGAACACCTGCAGCGATGTCCGGGGCCTGTGATGATTGACCTTCAACAACCAGAACCAGCTTCCTTTGTGCTAGGTATGATTCCAGCCAGTGCAGAGTTTCCCCCCTGATTCCCATTGACTTCAGTTTAACTGGGGCTCCATCATGCCACACTCGGTCAAATGCTGCCTTAATGTCAAGGACAGTCACCTCACCTCACCTCTGGAATTCCTCTCTTTTGTCCATGTTTGGACCAAGGCTGTAATGAGGTCTGGAGCTGAGTGGTCCTGGCGGAACCCAAACTGAGCATCAGTGAGCAGGTTATTGGTGAGTAAGTGCCGCTTGATAGCACTGTCGACGACACCTTCCATCACTTTGCTGATGATTGAGATTAGATTGATGGGACAGTAATTGGCCGGATTGGATTTGTCCTGCTTTTTGTGGACAGTACATACCGAGGCAGTTTTCCACGTTGTCGGATAGATGCCAGTGCTGCAGCTGTATTGGAACAGCTTGGCTAGAGGCATGGCTAGTTCTGGAGCACAAGTCTTCAGCACGACAGCCAGGATGTTGTCAGGACCCATGCCCTTTGCTGTATCCAGTGCACTCATCCGTTTCTTGATATCACGTGGAGTGAATTGAATTGGCTGAACACTGGCTTCATGATGGTGGGGGCCTCAGGAGGAGGCCGATATGGATCATCCAGTCAGCACTTCTGGCTGAAGATGGTTGCAAACTCTTCAGCCTTGTCTTTTGCACTCACGTGCTGGACTCTGCCATCATCGAGGATTGGGATATTCATGGACCCTACTCCTCCCGTTAGTTGTTTAATTGTCCACCATGATTCACGGCTGGATGTGACAGGACTGCAGAGCTCTGATCTGATCCGTTGATTGTAGGATCACTTAGCTCTGTTAATAGCATGCTGCTTCCGCTGTTTAGCATGCATATAGTTCTGTGTTGCATCTTCCCCAGGTTGGCACCTCATTTTTAGGTACGCCTGGTACACTCTTCTGCACTCTTTATTAAACCAGGGTTGGTTCCCTGGCTTGATGGTAATTGTAGAGTGAGGGATATGCCGGGCCAAGAGGTTACAGATTGTGGTGGAATACAATTCTGCTGCTGCCCCACAGCACCTCATGTATGCCCAGTTATGAGCTGCTAGATCTGTTCTGAATCTATCCCATTTAGCACGGTGGTAGTGCCACACAACACGATGAAGATTGTCCTCAGTGTGAAGACGGGACTTTGTCTCCACAATGACTGTGCTACCAATACTGTCATGGACAGATGCATCTGCAACAGGTATATTAGTGAGGACGAGGTCAATTAGGTTATTCCCTCCTGTTGGTTCTCTCACCACCTGCCATAGGCCCAGCCTGGCAGCTTTGTCCTTCAGGACTCGGCCACCTCAGTCAGTAGCGGTGCTACCGAGCCACTCTTGGTGATGGACATTGAAGTCCCCCACCCAGAGTACATTCTGTGCCATTGCTACTCTCAATGCTTCTTCCAAGTGGTGTTCAACATGGAGGAGTACTGATTCATCAGCTGAGGGAGGGCGGTAGGTGGTAATCAGCAGGAGGTTTCCTTGCCCATGCTTGACCTTAAGCCACGAGACTTCATGGGGTCCGGAGTCAATGTTGAGGACACCCAGGGCCACTCCCTCCCGACTGTAAACTACTATACCACCACCTCTGGTAGGTCTGTCCTGCAGGTGGGACAGGACATACCCAGGGATGATGATGGAGGTGTCTGGGGTATTGGCTGATAGGTATGATTATATCAGGCTGTGGCTTGACTAGTATGTGGGACAGCTCTCCCAATTTTGGCACAAGTCCCCAGCTGTTAGTGAGGAGGACTTTGCAGGGTCGACTTGGCTGGGCGTGCCGTTATCGTGTCCATAGCTGGTATCGAGTTCGATACCAGGTGGTCCATCCAGTTTTATTCTTATTATTGTTTTTCATAGTGTTTTGTTACAACTGAATGGCTTGCCAAGCTATTTCAGAGCACAGTTAGGAGTCAACCACATTGCTGTGGGTCTGGAGTCACATAGGCCAGACCAGGTAAGGGTGGCAGATTTCCTTCCCTAAAGGTCTTTAGTGAACCAGATGGGTTTTTACAACAATCTGATAATTTCATGGTTACCCTTGCTGATACAAGCTTTTTATTCCAGATTTATTTAATGAACTGAATTTAAATTCCCCAGCTGCCGTGGTGGGACTTGAACTCGCGTCTCTGGATCATTAGTCCAGGCCCCTGGATTACTAGTCCAGTAATATAACCACTATGATACCGTTCCCACTGCTTCATCAGTGACCTTCCCTCCAATATAGGGTCAGAAGTGGGGATGTTCGCTGATGATTGCACAGTGTTCAGTTCCATTCGCAACTCCTCAGATAATGAAGCAGTTCGTGCCCGCATGCAGCAAAACCTGGACGACATTCAGGCTTGGGCTGATAAGTGAGAATTAACATTCGGGCCATAAAAGTGCCAGGCAATGACTCTCTCCAACAAGAGAGAGTCTAACCACCTTCCTTGACATTGAACGGCATTACCATCGCTGAATCCCCCACCATCAATATACTGGGAGTCACCATTGATCAGAACTTAACTGGAACAGCCATATTACTACCTGGATGAATACAGCTTCAACAAAACTCAAGAAGCTCGACACCATTCAGGACAAAGTAGCCTGCTTGATTGGCACCCAATCCGCCAACCTTTAATTCACTCCCTCCACCACTGGCACACCGTGGCTGCAGTGTGCACCATCTAAAAGATACACTGCAGCAACACGCCAAGGCTTCTTCGACAGTACCTCCCAAACCCGCGACCTCTACCACCTAGAAGAACAAGGGCAGCAGGGGCATGGGAACACCACCGCCCTCCAAGTCACACATCATCCTGACTTGGAAATATATCGTTCTTCCTTCATCGTCGCTGGGTCAAAATCCTGGAACTCCCTAACAACACTGTGGGAGTACCTTCACCACACGGACTGCAGCAGTTTTAGAAGGCAACTCACCACCACCTTCTCAAGGGCAATTAGAGGTGGGCTATAAATGCTGGCCTGGCTAGCGACGTCCACACCCGTGAACGAAGAAAAAAATGCAATTGCAGTTAGAGATTGGAGAGGATTGGAATTAACGATACGGATCCCAGAGAGCAAGGCAATTATAGATAGGGATCCCAGAGAGCATTGGAATTACAGATAGGGATTCCAGGGAGCATGGAATTACAGATAGACATCCCAGAGAGCATGGAATTACAGATAGGGATTCCAGGGAGCAAGGGAATTACAGATAGGGATTCCAGGGAGCAAGGCAATTACAGATAGGGATCCCAAATAAAGCATTATTTTGAGAAGACTTTGTGTGGAATTTAATACTTGAATGCTTCACTGACCATGACATCAAGGCAATCGAATCATTTATAACTGTCAGCGTTTAGTTCCAGAGATATATTTCAAAAATCAATAATTATTTTGGAAATTAGTAAATACACAAATACCATGAATCCTAACAAATAGCAGAGAGCAAGAGTCAGGGAAAGAGCAGATGAGGGCACAGTAAGTACTGAAGAAGGTGAAGTTCAGAATTAATTCCGGTTTTCCTGTAGTGACAGAGTTGAGCGTGTGTGAGGGGAGCAGGAAGATGAGGCGATGGAAGAAGGGGCTGATGGTTGCTGAACTCTGGTTTTGATCGAACCGGTCCTGACAGCTGAGGAGATGCAGCCCTGGTGGGCCAGATATTTACAGGAGAGTGAAGTCAGTCCACCTGCTCAAAGAACGTCCCCAATAAAGGGAGAGGGAAATATATCGAATTAAAAGCCTCGGGTATGGTGCCATGTGCTGTCCACAAACCCATATTCCTTTTGTCACCATTTTTGGCAATGCTTTTATGGCAACATTTAATATTGAAACTTCCTATGTAAACATTCATAATGGCATTTCCCTATGTCAACAGTTGCCTTTTATGGTTTGTTGATGAAACAATCGAATCACCCAAAATGCTTTTTGAAAAATAAAGTCTGGCATTTTTCCAAATAACTGAAATCTGCAATCACCAAAATAAGGTTTTAAACAGAATTTTAAAAATCAAAACAATGATAATAAAACAATGTCAAAATAACTTGATTACATTTACCCTTTTAATTGTCTTTTGAGCCTTTTAATGCCTTCTTCAAAGGTTTTGCTTCAAAGCCTCTGCCTGTCTCAAAAGCCTGGGCTTTGATGAATATTTTTATCTCAGAAAGCAAAGCTTCCAACCACATCTGAGCATGTGCGGACTGTCCCTCACTCTGAGCATGTGCGGACCGTCCCTCACTGAGCATGTGCGGACTGTCCCTCACTCTGAGCATGTGCGGACCGTCCCTCACTGAGCATGTGCGGACTGTCCCTCACTGAGCATGTGCGGACTGTCCCTCACTCTGAGCATGTGTGGACTGTCCCTCATTCTGACCATGTGCGGACCGTCCCTCACTCTGAGCATGTGCGGACCGTCCCTCACTGAGCATGTGCGGACCGTCCCTCACTCTGAGCATGTGCGGACTGTCCCTCACTCTGACCATGTGCGGACCGTCCCTCACTCTGAGCATGTGCGGACCGTCCCTCACTGACCATGTGCAGACAGTCCCTCACTCTGAGCATGTGCGGACCATCCCTCACTCTGAGCATGTGCGGACTGTCCCTCACTCTGAGCATGTGCGGACCGTCCCTCACTGAGCATGTGCGGACTGTCCCTCACTCTGAGCATGTGCGGACCGTCCCTCACTGAGCATGTGCGGACTGTCCCTCACTGAGCATGTGCGGACTGTCCCTCACTCTGACCATGTGCGGACTGTCCCTCACTGAGCATGTGTGGACTGTCCCTCACTCTGAGCATGTGCGGACTGTCCCTCACTCTGAGCATGTGCGGACTGTTCGTCACTGAGCATGTGCGGACTGTCCCTCACTCTGAGCATGTGCGGACTGTCCCTCACTCTGAGCATGTGCGGACTGTCCCTCACTGAGCATGTGTGGACTGTTACTCACTCTGAGCATGTGCGGACTGTCCCTCACTCTGAGCATGTGCGGACTGTCCCTCACTCTGAGCATGTGCGGACTGTTCCTCACTCTGAGCATGTGCAGTCTGCACAATTTTCCAGACCCCATTTGATGGTTTCTGAGTGAAGTTGTATCCCCTCATTTTGTGAGGATTTGTGACTCCCCCGCCGCTGCCCCCCAAAAAAAGACCTTCAAACATCCTTTCCCCGTCTAGCCTATCCAAACCCACCATAATCTTGTACACCTCTATCAAATCACCCCTCAACCTCCTTTGCTCTAATGAAAACAAATCCAGCTTCTTCAATCTGTCCTTGTAGCTAATATCCACCGCCCCCGGAACCATTCTGGTAAATCTCCTCTGCACCCTCTCAAGTGCCTTCACATCCTTCCTAAAGTATATGACCAGAACTGCACGCAATACTCCAGTTGTGGACTAACCAGCGCTTTATAAAGGTTCAGCATAACTTCTCTACTTTTGTACTCAATACCTCTATTTATGAAGCCCAAGGTCCCATATGCTTTGCTAACCACTCTCTCAATATGTCCCGCCACCTTCAGGGACCTATGCACATTAACTCCCAGGTCCCTCTGTCCCTACACACTCTTTAAAACTGTGCCATTAAGTGTATATTGCCTCTCCCTGTTCCTTCTGCCAAAATGCATCATCTCACACTCCTCTGTATTAACTTCCATCTGCCACTTGTCTGCCCATTCTGCTAGCCTTTCTATGTCCTGTTGCAGTCGATTGGTATCATCCTCACTGTTTGCCACACACCCCAGTTTGGTGTCATCGGCAAATTTAGAAATTCTACTCTGTATTCCAATATCCAGGTCGTTTATAGATATCAAAAAAAGCAGTGGCCCCAGCACTGACCCTTGGGGAACACCACTGTCTACCATCCTCCATGAGACGGGAGCTGTCGGATCAAGCAGTTAAGTGCTTTTTGTATCACTGCTTGTGAGCCAGGAGGAGCAGCTGTGCTTCCCCCGTCTCCTCAAGAAAAAAGCTTCTGCCGATTGTGGCCTCTCCTCACGGCCATGATCAGCTGACACCCCAACCCCCAAACCCGTGATCCTGAGCCTTTTGCCCCGTGATCTTTCCCTCTGTCCCGATTACTGGTCTGACCTCTCACCCTGCCTGTGCCCCGTGATCTTTCCCTCTGTCCCGATTACTGGTCTGACCTCTCACCCTGCCTCTGCCCCGTGATTTTCCCTCTGTCCCGATTACTGGTCTGACCTCTCACCCTGCCTCTGCCCCGTGATCTTTCCCTCTGTCCCGGTTACTGGTCTGACCTCTCACCCTGCCTGTGCCCCGTGATCTTTCCCTCTGTCCCGATTACTGGTCTGACCTCTCACCCTGCCTCTGCCCCGTGATTTTCCCTCTGTCCCGATTACTGGTCTGACCTCTCACCCTGCCTCTGCCCCGTGATCTTTCCCTCTGTCCCGGTTACTGGTCTGACCCCTCACCCTGCCTCTGCCCCGTGATCTTTCCCTCTGTCCCGATTACTGGTCTGACCCCTCACCCTGCCTCTGCCCCGTGATCTTTCCCTCTGTCCGGATTACTGGTCTGACCTCTCACCCTGCCTCTGCCCTGTGATCTTTCCCTCCCTCCCAATTGCCATTCTGTCCCCCCTTCCCCGCTCCTGCCACACAGTCTTTCCTGAATTTCCCGGCTGTGGCCTTCTACCGCTGCCTTTCCCACCTTGCAGTTGGCGAGAGATATGTCATGTTTCGAATCTCCATCATTTTCTGGGTGATTTTCGCCGCTCCACTGTTTGCTTCACACAAACGGCATCTCGCCCTCAACCTCCCTGTTATTTTTAAGAACTTGCTGGATTTGTGCATTAATTGCCCATTAAACTCACTGCAGAAAGTCAGGGCTCATACGTTACAGCGTAAGTACCCTTTCAACGATGTGATAATTGTTCATAAAATGTCAATCAACTTACCCGGCCCAGAATGTGAACTATTTAAACTGTTGAGTCTCATTCCTGCTTCTCGTACATTCTTCTTAGAGATTTAAAAAATGTTCAATTTCAAATTTTTACATTTTTGTCTTTCTTTACCATTCAGTCTCTTTTTACTTTCTCTCTTCATCCAATCTTTCACTTCCTCTCTTTCTTTCTCTTTCTGTACATCATTTGACTCTAAGTCACCATCCTTCTCCATCATTCCTCTGTTTTTTCAGAATCCATAAATCTCATTGGTTTAGGAGATTCACTGTTGGTCCCGTCCTTCACTGAGGTCCCAGATACCCCGTTATCAGCTCGTACTTCCAGCAATTTACAGTGAAAATTATATTCGAGCTGAAGGGTGTGAGAAAAAATCTAACTCTCGGCACACTCCGTGAGATGCGCCGCTCCAGATAGATTTGGCTCAACTGTATTTTTTATTGTGTCACACTCTGTAGATGCATCTCCCTGTTCATCCAGAATTAACAGTGATACAGAGCAAAGGGAGCAGAAGACCCAACAGACCATGTAACATGGGAACAAGTCACTAGCTCAGTCACAAGAGGACATTATCAAACATTTCAAGTTGCTATTGTGACATATCTCAAAAGCTTACATTAAATGGTTATGTGACTTACCAGGAACTCCAACAACTGCAAGAACAGGGTAGTAAATGTCTTCTACCTGATGGAGTATTGTTGGTTCACGCATTTTCTGTGAGACGTGATGGTTTCTACAGAAGAGCACAAGAAATAGAAGCAGGAGTAGTCCATTCGGTTCTTCATGTCTGCTCCAACATTCAATAAGATCATGGCTGATCTTCTACCTCAACTCCGCCTTCCCACACTATTCCCATATTCCTTAAATTCCTAAGTATCCAAAGATCTATCGATCTTTGTCTTGAATATACTCACTGACTGAGCATCCATAGCCCTCTATGGTAGAGAATTCCAAAGATTCACAACCCTTTGAGTGAAGAGATTTCTCCTCATCTCAGTCTTAAATGGCCAACCACGTATTCTGAGACTGTGACCTTTTGTTCTAGACTCCCTATAAAAGGCCCTATAAAATTGCAGTAAGACTTCTTTACTCTTATACTCCAATCGCTTTATAATAAAGGCTAACATAACATTTGCTTTCCTAATTGCTTGCGGTACCTACATGTTAAATTGTGGTGATTCGTGTACAAGGACACCCAGAGCCCTCTGAATCCCAACATTTGCCAGCCTCTCCGCTTTTAAAAAATATTCTGCTTTTCTATTTTTCCGACCAAAGTGGACGACTTCACATTTCTCCACCTTATATTCCATCTGCCACATTCTTGCCTATTCACTTAAGCTGTCTATATCCCTTTGTGTCCTCACAGCTTACTGTCCCACCTAGCTTTGTATCATCAGCAAACTTGGGTACATTACACTCAGTCTCCTCAACTAAGTCATTGATGTAGATTGTAAATATCTGAGGCCCGAGCACTAATCCTTGCGGTATCCCACTAGTTACAAACTGTCAACACGAAAATGACCCATTTATTCTTACTCTCTGTTTGCTGTCCCTTAACCAATCCTCAGCCCATGCTAATATATTACACCCAATCCCATGAGCAATATTTTTGTGTTAAAACCTCTTGTGTGGCACTTATTGAATGCTTATTGAAAATCCAAATACACTACATTCACTGGTTTCCCCCAATCTACCCTGCTAGTTACAACCTCAAAAAATTCTAAAAGATTTGTTAAACATGTTTTCCCTTTCATAAATCCATGTTGACTCTGCTCAATCATATTATGATTTTCTAAGTGCCCTGTTACCACATCCCTAATAATAGATTCTCGAACTTTCCCTACGACTGATGTCAGGCTAACTGGCCTGTAGTTCCCTGTTTCCTCACTCCCTCCTTCCTTGAATAGTGGGTTAACTTTGCTACCTTCCAATCCGCGGGGAACATTCTAAAACCTAGGGAATGCTGGAAGATCAAAACCAATGAATCCACAAACTCTGTAGCCACCTCTTTTATAACCCTAGGATGTAGGCCATCAGGTCCAGGGGATTCGTCACTTTTAGTCCCAATAACTCCTCCAGTACTATTTCTTTGCTAATACTAATTTCTTTAAGATTCTCATTCTCCTTAGATCCTTGGTTCCCCACTATTTCCAGAATGTTTTCATTGTCTTCTACCGTGAAGACAGGTATAAAATATTCGTTTACTGTCTCTGCCATATCCTTATTCCCCATTATAATTTCTCCTGTCTCTGTCTGTAAGGGAAACAGGTTTACTTTCACTAATCTATTCCTTTCTACGTACCTATAGAAACTTTTACAATCTGTTTTTATGTCTCTTGCTAGTTTTCTCTTGTTGCCGGAGGCAACAGCTCTGCCTGATTACACGATACATCGAGAGGAGCCTTGTATTTATACAGGAGGGAAATCTCCAGTGAGATCATTCAGTTACATCATTATTAATATTAATTACAGTCCATTGAACAAACAAGAGGAGACAATCATGTGAAAACTCACCTGCTTATCATGGAATAAAATATATAAGTTACTGGAGCTTACACTGTCTCAAAGCAAGATATTCCATAGAAAATATAGTTGAATGTGACCCTGTTAAAGGAGTATTATTGATCCATCAAACATAGGTAGTTTCATCTATGGTATTGAAGTTTCTATGGGCCGTGTCCTTTCAATTCAACATTAAATGTCAGTAATTTTTAGACAGTTTTTAGTGTATTTGCCTCGTGTACTTGACATGGACAGATTAAAAAAATCCTCCTTATTTTCTGTGCTTTGCAAATCGAGGAGCTTCGGTATTAAAGATATAAACTTCTTGTAAGCTCATTGTGTATTGAGCTCAGTAATGATAAAGGCCTATACATTGTAGATGGTGATACCTGTGGACACCTGTGTGTTGGAATAACAGCTTGTATTTATACACCACCTATAACAGAACACTGTCCCAAGGTGTCTCACACAGACAGAGAGAAGATGGCCAAAGAGATGGGCTTTAAAGAGGGTCCATGCCTTTATCTCTTCCAGACTCAGTTATTCCAATGCTCCCCCAGCCGACCTCCCGTCCTCCACGTTCTACAAACATCAGCTCATCCAAAACTCTGCAGCCCGTCTCCTGCCCCGCACCAAGTCCCAGGCACCTATCACCCCTGTCCCTGTTGACCTACATTGGCCTCTGGTCCTCCGATGGCTCAAATTGAAAATGATCATCCCCCATGTTTAAATCCCTTTACAGATTCACCAGTCCCTATCTCTGTAATCTGATACAACCCTCCCAGCCCACCCCAGAATTGTCCTTTTCTCTGACTCTGGTCTTTTGTGCCCCAACCTCTCCCTTTGAACCACCATTGGTGGCCGAGCCTTCAGTCCCCATTCCCCACACTCTGGAATTCCTTCCCTTAACCCCTCCGCCTCTCTACCTCCCTCTCCTCTTTTACACCTTCCTGAAAATCCCCCTCTTTGACCAAGATGTTAATCACTCCTCTGAATTTCTCCTTCTTTAACTCAGGTTCAGTTTTTTCCTGATTACTCCTCTGTAAAGCAACTTGGAATGTTTTTCTATGTTGACGGTGCTCTATAAATGCAGTTGTTGTGGTGATTGTTGTTATATGAGGTGTCTGCCTTGGCTCAGTTGTAACACTCTCATCTCTCAGTCAGAAGGTTGTGGCTTCAAACCCCACTTTAGAACTTGAGCATAAAATCAAGGCTTGTAATGCTGTGCAGTACTGAGGGAGTGCTGCAGTGCTGGAGGTGTCGTCTTTCAGATGAGATGAGAAACCGAGCCCCCGTCTGCCCCCTCAGGTGTGTGTAAAAGAACCCACGGCATTTGTTCAAGAGGAGCAGGGAGTTAAAGGAAAGCACTTGCATTTATACAGCGGTTTTCACAACCTCCGGCGTCCCAAAGCGATTTACACTGAACTAACTACTCCCCTGCTATTCTTCGAGTTCTCCTGGTGTCCTGGCCAGTATTTATCACCAAACCAACAAGACTAAAAAAAAAATTTGGTTCCAATTCTGATTGCCACTGAAACGGGTGCGGGGATCACGATGTGCGATTAACTCGCACCCGTTGCTTCCGATGTAGGCAGGATGACAACTTCAGCTGCCTGTTGGTTTACATGATCGCTGTGTAGAGCCAGCGCTACACGCGTCGCTGAGTGACAACGCGCCTCAGCAGGCTGCCCAAGATTGGACGAGGCTAGCACCACTTCAAGCTAGTCTGCATTACTTGAAGCCAGCCTGCACCTCTTAAAAGGGAAGTGCATTCTGGCTGGAGCAGGTGCTGGAACTGTTTGTGGAAGATAGTCGAGCAGGAAGAGGAGTGAACTATGGTGCAACAGGTGAGAGAGCGTGCTCCAAAGTTCACTGATGCTGCACTGGAGGCCTTGCTGGAGGAGGTGGAGTGGAGGAGAGAGGAGGCCCTTCAGATGAGCTCTACGAACCCAGTGGGTGCAGATAGCAGTGGCGGTCAATGCCAGGAGTCAAGCCCTGAGGACCTGGATGCAGTGCCGCAAGAAGTTCAATGACCTCACACGAGTGGTCAAGGTCAGTAAATTCATCCTCAAATGCCATATCCCACCATCTGCACCATTATTCTTACACACTGCTCAATGCACCACACCCCATCACTCACCCACCAACAATCTCTATCAATCATCACTCAGATCTCACATTCATAGCTTCACCTCACCCTCACACACTTAGCACTGCTGCACGCCTCACACCCACATCTCACAGCTTGAATACACTGCCAGCTATTCAACCATGACAGGCACATCACCTGAACAGATTGCATGACACTCACTGACACACTTCTCTTTCTGTTGCAGAACAAGTTGGCACATAACCGGAGGCAGCAGGAGATCACCGGCAGAGTGAGGCATGGCTGCATGTCCTTACCCCGATGGAGGAGACGGTGGTTGCCATCATTAGAGCGGCTGTCGCTGAGGCCGTGGCCAGCGGAGGAGCTGAAACCATTGAAGATGATGATATCCTCAAAACTAATCCTCCTTCTCACATCCCACTGTCCCCTCATCCCACAATGTCTTTTGATTTACAAGCTGCAGATGCTGCAAGCATGCACCTTTTAATTTCCCTCCTCCTCGCACTGCAACCTGACCCTTGTGCCTTTCTCCTTCCTGATACCCAAGTACTGCAAACTGGCCAGGCAGTGGTGGAAGAGCAAAAGGTGGAAGAGGAAGAAGACAGTGATGATGAAGAAATTCCTTCACTCAATTTCACCCACCAGCCACCAGCTCAGATACTGACACTGCGTGTAATTTAGAGGATAGCTTAGTGGAGGGATCTACACGCGGTGAGACACTGGGCATGAGTGGCCTGCGGACAGGGCTTGGGGCAAGGTTAGCGCAGGTGCCAGCTCACCGGAGGGCGAAGTCGCACACGTGTTCTGCTGCATATGACTCAGATGAGCACTTTGATGGGGTGGCTACTGAAGAAGGCTGATGGGTGCACAATGAAACGCTTGGTGCATTGGCAGGGCTGTCAGAAATCCTGCGTGCAATGTCAAGGAGCGTGGAGGAGTCCAGCACCAACTTGGCACAGGGCTTTGCTCAGAGCGTGTTGCCCATCCATTCCAGCATGGAAGTGGTGGCCAACCCCGTTAGCACACTTGTCAACCCAACCATGATGCAGCATCCTAGGGGGAGTGTTTGCTAGTGCTGTTGGGGAGGGTTTAAACTAAAGTGGCAGGGAGTTGGGAACCAGAGCAGGGAGACAGAGGAAAGGGAAACAAGGATAAAAGCAAAAGACAGGAAGGAGAAAAACAAAAGTAGAAGGCAAAGAACTCAACGGTTTAAATCAAACATGGTCACAGTAAATAATAATTCATATAAGTCTGAGAGCGTTAAAAAAACAAGCCTGAAGGCTTTGTGTCTTAATGCAAGGAGCATTCGGAACAAGGTGGATGAATTAGCTGTGCAAATAGAGGTAAATGAATACGATTTGATTGGGATTACAGAAACATGGCTCCAGGGTGGCCAAGGCTGGGAACTCAACATCCAGGGTTATTCAATATTTAAGAAAGATAGGCAAAAAAGAAAGGGAGGTGGGGTAGCATTGCTGGTTAAAGAGGGGATTAACACAATTGAAAGGAAGGATATTAGCTCTGATGATGCGGAATCTGTATGGGTAGAACTGAGAAATAACAAGGGGCAGAAAACGTTAATGGGAGTGGTATATTGACCTCCAAACAGTAATACGGAGGTTGGGGACAGTATTAAAAGGGAAATTAGAGAAGCATGCAGTAAGGGCACAGCAGTCATCACGGGTGACTTTAATTTACATATAGATTGGGCTAACCAAATTCGTAAAAATACTGTGGAGGAGGAGTTCCTAGAATGTTTACGGGATGGTTTTCTGGAACAATGTGTCGAGGAACCAACCAGAGATCAGGCCATCTTAGACTGGGTATTATGTAACAAGAATTAGCAATCTTGTTGTACGAGGCCCCTTGGGTCAGAGTGATCATAATATGATAGAATTCTTCATTAGGATGGAGAGTGAAGTAGTTGAATCAGAGACTAGGGTCCTGAATTTAAATAAAGGAAACTACGATGGTATGAGGCGCGAATGGGGTAGGATTGATTGGGGAATGTCACTCAAAGGGTTGACGGTGGATAGGCAATGACAAACATTCAAAGACGGCATGGATGAACTACAGAATTTGTTCATCCCAGTGTGGCATAAGAATAAAACAAAAAGGGTGACTCAACCGTGGCTAACAAGGGAAATTAGGGATAGCATAAGATCCAAGGAGAGGGCATATAAATTGGCCAGAAAAAGGGGTAACCCTGAGGATTGGGAGCAGTTTAGGATTGAACAAAGGAGGACAAAGGGATTAATTAAGAAGGGGAAAATGGAATATGAAAGTAAGCTAGAGGGGAACATAAAAACTGACTGTAAGAGCTTTTATAGATATGTGAAGAGAAAAAGATTAGTGAAATCAAGTGCAGGTCCCTTGCAGTCAGAAGCGGGGGAAGTTATAATGGGGAACAAAGAAATGGCAGACCAACTAAATGCATATTTTGGTTCTGTCTTCACAAAGGAGGACACAAATAACCTCCCAGAGATGTTGGAGAACATACGGTCTGATGAAAGGGAGTAACTGAAAGAAATCAGCATTTGCAGGGAAATGGTGGTAGGCAAATTGATCGGATTGAAGGCCGATAAATCCCCAGGGCCTGATAATTTATATCCTCGGGTACTTAAGGAAGTGGCCCTAGAAATAGTAGATGCATTGCTGATCATCTTCCAACATTCGATGGAATCTGGAACTGTACCCATGGATTGGAGGGTAGCTAATGTTACCCCACTATTCAAAAAGGGTGGTAGAGAGAAAGCGGGGAATTACAGGCCGGTAAGCCGGACATCGGTAGTGGGGAAAATGCTAGAGTCCATTATAAAGGATGTAATAGCTGAGCACTTAAAAAACAGTGACAGGATCGGACAAAGTCAACATGGATTTACAAAAGGTAAATCGTGCTTGACTAATCTACTGGAATGTTTTGAGGATGTAACTGGGAAAATATATAAGGGAGAACCAGTAGATGTGGTGTTTTTGGACACTCAAAAGGCTTTCGATAAGGTCCCGGATAAGAAATTAGCGTGTAAAGTTAAGGCACATGGGATTGGGGGCAAGGTATTGGCTTGGATAGAGAACTGGTTGGCGGACAGAAAGCAGAGAGTAGGAATTAATGGGTCTTTTTCCGAGTGGCAAGCAGTGACTAGTGGGGTACCGCAGGGATCGGTTCTTGGACCCCAGCTATTCACAATATACATTAATGATCTAGATAAGGGAATTAAATGTAATATCTCCAAGTTTGCAGATGACACAAAGCTGGGTGGAAGTGTGTGCTGCGAGGAGGATACCGAGAAACTCCAGGATGATTTGGACAGGTTGGGTAAGTGGGCAGAAGCGTGGCAGATGCAATATAACGTGGATAAATGCGAGGTTATCCACTTTGGTGTCAAAAACAGAAAGGCAGACTATTATCTGAATGGCAATAGATTGGGAGAAGGGGAAGTGCAATGAGACCTGGGTGTCCTTGTGCACCAGTCACTGAAGGTAAGCATGCAGGTGCAGCAGGCGGTGAAGAAGGCAAATGGTATGTTGGCCTTCATAGCGAAAGGGTTTGAGTATAGGAACAGGGATGTCCTGCTGCAGTTGTACAGGGCCTTGGTGAGACCACACCTTAAGTACTGTGTGCAGTTTTGGTCGCCTTATCTGAGGAAGGATGTTCTTGCCATGGAAGGAATTCAGCGAAGATTCACAAGGCTGATACCTTGGATGGCAGGAATGACATATGAGGAGAGATTGGTTCGATTGGGCTTATACTCGCTGGAGTATAGAAGAATGAGAGGGGATCTCATCGAAACATATAAAATTCTGACCGGTCTGGACAAACTAGATGCAGGGAGAATGTTCCCGATGGTCGGAGAGTCCAGAACCAGGGGTCATAATCTAAGGATAAGGGGTAAGCCATTTAGGACAGAAATGAGGAAGAATTTCTTCACCCAGAGAGTGGTGAACCTGTGGAATTCTCTACCACAGAAGGTAGTTGAGGCCAAGTCATTAAATATATCCAAGAATGAGTTAGATATATTTCTTAAAGCTAAATGTATCAAGGGATATGGGGAGAAGGCAGGGACAGGGTACTGAGTTTGGATGATCAGCCATGATCTCATCGAATGGCGGAGCAGGCTCGAGGGGCCGAATGGCCTACTCCTGCTCCTATCTTCTATGTTTCTATGTTTCTATCTGATGGCCGATGTCTCAGCTTCCATGGCAGCACAAGCAGAAGCCCCTCATCGTCTGGGTGCTGCAGTGGAAGCTCAGACTTCTCTCATGCAAGGTTAGCATTCATTGAATCTCTCTGAACTCACATCTTTCTCTAGTTTCTCTCCAATCTTCCCTCATTCCCTCTCGGAGCTTTTCTTGTCCATGAGACACACATTCTGCTCCCTCGACATTATTCCCACCAAACGGCTGACCACCCAACTTCCCTTCCTGGTCCCCATGTTAGCTGATATTGTTAACTGTTCCCCCCTCAGGTACTGTCCTCCTACTCTTCAAATGTGCTGTCATCAGCATCCTCTTCAGAAAATCCTCACATGACCCCTCTGTCCTTGCAACCAAACACCCCAGCCCGAACTCCCTTTCCTCTCCAATGTCCTTGAACATGTGGTGAGCAGACTTGTTGAACCGCTGCAGTCCATGTGGGAAGGTGCTCCCGCAGTGCTGTTCGGGAGGGAGTTCCTGGATTTTGACCCAGCGACGATGAAGAAACACCAATATATGTCCAAGTCAGGATGGTGTGTGATTTGGAGGGCGCCTTGCAGATAGTGGTGTTCCCATGCACCTGCTGCCCTTGTCCTTCTAGGTGTTAGAGCTCATGGGTTTGGGAGGTGCTGTCGAAGATTCCTTGGCAACTTACTCCATCTTGTAGGTGGTACACACTGCAGCCACATTGCGCTGGTGGTGGCGAAGTGAATGTTTAAGGTGGTGGATGGGGTGCCGATCAATTGGCTGCTTTGCCCTGGATGCTGTCAAGTTTCTTGGGTGTTGTTGGAGCTGTACTCATCAAGGCAAGTGGAGAGTATTCCATCACATTCCTGACTTGTGCCTCGTAGATGGTGGAAAGGCTTTGGGGAGTCAGGAGGTGAAACATTCCATCTTCCTTTGTGCTAGGTATGACTCCAGCCAGGGCGAGTTAACCCCCCGAATCCCATTGACTTCAATTTTAGTAGGGCTCCTTGGTACCATACTCAGTCAAATGCTGCCAAGATGTCAAGGGTAGTCACTCTCACTTCACCTCTGGAATTCAGATATTTTGTCCATGTTTGGACTAAGGCTGCAATGAGGTCTGGAGTTGAGTGGTCCTGGCAGAACGCAAACTGGGCATCGGATAACTTTGTTTGGTGAGTAAGTGGCGCTTGATAGCACTGTTGACGACACCTTCCATCACTTTGCTGATGATTGAGAGTAGGCTGATGGGGCGCTAATTGGCCAGATTGTTTTGTCCTGCTTTTGTGGACAGGACATACCTGGGCAGTTTTCCACATTGTCGGGTAGATGCTAGTACTGTAGCTGTACTGGAACAGCTTGGCTAGAGGCGCGGCTAGTTCTAGAGCGCAAGTCTTCAGCACTACAGCCGGGGTGTTGTCGGCACCCATAGCCTTTGCTGTATCCAGTGATGGTGGGGACCTCAGGCAGAGGCCAAGATGGATGATGCACTCGGCACTTCTGGCTGAAGATGGCTGCGAACAGTTCAGCCTTGTCTTTTGCACTCGCGTGCTGGGCTCTGCCATCGTCGAGGATGGGGATATTCATGGAGCCTCCTTCTCCCGCTAGTTGTTTAATTGTTCACCAATATTTGTGACTGGATATGGCAGGACTGCAGATATTTGATCTGATACATTGGTTGTGGGATCGCTTAGCTCTGTCTATAGCATGCTGCTTCTGCTATTTAGTATGCATGTAGTCCTGTGTTGTAGCTTCACCTCATTTTCAGGTACACCTGGTGCTTCTCCTGGGGGTCTCTTCTTCACTCCTCATTGAACCAGGGTTGGTCCCCTGGCTTGATGGTAATGTTTGAGTGAGGGATATGCCAGGTCATGAGGTTACAGATTGTGGTGGAATACAATTCTGCTGCTGATGGCCCACAGCGCCTCATAGATGCCCAGTTTTGAGCTGCTAGATCATTTCTGAATCTATTCCATTTAGCACGGTGGTAGTGCCACACAGCACGATGGAGGGTGTCCTCAGTGTGAAGACAGGACTTCATCTTCACAAGGACTGTGCGGTGGTCACTCCTAACAATACTGTCATGGACAGATGCATCTGCGACAGGTAGATTGTTGAGGACGAGGTCACGTAGGTTTTGCCCTAGCGTTGGTTCTCTCACCACCTGTCGCAAGCCCGGTCTGGCAACTTTGTCATTCTGGACTTGGCCAGCTCGGTCTGTTGTGGTGATGGACATTGAAGTCCTCCACCCAGAGTGCATTCTGTGCTCTTGATACCCTCAGTGCTTCTTCCAAGTGGTGTTCAACATGGAGGAGTACTGATTTATCAGCTGAGTGAGGGTAGTAATCAACAGGAGGTTTCCTTGCCCATGATTGACCTGATTCCAAGAGACTTCATGTGGTCCAGATTCAATGTTGAGGACTCCAAGGGCCACTCCCTCCCAACTGCATACCACTGTGCCACCACCTAGAGCGGGTCTGTCCTGCCGGTGGGACAGGACATACCCAGGGATGGTGGATGAGTCTGGGACATTGGCTGAGAGGTATGATCCTGTGAGTATGACTATGTCAGGCTGTTACTTGACTAGTCTGTGTGACAGCTCCCCCAATTTTGGCACAAATCCCCAGATGTTAGTGAAGAGGACTTTGCAGGGTCGACTGGGATGGGACATTTTGGGATGTCCTGAGGACACAAAGCACTATATAAATGCCAAGTGGTTTCTTTGTCAGTGAGGGGGCAAATGAGTTCATAGTGACATAATCTCTCACGCATGCGATGGGAGATTACATCCCTGAGGGGTGCGCCAGTATTGACATTGGCACGATAGGGCAGACACCCGGGATTGACAGATTAGCGGTCCTGAGCCTTAGCGGTGGAATATTAATGAGGGGTTAAAAATACTACAAGCAAAAGCATCAAAATAGATCATCAAAGCACTAAGGGGTGAAATTCAAACAGGATTCCTCATTCTGTACATGGACCACCTTTTATTCCAGCAAAATTACTGACAGGAAGAATTTGACACCTTCGGGTTGCATTAGTCTGGTATCGTATAAATGTAGAAAGACTGGAGAAATTCATTATTGGAAGGTGATCACTGCGTTATAGAGCAGCTCAAGTCTGAATTAGGTCGATTCTGTCACCCCACTAGTAACGTTATCAAAATAATGGCGGAGCGATGCAGCTTCCTTTCGCTTTTATTTTCTTCCCTTGCTCCCTTCACATCTGTAAATCCTGGCGCGGCCCATTGAAGGATTATTTACAGCTGCCTCTGCTTTAATATTGATGAAACCCAAATGGAAAGTGCTGGAGACGCTCAGTGGGTCGGGCAGTTTCTCTCTCTCTCTCTCTCGAGAGAGAGAGAGAGAGAGAGACGCTTCAGAACTGCGTTGAAACGATGTCAGCCGTGGCTCAGTTGGTAGCATGCTCGCCGGAGTCAGAAGGTCGTGGGTTCAAGCCCCACTCCAGAGACTTGAGCACAAAATCTAGGCTGACACTCCCAGTGCTGTCTTTCGGATGAGACGTTAAACCGAGGCCCTGTCTGCCCTCTCAGGTAGACATAAAAGATCCCATGACACTATCCCATCCTCCTCCTCATCCTCCTCCTCCTCCGCCCGTCGCCGCTGTGATGCGGTTGCTATGGCGGTTGCTATGCAGATGGCGAGCAGCGCGCATGCGCGTCTCCTCAGGGGCTCCGAGGGGGCGGAGCCTGAATCATCAACAAAGCCTCTTAAAGGGACAGTCGACCCGAGAGCCCCGCCATATCTACACGCTGGACGGAATAGGAAAGAACCTCTCCACTCTTTCCCTGCCCGATACTTGATTAAAAATCTGTTACATCGCTAACTTCCTCCAGTTCTGACAAAGGGTCATCGACCTGAAACGGTAACTCTGTTTCTCTCTCCACAGAAGCTGTCTGACCTGCTGAGTATTTCCAGCATTTTCTGTTTTTATTTCAGATTTCCAGCATCCGCAGTTTTTTTGCTTTTGTATTCGAGGTTATGCTGGAACTGTACAAAACACTAGTCAGGCCACTGCGTACAGCTCTGGTCACCACATTACAGGAAAGATGTGATCGCGTTAGAGAGGGTACAGAGGAGATTTACGAGGATGTTGCCAGGACTGGAGAATTTTAGCTATGAGGAAAGATTGGAAAGGCTGGGGAAGTTGGGTGGTCAGCAGCTTGGTGAGAATAGGCTCGAGGGAGCAGGAAGTGGGTCTCATGGACAAGATGAGTGTGGAGAGGTCAAGAAGGGAGATCGGAGAGAAGTCCATGAGCTCCTCGCACTTGTTGCTGGAGGTGAGTGTGGAGGAGACAGGGGAAAGGGGTTTAAGAAGACGGTTAGCAGTGGAGAATAGAAGCCAGAATGATCCTGGAATAGTGAGCTGGTTTGTCAGACGAGAGCAGGGCCCGATACTGCTTTATGTGGTCCAGCCAGATCTGGTGGTGAAAGGCTAAACCAGTTGTCCACCATATCTGTTCAAGTCTGCATCCCTTGGGCTTGAGGGAGGGAAGGTGAGGGCCGTACCAGGGGGATCGGCCAGGGTGTGGGAGGGCCTAACATCTGTGGTAGGTAAAATTTTGGAGTCCATTATTAAGGAAACAGTAACAGGACATTTGGATAATCATAATTTAATAGGACAAAGTCAGCATGGTTTTACGAAGGGGAAGTCATGTTTGACAAATTTGCTGGAGTTCTTTGAGGAAGTAACATATAGAGTGGATAAAGGGGAACCAGTGGACGTAGTGTATTTAGACTTCCAAAAGGCATTTGACAAGGTGCCACACAAAAGATTATTGCTTAAGGTAAAAAATCACGGGATTGGGGGTAATATTCTGGCATGGATAGAGGATTGGCTATCTAACAGAAAGCAAAGAGTTGGGATAAATGGTTCATTCTCAGACTGGCAATCAGTAACTCGTGGTGTTCCACAGGGGTCAGTGCTGGGTCCCCAACTCTTTACAATCTATATTAACGATTTGGAGGAAGGGACCAAGTGTAACATATCAAAATTTGCAGATGATACAAAGATGGGAGGGAAAGTAGTGAGTGAGGAGGACATAAAAAACCTGCAAGGGGACATAGACAGGCTAAGTAAGTGGGCAGAGATTTGGCAGATGGAATACAACATTGGAAAGTGTGAGGTGATGTACTTTGGCAGGAAAAATCCTAGAGCAATTTATTATCTTAATGGCAAGAAACTGGAGAGTACTGAAGTGCAAAGGGATCTGGGGGTCCTGGTGCACGAAACTCAAAAGATTAGTATGCAGGTGCAGCAAGTGATTAAGAAGGCAAATGGAATGTTGGCTTTCATTGCTAGGGGGATAGAATATAAAAATAGGGAGGTATTGCTTCAGTTGTACAAGGTATTGGTGAGACCGCACCTGGAATACTGCATACAGTTTTGGTGTCCTTACTTAAGGAAAGACATCCTTGCTCTCGAGGCAGTGCAAAAAAGGTTCACTCGGTTAATCCCGGGG
This sequence comes from Squalus acanthias, assembly GCA_030390025.1. Lineage (NCBI taxonomy): Eukaryota > Metazoa > Chordata > Chondrichthyes > Squaliformes > Squalidae > Squalus > Squalus acanthias. The sequence continues at coordinate 99,515,579 of CM059425.1, read as the reverse complement.
ATGAGGGGGTGGTCATATGAGGAGAGGTTGGGTAGATTGGGACTCTACTCATTGGAGTTCAGAAGAATGAGAGGCGATCTTATTGAAACATATAAGATTGTGAAGGGGTTGGATCGGGTGGATGCGGGGAGGATGTTCCCGATGACGGGTGAGACTAGAACTAGGGGACATAGTCTTAGAATAAGGGACTGCTCTTTCAAAACTGAGATGAGGAGGAACTACTTCACTCAGAGGGTGGTAGGTCCATGGAATATGCTACCACAAAAAGCTGTAGAAGCTACATCATTAAATAAATTTAAAACAGAAATAGACAGTTTCCTAGAAGTAAAGGGCATTAAGGGTTACGGGGAGTGGGCAGGAATTTGGACATGAGTCTAGGTTCGGATCAGTCATGGCCCTGTGGGGAGTGGAGCGGGCCCAGGGACCGTGTAGCCTGATTCTGCTCCTATTTCGTGTGTGCAATTCTGTTAGATGCAGGAGATGGTTCTGTGATAGATAGTAGATTGGTGGTTAGGATCAGATCAGCCATGATCTTATTGAATGGCGGAGCAGGCTCGAGGGGCCGATTGGCCTACTCCTGCTCCTATTTCTTATGTTCTTATGTTCTGTGCTGTAAAGGTCTTTGATTCTATGATTCTATGAAGTAGCTGTGAGGACTGGCCGTTCTGGCGAGCCAGGCCCCACTCGATAGAGGGCTGCATGGCACCAATTTGTGGCAGTGGTTGTGAACCTCAGAAAGATCTGTAAAACACCCAGGAAACTTCTGTCTGCTGGGGGAGTGAGGCCTCCACATTGAGCAGCCTGCCACCTTGCTCTGACTCTGAAAAACCACCACACCAGGCCAACCCAGCAATTGACTAATGGCTCCTTCTAATATGCAACTCCACGAACGGGCATTGCAAGATCATGCAGGGAGCAGTATCTGTTTCTCTGAGGCTGAATTTGATAAATCCACAGCATTGACTATTTTGCATTATTTGTGCTGCAAGGTGGTTTAGTGAGGTGAACTTCATTCATCGGTTCCCCCCCAGCCCACCAGCTCTCGTTCTCCCCCCGGCTCCTGCTTCCCCCCGACCCTCCCTGGCTCCTGTTCCTCCCCCCAACTCCTGTTCCCCACCTCCCCGGCTCCTGCTCCACACCCTGGCTGCACCTAGGGAGTGCCAGTGCAGAGGGCACAGCTCAGAGGGCCCAGGGTGGAAGACCCAGAGGAGAGGGACCCAGGCGGAGGGCCCAGCACGGAGGTCCCCAGGCAGAGGGCCCAGGGCGGAGAGCCCACAGGGAGGGCCCAGGGCAGAGGGCCTGTGGGGAGGACCCCATGCAGAGGGCCCAGGGTGGACGGCCCAAGGCGGAGGGCCCGTGGGGAGGACCCCTGGCGGAGGGCCCAGGGCGGAGGGCCCAGGGCGGAGGGAAGCGGGGAGTACCCCAGGCGGTGGACCCATGGCAGGAGGGCCCAGGGCGGAGGCCCCAGAGCGGAGGGCCAAGCGAGGAGATCCCCAGGCGGAGGGCCCTGGGCGGAGTCCCCACGTGGAGGTCCGCAGGCAGAGGGCCCAGGGCGGAGTTCCCATGGGGAGGTCCCCAGGCGGAGGGCCCAGGGCGGAGGGCCGATCGAGGAGGTCCCCAGGCGGAGGGCTCAGGGCGGAGGGCCAGCGGGGAGGTCCCCAGGCGGAGGCCCCAGGGCGGAGGTCTCGCAGGGATGTCCCCAGGGTGGAAGGCCCAGGGCGGAGTGCCCAGGGTGGAGGCCCCAGAGCGGAGGGCCGAGCGAGGAAGGCCCAGCGTGATGCTAATGCTCGGTTGGTGATGTACTGTAGGGACAGGATCTGTCTCTAATGTCAGGGTTATGTCTGTGAGTGTGTGTGTGAGTGTGTGAGAGGGTATGTCTGTGTTGTGAGTGTGAGGGTGAGGGTGCGTACGAGTGTGAGAGCGAGAGTTTGTGTGAGTGTGTGTGTGAGTGTGAAGGTGAGGGTGTGTGTGTGAGGTTCAGTGTGTGTGAGGGTGAGTCTGTGAGTGTGTGTGAGTGTGAGTATGAGGGTGTGAGTGTGTGTGAGTGTGAGTGTGAGGGTGTGTGTGTGTGTGTGTGTGAGTATGAGGGTGTGAGTGTGTGTGAGGGTGAGTGTGAGTGTGTGTTAGTCTGTGAGTATGTGTACACACTCCCGATCACACAGGAACGGAAGATAGACCGATAGTTGAAACAACAGGATATCTATTTATTTGCAATTTACAAATTTACAATTTATGGTGACAAATTGCTCCATTTGATGCTAAGAAGAGGAGATGGAGGAGGGTCGGGGCCTGTGTTTTTAGGCTTCATTCTGATGGTGACAGCAGCAGTTCCTGAGGCAGCGGTTCCACCAGGTGAGCCTTCGCGTGGGTCTTTCTGTGTTGTGTGAGTCCAGAATGGTGATACTACGCAGGACTGAAAGTTTCACCTGCTCTCAAGGAATTCATTGCAGTTGAAGCCTCAGCACGCCAATTATCTCTGAGACCTGGTCCCCAAGTTCACTGCCTCGTCTTTTAAAGGTGGTTTGTACGAGAACAGCGGCTGCAGTGGAACAGCTGGGGTGTTGGTCGGGCAGTCCTTTGAAGACCATGAAGAGTAAGTTGCCCAGCTGGTCATGGGGCAAACATTTGGAAATGACCTCTGTGATTAGAGAACATGATTGAAAGAGGACTGAAGTGTCAGGGTTAACGAGCTGTTCTCTGACTATTTTCAGTGCCTCTAACTGCTCCGTTTGCTGAGCCAGATTGGTGCCTTCACACGACAAATGAATGGCCAGGATTATATACAGTGTCCAGGGCCATCTGTCGAACAGGAAGCGATGGGTCTGCACAACGTGGCATCAGTCGTCCAATCAGAGTCCCCGTGTTATTTCCTGGCACTACATTATAAACATTGAGCTTCCTCCAGTAAAGTTTTAGCATCTCTAAGGTCATTTCCATGGCTCTCTCTCGTTCATAGTCTTTTGCTGAACTGATCCAGGCCTCTGCATGATTGAAAATGGTCTCAGGTCCTTGAGGGGACAGGTCCTGAAGTAATATTTGCTTCAGCAGATTTTGCAGCGACTCTGTGGTTTGGGTATAAAATGTGGCCGTCTCCTTTGTATTATCATTTGTGTCCTCGTCATTGTTCAGGTCTGGAGGTACCAAGCCAAAAGTACTGGTCAGGCAGGTTTGAATCAATTGGCAGGTGTCAGCTTGGTTTGATTCACTGTGTAGTTTCACGAGATGCGTGCAGGCGTCCACGGCTAACTGTCGAACAGGGCTCTGCAGCAGCTCGGGTGGCTCGGCCTCAATAAGATCCTGCATGTATGTGAGCAATTCGACCATTTTGTCTGCATAAGCTGGGGCCAGAACTCTGAAACAGCGAAGGATCTCAGTCTGGTTCTTCACTGCAAGATCATCAGTAGACCCCAGCGAAACACAAATCTGCTGTTGGAGCTTGTTAAGAAGGATGTCCGTTTGTGTATTTAGCCCGAGACACATTGGGCTGGATTTTGAATGACCCATGGAGTCGGGTTTGGAGGCGTGTGGGGGGTTAAATTTGCGGGGTCGGGGTTTCCGACCCCATCCCGACCCCAAGACAAAATCCAGCCCTTTATCTGTGTCACAACATCCATCTCATGCAGAAATGCACAGTTTGGGCCACTTTGCTGTATTTTGTCCAGCCCTGGGTTTCTGTGTTGCCATGGTTTTCATTGTGAGGCCAGGTTACATAAGCCCTCAGTTGTGATGTGGACCTGGGTCATGTGCCCATATAAGTCCTGCCAGCTCTTTGTGGCACTTTAAGGTGGGTGGTGGGGGTTAAGGCCCAGACCTGAGATACAGACCATACGGACAAGGCAACTGTCCCAACCCTTGGCAGCCATATTGGATTGAGCAGCTGTTTGTGCCTAATAAAGAACCCACCGCACCACAGACACTCAAAGTACTTGTGACAAAAGATGTAGAAATGGGAGTGTAGGACAGACATTTCTAGCAGAATTGTCCCAAATTGGGATCTTCATGTGTCAGGGATTGAAGCTGCTGAATGATGTCATCAGGAAGTTGTTGTGACATCATAGAAGCATAGAAATTTACAGCATGGGAGGAGGCCATTCGGCCCATCGTGTCCGCGCCGGTCGACAAAGAGCTATCCAGCCTACTCCCACTGCCAGCTCTTGGTCCGTAGCCTTGTAGGCCACGGCACCTCAAGTGCACATCCAAGTTCTTTTCGAATGTGGTGAGAGTTTCTGCCTCGACCACCCTTTCAGGCAGTGAGTTCCAGACCCCCATCACCCTATGGGTGAAAACATTTCCCCTCAAATCCCCTCTAATGGGTCATTTTCTGATTGGCAAACGGTAACTAGTGGGGTGCCACAAGGACCGGTGCTGGGGCCCCAACTATTTACAATCTACATTAATGACTTGGATGAAGGGGTCGAGTGTAATGTAGCCAAGTTTGCGGATGACACAAAGACGGGTGGGAAAGCAAGTTGTGCAGAAGACTCAAAGAATCTGCAAAGGGATATAGACAGGCTAGGTGAGTGGGCAAACATTTGGCAGATGGAGTATAATTTGGGAAAGTGCGAGGTTAATCACTTTGGCAGGAAAAATAAAAAAGCAAACTATTATTTAAATGGAGAGAGATTACAAAATGGTACAGTTCAGAGGGACCTGGGGGTACTTGTGCATGAAACACAAAAAGTTAGCATGCAGGTACAGCAAGTAATCAAACAGGCAAATGGAATGTTGGCCTTTATTTCAAGGGGGTTGGAGTATAAAAGCAGGGAAGTCCTGCTACAACTGTACAAGGTATTGGTGAGACCACACCTTGAGTACTGCGTACAGTTTTGGTCTCCTTATTTAAGGAAGGATATACTTGCATTGGAGGCAGTTCAGAGACGATTCACTAGGTTAATTCCAGAGATGAGGGGTTTGACTTATGAGGAAAAGGTTGAGCAGGCTGGGCCTATACTCATTGGAATTTAGAAGAATGAGAGGTGATCTTATTGAAACATATAAGATACTGAGGGGGCTCGACAGGGTAGATGCAGAGAGGATGTTTCCCCTCATGGGGAAATCTAGAACTCGGGGGCACAGTCTCAGATTAAAGGGTCGCCCTTTTAGAACTGAAATGAAGAGGAATTTCTTCTCAGAGCGTCGTAAATTTGTGGAATTCTCTGCCCCAGAGAGCTGTGGAGGCTGGGTCATTAAATACATTTAAAGTGGAGATAGACAAATTTTTGCAAGATAAGGGAGTGAAGGGTTATGGGGAGCAGGCTGGGAAGTGGTTTTTAGCCCAAGATCAGCAATGATCTGATTGAATGGCGGAGCAGGCTCGAGGGGCCAAGTGGCCTATTCCTGCTTGTATTTCTTATGTTCTTATGTAAACCTCTTACCATTTACTTTAAATCTACGTCCCTGCTTGTTGACCCCTCTGCCAAGGGAAACAATTACTTCCTATCCACTCTATCTAGGCCCCTCATAATTTTATACACCTCAATTAGGTCACCCCTCAGCCTCCTCTGTTCCAAAGAAAACAACCCCAGCCTATCCAATCTTTCCTCATAGCTAAAACTCTCCAAAAATGAGAAGTCGCACAACACCAGGTTATAGTCCAACAGTTTTATTTGAAATCACGAGCTTGAGATCTCATGATTTCAAATAAAACTGTTGGACTATAACCTGGTGTTGTGCGACGTCTCATTTTTGTCCACCCCAGTCCAACACCGGCATCTCCGCATCATAAAATTCTCCAGTCCAGGCAACCTCCTCGTAAATCTCCTCTGTACCCTCTCTAGGGCAATTACATCTTTCCTGTAATGTGGTGACCAGAACTGCATGCAGTACTCTAGCTGAGACCTAACTAGTGTTTTATACAGTTCAAGCATAACCTCCCTGCTCTTATAGTCTATGCCTCGGCTAATAAAGGCAAGTATCCCGTGTGGAAGTGCATTTTTTATCTCAGACACAAAATGGATTCCTAGAGACAAAGAGTGATACAAAATGGCCGACTCTGACTTGTTTGGGAAAAGATAAAGTTATTATGTTTCTCATGGAGATGAATTTAAACTTTGCAGACTTTGCGGTCTGCAAAGTCTGCTAGTACAGAGAAAAAAAAGGCTTCTTCTATTCAACTTGAAATAACCAAGGACTAGTGAAGTAAACAGCCAGGTGCCTTGGCCTTGGTGGGAGAAGAAGAACAGACAGACAGACTCCAATTATTGTAGAGATTAGCTAGTCTCATCGTAAGGCATTTCTATTGTTTTTTTACTTTTAACTTAGCTTACCTTAAACAACATGTCATGTGATATGGGAAGCTTGTGTTTTCAGTGTATAAGATCTTCCATTTTCTGTGATTCTTCAGTGTGTCATCGTAGCTATTTGACTACGGTTGCATTCTCCTTGCAAGCAAGTAAATAATAAAGCCTTCTTTGACGATACTTTATGTTTCAAGAGTCTTACGGAAGTCAAAACTTCGACAGTATTTCTTGGAGGTTCCACCGAGATCGCTTGCTACCTTTCGATAAGTCACGGACAAAAGACACCTAGAATTTCTAGTGACAAATCCTGAATGGCCACAGTGATGTTTTATCACAAAAAGTATTTCTCATTAGATACTGAATTGGTGTAGTCTGTTTCTTCTGACAGGAGTAGTGCGATTGTTAAGACTCATGTTTTAGACTTGAGTTGAATCTTGTAACTTTTGCTTTTTTAACGTTAAAAATAAAGGGAGGAGGATGCTGACGGCTCAAGTTTCAAAACTATCGGGCAAAGGAGGCAAGGGAAAAGTCGGCAGGGTTGTGTCCCAGACTGATAAAGGTACCAGGTTGTGAGAAAGCGCTAAAAGATTAAAACTGCAGTATCAAGGGTGGGTCCCTTGAGCCATGAAAAGAAAAAAAGAATCTCGCGGCAGAAAGTTTTAGATAAGAAACCTTCGTATAGAGTATAAGTTAAATGTTACGGACTCAGTTTGCAGTGGAGAACAATGCAAAACTGAGAATTGACTATTTGTTTAGTTTAAAGTATAAGGTTAAATGTTTGATTACTTGATTTGTTTGCCTGTTTGGGCTTTTGCATTACTTATAATTGTCTTGATTGTTGTTAGTTTTTGTTATTGTTCATCGCTTGTAGAACTTTGGATAGTCAAATATAATCGTAAGGGGGTAAAGGGTGAAACTTGTGATTTAGAAGAAGAGTGCCTAGTATAATTAAAACTTTACTAAGATGGGAGCTTCACAGAGTAAGATCCCAGAAAAAGGAACTCCAGCTTTTTACATCTTCCAGAACTGTGGTCGGACATCCACAAGGGATTTGTCCGATTGGTCTAAATGGACCAAGAATGACAAACACCCGTTCCCTATTGATGGAACCTTTAACCTAGACAGAATTACATGTCTAGAGGACTGTCTCGCAAATAGAGACCCACAAAGAAGAGGTAAAAAGTCAGTAAATTGGTCAGCCTTTTCAGACTGGAAAAAGGAAGCAGAAAGGTGTAAGGACCATAGTATACAAGCCAGTAGATCTGACATTAAAAATAAGAGAAAAGACCCAGTGAGTAAATAGGCTAAACAAGATGAAGTTAGACAAATGACTTTAAGAATAGAAGCAATTATGGGGCAGCATTCTGGAATGACCAAAGAAAATTACCAGATTCCTTTAACCAATGCCCTCATAAATGGTCTCAGAACAGAACTTAAAGAACCATTGACTTTAGTCTGCCAAGATTGGAGACATAAAACAACTCCTGAATTGACACAAATTCTGAAAGGAATTCAGGAGAGAAATAGGGATCAAAAGAATAAAGTTTCCCTCTTAATGGAGCAAGCAGCTTCCGCAACACCGACGGACCAGAATACTATTTATTCAATACAAGCAGACAATTTCACTGGCCAACATGCCTTTCTCCTATCAGACGATGCCCCTATGAACCTTTTAGGGAGAGATTTGCTATGCAAAATGCAAGCAACAATAATTTGTTCAGAAAAGGGACTACAGGTGTATGTAGAAGGAAAAGATCTAATTTACCGACATTGAGATCTGAAACTCAGCAAAAAAGAAGGGATTTGGAAAGCCAGGAAAAGCTGCTGAAACGCTTATGTAAAAAAAAAGAAATTTAAAGTTTTACCGGCATGGAAGTTATTAATGTCTGTGCCGAGATAAAAGCTAATACACAAGATTTGTTGAGTGAAAGGAATCTTAAAAGGAACACTGGGATCTCAGTTTGTGTGAAAGTGTGTGTTAAAATGTTAAAGTTTTCCTAACTGTGAATGTTTAAGTTTGTTAAGTTACAGTATTTATTTTGTCTGAAAAATCTGTCTAAAAAAAGGTGTCTATCATTTTTGTTTATGTTTTAGCTCCACCCACTCTTTTGTACAGAGAGCTAAAAGCTGTTTAACCCTTTGAAGACTTGTCTTGAATGATAATCAAGCGTGTGTTGGTTTAAGTTTGTTAATTGTTTTACAAAAGAGGAAAAGCTTCAGCCTTGAAGTCACAGTTGCCAATGTGCCTGGAAAGAAAATTAATTTGAATGTTTACAAGGCATGGCTAATTGTTTCTTTGTTAATGTGACTATAGTTTCTTTCTTTTCCAAGTGATACTGGTTAGTTTTAAAAAAAAATTGATCTGGATTGAATTGGAGTCATTGAGGTTAATTAACCTATTAAAAACCAGACTTTCATTGTGCACGGTGAAATTCTGGTTGGTGTAAATTTGTGTAGACCGCATTGAATAAGATCTTTAATGGTCTGAAACCAGACTTTGAAATATTTACAGTCTTGGATACAGAACGGGTTCTGGTCCATACCATTGGCAGAGGAATCACAAGAGGAAATTCGCCTTTACTGTCAGGGATAGACAGGAATTTTATATCAAACTTTGCAGGGAAAGCAGAGCCGATTCAACGGTTAATTAAAGAGGGATCCAGTAGCGAAGGCAATGCCACGATGTGTGGCTGCAATAGATTGTGCCCCAAGAATTAGAAAAAAAAGCTTTGAACTACAATTTAAGTTAAGCTGGTGTGTAAAAACTGAGAAGAACAACAAAAAGTTTGTTTAGTAAAAGATTAAGTTTCGGTCTAAGATTTAACCCTGGAGTCGCGGTTGCTATGGTGAAATCGTCCTAAGCAATTTGATTTGATGTGCTTAAATGTGAAAAACTAATTTTTCTCCAGTTATATTCAATGTTTTTACAGTATTTTGGAAAGACATCTGAAGAAAGGACAATAAGAAATATGATGTAATTTACTGGTTCTGCAAGCATGTGCTATTTTGTTTTGTTTTATCTGTTCTGTTCGTGTTTAGTTAAAGTGTGAAAACACAACTGTTTTTTTGGATCGGGAAAGTTTTTTTTAGTTACGTGAAGTGACGCAATTGCGTGCGCCTGACAATGTTTCGCTCCACCTTCTTAAAGACCTGCAAAGGAGTTAACCCTTTCCACTGACAGCTGATTAAGTTCACCGAGCAACAACTTTAGTATGACATTTAAAGATATTGGACATTATTAAATTTAAGTTTCTTAATTTTAATTTAACATTTCCCAGAAGGAAAATTATGATTTGATAAATTAACCCCTTGTGCTTTAAGCAGAGTCACAATAGATTCTCTCCTTTCTTTTGTTATATGGAAGTTACCTTGTAAACTAATTGCAGCACTTCTGTCTCTAATGTTAAAACACTGTATAAGCCACCTAGCCTGGAAATCATTTGTTTCTGAAATTGGAATTGATAAGATAAATTGATAGAAATAAAATTGAACATTGACAAAACCTATCAGTTCAACAGTACTGCTGTTTGGATTTTGGGATAATGTTGTAATAACAAAATGGACTCAGGCACTATATATATATATATTGGATTACTTTTGGGAAAATAAAAGATCCTCTAAAATAATGATAAATAAAAAGTGTTAATAAGTTGGACCTAGTGAGAATGTTTGATCTATGTTTTCAATCTTAAATATTGTACTAGACATTAAAGTTACTCCAGGGATCATGAATGAGATATGAATGGTAATTAATGGGATGTGTAAAATGGTGAGAGGAAGTGATTGAGGGTGTAAGATAGAAACAGGAGAATTGCACCACCAATTGGGAATTTTCCAAACTTTCCGGTGAAAGTCAGGAAAGTGTAGCTAAGAATAATAAATTGATAGCTTTCTCTTGGAGACATTTGTGTCCCTGCCTATAATGAACTTTTAAGAAAACTGAATTTGATAGCCTGGCCACTATCCAAGACATCGGGACCATGCAGAGCATAAGCATAAGCATAAGAAATAGGAGCAGGAGTAGGCCAATCGGCCCCTCGAGCCTGCTCCGCCATTCAATAAGATCATGGCTGATCTGATCCTAACCGCCAATCTACTATCTATCACAGAACCATCTCCTGCATCTAACAGAATTGCACACACGAAATAGGAGCAGAATCAGGCTACACAGTCCCTGGGCCCGCTCCACTACCCACAGGGCCATGACCGATCCGAACCTAGACTCATGTCCAAATTCCTGCCCGCTCCCCGTAACCCTTAATGCCCTTTACTTCTAGGAAACTGTCTATTTCTGTTTTAAATTTAATTAATGTTGTAGCTTCTACAGCTTTTTGTGGCAGCATATTCCATGGACCTACCACCCTCTGAGTGAAGTAGTTCCTCCTCATCTCAGTTTTGAAAGAGCAGCCCCTTATTCTAAGACTATGTCCCCTAGTTCTCGTCTCACCCGTCATCGGGAACATCCTCCCCGCATCCACCCGATCCAACCCCTTCACAATCTTATATGTTTCAATAAGATCGCCTCTCATTCTTCTGAACTCCAATGAGTAGAGTCCCAATCTACCCAACCTCTCCTCATATGACCACCCCCTCATCCCCGGGATTAACCGAGTGAACCTTTTTTGCACTGCCTCGAGAGCAAGGATGTCTTTCCTTAAGTAAGGACACCAAAACTGTATGCAGAGGAAGATGAACAAAGACAATCTTTTGATAAGATACCTGAAAGCCCGAGAAAGGCACATGTGGCATGATATTGAGATACCAGTATGAGTGTGCAAATGTGATTTGTTACGTATAAAGCAATTACCATCTGGAAATGTATGGTGAATCCGCACTGAAGAACGGGTCTCAGACATGCTCAGTTACTTGACAACAGCAAGACATGAAATAGTTAATGTGGCTCAGGAGAGCAAGACAACTTTTAAAGCATTGATACATACTCCATCGAGAAACTATCTAATTAATGAAACAGAATAGAGTTGAACACACTGGTACCTGTTAGAGGGATTGGAAATTGAAGTTGAAGTGGAGAGTTACCTGGAATCTGGATTGGGACAATTGAAGGCTAAGGAGAAATCATGTTTAGTAAGAACTATCCACAATATGGATACGAGTAAAAGAGCGATCTGGAGAATCTTTTAAGTCCATGATTTGTTGATTAGATGTTAAACTGTAATGTTGCTTGAAATGATTGTAAGACTGAATTTGACTGTGACTGTAATAATTGTGTTTTGTAGGTAACAGAGCGTGGGAAAAACCAGTGCAAATCCAGTATGAGGTGGTTTTGGTGGTGCCTCCTGTGTCACTACTACCGCAACTACCATGCTTTACGGGTCTAACAGGACCTGTTCCATCAACCAACACATTTTACTTAATATCGAAACCTATGCTCAAGTGAAACTGACAGTAAATGAGGTACTTAAGTATGAGCTGCACAATTATGTGGCACAATTCGGATACGACATTCCCCTGTTGTCTAAGGTTATCAGTGAGCTCATGATGCGACTGAACTCCTCCCTAAAGCATTTTTATGTTCTGAAGGAAGACAACTCGAGAATAGATATTGAAATTGACAGCATAGGGGACAACTCACACTGGTGGGATATTGGGCTTAATACATCAGCGCACCCTTAGATTTGTATTATTTCACACGCTCTGGTAGTTCTCCAACTTGTAATGATAGTGTATTTGATATATGTAACCTATGTAGTAAGATACACAAGCCAATTGGGTACTCATGCCCATGACTAACCAGCACTAACAAATTGAGCACACCGAAAGAGAAGATCCGAAGCAATGTAGAGGAGACCCCAGGCGGGGTAACATCAGGAAGATAGAAGAAACAGAGGATACCCCAGGTGGGGCAGAATTGGAACACCGGAATGGACTATTAGAAGGGAGAAATCTTCAAGACTCCCTACTAACTAATGCCCAAGTTGAGAGAGCAATAAGAACTAGCTAGATTAGTCAAGAGCTGATTGTGAGAAGTCAATAAGGATTATTTCCTTCTCAAAGAAGGGAATTGTAAGAAATAGCTGTTAGATTCAAAGATGGGTTTTAATTCTTAGAAGAGAAACTGACAACATGTAGCCAGGAACAGATAGCAGAAATGCCAGCAAGGTCGAATATCAAGCATCAAAAGACGAATAGAAGTGATAAGGGAATCATAAAATGCAAAACAACACAGGGTGGGGGATAATAGACAAAAAAATGGAGTTGAAAAATTAAATTTTGAAGGACTTACACAATGAAGCTGTTACTTATATTTTGCATATTAATCGGACTGATACGCCTGACGTGCCAAAGAGGTGGGGAAGGATCCCGAAAGAAACGAGAATTACACGTTAACACTTTCTTGTACATGTCTTACGAGCATGCTCAGCCCAATTATAATCATACTCGAACACCCCCGTTTCTTGTATTAACTAATACCTCAGGAGTCGGTAGACCACAAGGGGCATTATGTTTTAAAAAGCAGGCTGCAGTAAGCAGGATGCAGGATGAAAAAAAAGTCGGAGAGAGTTCCTGTAATCAAACAGTCATGTGGCAACCACCAATTCCTGGCCTGCTTGAGCAGGGATTTTTTCAGTTTGACTGGACTAAAGTAAATAATAAAACCAGTAGGTCCCACTGGACAGGCGACCCTATCCGAATATGGATGGGAGGAGAGGGTAACTTGGCGGCCTATAATTGTACCTATTTTATATGCGGGAACAAGGCTTATCCATGGTTGCCACCTAACTGGACAGGGTCCTGCTATTTGGGTTATGTAGTACCTTATATCCACATTTTAGACAATATAGGAGAACATCATGAATTCCAAAGAAGTAAAAGAGAGATAACAACTTATGAAAGAGTCTTTGGAGTATTAATAGCCCCATTTGGAATAGGGAAGTTAATGGGAGAAGTAAACGAGCTAGCAAATCTGATAGAAAAAGTGGCAAATGAAACTGAGGAAGGATTGTCCGAAATGAGTGCTGAAATGGTAGCTATAAGAGTAATGACATTGCAGAATCGAATGGCATTAGATTATCTGTTGGCAAATAAAGGAGGAACTTGTGCTTTGATAGGGAGTGAATGTTGTACCTATATCCCAGACAGTTCAGAAAATATAACTAACATAGTTAAACACATAAGAGATGCAGTGAGTCAGTATAAGAATCCAAAGAGCCAAGGATGGTTTGACTGGATACTGGGAGGATGGCTGGGATCAATGGGACAAATATTATTGCATGGACTAGTAGTAGTGGTAGCAGTAATTCTGTTTGTCACAATGATTAAATGCTGTTGTAATAGGCTAGGTAAGGCAGTTATACCCGGAGGAAGTATGATGGTACAGAGGGAAGTAAATGAAGAAGAAGAGAAGAATAGTCCCCTAGGGGAAGAGCTAAGGTGATTGGGTAAGATAAATTTTTAAGGATTAGATGACCAAGATGATGCCAGTTACAGTGGCCAAAATTAAAACTGGACAAATTAGAATTGAAAGAATTACATGCCCAACCCTAAGGATAGACAGAAAGGAGAGACGATCTTAAATAAGGTCAGCCATCAATACAGGTATAATCCCGAGGATGGTTAAAACAGAAAAGAAGTTGGCATCCCTGGCCAAAATTCAAATTTGGTACAGGAACCGACAGGAGAGACCAAAAGGGTTAAATTGAGCTATTTTGTCCTAGAAGGACAAAAAGGGGGGAATGTGGAAGTGTATTTTTACTAGGACACAAAATTGCTTCCGAGACACAGAATAAGAGATACAAAATGGCCGATTCTGACTTGCCTGGGAAAAGATTGTAGTTGTTTATGACTTCTCATGGTGATGAATTTAAACTTTGCAAATTATGCTGTTTTCGCAGCAACTGGTACAGAACAGAAAGGCTTCTTCTAATCAACTTGAGATAACCAAGGACTAGTGAAGTAAACAGCCAGATGCCTTGGCCTTGGTGGGAGAAGAAGAACAGACAGACAGACTCCAATTACTGTAGAGATTAGCTAGTCTCATCGTAAGGCATTTCTATTTTTTTTAACTTTTAACTAAGCTTACCTTAAACAACATGTCATGTGATATGAGAAGCTTGTGTTTTCAGTGTATAAGATCTTCCATTTTCTGTGATTCTTCAGTGTGTCATCGTAGCTATTTGACTACGGTTGCATTCTCCTTGCAAGCAAGTAAATAATAAAGCCTTCTTTGACGATACTTTATGTTTCAAGACTCTTACTCGGAAGTCAAAACTTCGACACCCGTATGCCTTCTTAACCACCTTATCTACCTGTCCTGCTACATTCAGGGATCTGTGGACATGCACTGCAAGGTCCCTCTGTTCCTCTGTACTTCTCAGTGTCCCACCATTTAGTTTGTATTCGCTTGCCTTGTTCGCCCTCCCCCAAATGCATTACCTCGCACTTGTCCGGATTGAATTGCATTTGGCACTGTTCTGCCCACCTGACCAGTGCACTGATATCTTCCTGCAGTCTGCAGCTTATGCATTATCCACCACACGACCAATTTTTGTATCATCTGCAAACTTCTTAATCATACCCCCTACATTCAAGTCTAAATAATTGATATATATCACAAAAAGCATGGGACCTAGAACTGAGTCCTGAGGAACCCCACTGGAAACAGCCTTCCAGTCACAAAAACACCCATCGATCATAACCCTTTCATTCCTACTTCTGAGCCAATTATGGATCCAACTTACCACTTTGCCTTGGGTCCGACAGGCTTTTACTTTCATGACCAGTCTGCCATGTTGGACCTTATCAAAAGCCTTGCTAAAATCCATATATACTACATCAAACGCACAATCCCCATCGACCCTCCTTGTTACCACCTCAAAAAATTCAATCAAGTTAGTCAGTCATGACCTCCCCTTAACAAATCCATGCTGACTGTCTTTGATTAATCCTTGTCTTTCTAAATGAAGATTTATCCTGTCCCTCAGAATTTTTTCCAATAATTTTCCCACCACCGAGGTTAGGCTGACTGGCCTGTAATTACTCGGTCTATCCCTTTCTCCTTTTTTAAACTACTGTACGACATTCACAGTCCCCCAGTCCACCAGCACCACACCTGTAGCCAGAGGAGCAGCCCGTTGTGACATCAGAGCAGTCCATTGTGACATCAG
Source organism: Squalus acanthias (assembly GCA_030390025.1). Classification (NCBI taxonomy): domain Eukaryota; kingdom Metazoa; phylum Chordata; class Chondrichthyes; order Squaliformes; family Squalidae; genus Squalus; species Squalus acanthias. The sequence continues at coordinate 99,500,215 of CM059425.1, read as the reverse complement.
AGCAGTCCATTGTGACATCAGAGCGCTCCATTGTGACATTTGTTCCACTCTTCTCTCCTTTAAAATCCTTGTTGTCTATTGCCTACCACCCCAGATTTCTCACCCACATATCCTCCCTGCTTTCCTCCTTCAGTCTCTGCACTCAGTGACTCCTCATCCTCGATCATTTCAATCTGCACCTCAACTCCCCTCATCCTTTCTCCTCCGATTTTACTGTAAACAAGCAGAGGGGCTCCGGGTGAATGGGACTTGGTGCGAGTTTGGACACGAGCAGCTGAGTTTTGGATGACCTCAAGTTTACGTTGGGTAAAACGTGGGAGGCCAGCCATGAGTGCAATCGAATAGTCAAGTCTAGAGGTAACAAAGGCATGGATGAGGGTTTCAACAACAGATGAGCTGAGGCAGGGGTGGAGTTGGGCAATGTCACGGTGGTGGAAATAGGCTGTCTTAGTTATGGCGTAGATATGTGGCCGAAAGCTCATTTCCAGGTCAAATATGGCACCAAGGTTGCGAAGAGTCTGATTTAGCTTCAGACAGGTGCTACAGAGAGGGATGGAGTCAATGGCTGGAGAACGGAGTTTGTGATGGGGACCGAAGACAATGGCTTCAATCTGCCCAATATTCAGTTGGTGGAAATTTCTGCTCATCGAGTACTCGATGTTAGACAAGTCGTCTGACAATTTAGAGCCAGTCGAGGGTGGAGAGAAATGGTGGTGAGGTCGAACTGGGTGTCATCTGCGTACATGTGGAAACTGACGCTGTGGTTTCAGATGATGTCGCCGAGGGGCAGCATGTAGATGAGATAGATACTTGGGGGACACCAGAGGTAATGATCCGGGACAGGGAAGAGAAGCCATTGCAGGTGATTCTCTGGCTACGATTAGATAGATAAGAATGGAACCAGGCGGGTGCAGTCCCACCCAGCTGGACGACGGTGGAGAGGCATTGGAGGAGGATGGAGTGGTCAATCGTCTCAAAGGCTGCAGACAGGTCGAGAAGGACGAAGAGGGATCATTTACCTTTGTCACAGTCACATATGATGTAATTCGTGACTTTGATAAGAGCCGTTTCAGTACTGTGGCAGGTGTGGAAACCTGATTGGAAGGATTCAGACATGGAGTTCTGGTAAAGATGGGCGTGGATTTGGGATACGACAACACGTTCAAGGACTTTGGAGAGGAAAGGGAGTTTGGAGATGGCGTGGTACTATGCTAGGACGGACGGGGTCAAGGGTTGGTTTTTTGAGGAAAGGGGTGATGATGCCAGATTTGAAGGAGAGAGAACCGTTAACAATATCAGCTAACATGGGAGCCAGAAAAGGAAAGTTGTGTGGTCTGCAGTTTGGTGGGAATAGGGTTGAGGGAGCAGGAAGTGGGACACATGGACAAGATGAGCTCAGAGAGGGCATGAGGGGAGATCAGAGAGAAACTGGAGGAAGATGTGAGTTCAGGGCTAGGGCAGTGGTGAACCTTAGAGGAAGTTTGGCCCGGTGAGCATGGGGAAGGAAGGGAAGTCGCAGAGGCAGATGATCGGATGGTCTCAATCTTAGAGACAAATAAGTCCATGAAATCCTCGCACTTGTTGGAGGTGAGGGTGGAGGAAACAGGGGAGAGGAGTTTAAGAAGACGGTTAGCAGTAGAGAAAAGAAGCCGAGGGTTATCTTTGCAATCCAGAATGATCCTGGAATAGTGAGCAGTTTTGTCAGTGGAGAGCAGGACCCGATACTGCTTTATGTGGTCCAGCCAGATCTGGCAGTCATTGGCTAAACCAGTTGTCCGCTATATGCGTTCAAGAATTCACCCTTGTACTTAAGGGAGTGGAGATGAAGGCCGCACCAGGGGAAACGGCCAGTGTGAGAGAGAGGAATGGTTTTAATAGGGACTAGGGCATCAAAGGTGGTGGTGAGGTTGTTGTGGAGCAGATCGGTAGCTGCAGAACTGAGCAGAACCCATGCTGAGGTGGTGCAGTCTACAGCTGGGCCTGCCAGGCCCAGAGCTGGTCGAGGGCATCCTGCAAGGCCATCTGAAGTCTCCCGCACGGACACTCAGCAGCCTTTCACCAGCTGTGCTGCAGACTCTGGGCCAACACTTCGTAGGAGCACTAGAGTAGGCAAAGGCACAGTAATGAGAGGCACTAAGGGATTGCACAAGAGTGAATAAGTAATAATGTTGCTGTAAATATGTGTTCACTGATTATTGATAAATTTATTAATTCAGTTTGGATTATTTTGTGGTGTCTCTCTTTTAGCTTTGCGCTGTGATATGGGCTGTGACAGGAATGGAATGATGGGGATGTGGTGAGCAACGGAGATCTGGGGTTTAATTTATTGAAACCGCAGTCTGATGAGGTGGTCACAAACTGTCCTTCCGGACGGCCAATTGAATGGCTGCCTCCTCCCTCACTCCTGTTCCTCCTCCTCCTCCTCATCTTCATCTTCATCTTCCTTCTCGTCCTCCTCCTACTCCATATGAGGAGAGATTGGGTCGATTGGGCTTATATTCGCTAGAGTTTAGAAGAATGAGAGGGGATCTCATTGAAACTTATAAAATTCTAACAGGACTAGACAGACTAGATGCAGGAAGGATGTTCCCGATGGCGGGGGAGTCCAGAACCAGGGGTCACAGTCTAAGGATAAGGGGTAAGCCATTTAGGACTGAGATGAGGAGGAATTTCTTCACCCAGAGAGTGGTGAACCTGTGGAATTCTCTATCACAGAAGGCAGTTCAGGCCAATTCATTAAAAATATTCAAGAAGGAGATAGATATATTTCTTCAGGCTGAAGGGATCAAGGGATATGGGGAGAAAGCAGGGACAGGGTACTGAATTTGGATGATCAGCCATGATCTCATTAAATGGTGGAACAGGCTCGAGGGGCCGAATGGCCTACTCCTGCTCCTATCTTCTATGTTTCTATGTTCCTCTCCTTCTTCATCATCCTCATCCTGATCAGTACCGCAATCCCTGTTGTCAAGGGCTGGGCCCTCATGATGGCCAAGTTGTGGTGCATGCAGCAGACAATGACGAAGTGGGACACCTCCTCAGCCGAGCACTGGAGGGCTCCTCCCGAGCGGTCAAGGCAACGGAGCCATTTCAATCTTTCTCGCTGTCTCTGCTCCCTGCACCGTAGATCCTGGAGGGCGAGGTCGACTACCAGTACAGACCCCATTAATGTAACTAAATGTAGCTCTTAGATATGTTGTGAGAATAAATGTAACTACTTCTTAGTAGCCACAACACTCCTGACACTAAACAACCTTTAAATGACTGAATTAAACTGTGGCACAATGTCAAACTGACAAGGAAGCAGTGAAACAGCACGAACAGGACAGCTGCGACTCATTACTCATGATCCCTTTAAGTAGCGCCCCTGGAGCCGGCATCCACCTGCTTGACGTCTCCTCTCCCTGTCACTGTCGGGGCAAGGTGCTAAGGCAGGGGGCGACAATGAATTGTGCAGATTGGGCGCCAAGTGAGCATTGCACGCCCTGTGACATCACGATCCGCCTGGCGCTGAGGTCCCCGGCGTTAACTCGTGGTGGCGGCGTTACGAGGGGAGGCGCATTTGGCGTCCATCGCTGGAGTCGCCGCGCCCCGGTGCTACTGCATCAGCGCCCCATTAGCGCCCCCACCAGGCTCTAACTGGAGGCGCTAACCAAGTGAATTTTTCTCCCTTGGGATTTTGCAAGTGCAGATCTAAGTGAGTTGGGAGAGAGTTTTTTCCAGGGGCGGTCACAAATGAAAGTAGGGTTGGGGCAGGGAGGTGGGATGCGGGTGGTGAGAGATACAAGCAAAGGTCAGAGATGGCTTCATCTGTAATTGACACGATGGGTGTAGCGAGGCCACGAGAGATGGCAAGGTCAAGGGGGTGGCCGTGAATATGTGTTGGAGAGTTTACAGGGAGGGAGAGATTAAGGGAGGATAGGAGCGCAGTGAAATCAGTGAAGAGAGAACATGATGAATTGAGACGGTGGCAGGAGAGAAGGAATGTTGAGTAGGGTTGGAGTAGGGATTTGGGAGGGCAGATTACCCGAGATAGGCGAAATGAAAGGAGGCATGATGACAGGAGAGAGCAGTCAAGGAGGGGTGGGGAGAAAAGAAAAAGGGTGAGAAAAAAGTGGAAATAGAAGTGCTCTGTTCGTGTCCGGAGTGGCAGCCAAAATGTGCACAGTCTGAGTCCTGCTATCGTGACTGACTCCTACCCCACCCGCGAAGGTTTCAACAAATAAGAAGTGATTTGGAATAAAAAAGGATTAACCTCTGTGGAAGGTGAGACGTTGCCTTTGGCAGGGCTGATCCAGTGGGTTCTGGCAGAGGCTGAGAGGAGGCAACAGCCCTTGGGGTGGTTAAAGTCCAAACCCATTCTAAAATTGCCCCCAGGGCCAGTGGGAATGGTAAGGCAGATCAGCTGGTCAAGAAGTTTGAGATTGCCCTAGAAGTGTGAGGGTCAGATGAGTAACGCTCAAAGTGATCCTGGGCCCAGAGTTAAAACGCTCTCTGGCCATGTCCCAGTATCCAGGGACTGTGGAGAGATTTTCAGATTGGTTACATTGCGCATTTCATCCGGGGTAGCGCTGCATAACATCACTAGGATAGGCAAAGGCACACACAAGAGAGTCATTAATGGAATGCACAAGGTTGATTAGTTGATTTGTTGATGTAATATTGGATGCACATATGGATAAAGTGGGATTGGAAAGTTTGCTTCGTGGTGGCTTTTATTTCAGCATTGTGGCCAAGAGGGTACTGTGATGGTCAGTAACAGAGGGAAGGTAAGGTGTGGGAGCAATGTTGAAAGGGGAATTGGGTTTGTGGTCATTGGTACCACAGGCAGATGATTTGATCCCGGATATCCCGGCCAGAAAGGGACTGTCTGGGTTGCCTCCTTCCTTCTGATTCTTCCTCTTCTGATTCTTCATCTTCTGCTTCCAACTCATCCACTTCCTCTCAGGCGGATTGCAAGTAGAGCCCCCAGGACTGGGAGCCAGTGGTGTTCTCAGAGGCTTTCCTTTAACATCCAAAGCCTTGCAGGCATCCGGCAGCACTCCCTGCACACTTTAACAACTTTTTAAATGGATTGCACCAAGTCACTATGACAATAAAATGTAAAAAAGTCCAAAGGCTGGAATTGAAATGACCTGAAAGATGTGCTGGCAGCATCTCTGTAGTACTGCTTCACGCACGTTCTTCCATGCGTGGTTTGGAGAGCATGGAATGCAGAGCAACGACATCCAAAATCACAGGCGTGCATCAATTGAGACGATGCACGCCGATTGAGGTCACGATCTGGATATTTACATGTGAGAGGCGGGCGGAGGCAATGGCAGCGTTAACGACCTCTCCAAAATGGAGGCCGCCTTACCGGCCAGCGCTACACTCCCACATTTGGCGGCCATGGTCTTAGTTCCTGGGGCTAATGATGACACAGGCCTGGAAATCCCCAGGGGGAATCTCCAGCTTTTGTGCTGTAACTTCGGAGGGAGACCAGCGGAAACACCTGAGAAATGGGGTAATTGGCCACGTTCAGCCCTGTGGAACATAGCTCGAACTGTCTGCCGCCCAATGATGTTACAGCGGGGGAACTGCTGCGCAATTTCAGCCTCACAATATTTTTCACCACTCGGTCTTTCAAAGAAAGCCCATGAGCAATAACAGGATAATCATGTGACAGGGGTTTTACAGTCTTTATTATAATATGTAGACATATGTATCAATCACGATTGTCGCAAAGGTTTCAGTATAAGAATTGTACTTGACACCATTTAGCCGGACAATACGGATGTAACTCACGCAGTAACTGTGGTCAGATATTGTTCAATTCAGACTGAGTTGCAATGCTGGAAAGGAAGCTCTGGTTCAAGGTGAGCTGCTTTAATCATTTAACTAATTTAACAATTGCACTGAATGGATATTTCACTGCATTCTTCAACTGCTCTCTGAATTTAGTCTGGGTCATTGCATAAATACAGGTGTTGGTGCACGTGCTCAAAAGCTGCAGCATGTAGCCAGATTGTTCAGTGATATATGCAGGATCATGGGGACCTGTGTATTCATACATGTTAGTAATTCGCCAATACAAGAAATATAGAACATTTGTTAACCATAACAGTATAAAACTGCCAGATATAGTGAAGAGTAAAATGATGGATTTCCTTCGGTTCTCCATCTCTGGGTCATTGTGATTCTCACTATTGCGGTGGTCCAGTAGTCTCCTGCGGACTCTGTTGGCCACTAAAATGTGTCTGACAGTCAGAGCATTGAGCAGTAAAATCAGAACGAATGGAAGGAAAGGGGTTAAAATAATACTGAGGCAGTCAAATGCGACCCAGGCAGTTTCGGTGTGAAAGCTCGCTGATTCGATGTACCCTCAGGATACATTATCAATGATATACTCAGGCTCAAATACAAAGTACCAAGGAATGTCCTTGAAGCAGAACAGCACACTTACTGTCGCTATAACCACAGTCGCAGTTTTCTCTGAGCAATATTTTGTTCTCAGCTTCTGACAACAAATTGCAACAAATCGATCAAAGGTGAAAGTGACGGTGAACCAGACAGAAGTGTCTGTGGCTGCAGAAAGCAGGAAATGTACGAGAGAAGATGCAGGAGTGGTGTCCAGGTAAGTACCTGGGAAATGAAAAGGAATAACTGTAAACAGTATCACGTCAGTGAAAATGACCAGCAGATCTGCCACTGCCATGGCCACCAGGTAATGGGTGATACAGTTAGAGAGACCGCACTTTCCTCGGGACAGGATCAGAATGGCCACTGAGTTCACTGGAATAAATAGAAAACACAAGGCAATTACAGATAGACATCCCAGAGAGCAAGGCAATTACATAGGAACATAGGAACTTTAGAAGAGGAGAACGCCACTCAGCCCCTCAAGCTTGTTCTGCCATAAGCGTAAGTGTTTAAATAAATAGTAAAATAAAATTTTTAAAATCATTTTAACATTCATAAACCTGTAAAATAAGTTAGTGTAATTTTTGGCCGCTTGAAAAATGTTTACTTTTATTTTCAAAAAATTAAATTTTTGTTTTAAATGTGTAATTAAATTGTATTTTCATTAATTTTAAACATGTAATGATTTTTCTTTATTTCAGTGTTGTGTACGTGTTTTTTGGGTGATTCCTATTCAGCTTATGGGGATTCCGTACGTACATGGAATCCCCATAAGCATAATCGGAATACCCTCTCTGATTGGTTGGGCCGGCCCACGTGATCCCAGGGATGTTTGCGAACCTCCTGCGCCCCTGGGATACGTGGGCCTCTACGCATGCATACGCGAAGAGGCCCAGGAGCATGAGTCTCCGTGGCTCCAGGACCATCAGTTAGGTGTCTAGTTTTATTGCGGTTCGGAGGCATCCGCCTGCGGGAAGCCTCCGACCGCAAATTCAGGCCCAATGTCCCTTTGCAACTTTCTGCTCAAATCTAACTTAGTGCCGTCAGCAAACTCAGATATAAGGCCTTCTATTCCTTCACCCAAGTCATTAATAGATATAGTGAAAAGCTGAGACTCCCCTCAAAAAGTTCAACAAGGTCAGGCATGACTATCCCTGAACAAATCCAATTCCAGATTGGGATCCCAGAGAGTGAGGCAGTTACAGATAGGGATCCCAGAGAGCATGGGAATTAGAGATAGGAATCACCGAGAATGTGGGAATTAGAGATAGCAATCCCAGAGAACATGGGAATTAGAGATAGGAATCACCGAGAATGTGAGAATTAGAGATAGCAATCCCAGAGAGCTTGGGAATTATACATAGGAATCACCGAGAATGTAGGAATTATAGATAGCAATCCCAGAGAGCATGGGAATTATGGATAGGGATCCAAAAGAAAGCATTAGTTTGAGATGACTTTGTGTGGCATTTACCACTTGAATGCTTCACTGACGACGATATCAAGGCTACTGAATCCTTTGTAACTGTGTCAGTGTTTTGTTCCAGAGATATATTTCAAAAATCAATAATTATTTTGGAAATTAGTAAATGAACGAATTGCATGAATCATAACAAATAGCAGAGAGCAAGGGTCAGGAAAAAGAGCAGATGAGGGCACAGTAAGTACTGATGGAGGTGAAGTTCAGAATTAATTCAGATTTTGCTGTAGTGACAGAGTTGAGCGTGTGTGAGGGGAGCAGGAAGATGAGGCGATGGAAGAAGGGGCTGATGGTTGATGAACTCTGGTTATGAAATCGGACGGGTTCTGACAAAGCTGTCAAATGCCCTGGACCTGATGGACTACATCCTAGGGTTTTAAAAGAGGTGGCTGCAGAGATAGTGGATGCATTGGTTTTGATCTTCCAGAATTCACTAGATTGTAGAATCCGCGTAGATGGCTAAATAGGATCCATATCTGGAATTGGATTTGATCAGGGATAGCCATGCCTGACCTAGTTGAACTTTTTGAGGACGTAACTCACCCGGTACATAAGGGAGTCTTAAATGAAGCCTTCCTGCCTGGCTATACCTTCCATCACTTGCCCCGCTCAGACCGCCGTGGTGGTGGTGTGGCTCTCATCACCAAATCACACCTTGGTCTGTCCCCCTACTCCTCCGGCACTTTCTCCTCCTTTGAGTATGTCAGCTTATTCCACCCCTCTCACCTCTCATTTAAAATTCTTGGGGGTAGAAATTAAGTCGCGCCCCATTGCGCAAATATCGTCCGGACGCAAATATTAGCGCCTGGCGCTAATTATCGGCACTGACGGGAAACTTCACTTTTACCGCCCCGGGAGGTGAGTGGAGCGCTAAAGCAGGCGCTGCACACCTCTCTTAAGGTGCAAAGGCCGAGCAGTGAGGCGCTAACTCGGAGCGCTGGCGAAGCTCATGTAATGTCAGTCAGCAATGGAACACACACACAATGGCACGGGCCAGTTCTTAAAGGGGATGGTTAATCTTGCTTTCCATCCACATCCTGTTCATTGCTGCCTTGAATCTCGGCCTGGAGAGACTTGCACATCAAATGTGCTGGAAAGAACAATGGAGAGGCCCAGGCAAAGAGCTCAGAGTGCAGCTCCCACGGTCTCTGCTAAATCGATACAAGGAATGGCAAATCAAAATGAACCTGCAAAGTGCTGCTCAGTACCCAAAACTCCTTCACACAACGTTGAATCTCTCCAGAAGTCTCTCCCTCTCTCTCTCAGAATGCGTAGTTCAAAAATGCCACCAACAATAAAAGACAGGAAGAGGCCCCCTTTAAATAGCGCCCCCCCCAGCCCCACAGCGATTGATAGCGTTCCAGTCTTCTGGTCGTTGGAAGCGCCAGGCGGTAAGGCAGGGGGCGCCACTCAATTTCCGCTACGGGGCGCCACAAGGGTGTTGCACCATGGAATGACGTCACAATCTGCGCGCGCAGGTGGTCGCAGCGGTAAGTTTTAGCGCCGCCGCACAATCTCAAGTTAAGTTCTCGAGCGGCGCAAACATCGCTGCGCCCGGGCGTTAGCGGCTTTGCGCCCCATTAGCGTCCTCTTAAGGCGCTAACGGGTGGCGCAACCAAGTGAATTTTTACCCCTTGTTCTCTGACGCCCACCCAAGTATCATAAAAATTTTATCACTGAGATATATTCACTGCTTTCCTCCCTCAGCCTCTGCACTGAACAAATTCTCATCCTCGGTGATTTCAAACTCCATCTCAACTCATCATGCTCTCTCTCCTCTGAGTTCACTCGCCTCCTATCCTCCTTAATCTCTCCCTCCATGTAAACTCCCCAACCCATATTCAGAGCCATCCCCTTGACTTTCCCATTTCTCATGGCCTCGCTACACCCATCATGTCAATCGCAGATAAGGCCATTTCTGACCACTTCCTCGTATCGCTCTCCACCCACATCCCACTTCCACCAGCCCCCGCCCCCCACAACCCTACTTCCTTCTGTGTCTACCCCTGGAAAAATCTCTCTCCCAACTGTCTTACAACTGCACTTATGAAATCCCAACTGTCCAGCCTTTGGCCCTCCATTCGCCATGACATTTCTGCAGCTACCGATCTGCTCAACCACACCTTCACCACCACCTTTGATGCCCGAGACCCTACTAAAACAATTACTCTCTCTCACCCTGGCTGTTCCCCCTGGTACGGCCCTCATCCTCGCTCCCTGAAGTCCAAGGGAGGCAGATTTGAACGGATATGACGGACAATTGGTTCAGCCATTCACCGCCAGATCTGGCTGGACCACATAAAGCATTATCAGGTCCTGCTCTCGTCTCCCAAAATTGCTCACTATTCCAGAATCATTCTGGAATGCAAAGATAAACCCCGGCTTCTATTCTCCACTGCTACCCGTCTCTTTAAACCCCTCTCCCCTGTCTCCTCCACCCTCACCTCCAACAACAAGTGTGAGGAGCTCATGGACTTCTTTGTCTCTAAGATTGAGACCATCCGATCAGCTGCCTCTGCCACTTCCCTTCCTTCCCCTAGCCCACTGGGCCAAACTTCCTCAAAGGTTCCCCCCTGCCCTAGCCCTGAACTCACATCTTTCTCCAGTTTCTCTCCGATCTCCCCTCATGACCTTTCCGCACTCATCTTGTCCATGAGACCCACTTCCTGCTCCCTTGACCCTATTCCCACCAAACTGCTGACCACCCAACTTCTTTTTCTGGCTCCCATGTTAGCTGACATTGTTAACGGTTCTCTCTCCTCAGGTACTGTCCCGCTCTCCCTCAAATCTGCCGTCGTCACCCCTCTTCTCAAAAAGAAACCCTTGACCCCTCCGTCCTTGCAAACTACCGCCCCATCTCCAACCTCCATTTCCTCTCCAAAGTCCTTGAATGTGTTGTCACCTCCCAAATTCGTGCTCATGTTTCCCGCAACTCCATGTTTGAATCCCTCAACAGTACTGAAACGGCTCTCTTCAAAGTCACAAATGACATCCTTTGTGACTGTGACTGTGACAAAGGTAAACTATCCCTCCTCGTCCTTCTTGACTTATCTGCAGCCTTTGACATGGTTGACCACTCCATCCTTCTCCAATGCCACTCCCCCGTCGTCCAGCTAGGTGGGACTGCACTCGCCTGGTTCCATTCTTATCTATCTAATCGTAGCCAGAGAATCACCTGCAATGGCTTCTCTTCCCAGTCCTGCATTGTTACCTCTGGTATCCCGCAAGGATCTATCCTTGTCCCGCCCCTATTTCTCATCTACATGTTGCCACTTGGTGACATCATCTGAAAACACAGCATCAGTTTCCACATGTATGCTGTTCAGAGAAGTAAGAGAGAAAATAGCAGAGGCTCTGACCATCATTTTCCAATCCTTTCTGGCTACAGGTGTGGTGCCAGAGGACTGGAGGACTGCTAACGTGGTACCGTTGTTTCAAAAGGGAGAAAGGGATAGACCGAGTAATTACAGGCCAGTCAGCCTAACCTCGGTGGTGGGAAAATTATTGGAAAAAATTCTGAGGGGACAGGATAAATCTTCTTTTAGAAAGATAAGGATTAATCAGGGACAGTTAGCTTGGATTTGTTAAGGGAAGGTCATGTCTGACTAACTTGATTGTATTTTTTGAGGAGGTAACAAGGAGGGTCGAAGAGGGTTGTGCGTTTGATGTAGTCTATATGGATTTTAGCAAGGCTTTTGATAAGTTCCCGCATGGCAGACTGGTCATGAAATTAAAAGCCCGTGAGATCAAAGGCAAAGTGGCAAGTTGGATCCAAAATTGGCGCAGAGGCAGGAAACAAAGGGTCATGGTCGAAGGGTGTTTTTGTGACTGGAAGGCTGTTTCCAGTGGGGTTCTGCAGGGCTCAGTACTGGGTCCCTTGCTTTCTGTGGTATATATCAATGATTTGGACTTGAATGTAGGAAGTATGATTAAGAAGTTTGCAGATGATACAAAAATTGGCCGTGTGGTTGATAATGAAGAAGAAAGCTGCAGACTGCAGGAAGATATCAATGGACTGGTCAGGTGGACAGAACATTGGAAAATGGAATTCAATCTGGAGAAATGTGAGGTAATACATTTGGGGAGGGCTAACAAGGCAAGGGAATACACATTAAATGGTAGGACACTGAGAAGAGCAGAAGATCAGAGGGACCTTGGAGTGCATGTCCACAGATCCCTGAAAGTAACAGGACAGGTAGATGGGGTGGTAAAGAGGGCATACGGGATACTTGCCGTTATTGGCCGAGGCAGAGAATATAAGAGCAGGGAGGTTATGCTTGAACTGTATAAAACACTAGTTAGGCCGCAGCTGAAATACTGCGTGCTGGTCACCATATTACAGGAAGGATGTGATTGTACTAGAGGGGGTGCAGAGAACATTTACGAGGATGTTGCCTGGGCTGAGGAAGTTTAGCGATGAGGAAAGATTGGATCGGCTGGGGTTGTTTAAAATTATGAGAGACCTAGATACAGTGGATCGGAAGGGCCTATTTCTCTTAGCAGAGGGGTCAATAACCAGGGGGCTTAGATTTAAATAATTGGTCGGAAGTTCAGAGGGGATTTGACGAGAAATTTTTTCACCCAGAGGGTGGTGGGGGTCTGGAACTCACTGCCTGAAAGGGTGGTAGAGGCAGAAACCCTCATCACATTTAAAAAGTACTTGGATATGCACCGAAGCCATTGTTTTCGGTCCCCGCCACAAACTCCGTTCCTTAGCCACTGACTCCATCCCTCTCCCTAACATCGGTCACAGGCTGAACCACACTGTGCGCAACCTTGGTGTCGTATTTGAGCCTGAAATGAGCTTCTGACCACACATCTGCAGCATAACTAAGACTGCCAATTTCCACCTCTGTAACATCCCCCGTCTCCGCCCTTCTCTCAGCTCATCCGCTGCTGAAACCCTCATCCATGCCTTTGTTACCTCTAGACTTGACTAGTCCAATTAACTCCTGGCTGGCCTCCCACGTTCTACCCAACGTAAACTTGAGGTGATCCAAAGCTCGGCTGCCCGTGTCCTAACTCGCACCAAGTCCCATTCACCCATCACCCCTGTGCTCGCTGACCTATATTGGCTCCCGTTTAAGCAACGCCTCAATTTCAAAATTCTCATCCCTGTTTTCAAATCCCTCCATGGCCTCGCCCCTCCCTATCTCTGTAATCTCCTTCAGCCCCAAAAACCCCCGAGATATCTGCGCTCCTCTAATTCTGCCTTCTTGAGCATCCCTGATTATAATCGCTCAACCATTGGTGGCCGTACCTTCTGTTGCCTAGGCCCTAAGCTCTGGAATTCCATCGCTAAAGCTCTCCACCTCTCCTTCCTCCTTTAAGATGCTCCTTAAAACCTACCTCTTTGACCAAGCTTTGGGCCACCTGCCCTACTTTCTCCTTATGTGGCTCGGTGTCAATTGTTGCCTGATTACACTCCTGTGAAGCGCCTTGGGACGTTTTACTACTTTAAAGGGCTATATAAATACAAGTTGTTGTTGTTGTTGGATTGGAAGGTAAAAAATAGCCCTGTTGTTCAAGAAAGGAATGAGAGAGAAAACAGGGAACTATAGGCCAGTTAGCCTGACATCAGTTGTCGGGAAAATACTAACATCTATTATTGGAGACTAGGTAACTGTAGAATTCGCAATATATCGCGATTTGATTAATAAGGAGAAAACACAAAATTTCGTTCAAACAGCTTTTATTTCAGCAGAATGCTGGCAGGTTTAAATTGGACACAAGCAGCCTGTAAAATGGCCGCCGCACCTCGTGACAGAACATTCTAGACTTTTCAACAGGCAGACAAGATGGCGTTCCATTAAACATTTTTGCAAGATCGATAACGATTCAGCACAGTGAAGATAACACACGAGACATTATGGGTTTACAGTATAAACATAGATACTGGAATCGGTCTCCCAGGTACAAAGGAAAGCCATTGTACCGAGTAATCAAGGGCCCATCCAAAGGACATTAATATGTAAACTCCCAACGACTCTACGATGAGAGAGCCGTTAGCAGGTAGTTATACATGACACTTGGAAGCCCCAAACCCCTCCAGGGAGAACACCGACCGATTTAACAATGGGAGAAGTATTAACAGGTACTCAAACATTCATGAGTAGCCCGAAACCCATTAAGAACGGAGATCACCCATACAAGACATTTGGGCGCCAAACCCTAAACAAAAGAATGGACATTATAGTTGGGCGGGAAACGGAAGATTTTTGCACTATAATTGCAGGCCCCAAACCGTCCATTCGCTCTCTTGTCTCTTGCCTCTTGCCTCGTGCTCTTGCTCTTGCTCCTGCATTCGCTCGCTTGCTCCTGTGTTTTTATCCGGTCGATTCGTAACCTCGTGGCTGCTCCTGTGTACTCGTAGTTGGGCTTCTGCGTGCCTGTTGCCTCTTCTGAAAAGACTGTTGAACTTTCTGATCCGTACGGATCTACCTCGTGTCGCGTAACGAAGACCTATGTTGGTAACTGGCAGCGGAACCAAAGGCCCGAGATGAGATGAGATGAGAGGAGAAGAGAAGAAGACCATATCCATCGCCACGGTCAGTAAATCCCGACCGCGCCTGTAGGTCGATCAGCCAAGTTTTCTCGCCAGGAAGTTTTCCTCTTTAAACTTCTAAGGAGGTTGGAGCGTGGAAAACACATCGTATCAATGATATTGACAACGGTGCTCCAAGACTAAACTGTGAAGCCCACCAACAGAGGTCTTCACCACAGCGGACGGTCCAGCTTACTAGCCGGAGCAGCAGAAGCAAGTAAACAAGTGGGACCAGGAGATCTCCTGACCGACACGTGGGTGCTGCGGTGAAAAACATCCGATCAGCTATTCGGAATTTCTCCGAGTTATCACGAGTGGTGAGCATGAGTCTCGAGATCCTACGAAGCTAGTTTAGGATAGATATTGATAGGGGAGGGTTTAAAGATTAAGGATATTTGTAATGTGTGCCCCTATTTACGTTGTGCCGTTCGTTCCTCGTTTCCCTAAGATTGACTATATAACCGTTTGTAAGATTGTACTGTCATTAATCTGTGCGTATGACATGTATTTCATAATTTTAAGTATCATGCAATAAAGATTTTCCATTTCGTACCATTCAAACCAAGTCTACATGAGTTTTATCTCCATTACTGCTCTCGCATCTAAGTCCAGTGTCTAGAACCGTAAGGGAGAGTGATTCGAACCACTCACAGGTGTGTCTAGTGTTCCCAGACTGGCTGGAGACCAGAACAGGCAACCAGGCCTAGACCCGCACTGACATACAGGCTGCACAGAGCCGCGTGAACCTCACAGACTACGAGACACGCAGGGTCAGGAAATCCCTTACAGAAAATGGCGACCGCGGCAGGACACTGGCAGCGAGAGGGTAGTGTGTTAGATTTTGGAATGACTGTACGAAATGTTATGCAGGAAAAGATAGCGGATTATGTGTTTGGAAAGGTTAATCTAACTAAGAAGTGGATAAGTGAATTGTTAGCGGATAAGAGCCCACTAGAGGCAGCTGAAAGGTGGACAGATAGTAAGGAACATAAAAAGACAGTTGAGAAAGCAGTCTGGCTTATGTGCTACAAAAGGCAGGTTCAGATTTCAAACCAGACCATTACAGCGCTAACAGCTCGAATCAGCCATTTAGAGGGAGAAATGGAGGAGAAGGTTTCTGGAGGGGAGGTGCTCATTAAGAATTTAAATGAGTTACACCAGGAAAGCCAGGAAGTCTCCAGTTACCTTAAAACAAGGATAGAGTATCTCGAGTGCCAGGTCACTGAAGCAAAATTGAACGAGAGTAGGTTAAAGGAAAGATGTAACCGCCAAGCTGCCCAGATAAGAACTCAAGAAGAGAGCTTAATGGGGGTTAGGTCGGCGTATAAGTTGGCCCTTGAGGATAAGTTTCAGGGAGCCGACCATAGCGCCTGCCAAAGGGAGATAGAGAGCCTCAAAAAGGCCGTGAATAATGCGAACGGCATGGTGTGCCTTATCAATCCGTCGGCGCACCAGCCGCTAGTAAATGAGAGATTTAGAAATTCCCCACCAAGTAAAGCAGAAGAAGTAGTAGCCACTGCGCCCTCCGCGCCACCCAGCTATTCAGAAACCTGGGTTAGGGAGGAAGCAACGGAAGAAACAAAAGAGCCCATTGAAAAGGAAGTAGAAAAGGGATCGTTGTATCCAGTAACGGGTATTAAAAGGGGCCCAAGCAGAAACGGTGGGGAAGAACCGGGGGATCACCTCGGACAGCTGGTGTTGCCTCACAGTTCACATCAGCTGAGAGCTATGATAAACCACGTGCGGAAGCTGACCGAGATAGACGACCCTTCCGTACATTTCAGGGAAGTTGAGCAAGCCGCAGCCATTAACGGCTGCGATGATGGGGAGACAGCAAAAATGCTGCTGTTCTCATTAGACAGCTCGGTCCTTCAGTGCCTCTCAGGCGAGAGCAAGAGGGGAAACAAAAGTTATGAGGAATTGAAAAATGAGGTCCTAGAAGTAGTGGGGGCGAACGACGGAGGTCCGTTTGCTAGAGTGGGACAGACAGTGCAGATGGAGGGAGAACCCCCGAAGGTTTTTGCCGACAGGCTGTGGCCAGTATATGAGCGCAGCTGTCTAGGTGCGCCCGAGCGCGAAGATGTGGAAGGCGCCGCTTTAGTTCATTGGCTTAGGTGCATAATAGCCAACAGTTTACCAGAAACAGGGGTCCTGTGTACCGTACAGCCATCCGGAGGCTACGACCTCAGGCTTATGGTCGCAGATGTCCCAACGGACATGCAAACGTACGTGTCAGATAATATGCACGCGTTTGCAACCCACAAGCACGATTGTGGGAGGGTGGTCGGGTTTGAGGTCAGCGTAGATGGGGAACCCATGACCCGACCCCAAAAGCAGTATAACTTCCCCAAAGAAGCAGAACCCGATATGGAGACAGCAATGTCTTCCTTGGTGCAGCAGGGCGTGTTGAGGCCGATAGCCACACACGTGAACTCCCCATTATGGCTGGTTAGGAAGCCGGATAATTCGTGGAGAGCCACGGTGGACTACAGAGTCCTTAACAGTAACATTCCCGCCTGCGCGCCCACAGTAGCAGCAGTTGCTGACCTAATAGGGAGCATCCCAGCGTCCGCGACCACGTTCACGGTGCTGGATATCTCGAACGGTTTTTGGTCCATCCCGCTGCGGCGAGAGGACCAGTACAAGTTTGCCTTTACGTTTAAAGGGCAACAGTACACGTGGAACTGTTTGCCACAGGGTTTCCACAATAGCCCCAGTATTTTTCATCAGTGTATGGCAGGAAGTTTAAAGGAGTTTAGTCAGCCCAATCAGATAGTACAGTATGTGGATGATTTGCTCCTATTTACGGACTCAAGGGAGGAGCACGGACCACTACTGGACGAGTTATTGGAGCTGTTAGCGAGAAAGGGTTTTAAAGTAAACCCAAAGAAAGCACGTATCGGTCAGCAGGAAGTAAAATTCCTGGGACTGACCCTACGCGCTGGGGAAAGAGCCATAGACAAAGCAAGGAGGGAGTCGGTGCAAGAATTACCGATTCCCAACAACGTAAGGGGTGTGAGGTCCTTCTTGGGACTGACCGGTTACTGCAGGGATTTTATCGAAGATTATGCGGCCACAGCGGCGCCGCTCCTCCGACTCCTCCATAAGGGGGTGGAGTGGTTTTGGGACGAGGGCTGCCAAGCAGCCTTCGAGAAGTTAAAAAGGGATCTGCAGACCGCGCCAGCCTTAGGGGCCATAGATGGGGGGAAGGAGTTTTTCCTGGAGGTAGCTGCCAGCGGAGACAGCTTAAGCGCCGTGCTGCTCCAAGAGCGTCACGGCAAGCTGAGGCCGGTTGTCTATTCATCCAGGGTATTAACGGATGTGGAGAGAAGTTTCTCCAATTGCGAAAGGCACCTTTTAGCCACGCATTGGGCTGTGAAAAGATGAGCGATCTTCACAGGGCTCTCTCCCATCACTCTCCTCACACATCACACACCAACTAAGATGCTTCTGGATGGGAGGATTAAAGACGGGACCGTAAGCAGCGCACGCATTGCGCGTTGGACCCTTCTTCTCTCCCAGTTGGACCTTAGAGTAAAAGGTCTTTGCGAGCCCAGGCTTGCGGCCAATTTGGTATACCCCGGTACAGCCCACCGGTGTTCGGTGGAAGGGGTGTGGGACGTCAACATAGGTTTACGGGCCGGGATACATCCCACTGGGCGCGAGATTTATGTTGATGGGTCTAGCACAGTGTCTGCTGGCGAGCGACTCACAGGGTGTGGAGTTTATGACCCTGCGGCAGACCTTGCCCTGGCGATCAAGCTCCCTAGCACCATGAGCGCGCAGCAGGCTGAGCTGTCTGCCGTGGTGTACGTGGTGACCCACCCAGACATTTTCCCAACCCCA
Organism: Squalus acanthias; assembly: GCA_030390025.1. Taxonomy (NCBI): domain Eukaryota; kingdom Metazoa; phylum Chordata; class Chondrichthyes; order Squaliformes; family Squalidae; genus Squalus; species Squalus acanthias. The sequence continues at coordinate 99,481,943 of CM059425.1, read as the reverse complement.
TACACGATTTGCTCGGACAGTATGTTCACCTGCAATTCGTGTACGGAATACCTGGCCATTTGGTCCCGCCGCGGATACACCTCCGCGGACGGGCGACCTTTAACGGTGAAGCCCTTGCTGGAAAAGATCTTAGCAGCAGCAGTAGGGGAGGAAGGGGAGATTTTCATCCATAAGGTGAAAGCTCACTCCTCCACAGAGCCCCGTGGGGAGGGCAACCGGCAGGCGGATGCGCTAGCCAGGGAGGGTGCCCGCGACGGCACTTTCTGGAACCCCTATAGGACCGGACCCATAGCAGCGGTCCGAGGCGGGGACGGGAATACCGGGAACACCAGGGTAGCATTGCCCCTAGACCTTAAGACCGTCCAAGCCCAGGATCCCGCCCTAAAAGCAGTCCTAAAAACGATTGCTGAGGGGAGGCAGGTAGAAGGTCCGTACAGTACGGCAACCCTCTCAGTTAAGGAAGGCATGCTGTTCCGCGGGGAGCAGTGGGTTGTGCCGCAGCAGCACAGGAGGGAATTCCTCCAGTTGGCTCACGAGGGACCAGGGGCAGGGCACCCCGGGCCCGAGGTTACCTGGCAACGGGTAGAGCAAGCGGGATGGTGGCCGGGGCTCAGGGAACAAGTCCGCGAGTTCTGTGCAAACTGTCTTGTGTGCGCTGCAAACAACCCAGACCCCCAGAAAAGGAAGGTGCCCATGGGACACGTAAGAAGGGTAGAGGGACCATGGCAGTCGATACAGATCGACTATATAGGACCCCTGCCCACCACCCAGGGAGGTTATAAGTACTGCCTCGTCCTGGTAGATGTGTTTTCCAAGTGGGTGGAAGCCTTCCCTTGTCGAACATCTTGGTCCGGGAAGTGTTCTCGCGGTGGGGACTCCCCCGTTTTGTGGAGTCAGACCAAGGGAGTCATTTCACCGGCCAGGTGATGCAGAACACCCTCATGCTTTTGGGCATTGAAGGGAAGTGGCACGTAGCACACAATCCCCAGTCATCCGGGATTGTTGAACGTATGAACCGGACCCTGAAGGAGAAATTGAGGAAAGAGACTAGGAACTCGCCCCAAAAATGGGCGGAAGTTCTGCCTTTAGTCCTCATGGGGGTCCGGGCCAGTCAGTCAAAAAGTACGGGGTACTCCCCGCACGAGGTAATGACCGGCAGGCTCATGCGAACCCCCACCCATGTGCTAGCCCCGGTGCTCACTGAGGGTCAGCTTCAAGAGATCAGCAGGGACAAGTTCGCCCAAACTCTCTTGGAGCGCCTGAAGCAAGTTTATGAGCAGGCGGCTGGGAACATGGGAAGGCAGCATCAGGGCAATCGCTTGTTGCTGGAACCCCGCAAAACGCGGGAGTGGGAAGTAGGAGACCAGGTTATGGTCAGAAACTACGCCAGAGTAGGGAGTCTGGAACCACTGTATATGGGACCCTACAACATTGTAGACAAGGCGAGTCCCATGGTTTACGCCGTAAAAGTACCTCGGCGCACTAAGTGGTTCCACATAAACCAATGCAAACTGTACCAGCCGGGTGCGCAGGGGAAAACTACAGGGGTAAATCCCGCCAATGGGAAAACACAGCCCCAGGTAGGACCACAAGGCACACAGGCAGGCGTAGCAGCTTGCATCAGGGGAAGGGACATCCCGGACGATCATGCAGCGTTTTTCTGGAGTTGGGGGTTAGATGACGAAGAACCCAGGGTACCCTGGTCAGATGAGGATAGTGCAGATGAGCATAGTGATGATGACGGGTGGTTCCTGAGGAACGGTCTGGGGGGAATGGGGCCGATAGGTAGAGATCCACACGGGGTGGACACACAAGCTGCAGGTCCCGAGGACAGGAGGGAGGAGCTAGAGGAGGCAGGGCCAGCCGCTATAGGAGCACAGAGAGTACCAATGTGGTTCCCAGAGATGTGGCCGCCCGCTTTGAACGTCCAGTCCTCAGGGGAGGCAGAGATCACGAGTGAAGGGCCGCCTGCTGGGCCGAGCAGGGCGGAGCCACGAACTGCCAGCCCCGAGGTTAGGGAGGCGGAGTCAGCGGAGGCGGAGCCGGCGACTGTGATGGAACCCCAGGTCGTCCCGTTGGAGGTCTCGGAACCCGGTCCGTCCGTCACGGAACCCCCGCCCATAGCAACTCCCCGTAGGTCAAGTAGAGAACCCCAGCCCAGGAGGATGTGGTCATGTCCCCAGACTGCCCCAAGGCGTAAAATTCAGGTTAAGATAACCCGGGTAGAGACAGGCCACATCGCAGCAGTAACAGGCTGCGGCAGATCAGAGGAAAGGGTCAGCGCAGCAACAGGCTGCGGCAGATCAGAGGGAAGGGTCAGTGCCCTCCCACCGTCGGGAAGAGCTCGCAGCAGCCTTCTCAGAATTTAAAGGGGCCGCCCTGAGAACGGGCGGCACTGTAAAGTTATTAGTTTAAGGTTTTAAGTTTATAGTTCAAGGTTAAGTTTTAAGTTTATAGTTCAAGGTTAAGTTTGTAGTGTTTTTAACAGAAAACGATAAAATGATGGGAGTTTTAAGGCTAGGTTTAGAGGAAGTCTATTCAGCAAACGTTGAAGTTTACGTGAGGCGAGGTCAGGGGACCCGCTCACCCTTCACAAAAGCCAGAGACTTTTTGCGAGGCTGGCTACCTCATTCTATCTGATCACAGGAACCAAGGAAGGATGGAACGACTTCTAGTATTGCTCGTGGCAATCGGATGTGGATTGGCCTATCGAGGCCACACCAAGGATGTCGTGGTGTTTGGATGTTCTGGGGACACGGCCCCCATCGCGGTGGATGGGACCGGAAGACGGAAGGCAGAGGGGACCAGCACCTATTTCCACAAGGGAAGGTGGCCAGGATGGCTGGGAACGAACTCAACGGAGTATTCCAGCACATCGGGGTTCGCCTACAAAGAGACTTCTTTAATGTGCCCCAAAGTACGGATCATCGCACCCAGGATCAGCGTCACCGTCGGCAAACGGATTTGTTTGACCTGTAGTGGGGATGTCCCATTGAGCCGATGGTGGTGGCTGCGAAAGCTGAGCAAAACTATGAGGAACTCTTCGGTCGAGTGGGAACGACTGGGTAATAATACCCATCGGACAATTACGGGGACAGACGGACAAGTGAAAGTCTGTTGGGACAAATGGTGGGAACCGGATGAGGGGATTTATGTATGTATGTGGGGGTCAAAGTACGTTTGCCCCAAAGGCATCTCCATATTTTTTATTAATCAGTGGCAGGATAACGGACAGGGGATGAGGTGGGATGCGAGCACCAGGGGGTGCGGAGCCCCATTCTCCCCGATCCCTGTAAATGCCACTGAACTCATTACGCGCCCACGCAAAGCCCCGCCCACGATTCCGGTGGTTCTAGCTGAGGAAGAAGGGTGCCCTAAAGCTAGTAAGGGACCCGGGAACGGTTTGGTACTGGTCCCCACAGACCAGATACTATTTCAGGGGGTACATTACGCGGTGGCCTCGGTGATTTTAAATCTCACTGAGGTACGGTTACCAGAGTGGTGCCCCAAAAAGACGGAACAGTTGTATCAGGTCCTGTTGACCAAGATGTTCAGACAATTTTACGAGTTTGATTTTGCAGAAATTGATAAGGCAAGTTTGTACACCGCACCGCAGGAAGTTTTGGATCAAGTAGGGAGGCAAAGAAGGGGTTTGGTGAACGATGCGTTCACTGCTTTTAACACAGGGACATCTGTGGTCAACGCTCTAGACAGTGTGGAGCTGCAGACCCAGATTAATGGTTTAAAAACACAGTTAAAAGACATTCTAACAGATGAGAATAAAGTGGTAGGGTCAGGTCTACACGAGGACCAAGCCATGACTCTCCATTTAAAGGAAATTATAGCAGAGCTGGAGAAACATGCGCGTACGGTAAATGCCCTGATCAGGGAAGATCGGAATGCATCCGATCAAGCTGCGCAGAACGAGGTGTGCGTGCTTTACGGGGCGTGGTTACTGGGCGAGGGCCGCAGTAATTTGGAGGATTTAAAACAAGGTTTGGTTCCGTCCTGGATAAGTAACAAACACCTACGGGCGCTCCACCCTTTTCAGAACGCATTAAGTCCGTGCCAGCTCAGGCTAGCTTCAGAAGCTTACCCAGCCCCCGTGGACTGCGGACGTTCAAACCATACTATTATGGGAATAGTATTACGCATGCCGGTTTTGGGCAACACAGCAAAGCCCGCCCCGGTGTATCGGGTAGAGAACATTGGTGTCATTCAGGGGGGAGCCCACATTCGCTATGCAGCGGTTCCACCTTACGTCATCCGCTGGGAGCAAACGATGACAGGTACAGATCTCTCTGGTTGTCGTGGCAGGGGAGCACACATAATACTGTGCCCCCAGCACTTGAATGCCTTTTTAACACCACAGTGCGGGTTCAGAACGGCTGGCGCCAAGTCCATGAATTGCACCATGGAGGCAATGGCCCAAGATCATGTGCCTCCGCAGGTAGCATACATCGGGGGTGGAACATATTGTGTTACCACTGCAGCGCAACACTACCAGCATGGAAACCGTAGCCGGTGTCCGGTGAGTGACAGCAGTTTCTGTTTTAAACCCAGGGCTGAAGTTCAAGTAGCACAACAGCGAATTATCCCAATCCCTGAACCATCCACTGTTCATCTCACAGTAAAAGAGAATTTCACCGACTTGCAGCGATTTGTCGCGCATTTTGGATACCTCATTCCCCCTCTCCCTGAGCATTTAACCAAACTTCTGAAAGCCGTCGCGGTATCACAGAAGCATTTTTATACATTAGAGCAGAAAACTGTCGAAATAGGAACAGACATTTTGGACATAGTGGTTCCCCCGTGGTGGAATCTGTTCACCAATATTGAAGTGCCTTCATGGATCAGAATAGCCTCCCACATTTTAGTCGTCTGTCAAGTGTTTATTGTAGTGTACCTATTGTTCATACATTGTAAAAGAGACAAGCGCCTCACCAAGCATGAAAACACGGGAGAGTGGCGAGAACGTTACGTGCGCGTGCACGATGAGAGCACCGTGTAATAGGAAAATGGCGTCACTCCCGCTCGCCGCGTGCGCCGCGGAAGTTTGTACTCATTGTAAATACGTTGGAAACTCGACATGTTTAAGAGTTGGGATTTGTTTATTTTGGTGATGGTGTTGATTGTTTGGTTTTGGGTTTTGTTTTTCCTTTCCCTGAATAAAAGACAAATATACAGGTGATGCGTGAGGTATCGGCCTGGTTACGCCGGGAAGGAAAACAAGTGGTGTAAGTTTAAGGGCAAATGATGCCTACGGTGATATAAAATGTGATTTTCTTGGGAAATAAGGACGACACAGAGACCCTAGTTAAGTTAAAATTTATGGGATTAATTTACTGGATTCGGAGTGAAATCGAGATAAGATTGCTCACCACTGTGATTTTTGATACGATAAGCGGAGTTATTCGCATCAACAGGAGGGACTGTAGAATTCGCAATATATCGCGATTTGATTAATAAGGAGAAAACACAAAATTTCGTTCAAACAGCTTTTATTTCAGCAGAATGCTGGCAGGTTTAAATTGGACACAAGCAGCCTGTAAAATGGCCGCCGCACCTCGTGACAGAACATTCTAGACTTTTCAACAGGCAGACAAGATGGCGTTCCATTAAACATTTTTGCAAGATTGATAACGATTCAGCACAGTGAAGATAACACACGAGACATTATGGGTTTACAGTATAAACATAGATACTGGAATCGGTCTCCCAGGTACAAAGGAAAGCCATTGTACCGAGTAATCAAGGGCCCATCCAAAGGACATTAATATGTAAACTCCCAACGACTCTACGATGAGAGAGCCGTTAGCAGGTAGTTATACATGACACTTGGAAGCCCCAAACCCCTCCAGGGAGAACACCGACCGATTTAACAATGGGAGAAGTATTAACAGGTACTCAAACATTCATGAGTAGCCCGAAACCCATTAAGAACGGAGATCACCCATACAAGACATTTGGGCGCCAAACCCTAAACAAAAGAATGGACATTATAGTTGGGCGGGAAACGGAAGATTTTTGCACTATAATTGCAGGCCCCAAACCGTCCATTCGCTCTCTTGTCTCTTGCCTCTTGCCTCGTGCTCTTGCTCTTGCTCCTGCATTCGCTCGCTTGCTCCTGTGTTTTTATCCGGTCGATTCGTAACCTCGTGGCTGCTCCTGTGTACTCGTAGTTGGGCTTCTGCGTGCCTGTTGCCTCTTCTGAAAAGACTGTTGAACTTTCTGATCCGTACGGATCTACCTCGTGTCGCGTAACGAAGACCTATGTTGGTAACTGGCAGCGGAACCAAAGGCCCGAGATGAGATGAGATGAGATGAGATGAGAGGAGAAGAGAAGAAGACCATATCCATCGCCACGGTCAGTAAATCCCGACCGCGCCTGTAGGTCGATCAGCCAAGTTTTCTCGCCAGGAAGTTTTCCTCTTTAAACTTCTAAGGAGGTTGGAGCGTGGAAAACACATCGTATCAATGATATTGACAACGGTGCTCCAAGACTAAACTGTGAAGCCCACCAACAGAGGTCTTCACCACAGCGGACGGTCCAGCCTACTAGCCGGAGCAGCAGAAGCAAGTAAACAAGTGGGACCAGGAGATCTCCTGACCGACACGTGGGTGCTGCGGTGAAAAACATCCGATCAGCTATTCGGAATTTCTCCGAGTTATCACGAGTGGTGAGCATGAGTCTCGAGATCCTACGAAGCTAGTTTAGGATAGATATTGATAGGGGAGGGTTTAAAGATTAAGGATATTTGTAATGTGTGCCCCTATTTACGTTGTGCCGTTCGTTCCTCGTTTCCCTAAGATTGACTATATAACCGTTTGTAAGATTGTACTGTCATTAATCTGTGCGTATGACATGTATTTCATAATTTTAAGTATCATGCAATAAAGATTTTCCATTTCGTACCATTCAAACCAAGTCTACATGAGTTTTATCTCCATTACTGCTCTCGCATCTAAGTCCAGTGTCTAGAACCGTAAGGGAGAGTGATTCGAACCACTCACAGGTGTGTCTAGTGTTCCCAGACTGGCTGGAGACCAGAACAGGCAACCAGGCCTAGACCCGCACTGACATACAGGCTGCACAGAGCCGCGTGAACCTCACAGGCTACGAGACACGCAGGGTCAGGAAATCCCTTACATAACCGAGAACTTAGAAAATCATAATACAATTAGACAGAGTCAACATGGTTTTATGAAAGGCAAATAGTGTTTGACAAATCAATTAGAATTTTTTGAGGGTATAACTGACAGGTTAGATAAGGGGGAACCAGTGGATGTAGTATATTTGGATTTTCAGAAGGCATTCGATAAGGTGCCACACAAGAGGTTGTAACACAAGATTGGGGCTCATGGGATTGGGGGTTATATACTAGCATGGATTGAGGAAAGAAACTGGTAAATGTTGTTATTCAGAGGGATTTGAGTGTCCTTGTACACAAATCGCAGAAAGTTAATATGCAGATACAGCAAGCAATTAGGAAAACAAATGGTGTGTTAGCATTTATTGCAAGTTGATCAGAGTACAAGAGTAAGAAAGTCTTGTTGCAATTATATAGGGCTCTGATGAGACCACACCTGGAGTATTGTGTCCAGTTTTGGTCTCCTTACCTAAGGAATGATAAACTTGCATTAGAGGGAGTGCAGCGAAGGTTCACGAGACTGATTCCTGGGATGGGGGATTGTCCTATCAGGAGAGATTGAGTAGACTCGGCCTATATTCCCTAGAATTTAGAAGAATGAGAGGTGATCTAATTGAAACATATAAAATTCTTAAGGGGCTTGACAGGATAGATGCTGGGAGGATGTTTCCCCTGGCTGGGGAGTCTAAAACTAGGGATCATAGTCCCAGAATATGGGTCGGCCATTTAGGGCTGAGATGAGGAGAAATTTCTTCACTCAGAGGGTTGTGAATCTTTGGAATTCTCTATCTCAGAGGACTGTGGAAGCTCAGTCGTTGAGTATATTCAAGATTGAGAGCGATAGATTTTTGGGCACGAAGGGAATCAAGGGATATGGGGATATAGGGAAAGAGAAGCTAATGTAGAAGATCAGCCATGATCTTATTGAATGGCGGAGCAGGCTCGAGGGGCCGTATGATCTGCTGCTGCTCCTATTTCTTATGTTCTTATGTTCTGACAGCTGAGGAGAGGCGGCCCTGGTGGGCCAGTTCGGAGAGGGAAAGTCCACCTGCTCAACGTAATTCCCCAATTAGGGGAATATATAAATTTAAAAGTCTTGGGTTTGGTGCCATGTGCTGTCCACAAACCTTCACTTCCTTTCCTCACTATTTTTGTCAAGGTTTTTGTGCCAACATTTAATATTAAAACTTCCTATGTAAACATTTATAATCACATTTCCCTATGTAAACCGTTGCCTTTTCTGGTTTGTTGATGAAACAATCGAATCACTCAAAATGCTTCTTGAAAAATTAAGTCTGGCATTTTACTGAATAACTAAAATGTGTAATCGCCAAAATAAGGTTTTAAACAGAATGTCAAAAATCAAAAAATGATACATTTCAAAAAACATGATTAAATTTACATGTCAAAAGTCATTTGCTGATATTAAATGGTTCATTGGCTTACCAAGAACTCCAGTAACTGCAAGAACAGGGTAGTAAATGTCTTCTACCTGATGGAGTATTGTTGGTTCACGCATTTTCTGTGAGACGTGATGGTTTCTGTTGGTGCCGGAGGGAACAGCTCTGCCTGATTACAGGATACATCCAGAGGGGCCTCGTATTTATACAGGAGGGAAATCTCCAGTGAGATCATTCAGTTACATCATTATTCATATTAATTACAGTTCATTGAACAAACAAGTGGAGACAATCATGTGAAAACTCACCTGCTTATCACGGAATAAAATATATAAGTTACTGGAGCTTACACTGTCTCAAAGCAAATATTCCATCGAAAATATAGTTGAATGTGACCCTGTTAGAGGAGTATTATTGATCCATCAAACATAGGTAGTTTCATCTATGGTATTGAAGTTTCTATGGGCCGTGTCCTTTCAATTCAACATTAAATGTCAGTAATTTTTAGACAGTTTTTAGTGCATTTGCCTCGTGTATTTGACACGGAAATAGTTAAAAAAAACTTCTTATTTTCCGTGCTTTGCAAATCGAGGAGCTTCGGTATTAAAGATATAAACTTCTTGTAAGCTCATTGTGTATTGAGCTCAGTAATGATAAAGGCCTATACATTGTAGATGGTGATACCTGTGGACACTTGTGTGTTGGAACAACAGCTTGTATTTATACACCACCTATAACAGAACACTGTCCCAAGGTGTCTCACACAGACATAAAGAAGATGGACAAAGAGATGGGCTTTAAAGAGGGTCCATGCCTTTGTCTCTTCCAGACTCAGTTATTCCAATGCTCCTCCAGCCGACCTCCCGTCCTCCACATTCTACAAACATCAGCGCATCCAAAACTCTGCAGCCCGTCTCCTGACCCGCACCAAGTCCTAGGCGCCTATCACCCCTGTCCCTGTTGACCTACATTGGCCGCTGGTCCTCCGATGGCTCTAATGGAAAATGATCATCCCCATGTTTAAATCCCTTTACAGATTCACCAGTCCCTATCTCTGTAATCTCATACAACCCTCCCAGCCCACCCCAGAATTGTCCTTTTCTCTGACTGTTTGTGGAAGATAGCCTGGGCAGGAAGAAGAGTGAATTGTGGAGCAACAGGTGAGAGAGCGTGCTCCAAAGCTCTCTGACGCTGCACTGGAGGCCTTGCTGGAGGAGGTGGAGAGGAGGAGAGAGGAGGCCCTTCAGATGAACTCTGCAAAACCAGTAGGAGCAAATAGAGGACCTGGAAGCAGTTCCGCAAGAAGTTCAATGACCTCACACGAGTGGTCAAGGTCAGTAAATTCATCCTCCAATGCCATATCCCACCATCTGTACCACTAGTCTCACACACTGCTCAATGCACCACATCCCATCACTCACCTACCAACAATCTCTATCAATCATCACTCATGTCTCACATTCATAGCTTCTCTCACCCTCACGCACTTAGCACCGCTGCACACCTCACACCCACATCTCCCAGCTGGCACACACTGCCAGCTATTCAACCATGACAGGCACATCACCTAAACGATTGCACGACACTCACTGACACACTTCTCTGATTGCACGACACTCACTGACACACTTCTCTGATTTCACGACGCTCACTGACACACTTCTCTGATTTCACGACACTCACTGACACACTTCTCTTTCTGTTGCAGAACAAGTTGGCACATAACCGGAGGCAGCAGGAGCTCACCGGCGGGGTGAGGCATGGCTGCATGTCCTTACCCCGATGGAGGAGACAGTGGTCGCCATCATTGGAGCGGCTGTCGCTGAGGCCGTGGCCAGCGGAGGAGCTGAAACCATTGAAGATGATAGTATCCTCAAACCTAATCCTCCTTCTCACATCCCACTGCCTCCTCATCCCACAATGTCTTTTGATTTACATGCTGCAGATGTTGCAAGCATGCACCTTTTAATTTCCCTCCTCCTCGCACCGCAACCTGACCCTTGTGCCTTTCTCCTTCCTGATACCCAAGTACTGCAAACTGGCCAGGCAGTGGTGGAAGAGCAACAGGTGGAAGAGGAAGAAGACAGTGATGATGAAGAAACTCTGTCACTCAATTTCACACACCAGCCACCAGCTCAGATACTGACACTGCGTGTAATTTAGAGGATAGCTTAGTGGAGGGATCTACACGCGGTGAGACACTGGGCACGAGTGGCCTGCAGACAGGGCAGGGGGCAAGGTTAGCGCAGGTGCCAGCTCACCGGAGGGCGAGGTCACACACGTGTTCTGCTGCATTCGACTCAGATCAGCACTTTGATGGGGCGGCTCCTGAAGAAGGCTGATGGGTGCACAATGTGACGCTTGGTGCATTGGCAGGGCTGTCAGAAATCCTGCGTGCAATGTCAAGGAGCATGTTGGAGTCCAGCACCAACTTGGCACAGGGCTTTGCTCAGAGCGTGGAGCCCATCCTTTCCAGCATGGAAGTGGCGGCCAACTCCGTTAGCACACTTGTCAACCCAACCATGATGCAGCATCTGATGGCCGATGTCTCAGCTTCCATGGCAGCACAAGCAGAAGCCCCTCAACATCTGGGTGCTGCAGTGGAAGCTCAGACTTCTGTCAGGCAGGGTTGGCATTCATTGAATCTCTCTGAACTCACATCTTTCTCTAGTTTCTCTCCAATCTTCCCTCATTCCCTCTCCGAGATTTTCTTGTCCATGAGACACACATTCTGCTCCCTCGACATTATTCGCACCAAACGGCTGACCACCCAACTTCCCTTCCTGGTCCCCATGTTAGCTGATATTGAAAACTGTTCCCCCCTCAGGTACTGTCCTCCTACTCTTGAAATGTGCTGTCATCAGCCACCTCTTCAGAAAATCCTCACATGACCCCTCTGTCCTTGTAACCAAACACCCCAGCCCGAACTCCCTTTCCTCTCCAATGTCCTTGAATATGTGGTGAGCAGCCTTGTTGAACCGCTGCAGTCCGTGTGGGAAGGTGTCTATCTGTAATTCCCCTGCTCTCTGGGATGTCTATCTGTAATACCCCTGCTCTCTGTGATGTCTATCTGTAATTCCCTTGCTCTCTGGGATGTCTATCTGTAATTCCCCTGCACTCTGGGATGTCTATCTGTAATTCCCCTGCTCTCTGGGATGTCTATCTGTCATTCCCTTGCTCTCTGGGATGTCTATCTGTAATTCCCCTGCTCTCTGGGATGTCTATCTGTCATTCCCTTGCTCTCTGGGATGTCTATCTGTAATTCTCTTGCTCTCTGGGATGTCTATCTGTAATTCCTCTGCTCTCTGTGATGTCTATCTGTAATTCCCTTGTTCTCTGTGATGTCTATCTGTCATTCCCTTGCTCTCTGGGCTCTCTATCTGTAATTCCCTTGCTCTCTGGGATGTCTATCTGTAATTCCTCTGCTCTCTGGGATGTCTATCTGTAATTCCTCTGCTCTCTGGGATGTCTATCTGTAATTCACTTGCTCTCTGTGATGTCTATCTGTAATTCCCCTGCTCTCTGTGATGTCTATATGTAATTCCCTTGCTCTCTGTGATGTCTATCTGTAATACCCTTGCTCTCTGGGATGTCTATCTGACATTCCCTTGCTCTCTGGTATGTCTATCTGTAATTCCAATGCTCTCTGGGCTCTCTATCTGTAATTCCCCTGCTCTCTGTGATGTCTATCTGTAATTCCCCTGCTCTCTGGGGTGTCTATCTGTAATTCCCCTGCTCTCTGGGATGTCTACCTGTAATTCCCCTGCTCTCTGTGATGTCTATCTGTAATTCCCTTGCTCTCTGGGATGTCTATCTGTAATTCCCTTGCTCTCTGTGATGTCTATCTGTAATTCCCTTGCTCTCTGGGATGTCTATCTGTAATTCCCTTGCTCTCTCGGATAACTATCTGGAATTCCCCTGCTCTCTGGGATGTCAATCTGTAATTCCCTTGCTCTCTGGGATATTTATCTGTAAATCCCTTGCTCTCTGTGATGTCTATCTGTAATTCCACTGCTCTCTGGGATGTATATCTGTAATTCCCTTGCTCTCTGTGATGTCTATCTGTAATTCCCTTGCTCTCTGGAATGTCTATCTGTAATTCCCTTGTTCTCTGGGATGTCTATCTGTAATTCCCTTGTTCTCTGGGATGTCTATCTGTAATTCCCTTGCTCTCTGGAATGTCTATCTGTAATTCCCCTGCTCTCTGTGATGTCTATCTGCAATTCCCTTGCATTCTGGGATGTCTATCTGTAATTCCCTTGCTCTCTGTGATGTCTATCTGGGATTCCCTTGCTCTCTGTGATGTCTATCTGTAATTCCCCTGCTCTCTGGGATGTCTATCTGTAATTCCCTTGCTCTCTGGGATGTCTATCTGTAATTCCACTGCTCACTGGGATATTTATCTGTAAATCCCTTGCTCTCTGGGATGTCTATCTGTAATTCCCTTGCACTCTGTGCTGTCTATCTGTGATTCCCTTGCACTCTGTGCTGTCTATCTGTAATTCCCCTGCTCTCTGGGATGTCTATCTGTAATTACCTTGCTCTCTGGGATGTCTATCTGTAATTCCACTGCTCACTGGGATATTTATCTGTAAATCCCTTGCTCTCTGGGATGTCTATCTGTAATTCCCTTGCTCTCTCGGATAACTATCTGGAATTCCCCTGCTCTCTGGGATGTCAATCTGTAATTCCCTTGCTCTCTGGGATATTTATCTGTAAATCCCTTGCTCTCTGGGATGTCTATCTGTAATTCCCTTGCTCTCTCGGATAACTATCTGTATTTCCCCTGCTCTCTGGGATGTCTATCTGTAATTCCCTTGCTCTCTGTGATGTCTATCTGTAATTCCCTTGCTCTCTGGGATGTCTATCTGTAATTCCCTTGCTCTCTGTGATGTCTATCTGTAATTCCCTTGTTCTCTGGGATGTCTATCTGTAATTCCCCTGCTCTCTGGGATGTCTATCTGTAATTCCCCTGCTCTCTGTGCTGTCTATCTGTAATTCCCCTGCTCTCTGGGATGTATATCTGTAATTCCCTTGTTCTCTGGGATGTCTATCTGTAATTCCCTTGTTCTCTGGGATGTCTATCTGTAATTCTCCTGTTCTCTGGGATGTCTATCTGTAATTCCCCTGCTCTCTGGGATTTATATCTGTAATTCCCTTGTTCTCTGGGATTTTTATCTGTAATTCCCTTGTTCTCTGGGATGTCTATCTGTAATTCCCTTGTTCTCTGGGATGTCTATCTGTAATTTCCTTGCTCTCTGGGATGTCTATCTGTAATTCCCTTGCATTCTGGGATGTCTATCTGTAATTCTCTTGCTCTCTGTGATGTCTATCTGTAATTCCCCTGCTCTCTGTGATGTCTATCTGCAATTCCCTTGCATTCTGGGATGTCTATCTGTAATTCCCCTGCTCTCTGTGATGTCCATCTGTAATTCCCTTGCTCTCTGGACTCTCTATCTGTAATTCTCCTGCTCTCTGTGATGTCTATCTGTAATTCCCTTGCACTCTGTGATGTCTATCTGTAATTCCCTTGCTCTCTGGGATGTCTATCTGTAATTCCCTTGCACTCTGTGATGTCTATCTGTAATTCCCCTGTTCTCTGGGATGTCTATCTGTAATTCCCCTGCTCTCTGTGATGTCCATCTGTAATTCCCTTGCTCTCTGGACTCTCTATCTGTAATTCTCCTGCTCTCTGTGATGTCTATCTGTAATTCCCTTGCACTCTGTGATGTCTATCTGTAACTCCCTTGTTCCCTGTGATGTCTATCTGTAATTCCCTTGCTCTCTGGGATGTCTATCTGTAATTCCCTTGCTCTCTGTGATGTCTATCTGTAATTCCCTTGCTCTCTGTGATGTCTATCTGTAATTCCCTTGTTCTCTGTGATGTCTATCCGCTTCTGCTATTTAGTATGCATGTAGTCCTGTGTTGCATCTTCACCTCATATTTAGGTACACCTGGTGCTGGTCCTGGCGTGCTCTTCCAACACTCCTCATTGAACCAGGGTTGGTCCCCTGGCTTGATGGTAATGTTTGAGTGAGGGATATGCCAGGTCATGAGGTTACAGATTGTGGTGGAATACAATTCTGCTGCTGCTGATGGCCCACAGCGCCTCATGGATGTCCAGTTTTGAGCTGCTAGATCTGCTCAGATCCTACCCCATTTAGCATGGTGGTAGTGCCACACAGCACGATGGAGGGTGTCCTCAGTGTGAAGACAGGACTTCATCTCCACAAGGACTGTGCGGTGGTCACTCCTAACAATACTGTCATGGACAGATGCATCTGCAACAGGTAGATTGTTGAGGACGAGGTCACGAAGGTTTTTCCCTCATATTGGTTCTCTCACCACCTGTCGCAAGCCCAGTCTGGCAACTTTGTCATTCTGGACTTGGCCAGCTCGGTCAGTTGTGGTGATGGACATTGAAGTCCTCCACCCAGAGTGCACTCTGTGCCCTTGATACCCTCAGTGCTTCTTCCAAGTGGTGTTCAACATGGAGGAGTACTGATTCATCAGCTGAGTGAGGGTAGTAATCAACAGGAGGTTTCCTTGCCCATGATTGACCTGATTCCAAGAGACTTCATGTGGTCCAGAATCAATGTTGAGGACTCCAAGGGCAACTCCCTCCCAACTGCATACCACTGTGCCGCCACCTCGAGCGGGTCTGTCCTGCCGGTGGGACAGGACATACCCAGGGATGGTGGATGAGTCTGGGACATTGGCTGAAAGGTATGATCCTGTGAGTATGACTATGTCAGGCTGTAACTTGACTAGTCTGTGTGACAGCTCCCCCAATTTTGGCACAAATCCCCAGATGTTAGTGAGGAGGACTTTGCAGGGTCGACTGGGATGGGACATTTTGGGAGGACACAAAGCACTATATAAATGCCAAGTGCTTTCTTTGTCAGTGAGGGAGCAAATGAGTTCATAGTGACATAATCTCTCATGCATGCGATGGGAGATGACATCCCTGAGGGGTGCCCAAGGTTTGACTGTGGCACGATAGGGCAGACACCCGGGATTGACAGATTAGCGGTCCTGAGCCATAGAGGTGGAATATTAATGAGGGGTTAAAAATACTACAAGCAAAAGCATCAAAATAGATCATCAAAGCACTAAGGGGTGAAATTCAAACAGGATTCCTCATTCTGTACATGGACCACCTTTTATTCCAGCAAAATTACTGACAGGAAGAATTTGACACCTTCGGGTTGCATTAGTCTGGTATCGTATAAATGTAGAAAGACTGGAGAAATTCATTATTGGAAGGTGATCACTGCGTTATAGAGCAGCTCAAGTCTGAATTAGGTCGATTCTGTCACCCCACCAGTAACGTTATCAAAATAATGGTGGAGCGATGCAGCTTCCTTTCGCTTTTATTTTCTTCCCTTGCTCCCTTCACATCTGTAAATCCTGGCGCGGCCCATTGAAGGATTATTTACAGCTGCCTCTGCTTTAATATTGATGAAACCCAAATGGAAAGTGCTGGAGACGCTCAGCGGGTCGGGTAGTTATCTCTCTCTCTCTCTCTCTCTCTCTCTCGAGAGAGAGAGAGAGAGAGAGAGACGCTTCAGAACTGCGTTGAAACGATGTCAGCCGTGGCTCAGTTGGTAGCACGCTCGCCGGAGTCAGAAGGTCGTGGGTTCAAGCCCCACTCCAGAGACTTGAGCACAAAATCTAGGCTGACACTCCCAGTGCTGTCTTTCGGATGAGACGTTAAACCGAGGCCCTGTCTGCCCTCTCAGGTAGACATAAAAGATCCCATGGCACTATCCCATCCTCCTCCTCATCCTCCTCCTCTCCGCCCGTCGCCGCTGTGATGCGGTTGCTGTGGCGGTTGCTATGCAGATGGCGAGCAGCGCGCATGCGCGTCTCCTCAGGGGCTCCGAGGGGGCGGGACCTGAATCATCAACAAAGCCTCTTAAAGGGACAGTCCACCCGAGAGCCCCGCCATATCTACACGCTGGACGGAATAGGAAAGAACCTCTCCCCTCTTTCCCTGCCCGATACTTGTTTAAAAATCTGTTACATCGCTAACTTCCTCCAGTTCTGACAAAGGGTCATCGACCTGAAACGGTAACTCTGTTTCTCTCTCCACAGATGCTGCCTGACCTGCTGAGTATTTCCAGCATTTTCTGTTTTTATTTCAGATTTCCAGCATCCGCAGTTTTTTTGCTTTTGTATTCAAAGTTATGCTGGAACTGTATAAAACACCAGTCAGGCCACTGTGTACAGTTCTGGTCACCACATTACAGGAAAGATGTGATCGCGTTAGAGAGGGTACAGAGGAGATTTACGAGGATGTTGCCAGGACTGGATAATTTTAGCTATGAGGAAAGATTGGAAAGGCTGGGGAAGTTGGGTGGTCAGCAGCTTCGTGGGAATAGGCTCGAGGGAGCAGGAAGTGGGTCTCTTGGACAAGATGAGTGTGGAGAGGTCAAGAAGGGAGATCGGAGAGAAGTCCATGAGATCCTCGCACTTGTTGTTGGAGGTGAGTGTGGAGGAGACAGGGGAAAGTGGTTTAAGAAGACGATTAGCAGTAGAGAATAGAAGCCAGAATGATCCTGGAATAGTGAGCAGGTTTGTCAGACGAGAGCAGGACCCGATACTGCTTTATGTGGTCCAGCCAGATCTGGTGGTGAAAGGCTAAACCAGTTGTCCGCCATATCTGTTCAAGTCTGCGTCCCTTGGGCTTGAGGGGGGAAGCTGGGGGTCGTACCACGGTGATAGGCCAGGGTGAGAGAGGGCACGCTGGGCCGAATGGCCTTCTTCTGTGCTGTAAAGTTCTTTGATTCTATGACTCTATGAAGTAGTTGTGAGGACTGGCCGTTCTGGTGAGCCAGGCCCCACTCTATGGAGGGCTGCATGGCACCAATTTGTGGCAGTGGTTGTGAACCTCAGAAAGATCTGTAAAAACACCCAGGAAACTTCTGTCTGCTGGGGGAGTGAGGCCTCCACATTGAGCAGCCTCCCACCTTGCTCTGACTCTGAAAAACCACCACACCAGGCCAACCCAGCAATTGACTAATGGCCCCTTCTAATATGTAACTCCACGAACGGGCATTGCAAGATCATGTGGGGAGCAGTATCTGTTTCTCTGAGGCTGAATTTGATAAATCCACAGCATTGACAGTTTTGTATTATTTGTGCTGCAAGGTTGGTTTAGTGAGGCGAACTTCATTCATCGGTTCCCCCCCACCCCCACCAGCTCTCGTTCTCCCCCCGGCTCCTGCTCCCCCCGACCCTTCCTGGCTCCTGTTCCTCCCCCCGACTCCTGTTCCCCACCCCCCCGGCTCCTGCTCCACACCCCGGCTGCATGTAGGTAATGCCAGTGCGGAGGGCACAGCGCAGAGGGCCCAGGGTGGAAGACCCAGAGGAGAGGGACCCAGGCGGAGGGCCCAGCACGGAGGTCCCCAGGCGCAGCACCCAGGGTGGAAGGCCCAGCGAGAGGGACCCAGGCGGAGGGCCCAGCACGGAGGTCCCCAGGCGGAGCACCCAGGCTGATGGGCCCAGCACGGCGGTCCCCAGGCGGAGCACCCAGAGCAGAGGGCCGAGCGAGGAAGGCCCAGCGTGGTGCATGCCCCCCACTTTCGACCTTCCTCCTTCCAGCCCAGAGGCCGGCTGGGCTGCCCCAGAGCTGCCATAGCCCGCCTGCCCTGCACTGACGAGGTCCGAAACCCACCCGCAGGGAAATCCCAGGACAGTTTGGGAAGTGTGTCAATAAATGAAGTAGCACGGTGATCCAGCAATGAATTGCATGGAGTGAGGGGCTGGATCTGTCTCTAATGTCAGGGTTATGTGTATGAGCGTGAGTGAGTGTATGTGTGTGAGTGTGAATGTGTGAGGATGTGTCTATGAGTGTGTGAGAGGAATGTCTGTGTGTGTGAGTGTGAGGGTGAGGGAGCGTACGAGTGAGAGTTTGTGTGTGTGAGTGTGAGGGTGTGTGTGTCTGTGTGGGTGAGTGTGTGTGTGTGTGTGTGTGTGTGTGTGAGGGTGAGGGAGCGTACGAGTGTGAGAGTGAGAGTTTGTGTGTGTGAGTGTGAGGGTGTGTGTGTGTGTGAGTGTGTGTGAGTGTGAGTATGTGTACACCCTCCCGGTCACACAGCAATGGATGACAGACCGATAGTTGCAACAACAGGATATCTATTTACTTACAATTTATAAATTTACAAATTTACAATTTATGGTGAAAAATTGCGCCGTTTGATGCTAAGAAGAGGAGATGGAGGAGGGTCGGGGCCTGTGTTTTTAGGCTTCCTTCTGATGGCGACAGCAGCAGTTCCTGAGGCAGCGGTTCCACCAGGTGAGCCTCCGCGTGGGTCTTGCTGTGTTGTGTGAGTCCAGAATGGTGATACTACGCAGGACTGAAAGTTTCACCTGCTCATAAGGAATTGATTGCAGTTGAAGCCTCAGCACGCCAATTATCTCTGAGACCTGGTCCCCAAGTTCACTGTGTTGAGGCTGCCGCGAATCACGAATGGAGGCTGAATCCATATGTGGAAAACAAGAAACTTTTATTCACTGCATGGCACACAAAATGGCTGAGAGAGCTGCTCCCAGAATTCTCTGTAAAAACTCCCAGAATTCTCTGGGTAAAACCTGAGGCCCCACCCCCTTCTGCCTTAAAGGTAAGGTGCCTTAAATTGGATGGTGCTGGAAATATGTCCACAGTCGGAAGAGTGGATTATGCCCGTTTTAGGTGGCGATCCGCCACACAGCTCCCCCCAGAATCCGCTTCGGAGGTGTGGACGAGACGGTGTGGCGGTCTGATGGGACGGCCGGAGCGCCTCTTGTAGGACGCCGGTGGATGTGGAACGGCCGGGCATGGAGCAGCCGGGTGAACCGGCTTGAGGGCAGGTCGGCCGCGTGGAGGTGGACGAGCTACAGGGACCTGCTCCCCGGGCTCCGAGTGTGCTGGCTTGAGTCGGTCCACCGACACTTTTTCGGTCCTGTCGCCCACTTGCAGGGTGAAAAATTTGTCCAAAGCCTGTAGCACCTTGTAGGGCCCGTCATACAGGGGTTGAAGGGGTCCGCGGTGGGCGTCGTGCCGGACGAAAACAAACCGTGCCTGGTGCAGGCTTAGTGGGACGTGTGAGGTGGATTCACCATGTCGGGCAATGGGCACCGGGGTGAACTGCAGCGCCGGTGAGGCGAAGTCGTGGCGTTGCTGGTCGGCTGCCCAGGGTGTCGTGGCGGTGGGCAGGAACTCGCCGGGTACGCGCAGCGGCTGACTGTACACGAGCTCTGCTGCCGATGCGTGGAGGTCTTCTTTAACCGCGGTGCGCAGGCCGAGGAGGACCTACGGAAGTCGGTCGGTCCAGGCGCCATCTTGGAGGCTGGCTCGAAGAGATGCCTTCAAGGATCTGTGGAACCGCTCACACAGTCCGTTGGCTTGGGGGTGGTACGCTGTGGTGCAGTGGATGGTCACCCCGAGATTGCGTGCGACGGCGGTCCAGAGTTCAGAGGTAAATTGCGGACCTCTGTCCGACGTCATGTCGGAGGGGACGACGAACCGTGCGACCCAGGTGCTGATGAAGGCTCTGGCGATGTCGGCGGTGGTGGTAGAGGTCAGTGGAATTGCCTCAGGCCAGCGTGTGGTGCGGTCAACGATGGTCAGCAAGTGCGTGTGGCCTTGCGATGGCGGCAGGGGCCCGACGATGTCCACGTGGATGTGGCCGAATCGCCGCGAGGGGACGGTAAACTCATCGAGGGGTGCTTTCGTGTGTTGCTGTACTTTGGCCCGTTGGCAGGCTAGGCAGGAGTTGGCCCAAGTACGCACATCCTTGCGAAAGCCGCGCCAGACAAAGCGGTTGGCTACCAATTTGATGGATGCGCGCGCGCCAGGGTGGGAGAGGTTGTGGAGAATGTCGAATACCCGGCGACGCCAGGACGCTGGGACGACGGGCCGAGGTTGACATAGGGATATGTCGCACTTGACTGTGATTGCGGTCGGGCCGCAGGCGAAGTCGGCCAGGCGTAGCCCTGGTAGGTTCGTGGGTGCGGAGAGCAGATCAGGGTCGGTGATCTGGTCTGCTGCGAGTTGAGCGTAGTCGACTGCTAGGTGTGCGGCGTGGATGGCGGGGCGGGAGAGGCAGTCGGCTACCACATTGTCTCGGCCGGAGACGTGTTGGATGTCCGTGGTGAACTCGGACACTGCGCGAGCTGGCGCTGCTGCCTGGCGGATCAGAGGTCGGTTGTCTTTGCCATTGCGAATGTCAGGGGCTTGTGGTCGACAAACGCAGTGAAGGGGTGGCCCTCAAGCAAAAACCGGAAATGGCGGACCGCCAGGAACAGCGCGAGGAGCTCGCGGTCGAAGGTGCTGTACTTGACCTCCAGGGGGCGTAGTTGGCGGCTGAAGAAGGCAAGTGGTTGCCAGGTGCCGTCGACCCACTGCTCATACACGGCGCCGACCGCGTGGTCGGAGGCGTCCGTGACGAGCGCTACCCTGGCATTGGGCCATGGGTGCGCGAGCAGGGTGGCGTTGGCGAGCGTGGTCTTGGTGGAATCGAAGGCGGCGGACGCGTCTGCCGTCCATTCGACCGCCATCTTGCCACTCCTGCCCCGGAGGGCTTCATACAGGGGCCTCATGAGGGACGCCGCTTTGGGGATGAAGCGGTTATAGAAATTCACCATCCCGAGGAACTCCTGGAGGCCTTTGATGGTGGTGGGCGGGGAAATTGTTGGACAGCCTGCACTTTGGTGGGCAGGGGAATGGCCCCAGCATGGTTGATGTGGTGGCCGAGGAAGTCGATCTTGTCCAGGCTGAACTGGCATTTGGCTGGGCTGAGGATGAGCCCGTGGTCGCTGAGGCGCCCGAACAGGATGCGAAGGTGTTCGAGGTGTTCCTGCTTGGAGGAACTGGCTACCAGGATGTCGTCCAGGTAGACGAACAGGAACTTCAGGTCCCGAAGGACCGAGTCCATGAGCCGTTGGAACGCCTGGGCCACGTTTTTGAGGCCGAAGGGCATCCGCAGGAACTCGAACAGGCCGAAGGGGGTGATTACAGCCGTCTTGGGGACGTCCGCGGGGTGGACAGGGACTTGGTGGTAGCCGCGCACCAGGTCGACCTTGGAAAAGACTGAGCGGCCGGCCAGTCTAGCCGAGAAGTCCTGAATGTGCGGCACGGGGTACCGATCAGGGGAGGTGGCGTCATTGAGGTGGCGGTAATCCCCGCAGGGGCGCCAACCTCCGCCTGGTTTGGGTGCGATGTGGAGTGGGGAGGCCCAGGGACTGTTGGAGCGGCGGATGATGCCGAGCTGTTCCATGGTGGCAAACTCAGTCTGCGCGATCTCCAGTTTGGCCGGGTCCAGCCTGCGGGGTTAACGAGCTGTTCTCTGACTATTTTCAGTGCCTCCAACTGCTCCGTTTGCTGAGGCAGATTGATGCCTTCACACGACAAATGAATGGCCAGGATTATATACAGTGTCCAGGGCCATCTGTCGAACAGGAAGCGATGGGTCTGCACAACGTGGCATCAGTCGTCCAATCAGAGTCCCCGTGTTATTTCCTGGCACTACATTATAAACATTGAGCTTCCTCCAGTAAAGTTTTAGCAGCTCTAAGGTCATTTCCATGGCTCTCTCTCGTTCATAGTCTTTTGCTGAACTGATCCAGGCCTCTGCATGATTGAAAATGGCCTCCAGTCCTTGAGGGGACAGGTCCTGAAGTAATATTTGCTTCAGCAGATTTTGCAGCGACTCTGTGGTTTGGGTATAAAATGTGGCCGTCTCCTTTGTATTATCATTTGTGTCCTCGTCATTGTTCAGGTCTGGAGGTACCAAGCCAAAAGTACTGGTCAGGCAGGTTTGAATCAATTGGCAGGTGTCAGCTTGGTTTGATTCACTGTGTAGTTTCACGAGATGCGTGCAGGCGTCCACGGCTAACTGTCGAACAGGGCTCTGCAGCAGCTCGGGTGGCTCGGCCTCAATAAGATCCTGCATGTATGTGAGCAGCACCCTGTTTCTAATAAAGCTGGTGGGAAGTCTCCAGCGATTGATATATAGGGATCTGGCTATCTGAGTCACGGTCTGTATTAGGCTGAGCTTGAGTGTGAGATCCCTGGATTCAGCCTTTATCCCCTGCCCACTTGTAATTAAATGACTAACAGCTGGCAGAATGTGGCTCTTGATTGTGAACAGCAGTTCGTCAGGTGCACAGACTGCCATGTTCCCATAGCTCAGAACCAGTGTGCTCTTGACTTTATCCGATTCCTCATCAGCCTTGACCCTAAATCTGTGGGAGTTAGCAAACTCCTCCAGGCTACTGAGCGTATCATCAAAATGTGCCATGGCACAGAAACCAATGGCGAGGGCTGCTCCCTCTCGCTCCGCACTCTCACTGTGCTGCACACTCAGTAGCATTTGGTGAAGCTCCTCCCTTACGTTCTTAGTGCGGGTCTGGCGGAGCACTGACGCAAGAGATTTATATAGAAAGCCCTTCTCTTGTGGGGAATGATGGTTGGTGTTGAGTTGTTTTGCCATTTCATCAGCAAGCTGACATGTCCAGTACTCATCATCAATTGTATTTAAAGCTAGGCACAAGACCGCCAATAGTTTATTCTCCCATTCCGATTGGGACAGAGACTCCTCGGAATTTTCCAGTAAATGGTCAACTAATGGTGCCAGCTCGTCTTCCCACCACCTCACTGATTGTGAGTGGACATTGAGACTCAGGACTTTCAGTAGACTCAGTGCCGCAGCTCCTCGGCCTCCTCCCTAATATGGGCAACAAGACACAACGAGGAGCCGGGTCAGCAGTGCCTGGGCTTTAGGGAGATTGGCATCTTCATTGTAAGTAAGGGAAAAGCTTTCACTACCGGCTCGCAGTTTCTTTTTCCCAATATGTGCGGAACAACTGCAGATTATTGTTAAAGCCTTGGTGTACTGGGTCATAGTGACAAACTCCAGTAAGGATGGCCAAAGGACATCCTCCATCTTCGGTGCAGTTGTGATCAAACACATCACTCTTTCACACAGTGTAACTAATTCTTCACCTGTTCCTGGGTCTGACTGATGATTGGGTGGTACCAGGGTCCCTGAATCAACGGGTGCAGCACACTGTTGGATGAGGAATTGCACCATTGCCTTTCCTCCCTCTGGCTCAAGGTAACCTTGCTCGGCCATGACAAATATTACCTGGGCAATGAGCTTCTTCTCCTGATTGCTGCTCTTGTCTAGAAGGACTGGTTTTATTGCAGCCACAATCTGAGCCTTCTTCCTCTCCAAGTGTGATGAGACCGATATGATGAGGTGCTTTAGTACAGTCAGTGTTCCTACTCTCATTTGTTGGTCAGCGTTCTCGAACTGCGATAAGAGAAATTCGACCATTTTCTCTGCATAAGCTGGGGCCAGAACTCTGAAACAGCGAAGGATCTCAGTCTGGTTCTTCACAGCAAGATCATCAGTAGACTCCAGCAAAACACAAATCAGCTGGTGGAGCTTGTTAAGAAGGATGTCCATTTGTGTATTTTGCCCGAGACGCTTTATCTCTGTCACAACATCCATCTCATGCAGAAATGCACAGTTTGGACCACTTTGCTGTATTTTGTCCAGCCCTGGGTTTCTGTGTTGCCATGGTTTTCATTGTGAGGCCAGGTTACATAACCCCTCAGTTGTGATGTGGCCCTGGGTCATGTGCCCATATAAGTCCTGCCAGCTCTTTGTGGCACTTTAAGGTGGGTGGTGGGGGTTAAGGCCCAGACCTGAGATACAGACCATACGGACAAGGCAACATTCTCAACCCTTGGCAGCCATAATGGATTGAGCAGCTGTTTGTTCCCAATAAAGAACCCACCGCACCACAAACACTCAAAGTACTTGTGACAAAAGATGTAGAAATGGGAGTGTAGGACAGACATTTCTAGCAGAATTGCCCCAAATTGGGATCTTCATGTGTCAGGGATTGAAGCTGCAAAATGATGTCATCAGGAAGTTGTTGTGACATCATAGAAATTTACAGCATGGGAGGAGGCCATTCGGCCTCTCGTGTCTGTGCCGGTCGACAAAGAGCTATCCAGTCTACTCCCACTGCCAGCTCTTGGTCCGTAGCCTTGTAGGCCACGGCTCCTCAAGTGCACATCCAAGTTCTTTTCGAATGTGGTGAGAGTTTCTGCCTCTACCACCCTTTCAGGCAGTGAGTTCCAGACCCCCATCACCCTCTGGGTGAAAAAATTTCCCCTCAAATCCCCTCTAAACCTCCGACCATTTACTTTAATCTACGTCCCTGGTTTTAGACCCCTCTGCCAAGGGAAACAGTTCCTTCCTATCCACTCTATCTCGGCCGCTCATCATTTTATACACCTCAAATAGGTCTCCCCTCAGCCTCCTCTGTTCCAAAGAAAACCACCACAGCCTATCCAATCTTTCCGCATTGCTAAAGATCTCTGGTCCAGGCAACATCCTCGTAAATCTCCTCTGTACCCTCTCTAGTGCAATCACATCCTTCCTGTAATGTGGTGACCAGAACTGCATGCAATACTCTAGCTGAGGCCTAACTAGTGTTTTATACAGTTCAAGCATAACCTCCCTGCTCTTATATTCTATGCTTTGGCTAACAAAGGCAAGTATCCCGTATGCCTTCTTAACCACCTTATCTACCTGTCCTGCTACCTTCAGGGATCTGTGGACATGCACTCCAAGGTCCCTCTGTTCCTCTGCACTTCTCAGTGTCCCACCATTTATTGTGTATTCCCTTGCCTTGTTAGCCCTCCTCAAATGCATTACCTCGCACTTGTCCGGATTGAATTCCATTCGACACTGTTCTGCCCACCTGACCAGTCCACTGATATCTTCCTGCAGTCTGCAGCTTTCTTCTTCATTATCCACCACACGGCCAATTTTTGCATCGACTGCAAACTTCTTAATCATACCCCTACATTCAAGTCCAAATCATTGATATATATCACAAAAAGCAAGGGACCTAGAACTGAGCCCTGCGGAACCCCACTGGAAACAGCCTTCCAGTCACTAAAACACCCATCGATCATAACCCTTTGCTTCCTACTTCTGAGCCAAATTGGGATCCAACTTACCACTTTGCCTTGGATCCGATGGGCTTTTACTTTCGTGTCCAGTGTGCCATGTGGGACATTATCAAAAGCCTTGCTAAAATCCATACATACTACATCAAACACACAACCCCAATCGACCCTCCTTGTTACCTCCTCAAAAAATTCAATCAAGTTAGTCAGTCATGACCTCCCCTTAACAAATCCATGCTGACTGTCCTTGATTAATCCGTGTCTTTCTAAATGAAGATTTATCCTGTCCCTCAGAATTTTTTCAATAATTTTCCCACCACCGAGGTTAGGCTGACTGGCCTGTAATTACTCGGTCTATCCCTTTCTCCTTTTTTAAACAATGGTACGACGTTCACAGTCCTCCAGTCCACCAGCACCACACCTGTAGCCAGAGGAGTGGTCCATTGTGACATCAGAGCAGCCCATTGTGACATCAGCGCGGTCCATTGTGACATCAGAGCGGTCCATTGTGACATTTGTTCCACTCTTCTCTCCTTTAAAATCTTGTTGTCTGTTGCCTACCACCCCAGATTTCTCACCCACATATCCTCCCTGCTTTCCTCCTTCAGCCTCTGCACTCAGTGACTCCTCATCCTCGCTCATTTCAATCTGCACCTCAACTCCCCTCATCCTTTCTCCTCCGATTTTACTGTCAGCAAGCAGAGGGGTTCTGGGTGAATGGGACTTGGTGCGAGTTTGGACACGAGCAGCTGAGTTTTGGATGACCTCAGGTTTACATTGGGTAGAACGTGGGAGGCCAGCCATGAGTGCAATCGAATAGTCAAGTCTAGAGGGTCAAAGGCATGGATGAGGGTTTCAACAACAGATGAGCTGAGGCAGGGGTGGAGTTGGGCAATGTCACGGTGGTGGAAATAGGCTGTCTTTTTTATGGCGTGGATATGTGGCCAAAAGCTCATTTCCAGGTCAAATATGACACCAAGGTTGCGAAGAGTCTGGTTCAGCCTCAGACAGATGCTATAGAGAGGGATGGAGTCAATGGCTGGAGAACGGAGTTTGTGATGGGGACCGAAGACAATGGCTTCAATCTGCCCAATATTTAGTTGGTGGAAATTTCTGCTCATCGAGTACTCGATGTTCGACCAGCTGTCTGACAACTTAGAGCCAGTCGAGGGTGGAGAGAAGTGGTGGTGAGGTAGAGCTGGGTGTCATCAGCGTACATGTGGAAACTGACGCTGTGGTTTCAGATGATGTCGCCGAGGGGCAGCATGTAGATGAGATAGATACTTGGGGGACACCAGAGGTAATGATCCGGGACAGGGAAGAGAAGCCATTGCAGGTGATTCTCTGGCTATGATTAGATAGATAAGAATGGAACCAGGCGGGTGCAGTCCCACCCAGCTGGACGACGGTGGGGAGGCGTTGGAGGAGGATGGAGTGGTCAATCGTCTCAAAGGCTGCAGACAGGTCGAGAAGGACGAGGAGGGATCGTTTACCTTTGTCACAGTCACTTATTATTTGTGACTTTGATAAGAGCCGTTTCAGTACTGTGGCAGGTGTGGAAACCTGATTGGAGAGATTTAAACATGGAGTTCTGGTAAAGATGGGCACAGATTTGGGATACGACAACACGTTCAAGGACTTTGGAGAGGAAAGGGAGTTTGGAGATGGCGTGGTACTATGCTAGGACGGACGGGGTCAAGGGTTGGTTTTTTGAGGAAAGGGGTGATGATGGCAGATTTGAAGGAGAGAGAACCGTTAACAATATCAGCTAACATGGGAGCCAGAAAAGGAAAGTTGTGTGGTCTGCAGTTTGGTGGGAATAGGGTCGAGGGAGCAGGAAGTGGGACACATGGACAAGATGAGCTCAGAGAGGGCATGAGGGGAGATCAGAGAGAAACTGGAGGAAGATGTGAGTTCAGGGCTAGGGCAGTGGTGAACCTTAGAGGAAGTTTGGCCCGGTGAGCTAGGGGAAGGAAGGGAAGTCACAGAGGCAGATGATCGGATGGTCTCAATCTTAGAGACAAATAAGCCCATGAACTCTTCGTACTTGTTGGAGGTGAGGGTGGAGGAGACAGGGGAGAGGAGTTTAAGAAGACGGTTAGCAGTAGAGAAAAGAAGCCAAGGGTTATCTTTGCATTCCAGAATGTTCCTGGAATAGTGAGCAGTTTTGTCAGTGGAGAGCAGGACCCGATACTGCTTTATGTGGTCCAGCCAGATCTGGCAGTGATTGGCTAAACCAGCTGTCCACTATATGCGTTCAAGAATGCGTCCCTTGTACTTAAGGGAGTGGCGATGAAGGCCGCACCAGGGGAAACAGCCAGGGTGAGAGAGAGGAATGGTTTTAATAGGGACTAGGGCATCAAAGCTGGTGGTGAGGTTGTCGTGGAGCAGATCGGTAGCTGCAGAACTGCCGCCCATGCTGAGGTGGTGCAATCTACAGCCGGGCCTTCCAGGCCCAGAGCTGGTCGAGGGCATCCTGCAAGGCCATCTGAAGTCTCCCGCACGGACACTCAGCATTCTTCCACCAGCTGTGCTGCAGACTCTGGGCCAACACTTCGTAGGAGCACTAGAGTAGGCAAAGGCACAGTAACGAGAGGCACTACGGGATTGCACAAGAGTGAATAGGTAATAATGTTGCTGTAAATATGTGTTCACTGATTATTGATAAATTTATTAATTCAGTTTGGATTATTTTGTGGTGTCTCTCATTTTAGCTTTGCGCTGTGATATGGGCTGTGACAGGGATGGAATGATAGGGATGTGGTGAGCAACGGGGATCTGGGGTTTAATTTATTGAAACCGCGGTCTGATGAGGCAGTCACGAACCGTCCTTCCGGAAGGCCAATTGAGTGGCTGCCTCCTCCCTCACTCCTGTTCCTCCTCCTCCTCCTCCTCCTTCTCATCTTCATCTTCATCTTCCTTCTCGTCGTCCTCCTCCTCCGCATGAGGAGAGAGTGGGTCGATTAGGCTTATATTCGCTAGAGTTTAGAAGAATGAGAGGGGATCTCATTGAAACTTATAAAATTCTAACAGGACTAGACAGACTAGATGCAGGAAGGATGTTCCCGATGGCGGGGGAGTCCAGAACCAGGGGTCACAGTCTAAGGATAAGGGGTAAGCCATTTAGGACTGAGATGAGGAGGAATTTCTTCACCCAGAGAGTGGTGAACCTGTGGAATTCTCTACCACAGAAGGCAGTTGAGGCCAATTCATTAAATATATTCAAGAAGGAGTGAGATATATTTCTTAAGGCTAAAGGGTTCAAGGGATATGGGGAGAAAGCAGGGACAGGGTACTGAATTTGGATGATCAGCCATGATCTCATTAAATGGCGGAACAGGCTCGAGGGGCCGAATGGCCTACTCCTGCTCCTATCTTCTATGTTTCTATGCTCCTCTCCTTCTTCCTCATCCTCATCCTGAGGCGGTCCCGCAATCCCTGGTGTCAAGGGCTGGGCCCTCATGATGGCCAAGTTGTGGTGCATGCAGCAGACAATGACGAAGTGGGCCATCTCCTCAGCCGAGTACTGGAGGGCTCCTCCCGAGCGGTCAAGGCAATGGAGCCATTTCAATCTTTCTCGCTGTCTCTGCTCCCTCCACCGTAGATCCTGGAGGGCGAGGTCGACTGCCAGTACAGACCCCATTAATGTAACTAAATGTAGCTCTTTGATATGTTGTGAGAATAAATGTAACTAATTCTTCGTAGCCACAACACTCCTGACACTAAACAACCTATAAATGACTGAATTAAACTGTGGCACAATGTCAAACTGACAAGGAAGCAGTGAAACAGCACGAACAGGACAGCTGCGACTCATTACTCATGATCCCTTTAAGTAGCGCCCCTGGAGCCGGCATCCACCTGCTTGACGTCTCCTCTCCCTGTCACTGTCGGGGCGAGGCGCTAAGGCAGGGGGCGACAATGAATTGTGCAGATTGGGCGCCCAGTGAGCATTGTACGCCCTGTGACATCACGATCTGCCTGGCGCTGAGGTCCCCGGCGTTAACTCGTGGCGGCGGCGTTACGAGGGGAGGCGCACTTGGCGTCCATCGCTGGAGTCGCCGCGCCCCGGTGCTACTGTATCAGCGCCCCATTAGCGCCCCCACCAGGCTCTAACTGGAGGCGCCAACCAACTGAATTTTTCTCCCTTGGGATTTTGCAAGTGCAGATCTAAGTGAGTTGGGAGAGAGTTTTTTCCAGGGGCGGTCACAAAAGAAAGTAGGGTTGGGGCAGGGAGGTGGGATGCGGGTGGTGAGAGATACAAGCAAAGGTCAGAGATGGCTTCATCTGTAATTGACACGATGGGTGTAGCGAGGCCACGAGAGATGGCAAGATCAAGGGGATGGCCGTGAATATGTGTTGGAGAGTTTACAGGGAGGGAGAGATTAAGGGAGGATAGGAGCGCAGTGAACTCAGTGAAGAGAGAACAGGATGAATTGAGACGGCGGCAGGAGAGAAGGAATGTTGAGAAGGGTTGGGGTAGGGATTCGGGAGGGCAGATTACCCGAGATAGGAGAAATGAAAGGAGGCATGATGACAGGAGAGAGCAGTCAAGGAGGGGTGGGGAGAAAAGAAAAAGGGTGAGAAAAAAGTGGAAATAGAAGTGATCTGTTCGTGTCCGGAGTGGCAGCCAAAATGTGCACAGTCTGAGTCCTGCTATCGTGACTGACTCCTACCCCACCCGCGAAGGTTTCAACAAATAAGAAGTGATTTGGAATAAAAAAGGATTAACCTCTGTGGAAGGTAAGACGTTGCCTTTGGCAGGGCTGATCCAGTGGGTTCTGGCAGAGGCTGAGAGGAGGCAACAGCCCTTGGGGTGGTTAAAGTCCAAACCCATTCTAAAATCGCCCCCAGGGCCAGTGGGAATGGCAAGGCAGATCAGCTAGTCAAGAAGTTTGAGATTGCCCTAGAAGTGTGAGGGTCAGATGAGTAACGCTCAAAGTGATCCTGGGCCCAGAGTTAAAACGCTCTCTGGCCATGTCCCAGTATCCAGGGCCTGTGGAGAGATTTTCAGATTGGTTACATTGCGCATTTCACTGGGCTCAGAAAGGCAACCAGTGCGTCGCGGTTATCATTGACTGTTATTCCAAATGAGGTGAAGTAGCAAACATCATTAATTGAAAAACTGGTTGGAGAGAAAAAGGATAAATGAGTCTGTGATATAATAAAGGAGAAAGGGAAAGATTCTGTCCCTATTCTGCTGTTAAAGGCTGCGAGATTTCAGTCTGGTGTCTCTTTGAAAAGCCTGTGTGACTGTTTTGGTGCCGCTGGCTGTGGCTCCGCCCTCTCTTCCCTTTTGTGTAAGAATGTTACAAAGGATTTCTTTCACTGTGAAAGCTAACTTTCTCTTCAATTATATTACAGTCATTTGAAACATAAGAACATAAGAAATAGGAGCAGGAGCAGGCCATTCGGCCCCTCGAGCCTGCTCTGCCATTAATGAGATCATGGCTGATCCGATTTTGGCCTCAACTCCACTTTCCTGCCGCTCCCCATAACCCTTGACTCCCCTGTTGCTCAAAAATCTGTCTATCTCAGCCTTGAATATATTCAATGACTCAGCTTTCACAGCTCTCTGGGGTAAAGAATTCCAAAGATTCACGACCCTCTGAGAGAGGAAATTCCTCCTCATCTCCGTCTTAAATGGGCGACCCCTTCTTCTGAGACTATGCCCCCTCGTTCTAGATTCCCTGACGAGGGGAAACATCCTCTCAGCATCTACCCTGTCGAGCCCCCTCAGAATCTTATATGTTTCAATAAGATCACCTCTCATTCTTCTAAACTCCAATGAGTATAGGCCCACCCTGCTCAACCTTTGCTCATAAGACAACCCTTCATCCCAGGAATCAACCTAGTGAACCTTCTCTGAACTGCCTCCAATGCAAGCTTATCCCTCCTTAAATAAGGAGACCACAACTTTACGCAGTACTCTAGGTGTGGTCTCACCAACGCCCTGTAATTACTTGCTGCACCTGCATTTAAATTTTTATGTTTCATGTACAAGGACACCCAAATCCCTCTGTACCGCTGCATTCTGTAGTCTTTCTCCATTTCAATAATATTTTGTGGCGGATCGCCACCTAAAACAGGCATAATCCACTCTTCCGTCTGTGGACAAATTTCCAGCACCTTCCCTTTTAAGGCACCTTACCTTTAAGGCAGAAGGGGGCGGGGCCTCAGGTTTTACCCAGAGAATTCTGGGAGTTTTGCCAGAGAATTCTGGGAGCAGCTTGCTCAGCCATTTTGTGTGCCATGCAGTGAATAAAAGTTTCTTGTTTTCCACATATGGATTCAGCCTCCATTCGTGTTTCGCAGCAGCCTCAACATTGGTGACCCCGACGCTCAGAATGTATTCCGAGCACTGCAATGGCGGACACGAACGCAATTTCCGTGAAACTGCCGGAGTTTTGGGAAAACCAGCCCGAAGCCTGGTTTCTCCAAGCTGAATCTCACTTCCGGCTGCGAAATATCACCACAGATGGGACGAAGTACGACTATCTCGTCACATCACTCCATAGTGCCATAGTTTCCAAGGTTTGGACAATGCTGCAGAACCCACCAGAGGAAGGCAAGTACGCACACCTCAGGACAGCACTCCTTAAAAAATTTACGGCTTCGGCATATCAGCGAAACTGCCACCTCCTCGACCTTCCAGGCCTTGGTGATGTCTCACCGTCAGACCTCCTCTCCCACATGCTCTCCCTCACTGACGAGAGCCCACCCGGATCCCTCTTCCGCACGCTGTTCATCCGGCAGCTCCCTCTCAGCATCCGCCCAGCGATCGTGGCGTCCGGCCTCACGAACCTGGAAGCCCTGGCCGATGAGGCCGACAAGCTGCTGTCCGCTCACTCCAGCCGCGACGTCACTCCGGAACAGGCAGCCAATGCCTGGGCGCGCCCCTCACCATCCAGCACGCAGCCACAAGGGCCTGTCACCAGGCCCACGGGGCTTTCGCGCCCCACTAACCCGGGCCTCTGTTACTAACACGCACGGTTCGGCGCCAGGGCACAACAGTGCACACCTCCCTGCTCTTTCAAGTCCGCCACCGTTCCAGCCCCCGCGATGGCCGTGGGCCACGCGGGCTCCCTGCTGTTCGTCACGGATGACAAAACCGGCCTCCGGTTCTTGTGCGACACTGGGGCTCAGCACAGCATCATCCTGGCCTCCTCCCTCGACATCCAAAAGGGCGAACGAGGACCGGGGCTGGCTGCTGCTAACGGCTCTGAATCCGGACGTATGGCACCCGGACAGTCACCCTCGACCTCGCTGGTCACCGCTACCGATGGGAGTTCATCACTGCCAAGGTGCTCTCCCCCCTCATCGGTGCAGAATTTCTGTGCGCCCATGGCCTACTGGTAGACATCCCTAGTCACCGCCTCGTGGACATGAACACCATGTCCCCCATCCTGGGCACCATGGCCCCCCGTCAACCCGCCGACATGGCGTCACAGTGCCACGCCCGGGCCACGGATGACTACTCGGCACTCCTGGCCGAATTCCCGGCCCTTACCAATCCGACCTTCTCCGCGGAGGCCGCCAAACACGGGGTGGAACACTTCATCCCACCACAGGCCCCCCCAGTGTAGTTCCACGCCCGCAGGCTGGACCTGGCCAAACTGGAGATCGCGCGGACCGAGTTTGCCACCATGGAACAGCTCGGCATCATCCGCCGCTCCAACAGTCCCTGGGCCTCCCCACTCCACATCGCCCCCAAACCAGGCGGAGGTTGGCGTCCCTGCGGGGATTACCGCCGCCTCAATGACGCCACCACCCCTGATCGGTACCCCGTGCCGCACATTCAGGACTTCTCGGCTAGACTGGCCGGCCGCTCAGTCTTTTCCAAGGTCGACCTGGTGCGCGGCTACCACCAAGTCCCCGTCCACCCCGCGGACGTCCCCAAGACGGCCGTAATCACCCCCTTCGGCCTGTTCGAGTTCCTGCGGATGCCCTTCGGCCTCAAAAACGCGGCCCAGGCGTTCCAACGGCTCATGGACTCGGTCCTTCGGGACCTGAAGTTCCTGTTCGTCTACCTGGACGACATCCTGGTAGCCAGTTCCTCCAAGCAGGAACACCTCGAACACATTCGCATCCTGTTCGGGCGCCTCAGCGACCACGGGCTCATCCTCAGCCCAGCCAAATGCCAGTTCGGCCTGGACAAGATCGACTTCCTCGGCCACCACATCAACCATGCTGGGGCCATTCCCCTGCCCACCAAGGTGCAGGCCGTCCAACAATTTCCCCGCCCCACCACCATCAAAGGCCTCCAGGAGTTCCTCGGGATGGTGAATTTCTATAACCGCTTCATCCCCAAAGCGGCGTCCCTCATGAGGCCCCTGTATGAAGCCCTCCGGGGCAGGAGCAGCAAGATGGCGGTCGAATGGATGGCAGACGCGTCCGCTGCCTTCAATTCCACCAAGACCGCGCTCGCCAACGCCACCCTGCTCGCGCACCCACAGCCCAATGCCAGGGTAGCGCTCACCACGGACGCCTCCGACCACGCGGTCGGCGCCGTGTATGAGCAGTGGGTCAACGGCGCCTGGCAACCACTTGCCTTCTTCAGCCGCCAATAAGCCCCCCGGAGGTCAAGTACAGCACCTTCGACCGCGAGCTCCTCGCGCTGTTCCTGGCGGTCCGCCATTTCCGGTTTTTGCTTGAGGGCCACCCCTTCACTGCGTTTGTCGACCACAAGCCCCTGACATTCGCAATGGCAAAGACAACCGACCCCTGGTCCGCCAGGCAGCATCGCCAGCTCGCGGCAGTGTCCGAGTTCACCACGGACATCCAACACGTCTCCGGCCGAGACAATGTGGTAGCCGACTGCCTCTCCCGCCCCGTCATCCACGCCGCACACCTAGCAGTCGACTACGCTCAACTCGCAGCAGACCAGATCACCGACCCGGATCTGCTCTCCGCACCCACCAACCTACCAGGGCTACGCCTGGCCGACGTCGCCTGCGGCCCGACCGCAGTCATGGTCAAGTGCGACATATCCCTATGTCAACCTTGGCCCGTCGTCCCAGCGTCCTGGCGCCGCCGGGTATTCGACATTCTCCACAACCTCTCCCACCCCGGCGCCCGCGCATCCATCAAATTGGTAGCCAACCGCTTTGTCTGGCGCGGCCTTCGCAAGGATGTGCGTACTTGGGCCAACTCCTGCCTATCCTGCCAACGGGCCAAGGTACAGCAACACACGAAAGCACCCCTCGAGGAGTTTACCGTCCCCTCGCGGAGATTCGACCACATCCACGTGGACATCGTCGGGGCCCTGCTGCCGTCGCAAGGCCACACGCACTTGCTGACCATCGTTGACCGCACCACACGCTGGCCTGAGGCAATTCCACTGACCTCTACCACCACCGACGACTTCGTCAGCACCTGGGTCGCACGGTTCGGCGTCCCCTCCGACATGACGTCGGACAGAGGTCCGCAATTTACCTCTGAACTCTGGACCGCCGTCGCACGCAATCTCGGGGTGACCATCCACCGCACCACAGCGTACCATCCCCAAGCCAACGGACTGTGTGAGCGGTTCCACAGATCCTTGAAGGCATCTCTTCGAGCCAGCCTCCAAGACGGCGCCTGGACTGACCGACTTCCGTGGGTCCTCCTCGGCCTGCGCACCACGGTTAAAGAAGACCTCCACGCATCGGCAGCAGAGCTCGTGTACGGTCAGCCGCTGCGCGTACCCGGCGAGTTCCTGCCCACCGCCACGACACCCTGGTCAGCCGACCAGCAACACCGCGACTTCGCCTCACCGGCGCTGCAGGTTCGCCCCGGTGCCCATTGCGCAACACGGCGAATCCACCTCACATGTCCCACTAAGCCTGCACCAGGCACGGTTTGTTTTCGTCCGGCACGACGCCCACCGCGGACCCCTTCAACCCCCGTACGACGGGCCCTACAAGGTGCTACAGGCTGGGGACAAATTTTTCACCCTGCAAGTGGGCGACAGGACCGAAAAGTGTCGGTGGACCGACTCAAGCCAGCACACTCGCAGCCCGGGGAGCAGGTCCCTATAGCTCGTCCACCTCCACGCGGCCGACCTGCCCTCAAGCCGGTTCACCCGGCTGCTCCACGCCCGGCCGTTCCACGTCCACCGGCATCCTACAAGAGCCGCTCCGGCCGGCCCATCAGACCGCCGCACCGTCTCGTCCACACCTCCTAAGCGGATTCTGGGGGGAGCTGTGTGGCGGATTGCCACCTAAAACGGGCATAATCCACTCTTCCGTCTGTGGACAAATTTCCAGCACCTTCCCCTTTAAGGCACCTTGGGGTAAAAATTGAGTCGCGCCCCATTTGGGGCGCTAACCTCGCCGGGGCGCGACTTTTAGCGCCCCGAAAAAATTAGCGGCCCCTCGCCGGAACTTCAGTGGTTGCGCCCCAAGAGGGAAGCGGGGCGCCACTGGAAGCACCCCGCATCCCTCTTGGGGCGCTGCGAGGGAATATCCTGGCGCTACGTGCCGCAGCGCCATGCGCTGCGGCACGTTTGCGCCGCGGTATTGCAGGCCTTCCTCCCCTTCTTAAAGGGGAGGGACCCTGCGCAGCGCGAACCGGGGCCCTGCTGGGCCCCCAGGGATCGGGAGTGCCGGCAAAAGAGCCCGGCACTCAAGAGAAGTGCCGGGCTCTTGGAGCGCAGCCGGCACTTCACGGTGGGGGGGCTTCACGGGGGCCGGGGACAGCAACGGGGGCAGGTGCTGGCAGGCGGCCA
Source organism: Squalus acanthias (assembly GCA_030390025.1). Taxonomy (NCBI): domain Eukaryota; kingdom Metazoa; phylum Chordata; class Chondrichthyes; order Squaliformes; family Squalidae; genus Squalus; species Squalus acanthias. The sequence continues at coordinate 99,445,708 of CM059425.1, read as the reverse complement.
GCAACAAAAATGGCCGCCTGCCACCTCCCCTTTAAATATCGCCGCCCCGGCCGCACGTACGCCTCCCTGAACCCGTCGGACATAGCGTCTGGTGGTAAATCAGGGGGCGCGACTGAAGATCACGGCCGGGGCGCGAGCGGGGTGCTGCGCACGGCGATGACGTCATCGCCGGCTGCGCAGCGCCACAGGGCGCTACCGGCTGGCGCCGCCGCTAACCTCCCGCTGAATTTTACGGGAGGCGTGGGCGGCGCTGCGCCCGGGCGTTAGCTGCTTTACGCCCCATTAGCGCCCTCTTAAGGCGCTAACGGGAGGCGCAAGCAGCTGAATTTTTCCCCCCTTACCTTTAAGGCAGAAGGGGGCGGGACCTCAGGTTTTACCCAGAGAATTCTGGGAGTTTTTCCAGAGAATTCTGGGAGCAGCTTGCTCAGCCATTTTGTGTGCCATGCAGTGAATAAAAGTTTCTTGTTTTCGTGTTTCGCGGCAGCCTCAACAATTTTTCTTTTCTATTCTTCCTACCAAAGTGGATAACTTCACATTTTCCCACATTATACTCCATCTGTCAAATTCTTACCCACTCACTTACCCACCCACTATCTGTACCCCTTTGCAGAAGGGGGGATTTTCCCAGCCCTGGGGAGACGGGTTTGGAGGCAGGACTGCCGGGAAAATGGCAGAAACTGGGAACGGGTACCGAACCCGCTCCCAATCCACCTCCGTGCCATCTTCCGGGGATGCGGGTCCCCGACTCGCGCAGGGACCCGTCTCCTCGAGGCGGGGAGGGGATTACAGCCACTTAACTGCCTGTTAACAGTTAAGGCAATTAAGAGCCTTATCCCCATTTTACCAACACAGGTGCGGGCTTCCCAACATCGGGATACCCCGCCAGGGTCAGCGAGGTGAGCAGTGGGTCTGCGGGGGTGAGAGGGGTCGAAAAGTGCGCTGTGGAGGTGAGTGATGGGTGCAAGTATGGTGAGGTAGGTAAGTATGGGAGTTGAGTGAAAAGTGTTAGAAAAAGTTTACTTACCTTTGCTTCTTCCTGCAGGCTTCAACCCTTGCGGATCCGGAGGTTTCTCATCTCCACGGCAGAGATGACAGAATGGCTGCTGCATTCTCAGACGCTTCTCAAAGCTGTCAAACGATGACAATTTTTGACAGATGAAACGTCATACGCTGACGTTCTCTGTCACCGGCTTTCCCTTAGTTTGCCCGCAGGGCGGGCTTAACAAGGTCAATCAAGGGAAAATAGCGTGGGTTGGCCGGATGTCATTGGGGGTGGGACTGAAACCCGAAAACCAGCAGTCTCGCCCCCAACGCCCCCATTGATAAAACCCAGCCCTTTATGTCCTCCTCACAACTTGCTTTCCCACCTATCTTTGTATCGTCTGCAGATTTGGCTACAATACTCTCGCTTCCTTCATCCAAGTCATTAATATAGATTGAAAATAGTTGAGGCCCCAGCACTGATCCCTGTGGTACCCCACTAGTTACAGATTGCCATCCTGAAAATGACCCATTTATCCCTACTCTCTGTTTTCTGTTAGTTAGCCAATCCTCTATCCAATCTAATATATTATCCCAACACCATGAGCTCTTATCTTATGCAATAACCTTTTACGTGGCATCTTGTCAAATGCCTTTTGGAAATCCAAATACACTACATCTACTGGTTCCCTTTATCCACCCTGCTCATTACCTCCACAAAGAACTCTAATAGATTTGTCAAACACAATTTCTCTTTCATAAAACCATGTTGACTCTGTTTGGTTGTATTATGATTTTCTAAATGCCCTGCTACTACTTCCTTAATAATGGATTTGAGCATTTTGCCAATGACAGATGGTAGGCTAACTGGCTTATAGTTTCCTGCTTTCTGTCTCCCTCCTTTTTTGAATAAGGATGTTACATTTGCAGTTTTTCAATCGGCAGGGACTTTTCCAGCGTCAAGGGAATTTGGGAAGATTACAACCAATGCATCCACTATCTCTGTAACCACTTCTTTTAAGACCCTAGGATGCAGGCCATCAGGTCCAGGGGACTTGACAGCCTTTAGACCCATAAGTTTGCCTAGGACTTTTTCTCTAGTGATAGTGGTTGTTTTAAGTTCCTCCCTCCCTTTAACCCCTTGATTTTCTACTTATACTGGGATGTTTTTAGTGTCCTCTACTGTGAAGACAGATACAAAATGTTTGTTCAGTGCCTCAGCCATTTCCTTGTTTCCCGTTATTATTTACCCAGTCTCACCCTCAAAGGGACCAACATTTATTTTTGCTACTCTCTTCCTTTTTATATACTTGTAGAAGCTCTTACTGTCAGTTTTTATATTTCTTGCTAATTTACTCTCATAAGCTATTTTCTCCCTCTTTATTAATTTTATTGTCATCCTTTTCTAAAATTTTCCCAATTTTCTGGCCTACCACTAATCTTTGCAACATTGTATGCCTTTTCTTTCAATTTGATACCATCCTTAACTTCCTTGGTTAGCCATGATTGGTTCATCCTTCTCTTCGAGTCTTTCTTTCTCACTGAAATATATCGTTGTTGAGAGTCACGAATTATCTGTTTAAATGCCTGGCACTGCTTTTCTACCGCCTTACCTTCTAATCTATTTTCCCAGTCCACTTTAGCCAACTCTCTCCTCATACCTTTGGAATTGCCTTTATTTAAGTTGAATATTCTAGTTTCAGCCAAGTTTCTCACCTTCAAACTGAATGTGGAATTGTATCATATATTATCATTCTTCCCTAGAGGATCCTTTACTATGAGATCATTAATTAATCCTGTTCCATTACACATTACCAGATCTAAAATAGCCTGTTCCCTGGTCGGTTCCACAATGTATTGTTCCTAGAAACTGTCCTGAATACACTCTATGAACTCATCCTCAAGGCTGCTTTTGTTAATTTGATTTGTCCAATCTATATGAAGATTAAAATCACCCACAATTATTGCAGTACCTTTCTTACAAGCCCCATGATTTCTTGATTTATACTCTGTCCTACAGTGTAGCTACTGTTCGGGGGCCGATAGACTACTCCCACCAGTGTCTTCTTTCCCTTACTATTTCTTACCTCCACCCAAATTGATTCTGCATCTGGAACTTCCAAGACAAGATCATTTCTCACTATTGTAATGATCTCATCCTTTATTAACAGAGCTACCCCACCTCCTTTTCCTTTCTGTCTATCCTTCCAAAATGTCAAATACCCCTAAATATTCAGTTCCCAGCCTTGGTCACGTTGCAACCACGTCTCTGTGATGGCGATTAGATCATACCCATTTATTTCTATTTGTGCCGTCAATTCATCTATCTTCTTACGAATGCTGCGTGCATTCAGATAAAGAGCCTTTAATTTTTGTCTTTTTGTCATTTTTCCCCTACTCTGACCTTATTTGCTGGTGCACTCTTACGTTTGTACGCTCTGTCCCTTCATGTCAGACTCTGGTTATCATTGCCCATATCGCTACCCTGCACTATTGCCCTGTCCTTTCTCTTTAACTTTCTAAATTTCCCCTCACATGAACCCTCCCCCCCACTATCTAGTTTAAAGCTCTATCTACAGCCCTAGTTATTTGATTCGCCAGGTCACTGGTCCCAGCATGGTTCAAGTGAAGGCCATCCCAACGGAACAGCTCCCTCTTTCCCCAGTACTGGTGCCAGTGCCCCATGAATCAAAACCCATTTCTCACACACCAATCCTTGAGCCACGCATTCAACTCTCTGAAAGACACCTGAAGGAAGAAAAGATGATGTTATTTTCTGTAAGCACGTGCTATTTGGATTATTTTATCTGTTCTGTAGTATTTAGTTCATAAAATATTGATTTGAATTAAATTGGAACCATTGAGGTTAATGAACCTATTAAATTGTGAAAAGCCGACTTTCATTGTGGCCACAGTGAAATTCTGGTTATTATTTTAAATTGTCTGAAGGTTTCTAATTCCGGACGGGAGACTTTCTCATTTCAAAACTGGCAGTTTTTAGTTTCATGAAAGTTCAATGATTTGAATTGAAATTTTGGGACATTGGAGGTGATTCTGCTTGTTTAATCATCTTGGTTGTACAGGAAACTCATGGGGTTGGAAAACTCTTAAACAATCTGGTATCAATGTACATTCTAGTGAAAGTCAGGAAAGTGCCAGTGAGAATAGTAAATTGAGAGCTTTCCCTTGGAGATGTTTGTGTCCTTGCCTATGAACAATAAGAAAACTGCATTTGATATTCTGGCCACTACCCAAGACATCGGGACCAGGCAGGGGGAGATGAGCAAAGATCTCCAGACATCCCACGATGTGTAGCACAGAGTGGGCTGGCAAACACCTAGGAGGGAAGTGAGCATGGAGGAGAGCTGAGAGAGCACAATTATCACCAGAAGAGGTGCTGGTGGAACTGTCCTGTGACTGCTCCTTCGAACAGAGGAGGATCAGGTGGAACTGTCCTGTGACTGCTCCTTCGAACAGAGGAGGATCAGGTGGAACTGTCCTGTGACTGCTCCTTCGAACAGAGGAGGATCAGGTGGAACTGTCCTGTGACTGCTCCTTCGATCAGAGGAGGATCAGGTGGAACTGTCCTGTGACTGCTCCTTCGAACAGAGGAGGATCAGGTGGAACTGTCCTGTGACTTCTCCTTCGATCAGAGGAGGATCAGGTGGAATTATCCTGTCAATGTTCACTCGATCAGAAGAGGAGTTGGTGGGAGTGTCCTATCATTGCTCGATCAGAAGACAAGCAATGGCTAGCATTTACAGATTTAATACATAATTGACAACAAATATACATTCTTTTTTTTACCATTATTCCCTGCTGTGACCTTATTCTCTGCTTCACTGCTACCATTAAACTCTCTGTCCCTTCCTGTCACACTCTGCTTATTTTTACCCAAATCGCTACACTGCTCTATTGCCTTGACCTTTCTCCTTAGATTTCTAAATTTCCACTCACCTGACCCCTCCCCCCCCCCTTTTTTAGTTTAAAGCCCTATCTACAGCCCTATCTACACCATGTGCAGCTTGTACATCAGAAGCGATTGTGGAATGATGGGGAAGTGGGATGTGAGAAGGAGGACAATATATGAGGAGACCAGCATCTTTTATTCTGTCAGCCCCGCCGCTGGCCAAGGGCTCAGCCATGCCCCTGCCAAGAATGGCCAGCACCGTCTCCTCCAAAGGGGGTGAGGTGAAGCTAGGACTGTGAGGTGTGCCTCGTGTTTGGCAGTGATTGTTGGTAGGTGAGTGATGGGTGGGGTCATGCATTGAGCAGTGTGTGAGGCTAGTGGTGCATTTAGTAGGAGGCTTTTGAAGATGCATTCAATGACCTTGACCACTGGTCTGAGGTCATGAAACTTCTTTGGGCAGTGGAGCCAGATCCTGGGGGTGACACTGCTGGCAGTGACAGCCTCAGCGATCTGGACCCACATCCTTCTTTCTGGAGGGCCTCCTGGCCCCCTGTGGGTAGAGGACCTCTCTTCCAATGTTGACCCCCTGCACAAACCTCGAGTGCTGCATCCGAGATGCTGGGTGCCCTTTCCCAGTCCTGTTGAGCCATTTATGTTAGAGCAGAAGTTCTTTTAGCATATTTTAATGCAGAAGGCAGTTAAGCTTTAACAGCTGCAGAGTGCCTAGTTTGGAGTGATTTTTAAATTTTGCAGAATGTCGTTTAACATTAAGGGTTTGAGACTGCCAAGTTTAGAATGAAATTCAGCAGCTTTCCACCAGTTATGCTGCAGCCACTGGGGTAGCGCTGCATAACATCACTAGGATAGGCAAAGGCACACACAAGACAGTCATTAATGGAATGCACAAGGTTGATTATTTGATTTTTTGATGTAATTTTGGATGTACATATGGATAAAGTGGGATTGGAAAGTTTGCTTCGTGGTGGCTTTTATTTCAGCATTGTGGCCAAGAGGGTGCTGTGATGGTCAGTAACAGAGGGAAGGTAATGTGTGGGAGCAATGTTGAAAGGGGAATTGGGTTTGTGGTCACTGGTACCACAGGCAGATGATTTGATCTCGGATATCCCGGCCAGAAAGGGACTGTCTGGGTTGCCTCCTTCCTTCTGATTCTTCCTCTTCTGCTTCTTCATCTTCTGCTTCCACCTCTTCTTCCTCTCAGGCAGATTGCAACTAGAGCCCCCAGGACTGGGAGCCAGTGGTGTTCTCAAAGGCTTTCCTTTAACATCCAAAGCCTTGCAGGCATCTGGCACCACTCCCTGCACACTTTGACAACTTTCTAAATGGATTGCACCAAGTCACTACTACAATAAAATGTAAAAAAGTCCAAAGGCTGCAATTGAAATGACCTGAAAGATGTGCTGGCAGCATCTCTGTAGTACTGCTTCACGCATATTCTACCATGCGTGGTTTGGAGAGCATGGAATGCAGAGCAACGACATCCAAAATCACAGTCGTGCATCAATTGAGGCGATGCACGCCGATTGAGGTCACGATCTGGATATTTACATTTGAGAGATGGACGGAGGCAACGGCAGCGTTAACGACCTCTCCAAAATGGAGGCTGCCTTACCGGCCAGCGCTACGCTCCCACATTTCACGGCCATGGTCTCAGTTCCCGGGGCTAATGATGACACAGGCCTGGAAATCCCCAGGGAGAATCTCCAGCTTTTGTGCTGTAACTTCGGAGGGAGACCAGCGGAAACACCTGAGAAATCGGGTAATTGGCCACGTTCAGCCCTGTGGAACATAGCTCGAACTGTCTGCCACCCAATGATGTTACAGCGGGAGAACTGCTGCGCAATTTCAGCCTCACAATATTTTTCACCACTCGGTCTTTCAAAGAAAGCCCATGAGCAATAACAGGATAATCATGTGACAGGGGTTTTACAGTCGTTATTATAATATGTACACATATGTATCAATCACGATTGTCGCAAAGGTTTCAGTATAAGAATTGTATTTGAGACCATTTAGGCGGACAATACAGATGTAACTCCTGCAATAACTGTGGTCAGATATTGTTCAATTCAGACTGAGTTGCAATGCTAGAAATCTGAAACTAGGAGCTATTGGGAGCAGCAGTGGGAGCGGACCGACCTGTGAGGTAGCAGGCTAAAGAGGAGCGAGGAAATAAAGCTCGAGGCCCAGACCGAGCTATTGGGAGCAGCAGTGGGAGCGGACCGAGCTGTGAGGTAGCAGGCTAAAGAGGAGCGAGGAAATAAAGCCCGAGGCTCGAGGCCCAGACCGAGCTATTGGGAGCAGCAGTGGGAGCGGACCGACCTGTGAGGTAGCAGGCTAAATAGGAGCGAGGAAATAAAGCCCGAGGCTCGAGGCCCAGACCGAGCTATTGGGAGCAGCAGTGGGAGCGGACCGACCTGTGAGGGAGCAGGCTATAGAGGAGCGAGGAAATAAAGCCCGAGGCTCGAGGCCCAGACCAAGCTATTGGGAGCAGCAGTGGGAGCGGACCGACCTGTGAGAGAGCAGGCTAAAGAGGAGCGAGGAAATAAAGCCCGAGGCTCGAGGCCCAGACTGAGCTATTGGGAGCAGCAGTGGGAGCGGACCGACCGGTGAGGGAGCAGGCTAAAGAGGAGCGAGGAAATAAAGCCCGAGGCTCGAGGCCCAGACTGAGCTCTTGGGAGCAGCAGTGGGAGCGGACCGACCTGTGAGGGAGCAGGCTAAAGAGGAGCGAGGAAATAAAGCCCGAGTGTGGAGGCCCAGACTGAGCTATTGGGAGCAGCAGTGGGAGCGGACCGACCTGTGAGGGAGCAGGCTAAAGAGGAGCGAGGAAATAAAGCCCGAGGCTCGAGGCCCAGACTGAGCTATTGGGAGCAGCAGTGGGAGCGGACCGACCTGTGAGGGAGCAGGCGATTTAAAGAACAACAAAACAAGGAATGACGTCACAGGAAAGCAGGGAAGTGATTGGATGGTCAGTATTTTGCTGTTTTCTTGGGCATTGGTTTAATTTAAGAGCCGGGATTAAAAACTAAACGTTCAAAACTTAAATACTTAATTAATTAAATACATTAGAGATGGCAGGGCAGGCGATGTGTTACTCCTGCAACATGTGGGAGCTGGTGGACACCATTGAGGTCCACGGCGACCACATTTGCAGTAAATGTTGGCGGCTCGAGGAATTTTGGCTCCATGTTGATGAGCTGGAGTCCGAGCTTCAAACACTGCGACACATCAGGGAGGGGGAGAGTTACCTGGACGCTAAGTTCCAGCAGACAGTCACACCCCTTAGATTAATTAATTCAAATTTGGTCCGTGGTCAGGGACAGGTGGGTGTGACTACAAGCGAGGCAGGTATGGGGAACCAGGGGTGGAGGAGCCTCAGCCCTTGCTCTTGTGCACTAGGTACGAGGTTCTTACTCCCTGTGTGGACGAGAGCAGGGACTGCAGGGAGGATGAGCAAACTGACCACAGCACCGTGGTACAGGGAGCCATTCAAGAGGGGGAAGCAAAAAGAAATGTGGTAGTGGTAGGGGACAGTAGAGTTAGGGGGATGGAAACTGTTCTCTGCAGCCAAGAGCGTGAGTCTCGAAGGCTGTGTTGCCAGGGTAAAGGCCATCTGCTCTGGGCAGGAGAAGAACTTGGAGTGGGCGGGGGAGGATCCAGTTGTCGTGGTCCACGTAGGTACCAACGACATAGGTAGGACAAAGAAAGAGGTTCTGCTGAGAGAGTTTGAGTAGCTAGGGACTAAATGAAAAGCAGAACCACAAAGGTAATAATCTCTGGATTATCACCTGAACCACGAGCAAATTGGCATAGGGTCAATAGGATCAGGGAGATGATTGCGTGGCTCAAAGATTGGTGTGGGAGAAGTGGGTTTCGATTCGTGGGGCACTGGCACCAGTTCTGGGGAAAGAGAGAGCTGTTATGTTGTGACAGACTACACCTGAACCATGCTGGGACCAGAGTTCTAGCGAATCGAATAACAAGGGAGGTAGAAAGGGCTTTAAACTAAATAAGCGGGGGAGGGTCCCGGTGAGAGAAATTTAGAATGCTAAAGAGAAAAGACAAGGAAGCAGTGCGGGAAAGTGATTGGGCAAGGATAACCCGATTGGGTCAGGAAGGGACATAGCGTACAAACAAAGGAGTGCACTAACAAAGAGGGTCCGGGTAAGAAAAAATGGTAAGAAGGCAAATAGGACCATAGCACAAAAAAATGTTAAGATGTCTAAAAATGTTAAAAAGACAAATCTAAAGGCACTGTAGCTGAATGCACGAAGCATTCGTAATTAACAGCACAAATAGATGTAAACGGATACGATATAATTGCAATTACGGAGACATGGCTGCAGGGTGACCAAGGCTGGGAGCTGAATATCCAAGGATATTCGATATTTAGGAAGGACAGGCAAAAAGGAAAAGGAGGTGGGGTGGCCTTGTTAGTAAAGGATGAAATCAGAGCAATAGTGAGAAAGGATATTGGCTTAGAAAATCAAGATGTAGAATCAGTCTGGGTGGAGCTAAGAAGCACCAAGGGGCAGAAAACATTGGTGGGAGTTGTCTATAGACCTCCAAACAGTAGTGATAATGTAGGGGATGGCATCAAACAGGAAATTAGAGATGCATGTAACAAGGGTACTACAGTAATCATGGGAGACTTTAATCTACATATAGATTGGCCAAAGCAAATTAGCAATAATACTGTTATTACTATGGTAGGACATTTAGGACTGAGATGAGGAGAAATTTCTTCACTCACAGGGTGGTGAACCTGTGGAATTCTCTACCACAGAAGGCTGTGGAGGCCAAGTCACTGAATATATTTAAGAAGGAGATTGATAGATTTCTAGACACAAAAGGCATCAAGGGGTATGGGAAGAGAGCGGGAATATGGGATTGAGATAGAGGATCAGCCATGATCATATTGAACAGTGGAGCAGGCACGAAGGGCCGAATGGCCGACTCCTGCTCCTATTTTTCTATGTTTCTTTGTTTCTAGAAAGGAAGCTCTGGCTCAAGATGAGCTGCTTTAATCATTTAACTAATTTAACAATTGCACTGAATGGATATTTCACTGCATTCTTCAACTGCTCTCTGAATTTAGTCTGGGTCATTGCATAAATACAGGTGTTGGTGCACGTGCTCAAAAGCTGCAGCATGTAGCCAGATTGTTCAGTGATATATGCAGGATCATGGGCACCTGTGTATTCATAAATGTTAGTAATTCGCCAATACAAGAAATATAGAACATTTGTCAACCATAACAGTATAAAACTGCCAGATATAGTGAAGAGTAAAATGATGGATTTCCTTCGGTTCTCCATCTCTGGGTCATTGTGATTCTCACTGTTACGGTGGTCCAGTAGTCTCCTGCGGACTCTGCTGGCCACTAGAATGTGTCTGACAGTCAGAGCATTGAGCAGTAAAATCAGAACGAATGGAAGGAAAGGGGTTAAAATAATACTGAGGCAGTCAAATGTGACCCAGGCAGCTTCGGTGTGAAAGCTCAGTGATAAGGAGTACCCCCAGGGTACATTATCAATGATATACTTAGGCTCAAATACAAAGTACCAAGGAATGTCCTTTAAGGAGAACAGCACACTCACTGTCGCTATAACCACAGTCGCAGTTTTCTCTGAGCAATATTTTGTTTTCAGCTTCTGGCAACAAATTGCAACAAATCGATCAAAGGTGAAAGTGACGGTGAACCAGACAGAAATGTCTGTGGCTGCAGAAACCAGAACAAGTGAGAGACAACCAGCAGGAGTGGTGTCCAGGTAAGTACCTGGGAAATGAAAAGGAATAACTGTAAACAATGGGCCAAAAATTCATCCCGCGACGCGAGAGTACGCACTGCGTACTCTCGCGTATTCTCTCTCCAATTGCCGGTTTTCTGCATGCCCTGCGCATGCGCTGAAAACCGGCACTTGGTCTTTTGAAAAGGGGGCGGTTCCTCGGTGCATCGCGTGCGCGCTACAGGCTGCGCGCACGCTGTGCACTTCGTGCTTTGGACGCGCAGGTAAGTACGGAAGATTTTAGAAATGGAAAAAGGAGGAGTAAGACCCACTTTTAACAAGGTAAGTAGTGAATTAAGTATTTTTTTGAATTTTTTTTAACAGATATATCTTTTTTAGAGACTTTAAAGACAGGTAAGTTTATTTTTATAACTTTTTAAAAGATTTGAAATTTTTTCAAAAATTTAATTTTTTATTTAAAATGGTTAATTTATTTAACTATACTTATTTTATTAATGTGATGGTTTTTTTTTAACTTTAATTGAGGTTTAGCTGTTATTTTGGGGGGGTGTAAGATTCATAGATTTCAAAGCACGTATGTGAAACTTATGAATGGAAGATGGTGTGCTGCCATTGGCTCTAACTGAGTCACGTGATCCCACAGCTCGCACGAATTCACTACGCCGGTGCGATACGCAAGCACTGCCCAGCTGATGTCTGGAACATCAAGTTCGTGCGAGCTGGATCTGAAAAAGCACAAGCGGAGTGAGAGATCGCGGGGAAGCCTTACCCCCGCGGGAACAGAGCGAGATCAATTTCTGGGCCAATATCACATCAGTGAAAACGACCAGCAGATCTGCTACTGCCATGGCCACCAGGTAGTGGGTGATACATTTAGAGAGACCGCACTTTCCTCGGGACAGGATCAGAATGGCCACTGAGTTAACTGGAATAAATAGAAAAAACAAGGGGATTACAGATTAACATCACATAAAGTAAGACAATTACAGGTTAACATCCCAGTGAGCAAGGTCACTGGCGGAGTGACAGTGGTGGGAGGACGAATGCTGTCATCCTGAGAGAGGACAGCAGGTTCGTGCTCCACGGAGCCACTGCCACTCCCCTGGGCGGCGCATCAGTAATCCAAGTAACCTGTTGGAGGACTGATTGGTGGACTGTTGTGACACCCTGCAAGCCCCTTTCCACTCTGGTAAACCCAGCTACAATGGCAGCAGTCTGAGCTGGCGTGGCTGCAAGCTGAGCCTGCATGAGAGCAGTCTGAGCCTGCATGAGAGCAGTCTGAGCCTGCATGAGTGCAGTCTGAGCCTGCATGACTTTAGTCTGAGCCTGCATGAGAGCAGTCTGAGCCAGCATGAGAGCAGTCTGAGCCTGCATGAGTGCAGTCTGAGCCTGCATGAGAGCAGTCTGAGCCTGCATGAGTGCAGTCTGAGCCTGCATGACTTTAGTCTGAGCCTGCATGAGAGCAGACTGAGCCTGCATGAGAGCAGTCTGAGCCTGCATGACTTCAGTCTGAGCATCCACTGCAGCACCCAGATGTTGGGTGGCTTCTGCTTGTGTTGCAATGGAAGCTGAGACATCGGCCATCGGGCGCTGCATCATAGTTGTGTCCACAAGTGCGCTAATGGAGTTGCCCATCACTTCCATGCTGAAAACCATGGGCTACAAGCTCTGCACAAAGCCCTGTGCAAGGTTGTTGCCGGAGTCCTCTATGCTCCTTGACATTGCACTCAGACTTTCTGGCTGGCCTGCCAATGCACCAAGCATTTCATTGTGTATATCCAGCAGCGTTGTTCTGTCGGCTGCCCCATCGAAGCCCTCATCTGTGTCCTCGCCAGCAGAACTCATGTGCGACCTCGCCCGCCGATGAGCTGCAACCTGCGCTGCCCTTTCCCTCTGCCCTGGCTACAGGCCGCTCCTGTCCAGTGTCTCACCACATGCAGATACCACCTCTAACCTATCCTCTAAATTACACGGAGTGTCAGTATCTGAGCTGGTGGCTGCGGGTGTGAAATCGAGCGACGGTGCTGTATCTTCATAATCAGCGCCCTGGTGCTCTTCTGTTTCATGCTCCTCCACCAGTGCCTGGGCATGTCTCAGTTCTTGGCTATCTGAAAGGAGAAAGGCCCAGGTTGTGGTGAGGGGAGGGGGTGAAAGCAAGAGGTGCCGGCTTAGACCATGTGCAGCTTGTAAATCAGAAGAGATTGTGGGATGAGGGGGATGTGGGATGTGAGAAGGAGGATTAACGATGAAGATTCCGGCATCTTGTTTTCTTTCAGCCCTGCCACTGGCCATGGTCTCAGCGATGTTCCTTCCCATAATGGCCAGCACCGTCTCCTCCATCGGGTTCAGGTTATGCAGGTGTGCTTCTCCCCGCCGGTTCGGTCCTGCTGGCACCGGGTATGAGCCACCTGGTCCTGCAAGAGAAAGGGAAGTGTGTCAGTGAGTGTGATGCAATGTGTTTGGGTGATATGCCTGTCATGGTTGAATAGCTGACAGTGTGTGTAAGCTGTGAAATGTGTGTGTGAGGCTTGCAGCAGTGGTAAGTGTGTGAGCATGAGGTGAAGCTATGATTGTGTGGTATGAGGCGTGTTTGGTAGAGAGTGTTGGTAGGTGAGTGTGGTGGGGGTGTTGCATTGAGCAGTGTGTGAGACTAGTGGTGCAGATGGTGGGACATGACATTTGAAGATGAATTCACTGACCTTGTCCACTCGTGTGAGGTCATTAAACTTCTTCCTGCAATGTGTCCAGGTCCGTGGGACGATCCTGCTGCCATTCTCCACAATGGCCATCTCTTCCCATTGGATTTTATGAATTTGCCTGGAGGGCCTCCTGGCCCCCTGGGGATACAGAACCTCCCTCCTCGTGTTCATCTCCTGCACCAAGGCCTGCATGGTAGAACCTTGGAGCATGCTCTCTCCTGTGTTGTGACATCTTTTTGTTTTGCTGCTCTCAGTCTCCTCCCCAACCTGTTGAAGGCAGAATGCACCTCTCCTTTAAGAGGTGCAGACTGCCTTTAAGAAGTGCAGTCTCGATTTAATTGGTGCCAGCCTCGCACTAACTTGTGCCCCTCGCTGAGTGTTCAGTCAGTCAGCAGTGCATTCAGCGCTGGGCTAAATGCCACAATCATGTTAATCAACATGCAGCACAAAGTTAGCGTGCTGCCTGCGATACTTTTAACGGGCATGGGTTGATCCCGCATCGTGATCCAAGCGCCCCTTTCAGCGGAAAACAAATTTTTAGCCCTTTCAAACTGACTGGAGATTGAATATTTGAAGCTTTATTCCAAGGACAGATCAAATTTAAAATATTAGTAACTTTCATTTTATGAAGTGCTCGGGTAAACCACACTTGTGTTTTGCACAAACTGCTGTTCACAGAAACTGCTGTTTCTTTGCTTTTCTTTCACACTGTCAACAAAGATTGTTTATTAAGATCAGATTTCTTTCTCTTCAATGTAACGGTTGAAAATTCAGATTAAAATGTTTTTGAGGATGTTTTTAATTTAAAACTGAGAAACTGTATAAACAATTAAAGCACAAGCAAAGTACCAGGGCACTGAATGCTTGAAGGCAGAAAGTACAGACAGCAACCAGCTCACAGCAGGGAAAGTTGTGGTGAAGGGTGGTGACTGAGGGCTCAAAGGGGAGTGTGGATGGATCAGAGGAGGATGTTGAGAGACAGGATCATGGTGGGGGTGTTCAGGCTCGATGGTCTGAAATTTGCCTTGTGATGTGACCTCCCACAATGCTCCCAGAACCTGGGATCTCTTCCTAAATTTTCCCAGATCCCAGAACCCCTCTCCCATGCATCATAGATCGCAGGAACTGTCGCGGTGTTTCCCGTTTCAGAGGACAATCCCCACACCCTTCCCACTGCTCCCTCAAAGTACTGCTGGACCCTGAGACCCTGTCCCATTGCTGCATCTCCCCAGACATCATTGCCAGTGTTGCCAGGACTGCCCCAAAGCTGCTCAATGAGTGCCTTCGATAACACTACTTTTTATGACAATCTTGTTCTTCTAAAGTGGCCAGCTCTATGCGAGCAATACCACAAGAGATCTGCCAGTGACCTTATTAATAGTAACCACAACTGTAAATAATGTCAGAATATGACTGGTGATAAATACAGTATCTATGGTTCCAGAATATATGTAAATAGTTAGAATCATTCACACAGCAGGAGATGAGGAAGGTCATACCGTTCCTCACTGGAGGTCTGATCCCTGGAGCTGAACAAATATGTACAGTAATAAACATTGGGGTCAATATTAACCCCCCCCCATGACAGAATGCGACCCCAACCCACCGTGGACGCGCCCAGTGTCGTTTTTACATTGTGTGCCGTGTCTGTGACACACTCTCCCACAATGCTGTTGGCAGCCAGATTTAAATTTAACATTGGCTGGCCGTGTTTCCCAGGGCTTGGGAAACCCGGCAGCTCAATGGAGACGGGAGCCGCCGGATCAAGCAGTTAAGTGCTTTTTGTAGCACGGCTTGTGAGCCTGGAAGAGCAGGTGTGCTTCCCCCGCTCCTCAGGAAAAAAGCTTCTGCCGATTGTGGCCGCTCCTGGCTGCTGCGTTCGGCCAACGCCCCCAACCTCCAAACCCGTGATCCCCCGCCTCTGCCCCGCGATCCTACCCTCCCCCATGGACCCTCCACCCCGCCTCTGCCCCGCGATCCTACCCTCCCCCATGGACCCTCCACCCCGCCTCTGCCCCGTGATCCTTCCCTTCCCCATGGACCCTCCACCCCGCCTGTGCCCCGTGATCCTCCCCTCCCCCATGGACCCTCCACCCCGCCTCTGCCCCGTGATCCTACCCTCCCCCATGGACCCTCCACCCCACCTCTGCCCCGCGATCCTTCCCTTCCCCATGGACCCTCCACCCCACCTCTGCCCCGCGATCCTTCCCTTCCCCATGGACCCTCCACCCCACCTCTGCCCCGCGATCCTACCCTCCCCCATGGACCCTCCACCCCGCCTCTGCCCCGTGATCCTACCCTCCCCCATAGACCCTCCACCCCGCTTCTGCCCCATGATCTTTCCCTTCCCCATGGACCCTCCACCCTGCCTCTGCCCCGTGATCCTTCCCTTCCCCATGGACCCTCCACCCCACCTCTGCCCCGTGATCCTTCCCTCCTCCATGGACCCTCCACCCCGCCTCTGCCCCGTGATCCTACACTCCATCCCGATATCCGGTCTGTCCCCACCTCCTTCTTCCCCGTGATCCTACCCTCCCTCCCAATTGCTGGTCTGACCTCCTCCATCTGCCCTGTGATCTTTCCCTCCCACCCAATTGCTATTTTGTCCCCCCTTCCCCGCTCCTGCCACACAATCTTTCCTGAATTTCCCGGGTGATGCCTTCTACCGCTGCCTTTCCCACCTTGCAGTTGGCGAGAGATATGTCATGTTTCGAATCTCCATCATTTTCTGGGTGATTTACGCTGTTCCACTGTTTGCTTCACACAAACGGCATCTCGCCCTCAACCTCCCCGTTATTTTTAAGAACTTGCTGGATTTGTGCATTAATTGCCGATTAAACTCACTGCAGAAAGTCAGGGCTCATACGTTACAGCGTAAGTACACTTTTCAACGATGTGATAATTGTTCATAAAATGTCAATCAACTTCCCCGGCCCAGAATGTGAACTATTTAAACTGATGAGTCTCATTCCTGCTTCTCGTACATTCTTCTTAAGATATAAAAACATTCAAATTTCACATTTTTAAATATTTGTCTTATTTTTCCACCCTCTTTTTTCTTTCTCTCTTCATCCAATCTTTCACTTCCTCTCTTTCTTTCTCTTTCTGTACATCATTTGACTCTAAGTCACCATCCTTCTCCATCATTCCTCTGTTTTTTCAGAATCCATAAATCTCATTGTTTAAGGAGATTCACTGTTGGTCCCGTCCTTCACTGAGGTCCCAGATACCCTGTTATCAGCTCGTACTTCCAGCAGTTTACAGTGAAAATTATATTCGAGCTGAAGGGTGTGAGAAAAAATCTAACTCTCGGCACACTCCGTGAGATGTGCCGCTCCAGATAGATTTGGCTCAATAGTATTTTTTATTGTGTCACACTCTGTAGATGCATCTCCCTGTTCATCCAGAATTAACAGTGATACAGAGCAAAGGGAGCAGAAGACCCAACAGACCATGTAACATGGGAACAAGTCACTAGCTCAGTCACAAGAGGACATTATCAAACATTTCAAGTTGCTATTGTGACATATCTCAAAAGTCCTTTGCTTACATTAAATGGTTATGTGACTTACCAGGAACTCCAACAACTGCAAGAACAGGGTAGTAAATGTCTTCGATCTGATGGAGTATTGTTTGTTCAAGCATTCTCTGTGAGACGAGATGGTTTCTAAATAAGAACTTAAGAACATAAGAACATAAGAAATAGGAGCAGGAGTCGGCCATTTGGCCCATCAAATCTGTTCCAACATTCAATAAGATCATGATGAAGGGTCATCGACCTGAAACATTAACTCTGTTTCTCTCTCTACAGATGCTGCCTGACCTGACCTGCTGAGGATTTCCAGCATTGTCTGTTTTTATATCAGATTTCCAGCATCTGCAGTATTTTGCTTTTGTTTCAATAAGATCATGGCTGATCTTTTACCTCAGCACCTTCCAGCACTATTCCCATATTGATTGATTCCCTTAGTATCCAAAAATCTATCGACCTCTCCTTGAATATACTCAATGACTGAGCATCCACAGCCCTCAGGGGTAGAGAATTCCAAAGATTCACAACCCTTTGAGTGAAGAAATTTCTCCTCATCTCAGTCTTAAATGGCCGACCCCTTATTCTGGGACTATGAGCCCTGGTTCTAGACTCCCCAGCCAGAGGAAACATCCTCCCTGCATCTACCCTGTCAAGCCCTTAAGAATTTTATATATTTCAATGAGATCACCTCTCATACTTCTAAATTCTCGGGAATATAGGCCTAGTCTGCTCAATCTCTCATAGGACAATCCCCTTATCTCCGGAATTAATCCAGTGAAACTCATTGCACTCCCTCTATGGCAAGTATATCCTTCCTTAGGTAAGGAGACCAAAACTGTACCCAGTACTCCAGGTGTAGTCTCACCAAGGCCCTAGATAATTACAGTAAGACTTATTTACTCTTATAATTCAATCCTTTTGTAATAAAGGCTAACATACCATTTGCTTTCCTAATTGCTTGCTTTACCTTTGAGTTAACTTTCCGTGATTCGTGTACAAGGACACCCAGGTCCCCCTGAATGACAACATTTCCCAGTCTTTCAGTTTTTAAAAAATATTCTGCTTTTCTATTTTTCCTACCAAAGTGGATAACTTCACACTTCACCACATAATATTCCATCTGCCACTTGCCCGCTCACTTAACCTGTCGATATCCCTTTGCGGCCTATTTGCGTCCCACTCACAGTTTACTTTTTCACCTAGCTTTGTATCGTCAGCAAACTTGAATACATTACACTCAGTCCCCTCATCTAAGTCATTGATATAGGTTGTGAATAGCTGAGGCCCAAGCACTGGTCCTTGCGACACCCACTAGTGACAGCCTGCCAACACAAAAATGACACCTTTATTCCTACTGTCTGTTTTCTGTTCATTAACCAATCCTAAATCCAAGCTAATATATTACCCCCAATCCCATGAGCCCTAATTTGTGTAATAACCTCTTGTGTGGCACCTTATCGAAAGCTTTTAGGAAATCCAAATCCACCACCTCCACTGGTTGCCCTCTTATCGACCCTGCTAGTTACAACCTCAAAATAACAGATCTGTGAAAAACGATTTGCTTTTCAGAAGTCAGTGTCGTCTCTGCCCAATCATATTATGATTTTCTAAGTGCCCTGTTACCACGTCCCTAATAATAGATTCTCATATTTTCCCTACTACTGATGTCAGGTTAACTGGCCTATAGTTCCCTGTTTCCTCTCTCCCTCCTTCCTTGAATAGCGGCGTTAACTTTGCTACCTTCCAATCCACGGGGACCTTTCTAAAATCTAGGGAATTCTGGAAGATCAAAACCAATGCATCCACAATCTCTGCAGCCCCCTCTTTAAAAACCCTAGGATTTCAGGTCCAGGGGATTCGTCACTTTTAGTCCCAATAACTCCTCCAGTACTATTTCTTTGCTAATACTAATTTCTTTAAGTTTCTCATTCTCCCTAGACCCTTGGTTCCCCACTATTTCCAGAATGTTTTCTGTGTCTTCTACCGTGAAGACAGGTACAAAGTATTCGTTTACTGTCTCTTTCATTTCCTTATTCCCCATTATAATTTCTCCTGTCTCTGTCTGTAAGGGAAACACGTTTACTTTCACTAATCTATTCCTTTCTACGTACCTATAGAAGCTTTTACAATCTGTTTTTATGTCTCTTGCCAGTTTTCTCTTGGTGCCGGAGGCAACAGCTCTGCCTGATTACACGATACATCGAGAGGAGCCTCGTATTTATACAGGAGGGAAATCTCCAGTGAGATCATTCAGTTACAGCATTATTGTTAATTACAGTTCATTGAACAAACAAGTGGAGACAATCATGTGAAAACTCACCTGCTTATTATGGAATAAAATATAATTTACTGGAGCTTACACTGTCTCAAAGCAAGATATTCCATAGAAAATATAGTTGAATGTGACACTGTTAGAGGAGTATCATTGATCCATCAAACATAGGTAGTTTCATCTATGATATTGAAGTTTCTATGGGCCGTGTCCTTTCAATTAAAACATAGAAACATAGAAACTAGGAGCAGGAGTAGGCCATTTGGCCCGTCAAGCCTGCTCCACCATTCAATACGATCATGGCTGATCATCCAAATCCAGTACCCTGTCCCTGCTTTCTCACACACAATCCCCATCGAGCCTGCACCGACACATATCCTATCCTATCCCCGTAACCCCACATATTTAATCCCCCCCTAACACTAAGGGTCAATTTATCATAGCCAAATCAACCTAACCCGCACATTTTTGGACTGTGGGAGGAAACCGGAGCACCCGGAGGAAACCCACGCAGACACGGGGAGAATGTGCAAACTCCACACAGACAGTCACCCGAGGCCAGATTCGAACCCGGGTCCCTGGCGCTGTGAGGCAACAGTGCTAACCACAATATTAAATGTCAGTAATTTTTAGACAGTTTTTAGTTTATTTGCCTCGTGTATTTGACACGGAAAGATTTAAAAAATCCTCCTTATTTTCTGTGCTTTGCAAATCGAGGAGCTTCGGTATTAAAGATATAAACTTCTTGTATCCTCATTGTGTATTGAGCTCAGTAATGATAAAGGCCTATACATTGTAGATGGTGATACCTGTGGACACCTGTGTGTTGGAATAACAGCTTGTATTTATACACCACCTATAACAGAACACTGTCCCAAGGTGTCTCACACAGACATAAAGAAGATGGCCAAAGAGATGGGCTTTAAAGAGGGTCCATGCCTTTGTCTCTTCCAGACTCAGTTATTCCAATGCTCCCCCAGCCGACCTCCCGTCCTCCACATTCTACAAACATCAGCTCATCCAAAACTCTGCAGCCCGTCTCCTGACCCGCACCAAGTCCCAGGCACCTATCACCCCTGTCCCTGTTGACCTACATTGGCCTCTGGTCCTCCGATGGCTCAAATTGAAAATGATCATCCCCATGTTTAAATCCGTTTACAGATTCACCAGTCCCTATCTCTGTAATCTCATACAACCCTCCCAGCCCACCCCAGAATTGTCCTTTTCTCTGACTCTGGTCTTTTGTGCACCCCTCTCCCTTTGAACCACCATTGGTGGCCGAGCCTTCAGTCCCCATTCCCCACACTCTGGACTTCCTTCCCTTAACCCCTCCGCCTCTCTACCTCCCTCTCCTCTTTTACACCTTCCTGAAAATCCCCCTCTTTGACCAAGATGTTAATCACTCCTCTGAATTTCTCCTTTTTAACTCAGGTTCAGTTTTTTCCTGATTACTCCTCTGTAAAGCAACTTGGGATGTTTTTCTATGTTAAGGTGCTCTATAAATGCAGTTGTTGTGGTGATTGTTGTTATATGAGGTGTCTGCCTTGGCTCAGTTGTAACACTCTCATCTCTCAGTCAGAAGGTTGTGGCTTCAAACCCCACTTTAGAACTTGAGCATAAAATCAAGGCTTGTAATGCTGTGCAGTACTGAGGGAGTGCTGCAGTGCCGGAGGTGTCGTCTTTCAGATAAGATGAGAAACCGAGCCCCCGTCTGCCCCCTCAGGTGTGTGTAAAAGAACCCACGGCATTTGTTCAAGAGGAGCAGGGAGTTAAAGGAAAGCACTTGCATTTATACAGCGGTTTTCACAACCTTGGGCGTCCCAAAGCGATTTACACTGAACTAACTACTCCCCTGCTATTCTTTGAGTTCTCCTGGTGTCCTGGCCAGTATTTATCACGAAACCAACAACACTAAAAAGATTTGGGGTTAAATTTGATAGCCTCTGAAACGGGTGCGGGGATCACAATGTGCGATTAACCCGCACCCGTTGCTTCCGATGTAGGCAGGATGACAACTTGGGCTGACTGCTAATTTACATAACCTGTGTGGCGGATCGCCACCTAAAACGGGCATAATCCACTCTTCCCGTCTGTGGACAAATTTCCAGCCCCTTCCCTTTAAGGCACCTTACCTTTAAGGCAGAAGGGGGCGGGGCCTCAGGTTTTACCCAGAGAATTCTGGGAGCTTTTCAGTCTGCGATTTTGTGCCATGCTGTGATTAAAAAGTCTCCTGTTTAACACAAATGGATTCAGCCTTAATTCATTTTTCGCGGCAGCCTCAACATTGGTGACTCCGACGCTCAGAACGTATTCCGAGCAGTGCAATGGCGGACACGAACGCAGTTTCCGTGAAACTGCCGGAGTTTTGGGAAAACCAGCCTGAAGCCTGGTTTCTCCAAGCTGAATCTCGCTTCCGGCTGCGAAATATCACCACAGATGGGAAGAAGTACGACTATCTCGTCACATCACTCGGTAGCGCCACAGTTTCCAAGGTTTGGACAACGCTGCAGAACCCACCAGAGGAAGGCAAGTACGCACATCTCAGGACAGCGCTCCTTAAAAAATTTACGGCCTCGGCATATCAGCGAAACTGCCACCTCCTCGACCTTCCAGGCCTCGGTGATGCCTCACCGTCAGACCTCCTCTCCCACATGCTCTCCCTCACCGACGAGAGCCCACCCGGATCCCTCTTCCGCACGCTGTTCATCCGCCAGCTCCCTCTCAGCATCCGCCCAGCGATCGTGGCGTCCGGCCTCACGAACCTGGAAGCCCTGGCCGATGAGGCCGACAAGCTCCTATCCGCTCACTCCAGCCGCGACGTCACTCCGGACCTGGCAGCCAATGCCTGGGCGCGCCCCTCACCACCCAGCACGCGGCCACAAGTGCCTGTCACCAGGCCCATGGGGCCTTCACGCCCCACTAACCCGGGCCACTGTTACTACCACACACGGTTCGGCGCCAGGGCACAACGGTGCACACCTCCCTGCTCTTTCAAGTCCGCCCCCGTTCCAGCCCCCGCGATGGCCGTGGGCCACGCGGGCTCCCTGCTGTTCGTCACGGATGACAAAACCGGCTGCCGGTTCCTGTGCGACACTGGGGCTCAGCACAGCATCATCCCGGCCTCCTCCCTTGACATCCAAAAGGGCGAACGAGGACCGGCGCTGGCTGCTGCTAACGGCTCGGAAATCCGGACGTATGGCACCCGAACAGTCACCCTCGACCTCGCTGGTCACCGCTACCGATGGGAGTTCATCACTGCCAAGGTGCTCTCCCCCCTCATCGGCGCAGATTTCCTGTGCGCCCACGGCCTACTGGTAGACATCCCTCGTCACCTCCTCGTGGACATGAACACCATGTCCCCCATCCTGGGCGCCATGGCCCCCCCGTCAACCCACCGACATGGCGTCACAGTGCCACGCCCGGGCCACGGATGACTACTCGGCACTCCTGGCCAAATTCCCGGCCCTTACCAATCCGACCTTCACCGCGGAGGCCGCCAAACATGGGGTGGAACACTTCATCCCCACCACAGGCCCCCCAGTGTACGCCCACGCCCGCAGGCTGGACCCGGCCAAACTGGAGATCGCGCGGACCGAGTTTGCCACCATGGAACAGCTCGGCATCATCCGCCGCTCCTACAGTCCCTGGGCCTCCCCTCTCCACATCGCCCCCAAACCAGGTGGAGGTTGGCGCCCCTGCGGGGATTACCGCCGCCTCAATGACGCCACCACCCCTGATCGGTACCCCGTGCCGCACATTCAGGACTTCTCGGCTAGACTGGCCGGCCGCTCAGTCTTTTCCAAGGTCGACCTGGTGCGCGGCTACCACCAAGTCCCCGTCCACCCCGCGAACGTCCCCAAGATGGCCGTAATCACCCCCTTCGGCCTGTTCGAGTTCCTGCGGATGCCCTTCGGCCTCAAAAACGCGGCCCAGGCGTTCCAACGGCTCATGGACTCGGTCCTTCGGGACATGAAGTTACTGTTCGTCTACCTGGACAACATCCTGGTAGCCAGTTCCTCCAAGCAGGAACACCTCGAACACCTTCGCATCCTGTTCGGGCGCCTCAGCGACCACGGGCTCATCCGCAGCCCAGCCAAATGCCAGTTTGGACTGGACAAGATCGACTTCCTCGGCCACCACATCACCCATACTGGGGCCATTCCCCTGCCCACCAAGGTGCAGGCCGTCCAACAATTTCCCCGCCCCACCACCATCAAAGGCCTCCAGGAGTTCCTCGGGATGGTGAATTTCTATAACCGCTTCATCCCCAAAGCGGCGTCCCTCATGAGGCCCCTGTATGAAGCCCTCCGGGGCAGGAGCGGCAAGATGGCGGACGAATGGACGGCAGACGCGTCCGCCGCCTTCGATTCCACCAAGACCACGCACACCAACGCCACCCTGCTCGCGCACCCACGACCCAATGCCAGGGTAGCGCTCACCACGGACGCCTCCGACCACGTGGTCGGCGCCGTGTATGAGCAGTGGGTCGACGGCGCCTGGCAACCACTTGCCTTCTTCAGCCGCCAACTACGCCCCCCGGAGGTCAAGTACAGCGCCTTCGACCGCGAGCTCCTCGCTCTGTTTCTGGCGGTCCGCCATTTCCGGTTTTTGCTTGAGGGCCACCCCTTCACTGCGTTTGTCGACCACAAACCCCTGACATTCGCAATGGCAAAGACAACCGACCCCTGGTCCGCCAGGCAGCAGCGCCAGCAAGCGGCAGTGTCCGAGTTCACCACGGACATCCAACACGTCTCCGGCCGAGACAATGTGGTAGCCGACTGCCTCTCCCGCCCCGCCATCCATGCCGCACACCTAGCAGTCGACTGCGCTCAACTCGCAGCAGACCAGATCACCGACCCTGATCTGCTCTCCGCACCCACCAACCTACCAGGGCTACGCCTGGCCGACGTCGCCTGTGGCCCGACCGTAGTCACGGTGAAGTGCGACATATCCCTATGTCAACCTCGGCCCGTCGTCCCAGCGTCCTGGCGCCGCCGGGTATTCGACATTCTCCACAACCTCTCCCACCCCGGCGCCCGCGCATCCATCAAATTGGTAGCCAACCGCTTTGTCTGGCGCGGCCTTCGCAAGGATGTGCGTACTTGAGCCAACTCCTGCATAGCCTGCCAACAGGCCAAGGTACAGCAACACACGAAAGCACCCCTCGAGGAGTTTACCGTCCCCTCGCGGAGATTCGACCACATCCACGTGGACATCGTCGGGCCCCTGCCGCCGTCGCAAGGCCACACACACTTGCTGACCATCGTTGACCGCACCACACGCTGGCCTGAGGCAATTCCACTGACCTCTACCACCACCGCCGACATCGCCAGAGCCTTCGTCAGCACCTGGGTCGCACGGTTCGGCGTCCCCTCCGACATGACGTCGGACAGAGGTCCGCAATTTACCTCTGAACTCTGGACCGCCGTCGCATGCAATCTCGGGTTGACCATCCACCTCACCACAGCGTACCACCCCCAAGCCAACGGACTGTGTGAGCGGTTCCACAGATCCTTGAAGGCATCTCTTTGAGCCAGCCTCCAAGACGGCGCCTGGACCGACCGATTTCCGTGGGTCCTCCTCGGCCTGCGCACCGCGGTTAAAGAAGACCTCCATGCATCGGCAGCAGAGCTCGTGTATGGTCAGCCGCTGCGCATACCCAGCGAGTTCCTGCCCACCGCCACAACACCCTGGTCAGCCGACCAGCAACGCCACGACTTCGCCTCACCGGCGCTGCAGTTCGCCCATTGCCCGACACGGCGAATCCACCTCACACGTCCCACTAAGCCTGCACCAGGCATGGTTTGTTTTCGTCCGGCACGACACCCACCGTGGACCCCTTCAACCCCCGTACGACGGGCCCTACAAGGTGCTACAGGCTGGGGACAAATTTTTCACCCTGCAAGTGGGCGACAGGACCGAAAAAGTGTCGGTTGACTGACTCAAGCCAGCACACTCGGAGCCCGGTGAGCAGGTCCCTGTAGCTCGTCCACCTCCACGCGGCCGACCTGCCCTCAAGCCGGTTCACCCGGCTGCTCCACGCCCGGCCGTTCCACGTCCACCGGCGTCCTACAAGAGCCGCTCCGGCCGGCCCATCAGACTGCCGCACCGTCTCGTCCACACCTCCTAAGCGGATTCTGGGGGGAGCTGTGTGGCGGATCGCCACCTAAAACGGGCATAATCCACTCTTCCGTCTGTGGACATATTTCCAGCCCCTTCCCTTTAAGGCACCTTACCTTTAAGGCAGAAGGGGGCGGTGCCTCAGATTTTACCCAGAGAATTCTGGGTGCCAGTTAAAGCTATTCTCCTCCGTTTAAAGCCAACCTGCACCTTTTAAAAGGGAGGTGCATTCTGGCTGGAGCAGGTGCTGGAACTGTTTGTGGAAGATAGTCTGAGCAGGAAGAGGAGTGAACTATGGTGCAACAGGTGAGAAAGTGTGCTCCAAAGTTCACTGACGCTGCACTGGAGGCCTTGCTGGAGGAGGTGGAGAGGAGGAGAGAGGTCCTCTATCCACAGCGGGCCAGGAGGCCCTACAGATGAACTCTGTGAAGCCAGTGGGAGCAGATAGCCGTAGCGGTCAATGTCAGGAGTCAAGCCCCGAGGACCTGGATGCAGAGCCGCAAGAAGTTCAATGACCTCACACGAGTGGTCAAGGTCAGTAAATTCATCCTCAAATTCGCTATCCCACCATCTGCACCACTAGTCTCTGACACTGCTCAATGCACCACACCCCATCATTCACCCACCAACAATCTCTATCAACCACAATGTCTTTTGATTCACAAGCTGCAGATTCTGCAAGCATGCACCTTTTAATTTCCCTCCTTCTCGCACCACAGCTCTAACCTTGTGCCTTTCTCCTTTCAGATACCCAAGTACTGCAAACTGGCCAGGCAGTGGTGGAAGAGCAACAGGTGGAAGAAGAAGAAGACAGTGATGATGAAGAGACTCCGTCACTCAATCTCACCCACCAGCCACCAGCTCAGATACTGATACTGCGCGTCTGCCCATCTGAGTCCTGTGCAGCAGAACTCGTGTGTGATCTCACCCTCCAGGGAGTTGGCACCTGCGCTACCCTTTCCCCCTGCCCTGGCTGCACCCCACTTGTGCCCGGTGACTCACCACGTGCCGATCCCACCTCTAAGCTATCCTCTAAAGTCCGCGCAGTGCCGGTAGCTGAGCTGGTGGCTGCGAGGGTCAGATTGAGTGACGGTGTTTTTTATTCATCATCACTCTCCTCTTCCTCTTCCTCTTGCACCACTGCCTGGCCAGGTTCGAGTTCTTGGGTCTTTGAAATGGGAAAGGCACAAGAGTGGAGTTGTGGTGAGGGGGAGATGGGCGGAAAGCAAGAGGTGCAGGATTACACCATTTGCAGCTTGTAAGTCAGAAGAGATTGTGGGATGTGGGGCAAGTGGGATGTGAGAAGAAGAATTAGGCACGAGCATACCGTCATCTTCAATGGTGTCAGCGCTGCTGCTGACCACGGCCTCACTCACGGCCACTCCAGTTATGCCGGGCACCGTCTCCTCGAGCGGGCATCAGGGTATAGAGACATGGCTGTCCTTGTCCTCCCACCACTAACGATCTGGGGGCAGGCCTGAGCAGCAGGCCAATCTATGGGTCAGGCTAGTGGGCGCAGGCCTGAGCAGTAGGCCGCAGCCTCGGGGTCGATGTCTGGATGTGGGGACGAGATGCAAGCTAGGGCCGGGGCTTCAAGACGTCGGGCTGAAGATTTGGCCTATTTGTGCTGCACGTGCTTGGGGAGACAGACAGGAGATGGGAGCGGGGAGAGGAGAGACGGACCAGGTGAGATCGGAGGTGGGGGAAGGCTTGGAGGGGGGAGAGAGGAGCTTGGAGGGGGGCAAGAGTGGCGCTCGGAGGAGGAGGAGAGAGGAAATCAGAGATGGGGAAGAGAGGAGCTCACGGTGGGGGGAAGGTCAGGAACTCAGGGGAGGAGAAGGTCAGGAACTCGGACTGGGGGGGAGAAGGTCAAGTACTTGGGAAAAGAAGGTCAGGAACTCAGTGGGGGCAGAGGGTCAGGAACTCGGGCGGGGAAGGTCAGGAACTCAGGGACGGGTTAGAGCATGGAGAGAACAGTGGAGCTGGGAGATCAATGTGATCCAGGTCAAAAAGAGGGGGGGGAGATGAGAGGGAAAAGCTGATTGAGATAGGAAGAGGGATCACGTTTCCCTCCTCGGTTAGACGTGGATCACGTTCTTTCAACCAGATGAACTGGTGAATTCCTTCTCGCACACGGAGCTGGTGAATGGCCTCTCCCCAGTGTGAACTCGCTGGTGAGTCAGTAGGTTGGATACAAACAGCACCCCGCACACACAGACCCCGCACACACAGACCCCGCACACACAGACCCCCCCCACACAGACCCCGCACACACGGACCCCGCACACACGGACCCCGCACACACGGACCCCGCACACACGGACCCCGCACACACAGACCCCGCACACACGGACCCCGCACACACGGACCCCGCACACACGGACCCCGCACACACGGACCCCGCACACACAGACCCCGCACACACAGACCCCGCACACACGGACCCCACACACACGGACCCCACACACAGACCACGCACTTTGGGACTCCGCACACACGGACCCGGCACACACGGACCCCACACACACGGACCCCGCACACACGGACCCCGCACACACAGACCCCGCACACACAGACCCCGCACACACAGACCCCGCACACACGGACCCCGCACACACAGGGACCCCACACACACAGACCCCGCACACACGGACCCGGCACACAGGGACCCCGCACACACGGACCCCGCACACACGGACCCCGCACACAGGGACCCCGCACACACGGACCCCGCAATCACAGACCCCGCACACACTGACCCCGCATACACGGATCCTGCACACACGGACCCCACACACACGGACCCCGCACACACAGACCCCGCACACACAGACCCCGCACACACAGACCCCGCACACAGGGACCCCGCACACACGGACCCCGCACACACGGACCCCGCACACAGGGACCCCGCACACACGGACCCCGCACACACGGACCCCACACACAGGGACCCCACACACACAGACCCCGCACACACAGACCCCGCACACAGGGACCCCACACACACAGACCCCGCACACACGGACCCGGCACACAGGGACCCCACACACACAGACCCCGCACACACAGACCCCGCACACACAGACCCCGCACACACGGACCCCGCACACACGGACCCCGCACACATGATCCCTGACGTGAATCTTGTCATTTATGTGGAAATGACTTTTGAAATAATACTGGGCAGCCTGCTGGTGGCGCTGTCCAGGGAGAGTATAAATACTCGGGCACGGTCCCAGCTTGCTCAACACGTTCTTCAACAGGAACTAGGGAAGGACACAACAAGATCTCCATGTTGAAAAACAGTTGATTAAAGCTTTGTTTAATGCTTAGACCAAGTGCCTAGTAGTTTTCTTACGTCAGACCCCACATACACAGGGACTCCACACATAGGGAAACCATACAGACGGTCCCTTCATTCAGAATTAAAGAATTTTTATCACTTCCAGAAGTAAAAAAACCTCCAAAGAATGAACTAAAGACTTTCTTCACAAAGCTAACTATAATTCGACATTCTGTAGTCTGGCAACACTGGATCAAATTACACATTGCAGGATTGTCTACAGCAGCAGGATCAAATTACACATTCCAGACAAACTGTTGGGTGTGTCCTGTTCACCATGGGGACCAATCAGAAATCTGGTGTTGCAAATATACGCAGCCGAAAATGTTACAGGGAAAGCGGGCGGGCGGGGGAGGGGAGGAAAGAACAATGGGGAAGGTCTGTGATTGGGTGAAAGGCTGAAGTGATTAAATGAGAAAAGGGATGATGGTGCAAGGCAAAACCTGGTAGTAATGGGACAAGTAAAGCAACAAAAGATGGGTCGGGAGGAGGTGTAAATGGCAACAGCAGAACCATTACCAGCACCTGCTGTCCGATAAAATGGGAGCAGTGGTAATGATCTGAAATTGTTCAACTCGAAGTTGAGTCCAGAAGGTTGTAAAGTCCTAATCGGAATATACTGTTCCTTGAGCAGCCGTTGAGCTTCATTGGAACAGTGTAGGAGGCCGAGGATAGTGAGGTCAGAGTGGGAGTTGGGCGGAGAAATAAAATGGCAAGCGACCAGAAGCAAACTGAACAGAGGTGATCAGCTGAGCGATCACCCAATCTGCGTTTGGTCTCCCCAATGTAGAGGAGACCACATTGTGAGCAGTGAATACAGTATACTAAATTGTATAAAGAAGTGTAAGTAAATCTCTGTTTCACCTGGAAGGAGTGTTTGGGGCCATGGACGGTGAGAAGGGAGGGGTGAAAGGGCAGGTGCTGCATCTCCTGTGTTGTATGTGAAGGTCTCATGGGAAGGGGAGCGTGTGTTCGGGGGTGATTGAAGAGTGGACCAGGGTGTCGCGGAGGGAATGGTCCCTTCGGAATTCTGAAAGGGGAGGTCTGGGGAAGTTGCGTTTGGTGGTGATGGAAATGGTGGACGATGATCCATTGAATGTGGAGGCTGGTGGGGTGAAGGTGAGGGCATGGTGAAACCTATCATGGTTCTCCAAGGGAGGGGAAGGAGAGAGGGCAGATGTGCGGGAAATGAGATGAACATAGTCGAGGGCCCTGTCAGCCATGGTGGAGGGGAATTCTCGGTTGAGGAAAAAGGAAGACATATCGGAAGCACTGGTGTGGGACGTGGCATCGTCAGAACAGATTCGATAGAGACGGAGAAATTAGGAGAATGGAATATAGTCCTTAGAGGAAGCAGAGTGGGAGGAAGTCTAATCAAGATAGATATTCTGCTTTTCTATTTTTCCTACCAAAGTGGATAACATTTCTCCACGTTATATTCCATCTGCCATGTTCTTGCCCAGTCAATGAACCTTTCTATATCCATTTGCAGCCTCTTTGTGCCCTCCTCACAGCTTACTTTCCCACCTAGCTTTGTATCATCAGTAAACTTGGATACATTACAGTCAGTCCCCTCATCTAAGTCATTGATATAGATTGTAAATAGCTGAGGCTGAAGTACTGATCATTGTGGTACCCCATAGTTACATCCTGCCAAGCCAAAAATGACTCGTTTATTCCTACGCTCTGTTTTCTGTCCATTAACCAATCCTCAATCCATGCTAATATAGTACGCCTAATCCCATGATCTCTAATTTTGTGCAATAACCTCTTGTGCGGCACCTTATCGAATGCTTTTTGAAAATCCAAATACACTACATCTACTCGTTCCCCCTTATCAACCCTACTAGTTACAACCTCAAAAAACTCTAAAAGAATTGTCAAACACGATTTCACTTTCATAAATCCGTGTTGACTGCCCAATCATATTATGATTTTCTAAGTGCCCGAATACCACATCCCTAACTATAGATTCGAGCATTTTTCCTGCTACTGATGTCAGACTAACTGGTCGATTGTTCCCTGTTTTCTATCTCTGTCCTACGGTGAATAGCAGCGTTACGAGTGGGTGCGGACCTGAGTGGATTGGAACAAAGAATATTCCACGTATCCCATGAAAAGGCAGGCATAGCTAGGACCAATATGGTTTCCCATAGTGACACCTGTTATTTGGAGGAAGTGAGAGGAGTCAAAGGAGAAGTTGTTCAATGTAAGAACAAGTTCAGCCAGGTGCATGAAGGTGGTAGTGGATGGGGACTGGTTGGGCTTCTGTTCAAGGAAGTAACGGAGGGCACGCAGGCCATTCTGGTGGGGCTGGAGGTGAAGAGGGACTGGATGCCCATGGTGAGAAGGAGATGGTTATGGCAAGCAAACGTTCAACTGATAAATTGACGGAGGGTGTCGGAAGAGTCGTGGATCAGAAGAGATTGGACAAGGGGAGAAAAAATAGAGTTGAGATAGAAAGAATTAAGTTCCGTGGGGCAAGAACAGGCTCAAATGATGTGTCTACCAGAGCTGACCTGTTTGTGAATCTTGGGAAGAAGGTAGAAGCGGGATGTACAGGGTTGGGGGACTATGAGGTTGGAGGCCATGGGGGAAGATCTCCAGAGGAGATGAGGTCACTGACAGCTTGGGAAACAAAATAGATGCAGTGACCTGATGCAGAATTGTGTGGAGAGTAAATAGGATGGTAAAGAAGCTCTGTAAACGGAGTCAGTGCTCCTGTTGCAGATTCACGTGGAGAGGGAGAGGGATGGTAAATAAGAGGAGACTGAGTTGCAATGCTAGAAAGGAAGCTCTGGGTCAAGGTGAGCTGCTTTAATCATTTAACTAATTTAACAATTGCACTGAATGGATATTTCACTGCATTCTTCAACTGCTCTCTGAATTTAGTCTGGGTCATTGCATAAATACAGGTGTTGGTGCACGTGCTCAAAAGCTGCAGCATGTAGCCAGATTGTTCAGTGATATATGCAGGATCATGGGCACCTGTGTAATCATAAATGTTTGTAATTCTCCGATAAAGGAAATGTAGAACATTTGTCAACCATAACAGAATAAAACTGCCAGATATAGTGAAGAGTAAAATGATGGATTTCCTTCGGTTCTCCATCTCTGGGTCATTGTGATTCTCACTGTTACGGTGGTCCAGTAGTCTCCTGCGGACTCTGCTGGCCACTAAAATGTGTCTGACAGTCAGAGCATTGAGCAGTAAAATCAGAACGAATGGAAGGAAAGGGGTTAAAATAATACTGAGGCAGTGAAATGTGACCCAGGCAGTTTCGGTGTGAAAGCTCAGTGATAAGGAGTACCCCCAGGGTACATTATCAATGATATACTCAGGTTCATATATAAAGTACCAAGGAATGTCCTTTAAGCATGACAGCACACTCACTGTCGCTATAACCACAGTCGCAGTTTTCTCTGAGCAATATTTTGTTTTCAGCTTTTGGCAACAAATTGCAACAAATCGATCAAAGGTGAAAGCGACGGTGAACCAGACAGAAGTGTCTGTGGCTGCAGAAAGCAGGAAATGTACGAGAGAAGATGCAGGAGTGGTGTCCAGGTAAGTACCTGGGAAATGAAAAGGAATAACTGTAAACAGTATCACGTCAGTGAAAACGACCAGCAGATCTGCCACTGCCATGGCCACCAGGTAGTGGGTGATACATTTAGAGAGACCGCACTTTCCTCGGGACAGGATCAGAATGGCCACTGAGTTAACTGGAATAAATAGAAAAAACAAGGGAATTATAGATAGACATCTCAGAGAGCAAGGCAATTACAGATAGACATCCCAGAAAGCAACGCAATTACAGATAGACATCACAGACAGCAAGGGAATTACAGATAGACATCCCAGAGAGCAAGGGAATTACAGATAGACATCCCAGAGAGCAAGGAAATTACAGATAGATATCCCAGAGAGCAGGGGAATTACAGATAGACATCCCAGACAGCAAGGGAATTACAGATAGACATCCCAGAGAGCAGGGGAATTACAGATAGACATCCCAGACAGCAAGGGAATTACAGATAGACATCCCAGAGAGCAAGGGAATTACAGATAGACAACCCAGAGAGCAAGGAAATTACAGATAGACATCCCAGAGAGCAGGGGAATTACAGATAGACATCCCAGAGAGCAGGGGAATTACAGATAGACATCCCAGAGAGCAGGGGAATTACAGATAGACATCCCAGACAGCAAGGGAATTACAGATAGACATCCCAGACAGCAAGGGAATTACAGATAGACAACTCAGACAGCAAGGGAATTACAGATAGACATCCCAGACAGCAGGGGAATGACAGATAGACATCCCAGACAGCAAGGGAATTACAGATAGACATCCCAGACAGCAAGGGAATTACAGATAGACATCCCAGACAGCAAGGGAATGACAGATAGACATCCCAGACAGCAAGGGAATTACAGATAGACATCCCAGACAGCAAGGGAATTACAGATAGACATCCCAGACAGCAAGGGAATTACAGATAGACATCCCAGACAGCAAGGGAATTACAGATAGACATCCCAGACAGCAAGGGAATTACAGATAGACATCCCAGACAGCAAGGGAATTACAGATAGACATCTCAGAGAGCAGGGGAATTACAGATAGACATCCCAGACAGCAAGGGAATTACAGATAGACATCCCAGACAGCAAGGGAATTACAGATAGACATCCCAGACAGCAAGGGAATTACAGATAGACATCCCAGACAGCAAGGGAATTACAGATAGACATCTCAGAGAGCAGGGGAATTACAGATAGACATCCCAGACAGCAAGGGAATTACAGATAGACATCCCAGAGAGCAAGGGAATTACAGATAGACATCCCAGACAGCAAGGGAATTACAGATAGACATCTCAGAGAGCAGGGGAATTACAGATAGACATCCCAGACAGCAAGGGAATTACAGATAGACATCCCAGACAGCAAGGGAATTACAGATAGACATCCCAGACAGCAAGGGAATTACAGATAGACATCCCAGACAGCAAGGGAATTACAGATAGACATCCCAGACAGCAAGGGAATTACAGATAGACATCTCAGAGAGCAGGGGAATTACAGATAGACATCCCAGACAGCAAGGGAGTTACAGATAGACATCCCAGACAGCAAGGGAATTACATAGGACCAGAGGATCTTTAGAGGAGGAGTAGGCCATTCAGCCCTTCGAGTTTGTTCCGCCATTCAATGACATCATTGATGATCTGTATCTTAACTTCATTGACCTGCCTTGGTTCTGTAAGCTTCAATAGCCTTGCCTGACAAAAAGCTATCGATCTCAGTTTTGAAATTTTGAATGGACCGAGCTTCAAGAACTTTTTGGGGAGAGAGTTCCAGATTTCCACTACTCTTTGTGTGAAGAAGTGCTTCATGACATCACCCCGGCATTGCCTCGCTCTAATTTCAAGGTTCTGCCCACTTGGTTTAAGAACTTAAGAACATAAGAAGTAAGAGCAGGAATAGGCCTTATGGCCGTTCGAGCCTGCTCCGCCATTCAATAAGATCATGGCTGATCATCAACCTCAAATCCACTTTCCCGCCCGATCTCCATATCCCTTGATTCCCCTAGAGTCCAAAAATCTATCTATCTCAGCCTTGAATATACTCAAAGACTCAGCATTCAGAGCCCTCTGGGGCAGTGAATTCCAAAGATTCACAACCTTCTGAGTGAAGAAATTCTTCCTCATCTCAGACTTAAATGGTCAATCCCTTATCCTGAGACTATGCCCCCTAGTTCTAGACACTCCAGCCAGGGGAAACAACCTCTCAGCATCTACCCTGTCAATCCCCTTCAGAATTTTGTATGTTTCAATGAGATCACCTCTCTTTCTTCTAAACTCCAGAGAGTATAGGCCCATTCTACACAATCTCTCATCATAGGACAACCCTCTCATCCCAGGAATCAATCTAGTGAACCTTTGTTGCACCCCTCCAAGGCAAGTATATCCTTCCTTAGATAAGGAGACCAAAACTGTGCACAGTACTCCAGGTGTGGTCTCACCAAGGCCCTGTACAATTGTAGCAAGACTTCCTTACTCTTATACTCCAACCCCCTTGCAATAAAGGCCAACATGCCATTTGCCTTCCTTATTGCTTGCTGTACCTGCATGCTAGCTTTCTGTGTTTCTTGCACGAGGACACCCAAATCTCTCTGAACACCAACATTTGAAAGTTTCTCACCATTTTAAAAATATTCTGTTTTTCTATTCTTCCTACCAAAGCAAATAACCTCACATCTCCCTACATTATACTCCATCTGCCACATTACTGCCCAATCACTTGGTCTATCTGTTTCCCTTTGCAGACATTTTGGGC
This sequence comes from Squalus acanthias, assembly GCA_030390025.1. NCBI lineage: Eukaryota > Metazoa > Chordata > Chondrichthyes > Squaliformes > Squalidae > Squalus > Squalus acanthias. The sequence goes on along the minus strand of CM059425.1, from coordinate 99,410,737 downwards.
TCGATTTTGTCAATGGGGACGTGATGGAGGCGGGACTCCCACTTTTTGGGTTGTAGTCCCGCCTCCATCGATTTGTGGCCAACCCATGCTACTTTCCCTTGATTGACCTTGTTAAGCCCACCCAGCAGGCTCAGCAGGCCAATTAAGGGACACCTGGATACTGGTGACGTCAGCGATTGACATTTCATCTGTCAAGAGCTTTTGACAGATGAAATATCAGCGTTTGACAGCTCTGTGAAGCTGTCAAACACTGACAATTTGTCTTTTAACTTGAGTCCTTCTACTCAGACTAGGTTAGAGAGCTCTCTAGACCAGAAAGCAGAGGCTGCAGATTTTGACAGCTCAGCGGCCATTCTGCTTTCTGTGCCGGTGAGCTGAGGGACTCCCGAGAACTGAAGGGAGGAAGCCTGGAGGAGAAACTAAAGGTAAGTAAAACTTATTAAAACACTTTACACACACCAAACACACTTCCCTCTGCACTCATGCACCCATCACTCACCTGTACACCGGACATCTCGACCCCTCCAAGCCCTGCAGACCAACGGTCCGCCTCGCTAACTTGGCGTGGTTTGGAGCCGTCGGGCAGCCCACACTTCAGGGCTAAAAATAGGGATTAGCCAAAAAACTGCCTGTTAACTACCTGTTAACAAGCAGTTAATTGGCACTAATCCCCTTCCCGCCTCAGGGAGGCAGCTCCCAGCACAGGTCGGGTACCTGCCTCCTGGGACATTGGCATGGAGGCGGATTGGGGGCAGGATGGGTACGTGCCCCCCGAATCTGCAATTTTCCCACCACTCGCACCTCCAAACCCGCCTCCACAGGGCTTGGAAATTCGAGCCCTTTGTTTCCTCCTCACAGCTTACTTTCCCACCTAGCTTTGTATCATCAGCAAACTGGATACATTACACTCGGTCCCTTCATCTAGGTCATTAATATAGATTGTAAATAGCTGAGGCCCCAACACTGATCGGTGCGGCACCCTACTAGTTACAGCCTGCCAACCTGAAAAAGATCAGTTTTTCCCTACTCTCTGTTTTCTGTTCATTAACCAATCCTCTATCCATGCTACTATGTTACCCCCAACTCCATGAGCCCTAATCTTGTGTAATAATCTTTTATGTGGCACCTTATCGAATGCCTTTTGGAAATCCAAATATACTACATCCACTGGTTCCCCTTTATCTAGCCTGCTAGTTACATCTTCAAAAAACTCCAATAAATTTGTCAAACACAATTTCCCTTTTATAAAACCATGTTGACTCTGCCTAATCATGTTATGATTTTCTAACTGACTTGATACCACTTCCTTAACAATGGATTCCAGCATTTTCCCGACGACTGATGTTAGGCTAACAGGCTTGTAGTTCCCTGTTTTTTCTCTCCCTCCTTTCTTGAATAGTGGTGTTACATTTGCGACCTTCCAATCCGCTGGGACGATTCCAGAATCTAGGGAATTTTGGAAGATCAAAAGCAATGCTTCCACTATCTCTTCAGCCACCCCTTTTAGAACCCGAGGATGTAGGCCATCAGGTCCAGGGGATTTGTCGGCTTTTAGACCCATTAGTTGCTCTAGTACTTTTTGTTGTAAGAATGAGCCTTACGCGTGGTGAACTTAAAGTAAGCTTTAATCAACTAAAAAGGTGCTACATACAAAAGAGGTCTTACTCTATGCCTCTCCAAGATCCAACTGATCAGTCCAGTATTTATCCTGGACTAATCACAGGAAGTGATGCAATAAAGTTCGAGTCACAGGAAGCTGTATTGTGTTACCACATTCTCCCCCCCCAAAAGATTAGGAGGCCGGGATGCTCCCTCCATTTCGTAGCCGCTGGACGAGGGAGAGCCGCACCCGTTTGGGTTCTCGTAGCGGTAGAGGGCCCCTAGCCCGTTTACCCGCCGCGGGCCGTGGACCAGAGTCCGAGTGATCCAGCCCGCTCTGTGAGGGGTCAGGACGATCCTGACTGTGTACTGGTGCCCGAACGGGTGTCGGGCAGGGCTGTGGCAGATCCGTTTCCGAGCGTACGGTACGGGGTGGATCGTGGCTGCGCGTGCGAGCCCCGACGGACTCATAGTCAGTCTGCCCCAGGTCGGCACGCTGGAGTGAGGTACCAGCCGGCGTCAGATCCAGATCGTGATGAGAGGCACCTGGCGAGCCCAGAGATGTGCCTGGTACAACATCATCCCCTGGTGTCCCTCTATGTTTCGGCGGGCAGGGAGCCAGATCCCGCAATGACACGGTAGATTCCCGACCGTCAGGATACCGAATATAGGCGTAGGTAGGGTTGACGTCAGTGAGCTCAACTTCATCTACCAGGGGGTCATTCTTAGACGCCCGGACATATCTTCGGAGTAGCACTGGTCCCGGTGTAGTCAGCCACGACAGGAGAGATATCCCATAGGATGAGCGACGCTGAAATCGGAAGAACCGTTCATGAGGCGTCGTATTTGTGGCGGTCGAAAGGAGGGACCGTGTGGAGTGTAATGCGTCTGGAAGTACTGCTTCCCATTGCTGGTTGGGTAGGCCCCGAGATCTCAAAGCCAGATGTACTGCATTCCAGATGATAGCGTTAAAACGCTCGACTTGCCCATTCCCGACCGGATGATAAGGCGTCGTTCTGTTGGCAGCAATACCCCGTTCCGAGAGATAGGCCTTGAGTTCTCCTGACATAAAAGAAGGGCCCCGATCCGAATGAACATAGGATGCCATGCCACAGAAAGCAAAAACCTGCTCAAGGCAGCTGATAACCGTGGTCGTCTGCATATTGGGGCAGGGAAAGGCAAACGGAAAACGGGAATACTCATCGACCATGGTCAACAGATAAGTGTTGCGAGTTGAAGAGGGCAACGGCCCCTTAAAATCGATGCTAAGCCGTTGCATTGGCTGGGTCGCATGTATGAGTATAACACCCGAGGGGCGGAAAAACTGAGGTTTCAATTCCGCACAGACTCTGCAGTCCGAGCACATCTTCTTTACATCCCCGGTAGAGAATGGGAGATTTCGGGACCGCACGAAGTGTAGCATGCGAGTAACGCCCGGATGACACAACCCATCATGGATGTCTACGAGCGTAGAGGGTGCCATGGCGGAGCAGAATGCTCGTGTGAGGGTATCCGGAGCCACATTCTCCTTGCCAGGTCGATAGTGGATGGTGTAACCAAAAGAGGCCAATTCCAGCCGCCAAAGCTGGATTTTATTATTTTTAATTTTGGTCCGTTTTCGATTATCGAGCATGAAGGCGACCGATCGTTGGTCCGTGATTAAGGTAAAGTGCTGGCGAGCTAGGAGATGACTTCACTTCCGTACTGCCTCTATGATGGCTGTAGCTTCTTTCTCGACTGGAGGATAATGTAGCTCAGCCCCTTGAAAAGTCCTGGACAAAAATGCCACCGGACGACCTTCCTGATTCAGAGTGGCCGAGATCGCCACCTCCGAGGCATCACACTCTACAACAAAAGGAAGACTCTCATCGATGGAGTGAAGAGCCGCTTTCTCCAACTGTTTTTTCAGGAGGTTAAAGGCTGCAACAGCCGCTGTGTCTAGTGGGAATGTGCTGGCCTTCAGTAGAGGTTGGATTCGGTCCGAGAAGTTAGGAATCCATTTAGCATAGTATGCAAACAGGCCGAGGGCCCGGCGCAAGGAGGCCGGATTCTTAGGTGGCGGGAGTTCTTGGAGTGGGCGAAGCCTTTCAGGGTCAGGTTTAATGATGCCATTGCCCACACAATAGCCAAGGATGTTGATGGTTGGTTGTGACTCAATGGATTTAGCCGCATTTAATGTCAAATTACGGTGCTGGAGTGCATCCCAAAATCGTTGGAGATTGGCGTCATGTTCCTGCTGATTGCGACCTGCGACAGTAATATTGTCCAGATAAGGAAACGTATCCTTCAAGTCTTCCTGTTTGACCAGGTCATCCATTGCTCGCTGGAAGACAGCCACTCCATTAGTGACCCCAAAGGGGAGGCGACGAAATTGATACAGCCGTCCATTGGCTTCAAAGGCCGTATACTGCTTGTCTGAGACCTTCAAGGGTACCTGATGATAGGCACTTTTCAGATCATATGTTGAGAACACCGTGTACTCAGCCAGTTTATTAACCATATCATCGATGCGCGGCAATGGGTATGCGTCCAAGTCCGTATATTGATTGATGGTCTGTGAATAGTCAATGCACAGCCGTTTCTTGTGAGGTTGTAGAGGGTTCTTAACAATAACGACCTGGGCGCGCCATGGCAACGAACAAGGCTCGATGATATCCTCTGCTAAAAGCCGAGAAATCTCAGCCGCAATAAAAGACTGGTCTTCCTGACTGAAACGTCGTGACTTTGTTATAATCGGTTTGCATCGAGGAGGGATACTGGTAAACAGTGAGGGTTCATCCAGTGAAGCTGCTGACAATGCACAGAACGGTAATCGAGGTCGTATATTAGAAATAGTGAGTTCAGGTTTGGATCCGCCGAACTCAATGGTGAGCTTCTTATGCTGCTTTTGAAAATCCAGCCCTAAGATAAGATCACTACATAAATCCTTGAGCACCGAAAGCCGGGTGGAGGGATACCTGTGACCATTAAGTGTTATTTCAACCATACAAAAGCCAGAAATTCTGGTATTAAGTGATGACTGAGCCATCGCAACTGCCTGGTCCGATGGGAAAACATGTAGCTTTAACTCTGCAACAATCTGTTCCCTAATGAAACTATCAGTGCTACCTGAGTCAATTAAGGCATCTAAAGTATGTCCATTAATTGATGCTTTTGTAGCTGCATGGAATAGGTTCTGAGGACAAGCAGCTGTAATTGGTGTCGTTGCACAAAGAGTGGCTGAAACTCTAGGTGTGTTTCTTCGAGAGGAAACCCGAGAGGAAGCACGATAGATGTTAGCCGGAACATCTTGATAGGCCCTTACTGGGGCAGTTCGGTAGGACTTAGCTTGATAAGCCCTTGTAGAGGCTCTAGATAGGCAAACCTTTGCAAAATGACCCTTTTTGTTGCAATGACTGCAAAACGCATTGCGAGCAGGGCAGAATTTCCGAGGGTGAAACTCATCACCACAAAAGAAGCATTTCTTAGATTGCCAAGAGGCTGCCACAGTGGGGTCATCATCCTCTTCATCAGTGAAGTCATCAGATTGATCGTCAGGGATAAAGACCTCCCTAATAGAGTTCACCTGTGGCCTCTTAAATTGCCTGACTGTAGTTAAGGCAGTAGACCGAGGTCTGGGCACTGTATAAAGGTCTGCATTTCTTTTTGCCAGATCTAGAGAGCAAGCCATGTCATAAGCTCTCTGAAGCTCAAGTGTCTTACTTTCCAGTAGACGCAGGCGTATAAATGGGGAGGCAAGCCCGCAGATGAAAGCATCACAGATCATTTCTTCACGGTACAGCTCAGCTGAGGCCGCCTGAAAGTTACAGTCCATACTAAGTCTGCGAAGCTCTTGGAGGAATTTATCAATGGATTCCTCCGGCCCTTGTTGGGCTGTAGCTAGTAGATGTCTGGCATAGACCTCATTCGGTGTCTTAGTATATAGTCTCTTAAGCGTCCGAATTGCCTCCTCGTAACTGTCCCATTCCTCCACATACTGAAATACATTCGGGGTGACACAGTTGATGAGTATCCGCAACTTTGAGTCATCATCAGCCTTGCAGTATTCAAGAAAATTGTCAAACGTGCGATACCAGTGTTTCCACACCTTACCGGCTGCTGGGGTGTTTGGGTCCAAGTCAAGACGCGATGGTTTAAGGATGTTTTCCATGATGGGTGATTCCCTGGATCCTTAGTTCCGAGTTCGTCCAAAAAGTTTGAGTGCGAAGTTTTTCAAAGTTGATTAAATTGTCGTAAGAATGAGCCTTACGCGTGGTGAACTTAAAGTAAGCTTTAATCAACTAAAAAGGTGCTACATACAAAAGAGGTCTTACGCTATGCCTCTCCAGGATCCAACTGATCAGTCCAGTATTTATCCTGGACTAATCACAGGAAGTGATGCAATAAAGTTCGAGTCACAGGAAGCTGTATTGTGTTACCACACTTTTTCTCTACTTATATTAATTACGTTAAGTTCTGGACTCCCCCACTAGAGGAAATAAATTCTCTCTATCTGCCATATCAAATCCTTTAATCATTTAAACACTTCAATTCGTTCACCCCTTAATCTTCCATATTCAAGGGAATAAACACGCCTAGTCCATGCAAGCTGTCCTCATAATTTAACCCTGTCAGCCCAGGTATCATTCTGGTGAATCTATGCTGCACCCCCTCCAAGGCCAATATATCCTTCCTGAGGTGTGTTGCCCAGAACTGAGTGCAGTGCTCCAGAAGGGGTCCAACCACGGCTCTGTAAAGCTGTATCGTAACTTCCACCTCTTTGTATTCCAGCCAACCTTGAGATAAAGGTCAACATTCCATTGGCCTTTTTAATTAATTTTTGTACGTGTCCACTATCTTTCACTGATTTCTGTATTTGGACCCCTAATTCTCTCTAATTCATCCACAGTTCATCGCTTCTCGCCATTTAGAAAATACTCTGAATCTCTGATCTATCTCACCTAGGTCCAAATTGATGACCTCACACATTCCCATGTTGAACTCCATCTGCCACAGTGTTGCCCAGTCACATTGGCAATTAATGTCCATTTGCAAATTTTTCTCAACTTTTTCATGGGATGTGGGCGTCGCTGGCAATGCCAGTATTTATTGCCCATCCCTAATTGCCCTTGAGAAGGTGGTGGTGAACCGCCTTCTTGAACCGCTGCAGTCCGTGTGGTGAAGGTACTCCCACAGTGCTGTTAGGTAGGGAGCTCCAGGATTTTGACCCAGCAACGATGAAGGATCGGCGACATACTTCCAATTCAGGAGGGTGTGTCACTTGGAGGGGAACTTGCAGGTGGTGGTGTTCCCATGTGCCTGATGCTCTTGTCCTTCTAGGTGGTAGAGGTCGTGGGTTTAGGAGGTGCTGCTGAAGAAGCCTTGGCGAGTTGCTGCAGGGCATCTTGTAGATGGTACACACTGCAGCCACGGTATGCCGGTGGTGCAGGGAGTGAATGTTTAAGGTGGTGGATGGGGTGCCAATCAAACGGGCTGCTTTGTCCTGGATGGTGTCAAGCCTCTTGAGTGTTGTTGGAGCTGCACTCATCCAGGCAAGTGGAGAGTATTCCATCACACTCCTGACTTGCGCCTTGTAGATGGTGGAAAGGCTTTGGGGAGTCAGGAGGTGAGACACTCGCCACTGAATACCTAGCCTCTGACCTGCTCTTGTTGCCACAGTATTTATGTGGCTGGTCCAGTTAAGTTTCTGGTTAATGGTGACCCCCAGGATGTTGATGGTATGGGATTCAGCGATGGTAATGCTGTTGAATGTCAAGCGGCAGTTTTTAGACTCTCTCTTGTTGGAGATAGTAATTTCCTGGCCCTTGTGTGGCGCGAATGTTACCTGCCACTTATCAGCCCAAGGCTGAATTTCATCCAGCTCTTTCTGCATGCAGGCATGGACTGCTTCATTATCTGAGGAGTTGCGAATGGAATGGAACATTGTGCAATCATCAGCAAACCTTCCCACTTCTGACCTTATGATGGAGGGAAGGTCATTGATGAAGCAGCTGAAGATGGTTGGGCCAAGGACACTGCCCTGAGGAACTCCTGCAGCGATGTCCGGGGCCTGTGATGATTGACCTTCAACAACCAGAACCAGCTTCCTTTGTGCTAGGTATGACTCCAGCCAGTGGAGAGTTTTCCCCCTGATTCCCATTGACTTCAGTTTTACTAGGGCTCCATCATGCCACACTCGGTCAAATGCTGCCTTGATGTCAAGGACAGTCACTCTCACCTCACCTCTGGAATTCAGCTCTTTTGTCCATGTTTGGACCAAGGCTGTAATGAGGTCTGGAGCTGAGTGGTCCTGGCGGAACCCAAACTGAGCATCAGTGAGCAGGTTATTGGTGAGTAAGTGCCGCTTGATAGCACTGTCAACGAGACCTTCCATCACTTTGCTGATGATTGAGATTAGATTGATGGGACAGTAATTGGCCGGATTGGATTTGTCCTGCTTTTTGTGGACAGCACATACCTAGGCAGTTTTCCACGTTGTCGGATAGATGCCAGTGTTGTAGCTGTATTGGAACAGCTTGGCTAGGGGCACAGCTAGTTCTGGAGCACAAGTCTTCAGCACGACAGCCAGGATGTTGTCAGGACCCATGCCCTTTGCTGTATCCAGTGCACTCATCCGTTTCTTGATATCACGTGGAGTGAATTGAATTGGCTGAACACTGGCTTCATGATGGTGGGGGCCTCAGGAGGAGGCCGATATGGATCATCCATTCGGCACTTCTGGCTGAAGATGGTTGCAAACTCTTCAGCCTTGTCTTTTGCACTCACGTGCTGGACTCTGCCATCATCGAGGATTGGGATATTCATGGACCCTACTCCTCTCGTTAGTTGTTTAATTGTCCACCATGATTCACGGCTGGATGTGACAGGACTGCAGAGCTTTGATCTGATCCGTTGATTGTAGGATCGCTTAGCCCTGAGTATAGCATGCTGCTTCCACTGTTTACATCGAAACATAGAAACATAGAAGATAGGAGCAGGAGTAGGCCATTCAGCCTCTTGAGCCTGCTCCGCCATTCGATGAGATCATGGGTGATCATCCAAACTCAGTACCCTGTCCCTGCCTTCTCCCCATATCCCTTGATACCTTTAGCCTTAAGAAATATATCTAACTCCTTCGTGAATATATTTACTGACTTGGCCTCAACTGCCTTCTGTGGTAGAGAATTCCACAGGTTCACCACTCTCTGGGTGAAGAAATTCCTCCTCTTCTCTGTCCTAAATGGCTTACACCTTATCTTTAGACTGTGACCTCTTGTTCTGGACTCACCCGCCATCGGGAACATCCTTCCTGCATCCAGTCTGTCTAGCCCTGTTAGAATTTTATAAGTTTCAATGAGATCTCCTCTCATTCTTCTAAACTCCAGCGAGTATAAGCCCAATCGACCCAATCTCTCCTCGTACGGCATTCCTGCCATCCCAGGTATCAGTCTGGTGAATCTTTGCTGCACACCCTCCATGGCAAGAACATCGTTCCTCAGATAAGGCGACCAAAACTGCACACAATACTCAAGGTGCGGTCTCACCAAGGCCCTGTACAGCTGCAGCAAGACATCCTTGTTCCTGTTTAGCATGCATATAGTTCTGTGTTGCATCTTCCCCAGGTTGGCACCTCATTTTTAGGTACGCCGGGTACAGCCCCTGGCATGCTCTTCTGCACTCTTTATTAAACCAGGGTTGGTCCCCTGGCTTTTGTTGAGAGAGGGATATGCTGGGCCAAGAGGTTACAGATTGTGATGGAATACAATTCTGCTGCTGCTGATGGCCCACAGCGCTTCATGGCAGACCAGTTTTGAGCTGCTAGATCTGTTCTGAATCTATCCCATTTAGCACGGTGGTAGTGCCACACAACACGATGAAGATTGTCCTCAGTGTGAAGATAGGACTTTGTCTCCACAATGACTGTGCAGTTGTCAGTGCGACCGATACTGTCATGGACAGATGCAACTGCGACAGGTAGATTGGTGAGGATGAGGTCAAGTAGGTTTTTCCCTCGTGTTTGTTCTCTCGCCACCTGTCACATCCCAGACTGGCAGTTATATCCTTCAGGACTCGAACAGCTCAATTAGTAGTGGTGCTACCGAGCCACACTTGGTGATGGACATTGAAGTCCCCCACCCAGAGTACATTCTGTGCCATTGCTACTCTCAGTGCTTCTTCCAAGTGGTGTTCAACATGGAGGAGTACTGATTCATTAGCTGAGGGAGGTAGGTGGTAATTAACGATACGGATCCTAGAGAGCAAGGCAATTACAGATTGGGATCCCAGAGAGCAAGGCAATTACAGATAGGGATCTCAGAGAGCATTTGAATTACAGATAGGGATCTCAGAGAGCATTTGAATTACAGATAGGGATTCCAGAGAGCATTGGAATTACAGATAGGGATTCCAGGGAGCATTGGAATTACTGATAGGAATTCCAGAGAGCATTGGAATTACAGATAGGGATTCCAGGGAGCATTGGAATTACATTATAGGGATTTCAGGGAGCAAGGGAATTACAGATAGGGATCCCAAATAAAGTATTATTTTGAGAAGACTTTGTGTGGAATTTACCACTTGAATGTTTCACTGACTACGACATCAAGGCAATTGAATTAGTTATAACTGTGATAGCATTTAGTTCCAGAGATATATTTCAAAAATCAATAATTATTTTGGAAATTAGTAAATAAACAAATACCATGAATCCTAACAAATAGCAGAGAGCAAGAGTCAGGGAAAGAGCAGATGAGGGCACAGTAAGTACTGATGGAGGTGAAGTTCAGAATTAATTCAGATTTTGCTGTAGTGACAGAGTTGAGCGTGTGTGAGGGGAGCAGGAAGATGAGGCGATGGAAGAAGGGGCTGATGGCTGATGAACTCTGGTTTTGATCGAACCGGTCCTGACAGCTGAGGAGATGCAGCCCTGGTGGGCCAGATATTTACAGGAGAGGATCAGTCCACCTGCTCAAAGAACGTCCCCAATAAAGGGAGAGGGGAATATATCGAATTAAAAGCCTCGGGTATGGTGCCATGTGCTGTCCACAAACCCTTATTCCTTTGGTCACCATTTTTGGCAATGCTTTTATGCCAACATTTAATATTGAAACTTCCTATGTAAACATTCATAATGGGATTTCCCTATGTAAACAGTTGCCTTTTATGGTTTGTTGATGAAACAATCGAATCACCCAAAATGCTTTTTGAAACATAAAGTCTGGCATTTTTCCGAATAACTGAAATCTGCAATCACCAAAATAAGGTTTTAAACCGAATTTTAAAAATCAAAAGAATGATAAATTTCAAAATAACTTGATTACATTTACCCTTTTAATTGTCTTTTGAGCCTTTTAATGACTTCTTCAAAGGTTTTGCTTCAAAAACTCTGCCTGTCTCAAAAGCCTGGGCTTTGATGGATATTTTTATCTCAGAAAGCAAAGCTTCCAACCACATCTGAGCATGTGCGGAGTGTCCCTCACTCTGAGCATGTGCGGACTGTCCCTCACTGAGCATGTGCGGACTGTCCCTCACTGAGCATGTGCGGACTGTCCCTCACTGAGCATGTGCGGAGTGTCCCTCACTCTGAGCATGTGCGGACTGTCCCTCACTCTGAGCATGTGCGGACTGTCCCTCACTGAGCATGTGCGGACTGTCCCTCACTGAGCATGTGCGGACTGTCCCTCACTCTGAGCATGTGCGGACTGTCCCTCACTGAGCATGTGCGGACCGTCCCTCACTGAGCATGTGCGGACTGTCCCTCACTCTGAGCATGTGCGGACTGTCCCTCACTCTGAGCATGTGCGGACCGTCCCTCACTCTGAGCATGTGCGGACCGTCCCTCACTCTGAGCATGTGTGGACCGTCCCTCACTGAGCATGTGCGGACCGTCCCTCACTGAGCATGTGCGGACCGTCCCTCACTGAGCATGTGCGGACCGTCCCTCACTCTGAGCATGTGCAGACTGTCCCTCACTGAGCATGTGCGGACCGTCCCTCACTGAGCATGTGCGGACTGTCCCTCACTCTGAGCATGTGCGGACCGTCCCTCACTGAGCATGTGCAGACTGTCCCTCACTCTGACCATGTGCGGACTGTCCCTCACTGAGCATGTGCGGACTGTCCCTCACTCTCAGCATGTGCGGACTGTCCCTCACACTGAGCATGTGCGGACCGTCCCTCACTCTGACCATGTGCGGACTGTCCCTCACTGAGCATGTGCAGACTGTCCCTCACATTGAGCATGTGCGGACTGTCCCTCACTCTGAGCATGTGCGGACCGTCCCTCACTGAGCATGTGCGGACCGTCCCTCACTCTGAGCATGTGCGGACTGTCCCTCACTGAGCATGTGCAGACCGTCCCTCACTGAGCATGTGCGGACTGTCCCTCACTCTGAGCATGTGCGGACCGTCCCTCACTGAGCATGTGCAGACTGTCCCTCACTCTGACCATGTGCGGACTGTCCCTCACTGAGCATGTGCGGACTGTCCCTCACTCTCAGCATGTGCGGACTGTCCCTCACACTGAGCATGTGCGGACCGTCCCTCACTCTGACCATGTGCGGACTGTCCCTCACTGAGCATGTGCAGACTGTCCCTCACATTGAGCATGTGCGGACTGTCCCTCACTCTGAGCATGTGCGGACTGTCCCTCACACTGAGCATGTGCGGACCGTCCCTCACTCTGAGCATGTGCGGACTGTCCCGCACTGAGCATGTGCAGACTGTCCCTCACTGAGCATGGGCGGACTGTCCCTCACTGAGCATGTGCGGACTGTCTCTCACTGAGCATGTGCGGACTGTCCCTCACTGACCATGTGCGGACTGTCCCTCACTGAGCATGTGCGGACTGTCCCTCACTCTGACCATGTGCGGACTGTCCCTCACTGAGCATGTGCGGACTGTCCCTCACTGAGCATGTGCGGACTGTCCCTCACTGAGCATGTGCGGACTGTCTCTCACTGAGCATGTGCGGACTGTCCCTCACTGAGCATGTGCGGACTGTCCCTCACTCTGAGCCTGTGCGGACTGTCCCTCACTGAGCATGTGCGGACTGTCCCTCACTGAGCATGTGCGGACTGTCCCTCACTCTGAGCATGTGCGGACTGTCTCTCACTCTGAGCATGTGCGGACTGTCCCTCACTGAGCATGTGCGGACTGTCCCTCACTCTGAGCATGTGCGGACTGTCTCTCACTCTGAGCATGTGCGGACTGTCCCTCACTGAGCATGTGCGGACTGTCCCTCACTCTGAGCATGTGCGGACTGTCTCTCACTCTGAGCATGTGCGGACTGTCTCTCACTCTGAGCATGTGCGGACTGTCCCTCACTGAGCATGTGCGGACTGTCCCTCACTCTGAGCATGTACGGATTGTCACTCACTCTGAGCATGTGCGGACTGTCCCTCACTCTGAGCATGAGCAGACTGTCCCTACTGAGCATGTGCGGACTGTCCCTCACTCTGAGCATGTGCGGACTGTCCCTCACTCTGAGCATGTGCGGACTGTCCCTCACTGAGCATGTGCAGACTGTCCCTCACTCTGAGCATGTGCGGACTGTCCCTCACTCTGAGCATGTGCGGACTGTCCTTCACACTGACCATGTGCGGACTGTCCCTCACTGAGCATGTGCGGACTGTCCCTCACTCTGACCATGTGCGGACTGTCCCTCACTGAGCATGTGCGGCCTGTCCCTCACTGAGCATGTGCGGACTGTCCCTCACTCTGAGCCTGTGCGGACTGTCACTCACTCTGAGCATGTGCGGACTGTCCCTCACTGAGCATGTGCGGACTGTCCCTCACTGAGCATGTGCGGACTGTCCCTCACTCTGAGCATGTGCGGACTGTCCCTCACTGAGCATGTGCGGACTGTCCCTCACTGAGCATGTGCGGACTGTCCCTCACTCTGAGCATGTGCAGACTGTCCCTCACTGAGCATGTGCGGACTGTACCTCACTGAGCATGTGCAGTTTGCACAATTTTCCAGACCCCATTAGCTGGTTTCTGAGTTGAAGCAGACGGTTGCATTCCATCATTTTGTGAGGATTTGTGATTTTTTTCACCCCCAAAAGACCTTCAAACTAACTGGAGATTGAATTGTTGAAGCTCTATTTCAAGGACGTATCACATTTAAAATATTAGTAACTGGCGTATTGTAAAGTGCTCGGTTAAACCACACTTGCATTTCGCAAAAACTGCTGTTAATAGAAACTGCTGTTTATTTACTTTACAAACTGTCAACAAAGTTTGTTTATTAAGATCGGATTTCCTTCTCTTCAATTCAAAGATTAACATTCAGTTTAAAATGTTTCTAAGGATGTTTTTAATTTAAAACTGAGAAACTGTATAAACAATTAAAACACAAGCCAAGTACCAGGGCACTGATTGCTTTGAGGCAGAAAGTTCAGACAGCAACCAGCTCACAGCAGGGAAACAAAAGCAAAATACTGCGGATGCTGGATAGCTGAAATAAAAACAGAAAATGCTGGAAATACTCAGCAGGTCAGGCAGCATCTGTGGAGAGAGAAACAGAGTGAACGTTTCATCGTTGACCTGAAGCATTAACTCTGTTTTTCTCTCTCCACAGATGTCGATATTAATCCCCCATGAAGGAAGGCGACCCGAATCGTTGTCGTTTTTACGAACCAGGACTGTCCCGCTCTCGAGAGGCCGGAGACTTCATTATGATATTTCAATCTGATTAACATTTAATGCTGGCTGACTATGTTTCCCAGGGCTCGGAAAACCTGACAGCTCAATGTCATAGAGTCACAGAGTCATAACGGCACAGAAGGAGGCAATTCGGCCCATCGAGTCTGTGCCTGCTCTCTGTAGAGCAATGCAGTCAGTCCCATTCCCCCACTCTATCCCCATAGCCCTGCAAGTTTATTTCCCTCAAGTGCCTATCCAGTCTCCCCTTGAAAACATTGAGTGTCTCCGCTTCCACCACTTCCATCGGCAGCGAGTTCCAGGTCCTCACCACTCGCTGCACAAAAAAGTTTTTCCTCACATCCCCCCTGTATCTTTTGCCCAAAACCTTAAATCTGTGTCCCCTAGTCCTTGTACCATCAACTAGTGGGAACAGCCTTTCCCCGTCTAGCCTATCCAAACCCGTCATAATCTTGTACACCGCTATCAAATCACCCCTCAACCTCCTTTGCTCTAATGAAAACAAATCCAGCTTCTTCAACCTGTCCTTGTAGCTAAGATCCCCCGCCCCCGGAACCATTCTGGTAAATCTGCTCTGCACCCTCTCAAGGGCCTTCACATCCTTCCTAAAGTGTGGTGACCAGAACTGCACGCAATACTCCAGTTGTGGCCTAACCAGCGCTTTGTAAAGGTTCAGCATAACTTCTCTACTTTTGTACTCAATACCTCTATTTATGAAGCCCAAGGTCCCATATGCTTTGCTAACCACTCTCTCAATATGTCCCGCCACCTTCAGGGACCTATGCACATTAACTCCCAGGTCCCTCTGTCCCTACACACTCTTTAAAACTGTGCCATTAAGTGTATATTGCCTCTCCCTGTTCCTTCTGCCAAAATGCATCATCTCACACTCCTCTGTATTAACTTCCATCTGCCACTTGTCTGCCCATTCTGCTAGCCTTTCTATGTCCTCTTGCAGTCGATTGGTATCATCCTCACTGTTTGCCACACACCCCAGTTTGGTGTCATCGGCAAATTTAGAAATTCTACTCTGTATTCCAATATCCAGGTCGTTTATATATATCAGAAAAAGCAGTGGCCCCAGCACTGACTCTTGGGGAACACCACTGTCTACCATCCTCCATGAGACGGGAGCTGTCGGATCAAGCAGTTAAGTGCTTTTTGTATCACTGCTTGTGAGCCAGGAGGAGCAGCTGTGCTTCCCCCGTCTCCTCAAGAAAAAAGCTTCTGCCGATTGTGGCCTCTCCTCACGGCCATGATCAGCTGACACCCCAATCCCCAAACCCGTGATCCTGAGCCTTTTGCCCCGTGATCTTTCCCTCTGTCCCGATTACTGGTCTGACCTCTCACCCTGCCTCTGCCCCGTGATCTTTCCCTCTGTCCCGATTACTGGTCTGACCTCTCACCCTGCCTCTGCCCCGTGATCTTTCCCTCTGTCCCGATTACTGGTCTGACCCCTCACCCTGCCTCTGCCCCGTGATCTTTCCCTCTGTCCCGATTACTGGTCTGACCTCTCACCCTGCCTCTGCCCCGTGATCTTTCCCTCTGTCCCGATTACTGGTCTGACCCCTCACCCTGCCTCTGCCCCGTGATCTTTCCCTCTGTCTCGATTGCTGGCCTGACCCCTCACCCTGCCTCTGCCCCGTGATCTTTCCCTCTATCCCGATTACTGGTCTGACCTCTCACCCTGCCTCTGCCCCGTGATCTTTCCCTCTGTCCCGATTACTGGTCTGACCCCTCACCCTGCCTCTGCCCCGTGATCTTTCCCTCTGTCCGGATTACTGGTCTGACCCCTCACCCTGCCTCTGCCCCGTGATCTTTCCCTCTGTCCCGATTACTGGTCTGACCCCTCACCCTGCCTCTGCCCCGTGATCTTTCCCTCTGTCCCGATTACTGGTCTGACCTCTCACCCTGCCTCTGCCCCGTGATCTTTCCCTCTGTCTGGATTGCTGGTCTGACCTCTCACCCTGCCTCTGCCCTGTGATCTTTCCCTTCCTCCCAATTGCCATTCTGTCCCCCCCCTTCCCCGCTCCTGCCACACAATCTTTCCTGAATTTCCCGGCTGTGGCCTTCTACCGCTGCCTTTCCCACCTTGCAGTTGGCGAGAGATATGTCATGTTTCGAATCTCCATCATTTTCTGGGTGATTTACGCCGCTCCACTGTTTGCTTCACACAAACGGCATCTCGCCCTCAACCTCCCCGTTATTTTTAAGAACTTGCTGGATTTGTGCATTAATTGCCCATTAAACTCACTGCAGAAAGTCAGGGCTCATACGTTACAGCGTAACTACCCTTTCAACGATGTGATAATTGTTCATAAAATGTCAATCAACTTCCCCGGCCCAGAATGTGAACTATTTAAACTGTTGAGTCTCATTCCTGCTTCTCGTACATTCTTCTTGGAGATTTAAAAAATGTTCAATTTCACATTTTTACATTTTTGTCTTTCTTTACCATTCAGTCTCTTTTTTCACTCTCTGTTCATCCAATCTTTCACTTCCTCTCTTTCTTTCTCTTTCTGTACATCATTTGACTCTAAGTCACCATCCTTCTCCATCATTCCTCTGTTTTTTCAGAATCCATAAATCTCATTGGTTAAGGAGATTCACTGTTGGTCCCGTCCTTCACTGAGGTCCCAGATACCCCGTTATCAGCTCTGACTTCCAGCAATTTACAGTGAAAATTATATTCGAGCTGAAGGGTGTGAGAAAAAATCTAACTCACGGCACACTCCGTGAGATGTGCCGCTCCAGATAGATTTGGCTCAATAGTATTTTTTATTGTGTCACACTCTGTAGATGCATCTCCCTGTTCATCCAGAATTAACAGTGATACTGAGCAAAGGGAGCAGAAGACCCAACAGACCATGTAACATGGGAACAAGTCACTAGCTCAGTCACAAGAGGACATTATCAAACATTTCAAGTTGCTATTGTGACATATGTCAAAAGCTTACATTAAATGGTTATGTGACTTACCAGGAACTCCAACAACTGCAAGAACAGGGTAGTAAATGTCTTCTACCTGATGGAGTATTGTTGGTTCACGCATTTTCTGTGAGACGTGATGGTTTCTACAGAAGAGCACAAGAAATAGAAACAGGAGTAGTCCACTCGGTTCTTCATGTCTGCTCCAACATTCAATAAGATCATGGCTGATCTTCTACCTCAACTCCGCCTTCCCACACTATTCCCATATTCCTTAAATTCCTAAGTATCCAAAGATCTATCGATCTTTGTCTTGAATATACTCACTGACTGAGCATCCATAGCCCTCTATGGTAGAGAATTCCAAAGATTCACAACCCTTTGAGTGAAGAAATTTCTCCTCATCTCAGTCTTAAATGGCCGACCACGTATTCTGAGACTGTGACCTTTAGTTCTAGACTCCCTATAAAAGGCCCTATAAAATTGCAGTAAGACTTCTTTACTCTTATACTCCAATCGCTTTATAATAAAGGCTAACATAACATTTGCTTTCCGAATTGCTTGCGGTACCTACATGTTAAATTGTGCTGATTCGTGTACAAGGACACCCAGAGTCCTCTGAATCCCAACATTTGCCAGCCTCTCCGCTTTTAAAAAATATTCTGCTTTTCTATTTTTCCTACCAAAGTGGACGACTTCACATTTCTCCACATTATATTCCACCTGCCACATTCTTGCCGATTCACTTAAGCTGTCTATATCCCTTTGTGTCCTCACAGCTTACTGTCCCACCTAGCTTTGTATCATCAGCAAACTTGGGTACATTACACTCAGTCTCCTCAACTAAGTCATTGATGTAGATTGTAAATAGCTGAGGCCCGAGCACTAATCCTTGCGGTATCCCACTAGTTACAACATGTCAACACGAAAATGACCCATTTATTCTTACTCTCTGTTTGCTGTCCCTTAACCAATCCTCAGCCCATGCTAATATATTACACCCAATCCCATGAGCAATATTTTCGTGTTAAAACCTCTTGTATGGCACCTTATTGAATGCTTATTGAAAATCCAAATACACTACATTCACTGGTTTCCCCCAATCTACCCTGCTAGTTACAACCTCAAAAAACTCTAAAAGATTTGTTAAACACAATTTCCCTTTCATAAATCCATGTTGACTCTGCTCAATCATATTATGATTTTCTAAGTGCCCTGTTAACAAGTCCCTAATAATAGATTCTCGTACTTTCCCTATGACTGATGTCAGGCTAACTTGCCTATAGTTCCCTGTTTTCTCTCTCCCTCCTTCCTTGAATAGCGGGGTTACCTTTGCTACCTTCCAATCCGCGGGGAACATTCTAAAATCTAGGGAATGCTGGAAGATCAAAACCAATGAATCCACAATCTCTGTAGCCCCCTCTTTAAAAACCCTAGGATGTCAGGTCCAGGGGATTTGTCACTTTTTGTCCTATTAACTCCTCCAGTACTATTTCTTTGCTAATACTAATTTCTTTAAGTTTCTCATTCTCTTTAGATCCTTGGTTCCCCACTATTTCCGGAATGTTTTCTGTGTCTTCTACCATGAAGACAGGTACAAAGTATTCGTTTACTGTCTCTGCCATATCCTTATTCCCCATTATAATTTCTCCTGTCTCTGTCTGTAAGGGAAATACATTTTCTTTCACTAATCTATTCCTTTCTACGTACCTATAGAAACTTTTACAATCTGTTTTTATGTCTCTTGCTAGTTTTCTCTTGGTGCCGGAGGAAACAGCTCTGCCTGATTACACGATACATCGAGAGGAGCCTCGTATTTATACAGGAGGGAAATCTCCAGTGAGATCATTCAGTTACAGCATTATTGTTATTAATTACAGTTCATTGAACAAACAAGAGGAGACAATCATGTGAAAACTCACCTGCTTATCATGGAATAAATTATATAAGTTACTGGAGCTTACACTGTCTCAAAGCAAGATATTCCATAGAAAATATAGTTGAATGTGACCCTGTTAAAGGAGTATCATTGATCCATCAAACATAGGTAGTTTCATCTATGGTATTGAAGTTTCTATGGGCCGTGTCCTTTCAATTCAATATTAAATGTCAGTAATTTTTAGACAGTTTTTAGTGTATTTGCCTCGTGTACTTGACACGGAAAGAGTTAAAAAACCCTCATTTTCTGTGCTTTGCAAATCGAGGAGCTTCGGTATTAAAGATATAAAAATCTTGTAAGCTCATTGTGTATTGAGCTCAGTAATGATAAATGCCTATACATTGTAGACGGTGATACCTGTGGACACCTGTGTGTTGGAATAACAGCTTGCATTTATACACCACCGATAACAGAACACTGTCCCAAGGTGTCTCACACAGACAGAAAGAAGATGGCCAAAGAGATGGGCTTTAAAGAGGGTCCATGCCTTTGTCTCTTCCAGACTCAGTTATTCCAATGCTCCCCCAGTCGGCCTCCCGTCCTCCACATTCTACAAACATCAGCTCATCCAAAACTCTGCAGCCCGTCTCCTGACCCGCACCAAGTCCCAGGCACCTATCACTCCTCTCCCTGTTGACCTACATTGGCCTCTGGTCCTCCGATGGCTCAAATTGAAAATGATCATCCCCATGTTTAAATCCGTTTACAGATTCACCAGTCCCTATCTCTGTAATCTCATACAACCCTCCCAGCCCACCCCAGAATTGTCCTTTTCTCTGACTCTGGTCTTTTGTGCACCCCTCTCCCTTTGAACCACCATTGGTGGCCGAGCCTTCAGTCACCAGTCACCACATCCCATCACTCACCCACCAACAATCTCTATCAATCATCACTCATATCTCACATTCATAGCTTCACCTCACCCTCACGCACTTAGCACTGCTGCACGCCTCACACCCACATCTCACAGCTGGCACACACTGCCAGCTATTCAAGCATGACAGGCACATCACCTAAACAGATTGCACGACACTCACTGACACACTTCTCTTTCTGTTGCAGAACAAATTGGCACATAACCGGAGGCAGCAGGAGCTCACCGGCGGGTTGAGGCATGGCTGTGTGTCCGTACCCCGATGGAGGAGACGGTGATCGCCATCATTGGAGCGGCTGTCGCTGAGGCCGTGGCCAACGGCGGGGCAGAAACCATCGAAGATGATGATATCCTCAAACCTAATCCTCCTTCTCACATCCCACTGCCTCCTCATCCCACAATGTCTTTTGATTTAAACGCTGCAGATGCTGCAAGCAGCACCTTTTAATTTCCCTCCTTCTCACACCGCAACCCTACCCTTGTGCCTTTCTCCTTCCTGATACCCAAGTACTGCAAACTGGCCAGGCAGTGGTGGAAGTGCAACAGGTGGAAGAGGAAGAAGACAGTGACGATGAAGAAACTCTGTCACTCAATATCACACACCAGCCACCAGCTCAGATACTGACACTGCATGTAATTTAGAGGATAGCTTAGTGGAGGGATCTACACGCGGTGAGACACTGGGCACGAGTGGCCTGCAGACAGGGCAGGGGGCAAGGTTAGCGCAGGTGCCAGCTCGCCGGAGGGCGAGGTCGCACACGTGTTCTGCTGCATTCGACTCAGATCAGCACTTTGATGGGGCGGCTACTGAAGAAGGCTGATGGGTGCACAATGTGACGCTTGGTGCATTGGCAGGGCTGTCAGAAATCCTGCATGCAATGTCAAGGAGCGTGGAGGAGTCCAGCACCAACTTGGCACAGGGTTTTGCTCAGAGCGTGGAGCCCATCCTTTCCAGCATGGAAGTGGTGGCCAACTCCGTTAGCACACTTGTCAACCCAACCATGATGCAGCATCTGATGGCCGATGTCTCAGCTTCCATGGCAGCACAAGCAGAAGCCCCTCAACATCTGGGTGCTGCAGTGGAAGCTCAGACTTCTGTCATGCAAGGTTGGCATTCATTGACTCTCTCTGAACTCACATCTTTCTCTAGTTTCTCTCCAATCTTCCCTCATGCCCTCTCGGAGCTTTTCTTGTCCATGAGACACACATTCTGCTCCCTCGACATTATTCGCACAAAACGGCTGACCACCCAACTTCCCTTCCTGGTCCCCATGTTAGCTGATATTGTTAACTGTTCCCCCCCTCAGGTACTGTCCTCCTACTCTTCAAATGTGCTGTCATCAGCTGCCTCTTCAGAAAATCCTCACATGACCACTCTGTCCTTGCAACCAAACACCCCAGCCCGAACTCCCTTTCCTCTCCAATGTCCTTGAACATGTGGTGAGCAGCCTTGTTGAACCACTGCAGTCCATGTGGGAAGGTGCTCCCGCAGTGCTGTTAGGGAGGGAGTTCCTGGATTTTGACCCAGCGACGATGAAGAAACACCAATATATGTCGAAGTCAGGATGGTGTGTGACGTGGAGGGGTACTTGCAGATAGTGGTGTTCCCATGCACCTGATGCCCTTGTCCTTCTAGGTGTTAGAGCTCATGGGTTTGGGAGGTGCTGTCGAAGAAGCATTGGCAAGTTACAACATCTTGTATATGGTACACACTGCAGCCACATTGCGCTGGTGGTGGCAAGAGTGAATGTTTAAGGTGGTGGATGGGGTGCCGATCAAGTGGTCTGCTTTGCCCTGGATGCTGTCAAGTTTCTTGAGTGTTGTTGGAGCTGTACTCATCAAGGCAAGTGGAGAGTATTCCATCACATTCCTGACTTGTGCCTCGTAGACGGTGGAAAGGCTTTGGGGAGTCAGGAGGTGAAACACTCCATCTTCCTTTGTGCTAGGTATGACTCCAGCTGGGGAGAGTTATCCCCCCGAATCCCATTGACTTCAATTTTACTAGGGCTCCTTGGTACCATGCTCAGTCAAATGCTGCCAAGATGTCAAGGGTAGTCACTCTCACTTCACCTCTGTAATTCAGCTATTTTGTCCATGTTTAGACCAAGGCTGTAATAAGGTCTGGAGCTGAGTGGTCCTGGCAGAATGCAAACTGGGCATCGGTTAACTGGTTATTGGTGAGTAAGTGGCGCTTGTTAGCACTGTTGACTGCACCTTCCATCACTTTGCTGATGATTGAGAGTAGGCTGATGGGGCGGTAATTGGCCAGATTGGTTTTGTCCTGCTTTTGTGGACAGGACATACCTGGGCAGTTTTCCACATTGTCGGATAGATGCGAGTTCTTTAGCTGTACTGGAACAGCTTGGCTAGAGGCGCGGCTAGTTCTGGAGCACAAGTCTTCAGCACTACAGCCGGGGTGTTGTCGGGGCCCATAGCCTTTGCTGTATCCAGTGCGCTCAGCTGTTTCTTGACATCACATGGAGTGAATTGAATTGGCTCTAGACTGGCATCTGTGATGGGGGGATATCAGGCGGAGGCCAAGATGGATCATCCACTCGGCACTCCGAGCTGAAGATGGTTGCGAACAGTTCAGCCTTGTCTTTTGCACTTGTATGCTGGGCTCTGCCATCGTTGAGGATAGGGATGTTCATGGAGCTTCCCACTCCAGTTGGTTGTTTCATTGTTCACCAGTATTCATGACTGGAAATGGCAGGACTGCAGAGCTTTGATCTGATATGTTAGTTGTGGGATCGCTTAGCTCTGTCTATAGCATGCTGCTTCTGCTATTTAGCATGCATGTGTTGCATCTTCACCTCATATTTAGGTACAGCTGGTGCTGCTCCTGGCGTGCTCTTCTACACTCCTCATTGAACCAGGGTTGGTCCCCTGGCTTGATGGTAATGTTTGAGTGAGGGATATGCCAGGTCATGAGGTTACAGATTGTGGTGGAATACAATTCTGCTGCTGATGGCCCACTGCACCTCATAGATGCCCAGTTTTGAGCTTCTAGATCTGCTCTGAATCTACCCCATTTAGCACGGTGGTAGTGCCACACAGCACGATGGAGGGTGTCCTCAGTGTGAAGACAGGACTTCATCTCCACAAGGACTGTGCGGTGGTCACTCCTAACAATACTGTCATGGACAGATGCATCTGCGACAGGTAGCTTGTTGAGGACGAGGTCACGTAGGTTTTGCCCTCGCGTTGGTTCTCTCACCACCTGCCGCAAGCCCAGTCTGGCAACTTTGTCATTCTGGACTTGGCCAGCTCGGTCTGTTGTGGTGATGGACATTGAAGTCCTCCACCCAGAGTGCATTCTGTGCCCTTGATACCCTCAGTGCTTCTTCCAAGTGGTGTTCAACATGGAGGAGTACTGATTCATCAGCTGAGTGAGGGTAGTAATCAACAGGAGGTTTCCTTGCCCATGATTGACCTGAATCCAAGAGACTTCATGTGGTCCAGAATCAATGTTGAGGACTCCAAGTGCCACTCCCTCCCAACTGCATACCACTGTGCCACCACCTGGAGCGGGTCTGTCCTGCCGGTGGGACAGGACATACCCAGGGATGGTGGATGAGTCTAGGACATTGGCTGAGAGGTATGATCCTGTGAGTATGAATGTCAGGCTGTCACTTGACTAGTCTGTGTGACAGCTCCCCCAATTTTGGCACAAATCCCCAGATGTTAGTGAAGAGGACTTTGCAGGGTTGATTGGGATGGGACATTTTGGGATGTCCTGGGGACACAAAGCACTATATAAATGCCAAGTGGTTTCTTTGTCAGTGAGGGAGCAAATGAGTTCATAGTGTCATAATCTCTCACGCATGCGATGGGAGATGACATCCCTGAGGGGTGCGCAAGTATTGACTGTGGCACGATAGGGCAGACACCCGGGATTGACAGATTAGCGGTCCTGAGCCATAGAGGTGGAATAGTAATGAGGGGTTAAAAATACTACAAGCAAAAGCATCAAAATAGATCATCAAAGCACTAAGGGGTGAAATTCAAACAGGATTCCTCATTCTGTACATGGACCACCTTTTATTCCAGCAAAATTACTGACAGGAAGAATTTGACACCTTCGGGTTGCATTAGTCTGGTATCGTATAAATGTAGAAAGACTGGAGAAATTCATTACTGGAAGGTGATCACTGCGTTATAGAGCAGCTCAAGTCTGAATTAGGTCGATTCTGTCACCCCACCAGTAACGTTATCAAAATAATGGTGGAGCGATGCAGCTTCCTTTCGCTTTTATTTTCTTCCCTTGCTCCCTTCACATCTGTAAATCCTGGCGCTGCCCATTGAAGGATTATTTACAGCTGCCTCTGCTTTAATATTGATGAAACCCAAATGGAAAGTGCTGGAGACGCTCAGTGGGTCGGGCAGTTTCTCTCTCTCTCTCTCTCTCTAGAGAGAGAGAGAGAGAGAGAGAGACGCTTCAGAACTGCGTTGAAACGATGTCAGCCGTGGCTCAGTTGGTAGCATGCTCGCCGGAGTCAGAAGGTCGTGGGTTCAAGCCCCACTCCAGAGACTTGAGCACAAAATCTAGGCTGACACTCCCAATGCTGTCTTTCGGATGAGACGTTAAACCGAGGCCCTGTCTGCCCTCTCAGGTAGACATAAAAGTTCCCATGACACTATCCCATCCTCCTCCTCATCCTCCTCCTCCGCCCGTCGCCGCTGTGATGCGGTTGCTATGGCGGTTGCTATGCAGATGGCGAGCAGCGCGCATGCGCGTCTCCTCAGGGGCTCCGAGGGGGCGGGGCCTGAATCATCAACAAAGCCTCTTAAAGGGACAGTCCACCCGAGAGCCCCGCCATATCTACACGCTGGACGGAATAGGAAAGAACCTCTCCCCTCTTTCCCTGCCCGATACTTGTTTAAAAATCTGTTACATCGCTAACTTCCTCCAGTTCTGACAAAGGGTCATCGACCTGAAACGGTAACTCTGTTTCTCTCTCCACAGATGCTGTCTGACCTGCTGAGTATTTCCAGCATTTTCTGTTTTTATTTCAGATTTCCAGCATCCGCAGTTTATTTGCTTTTGTATTCGAGGTTATGCTGGAACTGTATAAAACACTAGTTAGGCCACTGCGTTACCACATTACAGGAAAGATGTGATCGCGTTAGAGAGGGTACAGAGGAGATTTACGAGGATGTTGCCAGGACTGGAGAATTTTAGCTATGAGGAAAGATTGGAAAGGCTGGGGAAGTTGGGTGGTCAGCAGCTTGGTGGGAATAGGCTCGAGGGAGCAGGAAGTGGGTCTCATGGACAAGATGAGTGTGGAGAGGTCAAGAAGGGAGATCGGAGAGAAGTCCATGAGCTCCTCGCACTTGTTGTTGGAGGTGAGTGTGGAGGAGACAGGGGAAAGGGGTTTAAGAAGATAGTTAGCAGTGGAGAATAGAAGCCAGAATGATCCTGGAATAGTGAGCTGGTTTGTCAGACGAGAGCAGGACCCGATACTGCTTTATGTGGTCCAGCCAGATCTGGTGGTGAAAGGCTAAACCAGTTGTCCGCCATATCTGTTCAAGTCTGCGTCCCTTGGGCTTGAGGGAGGGAAGATGAGGGCCGTACCAGGGGGATCGGCCAGGGTGAGGGAGGGCACGATGGGCCAAATGGCCTCCTTCTGTGCTGTAAAGTTCTTTGATTCTATGATTCTATGAAGTAGTTGTGAGGACTGGCCGTTCTGGCGAGCCAGGCCCCACTCTATAGAGGGCTGCATGGCACCAATTTGTGGCAGTGGTTGTGAACCTCAGAAAGATCTGTAAAAACACCCAGGAAACTTCTGTCTGCTGGGGGAGTGAGGCCTCCACATTGAGCAGCCTCCCACCTTGCTCTGACTCTGAAAAACCACCACACCAGGCCAACCCAGCAATTGACTAATGGCCCCTTCTAATATGTAACTCCACGAACGGGCATTGCAAGATCATGCGGGGAGCAATATCTGTTTCTTTGAGGCTGAATTTGATAAATCCACAGCATTGACTGTTATGCATTATTTGTGCTGCAAGGTTGGTTTAGTGAGGCAAACTTCATTCATCGGTTCCCCCCATCCCCACCAGCTCTCGTTCTCCCCCCGGCTCCTGCTTCCCCCCCGACCCTCCCTGCCTCCTGTTCCTCCCCCCGACTCCTGTTCCCCACCTCCCCCCCCCCCGGCTCCTGCTCCGCACCCCGGCTGCACGTAGGGAGTGCCAGTGCGGAGGGCACAGCGCAGAGGGCCCAGGGTGGAAGACCCAGAGGAGAGGGACCCAGGCGGAGGGCCCAGCACGGAGGTCCCCAGGCGGAGCACCCAGGGTGGTGGGCCGAGCACGGAGGTCCCCAGGCGGAGCACCCAGGGTGGTGGGCCCAGCACGGCGGTCCCCAGGCGGTGCACCCAGAGCAGAGGGCCGAGCGAGGAAGGCCCAGCGTGGTGCATGCCCCCCACTTTCGACCTTCCTCCTTCCAGCCCAGAGGCCGGCAGGGCTGCCCCAGAGCTGCCATAGCCCGCCTGCCCTGCACTGACGAGGTCCGAAACCCACCCGCAGGCAAATCCCAGGACAGTTTGGGAAGTGTGTCTATAAATGAAGTAGCACGGTGATCCAGCATGAATTGCATGGAATGAGGGGCTGGATCTGTCTCTAATGTCAGGGTTATGTGGTGAGTGTGTGAGTGAGTGTGTGTGTGTGAGTGTGAATGTGTGAGGATGTGTCTATGAGTGTGTGAGAGGGTATGTCTATGTGTGTGAGTGTGAGGGTGAGGGAGCGTACGGATGTGAGAGTGAGAGTTTGTGTGTGTGAGTGTGAGGGTGTGTGTGTGTGTGTGTGTGAGGGTGAGTGTGTGTGTGTGTGTGAGGGTGAGAGTGTGTGTGTGTGTGTGTTGTGTGTGAGTGTGTGTGTGTGAGGGTGAGGGTGAGTGTGTGTGTGAGTGTGAGGGTGAGTGTGTGTGATGCTGAGTGTGTGTGAGTGTGTGTGTCTGTGAGTGTGTGTACACACTCCCGGTCACACAGGAATGGAAGATAGATCGATAGTTGTAACAACAGGATATCTATTTATTTACAATTTATAAATTTACAAATTTACAATTTATGGTGAAAAATTGCTCCGTTTGATGCTAAGAAGAGGAGATGGAGGAGGGTCGGGGCCTGTGTTTTTAGGCTTCATTCTGATGGCAACAGCAGCAGTTCCTGAGGCAGCGGTTCCACCAGGTGAGCCTCCGCGTGGGTCTTGCTGTGTTGTGTGAGTCCAGAATGGTGATACTACGCAGGACTGAAAGTTTCACCTGCTCATAAGGAATTGATTGCAGTTGAAGCCTCAGCACGCCAATTATCTCTGAGACCTGGTCCCCAAGTTCACTGCCTCGTCTTTTAAAGGTGATTTGTACGAGAACAGCGGCTGCAGTGGAAGAGCTGGGGTGTTGGTCGGACAGTCCTTTGAAGACCATGAAGAGTAAGTTGCCCAGCTGGTCATGGGGCAAACATTTGGAAATGACCTCTGTGTTAGAGAACATGATTGAAAGAGGACTGAAGTGTCAGGGTTAACGAGCTGTTCTCTGACTATTTTCAGTGCCTCTAACTGCTCCGTTTGCTGAGCCAGATTGGTGCCTTCACACGACAAATGAATGGCCAGGATTATATACAGTGTCCAGGGCCATCTGTCGAACAGGAAGCGATGGGTCTGCACAACGCGGCATCAGTCGTCCAATCAGAGTCCCCGTGTTATTTCCTGGCACTACATTATAAACATTGAGCTTCCTCCAGTAAAGTTTTAGCAGCTCTAAGGTCATTTCCATGGCTCTCTCTCGTTCATAGTCTTTTGCTGAACTGATCCAGGCCTCTGCATGATTGAAAATGGCCTCCAGTCCTTGAGGGGACAGGTCCTGAAGTAATATTTGCTTCAGCAGATTTTGCAGCGACTCTGTGGTTTGGGTATAAAATGTGGCCGACTCCTTTGTATTATCATTTGTGTCCTCGTCATTGTTCAGGTCTGGAGGTACCAAGCCAAAAGTACTGGTCAGGCAGGTTTGAATCAATTGGCAGGTGTCAGCTTGGTTTGATTCACTGTGTAGTTTCACGAGATGCGTGCAGGCGTCCACGGCTAACTGTCGAACAGGGCTCTGCAGCAGCTCGGGTGGCTCGGCCTCAATAAGATCCTGCATGTATGTGAGCAGCACCCTGTTTCTAATAAAGTTGGTGGGAAGTCTCCAGCGATTGATATATAGGGATCTGGCTATCTGAGTCACGGTCTGTATTAGGCTGAGCTTGAGTGTGAGATCCCTGGATTCAGCCTTTATCCCCTGCCCACTTGTAATTAAATGACTAACAGCTGGCAGAATGTGGCTCTCGATTGTGAACAGCAGTTCGTCAGGTGCACAGACTGCCATGTTCCCATAGCACAGAACCAGTGTGCTCTTGACTTTATCCAATTCCTCATCAGCCTTGACCCTAAATCTGTGGGAGTTAGCAAACTCCTCCAGGCTACTGAGCGTATCATCAAAATGTGCCATGGCACAGAAACCAATGGCGAGGGCTGCTCCCTCTCGCTCCGCACTCTCACTGTGCTGCACACTCAGTAGCATTTGGTGAAGCTCCTCCCTTACGTTCTTAGTGCGGGTCTGGCGGAGCACTGACGCAAGAGATTTATATAGAAAGCCCTTCTCTTGTGGGGAATGATGGTTGGTGTTGAGTTATTTTGCCATTTCATCAGCAAGCTGACATGTCCAGTCCTCGTCTTCAATTGTATTTAAAGCTAGGCACAAGACCACCAATAGTTTATTCTCCCATTCCGATTGGGACAGAGACTCCGCGGAATTTTCCAGTAAATGGTCAACTAATGGTGCCAGCCCGTCTTCCCACCACCTCACTGATTGTGAGTGGACATTGAGACTCAGGACTTTCAGTAGACTCAGTGCCGCAGCTCCTCGGCCTCCTCCCTGATATGGGCAACAAGACACAACGAGGAGCCGGGTCAGCAGTGCCTGGGCTTTAGGGAGATTGGCATCTTCATTGCAAGTAAGGGAAAAGCTTTCACTACCGGCTCACAGTTTCTTTTTCCCAATATGTGCTGAACAACTGCTGATTATTGTTAATGCCTTGGTGTACTGGGTCATAGTGACAAACTCCAGTAAGGATGGCCAAAGGACATCCTCCATCTTCGGTGCAGTTGTAATCAAACACATCACTCTTTCACACAGTGTAACTAATTCTTCACCTGTTCCTGGGTCTGGCTGATGATTGGGTGGTACCAGGGTCCCTGAATCAACGGGTGCAGCACACTGTTGGATGAGGAATTGCACCATTGCCTTTCCTCCCTCTGGCTCAAGGTAACCTTGCTCGGCCATGACACATATTACCTGGGCAATGAGCTTCTCCTGATTGCTGCTCTTGTCTAGAAGGACTGGTTTTATTGCAGCCACAATCTGAGCCTTCTTCCTCTCCAAGTGCGATGAGACTGATATGATGAGGTGCTTTAGTACAGTCAGTGTTCCTACTCTCATTTGTTGCTCAGCGTTCTCGAACTGCGATAAGAGAAATTCGACCATTTTGTCTGCATAAGCTGGGGCCAGAACTCTGAAACAGCGAAGGATCTCAGTCTGGTTCTTCACAGCAAGATCATCAGTAGACTCCGGCGAAACACAAATCAGCTGGTGGAGCTTGTTAAGAAGGATGTCCATTTGTGTATTTTGCCCGAGACACAATGGGCTGGATTTTCAATGACCCGTGGAGTCGGGTTTGGAGGCGGGGTGGGGGGGGGGGTTAAATTTGCAGATTCGGGGGTCCCGACCCCATCCCGACTCCAACTCGCCTCCATGCCAGTTTCTCTGGCGGTGGGTACCCGACTGGTCTGAGACCCGACTCCCCGAGGCGGGAAGGGATTAGTGACAATTAACTTCCTGTTAACAGGTTGTTAACAGGCAGTTTTTTGCATAATCCCTATTTTAAAAAGAAAAGTGTGGGCTTCCCGACAGGTGGCAAACACTCCAAGTTATCGGGGCGGGCCGTGGGTCTGCAGGGGTTGGAGGGGTCGATATGTCCCATGGGCAGGTGAGTGATGGGTGCATGTGTGCAGAGGTAAGTGTGTAAGGTAATTGTAAAGTGTGGGATAAAGATTTACTTACCTTAACTTCCTCCTGCAGTTGTCAGCCCTTCAGTTCTCGGGAGTCAGAAATCTCACTGGCACAGAAGACAGAAAGGCTGTGGTGCTGTCAAAAGTTTTAGCCTCTGTTTTCTGTGCTGAAATGATTTCTAACTCAGCCTGAGAGGAAGGACTGAAGTTAGAAATCATATTGTGAGTGTTTGACAGCTTCACAGAGCTGTCAAACGCTGATATTTCATCTGTCAAAAGCTCTTGACAGATGAAATGTCAAGCTGTGACATCACCTGTTGCCGGGTGGCCCTTAATTGGTCTGCTGAGCCCACTGGGTGGGCTCAACAACGTCAATCACGGGAAAATACAGTGGGTTGGCCACATCTCGATGGAGGCGGGTTCACAAGCCAGAATGTGTGATTCCCGACCCCAACACGACCCCAGATTCAAAATCCAGCCCTTTATCTGTGTCACAACATCCATCTCATGCAGAAATGCACAGTTTGGGCCACTTTGCTGTATTTTGTCCAGCCCTGGGTTTCTGTGTTGTCATGGTTTTCATTGTGAGGCCAGGTTACATAACCCCTCAGTTGTGATGTGGCCCTGGGTCATGTGCCCATATAAGTCCTGCCAGCTCTTTGTGGCACTTTAAGGTGGGTGGTGGGGGTTAAGGCCCAGACCTGAGATACAGACCATACGGACAAGGCAACATTCACAACCCTTGGCAGCCATATTGGATTGAGCAGCTGTTTGTTCCTAATAAAGAACCCACCGCACCACAGACACTCACAGTACTTGTGACAAAAGATGTAGAAATGGGAGCGTAGGACAGACATTTCTAGCAGAATTGTCCCAAATTGGGATCTTCATGTGTCAGGGATTGAAGCTGCATAATGATGTCATCAGGAAGTTGTTGTGACATCATAGAAATTTACAGCATGGGAGGAGGCCATTCGGCCCATCGTGTCCGCGTCGGTCGACAAAGAGCTATCCAGCCTACTCCCACTGCCAGCTCTTGGTCCGTAGCCTTGTAGGCCACGGCACCTCAAGTGCACATCCAAGTTCTTTTTGAATGTGGTGAGAGTTTCTGCCTCTAACACCCTTTCAGGCAGTGAGTTCCAGACCCCCATCACCCTCTGGGTGAAAACATTTCCCCTCAAATCCCCTCTAAACCTCCTACCATTTACTTTAATCTACGTCCCTGGTTTTAGACCCCTCTGCCAAGGGAAACAGTTCCTTCCTATCCACTCTATCTAGGCCCCTCATCATTATATACACCTCAATTAGGTCTCCCCTCAGCCTCCTCTGTTCCAAAGAAAACCACCCCAGCCTATCCAATCTTTCCTCATTGCTAAAATTCTCCAGTCCAGGCAACATCCTCGTAAATCTCCTCTGTACCCTCTCTAGTGCAATCACATCCTTCCTGTAATGTGGTGACCAGAACTGCATGCAGTACTCTAGCTGAGGCCTAACTAGTGATTTATACAGTTCAAGCATAACCTCCCTGCTCTTATATTCTATGCCTTGGCTAACAAAGGCAAGTATCCCGTAAGCCTTCTTAACCACCTTATCTACCTGTCCTGCTACCTTCAGGGATCTGTGGACATGCATTCCAAGGTCCCTCTGTTCCTCTGTACTTCTCAGTGTCCCACCATTTATTGTGTATTCCCTTGCCTTGTTAGCCCTCCTCAAATGCATTACCTCGCACTTGTCCGGATTGAATTCCATTCGACACTGTTCTGCCCACCTGACCAGTCCACTGATATCTTCCTGCAGTCTACAGCTTTCTTCTTCATTATCCACCACACGGCCAATTTTTGCATCGTCTGCAAGCTTCTTAATCATACCCCCTACATTGAAGTTTAAATCATTGATATATATCACAAAAAGCAAGGGACCTAGAACTGAGCCCTGCGGAACCCCACTGGAAACAGCCTTCCAGTCACAAAAACACCCGTCGACCATAGCCCTTTGCTTCCTACTTCTGAGCCAAATTGGGATCCAACTTACCACTTTGCCTTGGATCCGATGGGCTTTTACTTTCGTGTCCAGTGTGCCATGTGGGACCTTATCAAAAGCCTTGCTAAAATCCATATATACAAATCAAACACACAACCCCAATCGACCCTCCTTGATACCTCCTCAAAAAATTCAATCAAGTTAGTCAGTCATGACCTTCCCTTAACAAATCCATGCTGACTGTCCTTCATTAATCCGTGTCTTTCTAAATGAATTTTTCCTGTCTCTGACAATTTTTTCCAATAATTTTCCCACCACCGAGGTTAGGCTGACTGGCCTGTAATTACTCGGTCTATCCCTTTCTCCTTTTTTAAACAACTGTACGACGTTAGCAGTCCCCCAGTCCACCAGCACCACATCTGTAGCCAGAGGAGCAGCCCGTTGTGACATCAGAGTGGCCTATTGTGACATCAGAGTGGTCCATTGTGACATCAGAGCGGTCCATTGTGACATCAGAGCGGTCCATTGTGACATTTGTTCCACTCTTCTCTCCTTTAAAATCCTTGTTGTCTGTTGCCTACCACCCCAGATTTCTCACCCACATATCCTCCCTGCTTTCCTCCTTCTGCCTCTGCACTCAGTGACTCCTCATCCTCGCTCATTTCAATCTGCACCTCAACTCCCCTCATCCTTTCTTCTCCGATTTTACTGTAAACAAGCAGAGGGGTTCTGGGTGAATGGGACTTGGTGCGAGTTTGGACACGAGCAGCTGAGTTTTGGATGACCTCAGGTTTACATTGGGTAGAACGTGGGAGGCCAGCCATGAGTGCAATCGAATAGTCAAGTCTCGAGGGTCAAAGGCATGGATGAGGGTTTCAACAACAGATGAGCTGAGGCAGGGGTGGAGTTGGGCAATGTCACGGTGGTGGAAATAGGCTGTCTTAGTTATGGCTGTGGATATGTGGCCAAAAGCTCATTTCCAGGTCAAATATGACACCAAGGTTGCGAAGAGTCTGGTTCAGCCTCAGATAGATGCGATAGAGAGGGATGGAGTCAATGGCTGGAGAACGGAGTTTGTGGTGGGGACCGAAGACAATGGCTTCAATCTGCCCAATATTCAGTTGGTGGAAATTTCTGCTCATCGTTAGACAAGCCGTCTGACAACTTAGAGCCAGTCGAGGGTGGAGAGAAGTGCTGGTGAGGTAGAGCTGGGTGTCATCAGCATTAATGTGGAAACTGACGCTGTGGTTTCAGATGATGTCGCCGAGGGGCAGCATGTAGATGAGATAGATCCTTGGGGGACACCAGAGGTTATGATCAGGGACTGGGAAGAGAAGCCATTGCAGGTGATTCTCTGGCTATGATTAGATAGATAAGAATGGAACCAGGCGGGTGCAGTCCAACCCAGCTGGACGACGGTGGGGAGTCGTTGGAGGAGGATGGAGTGGTGAATCATCTCAAAGGCTGCAGATAGGTCGAGAAGGACGAGGAGGGATCGTTTACCTTTGTCACAGTCACATATGATGCCATTTGTGACTTTGAATAAGAGCCATTTCAGTACTGTGGCAGGGGTGGAAACCTGATTGGAGGGATTCAAACCGAGAAGTACCCCCGAGCCACAAATGAGAACAGCTTGTAAAAGAAGCTCACAAGGGCATAAGTCAATCACATTGTGGTGCCAGAACAACATTCTGCAAATTGACCCCCTTATATTGGTGGCCAGGCATGCTTAGAGCCTGTAAAACATACGTGGCAAATTGTGAGCCATGCTATTCGACTAGTAAGTCATCACTAAATTAAGCCACCACCATTGGCTCCTGTGAAAGCTGATGAGCCAATGGGAAAATTCTTTACTGACTTTATTGGACCACTTTCCCCATCTTTGGGATATCGACATGTTCTCGTTTGTGTGGATGGATGCACTTCCTTCTGCTGGCTGGTCCCCACAAAAACTGTTTGAGAAAATGCACTCGCCAGGGCTATTTCTGATATAATTACTGTAGCTGCTGCACCCAAAATCTTACACTCCGTTAAAGGTGGAGCCTTTGTATCCAAGGTCTTCAAAGCCTACTGTGAACAAAGGGGGATTGGCTTAGAGCACAGCACACCACGTCATCCACAATCAGCGGGGCTGGTGGAATGTAAAAATCGGGAAGTAATAAAGTTATTGGTCAAACTGTTGAGAATCAGGGGGAATAAGTGGACTGCCATCATTACGGAAGTACAGCTATCACTCAATAATGTGCCCATATCTGCATCAGGGACAGTGTCCCCTAAATCTCCATATTATCTGATGTATGGGGTTGAAATGCATACACCACTTACCCAGAGTTCTTTTATTGCCTCTACACACTTTGAGTCCTTGACCCGACAGCGACAGTTAGAAAAAAGAAGTAACAGAGGAGATTCATCGAATTGATCAGAAGATAAAGGAAGCAAATAGGCAGAAAAAATTGATAAATAAAGCATGGCAACCCATAGTAGGAGAATGGGTACAGGAAAAGAAGTTCAAGCAAAAACCTGGTTTAAGACCGAAGTGGAAAAAACCTGTTCAAATACATTCTGTTATTAACGAAAGAACAGTTCAAATACATGTTAATCAGCCGAATGGCAAGCATATTCTTAAAACTGTCTCCATAGACAATATCAAGAGATGTCCTGCAGGATACCGAAAAGGAGGAACAATACAAGGTGCAGTTGTATACTGTCTTTTAAGACCCAGCTTGGTGCACGACACAGGAAATGGATGCGATTGAATTACTGACGATGGGAAGTCAGAAAGTGTCGTCGGCTCTTCTACATGTTGCTTGGCAACGCATCAGGATTTGGATTTGCGTAAAGCAACAACCGAAACAAGGAAAGATCAACGAGTTACTTTAACGAAGGAGGAAGACATCGCGGATAAAGAAGGAATCAACTGAGTGTCTCGCAAGGCCTTTGTGAATACAAACATCTGTACACACGCTGGATTGAAGGGACAGCGTGTCAAGCTTCAACTAGTTTCCAATAACGTCTCCTTGTCTCGTATGAATAATTCACCTATACGGAACGTACATCTGCCGATTGGACATTCTAAGTACATGTTGTTTCGCTAATAGCATGACAATGTACTATCATCCTTTTAAATTGTGTTCAATTTAAAATAAGGCAAAACATTCTCCAAGGATGATTTAAAAGGAATTTTCATGTAACACATGATTATGAATCTCGTGAATTTAATATGCTATTGTAACCTTATGAGTATCATTGACCAAACTCTGCCCTGAAGTTTTAAGCTCATCTTTTGGTCAAGACGGGGGTGTGAAGGAAATAGCCATATTCCAAGAAATACATCATCCTATAAACAGATTTGATAATATTAAAACATGACAAACTGGGGTTAAAAATCTAAAAATCTCAACGACACAAGCCGTAAAACAGAAATACAGGCTTCTGAGATAAAGATCAGTTGTTAACAACGTTGTAAACATCACAAGCTTTGAAATGGGAAATGTTTGTAAATACAAAGACATGGCCCTATTGAAACAGCAGGCTGAAGGTTCCTCTATGTCTGAACATTGGAACGAACACAATGGAATGACCCAAGTAAAGTGTCAAAATCTAACACGTCGAACAGGTGCACAGAACATTAAAAAAAACAAGTGCCTTTGAAAAAATGACATCAAGTAAAAGAAATACCTGCCGTAAAATAGTTTCATGTTAAACTTAGAACAAGGAGACATGGGCCCAGAAATTTGACTCGGAGGCTTGCCGCGGGGGTAAGGATCGCGCGCGATCTTACCTACCGCGCCTGCCGTTGTGTTTCGGGCCCACACGAACTTCAGGTCCTGGGCCTCTCCCTGGTGCCGGCGCGCAGTGTGTGCGTATCCCAGAGGCGCAGTTAGTTCGATGCGACCTCTGGGATCACGTGGGCCATGGAGAGCCAATGACAGCACACCATCTTTCATTCATAGATTTGACAGGAGAACTGTCAAAACTATGAATACAAATTGCCCCCAAAAGAACAGCTAAACCTCAAATAAATTAAAGAAAAACCATCACATTAATAAAATAACTATAGTTAAATAAATTAACCACTTTAAACAAAAATTTTAATTTTTGAAAAAATTTAAATTCTTTTTAAAAGTTATAAAGATAAACTTACCTTTCTTTAAAGTCTCTAAAAAAGATAAACCTGTTGAAAAAATTTTAAAATAATACTTAATTAACTACTTACCTTGTTAAAAGGGGGTCTTACGCCTCCTTTCTTCATGTGTAAAATATTCCATACTTACCTTCGCGTTCAAACCTGAAAAAAAACCTAAGTGCGCTGCGTGCACACAGCCTGTAGTGCGCACGCGGTTGACTTAGGAACCGCCCCCTTCGCCATACCAGAAGTGCCGGTTTCCCGCGCATGCGCAGTGCATGCATGAAACCGGCACTTCGGGACCGAATACGCGAGAGTACACAGTTCATACTCTCCCGCATTCAGCCGAATTTTTGGGCCATGGTTCTTAATATAACCAATTGATTTAAATAAGAAATGCAAAGAACACCCTAGATGAAGTGCTTTTGAATTACAAATTGTAAAAAGTACCTACAGAGAGACTTTGTAGATATTACATCAATAGATGACACCAAGCAATCACATTGTTTATGTGTTAAACTTGGAATGCAAGGAGACAGGAGTCTGTGTTACAAACAGCAGAGGTGATTTAGAAATTCAATAGAAAGACTTCCTAAGAATGGCATCAAATAGATAAATCGATAATAACCATAAAAATGATAGGTTTTTGAACACCTAAAGGTAGAGACACAAGTCTGGTTGCAACAGCTGAATTGACAGTAAAAATTAGAAAACAATTCAATCGAGTATCACTAGAGACAATTAGCTTACATCAGCAGAATACTTCAAAGAAAATACCACTAAAAAAGAGTATAAAAATAAGATCTTTTCAGATGAAAAGTCAGAAGTCGCTGGAAGGGCAAGCGTTTCTCAACTTCACAGGCACGCTCTGTAAGTTTACAACTCTGAGTCTCGGGTAATCAAGGTATTTGATTTTGGTTGATATTCTGGATTAAGAAATAAGTAGAAGTGTGGAAATGAAATGAAGTTAAGATTTGAGAATAAGGATCTCTGAGAAGAAATGTATGCTATTTGTATTTTGAACGGTTAAAGTTGCGATTGCCATAACAGCTGTTAACTAAATGTCGGTTCTTTAGTAAATCTATGTATTTTTAGAATTGTCTCACAGAGTATTTCTGTATAAACTCGCGAACTCAGTTTCTGTACACTCTTCAGTAAGGAGTTGCAGAATTCTGGGTGGGTTTTCCGGACCCTCATAATATCCGGAAGGTTACAGTCTAGTTAAAATTATTAAAAGTGCTATCCGGAAGATGGAAACATCTTCACATCATTCCTTTCCTTTAGGGAGAGGCAGTGTGAACTTTAGACCCAATTAAGCGTCTTATAGAATTCGGCTATATTTAACTTTAGTTGAAGGTGAATGTCTGGGGAATATGCCTGATCTGGGGTAGTCCGAAAGGGCTAGGACTTGTAATTATCCCTTCAAGAGGGCATGAGGGGAGATCAGAGAGAAACTGGAGGAAGATGTGAGTTCAGGGCTAGGGCAGTGGCAAACCTTAGAGGAAGTTTCGCCTGGTGAGCTAGGGGAAGGAAGGGAAGTCACAGAGGCAGATGATCGGATGGTCGCAATCTTAGAGACAAATAAGCCCATGAACTCCTCGCACTTGTTGGAGGTGAGGGTGGAGGAAACAGGGGAGAGGAGTTTAAGAAGACGGTTAGCAGTAGAGAAAAGAAGCCGAGGGTTATCTTTGCATTCCAGAATGATCCTGGAATAGTGAGCAGTTTTGTCAGTGGAGAGCAGGACCCGATACTGCTTTATGTGGTCCAGCCAGATCTGGCAGTGATTGGCTAAACCAGTTGTCCGCTATATGCGTTAAAGAATGCGTCCCTTGGACTTAAGGGAGCGGAGATGAAGGCCGCACCAGGGGTAACGGCCAGGGTGAGAGAGAGTAATGGTTTTAACAGAGACTAGGGCATCAAAAGTGGTGGTGAGGTTGTTGTGGAGCAGATCGGTAGCTGCAGAACTGCCGCCCATGCTGAGGTGGTGCAGTCTACAGCCGGGCCTTCCAGGCCCAGAGCTGGTCGAGGGCGTCCTGCAAGGCCATCTGAAGTCTCCTGCACGGACACTCAGCAGCCTTCCACCAGCCGTGCTGCAGACTCTGGGCCAACACTTCGTAGGAGCACTAGAGTAGGCAAAGGCACAGTAACGAGAGGCACTAAGGGATTGCACAAGAGTGAATAGGTAATAATGTTGCTGTAAATATGTGTTCACTGATTATTGATAAATTTATTAATTCAGTTTGGATTATTTTGTGGTGTCTCTCATTTTAGCTTTGCGCTGTGATATGGGCTGTGACAGGGATGGAATGATGGGGATGTGGTGAGCAACGGGGATCTGGGGTTTAATTTATTGAAACCGCAGTCTGATGAGGTGGTCACAAACTGTCCTTCCGGACGGCCAATTGAGTGGCTGCCTCCTCCCTCACTCCTGTTCCCCCTCCTCCTCCTCCTCCTCCTCCTCTTCATCTTCATCTTCCTTCTCGTCCTCCTCCTCCTCCGCATGAGGAGAGATTGGGTCGATTGGGTTTATATTCGCTAGAGTTTAGAAGAATGAGAGGGGATCTCATTGAAACTTATAAAATTCTAACAGGACTAGACAGACTAGATGAAGGAAGGATGTTCCCGATGGCGGGGGAGTCCAGAACCAGGGGTCACAGTCTAAGGATAAGGGGTAAGCCATTTAGGACTGAGATGAGGAGGAATTTCTTCGCCCACAGAGTGGTGAACCTGTGGAATTGTTTACCACACAAGGCAGTTGAGGCCAATTCATTAAATATATTCAAGAAGGAGTGAGATATATTTCTTAAGGCTAAAGGGATCAAGGGATATGGGGAGAAAACAGGGACAGGGTACTGAATTTGGATGATCAGCCATGATCTAATTAAATGGTGGAACAGGCTCGAGGGGCCGAATGGCCTACTCCTGCTCCTATCTTCTATGTTTCTATGTTCCTCTTTCTCTTCCTCACCCTCATCCTGAGTCGGTCCCGCAATCCCTGGTGTCAAGGGCTGGGCCCTCATGATGGCCAAGTTGTGGTGCATGCAGCAGACAACGACGAAGTGGGACACCTCCTCAGCCGAGTACTGGAGGGCTCCTCCCGAGCGGTCAAGGCAACGGAGCCATTTCAATCTTTCTCGCTGTCTCTGCTCCCTCCACCGTAGATCCTGGAGGGCGAGGTCGACTACCAGTACAGACCCCATTAATGTAACTAAATGTAGCTCTTAGATATGTTGTGAGAATAAATGTAACTAATTCTTAGTAGCCACAACACTCCTGACACTAAACAACCTTTAAATGACTGAATTAAACTGTGGCACAATGTCAAACTGACAAGGAAGCAGTGAAACAGCACGAACAGGACAGCTGCGACTCATTACTCATGATCCCTTTAAGTAGCGCCCCTGGAGCCGGCATCCACCTGCTTGACGTCTCCTCTCCCTGTCACTGTCGGGGCGAGGCGCTAAGGCAGGGGGCGACAATGAATTGTGCAGATTGGGCGCCCAGTGAGCATTGTACGCCCTGTGACATCACGATCTGCCTGGCGCTGAGGTCCCCGGCGTTAACTCGTGGTGGCGGCGTTACGAGGGGAGGCGCATTTGGCGTCCATCGCTGGAGTCACCGCGCCCCGGTGCTACTGTATCAGCGCCCCATTAGCGCCCCCACCAGGCTCTAACTGGAGGCGCTAACCAACTGAATTTTCTCCCTTGGGATTTTGCAAGTGCAGATCTAAGTGAGTTGGGAGAGAGTTTTTTCCAGGGGCGGTCACAAATGAAAGTAGGGTTGGGGCAGGGAGGTGGGATGCGGGTGGTGAGAGATACAAGCAAAGGTCAGAGATGGCTTCATCTGTAATTGACACGATGGGTGTAGCGAGGCCACGAGAGATGGCAAGGTCAAGGGGGTGGGCGTGAATATGTGTTGGAGAGTTTACAGGGAGGGAGAGATTAAGGGAGGATAGGAGCGCAGTGAACTCAGTGAAGAGAGAACAGGATGAATTGAGACGGCGGCAGGAGAGAAGGAATGTTGAGTAGGGTTGGAGTAGGGATTTGGGAGGGCAGATTACCCGAGAGAGGAGAAATGAAAGGAGGCATGATGACGGGAGAGAGCAGTCAAGGAGGGGTGGGGAGAAAAGAAAAAGGGTGAGAAAAAAGTGGAAATAGAAGTGATCTGCTCGGGTCCGGAGTGGCAGCCAAAATGTGCACAGTCTGAGTCCTGCTATCGTGACTGACTCCTACCCCACCCGCGAAGGTTTCAACAAATAAGAAGTGATTTGGAATAAAAAAGGATTAACCTCTGTGGAAGGTAAGACGTTGCCTTTGGCAGGGCTGATCCAGTCGGTTCTGGCAGAGGCTGAGAGGAGGCAACAGCCCTTGGGGTGGTTAAAGTCCAAACCCATTCTAAAATCGCCCCCAGGGCCAGTGGGAATGGCAAGGCAGATCAGCTAGTCAAGAAGTTTGAGATTGCCCAAGAAGTGTGAGGGTCAGATGAGTAACGCTCAAAGTGATCCTGGGCCCAGAGTTAAAACGCTCTCTGGCAAAGCTTGTGATTTCAAATAAAACTGTTGGACTATAACCTGGTGTTGTGCGACCTCTCAATTTTGTCCA
The DNA here is from genome assembly GCA_030390025.1 of Squalus acanthias. Classification (NCBI taxonomy): domain Eukaryota; kingdom Metazoa; phylum Chordata; class Chondrichthyes; order Squaliformes; family Squalidae; genus Squalus; species Squalus acanthias. The sequence goes on along the minus strand of CM059425.1, from coordinate 99,370,008 downwards.
CCCCAGTCCAACACCGGCATCTCCGCATCATGTCCCAGTGTCCAGGGCCTGTGGAGAGATTTTCAGATTGGTTACATTGCGCATTTCACAGGGCTCAGAAAGGCAACCAGTGCGTCGCGGTTATCATTGACTGTTATTCCAAATGAGGTGAAGTTGCAAACATCATAAATTGAAAAACTGTTTGGAGAGAAAAAGGATAAATGAGTCTGTGATATAATAAAGGAGAAAGGGAAAGATTCTGTCCCTATTCTGCTGTTAAAGGCTGCGAGATTTCAGTCTGGTGTCTCTTTGAAAAGCCTGTGTGACTGTTTTGGTGCCGCTGGCTGTGGCTCCGCCCTCTCTTCCCTTTTGTGTAAGAATGTTACAAAGGATTTCTTTCACTGTGAAAGCTAACTTTCTCTTCAATTATATTACAGTCATTTGGAACATAAGAACATAAGAAATAGGAGCAGGAGCAGGCCATTCGGCCCCTCGAGCCTGCTCCGCCATTAATGAGATCATGGCTGATCCGATTTTGGCCTCAATTCCACTTTCCTGCCGCTCCCCATAACCCTTGACTCCACGATAGCAAAATACTGCAGATGCTGGAAATCCGAAATAACAACAGAAAACGCTGGAAAAACTCAGCAGGCCAGGCAGCATCCGTGGAGAGAGAAAGAGAGTTGACGTTTCAGGTATTTGATTTCCAGCTCTTCCCAGTTCTGATGAAAGGTCATCGACCTGAAACGTCAACTCTCTTTCTCTCTCCACGGATGCTGCCTGGCCTGCTGAGTTTTTCCAGCGTTTTCTGTTGTTATTTCCTTGACTCCACTGTTGCTCAAAAATCTGTTTATCTCAGCCTTGAATATATTCAATGACTCAGCTTCCACAGCTCTCTGGGGTAAAGAATTCCAAAGATTCATGATCCTCTGAGAGAAGAAATTCCTCCTCATCTCCGCCTTAAATGGGCGACCCCTTCTTCTGAGACTATGCCCCCTCGTTCTAGATTCCCTGACGAGGGGAAACATCCTCTCAGCATCTACCCTGTCCAACCCACTCAGAATCTTATATGTTCCAATAAGATCACCTCTCATTCTTCTAAACTCCAATGAGTATAGGCCCAACCTGCTCAACCTTTCCTCATAAGACAACCCTTCCATCCCAGGAATCAACCTAGTGAACCTTATCTGAACTGCCTCCAATGCAAGCATATCCCTCCTTAAATAAGGGGACCAAAATTGTGCGCAGTACTCTAGGTGTGGTCTCACCAGCGCCCTATACAGTTGTAGCAAGACTTCCCTACTTTTATATTCTATCCCCCTTGAAATAAAGGCCAACATTCCATTTGCCGTTGTAATTACTTGCTGCACCTGCATTTAACTTTTTATGCTTCATGTAGGAGGACACCCAATCCCTCTGTACAGCTGCATTCTGTAGTCTTTCTCCATTGAAATAATATTTTTCTTTTCTATTCTTCCTACCAAAGTGGATAACTTCACATTTTCCCACATTATACTCCATCTGTCAAATTCTTACCCACTCACTTACCCACCCACTATCTGTACCCCTTTGCAGAAGGGGGGATTTTCCCAGCCCTGGGGAGACGGGTTTGGAGGCAGGACTGCCGGGAAAATGGCAGAAACTGGGAACGGGTACCGAACCCGCTCCCAATCCACCTCCGTGCCATCTTCCCGGGATGCTGGTCCCCGACTCGCGCAGGAACCCGTCTCCTCAAGGCGAGAAGGGGATTACAGCCACTTAACTGCCTGTTAACAGTTAAGGCAATTAAGAGGCTTATCCCCATTTTACCAACACAGGTGCGGGCTTCCCAACATCAGGAAACCCCGCCAGGGTCAGCGAGGTGAGCAGTGGGTCTGCGGGGGTGAGAGGGGTCGAAAAATGCACTGTGGAGGTGAGTGATGGGTGCAAGTATGGAGAGGTAGGTATGGGAGGTGAGTGAAAAGTGTTAGAAAAAGTTTACTTACCTTTGCTTCTTCCTGCAGGCTTCAAACCTTGGGGATCCGGAGGTGTCTCATCTCCACGGCAGAGATGACAGAATGGCTGCTGCATTCTCAGATGCTTCTCAAAGCTGTCAAACGATGACAATTCATCTGTCAAAAATTTTTGACAGATGAAACGTCATACGCTGACGTTCTCTGTCACCGGCTTTCCCTTAGTTGGCCCGCAGGGTGGGCTTAACAAGGTCAATCAAGGGAAAATAGCGTGGGTTGGCCGGATGTCATTGGGGGCGGGACTGAAACCCAAAAACCAGCAGTCCCGCCCCCAACGCCCCCATTGATAAAATCCAGCCCTTTATGTCCTCCTCACAACTTGCTTTCCCACCTATCTTTGTATCGTCTGCAGATTTGGCTACAATACTCTCGCTTCCTTCATCCAAGTCATTAATATAGATTGAAAATAGTTGAGGCCCCAGCACTGATCCCTGTGGCACCCCATTAGTTACAGATTGCCATCCTGAAAATGACCCATTTATCCCGACTCTCTGTTTTCTGTTATTTAGCCAATGCTCTATCCAATCTAATATATTATCCCCAACACCATGAGCTCTTATCTTATGCAGTAACCTTTTATGTGGCATCTTGTCAAATGCCTTTTGGAAATCTAAATACACTACATCTACTATTTTCCCTTTAACCACTCTGCTCGTTACCTCCTCAAAGAACTCTAATAGATTTGTCAAACACGATTTCCCTTTCATAAAACCATGTTGACTCTGTTTGATTGTATTATAATTTTCTAAATGCCCTGCTACTACTTCCTTAATAATGGATTCGAGCATTTTGCCAAATACAAATGTTAGGCTAACTGGCCTACAGTTTCCTGCTGTCTGTCTCCCTCCTTTTTTGAATAAGGGCGTTACATTTGCAGCTTTCCAATCTGCAGGGACTTTTCCAGAGTCAAGGGAATTTGGAAGATTACAACCAATGTATCCACGATCTCTGCAGCCACTTCTTTTAAGACCCTAGGATGCAGGCCATCAGGTCCAGGAGACTTGTCAGCCTTTAGACCCATATATTTGCCTAGCATTTTTTCGCTAGTGATAGTGGTTGTTTTAAGTTCCTCCCTCCCTTTTGCCCCTTGATTTTCTACTATTACTGGGATGTTTTTAGTGTCTGTACTGTGAAGACAGATACAAAATATTTGTTCACTGCCTCGGCCATTTCCTTGTTTCCCATTATTATTTCCCCAGTCTCATTCTCTAAGGGACCAATGTTTATTTTAGCTACTCCCTTCCTTTTTATATACTTGTAGAAACTCTTCCTGTCAGTTTTTATATTTTTTGCTAGTTTACTCTTATAAGCTATTTTCTCCCTCTTTATTATTGTTTTAGTCATCCTTTGCTGGTTTCTAAAATGTTCCCAATCTTCTGGTCTACCACTAATCTTTGCAACATTGTATGCTTTTTCTTTCAATTTGATACCATCCTTAACTTCCTTGGTTAGCCATGATTGGTTCATCATTCTCTTCGAGTCTTTCTATCTCCCTGAAATATATCTGTAAAGCACTTTGAGACGTCCGGTGGTTGTGAAAGGCGCTATATAAATGCAAGTCTTTCTTTCTTTCTTCTTTCTTACGCACTGAAATATTTCTTTGTTGAGAGTCATGAAATATCTCCTTAAATGTCTGCCACTGCTTATCTACCGCCTTACCTTCTAATCTATTTTCCCAGTCCACTTTAGCCAACTCTCTCCTCATACCTTTGTAATTGCCTTTATTTAAGTTGAATATTCTAGTTTCAGACCCAAGTTTCTCACCTTCAAACTGAATGTGGAATTGTATCATATTATTATCATTCTTCCCTAGAGGATCCTTTACTATGAGATCATTAATTATTCCTGTTCCATTACACATTACCAGATCTAAAATAGCCTGTTCCCTGGTTGGTTCCACAACGTATTGTTCCAAGAAACTGTCCCAAATACACTCTATGAGAACTCATCCTCAAGGCTGCTTTTGCCAATTTGATTTGTCCAATCTATATGAAGATTAAAATCACCCACAATTATTGCAGTACCTGTCTTACAAGCCCCCATGATTTCTTGATTTATACTCTGTCCTATAGTGTAGCTACTGTTAGGGGGCCTTTAGACTACTCCCACCAGTGCCTTCTTTCCCTTACTATTTCTTACCTCCACTCAAATTGATTCTGCATCTGGAACTTCCAAGACAAGATCATTTCTCACTATTGTAATGATCTCATCCTTTATTAACAGAGCTACCCCACCTCCTTTTCCTTTCTGTCTATCCTTCCGAAATGTCAAATACCCCATAATATTCAGTCCCCAGCCTTGGTGACGTTGCAACCACGTCTCTGTGATGGCTATTAGATCATACCCTTTTATTTATATTTGTGCTGTCAATTCATCTTACTTGTTACGAATGCTGCGTGCATTCAGATAAAGAGCCTTTAATTTTGTCTTTTTATCATTTTTCCCTACTCTGACCTTATTTGCTGGTGCACTCTTATGTTTGTACGCTCTGTTCCTTCCTGTCACACTCTGGTTTTCATTGCCCATATCGCTACCCTGCACTATTGCCCTGTCCTTTCTCTTTAACTTTCTAAATTTCCCCCCATTTGAACCCCCCCCACCCCCCCACTATTTAGTTTAAAGTCCTTTCTACAGCCCTAGTTATTTGATTCGCCAGGACACTGGTCCCAGCATGGTTCAAGTGCAGGCCGTCCCAACGGAACAGCTCCCTCTTTCCCCAGTACTGGTGCCAGTGCCCCATGAATCAAAACCCATTTCTACCACACCAATCCTTGAGCCACGCATTCAACTCTCTGAAAGACACCTGAAGGAAGAAAAGATTATGTCATTTTCTGTAAGCACGTGCTATTTGGATTATTTTATCCTTTCTGTAGTGTTTAGTTAATAAAATATTGGTTTGAATTAAATTGGAACCATTGAGGTTAATGAACCTATTAAATTGTGAAAAGCCGACTTTCATTGTGGCCACAGTGAAATTCTGGTTATTATTTTAAATTATCTGAACGTTTCTAATTCCGGACGGGAGACTTTCTCATTTCAAAATTACCAGTTTATAGTTCCATAAATGCTTAATGATTTGAATTGAAATTTTGGGACATTGGAGGTGATTATGCTTCTTTAATCATCCTGGTTGTACAGGAAACTCATGGGGTTGGAAAACTCTTAAACAATCTGGTATCAATGTACATTCTAGTCCAAAAATGTGCGGGTTAGGTTGATTTGGCTATGATAAATTGATCCTTAGTGTTAGGGGGGGATTAAATATGTGGGGTTACTGGGATATGTTAGGGGGAATTAAATACGTGGGGTTACGGGGATAGGGTGGGATATGTGTCGGTGGAGGCTCGATGGGGATTCTATGTGAGAGAGCAGGGACAGGGTACTGGATTTGGATGATCAGCCATGATCGTATTGAATGGTGGAGCAGGCTCGACGGGCCGAATGGCCTACTCCTGCTCCTAGTATCTATGTTAATCTATGTAGTGAAAGTCAGGAAAGTGCCAGTGAGAATAGTAAATTGAGAGCTTTCCCTTGGAGATGTTTGTGTCCTTGCCTTTGAACAATAAAAAAACTGCATTTGATATTCTGGCCACTACCCAAGACATCGGGACCATGCAGGGGGAGATGAGCAAAGATCTCCAGACACCCCACGATGTGTAGCACAGAGTGGGCTGGCAAACACCTAGGAGGAAAGTGAGCATGGAGGAGAGCTGAGAGAGCACAATTATCACCAGAAGAGGATCTGGTGGAACTGTCCTGTGACTGCTCCTTCGAACAGAGGAGGATCAGGTGTAACTGTCCTGTGACTGCTCCTTCGAACAGAGGAGGATCTGGTGGAACTGTCCTGTGAACGCTCACTCGATCAGAGGATGATCTGGTGAAACTGACCTATGACAAACTTCTCGAAATGAAGAGGAGCTGGTGGAACTTTCCAGTGACCGCTCGAACAGAAGAGGAGCTGATGTAAATGTGGTGTGACCACTCGAACAGAATAGAAGCTCATGGAACGGTCCTGTGAACGCTCTCTCAAACAGAAGCAGAGCTGGTGGAACTGTCCTGTGAACGCTCACTCAAACATTACAGGAGTTGGCGGAACTGTCCTGTCAACGTTCAGTCAATCAGAAGAGGAGTTGGTGGGAGTGTCCTATCATTGTTCGATCAGAAGACAAGCAATGGCTAGCATTTACAGAATTAATACATAATTGACAACAAATATACATTCTTTTTTTACCATTATTCCCTGCTGTGACCTTATTCTCTGCTGCAGTGCTACCATTAAACTCTCTGTCCCTTCCTGTCACACTCTGCTTATTTTTACCCAAATCGCTACACTGCTCTATTGCCTTGACCTTTCTCCTTAGATTTCTAAATTTCCACTCACCTAACCCCTCACCCCCTTTTTTAGTTGAAAGCCCGATCTACAGCCCTATCTACACCATGTGCAGCTTGTATATCAGAAGAGATTGTGGAATGATGAGGAAATGGGATGTGAGAAGGAGGACAATATATGAGGATACCAGCATCTTTTATTCTGTCAGCCCCACCGCTGGCCAAGGGATCAGACATGCCCTTGCGAAGAATGGCCAGCACCGTCTCCTCCAAAGGGGGTGAGGTGAAGCTCGCACTGTGAGGTGTGCCTCGTGTTTGGTAGAGATTGTTAGTAGGTGAGTGATGGGTGGGGTCATGCATTGAGCAGTGTGTGAGGCTAGTGGTGCAGTTAGTAGGAGGCTTTTGAAGATGCATTCAATGACCTTGACCACTGGTCTGAGGTCATTAAACTTCTTTGGGCAGTGGAGCCAGATCCTGGGGGTGACACTGCTGGCAGTGACGGCCTCAGCGATCTGGTCCCCCATCCTACTTTCTGGAGGGCCTCCTGGCCCCCTGTGGGTAGAGGAACTCTCTTCCAATGTTGACCCCCTGCACAAACCTCGAGTGCTGCGTCCGAGATGCTGGGTGCCCTTTCCCAGGCCTGTTGAGCCATTTATGTTGGAGCAGAAGCACTTTTAACATATTTTAATGCAGAAGGCAGTTAAGCTTTAACAGCTGCAGAGTGCCTAGTTTGGAGTGATTTTTAATTTTTTTGCAGAATGTAGTTCAACATTAAGGGCTTGAGACTGCCTAGTTTAGAATGAAAGTCAGCAGCTTTCCACCAGTTATGCTGCAGCCACTGGGGTAGCGCTGCATAACATCACTAGGATAGGCAAAGGCACACACAAGACAGTCACTTAGGGATTGCACAAGGGTGATTATTTGATTTTTTGATGTAATATTGGATGTACATATGTAGTACTGCTTCACGCACGTTCTTCCATGCGTGGTTTGGAGAGCATGGAATGCAGAGCAACGACGTCCAAAATCGCAGTCGTGCATCAATTGAGGCGATGCACGCCGATTGAGGGCACGATCTGGATATTTACATGTGAGAGGCGGGCGGAGGCAACGGCAGCGTTAACGACCTCTCCAAAATGGCGGCCGCCTTACCGGCCAGCGCTACACTCCCACATTTCGCGGCCATGGTCTTAGTTCCTGGGGCTAATGATGACACAGGCCTGGAAATCCCCAGGGGGAATCTCCAGCTTTTGTGCTGTAACTTCGGAGGGAGACCAGCGGAAACACCTGAGAAATGGGGTAATTGGCCACGTTCAGCCCTGTGGAACATGTCTCGAACTGTCTGCCGCCCAATGATGTTACAGCGGGAGAACTGCTGCGCAATTTCAGCCTCACAATATTTTTCACCACTCGGTCTTTCAAAGAAAGCCCGTGAGCAATAACAGGATAATCATGTGACAGGGGTTTTACAGTCTTTATTATAATATGTAGACATATGTATCAATCACGATTGTCGCAAAGTTTTCAGTATAAGAATTGTATTTGAGACCATTTAGCCGGACAATACGGATGTAACTCACGCAATAACTGTGGTCAGCTATTGTTCAATTCAGAATGAGTTGCAATGCTAGAAATCTGAAGCTAGGAGCTATTGGGAGCAGCAGTGGGAGCGGACCGACCTGTGAGGGAGCAGGCTAAAGAGGAGCGAGGAAATAAAGCCCGAGGCTCGAGGCCCAGACCGAGCTATTGGGAGCAGCAGTGGGAGCGGACTGAACTGTGAGGGAGCAGGCTAAAGAGGAGCGAGGAAATAAAGCCCGAGGCTCGAGGCCCAGACCGAGCTATTGGGAGCAGCAGTGGGAGCGGACCGACCTGTGAGGGAGCAGGCTAAAGAGGAGCGAGGAAATAAAGCCCGAGGCTCGAGGCCCAGACTGAGCTATTGGGAGCAGCAGTGGGAGCGGACCGACCTGTGAGGGAGCAGGCTAAAGAGGAGCGAGGAAATAAAGCCCAAGGCTCGAGGCCCAGACTGAGCTATTGGGAGCAGCAGTGGGAGCGGACCGACCTGTGAGGGAGCAGGCTAAAGAGGAGCGAGGAAATAAAGCCCGAGGCTCGAGGCCCAGACTGAGCTATTGGGAGCAGCAGTGGGAGCGGACCGACCTGTGAGGGAGCAGGCGATTTAAAGAACAACAAAACAAGGAGTGACGTCACAGGAAAGCAGGGAAGTGATTGGATGGTCAGTATTTTGCTGTTTTCTTGGGCATTGGTTTAATTTAAGAGCCGGGATTAAAAACTAAACGTTCAAAACTTAAACACTTAATTAATTAAATACATTAGAGATGGCAGGGCAGGTGATGTGTTACTGCTGCAACATGTGGGAGCTGGTGGACACCATTGAGGTCCACGGCGACCACATTTGCAGTAAATGTTGGCGGCTCGAGGAACTTCGGCTCCATGTTGATGAGCTGGAGTCCGAGCTTCAAACACTGCGACACATCAGGGAGGGGTAGTGTTACCTGGACGCTGTGTTCCAGGAGGCAGTCACACCCCTTAAATTAATTTATTTAAATTTGGTCCGTGGTCAGGGACAGATGTGTGTGACTACAAGCGAGGCAGGTGTGGGGAACCAGGGGTAGTGATGGAGGAGCCTCAGCCCTTGCTCTTGTGCAATAGGTACGAGGTTCTTACTCCCTGTGTGGACGAGAGCAGGGACTGCAGGGAGGATGAGCAAACTGACCACAGTACCGTGGTACAGGGAGCCATTCAAGAGGGGGGAGCAAAAAGAAATGTGGTAGTGGTAGGGGACAGTAGAGTTAGGGGGATAGAAACTGTTCTCTGCAGCCTAGAGCATGAGTCCCGAAGGCTGTGTTGCCTACCTGGTGCCAGGGTAAATACCATCTGCTCTGGGCAGGAGAAGAACTTGGAGTGGGAAGGGGAGGATCCTGTTGTCGTGGTCCACGTAGGTACCGACGACATAGGTAGGACAAAGAAAGAGGTTCTGGTGAGAGAATTTGAGCAGCTAGGGACAAAATTAAAAGCAGAACCACTAAGGTAATAATCTCTGGATTATTACCTGAACCATGAGCAAATTGGCATTGGGTCAATAGGATCAGGGAGATGATTGCGTGGCTCAAAGATTGGTGTGTTAGAAGTGGGTTTCAATTCGTGGGGCACTGGCACCAGTACTGGGGAAAGAGAGAGCTGTTACGTTGGGACGGACTACACCTGAACCATGCTGGGACCAGAGTTCTAGTGAATCGAATAACTAAGGAGGTAGAAAGGGCTTTAAACTAAATAAGGGGGGGAGGGTCCCGGTGGAGAGAAATTTAGAATGCTAAAGAGAAAAGACAAGGAAGCAGTGCGGAGAAGTGATTGGGGCAAGGATAACCCGATTGGGTCAGGAAGGGACAGAGCGTACAAACAAAGGAGTGCACTAACAAAGAGGGTCCGGGTAAGAAAAAATGGTAAGAAGGCAAATAGGGCCATAGCACAAAAAATGTTAAGATGTCTAAAAATGTTAAACAGACAAATCTAAAGACACTGTACCTGAATGCACGAAGCATTCGTAATAAGGTAGACGAATTAACAGCGCAAATAGATGTAAACGGTACGATATAATTGCAATTACGGAGACATGGCTGCAGGGTGACCAAGACTGGGAGCTGAATATCCAAGGATATTCGATATTTAGGAAGGACAGGCAAAAAGAAAAGTAGGTGGGGTGGCGTTGTTAGTAAAGGATGAAATCAGAGCAATAGTGAGAAAGGAAAGGCCTGTAAAATCAAGATGTAAAATCAGTCTGGGTGGAGCTAAGAAGCACCAAGGGGCAGAAAACATTGGTGGGAGTTGTCTAGAGGCCTCCAAACAGTAGTGATAATGTAGGGGATGGCATCAAACAGGAAATTAGAGATGCATGTAACAAGGGTACTACAGTAATCATGGGAGACTTTAATCTACATATAGATTGGCCAAAGCAAATTAGCAATAATACTGTTATTACTATGGTAGGACATTTAGGACTGAGATGAGGAGAAATTTCTTCACTCATAGGGTGGTGAACCTGTGGAATTCTCTACTACAGAAGGCTGTGGAGGCCAAGTCACTGAATATATTTAAGAAGGAGATAGATAGATTTCTAGACACAAAAGGCATCAAGGGGTATGGGGAGAGAGCGGGAATATGGGATTGAGACAGAGGATCAGCCATGATCATATTGAATGGCGGAGCAGGCTCGAAGGGCCGAATGGCCGACTCCTGCTCCTATTTTTCTATGTTTCTTTGTTTCTAGAAAGGAAGCTCTGGCTCAAGATGAGCTGCTTTAATAATTTAACTAATTTAACAATTGCACTGAATGGATATTTCACTGCATTCTTCAACTGCTCTCTGAATTTAGTCTGGGTCATTGCATAAATACAGGTGTTGGTGCACGTGCTCAAAAGCTGCAGCATGTAGCCAGATTGTTCAGTGATATATGCAGGATCATGGGCACCTGTGAATTCATAAATGTTAGTAATTCGCCAATACAAGAAATATAGAACATTTGTCAACCATAACAGTATAAAACTGCCAGATATAGTGAAGAGTAAAATGATGGATTTCCTTCGGTTCTCCATCTCTGGGTCATTGTGATTCTCACTATTGCGGTGGTCCAGTAGTCTCCTACGGACTCTGCTGGCCACTAATATGTGTCTGACAGTCAGAGCATTGAGCTGTAAAATCAGAACGAATGGAAGGAAAGGGGTTAAAATAATACTGAGGCAGTCAAATGTGACCCAGGCAGCTTCGGTGTGAAAGCTCAGTGATAAGGTGTACCCCCAGGGTATATTATCAATGATATACTCAGGTTCAAATACAAAGTACCAAGGAATGTTCTTTAAGGAGAACAGCACACTCACTGTCGCTATAACCACAGTCGCAGTTTTCTCTGAGCAATATTTTGTTTTCAGCTTCTGGCAACAAATTGCAACAAATCGATCAAAGGTGAAAGTGACGGTGAACCAGACAGAAATGTCTGTGGCTGCAGAAAGCAGGAAATGTACGAGAGAAGATGCAGGAGTGGTGTCCAGGTAAGTACCTGGGAAATGAAAAGGAATAACTGTAAACAGTATCACGTCAGTGAAAACGACCAGCAGATCTGCCACTGCCATGGCCACCAGGTAGTGGGTGATACAGTTAGAGAGACCGCACTTTCCTCGGGACAGGATCAGAATGGCCACTGAGTTAACTGGAATAAATAGAAAAAACAAGGGAATTACAGATAGACATCTCAGACAGCAAGGCAATTACATAGGAACATAGGAACTTTAGAAGAGGAGAAGGCCATTCAGCCCCTCAAGCTTGTTCTACCATTCAATTAGATCAGGGATGATCTGTACCTTAACTTCATTTACTTGCCTTTGTTCCGTAACCTTCAATATCTTGCCTAACAAAAATCTGTCAATCCCAGTATTGAAATTTACAATTGACCCCGAGCCTCAACAGATTTTTGGGTGGGAGAGTTCCAGATTTCCACTGACCTTTGTGTGAAGAAGTGTTTCCTGACATCACCCCTGAACGGCCTATCTCCAATTTTAAGATTATGCCCCCTTGTTCTGGACTCCCCCACCAGAGGAAATGGTTTCTCTCTATCTGCCATCTCAAATCCTTTAGTCATCTTAAACATGTCCATTAGTGCAGCCCATAATCGTCTATATTCAAGGGAATACACGCCTAGTCTCTGCAACCTGTCCTCATAATTTAACCTTTTCAGCCCCGGTATCCTTGTGGTGAATCGACGCTGCACCCTCTCCAAGGACAAGATATCCTTCCTGAGGTGAGGTGCCCAGAACTGAGTGCAGTGCTCCAAATAAGGTTCAACCCAATCTCTGTGCAGCTGTAACATAACTTCCACCCCTTTTTATTCCAGCCAACCTTGAGGTTAAGGCCAACATTCCATTCACCTTTTTTAATTATTTTGTCGACGTGTCCAGAAGCTTTTAGTGATTTCTTTACTTGGATCCCAAATCTCGAATCTCCTCCACAGTTCCTCGCTTCTTGCCATTTAGAAATACTCGGATCTATCTTTCTTAGGTCCCAAGTGGATGACCTCACACTTCCCCACATTGATCTCCATCGTCACAGTTTTGCCCACTCACGTAACCAATCAATTGACCCGGATTTTCCGGGGCCGATGACCGAGTACGCGGTGCATACGCGGCCGTAAGTACCTCGCAAGTTCCGGGGTTCCACATGCGAGGCGAATGCGTGAAAACCCGGAACTTGCTGCCTGTCGAGAATCTTCTTGACTGATCCACCGCATGCCTGGGAAATGGACATTCGCTGGCGGAGAGTTGGGCTATTTGCTCAACTACTGCCGAGCGAATGCGCTTGAAACTCTTACGCCTGGTAAAAGCAGACATAAGGCCTTCTTTTACCAGCGTAAGCGTTTAAATAAATAGTAAAATAACATTTAAAAAAATCATTTTAACATTCATAAACCTGTAAAATAATTTTGTGTTATTTTTTGCCCCTTGAAATATGTTTACTTTTTTTTCAAAACATTAAATTTTTGTTTTAAATGTGTAATTAAATTGTATTTTCATTAATTTTAAACATGTAATGATTTTTCTTTGGCCCAGAAATTCGGCCGTTCTCAGGTGAGTACGGACTGTGTACTCACCCATATTCGGTCCCGAAGTGCCGGTTTCCTGCATGCACTGCGAATGCGTGGGAAACCGGCACTTCCGATATTGCGAAGGGGGCGGTTCCTAAGTGAACCGCGTGCGCGCTACAAGCTGTGCGCATGCAGTACACTTAGTTTTTTTTTCAGGTTTGAATGCGAGGGTAAGTATTGGATATTTTACACATGAAGAAAGGAGGCGTAAGACCCCCTTTTAACAAGGTAAGTAGTTAATTAAGTATTATTTTAAATTTTTTTCAACAGGTTTATCTTTTTTAGAGACTTTAAAGAAAGGTAAGTTTATTTTTATAACTACTAAAAAGAATTAAAATTTTATCAAAAATTTAAATTTTTGTTTAAAGTGGTTAATTTATTTAACTATAGTTATTTTATTAATGTGATGGTTTTTTAAAATTTAATTGAGGTTTAGCTGTTCTTTTGGGGGCTTGTTGTATTCATAGCTTTGACAGCTCTTGCTGTCAAAACTATGAACGAAAGATGGTGTGCTGCCATTGGCTCTAACTGGCCCATGTGATCCCAGAGGTCGCATCGAACTAACTGCGCCTCTGGGACACGCACACACTGCGCGCCGGCACCAGGGAGAGGCCCAGGAACTGAAGTTCGTGTGGGCCAAAACCATAAAGGCAGGCGCGGAGTACGATATCGCGGGGGATCCTTACCCCCGCGGCAACCATTGAAGTCCAATTTCTGGGCCTTTATTTCAGTGTTGTGTACATGTGTTTTTTGGGTGATTCCTATTCAGCTTATGGGGATTCCGTACGTAAATGGAATCCCCATAAGCATAATGGGAATCCCCTTTCTGATTGGTTGGGCCGGCCCACATGATCCCAGGGATGTTTGCGAAACGCCTGCGCCCCTGGGATACGTGGGCCTCTACGCATGCATACGCGAAGAGGCCCAGGAGCATGAGTCTCCGTGGTTCCAGGACCATCAGTTAGGTGCCCAGTTTTATTGCAGTTCGGAGGCATCCGCCTGCGGGAAGCCTCCGACCGCAAATTCAGGCCCAATGTCCCTTTGCAACTTTCTGCTCAAATCTAACTTAGCGCCATCAGCAAACTCAGATATACGGCCTTCTATTCCTTCACCCAAGTCATTACTAGATATAGTGAAAAGCTGAGACTCCCCTATGTACCAGGTTAGTTACTTCCTCAAAAAGTTCAACAAGGTCAGGCATGACTATCCCTGAACAAATCCAATTCCAGATAGGGATCCCAGAGAGCATGGGAATTAGAGATAGGAATCACCGAGCATGTGGGAATTAGAGGTAGGAATCACCGAGAATGTGGGAATTAGAGATAGCAATCCCAGAGAACGTGGGAATTAGAGATAGCAATCCCAGAGAACGTGGGAATTAGAGATAGCAATCCCAGAGAACGTGGGAATTAGAGATAGCAATCCCAGAGAGCATGGGAATTAGAGATAGGAATCACCGAGAATGTGGGAATTAGAGATAGCAATCCCAGAGAGCATGGGAATTAGAGATAGGAATCACCGAGAACGTGGGAATTAGAGATAGCAATCCCAGAGAGCATGGGAATTAAAGATAGCAATCCCAGAGAACGTGGGAATTAGAGATAGCAATCCCAGAGAACGTGGGAATTAGAGATAGCAATCCCAGAGAGCATGGAAATTAGAGATAGCAATCCCAGAGAGCTTGGGAATTAGAGATAGCAATCCCAGAGAGCATGGGAATTAGAGATAGCAATCCCAGACAGCATGGGAATTATGGATAGGAATCACCGAGAATGTGGGAATTATAGATAGCAATCCCAGAGAGCATGGGAATTATGGATAGGGATCCAAAAGAAAGCATTAGTTTGAGATGACTTTGTGCGGAATTTACCACTTCAATGCTTCACTGACGACGATATCAAAGCAATTGAATCCTTTATAACTGTGTCAGCGTTCTGTTCCAGAGATATATTTCAAAAATCAATAATTATTTTGGAAATTAGTAAATAAATGAATTGCATGAATCCTAACAAATAGCCGAGAGCAAGGGTCTGGAAAAAGAGCAGATGAGGGCACAGTAAGTACTGAAGAAGGTGAAGTTTAGAATTAATTCAGATTTTGCTGTAGTGACAGAGTTGAGCATGTGTGAGGGGAGCAGGAAGATGAGGCGATGGAAGAAGGGGCTGATGGTTGATGAACTCTGGTTATGAAATCGGACGGGTTCTGACAAAGCCGTCAAATGCCCTGGACCTGATGGACTACATCCTAGGGTTTTAAAAGAGGTGTTTGCAGAGATAGTGGATGCATTGGTTTTGATCTTCCAGAATTCCCTAGATTGTAGAATCCCCGTAGATGGCTAAATGGGATCCATATCTGGAATTGGATTTGTTCAGGAATAGCCATGCCTGAACTAGTTGAACTTTTTGAGGAAGTAACTCACCTGGTACATAAGAGAGTCTTAGATGAAGCCTTCCCGCCTGGCTATACCTTCCATCACTTGCCCCGCTTAGACCGCCGTGGTGGTGGTGTGGCTCTCATCACCAAATCACACCTTGGTCTGTCCCCCTACTCCTCCGGCACTTTCTCCTCCTTTGAGTATGTCAGCTTATTCCACCCCTCTCACCTCTCATTTAAAATTCTCGTTCTCTAACGCCCACCCAAGAACCATAAAAATGTTATCACTGAGATATCTTCACTGCTTTCCTCCCTCAGCCTCTGCACTGAACGAATTCTCATCCTCGGTGATTTCAACCTCCATCTGAACTCATCATGCTCTCTCTCCTCTGAGTTCACTGGCCTCCTATCCTCTTTAATCTCTCCCTCCATGTAAACTCCCCAACCCATATTCACAGCCACCCCTTATGACCTTGCCATTTCTCATGGCCTCGCTACACCCATCATGTCAATTGCAGATAAGGCCATCTCTGACCACTTCCTCGTATTGCTCTCCACCCACATCCCACTTCCACCTCCCCCCGCCCCCCACAACCCTACTTCCTTCTGTGTCTGCCCCTGGAAAAATCTCTCTCCCAACTGTCTTACAACTGCACTTATGAAATCCCAACTGACAGCCTTTGGTCCTCCATTCACCATGACATTTCTGCAGCTTTAGATCTGCTCAACCACACCTTCACCACCACCTTTGATGCCTTAGTCCCTACTAAAACAATTACTCCCTCTCACCCTGGCTGTTTCCCCTGGTACGGCCCTCATCCTTGCTCCCTGAAGTCCAAGGGATTCTGACTTGGACGGATATGATGGACAATTGGTTCAGCCATTCACCGCCAGATCTGACTGGACCACATAAAGCATTATCAGGTCCTGCTCTCGTCTCCCAAAATTGCTCACTATTCCAGAATCATTCTGGAATGCAAAGATAAACCCCGGCTTCTATTCTCCACTGCTACCCGTCTCTTTAAACCCCTCTCCCCTGTCTCCACTACCCTCACCTCCGACAACAAGTGTGAGGAGCTCATGGACTTCTTTGTCTCTAAGATTGAGACTATCCATTCAGCTGCCTCTGCCACTTCCCTTCCTTCCCCTAGCCCACTGGGCCAAACTTCCTCTAAGGTTCCCCCCTGCCCTAGCCCTGAACTCGCATCTTTCTCCAGTTTCTCTCCGATCTCCCCTCATGACCTTTCCGCACTCATCTTGTCCATGAGACCCATTTCCTGCTCCCTTGACCCTATTCCCACCAAACTGCTGACCACCCAACTTCCTTTTCTGGCTCTCATGTTAGCTGACATTGTTAACGGTTCTCTCTCCTCAGGTACTGTCCCCTCTCCCTCAAATCTGCCGTCGTCACCCCTCTCCTCAAAAAAAAGCCTTGGCCCCTCCGTCCTTGCAAACTACTTCCCCATCTCCAACCGTACTTCCCTCTCCAAAGTCCTTGAATGTGTTGTCACCTCCCAAATTAGTGCACATCTTTCCCGCAACTCCATGTTTGAATCCCTCAACTGTCCCGAAACGGCTCTCTTCAAAGTCACAAATGTCATCCTTTGTGACTGTGACTGTGACAAAGGTAAACTATCCCTCCTCGTCCTTCTTGACTTATCTGCAGCCTTTGACATGGTTGACCACTCCATCCTTCTCCAACGCCACTCCCCCGTCGTCCAGCTAGGTGGGACTGCACTCGCCTGGTTCCATTCTTATCTATCTAATCGTAGCCAGAGAATCACTTGCAATGGCTTCTCTTCCCACTCCTGCATTGTTACCTCTGGTGTCCCCCAAGGATCTATCCTTGGCCCGCCCCTATTTCTCATCTACATGTTGCCACTTGGCGACATCATCTGAAAACACAGCATCAGTTTCCACATATACGCTATTAAGAGAATTAAGAGAGGAAATAGCAGAAGCTCTGACCTTCAATTTTCAATCCTCTCTGGCTACAGGTGTGGTGCCAGAGGACTGGAGAACTGCTAATGTGGTACCGTTGTTTAAAAAGGGAGAAAGGGATAGACCGAGTAATTACAGGCCAGTCAGCCTCACCTCAGTGGTGTGAAAATTATTGGAAAAAATTCTGAGGGACAGGATAAATCTTCATTTAGAAAGACACGGATTAATCAGGGACAGTTAGCATGGATTTATTAAGGGAAGGTCGTGTCTGACTAACTTGATTGAATTTTTTGAGGAGGTAACAAGGAGGGTCGATGAGGGTAGTGTGTTTGATGTAGTCTATATGGATTTTAGCAAGGCTTTTGATAAGGTCCCGCATGGCAGACTGGTCACGAAAGTAAAAGCCCGTGGGATCCAAGGCAAAGTGGCAAGTTGGATCCAAAATTGGCTCAGAGGCAGGAAACAAATGGTCATGGTCGAAGGGTGTTTTTGTGACTGAAAGGCTGTTTCCAGTGGGGTTCTGCAGTGCTCAGTACTGGATAGGCTGGGGTTGTTTAAAATTATGAGAGACCGAGATAGAGTGGATCAGAAGGACCTATTTCCCTTAGCAGAGGGGTCAATAACCAGGGGGCATTGATTTAAATAATAGGTCAGAAGTTTAAAGGGGATTTGAGGAGAAATTTTTTCACCCAGAGGGTGGTGGGGGTCTGGAACTCACTGCCTGAAAGGGTGGTAGAGGCAGAAACCCTCATCACTTTTAAAAAGTCTTAGATATGCACCGAAGCCATTGTTTTCGGTCCCCACCACAAACTCTGTTCCTTAGCCACTGACTCCATCCCTCTCCCTAACATCGGTCACAGGCTGAACCACACTGTGCGCAGCCTTGGTGTTGTAGTTGAGCCTGAAATGAGCTTCTGACCACACATCTGCAGCATAACTAAGACCACCAATTTCCACCTCTGTAACATCGCCCGTCTCCGCCCTTGTCTCAGCTCATCCGCTGCTGAAACCCTCATCCATGCCTTTGTTACCTCTAGACTTGACTATTCCAATGCACTCCTGGCTGGCCTCCCACATTCTTCCCATCGTAAACTTGAAGTGATCCAAAGCTCGGCTGCCCATGTCCTAACTCGCACAAAGTCCCATTAGCCCATCACCCCTGTGCTCGCTGACCTATATTGGCTCCCGTTTAAGCAACGCCTCAATTTCAAAATTCTCATCCTTGTTTTCAAATCCCTCCATGGCCTCGCCCCTCCCTATCTCTGCAATCTCCTTCAGCCCCACAACCCCAGAGATATCTGCACTCCTCTAATTCTGCCTTCTTGAGCATCCCTGATTATAATCGCTCAACCATTGGTGGCCATGCCTTCTGTTGCCTAGGCGGCGGACCTGGGTGGAGCAACAGCGGCGAGGCTTTGGCAGTAAAAGGTGGCAGCGACCAGATAGGCCCACAGAGGCGGCGGACCTGGGTGGAGCGACAGCGGCGAGGCGGCGGCGGTAAACGGCAGCAGCGACCAGGTAGGCTTTCCAATCTGAGCCCCGAGAGCGGGAGAGAGAGAAGTAAAAAATAATCAAAGTGTGACATCACCAGAAAGCAAGTAAGTGATTGGTTGGTGAGTATTTCTCTTTTTCTCCTTTTTTCCATACTTAAATTCTGTGGTTTATAGTTTCTAGAGTCTCTGTGGTGTAGCGGGGACTGCTGTTAAGCAAGGGCCCTTGAGTATATCATTTGATTGAAGTGAAATTGGTGGGATTCAATTAGTTTAATTTTAATTAATTAATTAAAGGGTAAGTCATGGCAGGAGAGCTCCGCCCCGTGATATGCTCCTCCTGCTATATGTGGGAAATCAGAGATGCTTCCTGTGTCCCTGACGACCACGTGTGTGCAGGAAGTGTATCCAGCTGCAGCTACTGACGGACCGCATTGCGGCGCTGGAGCTGCGGATGGATGTATATTGGAGCATTTGCGATGCTGACAACGTTGTGGATAACACGTTTAGCGAGTTGGTCACACCGCAGGTAAAGGGTGTACAGGCAGGAAGTGAATGGGTGACCACCAGGCAGAGTAAGAGGTGCAGGCAGGTAGTGCAGGGGTCCCCTGTGCCCATCCCCCTCTCAAACAGATATACCACTTTGGATGCTGTTGGGGGGGATGACTTATCAGGGGAAGGCGGCAGCAGCCAACTTCCTGGCACCATGGGTGGCTCTGCTGCACAGGCTGGGAGTAAAAAGTGTGGAAGAGCTATAGTGATAGGGGATTCAATTGTAAGGGGAATAGATAGGCGTTTCTGTGGCCGCAAACAAGACTCCAGGATGGTGTGTTGCCTCCCTGGTGCAAGGGTCAAGGATGTCTCGGAGCGGCGACAGAACATTTTGGAGGGGGAGGGCGAACAGCCAGTTGTCATGGTGCACATAGGCATCAACGATATAGGTAAAAAACGGGATGAGGTCCTAAAAGCAGAATATAGGGAGTTAGGAGGTAAATTAAAAAATAGGACCTCAAAGGTAGTAATCTCAGGATTGCTACCAGTGCCACGTGCCAGTCAGAGTTGAAATAGGAGGATATTACAAATGAATACGTGGCTAGAGGAATGGTGCAAGGGGGAGGGATTCAAATTCCTTGGACATTGGAACCGGTTCTGGAGGAGTTGGGACCAGAACAAACGGGACGGTCTGCACCTGGGCAGGGCCGGGACCGATGTCCTAGGGGAGTGTTTGCTAGTGCTGTTGGGGAGGGTTTAAACTAAAGTGGCAGGGGGTTGGGAACCTGAGCAGGGAGACAGAGGAAAGGGAAACAAGGATAAAAGCTAAAGACAGGAAGGAGAAAAACAAAGGTAGAAGGCAAAGAACTCAACGGTTTAAATCAAACATGGTCAAAGTAAATAATAATTCATATAGGTCTGAGAGCGTTAAAAAAACAAGCTTGAAGGCTTTGTGTCTTAATGCAAGGAGCATTCGGAACAAGGTGGATGAATTAGTTGCGCAAATAGAGGTAAATGAATACGATTTGATTGGAATTACAGAAACATGGCTCCAGGGTGGCCAAGGCTGGGAACTCAACACCCAGGGTTATTCAATATTTAGGAAAGATAGGCAAAAAAGAAAGGGAGGTGGGGTAGCATTGCTGGTTAAAGAGGGGATTAACACAATTGAAAGGAAGGATATTAGCTCTGATGATGCGGAATCTGTATGGGTAGAACTGAGAAATAACAAGGGGCAGAAAACATTAGTGGGAGTGGTATATAGACCTCCAAACAGATATAGAGGTTGGGGACGGCATTAAAAGGGAAATTAGAGAAGCATGCAGTAAGGGCACAGCAGTCATCATGGGTGACTTTAATTTACATATAGATTGGGCTAACCAAATTAGTAAAAATACTGTGCAGGAGGAATTCCTAGAATGTTTACGGGATGGTTTTCTGGAACAATATGTCGAGGAACCAACCAGAGATCAGGCCATCTTAGACTGGGTATTATGTAACGAGAAACGATTAATTAGCAATCTTGTTGTACGAGGCCCCTTGGGTCAGAGTGATCATAATATGATAGAATTCTTCATTAGGATGGAGAGTGAAATAGTTGAATCAGAGACTAGGGTCCTGAATTTAAATAAAGGAAACTACGATGGTATGAGGTGTGAATTGGGTAGGATTGATTGGGGAATGTCACTCAAGGGGTTGACAGCAATGGCAAACATTCAAAGACTGCATGGATGAACTACAGAATTTGTTCATCCCAGTGTGGCATAAGAATAAAACAAAAAGGGTGACTCAACCGTGGCTAACAAGGGAAATTAGGGATAGCATAAGATTCAAGGAGAGGGCTTATAAATTGGTCAGAAAAAGCGGTAACCCTGAGGATTGGGAGCAGTTTAGGATTCAACAAAGGAGGACAAAGGGATTAATTAAGAATGTTCCCGATGGTCGGAGAGTCCAGAACCAGGGGTCATAATCTAAGGATAACGGGTAAGCCATTTAGGACAGAAATGAGGAAGAATTTCTTCACCCAGAGAGTGGTGAACCTGTGGAATTCTCTACCACAGAAGGTAGTTGAGGCCAAGTCATTAAAAATATTCAAGAATGAGTTAGATATATTTCTTAAAGCTAAAGGTATCAAGGGATATGGGGAGAAGGCAGGTACAGGGTACTGATTTTGGATGATCAGCCATGATCTCATCGAATGGCGGAGCAGGCTCGAGGGGCTGAATGGCCTACTCCTGCTCCTATCTTCTATGTTTCTTCTATGTTTCTAAGCTTTGGAGTTCCCTCGCTAAAGTTCTGCACCTCTCCACCTCTCTTTCCTCCTTTACGACATTCCTTAAAACCTACCTCTTTGACCAAGCTTTTGGTCACCTGCCCTAAATTCTCCTCCTGTGTCAATTGTTGCCTGATTACACTCCTGTGAAGCACCTTGGGATGTTTTACTACTTTAAAGGGCTATATAAATACAAATAGTTGTTGTTGTTGGATTGGAAGGTGAAAAATAGCCCTATTGTTCAAGAAAGAAGTGAAAGAGAAAACAGCGAACTATCGGCCAGTTAGCCTGACATCAGTAGTAGGGAAAATACTAGAATCTATTATTAGAGACTAGGGGGGCGATTTTGCCAGCCCTGGGGTGGCAGGTTTCGAGGTGGGACTACCGGGAAAATGGCAGAATCTGGGGGCAGGTACCCATCCCGCCCCCAACCCGCCTCCGTGCCATCTTCCCAGGAGGCGGGTACCTGACCCGCGCCGGGTCCCATATCCTGGAGGTGGGAAGGGGATTACAGCCACTTAACTACCTGATAACTGAAATGTGTAATCGCCAAAATAATTTTAAAACAGAATGTCAAAAATCAAAAAAATGATACATTTCAAAAAACATGTCATTTGCTGATATTAAATGGTTCATTGGCTTACCAAGAACTCCAGTAACTGCAAGAACAGGGTAGTAAATATCTTCTACCTGCTGGAGTATTGTTGGTTCACGCATTTTCTGTGAGACGTGATGGTTTCTGTTGGAGCCGGAGGGAACAGCTCAGCCTGATTGCACGATACATCCAGAGGGGCCTCGTATTTATACAGGAGGGAAATCACCAGTGAGATCATTCAGTTACATAATTATTCATATTAATTACAGTTCATTGAACAAACAAGTGGAGACAATCATGTGAAAACTCACCTGCATATCACGGAATAAAATATAATTAACTGGAGCTTAAATGGTATCAAAGCAAATATTCCATCGAAAATATAGTTGAATGTGACCCTGTTAGAGGAGTATTATTGATCCATCAAACATAGGTAGTTTCATCTATGGTATTGAAGTTTCTATGGGCCGTGTCCTTTCAATTCAATATTAAATGTCAGTAATTTTTAGACAGTTTTTAGTGTATTGCCTCGTGTACTTGACACGGACAGATTTAAAAAACCCTCCTTATTTTCTGTGCTTTCCAAATCGAGGAGCTTCGGTATTAAAGATATAAAAATCTTGTAAGCTCATTGTGTATTGAGCTCAGTAATGATAAAGGCCTATACATTGTAGATGGTGATACCTGTGGACACCTGTGTGTTGGAACAACAGCTTGCATTTATACACCACCTATAACAGAACACTGTCCCAAGGTGTCTCACACAGACATAAAGAAGATGGCCAAAGAGATGGGCTTTAAAGAGGGTCCATGCCTTTGTCTCTTCCAGACTCAGTTATTCCAATGCTCCCCCAGTCGGCCTCCCGTCCTCCACGTTCTACAAACATCAGCTCATCCAAAACTCTGCAGCCCGTCTCCTGACCCGCACCAAGTCCCAGGCACCTATCACCCCTGTCCCTGTTGACCTACATTGGCCTCTGGTCCTCCGATGGCTCAAATTGAAAATGATCATCCCCCATGTTTAAATCCCTTTACAGATTCACCAGTCCCTATCTCTGTAATCTGATACAACCCTCCCAGCCCACCCCAGAATTGTCCTTTTCTCTGACTCTGGTCTTTTGTGCACCCCTCTCCCTTTGAACCACCATTGGTGGCCGAGCCTTCAGTCACCATTCCCCACACACTGGAATTCCTTCCCTTAACCCCTCCGCCTCTCTACCTCCCTCTCCTCTTTTACACCTTCCTGAAAATCCCCCTCTTTGACCAAGATGTTAGTCACTCCTCTGAATTTCTCCTTCTTTAACTCAGGTTCAGTTTTTTCCTGATTGCTCCTCTGTAAAGCAACTTGGAATGTTTTTCTATGTTAAGGTGCTCTATAAATGCAGTTGTTGTGGTGATTGTTGTGATATGAGGTGTCTGCCTTGGCTCAGTTGTAACACTCTCATCTCTCAGTCAGAAGGTTGTGGCTTCAAACCCCACTTTAGAACTTGAGCATAAAATCAAGGCTTGTAATGCTGTGCAGTACTGAGGGAGTGCTGCAGTGCCGGAGGTGTTGTCTTTCAGATGAGATGAGAAACCGAGCCCCCGTCTGCCCTCTCAGGTGTGTGTAAAAGAACCCACGGCATTTGTTCAAGAGGAGCAGGGAGTTAAAGGAAAGCACTTGCATTTATACAGCGGTTTTCACAACCTCGGGCGTCCCAAAGCGATTTACACTGAACTAACTACTCCCCTGCTATTCTTCGAGTTCTCCTGGTGTCCTGGCCAGTATTTAGCACCAAACCAACAACACTAAAAAGATTTGGGGTTAAATTTGATAGCCACTGAAACGGGTGCGGGGATCACGATGTGCGATTAACCCGCACCCGTTGCTTCCGATGTAGGCAGGATGACAACTTGGGCTGACTGCTAATTTACATAGCCGCGATGTTGAGTGACGACACGCCTCAGCAGGAGGCTCAAGATTGGGATAAAGCTATTCTCCTCCGTTTAAAGCCAACCTGCACCTTTTAAAAGGGAGGTGCATTCTGGCTGGAGCAGGTGCTGGAACTGTTTGTGGAAGATAGTCTGAGCAGGAAGAGGAGTGAACTATGGTGCAACAGGTGAGAAAGTGTACTCCAAAGTTCACTGACGCTGCACTGGAGGCCTTGCTGGAGGAGGTGGAGAGGATGAGAGACGTCCTCTATCCACAGCGGGCCAGGAGGCCCTACAGATGAACTCTGTGAAGCCAGTGGGAGCAGATAGCCGTGGCGGTCAATGTCAGGAGTCAAGCCCCGAGGACATGGATGCAGAGCCGCAAGAAGTTCAATGACCTCACACAAGTGGTCAAGGTAAGTGAATTCATCCTCTAAAGTCCGCACAGTGCCGGTAGCTGAGCTGGTGGCTGCGAGGGTCAGATCGAGTGACGGTGCTTTTTCTTCATCATCACTCTCCTCTTCCTCTTCCTCTTGCACCACTGCCTGGCCAGGTTCGATTTCTTGTGTCTTTGAAATGGGAAAGACACAAGAGTGGAGTTGTGGTGAGGGGGAGATGGGCGGAAAGCAAGAGGTGCAGGATTACACCATTTGCAGCTTGTAAGTCAGAAGAGATTGTGGGATGTGGGGCAAGTGGGATGTGAGAAGAAGAATTAGGCACGAGCATACCGTCATCTTCAATGGTATCAGCGCTGCTGCTGGCCACGGCCTCACTCACGGCCACTCCAATTATGCCGGGCACCGTCTCCTCGAGCGGGCGTCAGGGTATAGAGACATGGCTGTCCTTCTCCAGCTCGCTGCAGCTGCCTCCGATTGTGCACCACCTTCTCCTGCAAGAGAGGGGGTAGTGTGTGAGTGAGTGTGGTTCACTGTGTTTGGCTGATGTGACTGTCGTGGCAGTGTGTGCAAGCTGTGAGATGTGGGTGTGAGGCTTGCAGCAGTGGTAAGTGTGTGAGTGTGAGATGGAGTAGATGAATGTGAGGTATGAGTCGGGACTGATACAGATTGTTGGTAGGTGATTAATGGGGATTTGGTGAATTGAGCAGTGTCTGAGGCTAGTGGTGCAGTTTGTGGGATATGGCATTTGAAGGTGAATTCACTGAGCTTGACCACTCGTGTGAGGCCATTAAACTTCTTGTGGCACAGCATGCAGGTCCTCGGGGCTACACTGCTTGCACTGTCACCGACGGCTATCTGGTCCCAATGCCCTCACGGTTTGTCTGCCGGGCCTGCTGGCCCCCTGTGGATAGAGGATCACTCGTCTCCTGTGTACCACCGCACCAAGGCCTCCAATGCTGCCTCTGACAATCTGAGAGCTCTCTCTCTGCCATGTTGCGCCAGCTCCCAGTTCTTTGCTCCTCAGTCTGTTTCCCAGCCACTTCCACCACCTGCTGAAGCCAGAAGACATGCAGGCTGCCTTTAAGAAGTGCAGGCTAGCTTTAATTGGTGCTAGCCTCGCACACACTTGGGCCCCTGCTGAGGCACTGAGCCACTGAACAGCGCGTTCAGCGCTTCCTGACCACTGCAATCATTTTAATTAGCAGACAGCACGAAGTTTGTGTGCTGTCTGCATCAGACTCGACAGGCACGTGGTAATCGCGCTTCGCAATAGCCGCGCCCGTTTTCGGGCCGTATCCAATTGGCTGTATTTTAAGTTCGGGATGCGCTGGGAGCGGGTTTTCCGGCAGCGTGCGAAAGACCCGAAAGTCAGTGAGCGCGTCTGTCAGTGGCTTTTTAACCCAGCCACTGAATGACCATATCATTTCCGGGTTTCTCGACCAATTAACATCAGCAGGCGTGAGAAGGGCTCTCTGAAGACCCTATGTGAGTATCACCCCATCCCCTCACTCTGCCTTCTCAAGCCTACTCCAGCACATCACTCAATCAACGTAACAAAAACAGATTATCTGGTCATTATCACATGGCTGTTTGTGGGACCTTGCTGTGCTCACCCATTGCCCCTCCACCCCCTCAGTCAGTACCCAACATGCTGCCTCGTATCCCGATGGCCGAGTCTGCCCCTGTACAGGTGCAGGTGGAGCAGTCTTTGGCGGGTCCCTCACGGGCTCCAAAATCCAGAGGACGTCAGCCAAGAGCATCTCAACTCTCAGGGCAGGGATCTGAGCAGCCGGCCTCGACCTCTGCTGATGCGACAGGGGTTGCACCATGTAGAAGTGATTGGAAAAGGAAGAGTAAAGATTTGTAGTCGCACAAGTGTGTGTACATGGGTGAGTTATACATTGTCAGGTTGTTAAGCTTCTGTTTCATATGTGAGCCTCATAAATATGATTGTTTTGCACCACTTTCATATCTTGCCCATTCTTGATGGCTGGCTGTCAACTGGCCTGTTCATATGTGTGATGATGAATGTGAAGACCTGAATTGACAACGAGCAATGGGGCTGTGAAAGGAGGCTTAGTTGTTGCAAGACTGCTTTGTGTTAGTGGCATTGGGGTGGGGTGAGGGGAAAAAGTGGCTTTTGCATGTGGTTCTTAGTTGGGTTCGCTGGTGGAACCTAAGCGAACTTTGCAATAATGAGGGCATCCCAGGCATCCTGGGCAGTAATGTGTTCTGCTGGTGGTGCATTGCCTGCATCACCTTCCGCCTCCTCCTCCTCCTTTTCCTCCCCCTCCTCCTCATCTTTCTCCTCTTCGGAATCATCAGAGGGGGCTCTGTGCTTTGTGCCTTTGCCTCCTTCAGGTCCAATTCTTGCTGCTGGGCAATGTTGTGCATTTTTGAGACCCTGGATGGTGCGTACTGAAGAGCACCTCCAGATCTGTCCAGGCACCTGAAGTGCACCTTCAGCATGCTGATTTTTTGTTCGATGACACATCTGGTGGTCATATGGTATTCATTGTATCGCTCCTGTACCTCATTCCTCAGGTTTCTGAGAGGGATCATCAGCCACGTTTTAATTGGGTATCCCCTGTCTCCGAGCAGCCAGCCAGTAACTCTGCTTCCTAATGCGACGTTGTCTGGGAGGGTGGACTGCTGCAGGACAAAAGCATCATTACAGCTGCCCAGGAATCTTGCGCACAACTGCATAAAGATCTTCTTGTGGTTGTGCACCGGCTGGACATTGATGGAGTGGAAGCCCTTGCGGTTGACAGGCAGCCCTGGGTGATCTATGGGTGGTTTAATGGCCATCTGTGTGCAGTTGATGACGCCGTGCGCCTGTGGTAAGCCAGCGAGAGCCGCAAACCCGAGCAACTGCTCATTCTGGTGTCATCGCAGGCGAAGTTGACATAATTGGCGGACCTGGCAAAGAAGCCATCCATCAACTGTCTTATGCATTTGTGTGCCACCGACTGCGAGATCCTGCAAGTGTCTCCAGCAGAGCCCTGGAAGGATCCAGAGTCAAAGAGGTTGAGGGTGGTGGTGACTTTGACAGCCACTGGTAAAGCATGGCCACCAGGTCCAGCTGGCAGCAGGTCTTGTTCCAGAAGGCTGCAAATGTCTGTCACCACCTGACGCGAGATCCTGAGCCTCCTGAGACACCAGTGTTCCGACATGTCGAGGAAGCTCATCCACTGCCTGTAGACCCTGTGTGCTGGGTGTGGCCTCCTGTGAGCTACACCTCTCCGCTGATCCCCTTCTCCTGTGGAGCTGCAGGTCTGTGAGCAGCAGGCTGTTGGTGGTGCAGGTCCTGGTGCTGCTGGTTCTGATATTTTACCAGGGAAGATCGGAGGTGGGGAACAGCTTAGAGGGGCAAGAGAGGAGCTCGGAGGAGGGGGATAGAGGAACTCAGAGATGGGGAAGAGAGGAGCTCACTGGAGAGTTTAGGAACTCAGTGGGGGCAGCGGGTCAGGAACGCGGGCGGGGAAAGCCAGGAACTCAGGGAGGGGTTAGAGCATGGAGAGAACAGTGGAGCTGGGAGATCAATGTGATCCAGGTCAAAAAGAGGGGGGCAGATGAGAGGGAAAAGCTGATCGAGATGGGAAGACGGATCACGTTTCCCTCCTCTGTTAGATGTGGATCACGTTCTTTCAACCAGATGAACTGGTGAATCCCTTCTTGCACACGGAGCTGGTGAACGGCCTCTCCCCAGTGTGAATTCGCTGGTGTGTCAGAAGGTTGGATACAAACAGCACCGCACACAGGGATCCCGCACACACGGACACCGCACACACGGACCCCGCACACACGGACCCCGCACACACGGACCCCGCACACACACGGACCCCGCACACACAGGGACCCCGCACACACAGGACCCCGCACACACGGACCCCGCACACACGGACCCCGCACACACGGACCCCGCACACACGGACCCCGCACACACAGGGACCCCGCACACAGAGACCCCGCACACAGGGACCCCGCACACACGGACCCCGCACACCGGACCCTGCACACACGGACCCCGCACACAGGGACCCCGCACACAGGGACCCCGCACACACGGATTCCGCACACACGGACCCCGCACACACGGACCCCGCACACACGGACCCCGCACACAGGGACCCCGCACACAGGGACCCCGCACACACGGACCCCGCACACACTGACCCCGCACACACGGACCCCGCACACACGGACCCTGCACACACGGACCCCGCACACACGGACCCCGCACACACAGACCCCGCACACAGGGACCCCGCACACACGGACCCTGCACACACAGACCCCGCACACACGGACCCTGCACACACAGACCCCACACACATGGACCCCGCACACAGGGAACCCATACAGACGGTCCCTTGATTAGAATTAAGTAATTTTTATCACTTCCAGAAGGAAAAACACCTCCAAAGAATGAACTAAAGACTTTCTTCACAAAGCTAACTATAATTCGACATTCTGTAGTCTGCCAAGATTGGATCAAATTACACATTGCAGGATTGTCTACAGCAGCAGGATCAAATTACACATTGCAGACAAACTGTTGGGTGTTGTCGAAGTTTCGACTCCCGAGTAAGACGCTTGAAACATAAAGTATCGTCAAAGACAGGCTTTATTATTTACTTGCTCGCAAGGAGAATGCATGTAGTCAACGGCTACATGACACTCTGCAGTACAGAAGGAAAAGCAGCATCTTTATACACAGAAAGCAACAGGCTTTTCTATATCACAAAACATGTTGTTTGAAGTAAGCTAAGTTAAAAGTTAAAAAAATAGAAATGCCTTACGATGAGACTAGCTAATCTCTACAGTAATTGGAGTCTGTCTGTCTGTTCTTCTTCTCCCACCAAGGCCAAGGCACCTGGAGTCAAAGGCTAAATGCTTACTTCACTAGTCCTTGGTTATCTCAAGTTGATTAGAAGAAGCCTTTCTGTTCTGTACCAGTTGCTGCGAAAACAGCATAATTTGCAAAGTTTAAATTCATCACCATGAGAAGTCATAAACAACTACAATCTTTTCCCAAGCAAGTCAGAGTCGGCCATTTTGTATCTCTTATTCTGTGTCTAGGAAGCAATTTTGTGTCCAAGTAAAAATACACTTCCACATTCCCCCCTTTTTGTCCTTCTAGGACAAAATAGCTCAATTTAACCCTTTCGGTCTCTCCTGTCGGTTCCTGTACCAAATTTGAATTTTGGCCAGGGATGCCAACTTCTTTTCTGTTTTAACCATTCTTGGGATTATACCTGTATTGATGGCTGACCTTATTTAAGATCGTCTCTCCTTTCTGTCTATCCTTAGGGTTGGGCATGTAATTCTTTCAATTCTAATTTGTCCAGTTTTAATTTTGGCCACTGTAACTGGCATCATCTTGGTCATCTAATCCTTAAAAATTTATCTTACCCAATCGCCTTAGCTCTTCCCCTAGGGGACTGTTCTTCTCTTCTTCTTCATTTACTTCCCTCTGTACCATCATACTTCCTCCGGGTATAACTGCCTTACCTAGCCTATTACAACAGCATTTAATCATTGTGACAAATTGAATTACTGCTACCATTACTACTAGTCCATGCAATAATATTTGTCCCATTGATCCCAGCCATCCTCCCAGTATCCAGTCAAACCATCCTTGGCTCTTTGGATACTTATACTGACTCACTGCATCTCTTATGTGTTTAACTATGTTAGTTATATTTTCTGAACTGTCTGGGATATAGGTACAACATTCACTCCCTATCAAAGCACAAGTTCCTCCTTTATTTGCCAACAGATAATCTAATGCCATTCGATTCTGCAATGTCATTACTCTTATAGCTACCATTTCAGCACTCATTTCGGACAATCCTTCCTCAGTTTCATTTGCCACTTTTTCTATCAGATTTGCTAGCTCGTTTACTTCCCCCAATATCTTCCCTATTCCGTATGGGGCTATTAATACTCCAAAGACTCTTTCATAAGTTGCTATCTCTCTTTTACTTCTTTGGAATTCATGATGTTCTCCTATATTGTCTAAAATGTGGATATAAGGTACTACATAACCCAAATAGCAGGACCCTGTCCAGTTATGTGGCAACCATGGATAAGCCTTGTTCCCGCATATAAAATAGGTGCAATTATAGGCCATCAAGTTACCCTCTCCTCCCATCCATATTCGGATAGGGTCGCCTGTCCAGTGGGACCTACTGGTTTTATTATTTACTTTAGTCCATTCAAACTGAAAAAATCCTGCTCAAGCAGGCCAGGAATTGGTGGTTGCCACATGACTGTTTGATTACAGGAACTCTCTCCGACTTTCTTTTCATCCTGCATCCTGCTTACTGCAGCCTGCTTTTTAAAACATAATGCCCCTTGTGGTCTACCGACTCCTGAGGTATTAGTTAATACAAGAAACGGGGGTGTTCGAGTATGATTATAATTGGGCTGATACCACCCCTGAAAGGTGGTTAGGTTAGACCCTGCTGATCTCCACTGTTCTACATCTGAGGTCTGATCCGGGTCCCTTGAACTGTTTCTTCTTATTACCCATTCTGCTGTTTCGGAAGTATTAAAGGGAATTGATCTGAGGGGGATCCCTCCTGTGGTGTGAATAGGTATATGGGCACAGAGCCAACAACTAGATCTACCACTAGTTTTAGCATGCTCGTAAGACATGTACAAGAAAGTGTTAACGTGTAATTCTCGTTTCTTTCGGGATCCTTCCCCACCTCTTTGGCACGTCATGTGTATCAATCCGATTAATATGCAAAATATAAGTACCAGCTTCATTGTTTAAGTCCTTCAAAATTTAATTGTCCTTGTTTGGTGCTTTCTTGCAATGGGGTGCGTGGACCCAGGTAGATCTTTCCTTAACTTTTTGACTCCATTTTTGTCTATTATCCCCCCCCCCCCTGTGTTGTTTTGCATTTTACGATTCCCTTATCACTTCTATTTGTCTTTTGATGCTTGATATTCGACCTTGCTGGCATTTCTGCTATCTGTTCCTGGCTGCATGTTGTCAGTCTCTGTTCTAAGAATTAAAACCCATCTTTGAATCTAACAGCTATTTCTTACAATTCCCTTCTTTGAGAAGGAAATATACTTATTGACTTCTCACAATCGGCTCTTGACTAATCTAGCTAGTTCTTATTGCTCTCTCAACTTGGGCGTTAGTTATCAGTCCATTCCTTTGAGGAGAAGGAGCAACCTCAAATTCAATTCATTGTTCCGGTGTTCCAATTCTGCCCCGCTCTGTTTCTTCTATCTTCCTGATGTTACCCCGCCTGGGGTCTCCTCTACATTGCTTCGGATCTTCTCTTTCGGTGTGCTCAATTTGTTAGTGCTGGTTAGTCATAAACATGAGTACCCAATTGGCTTGTGTATCTTACTACATAGGTTACATATATCAAATACACTATCATTACAAGTTGGATAACTACCAGAGCGTGTGAAATAATACAAATCTAAGGGTGTGCTGATATATATTAAGCCCAATATCCCACCAGTGTGAGTTGTCCTCTATGCTGTCAATTTCAATATCTATTCTCGAGTTGTCTTCCTTCAGAACATAAAAATGCTTTAGGGAGGAGTTCAGTCGCATCATGAGCTCACTGATAACCTTAGACAACAGGGCAATGTAGTATCCAAATTGTGCCACAAAATTGTGCAGCTCATACTTAACGTGCTGGTTGATGGGACAGGTCCTGTTAGACCCGTAAAGCATGGTAGTTGCGGTAGTAGTGACACAGGAGGCACCACCAAAGCCACCTCATACTGGATTCGCACTGGTTTTTCCCACGCTCTGTTACCTACAAAACACAATTATTACAGTCACAGTTAAATTCAGTCTTACAATCATTTCAAGCAACATTACAGTTTAACATCTAATCAACAAATCATGGACTTAAAAGATTCTCCAGATCTCTTTTACTCATATCCATCTTGTGGATAATTCTTACTAAACATGATTTCTCCTTAGCCCTCAATTGTCCCAATCCAGATTCCATGTAACTCTCCACTTCAATTTCAATTTCCAATCCCTCTAACAGGTACCAGTGTGTTTAACTCTATTCTGTTTCATTAATTAGATAGTTTCTCGATGGAGTATGTGTCAATGCTTTAAAAGTTGTCTCGCTCTCCTGAACCACATCAACCATTTCATGTCTTGCTGTTGTCAAGTAACTGAGCATGTCTGAGACCCGTTCTTCAGTGCAGATTCACCATACATTCCCGGATGGTAATTGCTTCATACGTAACGAATCACATTTGCACACTCATACTGGTATCTCAATATCATGCCACATGTGCCTTTCTCGGGCTTTCAGGTATCTTATCAAAAGATTGTCTTTGTTCATCTTCCTCTGCATGGTCCCGAAGCCTTGGATAGTGGCCAGGCTATCAATTTCAGTTTTCTTAAAAAGTTCATTATAGGCAGGGGCTCGAATGTCTCCAAGAGAAAGCTATCAATTTACTATTCTTAGCTACTCTTTCCTGACTTTCACCAGAAAGTTTTTAAAATACCCATTCAGCAGTGTAATTCTCCTGTTTCAATCTTACACCTTCAATCACTTCCCTTTAATTACCATTCATATCTCATTCATGAGCCCTGGAGAAACTTTACTGTCCAGTACAATATTTAAGATTGAAAACATAGATCAAACATTCTCACTTGGTCCAAGTTATTAACGTTTTTTTTTTACTTGTCATTATTTTAGAGGATCTTTTATTTTCCCTAAAGTAACCCAATATATATATAGTATAGTGCCTGAGTCCATTTCGTCATTTCAAAATTATCCTGAAATCCAAACAGCAGTATTATTGAACTGACAGGTTTTGTCAATGTTCAATTTCATTTCTATCAATTTATCTTATCAATTCCAATTTCAGAAACAAATGATTTCCAGGCTTACACAGTGTTTTAACATTAGAGACAGAAGTGCTGCAATTAGTTTACAAGGTAACTTCCATATAACAAAAGAAAGAAGAGAATCCATTGTGACTCTGCTTAAAGCACAAGGGGTTAATTTATCAAATCATAATTTTCCTTCTGGGAAATGTTAAATTAAAATTAAGAAACTTAAATTTAATA
Organism: Squalus acanthias; assembly: GCA_030390025.1. Classification (NCBI taxonomy): domain Eukaryota; kingdom Metazoa; phylum Chordata; class Chondrichthyes; order Squaliformes; family Squalidae; genus Squalus; species Squalus acanthias. The sequence goes on along the minus strand of CM059425.1, from coordinate 99,336,494 downwards.
ATGTCCAATATCTTTGAATGTCATACTAAAGTTGTTGCTCGGTGAACTTAATCAGCTGTCAGTGGAAAGGGTTAACTCCTTTGCAGGTCTTTAAGAAGGTGGAGTGAAACATTGTCAGGCGCACGCAATTGCGTCACTTCACATAAATAAAAAAAACTTTCCCGATCGAAAAAGACAGTTGCGTTTTCACACTTTAACTAAACACGAACAGAACAGACAAAACAAAACAAACTAGTACATGCTTGTAGAAAACCATAAATCACATCATATTTCTTATAACTGGAGAAAAATTAGTTTTTCACATTTAAGCCAATCAAATCAAACTGCTTTGGAAGATTTCACCATAGCAACTGCGACTTCAAGGTTAAATCTTAGACCGAAACTTAATCTTTTGTTAAACAAACTTTTTGTTGTTCTTCTCAGTTTTTACACACCAGCTTAACTTAAATTGTAGTTCAAAGTTTTTTTTTCAATTCTTGGGGCACAATCTATTGCAGCCACACATCGTGGCATTGCCTTCGCTACTGGATCCCTCTGTAACTAACCGTTGAATCGGCTCTGCTTTCCCTGCAAAGTCTGATATAAAATTCCTTCTGTAGTTAAATAGTCCCAACACTTTCCTCACTCCCCGGATGGTCACTGGCCTTGGCATGTCTTTTATGGCTGCCTTTGTTTCTGCAGGAATGCCTTATACCCCTGGTTAATTTCGTGTCCTAGATACTTTACTTTGGACAGTCCAACCTGTGCCTTTTTTTTTTTGGGTTCAATTTAATGCCAGCTTTTCCTTTGGCATCCTCTGATGCAATCATTATGTCATTCACATATTGGAGTAGGGCACTCTGATACTTTGATAGGTCTAACTCATCTAAGGCTTGACTCAGTACATAGTGGAATATATTTGGACTATTGTGGAACCCCTGCGGGATCCTGGTTCATGTATATTGTCTATCCCTGACAGTAAAGGTGAATTTCCCTTGTGATTCCTCTGCCAATGGTATGGATCAGAACCCGTTCTGTATCCAAGACTGTAAATATTTTACAGTCTGGTTTCAGACCATTAAATATCTTATTCAATGTGGTCTACACAAATTTACACCAACCAGAATTTCACCGTGCACAATAAAAGTCAGGTTTTAATAGGTTAATTAACCTCAATAACTCCAATTCAATCCAGATCAAAAAAATGTTTTTTAAACTAACCAGTATCACTTGGAAAAGAAAGAAACCATAGTCACATTAACAAAGAAACAATTACCCATGCCTTGTAAACATTCAAATTCATTTTCTTCCAGGCACATTGGCAACTGTGACTTCAAGGCTGAAGCTTATCTTTTGTAAAACAATTAACAAACTTAAAACAACACACGCTTGACTATCATTCAAGACAAGTCTTCAAAGGGTTAAACAGCTTTTAGCTCTCTGTACAAAAGAGTGGGTGGAGCTAAAACAAAAATGACAGACACTTTTTTTTAAAGACAGACTTTCAGACAAAATAAATACTGTAACTTCTTAAACATTCACAGTCAGAAAACTTTAAATCTTTTAACACACACATTCACCCAGACTGAGATCTCAGCATTCCCTTTAAGATTCCTTTCACTCAGCAAATCCTGGATTTTATTTGTCTTGACACAAACATTAATAATTTCCATGTCGGTAAAACTTAAAATTTCACTCCTTTTTTTTTACATAAGCGTCTCAGTAGCTTTTCCTGGCTTTCCAAATCCCTGTTTTTTTTCTTTGCTGAGTTTCAGATTTCAATGTCGGTAAATTAGATCTTTTTTTTTTCTTCTTTATCTTTGGTTTGTCTTAAAGCCATTTGTCTGACTTCATCTTGTTTAGCCAATTTACTCACTGGGTCTTTTCTCTTATTTTTAATGTCAGATCTACTGGCTTGTATACTACGGTCCTTACGCCTTTCTGCTTCCTTTTTCCAGTCTGAAAAGGCTGACCAATTTACTGACTTTTTACCTTTTCTTTGTGGGTCTCTATTTGTTAGACAGTCCTCTAGACATGTAATGCTGTCTAGGTTAAAGGTTCCATCAATAGGGAATGGGTGTTTATCATTCTTGGTCCATTTAGACCAATCGGACAAAACCCTTGTGGACAGTCCGACCACAGTTCTGGAAGATGTAAAAAGCTAGAGTTCCTTTTTCTGGGATCTTACTCTGTGAAGCTCCCATCTTAGTAAAGTTTTAATTATACTAGGCACTCTTCTTCTAAATCGCAAGTTTTACCCTTTACCCCTTTACGATTATATTTGACCATCCAAAGTTCCACAAGTGATGAACAATAACAAGAACTAACAACAATCAAGACAATTGTAAGTAATGCAAAAGCCCAAACAGGCAAACAAATCAAGTAATCAAACATTTAACCTTATACTTTAAACTAAACAAATAGTCAATTCTCAGTATGCGTTGTACTCCACTACAGACTGAGTCCTTAACATTTAACTTATACTCTATACGAAGGTTTCTTGTCTGAACCTTTCTGCCAAAAGACTCATCTTTTTTTTTCTTTCAGTTCTTGGGACCCACCCTTGATACTGCAGTTTTAATCTTTTAGCGCTTTCTCACAACCTGGTAACTTTATCAGTCCGGGACAAAACCTTGCCGACTTTTCCCTTGCCTCCTTTGCCCGATAGCTTTGAGACATGAGCCGTCAGCATCCTCCTCCCTTTTTTTTTAACGTTAAAAAAAGAAGCAAAAGTTACAAGATTCAACTCAAATCTTAAACACGAGTCTTAACAGATTGCAGTACTACCGTCGGAAGAAACAGACTACACCAATTCAGTATCTAATGAGAAATCCTTTTTATGTGATAAAACATCACTGTGGCCATTCAGGATTTGTCACTAGAAATTCGTGGTGTCCTTTGTGCGTGACTTACCGAAAGGTAGCAAGCGATCTCGGTGGAACCTCCAAGAAATACTGTCGAAGTTTCGACTCCCGAGTAAGACGCTTGAAACATAAAGTATCGTCAAAGACAGGCTTTATTATTTACTTGCTCGCAAGGAGAATGCATGTAGTCAACGGCTAAATGACACTCTGCAGTACAGAAGGAAAAGCAGTATCTTTATACACAGAAAGCAACAGGCTTTTCTATATCACATAACATGCTGTTTAAAGTAAGCTAAGTTAAAAGTTAAAAAAATAGAAATGCCTTAAGATAAGACTAGCTAATCTCTACAGTCATGGAGTCTGTCTGTCTGTTCTTCTTCTCCCACCAAGGCCAAGGCACCTGGAGTCAAAGGCTAAATGTTTACTCGACTAGTCCTTGGTCATCTCAAGTTGATTAGAAGAAGCCTTTCTGTTCTGTACCAGTTGCTGCGAAAACAGCATAGTCTGCAAAGTTTAAATTCATCACCATGAGAAGTCATAAACAACTACAATCTTTTCCCAGGCAAGTCAGAGTCGGCCATTTTGTATCTCTTATTCTGTGTCCAGGAAGCCATTTTGTGTCCAAGTAAAAATACACTTCCACAGTGTGTCTTGTCCTCCAAGGGGACCAATCAGAAATCTGGTGTTGCAAATATATGTAGCCGAAAATGTTACAGGGAAAGCGGGCGGGCGGGGGAGGGGAGGAAAGAACAATGGGGAAGGTCTGTGATTGGGTGAAAGGCTGAAGTGATTAAATGAGAAAAGGGATGATGGTGCAAGGCAAAACCTGGTAGTAATGGGACAAGTAAAGAAACAAAAGATGGGTCGGGAGGAGGTGTAAATGGCAACAGCAGAACCATTACCAGCACCTGCTGTCCGATAAAATGGGAGCAGTGGTAATGATCTGAAATTGTTCAACTCGATGTTGAGTCCAGAAGGTTGTAAAGTCTCTAATCGAAATATACTGTTCCTTGAGCATCTGTTGAGCTTCATTGGAACAGTGTAGGAGGCCGAGGATAGAGAGGTCAGAGTGGGAGTTGGGCGGAGAAATAAAATGGCAAGCGACCAGAAGCAAACTGAACAGAGGTGATCAGCTGAGCGATCACCCAATCTGCGTTTGGCCTCCCCAATGTAGAGGAGACCACATTGTGAGCAGTGAATACAGTATACTAAATTGTATAAAGAAGTGTAAGTAAATCTCTGTTTCACCTGGAAAGAGTGTTTGGGGCCATGGACGGTGAGAAGGGAGGGGGTGAAAGGGCAGGTGCTGCATCTCCTGTGTTGTATGTGAAGGTCTCATGGGAAGGGGAGCGTCTGTTCGGGGGTGATTGAAGAGTGGACCAGGGTGTCACGGAGGGAATGGTCCCTTCGGAATTCTGAAAGGGGAGGTCTGGGGAAGTTGCGTTTGGTGGTGGTGGAAATGGTGGACGATGATCCATTGAATGTGGAGGTTGGTGGGGTGAAGGTGAGGGCATGGTGAAACCTATCATGGTTCTCCAATGGAGGGGAAGGAGAGAGGGCAGATGTTCGGGAAATGGGATGAACATAGTCGAGGGTCCTGTCAGCCATGGTGGAGGGGAATTCTCGGTTGAGGAAAAAGGAAGACATATCAGAAGCACTGGTGTGGGACGTGGCATCGTCAGAACAGATTTGATAGAGACAGAGACATTAGGAGAATGGAATATAGTCCTTAGAGGAAGCAGAGTGGGAGGAAGTCTAATCAAGATAGATATTCTGCTTTTCTATTTTTCCAACCAAAGTGGATAACATTTCTCCACGTTATATTCCATCTGCCATGTTCTTGCCCAGTCAATGAACCTTTCTATATCCATTTGCAGCCTCTTTGCATCCTCCTCACAGCTTACTTTCCCACCTAGCTTTGTATCATCAGTAAACTTGGATATATGACAGTCAGTCCCCTCATCTTAGTCATTGATATAGATTGTAAATAGCTGAGGCTCAAGCACTGATCATTGTGGTACCCCATAGTTACAGCCTGCCAATCCAAAAATGACTCGTTTATTCCTACTCTCTGTTTTCTGTCCATTAACCAATCCTCAATCCATGCTAATATAGTACGCCTAATCCCATGATCTCTAATTTTGTGTAATAACCTCTTGTGCGGCACCTTATCGAATGCTTTTTGAAAATCCAAATACACTACATCTACTGGTTCCCCCTTATCAACCCTACTAGTTACAACCTCAAATAACTCTAAAAGAATTGTCAAACACGATTTCACTTTCATAAATCCGTGTTGACTGCCCAATCATATTATGATTTTCTAAGTGCCCGAATACCACGTCCCTAACTATAGATTCGAGCATTTTTCCTACTACTGATGTCAGACTAACTGGTCTATTGTTCCCTGTTTTCTATCTCTCTCATAGCTGGGTTACGTGAGGGTGTGGACCTGAGTAGGATTGGAACAAAGAATATTCCACGTATCCCACGAAAAGGCAGGCACAGCTAGGACCAATATGGTTTCCCATACTGACACCTGTTATTTGGAGGAAGTGAGAGGGGCCAAAGGAGAAGTTGTTCAATGTAAGAACAAGTTCAGCCAGGTGCATGAAGGTGGTAGTGGATGGGGACTGGTTGGGCTTCTGCTCAAGGAAGCAACGGAGGGCACGCAGGCCATTCTGGTGGGGCTGGAGGTGAAGAGGGACTGGATGCCCATGGTGAAAAGGAGATGGTTATGGCAAGCAAACGGTCAACTGATAAATTGACGGAGGGTGTTGGAAGAGTTGTGGATCGGAAGAGACTGGACAAGGGGAGAAAAAATAGAGTTGAGATAGGAAGAATTAAGTTCCGTGGTGCAAGAACAGGCTGAAATGATGTGTCTACCAGAGCTGACCTGTTTGTGGATCTTGGGAAGAAGGTAGAAGCGGGATGCACGAGGTTGGGGGACTATGATGTTGGAAGCCGTGGGGGAAGATCTCCAGAGGAGATGAGGTCACTGACAGCTTGGGAAACAAAATAGATGCAGTGACCTGATGCAGAATTGTGTGGAGAGTAAATAGGATGGTAAAGAAGCTCTGTAAATGGAGTCAGTGCTCCTGTTGCAGATTCACATGGAGAGGGAGAGGGATGGTAAATAAAAGGAGACTGAGTTGCAATGCTAGAAAGGAAGCTCTGGGTCAAGGTGAGCTGCTTTAATCATTTAACTAATTTAACAATTGCACTGAATGGATATTTCACTGCATTCTTCAACTGCTCTCTGAATTTAGTCTGGGTCATTGCATAAATACAGGTGTTGGTGCACGTGCTCAAAAGCTGCAGCATGTAGCCAGATTGTTCAGTGATATATGCAGGATCATGGGGACCTGTGTATTCATAAATGTTCGTAATTCACCAATACAAGAAATATAGAACATTTGTCAACCATAACAGTATAAAACTGCCAGATATAGTGAAGAGTAAAATGATGGATTTCCTTCGGTTCTCCATCTCTGGGTCATTTTGATTCGCACTATTGCGGTGGTCCAGTAGTCTCCTGCGGACTCTGCTGGCCACTAAAATGTGTCTGACAGTCAGAGCATTGAGCAGTAAAATCAGAACGAATGGAAGGAAAGGGGTTAAAATAATACTGAGGCAGTGAAATGCGACCCAGGCAGCTTCGGTGTTATAGCTCAGTGATATGGTGTACCCCCAGGGTACATTATCAATGATATACTCAGGCTCATATACAAAGTACCAAGGAATGTCCTTTAAGCAGAACAGCACACTCACTGTCGCTATAACCACAGTCGCAGTTTTCTCTGAGCAATATTTTGTTTACAGCTTTTGGCAACAAATTGCAACAAATCGATCAAAGGTGAAAGTGACGGTGAACCAGACAGAAATGTCTGTGGCTGCAGAAAGCTGGAAATGTACGAGAGAAGATGCAGGAGTGGTGTCCAGGTAAGTACCTGGGAAATGAAAAGGAATAACTGTAAACAGTATCACGTCAGTGAAAACGACCAGCAGATCTGCCACTGCCATGGCCACCAGGTAGTGGGTGATACAGTTAGAGAGACCGCACTTTCCTCGGGACAGGATCAGAATGGCCACTGAGTTAACTGGAATAAATAGAAAAAACAAGGGAATTACAGATTAACATCACATAAAGTAAGACAATTACAGGTTAACATCACAGAGAGCAGGGGAATTACAGATAGACATCCCAGACAGCAAGGCAATTACAGATAGACATCCCAGACAGCAAGTCGAATTACTGATAGACATCCCAGACAGCAAGGGAATTACAGATAGACATCCCAGACAGCAAGGGAATTACAGATAGACATCCCAGACAGCAGGGGAATTACAGATAGACATCCCAGAGAGCAAGGGAATTACAGATAGACATCCCAGACAGCAAGGGAATTACAGATAGACATCCCAGGCAGCAAGGGAATTACAGATAGACATCACAGAGAGTAAGGGAATTACAGATAGACATCCCAGAGAGCAAGGGAATTACAGATAGACATCCCAGACAGCAAGGGAATGACATAGGACCAGAGGAACTTTAGAGGAGGAGTATGCCATTCAGCCCTTCGAGTTTGTTCCGCCATTCAATGACATCATTGATGATCTGTATCTTAACTTCATTGAGCTGCCTTGGTTCTGTAACCTTCAATAGCCTTGCCTGACAACAAGCTATCAATCTCAGTTTTGACATTTTTAATGGACCGAGCTTCAAGAGCTTTTTGGGGGAGAGAGTTCCAGATTTCACTACTCTTTGTGTGAAGAAGTTCTTCATGACATCACCCCGGCAATGCCTCGCTCTAATTTCAAGGTTCTGCCCACTTGGTTTAAGAACATAAGAACATAAGAAGTAAGAGCAGGAGTAGGCCATACGGCCCCTCGAGCCTGCTCCACCATTCAATAAGATCATGACTGATCATCAACCTCAAATCCACTTTCCTGCCCGATCTCCATATCCCTTGATTCCCCTAGAGTCCAAAAATCTATCTATCTCAGCCTTGAATATACTCAAAGACTCAGCATTCAGAGCCCTCTGGGGCAGTGAATTCCAAAGATTCACAACCTTCTGAGTGAAGAAATTCTTCCTCATCTCAGTCTTAAATGGTCAATCCCTTATCCTGAGACTATGCCCCCTAGTTCTAGACACTCCAGCCAGGGGAAACAACCTCTCAGCATCTACCCTGTCAATCCCCTTCAGAATCTTGTATGTTTCAATGAGATCACCTCTCATTCTTCTAAACTCCAGAGAGTATAGGCCCATTCTACACAATCTCTCATCATAGGACAACCCTCTCATCCCAGGAATCAATCTAGTGAACCTTTGTTGCACTGCCTCCAAGGCAAGTATATCCTTCCTTAGATAAGGAGACCAAAACTGTGCCCAGTGCTCCAGGTGTGGTCTCACCAAGGCCCTGTACAATTGTAGCAAGACTTCCTTATTCTTTTACTCCAACCCACTTGCAATAAAGTCCAACATGCCATTTGCCTTCCTTATTGCTTGCTGTACCTGCATGCTAGCTTTCTGTGTTTCTTGCACGAGGGCACCCAAACCTCTCTCAACACCAACATTTGAAAGTTTCTCACCATTTAAAAATATTCTGTTTTTCTATTCTTCCTACCAAAGCAAATAACCTCACATTTCCCTACATTATACTCCATCTGCCACATTACTGCCTAATCACTTGGTCTATCTATATCCCTTTGCAGACATTTTGGGCTCGATTTTGTCAATGGGGACGTGATGGAGGCGGGACTCCCACTTTTTGGGTTGTAGTCCCGCCTCCATTGATTTGTGGCCAACCCATGCTACTTTCCCTTGATTGACCTTGTTAAGCCCGCCCAGCAGGCTCAGCAGGCCAATTAAGGGACACCTGGATACTGGTGACGTCAGCGATTGACATTTCATCTGTTAAGAGCTTTTGACAGATGAAATATCAGCGTTTGATAGCTCTGTGAAGCTGTCAAACACTGACAATTTGTCTTCTAACTTGAGTCCTTCTACTCAGACTCAGTTAGAGAGCTCTCCAGACCAGAAAGCAGAGGCTGCAGCTTTTGACAGCTCAGCGGCCATTCTGCTTTCTGTGCCGGTGAGCTGAGGGACTCCCGAGAACTGAAGGGAGGAAGCCTGGAGGAGAAAGTAAAGGTCAGTAAAACTTATTAAAACACTTTACACACACCAAACACACTTCCCTCTGCACTCATGCACCCATCACTCACCTGTACACCGGACATCTCGACCCCTCCAAGCCCTGCAGACCGACGGTCCGCCTCGCTAACTTGGCGTGGTTTGGAGCCGTCGGGTAGCCCACACTTCAGGGCTAAAAATAGGGATTAGCCAAAAAACTGCCTGTTAACTACCTGTTAACAGGCAGTTTATTGGCACTAATCCCCTTCCCGCCTTGGGGAGGCAGCTCCCAGCACAGGTCGGGTACCCGCCTCCTGGGATACTGGCATGGAGGCGGATTGGGGGCAGGATGGGTATGTGTCCCCCGAATCTGCAATTTTCCCACCACTCCCGCCTCCAAACCCGCCTCCACAGGGCTTGGAAATTCGAGCCCTTTGTGTTCTCCTCACAGCTTACTTTCCCACCTAGCTTTATATCATCAGCAAACTGGATACATTACACTCGGTCCCTTCATCTAGGTCATTAATATAGATTGTAAATAGCTGAGGCCCCAACACTGATCCTTGCGGCACCACACTAATTACAGCCTGCCAACCTGAAAAAGATCCGTTTTTCCCTACTCTCTGTTTTCTGTTCGTTAACCAATCCTCTATCCATGCTACTATATTACCCCCAACTCCATGGGGTAAAAATTGAGTCGCACCCCATTTGGGGCGCTAACCTCGCCGGGGCGCGACTTTTAGCGCTCAGAAAAAATTAGCGGCCCCGCGCCGGAACTTCAGTGGTTGCGCCCCAAGAGGGAAGCGGGGCGCAACTGGAAGCAGCCCGCATCCCTCTTGGGGCGCTGCGAGTGAATATCCTGGTGCTACGTGCCGTAGCGCCACGCGCTGCGGCATGTCGCGCCGCGGTATTGCAGGCCTTCCTCCCCTTCTTAAAGGGGAGGGACCCTGCGCAGCGCGAACCGGGGCCCAGCTGGGCCCCCAGGGATCGGGAGTGCCGGCAAAAGAGCCCGGCACTCAAGAGAAGTGCCGGGCTCTTGGAGCGCAGCCGGCACTTCACGGTGGGGGGGCTTCACGGGGGCCGGGGGCAGGTGCTGGCAGGCGGCCAGCAACAAAAATGGCCGCCTGCCACCTCCGCTTTAAATATCGCCGCCCCGGCCGCACGTACGCCTCCCTGAACCCGTCGGACATAGCGTCTGGCGGTAAATCAGGGGGCGCGACTGAAGATCACGGCCGGGGCGCGAGCGGGGTGCTGTGCACGGCGATGACGTCATCGCCGGCGGCGCAGCGCCACAGGGCGCTACCGGCTGCCGCCGCCGCTAACCTCCCACTAAATTTTTCGGGAGGCGTGGGCGGCGCTGCGCCCGGGCGTTAGCTGCTTTACGCCCCATTAGCGCCCTCTTAAGGCGCTAACTGGGAGGCGCAAGCAGCTGAATTTTTCCCCCCATGAGTCCTAATCTTGTGTAATAATCTTTTATGTGGCACCTTATCGAATGCCTTTTGAAATCCAAATATACTACATCCACTGGTTCCCCTTTATCTAGCCTGCTAGGTACATCTTCAAAAAACTCTAATAAATTTGTCAAACACAATTTCCCTTTTATAAAACCATGTTGACTCTGCCTAATCATGTTATGATTTTCTAACTGACTTGATACCACTTCTTTAACAATGGATTCCAGCATTTTCCCGACGACTGATGTCAGGCTAACTGACCTGTAGTTCCCTGTTTTTTTCTCTCCCTCCTTTCCTGAATAGCGGTGTTACATTTGCGACCTTCCAATCCGCTGGGACGATTCCAGAATTTAGGGAATTTTGGAAGATCAAAACCAATGCATCCACTATCTCTTCAGCCAGCTCTTTTAGTACCCTAGGATGTAGGCCGTCAGGTCCAGGGGATTTGTCGGCTTTTAGTTCCGTTAGTTTCTCTAGTACTTTTTCTCTACTTATATTAATTACGTTAAGTTCTGGACTCCCCCACTAGAGGAAATAAATTCTCTCTATCTGCCATATCAAATCCTTTAATCATTTAAACACTTCAATTCGTTCACCCCTTAATCTTCCATATTCAAGGGAATAAACACGCCTAGTCTATGCAAGCTGTCCTCATAATTTAACCCTTTCAGCCCCGGCATCATTCTGGTGAATCTATGCTGCACCCCCTCCAAGGCCAATATATCCTTCCTGAGGTGTGTTGCCCAGAACTGAGTGCAGTGTTCCAGAAGGGGTCCAACCACGGCTCTGTAAAGCTGTATCGTAACTTCCACCTCTTTATATTCCAGCCAACATTGAGATAAAGGTCAACATTCCATTGGCCTTTTTAATTAATTTTTGAACGTGTCCACTATCTTTTACTGATTTCTGCATTTGGACCCCTAATTCTCTCTAATTCATCCACAGTTCATCGCTTCTCGCCATTTTAGAAAATACTCTGAATCTCAGATCTATCTCACCAAGGTCCAAATTGATGACCTCACACACTGTGTAGTTTCACGAGATGCGTGCAGACCCCCATCACCCTATGGGTGAAAACATTTCCCCTCAAATCCCCTCTAATGGGTCATTTTCTGATTGGCAAACGGTAACTAGTGGGGTGCCACAAGGACCGGTGCTGGGGCCCCAACTATTTACAATCTACATTAATGACTTGGATGAAGGGGTCGAGTGTAATGTAGCCAAGTTTGCGGATGACACAAAGACGGGTGGGAAAGCAAGTTGTGCAGAAGACTCAAAGAATCTGCAAAGGGATATAGACAGGCTAGGTGAGTGGGCAAACATTTGGCAGATGGAGTATAATTTGGGAAAGTGCGAGGTTAATCACTTTGGCAGGAAAAATAAAAAAGCAAACTATTATTTAAATGGAGAGAGATTACAAAATGGTACAGTTCAGAGGGACCTGGGGGTACTTGTGCATGAAACACAAAAAGTTAGCATGCAGGTACAGCTAGTAATCAAAAAGGCAAATGGAATGTTGGGCTTTATTTCAAGGGGGTTGGAGTATAAAAGCAGGGAAGTCCTGCTACAAGTGTACAAGGTATTGGTGAGACCACACCTTGAGTACTGCGTACAGTTTTGGTCTCCCTATTTAAGGAAGGATATACTTGCATTGGAGGCAGTTCAGAGACGATTCACTAGGTTAATTCCAGAGATGAGGGGTTTGACTTATGAGGAAAGGTTGAGCAGGCTGGGCCTATACTCATTGGAATTTAGAAGAATGAGAGGTGATCTTATTGAAACATATAAGATACTGAGGGGGCTCGACAGGGTAGATGCAGAGAAGATGTTTCCCCTCATGGGGAAATCTAGAACTCGGGGGCACAGTCTCAGAATAAAGGGTCGCCCTTTTAGAACTGAGATGAAGAGGAATTTCCTCTCAGAGCGTCGTAAATTTGTGGAATTCTCTGCCTCAGAGAGCTGTGGAGGCTGGGTCATTAAATACATTTAAAGTGGAGATAGACAAATTTTTGCAAGATAAGGGAGTGAAGGGTTATGGGGAGCAGGCTGGGAAGTGGTTTTTAGCCCAAGATCAGCAATAATCTGATTGAATGGCGGAGCAGGCTCGAGGGGCCAAGTGGCCTATTCCTGCTCCTATTTCTTATGTTCTTATGTAAACCTCCTACCATTTACTTTAAATCTACGTCCCTGCTTGTTGACCCCTCTGCCAAGGGAAACAGTTACTTCCTATCCACTCTATCTAGGCCCCTCATAATTTTATACACCTCAATTAGGTCTCCCCTCAGCCTCCTCTGTTCCAAAGAAAACAACCCCAGCCTATCCAATCTTTCCTCATAGCTAAAACTCTCCAAAAATGAGAAGTCGCACAACACCAGGTTATAGTCCAACAGTTTTATTTGAAATCACGAGCTTGAGATCTCGTGATTTCAAATAAAACTGTTGGACTATAACCTGGTGTTGTGCGACTTCTCATTTTTGTCCACCCCAGTCCAACACCGGCATCTCCGCATCATAAAATTCTCCAGTCCAGGCAACCTCCTCGTAAATCTCCTCTGTACCCTCTCTAGGGCAATTACATCTTTCCTGTAATGTGGTGACCAGAACTGCATGCAGTACTCTAGCTGAGACCTAACTAATGTTTTATACAGTTCAAGCATAACCTCCCTGCTCTTATAGTCTATGCCTCGGCTAATAAAGGCAAGTATCCCGTGTGGAAGTGCATTTTTTATCTCGGACACAAAATGGCTTCCTAGAGACAAAGAGTGATACAAAATGGCCGACTCTGACTTGTTTGGGAAAAGATAAAGTTATTATGTTTCTCATGGAGATGAATTTAAACTTTGCAGACTTTGCGGTCTGCAAAGCCTGCTAGTACAGAGAAAAAAAAGGCTTCTTCTAATCAACTTGAAATAACCAAGGACTAGTGAAGTAAACAGCCAGATGCCTTGGCCTTGGTGGGAGAAGAAGAACAGACAGACAGACTCCAATTACTGTAGAGATTAGCTAGTCTCATCGTAAGGCATTTCTATTTTTTTTTAACTTTTAACTTAGCTTACCTTAAACAACATGTCATGTGATATGGGAAGCTTGTGTTTTCAGTGTATAAGATCTTCCATTTTCTGTGATTCTTCAGTGTGTCATCATAGCTATTTGACTACGGTTGCATTCTCCGTGCAAGTAAGTAAATAATAAAGCCTTCTTTGACGATACTTTATGTTTCAAGAGTCTTACTCGGAAGTCGAAACTTCGACAGTATTTCTTGGAGGTTCCACCGAGATCGCTTGCTACCTTTCGGTAAGTCACGGACAAAAGACACCTAGAATTTCTAGTGACAAATCCTGAATGGCCACAGTGATATTTTATCACAAAAAGTATTTCTCATTAGATACTGACTTGGTGTAGTCTGTTTCTTCCGACAAGAGTACTGCGATTGTTAAGACTCGTGTTTTAGATTTGAGTTGAATCTTGTAACTTTTGCTTTTTTAACGTTAAAAAAAAAGGGAGGAGAATGCTGACGGCTCAAGTTTCAAAACTATCGGGCAAAGGAGGCAAGGGAAAAGTCGGCAGGGTTGTGTCCCAGACTGATAAAGGTACCAGGTTGTGAGAAAGCGCTAAAAGATTAAAACTGCAGTATCAAGGGTGGGTCCCTTGAGCCATGAAAAGAAAAAAAGAATCTCGCGGCAGAAAGTTTTAGATAAGAAACCTTCGTATAGAGTATAAGTTAAATGTTACGGACTCAGTTTGCAGTGGAGAACAATGCAAAACTGAGAATTGACTATTTGTTTAGTTTAAAGTATAAGGTTAAATGTTTGATTACTTGATTTGTTTGCCTGTTTGGGCTTTTTGCATTACTTATAATTGTCTTGATTGTTGTTAGTTTTTGTTACTGTTCATCGCTTGTAGAACTTTGGATAGTCAAATATAATCGTAAGGGGGTAAAGGGTGAAACTTGCGATTTAGAAGAAGAGTGCCTAGTATAATTAAAACTTTACTAAGATGGGAGCTTCACAGAGTAAGATCCCAGAAAAAGGAACTCCAGCTTTTTACATCTTCCAGAACTGTGGTCGGACATCCACAAGGGATTTGTCTGATTGGTCTAAATGGACCAAGAATGACAAACACCCATTCCCTATTGATGGAACCTTTAACCTAGACAGAATTACATGTCTAGAGGACTGTCTCACAAATAGAGACCCACAAAGAAGAGGTAAAAAGTCAGTAAATTGGTCAGCCTTTTCAGACTGGAAAAAGGAAGCAGAAAGGTGTAAGGACCATAGTATACAAGCCAGTAGCTCTGACATTAAAAATAAGAGAAAAGACCCTGTGAGTAAATAGGCTAAACAAGATGAAGTTAGACAAATGACTTTAAGAATAGAAGCAATTATGGGGCAGCATTCTGGAATGACCAAAGAAAATTACCAGATTCCTTTAACCAATGCCCTCATAAATGGTCTCAGAACAGAACTTAAAGAACCATTGACTTTAGTCTGCCTAGATTGGAGACATAAAACAACTCCTGAATTGACACAAATTCTGAAAGGAATTCAGGAGAGAAATAGGGACCAAAAGAATAAAGTTTCCCTCTTAATGGAGCAAGCAGCTTCCGCAACACCGACGGACCAGAATACTATTTATTCAACACAAGTAGACAATTTCTCTGGCCAACATACCTTTCTCCTATCAGACGATGCCCCTATGAACCTTTTAGGGAGAGATTTGCTGTGCAAAATGCAAGCAACAATAATTTGTTCAGAAAAGGGACTACAGGTGTATGTAGAAGGAAAAGATCTAATTTACCGACATTGAGATCTGAAACTCAGCAAAAAAGAAGGGATTTGGAAAGCCAGGCAAAGCTGCTGAAACACTTATGTAAAAAAAAAGAAATTTAAAGTTTTACCGGCATGGAAGTTATTAATGTCTGTGCCGAGATAAAAGCTAATACACAAGATTTGTTGAGTGAAAGGAATCTTAAAAGGAATACTGGGATCTCAGTTTGAGTGAAAGTGTGTGTTAAAAGGGTGAAAGTTTACCTGATTGTGAATGTTTAAGTTTGTTAAGTTACAGTATTTATTTTGTCTGAAAAATCTGTCTAAAAAAAGGTGTCTATCTTTTTTGTTTATGTTTTAGCTCCACCCACTCTTTTGTACAGAGAGCTAAAAGCTGTTTAACCCTTTGAAGACTTGTCTTGAATGATAATCAAGCGTGTGTTGGTTTAAGTTTGTTAATTGTTTTACAAAAGAGGTATAAGCTTCAGCCTTGAAGTCACAGTTGCCAATGTGCCTGGAAAGAAAATTAATTTGAATGTTTACAAGGCATGGGTGATTGTTTCTTTGTTAATGTGACTATAGTTTCTTTCTTTTCCAAGTGATACTGGTTAGTTTTTTTTTAAATTGATCTGGATTGAATTGGAGTCATTGAGGTTAATTAACCTATTAAAAACCAGACTTTCATTGTGCACGGTGAAATTCTGGTTGGTGTAAATTTGTGTAGACCGCATTGAATAAGATATTTAATGGTCTGAAACCAGACTTTGAAATATTTACAGTCTTGGATACAGAACGGGTTCTGGTCCATACCATTGGCAGAGGAATCACAAGAGGAAATTCGCCTTTACTGTCAGGGATAGACAGGAATTTTTATATCAGACTTTGCACGGTTAGTTAAAGAGGGATCCAGTAGCGAAGGCAATGCCACGATGTGTGGCTGCAATAGATTGTGCCTCAAGAATTAGAAAAAAAAGCTTTGAACTACAATTTAAGTTAAGCTGGTGTGTAAAAACTGAGGAGAACAACAAAAAGTTTGTTTAGTAAAAGATTAAGTTTCGGTCTAAGATTTAACCTTGGAGTCGCAGTTGCTATGGTGAAATCGTCCTAAGCAATTTGATTTGATTTGCTTAAATGTGAAAAACTAATTTTTCTCCAGTTATATTCAATGTTTTTACAGTATTTTGGAAAGACATCTGAAGAAAGGACAATAAGAAATATGATGTAATTTACTGGTTCTGCAAGCATGTGCTATTTTGTTTTGTTTTATCTGTTCTGTTCGTGTTTAGTTAAAGTGTGAAAACACAACTGTTTTTTTGGATCGGGAAAGTTTTTTTTAGTTACGTGAAGTGACGCAATTGCGTGCGCCTGACAATGTTTCGCTCCACCTTCTTAAAGACCTGCAAAGGAGTTAACCCTTTCCACTGACAGCTGATTAAGTTCACCGAGCAACAACTTTAGTATGACATTTAAAGATATTGGACATTATTAAATTTAAGTTTCTTAATTTTAATTTAACATTTCCCAGAAGGAAAATTATGATTTGATAAATTAACCCCTTGGGCTCTAAGCAGAGTCACAATAGATTCTCTCCTTTCTTTTGTTATATGGAAGTTACCTTGTAAACTAATTGCAGCACTTCTGTCTCTAATGTTAAAACACTGTATAAGCCACCTAGCCTGGAAATCATTTGTTTCTGAAATTGGAATTGATAAGATAAATTGATAGAAATGAAATTGAACATTGACAAAACCTATCAGTTCAACAGTACTGCTGTTTGGATTTTGGGATAATGTTGTAATAACAAAATGGACTCAGGCACTATATATATATATTGGATTACTTTTGGGAAAATAAAAGATCCTCTAAAATAATGATAAATAAAAAGTGTTAATAAGTTGGACCTAGTGAGAATGTTTGATCTATGTTTTCAATTTTAAATATTGTACTAGACAGTAAAGTTACTCCAGGGCTCATGAATGAGATATGAATGGTAATTAATGGGATGTGTAAAATGGAGAGAGGAAGTGATTGAGGGTGTAAGATAGAAACAGGAGAATTGCACCACCAATTGGGAATTTTCCAAACTTTCTGGTGAAAGTCAGGAAAGTGTAGCTAAAAATAATAAATTGATAGCTTTCTCTTGGAGACATTTGTGTCCCTGCCTATAATGAACTTTTAAGAAAACTGAATTTGAAAGCACGGCCACTATCCAAGACATCAGGACCATGCAGAGGAAGATGAACAAAGACAATCTTTTGATAAGATACCTGAAAGCCCGAGAAAGGCACATGTGGCATGATATTGAGATACCGGTATGAGTGTGCAAATGTGATTTGTTACGTATAAAGCAATTACCATCTGGAAATGTATGGTGAATCTGCACTGAAGAACGGGTCTCAGACATGCTCAGTTACTTTACAACAGCAAGACATGAAATAGTTAATGTGGCTCAGGAGAGCAAGACAACTTTCAAAGCATTGACACATACTCCATCGAGAAACTATCTAATTAATGAAACAGAATAGAGTTGAACACACTGGTACCTGTAGAGGGATTGGAAATTGAAGTTGAAGTGGAGAGTTACCTGGAATCTGGATTGGGACAATTGAAGGCTAAGGAGAAATCATGTTTAGTAAGAACTATCCACAATATGGATACGAGTAAAAGAGCGATCTGGAGAATCTTTTAAGTCCATGATTTGTTGATTAGATGTTAAACTGTAATGTTGCTTGAAATGATTGTAAGACTGAATTTGACTGTGACTGTAATAATTGTGTTTTGTAGGTAACAGAGCGTGGGAAAAACCAGTGCGAATCCAGTATGAGGTGGTTTTGGTGGTGCCTCCTGTGTCACTACTACCGCAACTACCATGCTTTACGGGTCTAACAGGACCTGTCCCATCAACCAACACATTTTACATAATATCAAAACCTATGCGCAAGTGAAACTGACAGTAAATGAGGTACTTAAGTATGAGCTGCACATTTATGTGGCACAATTCGGATACGACATTCCCCTGTTGTCTAAGGTTATCAGTGAGCTCATGATGCGACTGAACTCCTCCCTAAAGCATTTTTATGTTCTGAAGGAAGACAACTCGAGAATAGATATTGAAATTGACAGCATAGGGGACAACTCACACTGGTGGGATATTGGGCTTAATACATCAGCGCACCCTTAGATTTGTATTATTTCACACGCTCTGGTAGTTCTTCAACTTGTAATGATAGTGTATTTGATATATGTAACCTATGTAGTAAGATACACAAGCCAATTGGGTACTCATGCCCATGACAAACCAGCACTAACAAATTGAGCACACCGAAAGAGAAGATCCGAAGCAATGTAGCGGAGACCCCAGGCGGGGTAACATCAGGAAGATAGAAGAAACAGAGGATACCCCAGGCGGGGCAGAATTGGAACACCGGAATGGACTATTAGAAGGGAGAAATCTTCAAGACTCCCTACTAACTAATGCCCAAGTTGAGAGAGCAATAAGAACTAGCTAGATTAGTCAAGAGCTGATTGTGAGAAGTCAATAAGAATTATTTCCTTCTCAAAGAAGGGAATTGTAAGAAATAGCTGTTAGATTCAAAGATGGGTTTTAATTCTTAGAACAGAAACTGACAACATGCAGCCAGGAACAGATAGCAGAAATGCCAGCAAGGTCGAATATGAAGCATCAAAAGACGAATAGAAGTGATAAGGGAATCTTAAAATGCAAAACAACACAGGGTGGGGGATAATAGACAAAAAAATGGAGTCGAAAAATTAAATTTTGAAGGACTTACACAATGAAGCTGTTACTTATATTTTGCATATTAATCGGACTGATACGCATGACGTGCCAAAGAGGTGGGGAAGGATCCCGAAAGAAACGAGAATTACACGTTAACACTTTCTTGTACATGTCTTACGAGCATGCTCAGCCCAATTATAATCATACTCGAACACCCCCGTTTCTTGTATTAACTAATACCTCAGGAGTCGGTAGACCACAAGGGGCATTATGTTTTAAAAAGCAGGCTGCAGTAAGCAGGATGCAGGATGAAAAGAAAGTCGGAGAGAGTTCCTGTAATCAAACAGTCATGTGGCAACCACCAATTCCTGGCCTGCTTGAGCAGGGATTTTTTCAGTTTGACTGGACTAAAGTAAATAATAAAACCAGTAGGTCCCACTGGACAGGCGACCCTATCCGAATATGGATGGGAGGAGAGGGTAACTTGGCGGCCTATAATTGCACCTATTTTATATGCGGGAACAAGGCTTATCCATGGTTGCCACATAACTGGACAGGGTCCTGCTATTTGGGTTATGTAGTACCTTATATCCACATTTTAGACAATATAGGAGAACATCATGAATTCCAAAGAAGTAAAAGAGAGATAACAACTTATGAAAGAGTCTTTGGAGTATTAATAGCCCCATTTGGAATAGGGAAGTTAATGGGAGAAGTAAACGAGCTAGCAAATCTGATAGAAAAAGTGGCAAATGAAACTGAGGAAGGATTGTCCGAAATGAGTGCTGAAATGTTAGCTATAAGAGTAATGACATTTCAGAATCGAATGGCATTAGATTATCTGTTGGCAAATAAAGGAGGAACTTGTGCTTTGATAGGGAGTGAATGTTGTACCTATATCCCAGACAGTTCAGAAAATATAACTAACATAGTTAAACACATAAGAGATGCAGTGAGTCAGTATAAGTATCCAAAGAGCCAAGGATGGTTTGACTGGATACTGGGAGGATGGCTGGGATCAATGGGACAAATATTATTGCATGGACTAGTAGTAATACAAGAAACGGGGGTGTTCGAGTATGATTATAATTGGGCTGAGCATGCTCGTAAGACATGTACAAGAAAGTGTTAACGTGTAATCAGTTGTACATCAGTTGTGGGCAAAATGCTGGAGTCCATCATTAAGGATGAAATAGCGGAGCACTTAGCAAATGGGGACAGGATAGGACAGAGTCAACATGGATTTACAAAGGGTAAATCGTGCTTGACTAATCTATTGGAATTTTTTGAGGGAGTAACTGGTAAAATAGATGGGGGCGAGCCAGTAGATGTGGTGTACCTGGACTTCCAAAAGGCCTTCGATAAGGTCCCACATAAAAGATTAGCAGGGAAAATTGAAGCTCATGGGATAAAGGGGAAAGTATTGACGTGGATAGAGAACTGGCTGTCAGATAGAAAACAGAGAGTTGGAATAAACGGCTCATTTTCTGAATGGCAGGCAGTAACAAGTGGGGTACCACAGGGATCTGTCCTGGGTCCCCAGCTGTTCACAATTTACATTAATGACCTGGATCAGGGAGTCGGATGCAGCATTTCCAAATTTGCAGACGACACTAAACTAGGAGGGGGGGTGGGCTCAGAGGAGGAGACCAGGAAGCTCCAGAGCGATTTGGACAGACTGGGTGATTGGGCGGATAAATGGCAGATGCACTATAATGTGGACAAGTGCAAAGTTATCCACCTTGGGTGCAGGAACGGGAGGGCAAATTATTATTTAAATGGCAATAAATTGGGAGAGGGGGAAGTACAGAGAGACCTGGGTGTTCTTGTACACCAGTCACTGAAGGCGAGCATGCAGGTGCAACAGGCGATCAAGAAGGCAAACGGTATGCTGGCCTTCATAGCAAAAGGGTTGGAATACAGGAACAGGGATACCTTGCTGCAGCTGTACAGGGCACTGGTGAGACCACACCTCGAGTACTGTGTACAGTTTTGGTCGCCTCATCTGAGGAAAGATGTTCTTGCCATGGAGGGGGTGCAGCGGCGATTCACCAGGCTGATACCAGGAATGGCGGGATTGACCTATGAGGAGAGACTATGTAGTTTAGGGATGTACACACTGGAGTTTAGAAGATTGAGAGGGGACCTCATAGAAGTGTATAAAATTCTGACAGGTCTAGACAGACTAGATGCAGAAGGGATGTTTCCCTTGGCGGGTGAGAACAGAACTAGAGGACATAATTTAAGGATAAGGGCTAAACCATTTAGGACAGAAATGAGGGGGAATTTCTTCACTCAGAGGGTGGTGAACCTGTGGAACTCATTGCCACAGAGGGCAGTGTACACCAGCTCATTAAATATATTTAAGAGGGAATTAGATATATTTCTACAGGCAAAAGGGGTTAAGGGTTACGGAGAGAAGGCAGGGACGGGATACTGAATTGGAGGATCAGCCATGATCTCATTAAATGGCGGAGCAGGCTCGAAGGGCCGGATGGCCTACTCCTGCTCCTATCTTCTATGTATCTATGTATGTATCTATGTAATGGTAGCAGTAATTCTGTTTGTCACAATGATTAAATGCTGTTGTAATAGGCTGGGTAAGGCAGTTATACCCGGAGGAAGTATGATGGTACAGAGGGAAGTAAATGAAGAAGAAGAGAAGAACAGTCCCCTAGGGGAAGAGCTAAGGCGATTGGGTAAGATAAATTTTTAAGGATTAGATGACCAAGATGATGCCAGTTACAGTGGCCAAAATTAAGACTGGACAAATTAGAATTGAAAGTATTACATGCCCAACCCTAAGAATAGACAGAAAGGAGAGACGATCTTAAATAAGGTCAGCCATCAATACAGGTATAATCCCGAGGACGGTTAAAACAGAAAAGAAGTTGGCATCCGTGACCAAAATTCAAATTTGGTACAGGAACCGACAGGAGAGACCGAAAGGGTTAAATTGAGCTATTTTGTCCTAGAAGGACAAAAAGGGGGGAATGTGGAAGTGCATTTTTTGTCTCAGACACAAAATGGCTTCCTAGAGACAAAGAGTGATACAAAATGGCCGACTCTGACTTGTTTGGGTAAAGATAAAGTTGTTATGTTTCTCATGGAGATGAATTTAAACTTTGCAGACTATGCGGTCTGCAAAGTCTGCTAGTACAGAGAAAAAAAAGGCTTCTTCTCATCAACTTGAGATAACCAAGGACTAGTGAAGTAAACAGCCAGATGCCTTGGCCTTGGTGGGAGAAGAAGAACAGACAGACAGACTCCATGACTGTAGAGATTAGCTAGTCTCATCGTAAGGCATTTCTATTTTTTTTAACTTTTAACTTAGCTTACCTTAAACAACATGTCATGTGATATGAGAAGCTTGTGTTTTCAGTGTATAAGATCTTCCATTTTCTGTGATTCTTCAGTGTGTCATCATAGCTATTTGACTACGGTTGCATTCTCCTTGCAAGCAAGTAAATAATAAAGCCTTCTTTGACGATACTTTATGTTTCAAGACTCTTACTCGGAAGTCGAAACTTCGACACCCGTATGCCTTCTTAACCACCTTATCTACCTGTCCTGCTACATTCAGGGATCTGTGGACATGCACTGCAAGGTCCCTCTGTTCCTCTGTACTTCTCAGTGTCCCACCATTTAGTTTGTATTCGCTTGCCTTGTTCGCCCTCCCCAAATGCATTACCTCGCACTTGTCCGGATTGAATTGCATTTGGCACTGTTCTGCCCACCTGACCAGTGCACTGATATCTTCCTGCAGTCTGCAGCTTATTCATTATCCACCACACGACCAATTTTTGTATCATCTGCAAACTTCTTAATCATACCCCCTACATTCAAGTCAAAATAATTGATATATATCACAAAAAGCAAGGGACCTAGAACTGAGTCCTGAGGAACCCCACTGGAAACAGCCTTCCAGTCACAAAAACACCCATCGATCATAACCCTTTCCTTCCTACTTCTGAGCCAATTATGGATCCAACTTACCACTTTGCCTTGGGTCCGACAGGCTTTTACTTTCATGACCAGTCTGCCATGTTGGACCTTATCAAAAGCCTTGCTAAAATCCATATATACTACATCAAACGCACAATCCCCATCGACCCTCCTTGTTACCACCTCAAAAAATTCAATCAAGTTAGTCAGTCATGACCTCCCCTTAACAAATCCATGCTGACTGTCTTTGATTAATCCGTGTCTTTCTAAATGAAGATTTATCCTGTCCCTCAGAATTTTTTCCAATAATTTTCCCACCACCGAGGTTAGGCTGACTGGCCTGTAATTACTCGGTCTATCCCTTTCTCCTTTTTTAAACAACTGTACCAGGTTCACAGTCCCCCAGTCCACCAGCACCACACCTGTAGCCAGAGGGGCGGCCCATTGTGACATCAGAGCAGTCCATTGTGACATCAGAGTGGTCCATTGTGACATTTGTTCCACTCTTCTCTCCTTTAAAATCCTTGTTGTCTGTTGCCTACCAACCCAGATTTCTCACCCACATATCCTCCCTGCTTTCCTCCTTCAGCCTCTGCACTCAGTGACTCCTCATCCTCGGTCATTTCAATCTGCACCTCAACTCCCCTCATCCTTTCTCCTCCGATTTTACTGTCAACAAGCAAAGGGGCTCCGGGTGAATGGGACTTGGTGCGAGTTTGGACACGAGCAGCTGAGTTTTGGATGACCTCAAGTTTACGTTGGGTAAAACGTGGGAGGCCAGCCATGAGTGCAATCGAATAGTCAAGTCTGGAGGTAACAAAGGCATGGATGAGGGTTTCAACAACAGATGAGCTGAGGCAGGGGTGGAGTTGGGCAATGTCATGGTGGTGGAAATAGGCTGTCTTAGTTATGGCATAGATATGTGGCCGAAAGCTCATTTCCAGGTCAAATATGGCACCAAGGTTGCGAAGAGTCTGATTCAGCCTCAGACAGATGCTATAGAGAAGGATGGAGTCAATGGCTGGAGAACGGAGTTTGTGGTGGGGACCGAAGACAATGGCTTCAATCTGCCCAATATTTAGTTGGTGGAAATTTCTGCTCATCGAGTGCTCGATGTTCGACAAGCTGTCTGACAATTTAGAGCCAGTCGAGGGTGGAGAGAAGTGGTGGTGAGGTCGAGTTGGGTGTCATCAGCGTACATGTGGAAACTGACGCTGTGGTTTCAGATGATGTCGCCGAGGGGCAGCATGTAGATGAGATAGATACTTGGGGGACACCAGAGGTAATGATCCAGGACAGGGAAGAGAAGCCATTGCAGGTGATTCTCTGGCTATGATTAGATAGATAAGAATGGAACGAGGCGGGTGCAGTCCCACCCAGCTGGACGACGGTGGAGAGGCATTGGAGGAGGATGGAGTGGTCAATCGTCTCAAAGGCTGCAGACAGGTCGAGAAGGACGAAGAGGGATCGTTTACCTTTGTCACAGTCACATATGATGTAATTCGTGACTTTGATAAGAGCCGTTTCAGTACTGTGGCAGGTGTGGAAACCTGATTGGAGAGATTTAAACATGGAGTTCTGGTAAAGATGGGCACAGATTTGGGATACAACAACACGTTGAAGGACTTTGGAGAGGAAAGGGAGTTTGGAGATGGCGTGGTACTATGCTAGGACGGACGGGGTCAAGGGTTGGTTTTTTGAGGAAAGGGGTGATGATGCCAGATTTGAAGGAGAGAGAATCGTTAACAATATCAGCTAACATGGGAGCCAGAAAAGGAAAGTTGTGTGGTCTGCAGTTTGGTGGGAATAGGGTCGAGGGAGCAGGAAGTGGGACACATGGACAAGATGAGCTCAGAGAGGGCATGAGGGGAGATCAGAGAGAAACTGGAGGAAGATATGAGTTCAGGGCTAGGGCAGTGGTGAACCTTAGAGGAAGTTTGACCCGGTGAGCTAGGGGAAGGAAGGGAAGTCGCAGAGGCAGATGATCGGATGGTCTCAATCTTAGAGACAAATAAGTCCATGAACTCCTCGCACTTGTTGGAGGTGAGGGTGGAGGAAACAGGGGAGAGGAGTTTAAGAAGACGGTTAGCAGTAGAGAAAAGAAGCCAAGGGTTATCTTTGCATTCCAGAATGATCCTGGAATAGTGAGCAGATTTGTCAGTGGAGAGCAGGACCCGATACTGCTTTATGTGGTCCAGCCAGATCTGGCAGTGATTGGCTAAACCAGTTGTCCGCTATATGTGTTCAAGAATGCGTCCCTTGTACTTAAGGGAGTGGAGATGAAGGCCACACCAGGGGAAACGGCCAGGGTGAGAGAGAGTAATGGTTTTAATAGGGACTAGGGCATCAAAGGTGGTGGTGAGGTTGTTGTGGAGCAGATCGGTAGCTGCAGAACTGCCGCCCATGCTGAGGTGGTGCAGTCTACAGCTGGGCCTTCCAGGCCCAGAGCTGGTCGAGGATGTCCTGCAAGGCCATCTGAAGTCTCCCGCACGGACACTCAGCAGCCTTCCACCAACCGTGCTGCAGACTCTGGGCCAACACTTCGTAGGAGCACTAGAGTAGGCAAAGGCACAGTAATAAGAGGCACTAAGGGATTGCACAAGAGTGAATAGGTAATAATGTTGCTGTAAATATGTGTTCACTGATTATTGATAAATTTATTAATTCAGTTTGGATTATTTTGTGGTGTCTCTCATTTTAGCTTTGCGCTGTGATATGGGCTGTGACAGGGATGGAATGATGGGGATGTGGTGAGCAACAGGGATCTGGGGTTTAAATTATTGAAACCGCAGTCTGATGAGGTGGTCACAAACTGTCCTTCTGGAAGGCCGATTGAGTGGCTGCCTCCTTCCTCACTCCTGTTCCTCCTCCTCCTCCTCCTCCTCCTCCTCCTCCTCCTCATCTTCTTCTTCATCTTCATCTTCCTTCTCGTCCTCCTCCTCCTCCGTATGAGGAGAGATTGGGTCGATTGGTCTTATATTCGCTAGAGTTTAGAAGAATGAGAGGGGATCTCATTGAAACTTATAAAATTCTAACAGGACGAGACAGACTAGATGCAGGAAGGATGTTCCCGATGGCGGGTGAGTCCAGAACCAGGGGTCACAGTCTAAGGATAAGGGGTAAGCCATTTAGGACTGAGATGAGGAGGAATTTCTTCACCCAGAGAGTGGTGAACCTGTGGAATTCTCTATCACAGAAGGCAGTTCAGGCCAA
Organism: Squalus acanthias; assembly: GCA_030390025.1. NCBI lineage: Eukaryota > Metazoa > Chordata > Chondrichthyes > Squaliformes > Squalidae > Squalus > Squalus acanthias. The sequence continues at coordinate 99,310,398 of CM059425.1, read as the reverse complement.
TTCATTAAATATATTCAAGAAGGAGTGAGATATATTTCTTCAGGCTAAAGGGATCAAGGGATATGGGGAGAAAGCAGGGACAGGGTATTGAATTTGGATGATCAGCCATGATCTCATTAAATGGTGGAACAGGCTCGAGGGGCCGAATGGCCTACTCCTGCTCCTATCTTCTATATTTCTATGTTCCTCTCCTTCTTCATCATCCTCATCCTGAGACGGTCCCGCAATCCCTGTTGTCAAGGGCTGGGCCCTCATGATGGCCAAGTTGTGGTGCATGCAGCAGACAACGACGAAGTGGGCCACCTCCTCAGCCGAGTACTGGAGGGCTCCTCCCGAGCGGTCAAGGCAATGGAGCCATTTCAATCTTTCTCGCTGTCTCTGCTCCCTCCACCGTAGATCCTGGAGGGCGAGGTCGAATGCCAGTACAGACCCCATTAATGTAACTAAATGTAGCTCTTAGATATGTTGTGAGAATAAATGTAACTAATTCCTAGTAGCCACAACACTCCTGACACTAAACAACGTTTAAATGACTGAATTAAACTGTGGCACAATGTCAAACTGACAAGGAAGCAGTGAAACAGCACGAACAGGACAGCTGCGACTCATTACTCATGATCCCTTTAAGTAGCGCCCCTGGAGCCGGCATCCACCTGCTTGACGTCTCCTCTCCCTGTCACTGTCGGGGCGAGGCGCTAAGGCAGGGGGCGACAATGAATTGTGCAGATTGGGCGCCCAGTGAGCATTGTATGCCCTGTGACATCACGATCTGCCTGGCGCTGAGGTCCCCGGCGTTAACTTGTGGCGGCGGCGTTACGAGGGGAGGCGCATTTGGTGTCCATCGCTGGAGTCGCCGCGCCCCGGTGGTTCTGTATCAGCGCCCCATTAGCGCCCCCACCAGGCTCTAACTGGAGGCGCTAACCAACTGAATTTTTCTCCCTTGGGATTTTGCAAGTGCAGATCTAAGTGAGTTGGGAGAGAGTTTTTTCCAGGGGCGGTCACAAATGAAAGTAGGGTTGGGGCAGGGAGGTGGGATGCGGGTGGTGAGAGATACAAGCAAAGGTCAGAGATGGCTTTATCTGTAATTGACACGATGGGTGTAGCGAGGCCACGAGAGATGGCAAGGTCAAGGGGGTGGCCGTGAATATGTGTTGGAGAGTTTACAGGGAGGGAGAGATTAAGGGAGGATAGGAGCGCAGTGAACTCAGTGAAGAGAGAACAGGATGAATTGAGACGGCGGCAGGAGAGAAGGAATGTTGAGTAGGGTTGGGGTAGGGATTCGGGAGGGCAGATTACCCGAGAGAGGCGAAATGAAAGGAGGCATGATGACGGGAGAGAGCAGTCAAGGAGGGGTGGGGAGAAAAGAAAAAGGGTGAGAAAAAAGTGGAAATAGAAGTGATCTGTTCGGGTCCGGAGTGGCAGCCAAAATGTGCACAGTCTGAGTCCTGCTATCGTGACTGACTCCTACCCCACCCGCGAAGGTTTCAACAAATAAGAAGTGATTTGGAATAAAAAAGGATTAACCTCTGTGGAAGGTAAGACGTTGCCTTTGGCAGGGCTGATCCAGTGGGTTCTGGCAGAGGCTGAGAGGAAGCAACAGCCCTTGGGGTGGTTAAAGTCCAAACCCATTCTAAAATCGCCCCCAGGGCCAGTGGGAATGGCAAGGCAGATCAGCTGGTCAAGAAGTTTGAGATTGCCCTAGAAGTGTGAGGGTCAGATGAGTAACGCTCAAAGTGATCCTGGGCCCAGAGTTAAAACGCTCTCTGGCCATGTCCCAGTGTCCAGGGCCTGTGGAGAGATTTTCAGATTGGTTACATTGCGCATTTCACAGGGGTAGCGCTGCATAACATCACTAGGATAGGCAAAGGCACACACAAGAGAGTCATTAATGGAATGCACAAGGTTGATTAGTTGATTTGTTGATGTAATTTTGGATGCACATATGGATAAAGTGGGATTGGAAAGTTTGCTTCGTGGTGGCTTTTATTTCAGCATTGTGGCCAAGAGGGTGCTGTGATGGTCAGTAACAGAGGGAAGGTAAGGTGTGGGAGCAATGTTGAAAGGGGAATTGGGTTTGTGGTCATTGGTACCACAGGCAGATGATTTGATCCTGGATATCCCGGCCAGAAAGGGACTGTCTGGGTTGCCTCCTTCTTTCTGATTCTTCCTCTTCTGATTCTTCAGACACTGAAAGACGCCCTCGTAAGAACGGGATATGACGCTCGACTCGTCGATCGACAGTTCCGACGGGCCACAGCGAAAAACCGCATAGACCTCCTCAGAAGACGAACACGGGACACAACCAACAGAGTACCCTACGTCGTCCAGTACTTCCCCAGAGCGGAAAAACTACGCCATGTTCTTCGCAGCCTTCAACATGTCATCGATGACGACGAACACCTTGCTAAGGCCATCCCCACGCCTCCACTACTCGCCTTCAAGCAGCCGCCTAACCTCAAAAGTACCATCGTTCGCAGCAGATTACCCATCTTTCAGGAGAACAGCAACCAAGACACCACACAACCCTGCCACGGCAACCTCTGCAAGACATGCCAAATCATGGACACAGATACCATCATCACACATGAGGACACTACCCACCAGGTACACGGTACATACTCATGTGACTCGGCCAACATTGTCTACCTGATACGTTGCAGTAAAGGATGCTCCAGAGCATGGTACATCGGCGAGACCATGCAGACACTGAGACAACGTATGAACGGACACCGCGCAACAATCGCCAGGCAGGAGGGTTGCCTCCCAGTCGGGGAACACTTCAGCAGCCAGGGGCATTCAGCCTCGGATCTGCGGGTAAGCGTTCTCCAAGGCGGCCTTCGGGATACACGACAGCGCAAAATCATAGAGCAGAAACTGATAGCCAAGTTCCGCACTCATGAGGATGGCCTCAATCGCGATATCGGGTTCATGTCACGATACAGAACGTGACTTGACATCATGGCCGGTCTTCCCATGTGTTTTTTTTTTTTAAAAAGACTAACACAAGAACCAACACAAATTGACAGGATATGCAGCCAGCAGGTGGTTTGACACGTTGGACCCCCTGGGATACATCTCATTGTCTTGGCTGTACTCTTAGTGTGTCTTTGATGTAGGGAAAGATTTGAATAGATTTTGTCTGTGTTTAAATTGTGAATTCTGGGAGATTCTCTCACTGCTAACTTACCTGAGGAAGGAGCGAATAGCTCCGAAAGCTTGTAAAATTAAATAAATCTGTTGGACTATAACCTGGTGTTGTGCGACTTCTCATTTTTGTCCACCCCAGTCCAACGCCGGCATCTCCACATCACGATTCTTCAGTAGTGAGATTGAATACGTGGCTTGAGCAGTGGTGCAGGAGGGAGGGATTCAAATTCCTGAGGCATTGGAACCAGTTCTGGGGGAAGTGGGACCTGTACAAAAGGGACGGTCTGCACTTGGGCAGGACTGGAACCGATGTCCTCGGGGTAATATTTGCTAAAGCAGTTCGGGAGGATTTAAACTAAAATGGCAGGGGAATGGGAACCTATGTAGCGAAACAGGGGGAAGTAATATGCAGTCAGAAACAAATGTTAGAAGGGTGAGAAACAATAGGGGAAGGCCGAGTAAACAAAGGCAAGAAACACAAAGGGCCATACTAAATCATAAGTCTAAAAGGACAAAGGATGTTAATAAAACAAGCCTAAAGGCTCTGTGTCTTAATGCAAGGAGTATCCGTAATAAGGTGGATGAATTGACTGTGCAAATAGATGTTAACGGATACGATGTGATTGGGATTACAGAGACGTGGCTCCAGAACAATCAAGGCTGGGAACTGAACATCCAGGGGTATTCAACATTCAGAAAGGATAGAATAAAAGGAAAAGGGGGTGGGGTAGCATTGCTGGTTAAAGAGGGGATTAATGCAATAGCTAGGAAGGACATCAGCTTGGAGGATGTGGAATCAATATGGGTTGAGCTGCAGAACACTAAAGGGCAGAAAACGTTAGTGGGAGTTGTGTACAGACCTCCAAACAGCAGTAGTGAGGTGGGGGAGGGTATGAAACAGGAAATCAGAGGTGCGTGCAAAAAAGGCACGGCAGTTATCATGGCTGACTTTAATATGCATATAGATTGGGCTACTCAAACTGGAAGCAATACGGTGGAGGAGGATTTCCTGGAGTGTTTAAGGGATGGTTTCCTAAACCAATATGTTGAGGAACCAACTAGAGGGGAGGCCATCCTGGACTGGGTGTTGTGTAATGAGGAAGGACTAATCAGCAATCTTGTGGTACGAGGCCCCCTTGGGAAGAGTGACCATAGTATGGTGGAGTTCTACATTAGGATGGAGAAGGAAACAGTTAAGTCAGAGTCCATGGTCCAGAACTTAAATAAGGGCAACTTTGAGGGTATGAGGCGTGAATTGGCGAGGTTAAATTGGCAAGCGATATTTAAGGGGCTATCAGTGGAAGGGCAATGGCAGACATTTAGAGATCGCATGGATGAACTACAACAGTTGTACATCCCGGTCTGGCGTAAAAATTAAAAAGGGAAGGTGGCTCAACCATGGCTAACAAGGGAAATCAGGGATAGTATTAAAACCAAGGAAGTTGTATACAAATTGGCCAGAAGTAGCAGCAAACCCGGGGACTGGGAGAATTTCAAAACTCAGCAGAGGAGGACGAAGGGTTTGATTAGGGTAGGGAAAATAAAATATGAAAGGAAGCTTGCAGAGAACATTAAAATGGACTGCAAAAGCTTCTATAAATATGTAAAAAGAAAGAGGTTAGTAAAAACAAACGTAGGTCCCCTGCAGTCGGAAACAGGGGAAGTCGTAATGGGGAACAAGGAAATGACAGATCAATTGAACAAGTACTTTGGTTCGGTGTTTACTGTGGAGGACACACACAACCTTCCGGAAATAAAAGAGATCAAAGGATCTGGTAAGAGGGAGGAGCTGAGGGAATCCTTATCAGTCGGGAAAAGGTATTGGGGAAATTGATGGGACTGAAGGCTGAAAAATCCCCGGGGCCTGATGGTCTGCATCCCAGAGTACTTAAGGAGGTGGCCTTGGAAATAGTGGATGCATTGACGATCATTTTCCAACATTCCTTAGACTCTGGATCAGTTCCGATGGAGTGGAGGGTGGCCAATGTAACCCCTCTTTTTAAAAAAGGAGGGAGGGAGAAAGCAGGGAATTATAGACCGGTCAGCCTGACATCGGTCGTGGGTAAAATGATGGAAGCAATTATTAAAGATGTCATAACAGACCATTTGGAAAGTGGCGACATGATAGGTCCAAGTTAGCATGGATTTGTGAAAGGGAAATCATGCTTGACAAATCTTCTGGAATTTTTTGAGGATGTTTCCAATAGGGTGGACAGGGGGGAACCAGTAGATGTGGTGTATTTGGACTTTCAGAATGCCTTCGACAAGGTCCCACACAAGAGATTGGTGAGCAAAGTTAAAGCACATGGGATTGGGGGTAATGTGTTGATGTGGATTGAGAACTGGTTGGCACACAGGAAACAAAGAGTAGGAGTAAATGGGTACTTTTCAGAATGGCAGGCAGTGACCAGCGGGGTACCGCAGGGTTCGGTGCTGGGACCCCGGCTGTTTACATTATATATTAATGATTTGGACGAAGGGATTAAATGTAATATCTCCAAATTTGCGGATGACACTAAATTGGGAGGCAGTGTGAACAATGAGGAGGATGCTAGGAGGCTACAGAGTGACTTGGACAGGTTGGGTGAATGGGCAAATGTATGGATTGCACCAAGTCACTACGACAATAAAATGTAAAAAAGTCCAAAGGCTGGAATTGAAATGACCTGAAAGATGTGCTGGCAGCATCTCTGTAGTACTGCTTCACGCACGTTCTTCCATGCGTGGTTTGGAGAGCATGGAATGCAGAGCAACGACGTCTAAAATCACAGTCGTGCATCAATTGAGACGATGCACGCCGATTGAGGTCATGATCTGGATATTTACATGTGAGAGGCGGGCGGAGGCAATGGCAGCGTTAACGACCTCTCCAAAATGGCGGCTGCCTTACCGGCCAGCGCTACGCTCCCACATTTCACGGCCATGGTCTCAGTTCCTGGGGCTAATGATGACACAGGCCTGGAAATCCCCAGGGGGAATCTCCAGCTTTTGTGCTGTAACTTCGGAGGGAGACCAGCGGAAACACCTGAGAAATGGGGTAATTGGCCACGTTCAGCCCTGTGGAACATAGCTCGAACTGTCTGCCGCCCAATGATGTTACAGCGGGAGAACTGCTGCGCAATTTCAGCCTCACAATATTTTTCACCACTCAGTCTTTCAAAGAAAGCCCATGAGCAATAACAGGATAATCATGTGACAGGGGTTTTACAGTCTTTATTATAATATGTAAACATATGTATCAATCACGATTGTCGCAAAGGTTTCAGTATAAGAATTGTACTTGAGACCATTTAGCCGGACAATACGGATGTAACTCACGCAGTAACTGTGGTCAGATATTGTTCAATTCAGACTGAGTTGCAATGCTAGAAAGGAAGCTCTGGTTCAAGGTGAGCTGCTTTAATCATTTAACTAATTTAACAATTGCACTGAATGGATATTTCACTGCATTCTTCAACTGCTCTCTGAATTTAGTCTGGGTCATTGCATAAATACAGGTGTTGGTGCACGTGCTCAAAAGCTGCAGCATGTAGCCAGATTGTTCAGTGATATATGCAGGATCATGGGCACCTGTGTATTCATAAATGTTAGTAATTCGCCAATACAAGAAATATAGAACATTTGTCAACCATAACAGTATAAAACTGCCAGATATAGTGAAGAGTAAAATGATGGATTTCCTTCGGTTCTCCATCTCTGGGTCATTGTGATTCTCACTATTGCGGTGGTCCAGTAGTCTCCTGCGAACTCTGCTGGCCACTAAAATGTGTCTGACAGTCAGAGCATTGAGCAGTAAAATCAGAACGAATGGAAGGAAAGGGGTTAAAATAATACTGAGGCAGTGAAATGCGACCCAGGCAGTTTCGGTGTGAAAGCTCAGTGATATGGTGTACCCCCAGGGTACATTATCAATGATATACTCAGGTTCATATATAAAGTACCAAGGAATGTCCTTTAAGCAGAACAGCACACTCACTGTCGCTATAACCACAGTCGCAGTTTTCTCTGTGCAATATTTTGTTTTCAGCTTCTGGCAACAAATTGCAACAAATCGATCAAAGGTGAAAGTGACGGTGAACCAGACAGAAATGTCTGTGGCTGCATAAAGCAGGAAATGTACGAGAGAAGATGCAGGAGTGGTGTCCAGGTAAGTACCTGGGAAATGAAAAGGAATAACTGTAAACAGTATCACGTCAGTGAAAACGACCAGCAGATCTGCCACTGCCATGGCCACCAGGTAGTGGGTGATACATTTTGAGAGACCGCACTTTCCTCGGGACAGGATCAGAATGGCCACTGAGTTCACTGGAATAAATAGAAAAAACAAGGGAATTACAGATAGACATCTCAGAGAGCAAGTGAATTACAAATAGACATCCCAGACAGCAAGGGAATTACAGATAGACATCCCAGACAGCAAGTGAATTACAGATAGACATCCCAGAGAGCAAGGGAATTACAGATAGACATCCCAGACAGCAAGGGAATTACATAGGAACATAGGAACTTTAGAAGAGGAGAACGCCATTCAGCCCCTCAAGCTTGTTCTGCCATAAGCGTAAGCGTTTAAATAAATAGTAAAATAAAATTTTTAAAATCATTTTAACATTCATAAACCTGTAAAATAAGTTTGTGTAATTTTTGGCCCCTTGAAAAATGTTTACTTTTATTTTCAAAAAATTAAATTTTTGTTTTAAATGTTTAATTAAATTGTATTTTCATTAATTTTAAACATGTAATGATTTTTCTTTATTTCAGTGTTGTGTACGTGTTTTTTGGGTGATTCCTATTCAGCTTATGGGGATTCCGTACGTAAATGGAATCCCCATAAGCATAATCAGAATCCCCTCTCTGATTGGTTGGGCCGGCCCACGTGATCCCAGGGATGTTTGCGAACCTCCTGCGCCCCTGGGATACGTGGGCCTCTACGCATGCATACGCGAAGAGGCCCAGGAGCATGAGTCTCCGTGGATCCAGGACCATCAGTTAGGTGCCTAGTTTTATTGCGGTTCAGAGGCATCCGCCTGCGGGAAGCCTCCGACCGCAAATTCAGGCCCAATGTCCCTTTGCAACTTTCTGCTCAAATCTAACTTAGTGCCGTCAGCAAACTCAGATATACGGCCTTCTATTCCTTCACCCAAGTCATTAATAGATATCGTGAAAAGCTGAGACTCCCCTATGTACCAGGTTCGTTACTTCCTCAAAAAGTTCAACAAGGTCAGGCATGACTATCCATGAACAAATCCAATTCCAGATAGGGATCCCAGAGAGTGAGGCAGTTACAGATAGCAATCCCAGAGAACATGAGAATTAGAGATAGGAATCACCGAGAATGTGAGAATTAGAGATACCAATCCCAGAGAGCTTGGGAATTAGAGATAGCAATCCCAGTGAACATGGGAATTAGAGATAGGAATCACCGAGAATGTGAGAATTAGAGATACCAATCCCAGAGAGCTTGGGAATTATGCATAGGAATCACCGAGAATGTAGGAATTATAGGTAGCAATCCCAGAGAGCATGGGAATTATGGATAGGGATCCAAAAGAAAGCATTAGTTTGAGATGACTTTGTGCGGCATTTACCACTTGAATGCTTCACTGACGACGATATCAAGGCTACTGAATCCTTTATAACTGTGTCAGTGTTTTGTTCCAGAGATATATTTCAAAAATCAATAATTATTTTGGAAATTAGTAAATGAACGAATTGCATGAATCATAACAAATAGCAGAGAGCAACGGTCAGGAAAAAGAGCAGATGAGGGCACAGTAAGTACTGAAGAAGGTGAAGTTCAGAATTAATTCCGGTTTTCCTGTAGTGACAGAGTTGAGCGTGTGTGAGGGGAGCAGGAAGATGAGGCGATGGAAGAAGGGGCTGATGGTTGATGAACTCTGGTTATGAAATCGGACGGGTTCTGACAAAGCCGTCAAATGCCCTCGACCTGATGGACTACATCCTAGGGTTTTAAAAGAGGTGGCTGCAGAGATAGTGGATGCATTGGTTTTGATCTTCCAGAATTCCCTAGATTGTAGAATCCCCGTAGATGGCTAAATGGGATCCATATCTGGAATTGGATTTGTTCAGGATAGCCATGCCTGACCTAGTTGAACTTTTTGAGGAAGTAACTCACCCGGTACATAAGAGAGTCTTAAATGAAGCCTTCCTGCCTGGCTATACCTTCCATCACTTGCCCCGCTTAGACCGCCGTGGTGGTGGTGTGGCTCTCATCACCAAATCACACCTTGGTCTGTCCCCCTACTCCTCCGGCACTTTCTCCTCCTTTGAGTATGTCAGCTTATTCCACCCCTCTCACCTCTCATTTAAAATTCTTGTTCTCTGACGCCCACCCAAGTATCATAAAAATGTTATCACTGAGATATCTTCACTGCTTTCCTCCCTCAGCCTCTGCACTGAACGAATTCTCATCCTCGGTGATTTCAACCTCCATCTCAACTCATCATGCTCTCTCTCCTCTGAGTTCACTGCCTCCTATCCTCCTTAATCTCTCCCTCCATGTAAAGTCCCCAACCCATATTCAGAGCCACCCCTTATGACCTTGCCATTTCTCATGGCCTCGCTACACCCATCATGTCAATTGCAGATAAGGCCATCTCTGACCACTTCCTCGTATCGCTCTCCACCCACATCCCACTTCCACCACCCCCCGCCCCCCACAACCCTACTTCCTTCTGTGTCTACCCCTGGAAAAAGCTCTCTCCCAACTGTCTTACAACTGCACTTATGAAATCCCAACTGTCCAGCCTTTGGTCCTCCATTCACCATGACATTTCTGCAGCTTTAGATCTGCTCAACCACACCTTCACCACCACCTTTGATGCCCGAGACCCTACTAAAACAATTACTCTCTCTCACCCTGGCTGTTCCCCCTGGTACGGCCCTCATCCTCGCTCCCTGAAGTCCAAGGGAGGCAGATTTGAACGGATATGACGGACAACTGGTTCAGCCATTCACCGCCAGATCTGACTGGACCACATAAAGCACTATCGGGCCCTGCTCTCGTCTGCCAAAATTGCTCACTATTCCAGAATCATTCTGGAATGCAAAGATAAACCCCGGCTTCTATTCTCCACTGCTACCCGTCTCTTTAAACCCCTCTCCCCTGTCTCCTCTACCCTCATCTCCGACAACAAGTATGAGGAGCTCATGGACTTCTTTGTCTCTAAGATTGAGACCATCCGATCAGCTGCCTCTGCCACTTCCCTTCCTTCCCCTAGCCCACCGGGCCAAACTTCCTCAAAGGTTCCCCCCTGCCCTAGCCCTGAACTCACATCTTTCTCCAGTTTCTCTCCGATCTCCCCTCATGACCTTTCCGCACTCATCTTGTCCATGAGACCCACTTCCTGCTCCCTCGACCCTATTCCCACCAAACTGCTGACCACCCAACTTCTTTTTCTGGCTCCCATGTTAGCTGACATTGTTAACGGTTCTCTCTCCTCAGGTTCTGTCCCCTCTCCCTCAAATCTGCCGTCGTCACCCCTCTTCTCAAAAAGAAACCCTTGACCCCTCCGTCCTTGCAAACTACTGCCCCATCTCCAACCTCCATTTCCTCTCCAAAGTCCTTGAATGTGTTGTCACCTCCCAAATTCGTGCTCATGTTTCCCGCAACTCCATGTTTGAATCCCTCAACAGTACCGAAACGGCTCTCTTCAAAGTCACAAATGACATCCTTTGTGACTGTGACTGTGACAAAGGTAAACTATCCCTCCTCGTCCTTCTTGACTTATCTGCAGCCTTTGACATGGTTGACCACTCCATCCTTCTCCAACGCCACTCCCCCGTCGTCCAGCTAGGTGGGACTGCACTCGCCTGGTTCCATTCTTATCTATCTAATCGTAGCCAGAGAATCACCTGCAATGGGTTCTCTTCCCGCTCCTGCAGTGTTACCTCTGGTATGCCCCAAGGATCTATCCTTGTCCCGCCCCTATTTCTCATCTACATGTTGCCACTTGGTGACATCATCTGAAAACACAGCATCAGTTTCCACATGTACGCTGTTCAGAGAAGTAAGAGAGAAAATAGCAGAGGCTCTGACCATCATTTTCCAATCCTTTCTGGCTACAGGTGTGGTGCCAGAGGACTGGAGGACTGCTAACGTGGTACCGTTGTTTAAAAAGGGAGAAAGGGATAGACCGAGTAATTACAGGTCAGTCGGCCTAACCTCGGTGGTGGGAAAATTATTGGAAAAAATTCTGAGGGGACAGGATAAATCTTCTTTTAGAAAGATAAGGATTAATCAGGGACAGTTAGCTTGGATTTGTTAAGGGAAGGTCGTGTCTGACTAACTTGATTGTATTTTTTGAGGAGGTAACAAGGAGGGTCGAAGAGCGTTGTGCGTTTGATGTAGTCTATATGGATTTTAGCAAGGCTTTTGATAAGTTCCCGCATGGCAGACTGGTCATGAAAGTAAAAGCCCGTGAGATCAAAGGCAAAGTGGCAAGTTGGATCCAAAATTGGCGCAGAGGCAGGAAACAAAGGGTCATGGTCGAAGGGTGTTTTTGTGACTGGAAGGCTGTTTCCAGTGGGGTTCTGCAGGGCTCAGTACTGGGCCCCTTGCTTTCTGTGGTATATATCAATGATTTGGACTTGAATGCAGGAAGTATGATTGAGAAGTTTGCAGATGATACAAAAATTAGCCGTGTGGTTGATAATGAAGAAGAAAGCTGCAGACTGCAGGGAGATATCAATGGACTGGTCAGGTGGACAGAACAGTGGAAAATGGAATTCAATCTGGAGAAATGTGAGGTAATACATTTGGGGAGGGCTAACAAGGCAAGGGAATACACATTAAATGGTAGGACACTGAGAAGAGCAGAAGATCAGAGGGACCTTGGAGTACATGTCCACAGATCCCTGAAAGTAGCAGGACAGGTAGATGGGGTGGTAAAGAGGGCATACGGGATACTTGCCGTTATTGGCCGAGGCAGAGAATATAAGAGCAGGGAGGTTATGCTTGAACTGTATAAAACACTAGTTAGGCCGCAGCTGAAATACTGCGTGCTGGTCACCATATTACAGGAAGGATGTGATTGTACTAGAGGGGGTGCAGAGAAGATTTATGAGGATGTTGCCTGGGCTAAGGAAGTTTAGCGATGAGGAAAGATTGGATAGGCTGGGGTTGTTTAAAATTATGAGAGACCTAGATACAGTGGATCGGAAGGGCCTATTTCTCTTAGCAGAGGGGTCAATAACCAGGGGGCTTAGATTTAAATAATTGGTCGGAAGTTCAGAGGGGATTTGACGAGAAATTTTTTCACCCAGAGGGTGGTGGGGGTCTGGAACTCACTGCCTGAAAGGGTGGTAGAGGCAGAAACCCTCATCACATTTAAAAAGTACTTGGATATGCACCGAAGCCATTGTTTTCGGTCCCCGCCACAAACTCCGTTCCTTAGCCACTGACTCCATCCCTCTCCCTAACATCGGTCACAGGTTGAACCACACTGTGCGCAACCTTGCTGTCATATTTGAGCCTGAAATGAGCTTCTGACCACACATCTGCAGCATAACTAAGACCGTCAATTTCCACCTCTGTAACAACACCCGTCTCCGCCCTTGTCTCAGCTCATCCGCTGCTGAAATCCTCATCCTTTGTTACCTCTAGACTTGACTATTCCAACGCACTCTTGGCTGGCCGCCCACATTCTACCCTGCGTAAACTTGAGGTGATCCAAAGCTCGGCTGCCCGTGTCCTAACTCGCACCAAGTCCCATTAGCCCATCACCCCTGTACTCGCTGACCTACATTGGCTCCCGTTTAAGCAACACCTCAATTTCAAAATTCTCATCCTTGTTTTCAAATCCCTCCATGGCCTCGCCCCTCCCTATCTCTGTAATCTCCTTCAGCCCCACAACCCCAGAGATATCTGCACTCCTCTAATTCTGCCCTCTTGAGCATCCCTGATTATAATCGCTCAACCATTGGTGGCCGTACCTTCTGTTGCCTAGGCCCTAAGCTCTGGAATTCCATCGCTAAAGCTCTCCACCTCTCTTTCCTCCTTTAAGATGCTCCTTAAAACCTACCTCTTTGACCAAGCTTTGGGTCACCTGCCCTAATTTATCCAAAAATGTGTGGGTTAGGTTGATTTGGCTATGATAAATTGACCCTTAGTGTTAGGGGGGATTAAATATGTGGGGTTATGGGGATAGGATGGGATATGTTAGGGGGAATTAAATACGTGGGGTTACGGGGGTAGGGTGGGATATGTGTACTGTGGGGATTAAAGCAGGGACAGGGTACTGGATTTGGATGATCAGCCATGATCGTATTGAATGGCGGAGCAGGCTCGACGGGCCGAATGGCCTACTCCTGCTCCTAGATTCTATGTTTCTATGTTTATGTGGCTCGGTGTCAATTGTTGCCTGATTACACTCCTGTGAAGCGCCTTGGGACGTTTTACTACTTTAAAGGGCTATATAAATACAAGTTGTTGTTGTTGTTGTTGGATTGGAAGGTAAAAAATAGCCCTATTGTTCAAGAAAGGAATGAGAGAGAAAACAGGGAACTATAGGCCAGTTAGCCTGACATCAGTTGTCGGGAAAATACTAACATCTATTATTGGAGACTAGGTAACCGAGAACTTAGAAAATCATAATACAATTAGACAGAGTCAACATGGTTTTATGAAAGGCAAATAGTGTTTGACAAATCAATTAGAATTTTTTGAGGGTATAACTGACAGGTTAGATAAGGGGGAACCAGTGGATGTAGTATATTTGGATTTTCAGAAGGCATTCGATAAGGTGCCACACAAGAGGTTGTTACACAAGATTGGGGCTCATGGGATTGGGGGTTATATACTAGCATGGATTGAGGAAAGAAACTGGTAAATGTTGTTATTCAGAGGGATTTGGGTGTCCTTGTACACAAATCGCAGAAAGTTAATATGCAGATACAGCAAGCAATTAGGAAAACAAATGGTGTGTTAGCATTTATTCCAAGTTGATCAGAGTACAAGAGTAAGAAAGTCTTGTAGCAATTATATAGGGCTCTGATGAGACCACACCTGGAGTATTGTGTCCAGTTTTGGTCTCCTTACCTAAGGAATGATAAACTTGCATTAGAGGGAGTGCAGCGAAGGTTCACGAGACTGATTCCTGGGATGGGGGATTGTCCTATCAGGAGAGATTGAGTAGACTCGGCCTATATTCCCTAGAATTTAGAAGAATGAGAGGTGATCTAATTGAAACATATAAAATTCTTAAGGGGCTTGACAGGATAGATGCTGGGAGGATGTTTCCCCTGGCTGGGGAATCTAAAACTAGGGGTCATAGTCCCAGAATATGGGTCGGCCATTTAGGGCTGAGATGAGGAGAAATTTCTTCACTCAGAGGGTTGTGAATCTTTGGAATTCTCTATCTCAGAGGACTGTGGAAGCTCAGTCGTTGAGTATATTCAAGATTGAGAGCGATAGATTTTTGGGCACGAAGGGAATCAAGGGATATGGGGATATAGGGAAAGAGAAGCTAATGTAGAAGATCAGCCATGATCTTATTGAATGGCGGAGCGGGCTCGAGGGGCCGTATGATCTGCTGCTGCTCCTATTTCTTATGTTTTTATGTTCTGACAGGTGAGGAGAGGCGGCCCTGGTGGGACTGTTCGGAGAGGGAAAGTCCACCTGCTCAACGTAATTCCCCAATTAGGGGAATATATAAATTTAAAAGTCTTGGGTTTGGTGCCATGTACTGTCCACAAACCTTCACTTCCTTTCCTCACTATTTTTGCCAATGCTTTTATGCCAACATTTAATATTGAAACTTCCTATGTAAACATTTATAATCACGTTTCCCTATGTAAACCGTTGCCTTTTCTGGTTTGTTGATGAAACAATCAAATCACTCAAAATGCTTCTTGAAAAATTAAGTCTGGCATTTTACCTGATAACTGAAATGTGTAATCGCCAAAATAATTTTAAACAGAATGTCAAAAATCAAAAAAATGAAACATTTCAAAAAACATGTCATTTGCTGATATTAAATGGTTCATTGGCTTACCAAGAACTCCAGTAACTGCAAGAACAGGGTAGTAAATGTCTTCTACCTGATGGAGTATTGTTGGTTCACGCATTTTCTGTGAGACGTGATGGTTTCTGTTGGTGCCGGAGGGAACAGCTCTGCCTGATTACACGATACATCCAGAGGGGCCTCGTATTTATACAGGAGGGAAATCTCCAGTGAGATCATTCAGTTACATCATTATTCATATTAATTACAGTTCATTGAACAAACAAGTGGAGACAAGCATGTGGAAACTCACCTGCTTATCACGGAATAAAATATAATTAACTGGAGCTTAAATGGAATCAAAGCAAATATTCCATAGAAAATATAGTTGAATGTGACCCTGTTAGAGGAGTATTATTGATCCATCAAACATAGGTAGTTTAATCTATGGTATTGAAGTTTCTATGGGCCATGTCCTTTCAATTCAATATTAAATGTCAGTAATTTTTAGACAGTTTTTAGTGTATTTGCCTCGTGTACTTGACACGGACAGATTTAAAAAACCCTCCTTATTTTCTGTGCTTTGCAAATCGAGGAGCTTCGGTATTAAAGATATAAACTTCTTGTAAGCTCATTGTGTATTGAGCTCAGTAATGATAAAGGCCTATACATTGTAGATGGTGATACCTGTGGACACCTGTGTGTTGGAAAAACAGCTTGTATTTATACACCACCTATAACAGAACACTGTCCCAAGGTGTCTCACACAGACATAAAGAAGATGGCCAAAGAGATGGGCTTTAAAGAGGGTCCATGCCTTTATCTCTTCCAGACTCAGTTATTCCAATGCTCTCCCAGTCGGCCTCCCGTCCTCCACATTCTACAAACATCAGCTCATCCAAAACTCTGCAGCCCGTCTCCTGACCCGCACCAAGTCCCAGGCACCTATCACCCCTGTCCCTGTTGACCTACATTGGCCTCTGGTCATCCGATGGCACAAATTGAAAATGATCATCCCCCATGTTTAAATCCCTTTACAGATTCACCAGTCCCTATCTCTGTAATCTCATACAACCCTCCCAGCCCACCCCAGAATTGTCCTTTTCTCTGACTCTGGTCTTTTGTGCACCCCTCTCCCTTTGAACCACCATTGGTGGCCGAGCCTTCAGTCACCATTCCCCACACTCTGGAATTCCTTCCCTTAACCCGTCCGCCTCTCTACCTCCCTCTCCTCTTTTACACCTTCCTGAAAATCCCCCTCTTTGACCAAGATGTTAGTCACTCCTCTGAATTTCTCCTTCTTTAACTCAGGTTCAGTTTTTTCCTGATTACTCCTCTGTAAAGCAACTTGGGATGTTTTTCTATGTTAAGGTGCTCTATAAATGCAGTTGTTGTGGTGATTGTTGTTATATGAGGTGTCTGCCTTGGCTCAGTTGTAACACTCTCATCTCTCAGTCAGAAGGTTGTGGCTTCAAACCCCACTTTAGAACTTGAGCATAAAATCAAGGCTTGTAATGCTGTGCAGTACTGAGGGAGTGCTGCAGTGCCGGAGGTGCCGTCTTTCAGATGAGATGAGAAACCGAGCCCCCGTCTGCCCTCTCAGGTGTGTGTAAAAGAACCCACGGCATTTGTTCAAGAGGAGCAGGGAGTTAAAGGAAAGCACTTGCATTTATACAGCGGTTTTCACAACTTCGGGCGTCCCAAAGCCATTTACACTGAAGTAACTACTCCCCTGCTATTCTTCGAGTTCTCCTGGTGTCCTGGCCAGTATTTAGCACCAAACCAACAACACTAAAAAGATTTGGGGTTAAATTTGATAGCCACTGAAACGGGTGCGGGGATCACGATGTGCGATTAACCTGCACCCGTTGCTTCCGATGTAGGCAGGATGACAACTTGGGCTGCCTGCTAATTTACATAACCGCGATGTTGAGTGACGACACGCCTCAGCAGGAGGCTCAAGATTGGGCGCCAGTTAAAGCTATTCTCCTCCATTTAAAGCCAACCTGCACCTTTTAAAAGGGAGGTGCATTCTGGCTGGAGCAGGTGCTGGAACTGTTTGTGGAAGATAGTCTGAGCAGGAAGAGGAGTGAACTATGGTGCAACAGGTGAGAAAGCGTGCTCCAAAGTTCACTGACGCTGCACTGGAGGCCTTGCTGGAGGAGGTGGAGAGGAGGAGAGAGGTCCTCTATCCACAGCGGGCCAGGAGGCCCTACAGATGAACTCTGTGAAGCCAGTGGGAGCAGATAGCCGTGGCGGTCAATGCCAGGAGTCAAGCCCCGAGGACCTGGATGCAGAGCCGCAAGAAGTTCAATGACCTCACACAAGTGGTCAAGGTAAGTGAATTCATCCTCAAATTCCCTATCCCACCATTTGCACCACTAGTCTCAGACACTGCTCAATGCACCACACCCCATCATTCACCCACCAACAATCTCTATCAATCACCACTCATATCTCACATTGATAGCTTCACCTCACCCTCACACACTTACCTCTGCTGCAAGCCTCAGACCCACATCTCACATCTTGCTCACATTGCCAGCTATTCAACCATGACAGGCACATCACCTAAACGATTGCACGATACTCACTGACACACGTTCCTTACTCTTGCAGGACCAGGTGGCTCATAACCGTTGCCAGCAGCACCTAACCAGCGGGGTCAGGCACGGCTGCATGTCCTTACCCCGATGGAGGAGACTGTGGTCACCATCATTGGAGCAGACATTGCTGAGGCCTTGGCCAGCGGAGGAGCTGAAACCATTGAAGATGATGGTATCCTCAAACCTAATCCTCCTTCTCATGTTCCACTTCTACCTCGTCCCACAATGTCTTTTGATTTACAAGCTGCAGATGCTGCAAGCATGCACCTTTTAATTTCCCTCCTTCTCGCACCGCAACCTGACCCTTGTGCCTTTCTCCTTTCAGATACCCAAGTACTGCAAACTGGCAAGGCAGTGGTGGAAGAGCAACAGGTGGAAGAGGAAGAAGACAGTGATGATGAAGAAACTCCGTCACTCAATCTCACCCACCAGCCACCAGCTCAGATACTGACACTGCGCGTCTGCCCATCTGAGTCCTGTGCAGCAGAACTCATGTGTGATCTCACCCTCCAGGGAGTTGGCACCTGCGCTACCCTTTCCCGCTGCCCTGTCTGCACCCCACTCGTGCCCGGTGACTCACCACGTGCCGATCCCATCTCTAAGCTATCCTCTAAAGTCCGCACAGTGCCGGTAGCTGAGCTGGTGGCTGCGAGGGTCAGATTGAGTGACGGTGTTTTTTATTCATCATCACTCTCCTCTTCCTCTTCCTCTTGCACCACTGCCTGGCCAGGTTCGATTTCTTGGGTCTTTGAAATGAGAAAGGCACAAGAGTGGAGTTGTGGTGAGGGGGAGATGGGCGGAAAGCAAGAGGTGCAGGATTACACCATTTGCAGCTTGTAAGTCAGAAGAGGTTGTGGGATGTGGGGCAAGTGGGATGTGAGAAGAAGAATTAGGCACGAGCATACCGTCATCTTCAATGGTATCAGCGCTGCTGCTGACCACGGCCTCACTCACGGCCACTCCAGTTATGCCGGGCACCGTCTCCTCGAGCGGGCGTCAGGGTATAGAGACATGGCTGTCCTTCTCCAGCTCGCTGCAGCTGCCTCCGATTGTGCGCCACCTTCTCCTGCAAGAGAGGGGGTAGTGTGTGAGTGAGTGTGGTTCACTGTGTTTGGCTGATGTGACTGTCGTGGCAGTGTGTGCAAGCTGTGAGATGTGGGTGTGAGGCTTGCAGCAGTGGTAAGTGTGTGAGTGTGAGATGGAGTAGATGAATGTGAGGTATGAGTCGGGACTGATACAGATTGTTGGTAGGTGATTAATGGGGATTTGGTGAATTGAGCAGTGTCTGAGGCTAGTGGTGCAGTTTGTGGGATATGGCATTTGAAGATGAATTCACTGAGCTTGACCACTCGTGTGAGGTCATTAAACTTCTTGTGGCACAGCATGCAGGTCCTCGGGGCTACACTGCTCGCACTGTCACCGACGGCTATCTGGTCCCAATGCCCTCACGGTTTGTCTGCCGGGCCTGCTGGCCCCCTGTGGATAGAGGATCACTCGTCTCCTGTGTACCACCCGCACCAAGGCCTCCAATGCTGCCTCTGACAATCTGAGAGCTCTCTCTCTGCCATGTTGTACCAGCTCCCAGTTCTTTGCTCCTCAGTCTGTTTCCCAGCCACTTCCACCACCTGCTGAAGCCAGAAGACATGCAGGCTGCCTTTAAGAAGTGCAGGCTAGCTTTAATTGGTGCTAGCCTCGCACACACTTGGGCCCCTGCTGAGGCACTGAGCCACTGAACAGCGCGTTCAGCGCTTCCTGACCACTGCAATCATTTTAATTAGCAGACAGCACGAAGTTTGTGTGCTGTCTGCATCAGACTCGACAGGCACGTGGTAATCGCGCTTCGCAATAGCCGCGCCCGTTTTCGGGCCGTAATAAATTGGCTGTATTTTAAGTTCGGGACGCGCTGGGAGCGGGTTTTCCGGCAGTGTGTGAAAGACCCGAAAGTCAGTGAGCGCGTCTGTCAGTGGCTTTTTAACCCAGCCACTGAATGACCATATCATTTCCGGGTTTCTCGACCAATTAACATCAGCAGGCGCGATGTGGAACCGCATGACGCGATTTCAACTCCAGTATTTAAAGGGAAACTCCAAACATCAATTTGAAGGAGTTTGGGGTTGGGAGCCAAAGGGAAGGAAGTGGGAGAATGAAGCCAAGAATGTCAATGGCTGTGGATCGGTTCCGTGACGCCTCTCTGGATGTGCTACTGGGGTCTGTGAGGACCCGGAGGGATGTTCTATTCCCTAGTGACGGGAGGAAGAAGCCGGCTAGGGAAACCAAGAAGGTGTGGATGGAGGTAGCGGGGGAGGTCAGCAGCAGAAGCGTAGAGCCACACTCCTGGATACAATGTAGGAAGCGATTCAATGACCCAACCTGGGCAGGAAAGGTGAGAGCAATGGTACATTTCACCTACATGCTGATGTACGTATCACCCCATCCCCTCACTCTGCCTTCTCAAGCCTACTCCAGCACATCACTCCTCACACCAACTTACCCTGCAGGTACACCCATCCCTCTCTCTCTGTGCACTTCCTCACATCCCCATCCGTCTAACCACCACTGACACTCACCCTCATCCTTATGCCTCTCCCTCATAGTCACCCTCAACAAATGCTCTCTATCCATCCGTTTAACACATGGCATAACTATCACTCATGGGTCTCTTCTTTCCCTCCTTACAGGAGAGGAGAGCACAGAACACGGGGGTAGGGAGAGAACTGGAGGTGGCCCTCCACAGATCTCACAGCTAACAGTTCACAGGGGAGTTATCCCCGGTGTCCTGACCAATATTTATCCCTCAATCAACATAACAAAAACAGATTATCTGGTCATTATCACATGGCTGTTTGTGGGACCTTGCTGTGCTCACCCGTTGCCCCTCCACCCCCTCAGTCAGTACCCAACATGCTGCCTCGTATCTCGATGTCCGAGTCTGCCCCTGTACAGGTGCAGGTGGAGCAGTCTTTGGCGGGTCCCTCACGGGCTCCAAAATCCAGAGGACGTCAGCCAAGAGCATCTCAACTCTCAGGGCAGGGATCTGAGCAGCCGGCCTCGACCTCTGCTGATGCGACAGGGGTTGCACCATGTAGAAGTGATTGGAAAAGGAAGAGTAAAGATTTGTAGTCGCACAAGTGTGTGTACATGGGTGAGTTATACATTGTCAGAATGTTAAGCTTCTGTTTCATATGTGAGCCTCATAAATATGATTGTTTTGCACCACTTTCATATCTTGCCCATTCTTGGTGGCTGGCTGTCAACTGGCCTGTTCATGAGTGTGATGATGAATGTGAAGACCTGAATTGACAACGAGCAATGGGGCTGTGAAAGGGAGGCTTAGTTGTTGCAAGACTGCTTTGTGTTAGTGGCATTGGGGTGGGGTGAGGGGAAAATGTGGCTTTTGCATGTGGTTCTCAGTTGGGTTCGCTGGTGGAACCTAAGCGAACTTTGCAATAATGAGGGCATCCCAGGCATCCTGGGCAGTAATGTGTTCCACTGGTGGTGCATTGCCTGCATCACATTCCTCCTCCTCCTCCTCCTTTTCCTTCCCCTACTCCTCGTCTTTCTCATCCTCGGAATCATCAGAGGGGGCTCTGTGCTTTGTGCCTTTGCCTCCTTCAGGTCCAATTCTTGCTGCTGGGCAATGTTGTGCATTTTGGAGACCCTGGATGGTGTGTACTGAAGAGCACCTCCAGATCTGTCAAGGCACCTGAAGTGCACCTTCAGCATGCTGAATTTTTGTTCGATGACACATCTGGTGGTCATATGGTTTTCATTGTATCGCTCCTGTACCTCATTCCTCAGGTTTCTGAGAGGGATCATCAGCCACATTTTAATTGGGTATCCCCTGTCTCCGAGCAGCCAGCCAGTAACTCTGCTTCCTAATGCGACGTTGTCTGGGAGGGTGGACTGCTGCAGGATGAAAGCATCATTACAGCTGCCCAGGAATCTTGCGCACAACTGCATAAGCATCTTGTGGTTGCACACCGGCTGGACATTGATGGAGTGGAAGCCCTTGCGGTTGACGGGCAGCCCTGGATGATCTATGGGTGGTTTATTGGCCATCTGTGCGCAGTCGATGACGCCGTGTGCCTGTGGTAAGCCAGCGAGAGCCGCAAACCCGAGCGACTGCTCATTCTGACTGGTGTCATCGCAGGCGAAGTTGACATAATTGGCGGCCCTGGCAAAGAAGCCATCCGTCACCTGTCTTATGCATTTGTGTGTCACCGACTGCGAGATCCTGCAAGTGTCTCCAGCAGAGCCCTGGAAGGATCCAGAGGCAAAGAGGTTGAGGGTGGTGGTTACTTTGACAGCCACTGGTAAAGCATGGCCACCAGGTCCAGCTGGCAGCAGGTCTTGTTCCAGAAGGCTGCAAATGTCTGTCACCACCTGACGCGAGACCCTGAGCCTCCTGAGACACCAGTGTTCCGACATGTCGAGGAAGCTCATCCACTGCCTGTAGACCCTGTGTGCTGGGTGTGGGCCCCTGTGAGCTACACCTCTCCGCTGATCCCCTTCTCCTGTGGAGCTGCAGGTCTGTGAGCAGCAGGCTGTTGGTAGTGCAGGTCCTGGTGCTCCTGGTTCTGCTGGTGCTGCTGGTGGTCAGCTTGGTCCTCCTCTGAGGTCCAATGTAACAGTGTATGCGGCAACCCACGGCGATATGATAGATCAGAGCTCCAAAATGCAGATCAGAGCTCCAACCCTCCACACACAGACCCCGCACACACGGCCCCCTCACACACGGACCCCGCACACACGGACCCCGCACACACGGAACCCGCACACACACAGACCCTGCACACACGGACTCCGCACACACGGAACCAGCACACACACAGACCCCGCAAACACGGACTCCGCACACACAGACCCCGTACACACGGACCCCACACACACAGACCCCGCACACACGGACCCCGCACACACGGACCCCGCACACACGGACCCCGCACACACGGACCCCGCACACACGGACCCTGCACACACAGACCCCGCACACACGGACCCCGCACACACGGACCCCGCACACACGGACCCCGCACACACGGACCCCGCACCCACGGACCCGCACACAGGACCCCGCACCCACGGAACCCGCACACACGGACCCCGCACACACGGACCCCGCACACACGGACCCCGCACACACGGACCCTGCACACATGGACCCCGCACACACGGACCCCACACACACAGACACCACACACACAGAGCCCACACACAGAGACCGCACACACAGACCCCACACACACGGACCCCGCACACACGGACCCCGCACACACGGACCCCGCACACACAGGGAACGCGCACACACAGACCCTGCACACACAGACCCCGCACACACGGACCCCGCACACACGGACCCCGCACACACAGGGACCTACACACACGGACCCAGCACACACGGACCCCGCACACACAGACCCCGCACACACAGACCCCGCACACACGGACCACGCACACACGGACCGCGCACCCACGGACACCGCACACACGGACCCTGCACACACAGACCCCGCACACACGGACCCCGCACACACGGACCCCGCACACACAGACTCCGCACACATGGACCCCACATACACGGACCCAGCACACACGGACCCCACACACACGGACCCCGCACACACAGGGACCCACACACACGGACCCAGCACACACGGACCCCGCACACACGGACCCCACACACACGGACCCCGCACACACAGGGACCTACACACACGGACCCAGCACACACGGACCACGCACACACGGACCGCGCACACACGGACACCGCACACACGGACACCGCACACACGGACCCCGCACACACGGACCCCACACACATGGACACCGCACACACGGACCCCGCACACACAGACCCCGCACACACAGACCCCGCACACACAGACCCCGCACACACAGACCCCGCACACACAGACCCCGTACACACGGACCCCGTACACACGGACCCCACACACACAGACCCCGCACACACGGACCCCACACACACGGACCCCGCACACACAGACCCCGCACACATGGACCCTGCACACATGGACCCTGCACACACGGACCCCGCACACAGGGACCCCGCACACAGGAACCCCGCACACACAGACCCCGCACACCTGGACCCTGCACATACAGACCCCGCACACACGGACCCCGCACACACAGACCCCGCACACACAGACCTCGCACACACGGACCCCGCACACACAGACCCCGCACACAGGGACCCCGCACACACAGACCCCGCACACACGGACCCCGCACACATGGACTCCGCACACATGGACCCCGCACAAACGGACCCCACACACAGGGACCCCACACACACAGACCCCGCACACACGGTCCCCGCACACACAGACCCCGCACACATGGATCCTGCACATACGGACCCCACACACACAGACCCCGCACACACGGACCCCGCACACACAGATCCCGCACACACGGACCCCGCACACTCAGACCCCGCACACACAGACCCCGCACACATGGACCCCGCACACACGGACCCCGCACACACAGACCCCGCACACATGGATCCTGCACACAGGGACCCCGCACACACGGACCCCGCACACACGGACCCCGCACACACAGACCCCGCACACAGTGACCCCGCACACAGGGAACCCACACACAGGAACCCCGCACACAGGGAACCCATACACAGGGAACCAACACACGGACCACGCACACAGGGACCCCGCACACATGGACCCCGCACACACGGACCCCGCACACACAGACCCCGCACACATGGATCCTGCACACAGGGACCCCGCACACACGGACCCCGCACACACGGACCCCACACACATGGACCCCGCACACAGGGAACCCATACACAGGGAACCAACACACGGACCACGCACACAGGGACCCCGCACACATGGACCCTGCACACACAGACCCCACACACATGGACCCCGCACACACGGACCCCGCACACACGGACCCCACACACAGGGAACCCATATACAGGGAACCAACACACGGACCACGCACACAGGGACCCCGCACACACGGATCCCGCACACACAGACCCCACACACAGGGAACCCATACAGACGGTCCCTTGATTAGAATTAAATAATTTTTATCACTTCCAGAAGGAAAAACACCTCCAAAGAATGAACTAAAGACTTTCTTCTCAAAGCTAACTATAATTCGACATTCTGTAGTCTGGCAAGACTGGATCAAATTACACATAGCAGGATTGTCTACAGCAGGCAGGATCAAATTACACATTCCAGACAAACTGTTGGGTGTTGTCGAAGTTTCGACTCCCGAGTAAGACTCTTGAAACATAAAGTATCGTCAAAGACAGGCTTTATTATTTACTTGCTCGCAAGGAGAATGCATGTAGTCAACTTCTCTCCTATATTGTCTAAAATGTGGATATAAGGTACTACATAACCCAAATAGCAGGACCCTGTCCAGTTATGTGGCAACCATGGATAAGACTTGTTCCCGCATATAAAATAGGTGCAATTATAGGCCGTCAAGTTACCCTCTCCTCCCATCCATATTCGGATAGGGTCGCCTGTCCAGTGGGACCTACTGGTTTTATTATTTACTTTAGTCCATTCAAACTGAAAAAATCCCTGCTCAAGCAGGCCAGGAATTGATGGTTGCCACATGACTGTTTGATTACAGGAACTCTCTCCGACTTTCTTTTCATCCTGCATCCTGCTTACTGCAGCCTGCTTTTAAAAACATAATGCCCTTTGTGGTCTACCGACTCCTGAGGTATTAGTTAATACAAGAAATGGGGGTGTTCGAGTATGATTATAATTGGGCTGATACCACCCCTGAAAGGTGGTTAGGTTAGACCCTGCTGATCTCCACTGTTCTACATCTGAGGTCTGATCCGGGTCCCTTGAACTGTTTCTTCTGATTACCCATTCTGCTGTTTCAGAAGTATTAAAGGGAATTGATCTGAGGGGGATCCCTCCCGTGGTGTGAATAGGTATATGGGCACAGAGCCAACAACTAGATCTACCACTAGTTTTAGCATGCTCGTAAGACATGTACAAGAAAGTGTTAACGTGTAATTCTCGTTTCTTTCGGGAGCCTTCCCCACCTCTTTGACACGTCATGCGTATCAATCCGATTAATATGCAAAATATAAGTAACAGCTTCATTGTTTAAGTCCTTCAAAATTTAATTGTCCTTGTTTGGTGCTTTCTTGCAATGGGATGCGTGGACCCAGGTAGATCTTTCCTTAACTTTTCGACTCCATTTTTGTCTATTATCCCCACCCCCCCTGTGTTGTTTTGCATTTTACGATTCCCTTATCACTTCTATTTGTCTTTTGATGCTTGATATTCGACCTTGCTGGCATTTCTGCTATCTGTTCCTGGCTGCATGTTGTCAGTCTCTGTTCTAAGAATTAAAACCCATCTTTGAATCTAACAGCTATTTCTTACAATTCCCTTCTTTGAGAAGGAAATATACTTAAAGACTTCTCACAATCGGCTCTTGACTAATCTAGCTAGTTCTTATTGCTCTCTCAACTTGGGCGTTAGTTATCAGTCCATTCCTTTGAGGAGAAGGAGCAACCTCAAATTCAATTCATTGTTCCGGTGTTCCAATTCTGCCCCGCTTGGGGTATCCTCTGTTTCTTCTATCTTCCTGATGTTACCCCGCCTGGGGTCTCCTCTACATTGCTTCGGATCTTCTCTTTCGGTGTGCTCAATTTGTTAGTGCTGGTTAGTCATAAACATGAGTACCCAATTGGCTTGTGTATCTTACGACATAGGTTACATATATC
The DNA here is from genome assembly GCA_030390025.1 of Squalus acanthias. Lineage (NCBI taxonomy): Eukaryota > Metazoa > Chordata > Chondrichthyes > Squaliformes > Squalidae > Squalus > Squalus acanthias. The sequence goes on along the minus strand of CM059425.1, from coordinate 99,283,921 downwards.
AAATACACTATCATTACAAGTTGGATAACTACCAGAGCGTGTGAAATAATACAAATCTAAGGGTGTGCTGATATATATTAAGCCCAATATCCCACCAGTGTGAGTTGTCCTCTATGCTGTAATTCTCAATATCTATTCTCGAGTTGTCTTCCTTCAGAACATAAAAATGCTTTAGGGAGGAGTTCAGTCACATCATGAGCTCAGTGATACCCTTAGACAACAGGGGAATGTAGTATCCGAATTGTGCCACATAATTGTGCAGCTCATACTTAACGTGCTGGTTGATGGGACAGGTCCTGTTAGACCCGTAAAGCATGGTAGTTGCGGTAGTAGTGACACAGGAGGCACCACCAAAGCCACCTCATACTGGATTCGCACTGGTTTTTCCCACGCTCTGTTACCTACAAAACACAATTATTACAGTCACAGTTAAATTCAGTCTTACAATCATTTCAAGCAACATTACAGTTTAACATCTAATCAACAAATCATGGACTTAAAAGATTCTCCAGATCTCTTTTACTCATATCCATCTTGTGGATAATTCTTACTAAACATGATTTCTCCTTAGCCCTCAATTGTCCCAATCCAGATTCCATGTAACTCTCCACTTCAATTTCAATTTCCAATCCCTCTAACAGGTACCAGTGTGTTTAACTCTATTCTGTTTCATTAATTAGATAGTTTCTCGATGGAGTATGTGTCAATGCTTTAAAAGTTGTCTCGCTCTCCTGAACCACATCAACCATTTCATGTCTTGCTGTTGTCAAGTAACTGAGCATGTCTGAGACCCGTTCTTCAGTGCAGATTCACCATACATTCCCGGATGGTAATTGCCTCATACGTAACGAATCACATTTGCACACTCATACCGGTATCTCAATATCATGCCACATGTGCCTTTCTCGGGCTTTCAGGTATCTTATCAAAAGATTGTCTTTGTTCATCTTCCTCTGCATGGTCCCGAAGCCTTGGATAGTGGCCAGGCTATCAAATTCAGTTTTCTTAAAAAGTTCATTATAGGCAGGGACACAAATGTCTCCAAGAGAAAGCTATCAATTTACTATTCTTAGCTACTCTTTCCTGACTTTCACCAGAAAGTTTTTAAAATTCCCATTCAGCAGTGTAATTCTCCTGTTTCAATCTTACACCTTCAATCACTTCCCTTTAATTACCATTCATATCTCATTCATGAGCCCTGGAGAAACTTTACTGTCCAGTACAATATTTAAGATTGAAAACATAGATCAAACATTCTCACTTGGTCCAAGTTATTAACGTTTTTTTTTTATTTGTCATTATTTTAGAGGATCTTTTATTTTCCCTAAAGTAACCCAATATATATACAGTATAGTGTCTGAGTCCATTTTGTCATTTCAAAATTATCCCGAAATCCAAACAGCAGTATTATTGAACTGACAGGTTTTGTCAATGTTCAATTTCATTTCTATCAATTTATCTTATCAATTCCAATTTCAGAAACAAATGATTTCCAGGCTTACACAGTGTTTTAACATTAGAGACAGAAGTGCTGCAATTAGTTTACAAGGTAACTTCCATATAACAAAAGAAAGAAGAGAATCCATTGTGACTCTGCTTAAAGCACAAGGGGTTAATTTATCAAATCATAATTTTCCTTCTGGGAAATGTTAAATTAAAATTAAGAAACTTAAATTTAATAATGTCCAATATCTTTGAATGTCATACTAAAGTTGTTGCTCGGTGAACTTAATCAGCTGTCAGTGGAAAGGGTTAACTCCTTTGCAGGTCTTTAAGAAGGTGGAGTGAAACATTGTCAGGCGCACGCAATTGCGTCACTTCACGTAACTAAAAAAAACTTTCCCGATCGAAAAAGACAGTTGTGTTTTCACACTTTAACTAAACACGAACAGAACAGACAAAACAAAACAAACTAGTACATGCTTGTAGAAAACCATAAATCACATCATATTTCTTATAACTGGAGAAAAATTAGTTTTTCACATTTAAGCAAATCAAATCAAACTGCTTTGAAAGATTTCACCATAGCAACTGCGACTTCAAGGTTAAATCTTAGACCGAAACTTAATCTTTTGTTAAACAAACTTTTTGTTGTTCTTCTCAGTTTTTACACAGCAGCTTAACTTAAATTGTAGTTCAAAGTTTGTTTTTCAATTCTTGAGGCACCATCTATTGCAGCCACACATCGTGGCATTGCCTTCGCTACTGGATCCCTCTGTAACTAACCGTTGAATCGGCTCTGCTTTCCCTGCAAAGTCTGATATAAAATTCCTTCTGTAGTTAAATAGTCCCAACACTTTCCTCACTCCCCGGATGGTCACTGGCCTTGGCATGTCTTTTATGGCTGCCTTTGTTTCTGCAGGAGTGCCTTATACCCCTGGTTTTTTTCGTGTCCTAGATACTTTACTTTGGACAGTCCAACCTGTGCCTTTTTTTTTTTGGGTTCAATTTAATGCCAGCTTTTCCTTTGGCATACTCTGATGCAATCATTATGTCATTGACATATTGGAGTAGGGCACTCTGATACTTTGATAGGTCTAACTCGTCTAAGGCTTGACTCAGTACATGGTGGAATATATTTGGACTATTGTGGAACCCCTGCGGGATCCTGGTTCATGTATATTGTCTATCCCTGACAGTAAAGGTGAATTTCCCTTGTGATTCCTCTGCCAATGGTATGGATCAGAACCCGTTCTGTATCCAAGACTGTAAATATTTTAAAGTCTGGTTTCAGACTATTAAATATCTTATTCAATGTGGTCTACACAAATTTACACCAACCAGAATTTCACCGTGCACAATAAAAGTCTGGTTTTAATAGGTTAATTAACCTCAATAACTCCAATTCAATCCAGATCAAAAAAATGTTTTTTAAACTAACCAGTATCACTTGGAAAAGAAAGAAACCATAGTCACATTAACAAAGAAACAATTACCCATGCCTTGTAAACATTCAAATTCATTTTCTTCCAGGCACATTGGCAACTGTGACTTCAAGGCTGAAGCTTATCTTTTGTAAAACAATTAACAAACTTAAAACAACACACTCTTGACTATCATTCAAGACAAGTCTTCAAAGGGTTAAACAGCTTTTAGCTCTCTGTACAAAAGAGTGGGTGGAGCTAAAACAAAAATGACAGACACTTTTTTTTAAAGACAGACTTTCAGACAAAATAAATACTGTAACTTCTTAAACATTCACAGTCAGTAACTTACGTACTTTTGACTCACACTTTCACACAGACTGAGATCTCAGCATTCCCTTTAAGATTCCTTTCACTCAGCAAATCCTGGATTTTATTTGTCTTGACACAGACATTAATAACTTCCATGTTGGTAAAACTTAAAATATCACTCCTTTTTTTTTTACATAAGCGTCTCAGCAGCTTTTCCTGGCTTTCCAAATCCCTTTTTTTTTCTTTGCTGAGTTTCAGATTTCAATGTCGGTAAATTAGATCTTTTTTTTTTCTTCTTTATCTTTGGTTTGGCTTAAAGCCTTTTGTCTAACTTCATCTTGTTTAGCCAATTTACTCACTGGGTCTTTTCTCTTATTTTTAATGTCAGATCTACTGGCTTGTATACTACGGTCCTTACGCCTTTCTGCTTCCTTTTTCCAGTCTGAAAAGGCTGACCAATTTACTGACTTTTTACCTTTTCTTTGTGGGTCTCTATTTGTTAGACAGTCCTCTAGACACGTAATGCTGTCTAGGTTAAAGGTTCCATCAATAGGGAACGGGTGTTTGTCATTCTTGGTCCATTTAGACCAATCGGACAAATCCCTTGTGGACATCCGACCACAGTTCTGGAAGATGTAAAAAGCTAGAGTTCCTTTTTCTGGGATCTTACTCTGTGAAGCTCCCATCTTAGTAAAGTTTTAATTATACTAGGCACTCTTCTTCTAAATCGCAAGTTTTACCCTTTACCCCTTTACGATTATATTTGACCATCCAAAGTTCCACAAGTGATGAACAATAACAAGAACTAACAACAATCAAGACAATTATAAGTAATGCAAAAGCCCAAACAGGCAAACAAATCAAGTAATCAAACATTTAACCTTATACTTTAAACTAAACAAATAGTCAATTCTCAGTTTGCGTTGTACTCCACTACAGACTGAGTCCTTAACATTTAATTTATACTCTATACGAAGGTTTCTTGTCTGAACCTTTCTGCCAAAAGACTCATCTTTTTTTTTCTTTCAGCTCAAGGGACCCACCCTTGATACTGCAGTTTTAATCTTTTAGCGCTTTCTCACAACCTGGTACCTTTATCAGTCCGGGCCACAACCCTGCCGACTTTTCCCTTGCCTCCTTTGCCCGATAGTTTTGAGACTTGAGCCGTCAGCATCCTCCTCCCTTTTTTTTTTAACGTTAAAAAAAAAAGCAAAAGTTACAAGATTCAACTCAAATCTTAAACATGAGTCTTAACAGATTGCAGTACTCCCGTCGGAAGAAACAGACTACATCAATTCAGTATCTAATGAGAAATCCTTTTTATGTGATAAAACATCACTGTGGCCATTCAGGATTTGTCACTAGAAATTCGTGGTGTCTTTTCTGCATGAATTACCGAAAGGTAGCAAGCGATCTCGGTGGAACCTCCAAGAAATACTGTCGAAGTTTCGACTCCCGAGTTAGACTCTTGAAACATAAAGTATCGTCAAAGACAGGCTTTATTATTTACTTGCTCGCAGGGAGAATGCATGTAGTCAACGGCTAAATGACACTCTGCAGTACAGAAGGAAAAGCAACATATTTATACACAGAAAGCAACAGGCTTTTCTATATCACATAACATGTTGTTTAAAGTAAGCTAAGTTAAAAGTTAAAAAAATAGAAATGCCTTAAGATAAGACTAGCTAATCTCTACAGTCATGGAGTCTGTCTGTCTGTTCTTCTTCTCCCACCAAGGCCAAGGCACCTGGAGTCAAAGGCTAAATGTTTACTTCACTAGTCCTTGGTTATCTCAAGTTGATTAGAAGAAGCCTTTCTGTTCTGTACCAGTTGCTGCAAAAACAGCATAGTCTGCAAAGTTTAAATTCATCACCATGAGAAGTAATAAACAACTACAATCTTTTCCCAGGTAAGTCAGAGTCAGCCATTTTGTATCTCTTATTCTGTGTCTAGGAAGCCATTTTGTGTCCAAGTAAAAATACACTTCCACAGTGTGTCTTGTCCTCCAAGGGGACCAATCAGAAATCTGGTGTTGCAAATATACGTAGCTGAAAATGTTACAGGGAAAGCGGGCGGGTGGGGGAGGGGAGGAAAGAACAATGGGGAAGGTCTGTGATTGGGTGAAAGGCTGAAGTGATTAAATGAGAAAAGGGATGATGGTGCAAGGCAAAACCTGGTAGTAATGGGACAAGAAAAGAAACAAAAGATGGGTCGGGAGGAGGTGTAAATGGCAACAGCAGAACCATTACCAGCACCTGCTGTCCGATAAAATGGGAGCAGTGGTAATGATCTGAAATTGTTCAACTCGATGTTGAGTCCAGAAGGTTGTAAAGTCTCTAATCGAAATATACTGTTCCTTGAGCATCCGTTGAGCTTCATTGGAACAGTGTAGGAGGCCGAGGATAGTGAGGTCAGAGTGGGAGTTGGGCAGAGAAATAAAATGGCAAGCGACCAGAAGCAAACTGAACAGAGGTGATCAGCTGAGCGATCACCCAATCTGCGTTTGGTCTCCCCAATGTAGAGGAGACCACATTATGAGCAGTGAATACAGTATACTAAATTGTATAAAGAAGTGTAAGTAAATCTCTGTTTCACCTGGAAGGAGTGTTTGGGGCCTTGGACGGTGAGAAGGGAGGGGGTGAAAGGGCAGGTGCTGCATCTCCTGTGTTGTATGTGAAGGTCTCATGGGAAGGGGAGCGTGTGTTCGGGGGTGATTGAAGAGTGGACCAGGGTGTCACGGAGGAATGGTCCCTTCGGAATTCTGAAAGGGGAGATCTGGGGAAGTTGCGTTTGGTGGTGATGGAAATGGTGGACGATGATCCATTGAATGTGGAGGTTGGTGGGGTGAAGGTGAGGGCATGGTGAAACCTATCATGGTTCTCCAAGGGAGGGGAAGGAGAGAGGGCAGATGTTCGGGAAATGGGATGAACATAGTCGAGGGCCCTGTCAGCCATGGTGGAGGGGAATTCTCGGTTGAGGAAAAAGGAAGACATATCAGAAGCACTGGTGTGGGACGTGGCATCGTCAGAACAGATTCGATAGAGACAGAGAAATTAGGAGAATGGAATATAGTCCTTAGAGGAAGCAGAGTGGGAGGAAGTCTAATCAAGATAGATATTCTGCTTTTCTATTTTTCTTACCAAAGTGGATAACATTTCTCCACGTTATATTCCATCTGCCATGTTCTTGCCCAGTCAATGAACCTTTCTATATCCATTTGCAGCCTCTTTGCATCCTCCTCACAGCTTACTTTCCCACCTAGCTTTGTATGATCAGTAAACTTGGATACATGACAGTCAGTCCCCTCATCTAAGTCATTGATATAGACTGTAAATAGCTGAGGCTCAAGCACTGATCATTGTGGTACCCCATAGTTACAGCCTGCCAAGCCAAAAATGACTCGTTTATTCCTACTCTCTGTTTTCTGTCCATTAACCAATCCTCAATCCAAGCTAATATAGTACGCCTAATCCCATGATCTCTAATTCTGTGTAATAACCTCTTGTGCGGCACCTTATCGAATGCTTTTTGAAAATCCAAATACACTACATCTACTGGTTCCCCCTTATCAACCCTACTAGTTACAACCTGAAAAAACTCTAAAAGAATTGTCAAAAACGATTTCACTTTCATAAATCCGTGTTCACTGCCCAATCATATTATGAGTTTCTAAGTGCCCGAATACCACGTCCCTAACAATAGATTCGAGCATTTTTCCTACTACTGATGTCAGACTAACTGATCTATTGTTCCCTGTTTTCTATCTCTCTCCTACGGTGAATAGCAGGATTACGTGAGGGTGCGGACCTGAGTAGGATTGGAACAAAGAATATTCCATGTATCCCACGAAAAGGCAGGCATAGCTAGGACCAATATGGTTTCCCATAGTGACACCTGTTATTTGGAGGAAGTGAGAGGGGCCAAAGGAGAAGTTGTTCAATGTAAGAACAAGTTCAGCCAGGTGCATGAAGGTGGTAGTGGATGGGGACTGGTTGGGCTTCTGCTCAAGGAAACAACGGAGGGCACGCAGGCCATTCTGGTGGGGCTGGAGGTGAAGAGGGACTGGACGCCCATGGTGAAAAGGAGATGGTTATGGCAAGCAAACGGTCAACTGATAAATTGACGGAGGGTGTTGGAAGAGTTGTGGATCGGAAGAGACTGGACAAGGGAAGAAAAAATAGAGTTGAGATAGGAAGAATTAAGTTCCGTGGGGCAAGAACAGGCTGAAATGATGTGTTAACCAGAGCTGACCTGTTTGTGGATCTTGGGAAGAAGGTAGAAGCGGGATGCACGAGGTTCGGGGACTATGAGGTTGGAAGTCGTGGGGGAAGATCTCCAGAGGAGATGAGATCACTGACAGCTTGGGAAACAAAATAGATGCAGTGTCCTGATGCAGAATTGTGTGGAGAGTAAATAGGATGGTAAAGAAGCTCTGTAAATGGAGTCAGTACTCCTGTTGCAGATTCACATGGAGAGGGAGGGGGATGGTAAATAAGAGGAGACTGAGTTGCAATGCTAGAAAGGAAGCTCTGGGTCAAGGTGAGCTGCTTTAATCATTTAACTAATTTAACAATTGCACTGAATGGATATTTCACTGCATTCTTCAACTGCTCTCTGAATTTAGTCTGGGTCATTGCATAAATACAGGTGTTGGTGCACGTGCTCAAAAGCTGCAGCATGTAGCCAGATTGTTCAGTGATATATGCAGGATCATGGGGACCTGTGTATTCATAAATGTTAGTAATTCGCCAATACAAGAAATATAGAACATTTGTCAACCATAACAGTATAAAACTGCCAGATATAGTGAAGAGTAAAATGATGGATTTCCTTCAGTTCTCCATCTCTGGGTTATTGTGATTCTCACTATTGCGGTGGTCCAGTAGTCTCCTGCGGACTCTGATGGCCACTAAAATGTGTCTGACAGTCAGAGCATTGAGCAGTAAAATCAGAACGAATGGAAGGAAAGGGGTTAAAATAATACTGAGGCAGTGAAATGCGACCCAGGCAGCTTTGGTGTGAAAGCTCAGTGATAAGGTGTACCCCCAGGGTACATTATCAATGATATACTCAGGCTCATATACAAAGTACCAAGGAATGTCCTTTGAGCAGAACAGCACACTCACTGTCGCTATGACCACAGTCGCAGTTTTCTCTGAGCAATATTTTGTTTTCAGCTTTTGGCAACAAATTGCAACAAATCGATCAAAGGTGAAAGTGACGGTGAACCAGACAGAAATGTCTGTGGCTGCAGAAACAGAACAAGTGAAAGACAACCTGCAGGAGTGGTGTCCAGGTAAGTACCTGGGAAATGAAAAGGAATAACTGTAAATAGTATCACATCAGTGAAAACGACCAGCAGATCTGCCACTGCCATGGCCACCAGGTAGTGGGTGATACATTTAGAGAGACCGCACTTTCCTCGGGACAGGATCAGAATGGCCACTGAGTTAACTGGAATAAATAGAAAAAACAAGGGGATTACAGATAGACATCCCAGAGAGCAAGGGAATTACAGATAGACATCCCAGACAGCAAGGGAATTACAGATAGACATCCCAGACAGCAAGGGAATTACAGATAGACATCCCAGACAGCAAGGCAATTACAGATAGACATCTCAGAGAGCAGGGGAATTACAGATAGACATCCCAGACAGCAAGGGAATGAAAGATAGACATCCCAGACAGCAAGGGAATTACAGATAGACATCACAGAGAGCAGGGGAATTACAGATAGACATCCCAGAGAGCAAGGAAATTACAGATAGACATCCCAGACAGCAGGGGATTTACAGATAGACATCCCAGACAGCAAGGGAATTACAGATAGACATCCCAGACAGCAAGGGAATTACAGATAGACATCCCAGACAGCAGGGGATTTACAGATAGACATCCCAGACAGCAAGGGAATTACATAGGACCAGAGGATCTTTAGAGGAGGAGTAGGCCATTCAGCCCTTCGAGTTTGTTCTGCCATTCAATGACATCATTGATGATCTGTATCTTAACTTCATTGAGCTGCCTTGGTTCTGTAACCTTCAATAGCCTTGCCTGACAACAAGCTATCAATCTCAGTTTTGACATTTTGAATGGACCGAGCTTCAAGAGCTTTTTGGGGGAGAGTGTTCCAGATTTCCACTACTCTTTGTGTGAAGAAGTGCTTCATGACATCACCCCGGCAATGCCTCGCTCTAATTTCAAGGTTCTGCCCACTTGGTTTAAGAACGTAAGAACATAAGAAGTAAGAGCAGGAATAGGCCATACAGCCCTTCGAGCCTGCTCCGCCATTCAATGAGATCATGACTGATCATCAACCTCAAATCCACTTTCCCGCCCGATCTCCATATCCCTTGATTCCCCTAGAGTCCAAAAATCTATCTATCTCAGCCTTGAATATACTCAAAGACTCAGCATTCAGAGCCCTCTGGGGCAGTGAATTCCAAAGATTCACAACCTTCTGAGTGAAGAAATTCTTCCTCATCTCAGTCTTAAATGGTCAATCCCTTATCCTGAGACTATGCCCCCTAGTTCTAGACACTCCAGCCAGGGGAAACAACCTCTCAGCATCTACCCTGTCAATCCCCTTCAGAATCTTGCATGTTTCAATGAGATCACCTCTCATTCTTCTAAACTCCAGAGAGTATAGGCCCATTCTACACAATCTCTCATCATAGGACAACCCTCTCATCCCAGGAATCAATCTAGTGAACCTTTGTTGCACTGCCTCCAAGGCAAGTATATCCTTCCTTAGATAAGGAGACCAAAACTGTGCCCAGTACTCCAGGTGTGGTCTCACCAAGGCCCTGTACAATTGTAGCAAGATTTCCTTACTCTTATACTCCAACCCACTTGCAATAAAGGCCAACATGCCATTTGCCTTCCTTATTGCTTGCTGTACCTGCATGCTAGCTTTCTGTGTTTCTTGCACGAGGACACCCAAATCTCTCTCAACACCAACATTTGAAAGTTTCTCACCATTTTAAAAATATTCTGTTTTTCTATTCTTCCTAGCAAAGCAAATAACCTCACATTGCCCTACATTATACTCCATCTGCCACATTACTGCCCAATCACTTGGTCTATCTATATCCCTTTGCAGACATTTTGGGCTCGATTTTGTCAATGGGGACGTGATGGAGGCGGGACTCCCACTTTTTGGGTTGTAGTCCCGCCTCCATCGATTTTTGGCCAACCCATGCTACTTTCCCTTGATTGACCTTGTTAAGCCCACCCAGCAGGCTCAGCAGGCCAATTAAGGGACACCTGGATAGAGGTGACGTCAGCGATTGACATTTCATCTGTTAAGAGCTTTTGACAGATGAAATATCAGCGTTTGACAGCTCTGTGAAGCTGTCAAACACTGACAATTTGTCTTCTAACTTGAGTCCTTCTACTCATACTCAGTTAGAGAGCTCTCCAGACCAGAAAGCAGAGGCTGCAGCTTTTGACAGCTCAGCGGCCATTCTGCTTTCTGTGCCGGTGAGCTGAGGGACTCCCGAGAACTGAAGGGAGGAAGCCTGGAGGAGAAAGTAAAGGTCAGTAAAACTTATTGAAACACTTTACACACACCAAACACACTTCCCTCTGCACTCATGCACCCATCACTCACCTGTACACCGGACATCTCGACCCCTCCAAGCCCTGCAGACCGACGGTCCGCCTCGCTAACTTGGCGTGGTTTGGAGCCGTCGGGCAGCCCACACTTCAGGGCTAAAAATAGGGATTAGCCAAAAAACTGCCTGTTAACTACCTGTTAACAGGCAGTTAATTGGCACTAATCCCCTTCCCGCCTCGGGGAGGCAGCTCCCAGCACAGGTCGGGTACCTGCCTCCTGGGACATTGGCATGGAGGCGGATTGGGGGCAGGATGGGTACGTGCCCCCCGAATCTGCAATTTTCCCACCACTCGCGCCTCCAAACCCGCCTCCACAGGGCTTGGAAATTTGAGCCCTTTGTGTTCCCCTCACAGCTTACTTTCCCACCTAGCTTTATATCATCAGCAAACTGGATACATTACACTCGGTCCCTTCATCTAGGTCATTAATATAGATTGTAAATAGCTGAGGCCCCAACACTGATCCTTGCGGCACCCCACTAGTTACAGCCTGCCAACCTGAAAAAGATCCGTTTTTCCCTACTCTCTGTTTTCTGTTCGTTAACCAATCCTCTATCCATGCTACTATATTACCCCCAACTCCATGAGCCCTAATCTTGTGTAATAATCTTTTATGTGGCACCTTATCGAATGCCTTTTGAAATCCAAATATACTACATCCACTGGTTCCCCTTTATCTAGCCTGCTAGTTACATCTTCAAAAAACTCTAATAAATTTGTCAAACACAATTTCCCTTTTATGAAACCATGTTGACTCTGCCTAATCATGTTATGATTTTCTAACTGACTTGATACCACTTCCTTAACAATGGATTCCAGCATTTTCCCGACGACTGATGTCAGGCTAACTGGCTTGTAGTTCCCTGTTTTTTCTCTCCCTCCTTTCTTGAATAGTGGTGTTACATTTGCGACCTTCCAATCCGCTGGGACGATTCCAGAATTTAGGGAATTTTGGAAGATCAAAACCAATGCATCCACTATGTCTTCAGCCACTTCTTTTAGAACCCTAGGATGTAGGCCGTCAGGTCCAGGGGATTTGTCGGCTTTTAGTCCCGTTAGTTTCTCTAGTACTTTTTCTCTACTTATATTAATTACGTTAAGTTCTGGACTCCCCCACTAGAGGAAATAAATTCTCTCTATCTGCCATATCAAATCCTTTAATCATTTAAACACTTCAATTCATTCACCCCTTAATCTTCCATATTCAAGGGAATAAACACGCCTAGTCTATGCAAGCTGTCCTCATAATTTAACCCTTTCAGCCCCGGTATCATTCTGGTGAATCTATGCTGCACCCCCTCCAAGGCCAATATATCCTTCCTGAGGTGTGTTGCCCAGAACTGAGTGCAGTGCTCCAGAAGGGGTCCAACCACGGCTCTGTAAAGCTGTATCGTAACTTCCACCTCTTTGTATTCCAGCCAACCTTGAGATAAAGGTCAACATTCCATTGGCCTTTTTAATTAATTTTTGAACGTGTCCACTATCTTTTACTGATTTCTGTATTTGGACCCCTAATTCTCTTTAATTCATCCACAGTTCATCGCTTCTCGCCATTTAGAAAATACTCTGAATCTCTGATCTATCTCACCAAGGTCCAAATTGATGACCTCACACATTCCCATGTTAAACTCCATCTGCCACAGTGTTGCCCAGTCACATTGGCAATTAATGTCCCTTTGCAAATTTTTGTCAACTTTTTTATGGGATGTGGGCGTCGCTGGCAAAGCCAGTATTTATTGCCCATCCCTAATTGCCCTTGAGAAGGTGGTGGTGAACCATCTTCTTGAACCTCTGCAGTCTGTGTGGTGAAGGTACTCCCACAGTGCTGTTAGGTAGGGAGCTTCAGGATTTTGACCCAGCAACGATGAAGGATCGGCGACATACTTCCAATTCAGGAGGGTGTGTCACTTGGAGGGGAACTTGCAGGTGCTGGTGTTCCCATGTGCCTGATGCTCTTGTCCTTCTAGGTGGTAGAGGTCGTGAATTTAGGAGGTGCTGCTGAAGAAGCCTTGGCGAGTTGCTGCAGTGCATCTTGTAGATCGTACACACTGCAGCCACGGTGCGCCGGTGGTGCAGGGAGTGAATGTTTAAGGTGGTGGATGGGGTGTCAATCAAGCGGGCTGCTTTGTCCTGGATGGTGTCGAGCTTCTTGAGTGTTGCTGGAGCTGCACTCATCCAGGCAAGTGGAGCGTATTCCATCAAAGTCCTGACTTGTGCCTTGTAGATGGTGGAAAGGTTTTGGGGAGTCAGGAAGAGAGACAGGCATTGCAGAATACCCAACCTCTGACCTGCTCTTGTTGCCACAGTATTGATGTGGCTGGTCCGGGTAAGTTTCTGGTCAATGGTGACCCCCAGGATGTTGATGGTGGGGGATTCAGCGATGGTAATGCTGTTGAATGTCAAGCGGTGGTGGTTAGACTCTCTCTTGTTGGAGATAGTCATTGTCTGGCACTTGTGTGGCGCGAATGTTACCTGCCACTTATCAGCCCAAGGCTGATTTTCGTCCAGGTCTTTCTGCAGACAGGCATGGACTGCTTCATTATCTGAGGAGTTGCGAATGGCACTGAACACTGTGCACTCATCAGCGAACCTCCCCACTTCTGACCTTATGATGGAGGGAAGGTCATTGATGAAGCAGCTGAAGATGGTTGGGCCAAGGACACTGCCCTGAGGAACACCTGCAGCGATGTCCGGGGCCTGTGATGATTGACCTTCAACAACCAGAACCAGCTTCCTTTGTGCTAGGTATGATTCTGGCCAGTGCAGAGTTTCCCCCCTGATTCCCATTGACTTCAGTTTAACTGGGGCTCCATCATGCCATACTCGGTCAAATGCTGCCTTAATGTCAAGGACAGTCACCTCACCTCACCTCTGGAATTCAGCTCTTTTGTCCATGTTTGGACCAAGGCTGTAATGAGGTCTGGAGCTGAGTGGTCCTGGCGGAACCCAAACTGAGCATCAGTGAGCAGGTTATTGGTGAGTAAGTGCCGCTTGATAGCACTGTCGATGACACCTTCCATCACTTTGCTGATGATTGAGATTAGATTGATGGGACAGTAATTGGCCGGATTGGATTTGTCCTGCTTTTTGTGGACAGTACATACCTAGGCAGTTTTCCACGTTGTCGGATAGATGCCAGTGCTGCAGCTGTATTGGAACAGCTTGGCTGGAGGCATGGCTAGTTCTGGAGCACAAGTCTTCAGCACGACAGCCAGGATGTTGTCAGGACCCATGCCCTTTGCTGTATCCAGTGCACTCATCCGTTTCTTGATATCACGTGGAGTGAATTGAATTGGCTGAACACTGGCTTCATGATGGTGGGGGCCTCAGGAGGAGGCCGATATGGATCATCCATTCGGCACTTCTGGCTGAAGATGGTTGCAAACTCTTCAGCCTTGTCTTTTGCACTCACGTGCTGGACTCTGCCATCATCGAGGATTGGGATATTCATGGACCCTACTCCTCCCGTTAGTTGTTTAATTGTCCACCATGATTCACGGCTGGATGTGACAGGACTGCAGAGCTCTGATCTGATCCGTTGATTGTAGGATCACTTAGCTCTGTCAATAGCATGCTGCTTCCGCTGTTTAGCATGCATATAGTTCTGTGTTGCATCTTCCCCAGGTTGGCACCTCATTTTTAGGTACGCCTGGTACACTCTTCTGCACTCTTTATTAAACCAGGGTTGGTTCCCTGGCTTGATGGTAATTGTAGAGTGAGGGATATGCCGGGCCAAGAGGTTACAGATTGTGGTGGAATACAATACTGCTGCTGCCCCACTGCACCTCATGGATGCCCAGTTATGAGCTGCAAGATCTGTTCTGAATCTATCCACTTAGCACGGTGGTAGTGCCACACAACACGATGGAGGGTGTCCTCAGTGTGAAGACGGGACTTTGTCTCCACATTGACTGTGCTACCAATACTGTCATGGACAGATGCATCTGCAACAGGTATATTAGTGAAGACGAGGTCAATTAGGTTATTCCCTCCTGTTGGTTCTCTCACCACCTGCCATAGGCCCAGCCTGGCAGCTTTGTCCTTCAGGATTCGGCCACCTCGGTCAGTAGCGGTGCTACCGAGCCACTCTTCGTGATGAACATTGAAGTCCCCCACCCAGAGTACATTCTGTGCCATTGCTACTCTCAATGCTTCTTCCAAGTGGTGTTCAACATGGAGGAGTACTGATTCATCAGCTGAGGGAGGGCGGGAGGTGGTAATCAGCAGGAGGTTTCCTTGGCCATGCTTGACCTTAAGCCACGAGACTTCATGGGGTCCGGAGTCAATGTTGAGGACACCCAGGGCCACTCCCTCCCGACTGTAAACTACTATACCACCACCTCTGGTAGGTCTGTCCTGCAGGTGGGACAGGACATACCCAGGGATGATGATGATGGAGGGGTCTGGGGCATTGGCTGATAGGTATGATTATATCAGGCTGTGGCTTGACTAGTATGTGGGACAGCTCTCCCAATTTTGGCACAAGTCCCCAGCTGTTAGTGAGGAGGATTTTGCAGGGTCGACTAGGCTGGGCGTGCCGTTGTCGTGTCCATAGCCGGTATCGAGTTCGATACCAGGTGGTCCATCCAGTTTTATTCTTATTATTGTTTTTCATAGCGTTTTGTTACAACTGAATGGCTTGCCAAGCTATTTCAGAGCACAGTTAGGAGTCAACCACATTGCTGTGGGTCTGGAGTCACATAGGCCAGACCACGTAAGGGCGGCAGATTTCCTTCCCTAAAGGTCTTTAGTGAACCAGATTGGTTTTCACAACAATCTGATAATTTCATGGTTACCCTTGCTGATACAAGCTTTTTATTCCAGATTTATTTAATGAACTGAATTTAAATTCCCCAGCTGCCGTGGTGGGACTTGAACTCGCGTCTCTGGATCATTAGTCCAGGCCCCTGGATTACTAGTCCAGTAATATAACCACTATGATACCGTTCCCACTGCTTCATCAGTGACCTTCCCTCCAATATAGGGTCAGAAGTGGGGATGTTCGCTGATGATTGCACAGTGTTCAGTTCCATTTGCAACTCCTCAGATAATGAAGCAGTTCGTGCCCGCATGCAGCAAAACCTGGACGACATTCAGGCTTGGGCTGATAAGTGAGAATTAACATTCGGGCCATAAAAGTGCCAGGCAATGACTCTCTCCAACAAGAGAGAGTCTAACCACCTCCCTTGACATGCAACGGCATTACCATCGCTGAATCCCCCACCATCAATATACTGGGAGTCACCATTGATCAGAACTTAACTGGACCAGCCATATTACTACCTGGATGAATACAGCTTCAACAAAACTCAAGAAGCTCGACACCATTCAGGATAAAGTAGCCTGCTTGATTGGCACCCAATCCGCCAACCTTTAATTCACTCCCTCCACCACCGGCACACCGTGGCTGCAGTGTGCACCATCTAAAAGATACACTGCAGCAACATGCCAAGGCTTCTTCGACAGCACCTCCCAAACCCGCGACCTCTACCACCTAGAAGAACAAGGGCAGCAGGGGCATGGGAACACCACCGCCCTCCAAGTCACACATCATCCTGACTTGGAAATATATCGTTGTTCCTTCATCGTCGCTGGGTCAAAATCCTGGAACTCCCTCCCTAACAACACTGTGGGAGTACCTTCACCACACGGACTGCAGCAGTTTAAGAAGGCGACTCACCACCACCTTCTCAAGGGAAATTAGAGGTGGGCAATAAATGCTGGCCTGGCTAGCGACGTCCACACCCGTGAACAAATAAAAAAAGGCAATTGCAGTTAGAGATTGGAGAGGATGGGAATTAACGATACGGATCCCAGAGAGCAAGGCAATTATAGATAGGGATCCCAGAGAGCATTGGAATTACAGATAGGGTTTCAGAGTGCATTGGAATTACAGATAGGGATCCCAGGGAGCATTGGAATTACAGATAGGGATTCCAGAGAGCATTGGTATTACAGATAGGAATCCCAGAGAACAAGGCAATTGTAGATAGGGATCCCAGAGAGCATTGGAATTACAGGTAGGGATTCCAGGGAGCAAGGGAATTACAGATAGGGATTCCAGGGAGCAAGGGAATTACAGATAGGGATTCCAGGGAACAAGGGAATTACAGATAGGGATTCCAGGGAGCAAGGGAATTACAGATAGGGATTCCAGGGAGCAAGGCAATTACAGATAGGGATTCCAGGGAGCAATTACAGATAGGGATCCCAAATAAAGCATTATTTTGAGAAGACTTTGTGTGGAATTTAATACTTGAATGCTTCACTGACCACGACATCAAGGCAATCGAATCATTTATAACTGTCAGCGTTTAGTTCCAGAGATATATTTCAAAAATCAATAATTATTTTGGAAATTAGTAAATAAACAAATCCCATGAATCCTAACAAATAGCAGAGAGCAAGAGTCAGGGAAAGATCAGATGAGGTCACAGTAAGTACTGAAGAAGGTAAATTTCAGAATTAATTCAGATTTTGCTGTAGTGACAGAGTTGAGCGTGTGTGAGGGGAGCAGGAAGATGAGGCGATGGAAGAAGGGGCTGATGGTTGATGAACTCTGGTTTTGATCGATCAGGTCCTGACAGCTGAGGAGATGCAGCCCTGGTGGGCCAGATATTTACAGGAGAGTGAAGTCAGTCCACCTGCTCAAAGAACGTCCCCAATAAAGGGAGAGGGGAATATATCGAATTAAAAGCCTCGGGTATGGCGCCATGTGCTGTCCACAAACCCATATTCCTTTTATCACCATTTTTGGCAATGCTTTTATGCCAACATTTAATATTGAAACTTCCTATGTAAACATTCATAATGGCATTTCCCTATGTAAACAGTTGCCTTTTATGGTTTGTTGATGAAACAATCGAATCACCCAAAATGCTTTTTGAAAAATAAAGTCTGGCATTTTTCCGAATAACTGAAATCTGCAATCACCAAAATAAGGTTTTAAACCGAATTTTAAAAATCAAAAGAATGATGAATTTCAAAATAACTTGATTGCATTTACCCTTTTAATTGTCTTTTGAGCCTTTTAATGCCTTCTTCAAAGGTTTTGCTTCAAAGCCTCTGCCTGTCTCAAAAGCCTGGGCTTTGATGGGTATTTTTATCTCAGAAAGCAAAGCTTCCAACCACATCTGAGCATGTGTGGACCGTCCCTCACTCTGAGCATGTGCAGACTGTCCCTCACTGAGCATGTGCGGACTGTCCCTCACTGAGCATGTGCGGACTGTCCCTCACTGAGCATGTGCGGAGTGTCCCTCAGTCTGAGCATGTGCGGACTGTCCCTCACTGAGCATGTGCGGACTGTCCCTAACTCTGAGCATGTGCGGACTGTCCCTCACTCTGAGCATGTGCGGACTGTCCCTCACTGAGCATGTGCGGACTGTCCCTCACACTGTGCATGTGCGGACTGTCCCTCACTGAGCATGTGCGGACCGTCCCTCACTGAGCATGTGCGGACTGTCCCTCACTGAGCATGTGCGGACTGTCCCTCACTGAGCATGTGCGGACTGTCCCTCACTGAGCATGTGCGGACCGTCCCTCACTCTGAGCATGTGCGGACTGTCCCTCACTCTGAGCATGTGCGGACTGTCCCTCACTCTGAGCATGTGCGGACTGTCCCTCACTGAGCATGTGCGGACTGTCCCTCACTCTGAGCATGTGCGGACTGTCCCTCACTCTGAGCATGTGCGGACTGTCCCTCACTCTGAGCATGTGCAGACTGTCCGTCACTCTGAGCATGAGCGGACTGTCCCTCACTCTGAGCATGTGCGGACTGTCCCTCACTCTGAGCATGTGCGGACTGTCCCTCACTCTGAGCATGTGCGGACTGTCCCTCACTCTGAGCATGTGCGGACTGTCCCTCACTCTGAACATGTGCGGACCGTCCCTCACTCTGAGCATGTGCGGACCGTCCCTCACTCTGAGCATGTGCGGACCGTCCCTCACTCTGATCATGTGCGGACTGTCCCTCACTGAGCATGTGCGGACTGTCCCTCACTGAGCATGTGCGGACTGTCCCTCACTCGGATCATGTGCGGACTGTCCCTCACTGAGCATGTGCGGACTGTCCCTCACTGAGCATGTGCGGACTGTCCCTCACTCTGACCATGTGCGGACTGTCCCTCACTGAGCATGTGCGGAGTGTCCCTCACTCTGAGCATGTGCGGACTGTCCCTCACTGAGCATGTGCGGACTGTCCCTCACTCTGAGCATGTGCGGACCGACGCTCACACTGAGCATGTGCGGACTGTCCCTCACTGAGCATGTGCGGACTGTCCCTCACACTGTGCATGTGCGGACTGTACCTCACTGAGCATGTGCGGACCGTCCCTCACTGAGCATGTGCGGACTGTCCCTCACTGAGCATGTGCGGACTGTCCCTCACTGAGCATGTGCGGACTGTCCCTCACTGAGCATGTGCGGACCGTCCCTCACTCTGAGCATGTGCGGACTGTCCCTCACTCTGAGCATGTGCGGACTGTCCCTCACTCTGAGCATGTGCGGACTGTCCCTCACTGAGCATGTGCGGACTGTCCCTCACTCTGAGCATGTGCGGACTGTCCCTCACTCTGAGCATGTGCGGACTGTCCCTCACTCTGAGCATGTGCGGACTGTCCCTCACTCTGAGCATGTGCGGACTGTCCCTCACTCTGAGCATGAGCGGACTGTCCCTCACTCTGAGCATGTGCGGACTGTCCCTCACTCTGAGCATGTGCGGACTGTCCCTCACTCTGAGCATGTGCGGACTGTCCCTCACTCTGAGCATGTGCGGACTGTCCCTCACTCTGAGCATGTGCGGACTGTTCCTCACTCTGAGCATGTGCGGACTGTCCCTCACTGAGCATGTGCAGTCTGCACAATTTTCCAGACCCCATTAGCTGGTTTCTGAGTGAAGTTGTATCCCCTCATTTTGTGAGGATTTGTGACTCCCTCCCCCCCGCCCCCCAAATAAAGACCTTCAAACAGCCTTTCCCCGTCTAGCCTATCCAAACCCACCATAATCTTGTACACCTCTATCAAATCACCCCTCAACCTCCTTTGCTCTAATGAAAACAAATCCAGCTTCTTCAACCTGTCCTTGCAGCTAAGATCCCCCGCCCTCGGAACCATTCTGGTAAATCTCCTCTGCACCCTCTCAAGTGCCTTCACAACATTCCTAAAGTGTATGACCAGAACTGGACGCAATACTCCAGTTGTGGACTAACCAGCGCTTTATAAAGGTTCAGCATAACTTCTCTACTTTTGTACTCAATACCTCTATTTATGAAGCCCAAGGTCCCATATGCTTTGCTAACCACTCTCTCAATATGTCCCGCCACCTTCAGGGACCTATGCACATTAACTCCCAGGTCCCTCTGTCCCTACACACTCTTTAAAACTGTGCCATTAAGTGTATATTGCCTCTCCCTGTTCCTTCTGCCAAAATGCATCATCTCACACTCCTCTGTATTAACTTCCATCTGCCACTTGTCTGACCATTCTGCTAGCCTTTCTATGTCCTCTTGCAGTCGATTGGTATCATCCTCACTGTTTGCCACACACCCCAGTTTGGTGGCATCGGCAAATTTAGAAATTCTACTCTGTATTCCAATATCCAGGTTGTTTATAGATATCAAAAAAAGCAGTGGCCCCAGCACTGACCCTTGGGGAACACCACTGTCTACCATCCTCCATGAGACGGGAGCTGTCGGATCAAGCAGTTAAGTGCTTTTTGTATCACTGCTTGTGAGCCAGGAGGAGCAGGTGTGCTTCCCCCGTCTCCTCAAGAAAAAAGCTTCTGCCGATTGTGGTCTCTCCTCACGGCCATGAGCAGCTGACACCCCAACCCCCAAACCCGTGATCCTGAGCCTTTTGCCCGGTGATCTTTCCCTCTGTCCCGATTACTGGTCTGACCCCTCACCCTGCCTCTGCCCCGTGATCTTTCCCTGTGTCCCGATTACTGGTCTGACCTCTCACCCTGCCTCTGCCCCGTGATCTTTCCCTCTGTCCCGATTACTGGTCTGACCCCTCACCCTGCCTCTGTCCCGTGATCTTTCCCTCTGTCCCGATTACTGGTCTGACCTCTCACCCTGCCTCTGCCCCGTGATCTTTCCCTCTGTCCCGATTACTGGTCTGATCTCTCACCCTGCCTCTGCCCCGTGATCTTTCCCTCTGTCCCGATTACTGGTCTGACCCCTCACCCTGCCTCTGCCCTGTGATCTTTCCCTCTGTCCGGATTACTCTACTGACCTCTCACCCTGCCTCTGCCCCGTGATCTTTCCCTCTGTCCGGATTACTGGTATGACCTCTCACCCTGCCTCTGCCCCGTGATCTTTCCCTCCCTCCCAATTGCCATTCTGTCCCCCCCCTTCCCCGCTCCTGCCACACAATCTTTCCTGAATTTCCCGGCTGTGGCCTTCTACTGCTGCCTTTCCCACCTTGCAGTTGGCGAGAGATATGTCATGTTTCGAATCTCCATCATTTTCTGGGTGATTTACGCCGCTCCACTGTTTGCTTCACACAAACGGCATCTCGCCCTCAACCTCCCTGTTATTTTTAAGAACTTGCTGGATTTGTGCATCAATTGCCCATTAAACTCACTGCAGAAAGTCAGGGCTCATACGTTACAGCGTAACTACCCTTTCAACGATGTGATAATTGTTCATAAAATGTCAATCAACTTCCCCGGCCCAGAATGTGAACTATTTAAACTGATGAGTCTCATTCCTGCTTCTCGTACATTCTTCTTAGAGATTTAAAAAATGTTCAATTTCAAATTTTTACATTTTTGTCTTTCTTTACCATTCAGTCTCTTTTTACTTTCTCTCTTCATCCAATCTTGCACTTCCTCTCTTTCTTTCTCTTTCTGTACATCATTTGACTCTAAGTCACCATCCTTCTCCATCATTCCTCTGTTTTTTCAGAATCCATAAATCTCATTGGTTAAGGAGATTCACTGTTGGTCCCGTCCTTCACTGAGGTCCCAGATACCCCGTTATCAGCTCTGACTTCCAGCAATTTACAGTGAAAATTATATTCGAGCTGAAGGGTGTGCGAAAAAATCTAACTCACGGCACACTCCGTGAGATGTGCCGCTCCAGATAGATTTGGCTCAACTGTATTTTTTATCGTGTCACACTCTGTAGATGCATCTCCCTGTTCATCCAGAATTAACAGTGATACAGAGCAAAGGGAGCAGAAGACCCAACAGACCATGTAACATGGGAACAAGTCACTAGCTCAGTCACAAGAGGACATTATCAAACATTTCAAGTTGCTATTGTGACATATCTCAAAAGTCCTTTGCTTACATTAAATGGTTATGTGACTTACCAGGAACTCCAACAACTGCAAGAACAGGGTAGTAAATGTCTTCTACCTGATGGAGTATTGTCGGTTCACGCATTCTCTGTGAGACGAGATTGTTTCTACAGAAGAGCACAAGAAATAGAAGCAGGAGTAGTCCATTCGGTTCTTCATGTCTGCTCCAACATTCAATAAGATCATGGCTGATCTTCTACCTCAACTCCGCCTTCCCACACTATTCCCATATTCCTTAAATTGCTAAGTATCCAAAGATCTATCGATCTTTGTCTTAAATATACTCACTGACTGAGCATCCATAGCCCTCTATGGTAGAGAATTCCAAAGATTCACAACCCTTTGAGTGAAGAAATTTCTCCTCATCTCAGTCTTAAATGGCCGACCACGTATTCTGAGACTGTGACCTTTAGTTCTAGACTCCCTATAAAAGGCCCTATAAAATTGCAGTAAGACTTCTTTACTCTTATACTCCAATCGCTTTATAATAAAGGCTAACATAACATTTGCTTTCCTAATTGCTTGCGGTACCTACATGTTAAATTGTGGTGATTCGTGTACAAGGACACCCAGAGTCCTCTGAATCCCAACATTTGCCAGCCACTCCGCTTTTAAAAAATATTCTGCTTTTCTATTTTTCCTACCAAAGTGGACGACTTCACATTTCTCCACCTTATAAACCATCTGCCACATTCTTGCCTATTCACTTAAGCTGTCTATATCCCTTTGTGTCCTCACAGCTTACTGTCCCACCTAGCTTTGTATCATCAGCAAACTTGGGTACATTACACTCAGTCTCCTCAACTAAGTCATTGATGTAGATTGTAAATAGCTGAGGCCCGAGCACTAATCCTTGCGGTATCCCACTAGTTACAAACTGTCAACACGAAAATGACCTATTTATTCTTACTCTCTGTTTGCTGTCCCTTAACTAATCCTCAGCCCATGCTAATATATTACCCCCAATCCCATGAGCAATATTTTCGTGTTAAAACCTCTTGTATGGCACCTTATTGAATGCTTATTGAAAATCCAAATACACTACATTCACTGGTTTCCCCCAATCTACGCTGCTAGTTACAACCTCAAAAAACTCTAAAAGATTTGTTAAACATGTTTTCCCTTTCATAAATCCATGTTGACTCTGCTCAATCATATTATGATTTTCTAAGTGCCCTGTTACCACGTCCCTAATAATAGATTCTCGTACTTTCCCTACGACTGATATCAGGCTAACTGGCCTGTAGTTCCCTGTTTCCTCACTCCCTCCTTCCTTGAATAGCGGGGTTACCTTTGCTACCTTCCAATCCGCGGGGAACATTCTAAAACCTAGGGAATGCTGGAAGATCAAAACCAATGAATCCACAAACTCTGTAGCCACCTCTTTTATAATCCCAGGATGTAGGCCATCAGGTCCAGGGGATTCGTCACTTTTAGTCCCAATAACTCCTCCAGTACTATTTCTTTGCTAATACTAATTTCTTTAAGTTTCTCATTCTCCCAAGATCCTTGGTTCCCCACTATTTCCAGAATGTTTTCTGTGTCTTCTACCATGAAGACAGGTATACAATATTCGTTTACTGTCTCTGCCATATCCTTATTCCCCATTATAATTTCTCCTGTCTCTGTCTGTAAGGGAAACAGGTTTACTTACACTAATCTATTCCTTTCTACGTACCTATAGAAACTTTTACAATCTGTTTTTATGTCTCTTGCTAGTTTTCTCTTGTTGCCGGAGGCAATAGCTCTGCCTGATTACACGATACATCGAGAGGAGCCTTGTATTTATACAGGAGGGAAATCTCCAGTGAGATCATTCAGTTACATTATTATTAATATTAATTACAGTCCATTGAACAAACAAGAGGAGACAATCATGTGAAAACTCACCTGCTTATCATGGAATAAAATATATAAGTTACTGGAGCTAACACTGTCTCAAAGCAAGATATTCCATAGAAAATATAGTTGAATGTGACCCTGTTATTATTGATCCATCAAACATAGGTAGTTTCATCTATGGTATTGAAGTTTCTATGGGCCGTGTCCTTTCAATTCAACATTAAATGTCAGTAATTTTTAGACAGTTTTTAGTTTATTTGCCTCGTGTATTTGACACGGAAAGAGTTTAAAAAATCCTCCTTATTTTCTGTGCTTTGCAAATCGAGGAGCTTCGGTATTAAATATATAAACTTCTTGTAAGCTCATTGTATATTGAGCTCAGTAATGATAAAGGCCGATGCATTGCAGATGGTGATACCTGTGGACACCTGTGTGTTGGAACAACAGCTTGCACTTATACACCACCTATAACAGAACACTGTCCCAAGGTGTCTCACACAGACAGAAAGAAGATGGCCAAAGCGATGGGCTTTAAAGAGGGTCCATGCCTTTGTCTCTTCCAGACTCAGTTATTCCAATGCTCCCCCAGCCGACCTCCCGTCCTCCACGTTCTACAAACATCAGCTCATCCAAAACTCTGCAGCCTGTCTCCTAACCCGCACCAAGTCCCAGGCACCTATCACCCCTGTCCCTGTTGACCTACATTGGCCTCTGGTCCTCCGATGGCTCAAATTGAAAATGATCATCCCCCATGTTTAAATCCCTTTACAGATTCACCAGTCCCTATCTCTGTAATCTGATACAACCCTCCCAGCCCACCCCAGAATTGTCCTTTTCTCCTTCTCCCTTTGAACCACCATTGGTGGCCGAGCCTTCAGTCCCCATTCCCCACACTCTGGATTTCCTTCCCTTAACCCCTCCACCTCTCTACCTCCCTCTCCTCTTTTACACCTTCCTGAAAATCCCCCTCTTTGACCAAGATGTTAATCACTCCTCTGAATTTCTCCTTCTTTAACTCAGGTTCAGTTTTTTCCTGATTACTCCTCTGTAAAGCAACTTGGGATGTTTTTCTATGTTAAGGTGCTACATAAATGCAGTTGTTGTGGTGATTGTTGTTATATGAGGTGTCTGCCTTGGCTCAGTTGTAACACTCTCATCTCTCAGTCAGAAGGTTGTGGCTTCAAACCCCACTTTAAAACTTGAGCATAAAATCAAGGCTTGTACTGCTGTGCAGTACTGAGGGAGTGCTGCAGTGCCGGAGGTGCCGTCTTTCAGATGAGATGAGAAACCGAGCCCCAGTCTGCCCTCTCAGGTGTGTGTAAAAGAACCCACGGCATTTGTTCTAGAGGAGCAGGGAGTTAAAGGAAAGCACTTGCATTTATACAGCGGTTTTCACAACCTCGGGCGTCCCAAAGCGATTTACACTGAAGTAACTACTCCCCTGCTATTCTTCGAGTTCTCCTGGTGTCCTGGCCAGTATTTGTCACCATACCAACAACACTAAAAAGATTTGGGGTTAAATTTGATAGCCACTGAAATGGGTGCGGGGATCACGATATGCGATTAACCCGCACCCGTTGCTTCCGATGTAGGCAGGATGACAACTTGGGCTGCCTGCTAATTTACATAACCGCGATGTTGAGTGACGACACGCCTCAGCAGGAGGCTCAAGATTGGGTGCCAGTTAAAGCTATTCTCCTCCGTTTAAAGCCAACCTGCACCTTTTAAAAGGGAGGTGCATTCTGGCTGGAGCAGGTGCTGGAACTGTTTGGGGAAGATAGTCTGAGCAGGAAGAGCAGTGAACTATGGTGCAACAGGTGAGAAAGCGTGCTCCAAAGTTCACTGACGCTGCACTGGAGGCCTTGCTGGAGGAGGTGGAGAGGAGGAGAGAGGTCCTCTATCCACAGCGGGCCAGGAGGCCCTACAGATGAACTCTGTGAAGCCAGTGGGAGCAGACAGCCGTAGCGGTCAATGCCAGGAGTCAAGCCCCGAGGACCTGGATGCAGAGCCGCAAGAAGTTCAATGACCTCACACGAGTGGTCAAGGTCAGTGAATTCATCCTCAAATTCCCTATCCCACCATTTGCACCACTAGTCTCAGACACTGCTCAATGCACCACACACCGACGGCTATCTGGTCCCAATGCCCTCACGGTTTGTCTGCCGGGCCTGCTGGCCCCCTGTGGATAGAGGATCACTCGTCTCCTGTGTACCACCCGCACCAAGGCCTCCAATGCTGCCTCTGACAATCTGAGAGCTCTCTCTCTGCCATGTTGTACCAGCTCCCAGTTCTTTGCTCCTCAGTCTGTTTCCCAGCCACTTCCACCACCTGCTGAAGCCAGAAGACATGCAGGCTGCCTTTAGGAAGTGCAGGCTAGCTTTAATTGGTGCTAGCCTCGCACACACTTGGGCCCCTGCTGAGGCACTGAGCCACTGAACAGCGCGTTCAGCGCTTCCTGACCACTGCAATCATTTTAATTAGCAGACAGCACGAAGTTTGTGTGCTGCCTGCATCAGACTCGACAGGCACGTGCTAATCGCGCTTCGCAATACCCGCGCCCGTTTTCGGGCCGTATCCAGTTGGCTGTATTTTAAGTTCGGGATGCGCTGGGAGCGGGTTTTCCGGCAGTGTGTGAAAGACCCGAAAGTCAGTGAGCGCGTCTGTCAGTGGCCTTTTAACCCAGCCACTGAATGACCATATCATTTCCGGGTTTCTCGACCAATTAACATCAGCAGGCGCGATGTGGAACCGCATGACGCGATTTCAACTCCAGTATTTAAAGGGAAACTCCAAACATCAATTTGAAGGAGTTTGGGGTTGGGAGCCAAAGGGAAGGAAGTGGGAGAATGAAGCCAAGAATGTCAACGGCTGTGAATTGGTTCCGTGACGCCTCTCTGGATGTGCTACTGGGGTCTGTGAGGACCCGGAGGGATGTTCTATTCCCAAGTGACGGGAGGAAGAAGCTGGCTAGGGAAACCAAGAAGGTGTGGATGGAGGTAGCGGGGGAGGTCAGCAGCAGGAGCGTAGAGCCACACTCCTGGATACAATGTAGGAAGCGATTCAATGACCCAACCTGGGCAGGAAAGGTGAGAGCAATGGTACATTTCACCTACATGCTGATGTACGTATCACCCCATCCCCTCACTCTGCCTTCTCAAGCCTACTCCAGCACATCACTCCTCACACCAACTTACCCTGCAGGTACACCCATCCCTCTCTCTCTGTGCACTTCCTCACATCCCCATCTGTCTAACCACCACTGACACTCACCCTCATCCTTAAGCCTCTCCCTCATAGTCACCCTCAACAAATGCTCTCTATCCATCCGTTTAACACATGGCATAACTATCACTCATGGGTCTCTTCTTTCCCTCCTTACAGGAGATGAGAGCACAGAACACAGTGGTAGGGAGAGAACTGGAGGTGGCCCTCCACAGATCTCACAACTAACAGCTCACAGGGGAGTTATCCCCGGTGTCCTGACCAATATTTATCCCTCAATCAACGTAACAAAAACAGATTATCTGGTCATTATCACATTGCTGTTTGTGGGACCTTGCTGTGCTCACCCGTTGCCCCTCCACCCCCTCAGTCAGTACCCAACATGCTGCCTCGTATCCCAATGGCCGAGTCTGCCCCTGTACAGGTGCAGGTGGAGCAGTCTTTGGCGGGTCCCTCACGGGCTCCAAA
This sequence comes from Squalus acanthias, assembly GCA_030390025.1. Classification (NCBI taxonomy): domain Eukaryota; kingdom Metazoa; phylum Chordata; class Chondrichthyes; order Squaliformes; family Squalidae; genus Squalus; species Squalus acanthias. The sequence goes on along the minus strand of CM059425.1, from coordinate 99,256,293 downwards.
ATCCAGAGGACGTCAGCCAAGAGCATCTCAACTCTCAGGGCAGGGATCTGAGCAGCCGGCCTCGACCTCTGCTGATGCGACAGGGGTTGCACCATGTAGAAGTGATTGGAAAAGGAAGAGTAAAGATTTGTAGTCGCACAAGTGTGTGTACATGGGTGAGTTATACATTGTCAGAATGTTAAGTTTCTGTTTCATATGTGAGCCTCATAATTATGATTGTTTTGCACCACTTTCATATCTTGCCCATTCTTGGTGGCTGGCTGTCAACTGGCCTGTTCATGTGTGTGATGATGAATGTGAAGATCTGAATTGACAACGAGCAATGGGGCTGTGAAAGGGAGGCTTAGTTGTTGCAAGACTGCTTTGTGCTAGTGGCATTGGGGTGGGGTGAGGGGAAAAAGTGGCTTTTGCATGTGGTTCTTAGTTGGGTTCACTGGTGGAACCTAAGCGAACTTTGCAATAATGAGGGCATCCCAGGCATCCTGGGCAGTAATGTGTTCCACTGGTGGTGCATTGCCTGCATCACCTTCCGCCTCCTCCTCCTCCTTTTTCCTTCCCCTCCTCCTCATCTTTCTCCTCCTCCTCGGAATCATCAGAGGGGGCTCTGTGCTTTGTGCCTTTGCCTCCTTCAGGTCCAATTCTTGCTGCTGGGCAGTGTTGTGCATTTTGGAGACCCTGGATGGTGCGTATTGAAGAGCACCTCCAGATCTGTCAAGGCACCTGAATTGCACCTTCAGCATGCTGAATTTTTGTTCGATGACACATCTGGTGGTCATATGGTTTTCATTGTATCGCTCCTGTACCTCGTTCCTCAGGTTTCTGAGAGGGATCATCAGCCACGTTTTAATTGGGTATCCCCTGTCTCCGAGCAGCCAGCCAGTAACTCTGCTTCCTAATGCGACGTTGTCTGGGAGGGTGGACTGCTGCAGGATGAAAGCATCATTACAGCTGCCCAGGAATCTTGCGCACAACTGCATAAAGATCTTCTTGTGGTTGCACACTGGCTGGACATTGATGGAGTGGAAGCCCTTGCGGTTGACGGGCAGCCCTGGGTGATCTATGGGTGGTTTAATGGCCATCTGTGTGCAGTCGATGACGCCGTGTGCCTGTGGTAAGCCAGCGAGAGCCGCAAACCCGAGCGACTGCTCATTCTGACTGGTGTCATCGCAGGCGAAGTTGACATAATTGGCGGCCCTGGCAAAGAAGCCATCCGTCACCTGTCTTATGCATATGTGTGTCACCGACTGCGAGATCCTGCAAGTGTCTCCAGCAGAGCCCTGGAAGGATCCAGAGGCAAAGAGGTTGAGCGCAGTGGTGACTTTGACAGCCACTGGTAAAGCATGGCCACCAGGTCCAGCTGGCAGCAGGTCTTGTTCCAGAAGGCTGCAAATGTCTGTCACCACCTGGCGCAAGACCCTGAGCCTCCTGAGACACCGGTGTTCCGACATGTCGAGGAAGCTCATCCACTGCCTGTAGACCCTGTGTGCTGGGTGTGGCCTCCTGTGAGCTACACCTCTCCGCTGATCCCCTTCTCCTGTGGAGCTGCAGGTCTGTGAGCAGCAGGCTGTTGGTAGTGCAGGTCCTGGTGCTCCTGGTTCTGCTGGTGCTGCTGGTGGTCAGCTTGGTCCTCCTCTGAGGTCCAATGTAACAGTGTATGCGGCACCCACGGCGATATGATAGATCAGAGCTCGAAAATGGAGATCAGATCTCCAACCCTCCAAAGTGTTAATGACACTTCCAACGTGTGTAAAGTAACCTCCAAAGTGTGGACTGTAACCTCCCAGTGTAAGTGCTGTGAATAAACCCTTTCACACAAGCAGGTAAGAAAACAACTGTGTGTAATCGGCACTTATTAGCATAGTTTCTTGTCATTGCTTCGGCCTCCTCAGGAACCCTGCCACCTAGTAAAGGCTGGAGAGAGATATGAAGGAGCGATATGGTGAAAGGGCCGTGGGTAGGTGGGCTTGAGGATTTAAAATGAGATTGGATTCTGGGGATTAGTGGCCTTCTCCTGTTCCTCGCAATCCATGGTCTGAGTTCCTGGGGCTAATGATGACACAGGCCTGGACATCCCCAGGGGGATTCTCCTGGTTCTGCGCAGTAACTTCGGAGGGAGACCAGAGGAACCATCCGAGAAATGGCGTAAGTGGCCATGTTCAGCCATGTAGGTCGTTTCTCTGACTGTCTGCAGACCTCCCACCGATGTTACAGCGGGAGAACTGCCGCAGAATTTCAGGCTCACGATATTTTTCACCACTCGGTCTTTCAAAGAAAGCCCATGAGCAATAACAGGATAATCATGTGACAGGGGTTTTACAGTCTTTATTATAATATGTAAACATACATATCAATCATGATTGTAGCAAAGAATTCAGTATCAGAATTGTACATGAGTCCGTTCAGCCGGACAATACGGGTGTATCTCACACAAGAACTGTGATCAGATATTGTTCAATTCAATCTTCAACCAACAGATCAATCGAAATAGATACAGTACAAAGGTAAAATACTGCTGCTGCTGGAAATCTGAAATATAAACAGAAAATGCTGGAAATACTCAGCAGGTCATGCAGCATCTGTGGAGAGTGAAGCAGAGATTGGCTGGAACTTTCCCAGTCTGACACGCTGGCAGCGGGGGAGCCCAGGAGCGTGTGGGGAAAGCCAGAGTTTCAGCAACGTGTTTGTCAGCGGCTTTTCAACAAACCACTGCATTAGCATCTGACGTCTGGGATTCCCGGCAAATTAACGCGAGAGGGCGTGATGACGACACGCATGGGTCTATTTCAGCTGAGGTTATGAACTGAACACTGCAAAGATGACAGTTGAAGGATTATGGAGGTGGGAGAAAGATTGGTTGGTGATAACAATGGAGTCTCAATGTTCCAAAGCTGACCCTGGCTTTAGTAATGTCTCCCTGGATCTCTGCTGCGAGGTGTAAGGACCCACAGGGAGGTTTAATTCCCGTCTGACGGGAGGAAGAAGCCCGCCTCACTTACGAAGAAGGCATGGCTGGAGATAGTGGAGGAGGTCAGCAGCAGGAGTGTGGTGCCACGCTCCTGGATACAGTGCAGGAAGAGATTTATTGACCTCGTGAGGGCAGGAATGGGGAGTACAATGCCACATTCAACTGCATCCTGATGGCCTGTCACCCCAACCCCCTCACTCTGCCTTCCCAAGCCTACTGCTGCACATCACTCCTCACACCAACCTACCTTGCAGGTGCACCCATCCCTCTCTGTCTATGCACTTCCTCACATCCCCATCTGACCATCCACCACTGACACTCACCCTCATCTTAATGCAATGTCACACCTCTCCCTCATAGTCATCCTCTACAGATGTTGCCCATCCATCCGTTCCACTCATTCCATGACTCTCACTCAAAGGTCTCTTGTTTCTCTCCTTGCAGGAGAAGAGAGCACAGAACACCCGGGAGAAAGAGAACCAGAGGTGGCCTTCCAGTCATCGCAACGTTCACAGCTGCAGAGGAGGAAGTACTTGAAATAAGTGGAGTGTCGGTGTGCATGGCCGTGGGAGATGGAGAGACGGGCCGCTCCCAGTTACCTGGTGACAGAATTAAATATCACACAGCCACATGGCATACCACAGCCACTCATGTGGACTTGATGTCAGCAGCTAGTGAAATATGATCATGTGCATAATGTTCACTTAAAACATTTTTACCATGACAGTTCTAACTCATGTCTTTACTCTCCCACAGGCCCGTCAAGTGTCTAACAGGCGGTGGAACCGGAGGAGGAAGAAGACTCCTCAGACGGTGCTGGAGGAGCCTCAGCCTTTGCCCTTGTCCAACAGGTATGAGGTTCTTGCTGCCTGTGTGGATGTGGGTAAAGCCTGCAGAATGGATGAGCAAGCTGACCATGGCACCATGGTGCAGGAGGCCATTCAAGTGGGTTGAGTGAAAGGGAATGTAGTTGTGGTAGGGGACAGTCAGGGGATAGATACTGTTCTCTGCAGCCGTGACCGAGAGTTCTGAAAGTTGTGTTGCCTGCCCGGTGCCAGGGTTAAAGACATCTCCTCACGGCTGGAGAAGAAGTTGGAGTGGGAGGGGGAGGATCCAGTTGTGGTGGCCCACGTAGGAACGAACGACATAGGTAGAACTAGGAATGAGGTTCTGCTGAGGGAGTTTGAGGAGCTAGGATCCAAATTAAAAAGCAGAACATAAAAGGTAATCATATCTGGATTGTTACCTGAGCCATGTGCAAATTGGCATAGGGACAAACAGATTAGAGGTTTAAATGCGTGGCTCAAAGAGTGGTGTGGGAGGCAGGGGTTTTGCTTCACTGGGGCACTGGCCCCAGTACTGGGGAAAGAGGGAGCTGTTCCGTTGGGACGGGCTCCACATAAATCGGGCTGGGACCAGTGTCCTGGCGAACCGAATAACTAGGGCAGTAGACAGGGCTTTAAACTAATGAAGGGGGGTGGGGGGGGGGGGCGGTGGGTGGTGGGAGGATTCAGGAAAGAGTAAATTTAAAAGCAGCGAGAGAAATGTCAAGGCTCAAGAGCAGAGTTTTGGGTAAAAATAAGCAGAGTGGGTCAGGAAGGGACAGAGAGAGTAACAAAGGTAATAAGGCATCAGTGACTAAGGTGACATCAGTGAAAAATAGAAATAAGTCAAAGTTAAAGGCACTATATCTGAATGTGCGAAGCATTCGCAACAAAAGAGATGAATTAATAGTGCAGGTGGAAATAAACAGGTTTGATCTAATAGCCATAACGGAGACGTGGTCTCAAAGTGGCCAAGGTTGGGAACTAAATATTCCAGGATACTTTTAGAAGAGATAGGCAAAATGGAAAAGGAGGAGGAGTAGCCCTGATAATAAAGGATGGGATAAAGATAGTAGAGAGAAAGGATCTTTGCTCTGAAAATCAAGAAGTAGAATCAGTTTGGGTGGAGCTAAGAAACAGCAAGGGGCATTGGTGGGAGTTGTTTATAGGCCCCCAAATAATAATTGTAATGTGGGGCAGAGTATAAATCAGGAAATTAGAGGCGCATGTAACAAGGGTAATACAGTAATCATGGGGGATTTTAATCTACATATAGACTTGGCAAACCAAATTTGCAGTATTAGTGTGGAGGATGAATTCATGGAATGTATGCAAGATAGTTTTCTCGATCAGTATGTTGAGGAACCAACTAGGGAACAGGCTATTTTAGATGTAGTATTGTGGAATGAGAAAGGGTTACTTAATAACTTTGTAGTAAAGGGGCCTTTAGGGAAGAGTGACCATAATATGATAGAATTTTATATTGAGTTTGAAAATGATTTAGTTTAGGATGCAAAGAGGCTTCAAAGGGATATAGACAAGCTAAGTGAGTGGGCAAGAACATAGCAAATGAAATATAATGTGGAGAAATGTGAAGTTATCCATTTTGGTAGGAAAAATGGAAAAGCAGAGTATTTTTTAAATGGTGAGAGACTGGGAAATGTTGGTGTTCGGAGGGACCTGGGGGACCTTGTACACAAATCACTGAAAGTTAACATGCAGGTACAACAAGCAATCAGGAAAGCAAATGGTATGTTTGCCTTTATTACAAGAGGATTTGAGTATAAGATTAAATACATCTTGCTGCAATTATACAGGGCCCTGATGAGACCACACCTAGAGTATTGTGTACAGTTTTGGTCTCCTTACCTAAGGAAGGGTATACTTGCCATAGAGGGATTGCAATGAAGGTTCACCAGACTGGTTCCTGGGATGGGGGGATTGTCCTATGAGATGAGATTGAGTAGACTAGGCCTATATTCTCTAGAGTTTAGAAGAATGAGAGGTGATCTCATTGAAGCATACAAAATTCTTACAGGGCTTGACAGGGTAGATGCAGGGAGGATGTTTCCCCTTGCTGGGGAGTCTAGGACCAGGGGTCACAGTCTCAGAATAAGGTCTTGGCCATTTAGGACTGAGATGAGAAGAAATTTCTTCACTCAGAGGGTGGTGAATCTTTGGAATTCTCTAACCCAGAGGGCTGTGGAGGCTCAGTCATTGAGTATATTCAAGATAGAGATCGATACATTTTTGAATATTAAGGGAATCAAGGGATATGGAGATAGTGCAGGAAAGTGGAGATGAGGTAGAAGATCAGCCATGATCTTACTGAATGGCGGAGCAGGCTCGAATGGCCAAATCGCCTACTCCTGCTCCTATCTAACCACCTCCCCTTGACATTCAATGGCATTACCATCGCCGAATCCACCACCATCAACATCCTGGGGGTCACCATTGACCAGAAACTTAACTGGACCAGCCACATAAATGCTGTGGCAACAAGAGCAGGTCAGAGGCTAGGTATTCTGCAGCGAGTGTCTCATATCCTGACTCCCCAAAACCTTTCCACCATCTACAAGGCACAAGTAAGGAGTGTGATGGAATACTCTCCACTTGCCTGAATGAGTGCAGCTGCAACAACACTCAAGAAGCTCGACACCATCCAGGACAAAGCAGCCCGTTTGATTGGCACCCCATCCACCATCTTAATCATTCACTCCCTCCACCACCGACGTACCGTGGCTGCAGTCTGTACCATCTACAAGATGCACTACAGCAACTCGCCAAGGCTTCTTCGGCAGCACCTCCCAAAATCGCGACCACTTCCACCTAGAAGGACAAGGGCAGCAGACGCATGGGAACACCACCCCATCCAAGTTCCCCTCCAAGTCACACACCATCCTAACTTAGAGGTATATCGCCGATCCTTCATTGTCGCTGGGTCAAAATCCTGGAACTCCCTACCTAACATCACTGTGGGAGTACCTTCACCACATGGACTGCAGCGGTTCAAGAAGGCGGCTCACCACCACCTTCTCAAGGGCAACTAGGGATGGGCAATAAATGCTGGCCTTGCCAGCAACGCCCAGATCCCATCAGAGAATAAAAATTAAATTTCTTATGTTTCTTACTTTCCCAGCTAGCTTTGTATCATCAGCAAACTTGGATACATTAGACTCGGTCCCCTCATCTAAGTCATTGACATAAATTGTAAATAGCTGAGACCCAAGCACTGATCCTTGTGGTACCACAATAGTTACAGCCTGCAAACCCAAAAATGACCCTTTTATTCCTACTCTCTGTAATCTGTCCATTAACCAATCCTCAATCCATGCTAATCCATGAGCTCTAATTTTGTTTAATAACCTCTTGTGTGGCACCTTATCGAATGCCTCTTGTAAACTCCAAATACACTACATCCACTGGTCCCCCCTTATCTACCCTGCTAGTTACAACCTTGAAAAACTCTAAAAGATTTGGTAAATGTGATGTCCCGTTCATAAATCTGTGTTGACTGCCCAATCATATTATGATTTTCTAAGTGCCCTGATACCACGCCCTTAACAATAGATTCTAGCATTTTCCCTAATACTGATGTCAGGCTAACTAATCTTTAGTTCCCTGTTTTCTACCTTCCTTGTTTCTTGAATTGCTAGGTTACATGAGGGAGGGGACCTGAGTAGGACTGGAACAAAGAATATTCCACGTATCCCACGAAAAGGCAGACATAGCCAGGACCCATATGGTTTCCCATAGCGACCACCTGTTATTTGGAGGAAGTGAGAGGAGCCAAAGGAGAAGTTGTTCAATGTAAGAACAAGTTCAGCCAGGTGCATGAAGGTGGTAGTGGATGGTGACTGGTTGGGCCTCCATTCAAGGAAGCAACGGAGGGCACGCAGGCCATTCTGGTGGGGGTAGAGGTGGAGAGGGACTGGACGCCCATGGTGAAAAGGAAACCATTAGGGCAAGGAAACGGGCAACCGATAAACTGGCGGAGGGTGTTGGAAGAGTTGTGGATCAGAAAAGACTGGACAAGGGGGAGAAAAATAGAGTTGAGATAGGAAGAATTAAGTTCCGTGGGGCAAAAACAGGCTGAAATGATGTGTCTACCAGAGCTGACCTGTTTGTGGATCTTGGGAATAAGGTAGAAGCGGGATGTACAGGGTTGGGGGACTATGAGGTTGGAGGCCGTGGGGGAAGACCTCCAGAGGAGATGAGGTCACTGACAGCTTGGGAAACAAAATAGATGCAGTGACCTGATGCAGAATTGTGTGGAGAGTAAATAGGATGGTAAAGAAGCTCTGTAAATGGAGTCAGTGCTCCTGTTGCAGATTCACGTGGAGAGGGAGAGGGATGGTAAATAAGAGGAGACTGAGTTGCAATGCTAGAAAGGAAGCTCTGGGTCAAGGTGAGCTGCTTTAATCATTTAACTAATTTAACAATTGCACTGAATGGATATTTCACTGCATTCTTCAACTGCTCTCTGAATTTAGACTGGGTCATTGCATAAATACAGGTGTTGGTGCACGTGCTCAAAAGCTGCAGCATGTAGCCAGATTGTTCAGTGATATATGCAGGATCATGGGGACCTGTGTATTCATGAATGTTAGTAATTCGCCAATACAAGAAATATAGAACATTTGTCAACCATAACAGTATAAAACTGCCAGATATAGTGAAGAGTAAAATGATGGATTTCCTTCGGTTCTCCATCTCTGGGTCATTGTGATTCTCACTATTGCGGTGGTCCAGTAGTCTCCTGCGGACTCTGCTGGCCACTAAAATGTGTCTGACAGTCAGAGCATTGAGCAATAAAATCAGAACAAATGGAAGCAAAGGGGTTAAAATATTACTGAGGCAGTCAAATGCGACCCAGGCAGCTTCGGTGTAATAGCTTGGTGATGTATTGTAGCCCCAGGGTATATTATCAATGATATACTCAGGCTCATATACAAAGTACCAAGGAATGTCCTTTAAGGAGAACAGCACACTCACTGTCGCTATAACCACAGTCGCAGTTTTCTCTGTGCAATATTTTGTTTTCAGCTTCTGGCAACAAATTGCAACAAATCGATCAAAGGTGAAAGTGACGGTGAACCAGACAGAAATGTCTGTGGCTGCAGAAAGCAGAACAACTGAGAGACAACCAGCAGGAGTGGTGTCCAGGTAAGTACCTGGGAAATGAAAAGGAATAACTGTAAACAGTATCACGTCAGTGAAAACGACCAGCAGATCTGCCACTGCCATGGCCACCAGGTAGTGGGTTATACATTTAGAAAGACCGCACTTTCCTCGGGACAGGATCAGAATGGCCACTGAGTTAACTGGAATAAATAGAAAAAACAAGGGGATTACAGATTAACATCCCAGAGAGCAAGGCAATTACAGATTAACATTACAGAGAGCAAGGGTATTACAGATAGACATCACAGAGAGCAAGGCAATTACAGATAGGGAGACCAGAGAGCAGGGGAATTACAGATAGACATCACAGAGAGCAAGGGTATTACAGATAGACATCCCAGAGAGCAAGGGTATTACAGATAGACAGCACAGAGAGCAAGGGAATTACAGATAGACATCCCAGAGAGCAGGGGAATTACAGATAGACAGCACAGAGAGCAGGGGAATTACAGATAGACAGTACAGAGAGCAAGGGTATTACAGATAGACATCCCAGAGAGCAAGGGTATTACAGATAGACAGCACAGAGAGCAAGGGAATTACAGATAGACATCCCAGAGAGCAAGGGAATTACAGATAGACATCACAGAGAGCAAGGGTATTACACATAGAGAGACCAGAGAGCAGGGGAATTACAGATAGACATCACAGAGAACAAGGGTATTACAGATAGACATCCCAGAGAGCAGGGGAATTACAGATAGAGGCACCAGAGAGCAGGGGAATTACAGATAGACAGCACAGAGAGCAAGGGAATTACAGATAGACATCCCAGAGAGCAAGGGTATTACAGATAGACATCACAGAGAGCAAGGGTATTACAGATAGACAGCACAGAGAGCAGGGGAGTTACAGAAAGACAGCACAGAGAGCAAGGGAATGACAGATAGACAGCACAGAGAGCAAGGGTATTACAGATAGACATCACAGAGAGCAAGGAAATTACAGATAGACAGCACAGAGAGCATTGGAATTACAGATAGAGAGACCAGAGAGCAATGGAATTACAGATAGACAGCACAGAGAGCAGGGGAATTACAGATAGACATCAAAGAGAGCAAGGGAATTACAGATAGACATCACAGAGAACAAGGGTATTACAGATATACATCCCAGAGTAACAACAGAAAACGCTGGAAAAACTCAGCAGGCCAGGCAGCATCCGTGGAGAGAGAAAGAGAGTTGACGTTTCAGGTCGATGACCTTTCATCAGAACTGGGAAGAGCTGGAAATCAAATAGATTTAAGGCCAAGGTAAAGCTGGGAAAAGGTGGAGGGGATAAAGGAACAAAGGAGGAGATGAAGAGACATTAAGAGACATTAAGAGATATGCAAGGCTAGAGGTGGTGTTAATGTGACAGATTAAGGCTGAATGAAGTGTGAAATCTACTGGCAGAATGAAGGACAGCTGCCAGCTTCTAGGAGGAAAAAAAAGGTGGGGGGGACAAATAAAAGGGTGGATAAAATAAAATATAAATGTGATTGGAGCTGAGGTTATGATCTAAAATTGTTGAACTCGATATTGAGTCCAGAGGGCTGTAGCGTGCCTAAACGAAAGATGAGGTGCTGTTCCTCGAGCTTACGCTGAGCTTCCGTGGAACAGTGTATTAGGCCGAGGACGGTGAGGTCAGAGTGGGAGTGAAGCGGTGAATTAAAGTGACAGGCCACCGGGAGCTCGGGGTCCCCCTTACGGACTGAACGGAGGTGTTCCGCAAAGCGGTCACCCAATCTGCGTTTGGTCTCCCCAATGTAGAGGAGTCCACATCGTGAGCAGCGAATACAGTATACTAAATTGCAGGAAGTACAAGTAAATCGCTGTTTCACCTGGAAGGGGTGTTTGGGGCCCTGGACAGTGGGAAGAGGGGAGGTATAAGGGCATGTGTTGCATCTCCTGCGCGTGCACGGGAAGGTGCCGGGCGAAGGGGAAGGGGTGCTGGGGGTGGTAGAGGAGTGGACTAGGGTGTCGCGGAGGGAGCGGTCCCTGCGGAATGCTGAAAGGGGAGGTGAGGGGAAGATGTGTTTGGTGGTGGGATCACGCTGGAGGTGGCGGAAATGGCGGAGGATGATCCGTTGAATGTGGAGGCTGGTGGGGTGAAAGGTGAGGACAAGGGGAACCCTATCGTGGTTCCGGGAGGGAGGGGCAGGGGTGAGGGCAGATGTGCGGGAGATAGAACGGACACGGTCGAGGGCCGTGTGGACCACGGTAGAGGGGAATCCTCGGTTGAGGAAAAAGGAAGACATGTCGGAAGCACTGGTATGGAAGGTGGCATCATCAGAGCAGATGCGGCGGAGACGGAGAAACTGGGAGAATGGAATAGAGTCCTTACAGGAGGCCGGGTGGGAGGAAGTGTAGTCCAGGTAGCTGTGGGAGTCGGTGGGCTTGTAGTGAATGTTAGTCAATAACCTATCCCCAGAGATGGAGATGGAGAAGTCGAGGAAGGGAAGAGAAGAGTCGGAGATGGACCATGTGAAGGTGAGGGAAGGGTGGAAATTGGAAGCATAGTGAATGAAATGTTCTAGTTCAGGGCGGTCCATCTCCGACTCTTCTCTTCCCTTCCTCGACTTCTCCATCTCCATCTCTGGGGATAGGTTATTGACTAACATTCACTACAAGCCCACCGACTCCCACAGCTACCTGGACTACACTTCCTCCCACCCGGCCTCCTGTAAGGACTCTATTCCATTCTCCCAGTTTCTCCGTCTCCGCCGCATCTGCTCTGATGATGCCACCTTCCATACCAGTGCTTCCGACATGTCTTCCTTTTTCCTCAACCGAGGATTCCCCTCTACCGTGGTCAACATGGCCCTCGACCGTGTCCGTTCTATCTCCCGCACATCTGCCCTCACCCCTGCCCCTCCCTCCCGGAACCACGATAGGGTTCCCCTTGTCCTCACCTTTCACCCCACCAGCCTCCACATTCAACGGATCATCCTCCGCCATTTCCGCCACCTCCAGCGTGATCCCACCACCAAACACATCTTCCCCTCACCTCCCCTTTCAGCATTCCGCAGGGACCGCTCCCTCCGCGACACCCTAGTCCACTCCTCTACCACCCCCAGCACCCCTTCCCCTTCGCCCGGCACCTTCCCGTGCACGCGCAGGAGATGCAACACATGCCCTTATACCTCCCCTCTTCCCACTGTCCAGGGCCCCAAACACCCCTTCCAGGTGAAACAGCGATTTACTTGTACTTCCTGCAATTTAGTATACTGTATTCGCTGCTCACGATGTGGACTCCTCTACATTGGGGAGACCAAACGCAGATTGGGTGACCGCTTTGCGGAACACCTCCGTTCAGTCCGTAAGGGGGACCCCGAGCTCCCGGTGGCCTGTCACTTTAATTCACCGCTTCACTCCCACTCTGACCTCACCGTCCTCGGCCTAATACACTGTTCCACGGAAGCTCAGCGTAAGCTCGAGGAACAGCACCTCATCTTTCGTTTAGGCACGCTACAGCCCTCTGGACTCAATATCGAGTTCAACAATTTTAGATCATAACCTCAGCTCCAATCACATTTATATTTTATTTTATCCACCCTTTTATTTGTCCCCCCCACCTTTTTTTTCCTCCTAGAAGCTGGCAGCTGTCCTTCATTCTGCCAGTAGATTTCACACTTCATTCAGCCTTAATCTGTCACATTAACACCACCTCTAGCCTTGCATATCTCTTAATGTCTCTTAATGTCTCTTCATCTCCTCCTTTGTTCCTTTATCCCCTCCCCCTTTTCCCAGCTTTACCCTGGCCTTAAATCTATTTGATTTCCAGCTCTTCCCAGTTCTGATGAAAGGTCATCGACCTGAAACGTCAACTCTCTTTCTCTCTCCACGGATGCTGCCTGGCCTGCTGAGTTTTTCCAGCGTTTTCTGTTGTTATTTCGGATTTCCAGCATCTGCAGTATTTTGCTATCGTATACATCCCAGAGCGCAGGGGAATTACAGATAGAGACACCAGAGAGCAGGGGAATTACAGATAGACAGCACAGAGAGCAAGGGAATTACAAATAGACATCCCAGAGAGCAAGGTTATTACAGATAGACAGCACAGAGAGCAAGGGAATTACAGATAGACAGTACAGAGAGCAAGGGTATTACAGATAGACAGCACAGAGAGCAGGGGAATTACAAATAGACATCACACAGAGCAATGGAATTACAGATAGAGAGCCCAGAGAGCAAGGGAATTATTGATAGACAGCACAGAGAGCAAGGGTATTACAGATAGACATCACAGAGAGCAAGGAAATTACAGATAGACATCCCAGAGAACAAGGGAATTACAGAAAGAGAGACCAGAGAGCAATGGAATTACAGATAGACATCCCAGAGAGCAGGGGAATTACAGATAGACATCCCAGAGAGCAGGGGAATTACAGATAGACATCCCAGAGAGCGGGGGAATTACAGATAGACATCCCAGAGAGCAGGGGAATTACAGATAGACATCCCAGAGAGCAGGGGAATTACAGATAGACAGCACAGAGAGCAGGGGAATTACAGATAGACATCCCAGAGAGCAGCGGAATTACAGATAGTCATCCCAGAGAGCAGGGGAATTACAGATAGACATCCCAGAGAGCAAGAGAATTACAGATAGACATTCCAGAGAAGAAGGGAATTACAGATAGACATCCCAGAGAGCAAGGGAATTACAGATAGACATCCCAGAGAGCAAGCAATTACAAATAGACATCCCAGAGAGCAAGCGAATTACAGATAGACATCCCAGAGAGCAAGGGAATTACAGATAGACATCCCAGAGAGCAGGGGAATTACAGATAGACATCACAGAGAGCAAGGGAATTACAGATAGACAGCCCAGAGAGCAGGGGAATTACAGATAGACATCACAGAGAGCAGGAGAATTACAGATAGACATCCCAGAGAGCAGGGGAATTACAGATAGACATCCCAGAGAGCAGGGGAATTACAGATAGACATCCCAGAGAGCAAGGGAATTACAGATAGACATCCCAGAGAGCAAGGAAATTACAGATAGACATCCCAGAGAGCAAGAGAATTACAGATAGACATCCCAGAGAGCAGGGGAATTACAGATAGACATCCCAGAGAGCAGGGGAATTACAGATAGACATCCCAGAGAGCAAGGAAATTACAGATAGACATCCCAGAGAGCAAGAGAATTACAGATAGACATCAGAGAGAGCAAGGGAATTACAGATAGACATCCCAGAGAGCAAGTGAATTACAGATAGACATCCCAGAGAGCAGGGGAATTACAGATAGTCATCCCAGAGAGCAGGGGAATTACAGATAGACATCACAGAGAGCAGGAGAATTACAGATAGACATCCCATGAGCAGGGGAATTACAGATAGACATCCCAGAGAGTAGGAGAATTACAGATAGACATCCCAGAGAGCAGGGGAATTACAGATAGACATCACAGAGAGCAAGCGAATTACAGATAGAGAGCCCAGACAGCAAGGGAATTACAGATAGACATCCCAGAGAGCAGGTGAATTACAGATAGACATCCCAGAGAGCAGGGGAATTAAAGATAGACATGCCAGAGAGCAAGGGAATTACAGATAGACATCCCAGAGAGCAAGGGAATTACAGATAGACATCCCAGAGAGCAAGGAAATTACAGATAGACATCCCAGAGAGCAAGAGAATTACAGATAGACATCAGAGAGAGCAAGGGAATTAAAGATAGAGATTCCAGACAGCAGGGGAATTACAGATAGACATCACAGAGAGCAGGGGAATTACAGATAGACATCCCAGAGAGCAAGGGAATTTCAGATAGAGATCCCAGAGAGCAAGGGAATTACAGATAGACATCCCAGAGAGCAAGGGAATTACAGATAGGGATAACAGAGAGCAGGGGAATTACAGATAGACATCACAGAGAGCAAGGGAATTACAGATAGAGAGCCCAGAGAGCAAGGGGATTACAGATAGACATCCCAGAGAGCAAGGGAATTACAGATCGACACTGAGCATGTGCGGACTGTCCCTCACTCTGAGCATGTGCGGACTGTCCGTCACTCTGAGCATGTGCAGACTGTCCCTCACTCTGAGCATGTGCGGACTGTCCCTCACTCTGAGCATGTGCGGACTGTCCCTCACTGAGCATGTGAGGACTGTCCCTCACTGAGCATGTGCGGCTGTCCCTCACACTGTGCATGTGCGGACTGTCCCTCACTGAGCATGTGCGGACTGTCCCTCACTGAGCATGTGCGGACTGTCCCTCACTCTGAGCATGTGCGGACTGTCCCTCATTGAGCATGTGCAGACTGTCCCTCACTGAGCATGTGCGGACTGTCCCTCACTGAGCATGTGCGGACTGTCCCTCACTGAGCATGTGCGGACTGTCCCTCACTCTGAGCATGTGCAAACTGTCCCTCACTCTGAGCATGTGCAGACTGTCCCTCACTCTGAGCATGTGCAGACTGTCTCTCACTCTGAGCATGTGCAGACTGTCCCTCACTGAGCATGTGCGGACTGTCCCTCACTCTGAGCATGTGCGGACCGTCCCTCCCTCTGAGCATGTGCAGACTGTCCCTCACTGAGCATGTGCAGACTGTCCCTCACTCTGAACATGTGCGGACTGTCCCTCACTGAGCATGTGCGGACTGTCCCTTACTCTGAGCATGTGCAGACTGTCCCAAACTGAGCATGTGCGGACTGTCCCTCACTCTGAGCATGTGCGGACTGTCCCTCACTGAGCATGTGCGGACTGTCCCTCACTGAGCATGTGCGGACTGTCCCTCACTCTGAGCATGTGCGGACTGTCCCTCACTGAGCATGTGCGGACTGTCCCTCACTGAGCATGTGCGGACCGTCCCTCACTCTGAGCATGTTCGGACAGTCCCTCACTGAGCATGTGCGGCTGTCCCTCACACTGAGCATGTGCGGACTGTCCCTCACTGAGCATGTGCGGACTGTCCCTCACTCTGAGCATGTGCAGACTGTCCCTCACTGAGCATGTGCGGACTGACCCTCACTCTGAGCATGTGCGGACTGTCCCTCACTGAGCATGTGCAGACTGTCCCTCACTGAGCATGTGCGGACTGTCCCTCACTGAGCATGTGCGGACTGTCCTTCACACTGACCATGTGCGGACTGTCCCACACTGAGCATGTGTGGACTTTCCCTCACTGAGCATGTGCAGACTGTCCCTCACTGAGCATGTGCTTACTGTCCCTCACTGAGCATGTGCAGACTGTCCCTCACTGAGCATGTGCGGACTGTCCCTCACTGAGCATGTGCGGACTGTCCCTCACTGAGCATGTGCGGACTGTCCCTCACTCTGAGCATGTGCGGACTGTCCCTCACTCTGAGCATGTGCGGACTGTCCCTCACTCTGAGCATGTGCGGACTGTCCCTCACTCTGAGCCTGTGCGGACTGTCCCTCACTCTGAGCATGTGCAGACTGTCCCTCACTCTGACCATGTGCGGACTGTCCCTCACTCTGAGCATGTGCGGACTGTCCCTCACTCTGACCATGTGCGGACTGTCCCTCACTCTGAGCATGTGCGGACTGTCCCTCACTCTGAGCATGTGCGGACTGTCCCTCCCTGAGCATGTGCGGACTGTCCCTCACTCTGACCATGTGCGGACTGTCCCTCACTCTGAGCATGTGCGGACTGTCCCTCACTCTGACCATGTGCGGACTGTCCCTCACTCTGAGCATGTGCGGACTGTCCCTCCCTGAGCATGTGCGGACTGTCCCTCACTGAGCATGTGCGGACTGTCCCTCACTCTGACCATGTGCGGACTGTCCCTCACTCTGAGCATGTGCAGACTGTCCCTCACTCTGAGCATGTGCGGACTGTCACTCACTCTGAGCATGTGCGGACTGTCACTCACTCTGAGCATGTGCGGACTGTCCCTCACTCTGAGCATGTGCGGACTGTCACTCACTCTGAGCATGTGCAGACTGTCCCTCACTCTGAGCATGTGCGGACTGTCCCTCACTGAGCATGTGCGGACTGTCCCTCACTCTGAGCATCTGCGGACTGTCCCTCACTGAGCATGTGCGGACTGTCCCTCACTCTGACCATGTGCGGACTGTCCCTCACTCTGAGCATGTGCGGACTGTCCCTCACTGAGCATGTGCGGACTGTCCCTCACTCTGAGCATGTGCGGACTGTCTCTCACTCTGACCATGTGCGGACTGTCCCTCACTCTGAGCATGTGCGGACTGTCCCTCACTGAGCATGTGCGGACTGTCCCTCACTCTGAGCATGTGCGGACTGTCCCTCACTGAGCATGTGCGGACTGTCCCTCACTGAGCATGTGCGGACTGTCCCTCACTCTGAGCCTGTACGGATTGTCACTCACTCTGAGCATGTGCGGACTGTCCCTCACTCTGAGCCTGTACGGATTGTCACTCACTCTGAGCATGTGCGGACTGTCCCTCACTCTGAGCATGTGCAGACTGTCCCTACTGAGCATGTGCGGACTGTCCCTCACTCTGAGCATGTGCGGACTGTCCCTCACTCTGAGCATGTGCGGACTGTCCCTCACTGAGCATGTGCGGACTGTCCCTCACTCTGAGCCTGTACGGATTGTCACTCACTCTGAGCATGTGCGGACTGTCCCTCACTGAGCATGTGCGGACTGTCCCTCACTGAGCATGTGCGGACTGTCCCTCACTGAGCATGTGCGGACTGTCCCTCACTCTGAGCATGTGCGGACTGTCCCTCACTGAGCATGTGCGGACTGTCCCTCACTGAGCATGTGCGGACTGTCCCTCACTCTGAGCATGTGCAGACTGTCCCTCACTGAGCATGTGCGGACTGTACCTCACTGAGCATGTGCAGTTTGCACAATTTTCCAGACCCCATTCGCTGGTTTCTGAGTTGAAGCAGACGGTTGCATTCCATCATTTTGTGAGGATTTGTGATTTTTTTCACCCCCAAAAGACCTTCAAACTAACTGGAGATTGAATTGTTGAAGCTCTATTTCAAGGACGTATCACATTTAAAATATTAGTAACTGGCGTATTGTAAAGTGCTCGGTTAAACCACACTTGCATTTCGCAAAAACTGCTGTTAATAGAAACTGCTGTTTATTTACTTTTCTTACAAACTGTCAACAAAGTTTGTTTATTAAGATCGGATTTCATTCTCTTCAATTCAAAGATTAACATTCAGTTTAAAATGTTTCTAAGGATGTTTTTAATTTAAAACTGAGAAACTGTATAAACAATTAAAACACAAGCCAAGTACCAGGGCACTGATTGCTTTGAGGCAGAAAGTTCAGACAGCAACCAGCTCACAGCAGGGAAACAAAAGCAAAATACTGCGGATGCTGGATAGCTGAAATAAAAACAGAAAATGCTGGAAATACTCAGCAGGTCAGGCAGCATCTGTGGAGAGAGAAACAGAGTGAACGTTTCATCGTTGACCTGAAGCATTAACTCTGTTTTTCTCTCTCCACAGATGTCGATATTAATCCCCCATGAAGGAAGGCGACCCGAATCGTTGTCGTTTTTACGGCGGTGGGTCGCGTGCCAGGACTGTCCTGCTCTCGAGAGGCCGGAGACTCCATTATAATATTTCAATCTGATTAACATTTAACGCTGGCTGACTGTGTTTCCCAAGGCTCGGGAAACCTGACAGCTCAATGTCATAGAGTCATAGAGTCATAACGGCACAGAAGGAGGCCATTAGGCCCATCGAGTTCGTGCCGGCTCTCTGTAGAGCAATCCAGTCAGTCCCATTCCCCCACTCTATCCCCATAGCCCTGCAAGTTTATTTCCCTCAAGTGCCTATCCAGTCTCCCCTTGAAAACATTGAGTGTTTCCGCTTCCACCACTTCCATCGGCAGCAAATTCCAGGTCCTCACCACTCGCTGCATAAAAAAGTTTTTCCTCACATTCCCCCCTGTATCTTTTGCCCAAAACCTTAAATCTGTGTACCCTAGTCCTTGTACCATCAACTAGGGGGAACAGCCGTTCCCGGTCTAGCCTATCCAAACCCACCATAATCTTGTACACCTCTATCAAATCACCCGTCAACCTCCTTTGCTCTGATGAAAGCAAATCCAGCTTCTCCAACCTGTCCTTGTAGCTAAGATCCCCCATCCCCGGAACCATTCTGGTAAATCTCCTCTGCACCCTCTCAAGTGCCTTCACATCCTTCCTAAAGTGTGGTGACCAGAAATGGATGCAATACTCCAGTTATGGCCTAACCAGCGCTTTATAAAGGTTCAACATAACTTCTCTACTTTTGTACTCAATACCTCTATTTATGAAGCCAAGGTCCCATATGCTTTGCTGACCACTCTCTCAGTATGTCCCGCCACCTTCAGGGACCTATGCACATTAACTCCCAGGTCCCTCTGTCCCTGCACACTCTTTAAAACTGTGCCATTAAGTGTATATTGCCTCTCCCTGTTCCTTCTGCCAAAATTCATCATCTCACACTTCTCTGTATTAAATTCCATCTGCCACTTGTCTGCCCATTCTGCTAGCCTTTCTATGTCCTGTTGCAGTCGATTGGTATCATCCTCACTGTTTGCCACAACCCCAAGTTTGGTGTCATCGGCAAATTTAGAAATTCTACTCTGTATTCCAATATCCAGGTTATTTATATATATCAGAAAAAGCAGTGGCCCCAGCACTGACCCTTGGGGAACACCACTGTCTACCATCCTCCATGAGACGGGAGCTGTCGGATCAAGCAGTTAAGTGCTTTTTGTATCACTGCTTGTGAGCCAGGAGGAGCAGGTGTGCTTCCCCCGTCTCCTCAAGAAAAAAGCTTCTGCCGATTGTGGCCTCTCCTCACGGCCATGATCAGCTGACACCCCAACCCCCAAACCCGTGATCCTGAGCCTTTTGCCCCGTGATCTTTCCCTCTGTCCCGATTGCTGGTCTGACTCCTCACCCTGCCTCTGCCCCGTGATCTTTCCCTCTGTCCCGATTACTGGTCTGACCCCTCACCCTGCCTCTGCCCCGTGATCTTTCCCTCTGTCCCGATTACTGGTCTGACCCCTCACCCTGCCTCTGCCCCGTGATCTTTCCCTCTGTCCCGATTGCTGGTCTGACCTCTCACCCTGCCTCTGCCCCGTGATCTTTCCCTCTGTCCGGATTGCTGGTCTGACCTCTCACCCTGCCTCTGCCCTTTGATCTTTCCCTCCCTCCCAATTGCCATTCTGTCCCCCCTTCCCCGCTCCTGCCACACAATCTTTCCTGAATTTCCCGGGTGATGCCTTCTACCGCTGCCTTTCCCACCTTGCAGTTGGCGAGAGATATGTCATGTTTCGAATCTCCATCATTTTCTGGGTGATTTACGCAGTTCCACTGTTTGCTTCACACAAACGGCATCTCGCCCTCAACCTCCCTGTTAATTTTAAGAACTTGCTGGATTTGTGCATCAATTGCCCATTAAACTCACTGCAGAAAGTCAGGGCTCATACGTTACAGCGTAACTACCCTTTCAACGATGTGATAATTGTTCATAAAATGTCAATCAACTTACCCGGCCCAGAATGTGAACTATTTAAACTGATGAGTCTCATTCCTGCTTCTCGTACATTCTTCTTAAGATATAAAAACATTCAAATTTCACATTTTTAAATATTTGTCTTATTTTTCCTCCCTCTTTTTTCTCTCTCTCTTCATCCAATCTTTCATTTCCTCTCTTTCTTTCTCTTTCTGTACATCATTTGACTCTAAGTCACCATCCTTCTCCATCATTCCTCTGTTTTTTCAGAATCCATAAATCTCATTGGTTAAGGAGATTCACTGTTGGTCCCGTCCTTCACTGAGGTCCCAGATACCCCGTTATCAGCTCGTACTTCCAGCAATTTACAGTGAAAATTATATTCGAGCTGAAGGGTGTGCGAAAAAATCTAACTCTCGGCACACTCCGTGAGATGTGCCGCTCCAGATAGATTTGGCTCAATAGTATTTTTTATTGTGTCACACTCTGTAGATGCATCTCCCTGTTCATCCAGAATTAACAGTGATACTGAGCAAAGGGAGCAGAAGACCCAACAGACCATGTAACATGGGAACAAGTCACTAGCTCAGTCACAAGAGGACATTATCAAACATTTCAAGTTGCTATTGTGACATATCTCAAAAGCTTACATTAAATGGTTATGTGACTTACCAGGAACTCCAACAACTGCAAGAACAGGGTAGTAAATGTCTTCTACCTGATGGAGTATTGTTGGTTCACGCATTTTCTGTGAGACGTGATGGTTTCTACAGAAGAGCACAATAAATAGAAGCAGGAGTAGTCCACTCGGTGCTTCATGTCTGCTCCAACATTCAATAAGATCATGGCTGATCTTCTACCTCAACTCCGCCTTCCCACACTATTCCCATATTCCTTAAATTCCTTAGTATCCAAAGATCTTTCGATCTTTGTCTTGAATATACTCACTGACTGAGCATCCATAGCCCTCTATGGTAGAGAATTCCAAAGATTCACAACCCTTTGAGTGAAGAAATTTCTCCTCCTCTCAGTCTTAAATGGCCAACCACGTATTCTGAGACTGTGACCTTTAGTTCTAGACTCCCTATAAATGGCTCTATAAAATTGCAGTAAGACTTCTTTACTCTTATACTCCAATCGCTTTATAATAAAGGCTAACATAACATTTGCTTTCCTAATTGCTTGCGGTACCTACATGTTAAATTGTGCTGATTCGTGTACAAGGACACCCAGAGCCCTCTGAATCCCAACATTTGCCAGCCTCTCCGCTTTTAAAAAATATTCTGCTTTTCTATTTTTCCTACCAAACTGGACGACTTCACATTTCTCCACATTATATTCCATCTGCCACATTCTTGCCTATTCACTTAAGCTGTCTATATCCCTTTGCTGCCCCTTTGTGTCCTCACAGCTTACTGTCCCACCTAGCTTTGTATCATCAGCAAACTTGGGTACATTACACTCAGTCTCCTCAACTAAGTCATTGATGTAGATTGTAAATAGCTGAGGCCCGAGCACTAATCCTTGCGGTATCCCACTAGTTACAACATGTCAACACGAAAATGACCCATTTATTCTTACTCTCTGTTTGCTGTCCCTTAACCAATCCTCAGCCCATGCTAATATATTGGCCCTGAAATTCGCCTCTCTGGCTTGCCGCGGGGGTAAGGATCGCGCGCGCACTTACCTACCGCACCTGCTGTTGACCTCTGGGCCCACGGGAACTTCAGCTCCTGGGCCTGCTCCAAGTGCCGGCGCGCAGTGCTTGCGTGTCCCAGGGGCGCAGTTAGTGCGATGCGTCCCCTGGGATCACGTGGGCCATGGAGAGCCAATGGCAGCAGACCATCTTTCATTCCTAGATTTGACAGGAAGACCTGTCAAATCTGTGAATTGAAATCGGCCCCAAAAGAACAGCTAAACTTCAAATAAATTTTAAAAAAACCATCACATTTATAAAATAACTATAGTTAAATAAATTAACCACTTTAAACAAAAATTTAAATTTTTGAAAAATTTAAAATACTTTTTAACAGTGCTAAAAATAAACTTACTTTTCTTTAAAGTATCTAAAAAACATAAACCTGTTGAAATTTTTTTAAATTATACTTAATTAACCACTTACCTTGTTGAAATCGGCTCCTGCGCCTCCTTTTTAAAAGCGCAGGTTCTTCAATACTTACCCTCCCGTAGAAACCTGAAAAAAAACCTAAGTTTGCTGCGTGCACGCAGCCTGTACCGCGCACGCGGTTCACCTAGGAACCGCCCCCTTCACCAGACCGCAAGTTCCAGTTTCCCGCGCATGTGCAATGCATGCAGGAAACCGGCACTTCAGGAGGCCTTACGGGTGAGTGCGCACTGTGTGTACTCACCCGGGAAGGGCCGAATTTTTGGCCCATTCATTACCCCATCCATGAGCAATATTTTTGTGTTAAAACCTCTTGTATGGCACCTTATCGAATGCTTATTGAAATTCCAAATCCACTACAGTCACTGGTTTCCCCCGATCTACGCTGCTAGTTACAACCTCAAAAAAACTCTTAAAGATTTGTTAAACACAATTTCCCTTTCATAAATCCATGTTGACTCTGTTCAATCATATTATGATTTTCGAAGTGACCTGTTAACAAGACCCTAATAATAGATTCTCGTACTTTCCCTACTACTGATGTCAGGCTAACTTGCCTATAGTTCCCTGATTTCTCTCTCCCTCCTTCCTTGAATAGCTGGGTTACCTTTGCTACCTTCCAATCCGCGGGGAACATTCTAAAATCTAGGGAACGCTGGAAGATCAAAACCAATGAATCCACAATCTCTGTAGCCCTCTTTTATAACCCTAGGATGTAAGCCATCAGGTCCAGGGGATTCGTCAATTTTTGTCCTATTAACTCCTCCAGTACTATTTCTTTGCTAATACTAATTTCTTTAAGTTTCTCATTCTCCCTAGATCCTTGGTTCCCCACTATTTCCAGAATGTTTTCTGTGTCTTCTACCGTGAAAACAGGTATAAAATATTCGTTTACTGTCTCTGCCATATCCTTATTCCCCATTATAATTTCTCCTGTCTCTGTCTGTAAGGGAAACACGTTTACTTTCACTAATTTATTCCTTTCTACGTACCTATAGAAGCTTCTACAATCTGTTTTTGTGTCTCTTGCTAGTTTTCTCTTGGTGCCGGAGGCAACAGCTCTGCCTGATTACACGATACATCGAGAGGAGCCTTGTATTTATACAGGAGGGAAATCTCCAGTGAGATCATTCAGTTACATCATTATTAATATTAATTACAGTTCATTGAACAAACAAGAGGAGACAATCATGTGAAAACTCATCTGCTTATCATGGAATAAAATATATAAGTTACTGGAGATTACGCTGTCTCAAAGCAAGATATTCCATAGAAAATACAGTTGAATGTGACCTTGTTAGAGGAGTATTATTGATCCATCAAACATAGGTAGTTTAATCTATGGTTTTGAAGTTTCTATGGGCCATGTCCTTTCAATTCAATATTAAATGTCGGTAATTTTTAGACAGTTTTTAGTGTATTTGCCTCGTGTACTTGACACGGACAGAGTTTTTAAAATCCTCCTTATTTTCTGTGCTTTGCAAATCGAGGAGCTTCGGTATTAAAGATATAAACTTCTTGTAAGCTCATTGTGTATTGAGCTCAGTAATGATAAAGGTCTATTCATTGTAGATGGTGATACCTGTGGACACCTGTGTGTTGGAATAACAGCTTGTATTTATACACCACCTATAACAGAACACTGTCCCAAGGTGTCTCACACAGACAGAGAGAAGATGGCCAAAGAGATGGGCTTTAAAGAGGGTCCATGCCTTTGTCTCTTCCAGACTCAGTTATTCCAATGCTCCCCCAGCCGACCTCCCGTCCTCCACATTCTACAAACATCAGCTCATCCAAAACTCTGCAGCCCATCTCCTGACCCGCACCAAGTCCCAGGCACCTATCACCCCTGTCGCTGTTGACCTACATTGGCCTCTGCTCCTCCGATGGCTCAAATTGAAAATGATCATCCCCCATGTTTAAATCCCTTTACAGATTCACCAGTCCCTATCTCTGTAATCTCATACAACCCTCCCAGCCCACCCAAGAATTGTCCTTTTCTCTGACTCTGGTCTTTTGTGCCCCCCCCTCTTTTTGAACCACCATTGGCGGCCGAGCCTTCAGTCCCCATTCCCCACACTCTGGAATTCCTTCCCTTAACCCCTCCGCCTCTCTACCTCCCTCTCCTCTTTTACACCTTCCTGAAAAAAAAAAAGGTCTGGAGCTGAGTGGTCCTGGCGGAACCCAAACTTGGCATCGGTGAGTAAGCGCCGCTTGATAGCACTGTTGACGACACCTTCCATCACTTTGCTGATGATTGAGAGTAGGCTGATGGGGCGGTAATTGGCCAGATTGGTTTTGTCCTGCTTTTGTGGACAAGACATACCTGGGCAGTTTTCCTCATTGTCGGGTAGATGCTAGTGCTCTAACTGTACTGGAACAGCTTGGCTAGAGCCGAGCTAGTTCTGGAGCACAAGTCTTCAGCACTACAGCCGGGGTGTTGTCAGGGCCCATAGCCTTTGCTGTATCCTGTGCGCTCAGCTGTTTCTTGATATCACGTGCAGTGAATCGAATTGGCTCTAGACTGGCATCTGTGATGGTGGGGACCTCAGGCGGAGGCGGAGATGGATCATCCACTCAGCACTTCTGGCTGAAGATGGTTGCAAACGCTTCAGCCTTGTCTTTGCATTTGTGTGCTGGGCTCTACCATCGTTGAGGATGGGGATGTTCATGGAGCCTCCTCCTCCAGTTATTTGTTTAATTGTTCACCAGTATTTGTGACTGAATATGGCAGGACTGCAGATCTTTGATCTGATACGTTGGTTGTGAGATCACTTAGCTCTGTCTATAGCATGCTGCTTCCGCTAATTAGCATGCATGTAGTCCTGTGTTGTAGCTTCACCTCATTTTCAGGTACGCCTGGTGCTGCTCCTGGCGAGCTCTTCTACACTCCTCATTGAACCAGGGTTGGTCCCCTGGTTTGATGGGAATGGTTGAGTGAGGGATATGCCAGGCCATGAGGTTACAGAGTGTGGAAGAATACAATTCTGCTGCTGATGGCCCACAGCGCCTCATGGATACCCAGTTTTGAGCTGATAGATCTGTTCTGAATCTATTCCATTTCGCACGGTGGTAGTGCCACACAACACGATGGAAGGTGTCCTCAGTGGGAAGACAGGACCTTGTCTCCACAAGGACTGTGCGGTGGGCACTCCTATCAATACTGTCATGGACAGATGCATCTGCGACAGTTAAATTGGTGAGGACGAGGACACATAGGTTTTGCCATCGTGTTGGTTCTCTCACCACTTGCCGCAAGCCCAGTCTGTCATTCAAGACTCGGCCAGCTCGGTCAGTTGTGGTGAGGGACGTTCAACCGAGGCCCTGTCTGCCCTCTCAGGTAGACATAAAAGATCCCATGGCACTATCCCATCCTCCTCCTCCTCCTCCTCCGCCCATCGCCACTGTGATGCGGTTGCTATGGCGGTTGCTATGCAGATGGCGAGCAGCGCGCATGTGCGTCTCCTCAGGGGCTCCGAGGGGACGGGGCCTGAATCATCAACAAAGCCTCTTAAAGGGACAGTCCACCCGGGAGCCCCGCCATATCTACACGCTGGATGGAATAGGAAAGAACCTCTCCCCTCTTTCCCTGCCCTATACTTGCTTAAAGATCTGTTACATCGCTAACTTCCTCCAGTTCTGACAAAGGGTCATCGACCTGAAACGGTAACTCTGTTTCTCTCTCCACAGATGCTGCCTGACCTGCTGAGTATTTCCAGCATTTTCTGTTTTTATTTCAGATTTCCAGCATCCGCAGTTTTTTTGCTTTTGTATTCGAGGTTATGCTAGAACTGTATAAAACACTAGTTAGGCCACTGCGTACAGTTCTGGTCACCACATTACAGGAAAGATGTGATCGCGTTAGAGAGGGTACAGAGGAGATTTACGAGGATGTTGCCAGGACTGGAGAATTTTAGCTATGAGGAAAGATTGGAAAGGCTGGGGAAGTTGGGTGGTCAGCAGCTTGGTGGGAATAGGCTCGAGGGAGCAGGAAGTGGGTCTCATGGACAAGATGAGTGTGGAGAGGTCAAGAAGGGAGATCGGAGAGAAGTCCATGAGTTCCTCGCACTTGTTGTTGGAGGTAAGTGTGTAGGAGACAGGGGAAAGGAGTTTAAGAGGACGGTTAGCAGTGGAGAATAGAAGCCAGAATGATCCTGGAATAGTGAGCTGGTTTGTCAGACGAGAGCAGGACCCAATACTGCTTTATGTGGTCCAGCCAGATCTGGTGGTGAAAGGCTAAACCAGTTGTCCACCATATCTGTTCAAGTCTGCATCCCTTGGGCTTGAGGGAGGGAAGGTGAGGGCCATACCAGGGGGATCGGCCAGGGTGAGGAGGGCACGATGGGTCGTATGGCCTCCTTCTGTGCTGTAAAGTTCTTTGATTCTATGATTCTATGAAGTAGCTGTGAGGGCTGGCTGTTCTGGCGAGCCAGGCCCCACTCTATGGAGGGCTGCATGGCACCAATTTGTGGCAGTGGTTGTGAACCTCAGAAAGATCTGTAAAAACACCCAGGAAACTTCTGTCTGCTGGGGGAGTGAGGCCTCCACATTGAGCAGCCTCCCACCTTGCTCTGACTCTGAAAAACCACCACACCAGGCCAACCCAGCAATTGACTAATGGCCCCTTCAAATATGTAACTCCACGAACGGGCATTGCAAGATCATGTGGGGAGCAGTATCTGTTTCTCTGAGGCTGAATTTGATAAATCCACAGCATTGACTGTTTTGCATTATTTGTGCTGCAAGGTTGGTTTAGTGAGGCGAACTTCATTCATCGGTTCCCCCCACCCCCACCAGCTCTCGTTCTCCCCCCGGCTGCTGCTTCCCCCCCGATCCTCCCTGCCTCCTGTTCCTCCCCCCGACTCCTGTTCCCCACCCCCGCCCCCCGGCTCCTGCTCCGCACCCCGGCTGCACGTAGGGAGTGCCAGTGCGGAGGGCACAGCGCAGAGGGCCCAGGGTGGAAGACCCAGAGGAGAAGGACCCAGGCGGAGGGCCCAGCACGGAGGTCCCCAGGCGGAGCACCCAGGGTGGTGGGCCCAGCACGGAGGTCCCCAGGCGGAGCACCCAGAGTGGTGGGCCCAGCACGGCGGTCCCCAGGCGGAGCACCCAGGGCAGAGGGCCGAGCGAGGAAGGCCCAGCGTGGTGCATGCCCCCCACTTTCGACCTTCCTCCTTCCAGCCCAGAGGCCGGCTGGGCTGCCCCAGAGCTGCCATAGCCCGCCTGCCCTGCACTGACGAGGTCCGAAACCCACCCGCAGGCAAATCCCAGGACAGTTTGGGAAGTGTGTCTATAAATGAAGTAGCACGGTGATCCAGCATGGAATTGCATGGAGTGAGGGGCTGGATCTGTCTCTAATGTCAGGGTTATGTGTGTGAGTGTGAGTGAGTGTATGTGTGTGAGTGTGAATGTGTGAGGTTGTGTCTATGAGTGTGTGAGTGGGTATGTCTATGTGTGTGAGTGTGAGGGTGAGGGAGCGTACGAGTGTGAGAGTGAGAGTTTGTGTGTGTGAGTGTGAGGGTGTGTGTGTATGTGTGTGTGAGGGTGAGTTTGTGTGTGTGTGTGTGAGGGTGAGAGTGTGTGTGTGTGATACTAAGTGTGTGAGTGTGTGTGTGTGAGGGTGAGGGTGAGTGTGTGTGTGTGTGTGAGGGTGAGTGTGTGTGATGCTGAGTGTGTGAGTGTGTGTGTGTGTGAGTATGTGTACACACTCCCGGTCACACAGGAACGGAAGATAGATCGATAGTTGTAACAACAGGATATCTATTTATTTACAATTTATAAATTTACAGATTTACAATTTATGGTGAAAAATTGCGCCGTTTGATGCTAAGAAGAGGAGATGGAGGAGGGTCGGGGCCTGTGTTTTTAGGCTTCATTCTGATGGCGACAGCAGCAGTTCCTGAGGCAGCGGTTCCACCAGGTGAGCCTCCGCGTGGGTCTTGCTGTGTTGTGTGAGTCCAGAATGGTGATACTACGCAGGACTGAAAGTTTCACCTGCTCATAAGGAATTGATTGCAGTTGAAGCCTCAGCTCGCCAATTATCTCTGAGACCTGGTCCCCAAGTTCACTGCCTTGTCTGTTAAAGGTGGTTTGTACGAGAACAGCGGCTGCAGTGGAACAGCTGGGGTGTTGGTCGGACAATCCTTTGAAGACCATGAAGAGTAAGTTGCCCAGCTGGTCATGGGGCAAACATTTGGAAATGACCTCTGTGTTAGAGAACATGATTGAAAGAGGACTGAAGTGTCAGGGTTAACGAGCTGTTCTCTGACTCTTTTCAGTGCCTCCAACTGCTCCGTTTGGTGAGCCAGATTGGTGCCTTCACACGACAAATGAATGGCCAGGATTATATACAGTGTCCAGGGCCATCTGTCGAACAGGAAGTGATGGGTCTGCACAACGCGGCATCAGTCTTCCAATCAGAGTCCCCGTGTTATTTCCTGGCACTACATTATAAACATTGAGCTTCCTCCAGTAACGTTTTAGCAGCTCTAAGGTCATTTCCATGGCTCTCTCTCGTTCATAGGGGTAGAAATTAGGTCGCGCCCCATTTGGGGCGCAAATATCGTCTGGACGCAAATATTAGCGCCTGGCGCTAATTACCGGCACTGACTGGAAACTTCACTTTTACCGCCCCGGGAGGTGAGTGGAGCGCTAAAGCAGGCGCTGCACACCTGTCTTAAGGCGCAAAGGCCAAGGAGTGAGGCGCTAACTCAGAGCGCTGGCGAAGCTCATGTAATGTCAGTCAGCAATGGAACACACACACAATGGCACGGGCCAGTTCTTAAAGGGGATGGTTAATCTTGCTTTCCATCCACATCCTGTTCATTGCAGCCTTGAATCTCGGCCTGGAGAGACTTGCACATCAAATGTGCTGGAAAGAACAATGGAGAGTACCAGGCAAAGAGCTCCCACAGTCTCTGCTAAATCGATACAAGGAATGGCAAATCAAAATGAACCTGCAAAGTGCTGCTCAGTACCCAAAACTCCTTCACACAACGTTGAATCTCTCCAGAAGTCTCTCCCTCTCTCTCTCAGAATGCATAGTTCAAAAATGCCACCAACAATAAAAGACAGGAAGAGGCCCCCTTTAAATAGCGCCCCCCCCAGCCCCACAGCGATTGATAGCGTTCCAGTCTTCTGGTCGTTGCTAGCGTCAGGCGGTAAGGCAGGGGGCGCCACTCAATTTCCGCTCCGGGGCGCCACAAGGGCGTTGCACCATGGAATGACGTCACAATCTGCGCGCGCAGGTGGTCGCAGCGGTAAGTTTTAGCGCCGCCGCACAATGTCAAGTTAAGTTCCCGAGCGGCGCAAACATCGCTGCGCCCGGGCGTTAGCGGCTTTGCGCCCCATTAGCGCCCTCTTAAGGCGCTAACGGGAGGCGCAAGCAACTGAATTTTTACCCCATAGTCTTTTGCTGAACTGATCCAGGCCTCTGCATGATTGAAATGGCCTCCAGTCCTTGAGGGGACAGGTCCTGAAGTAATATTTGCTTCAGCAGATTTTGCAGTGACTCTGTGGTTTGGGTATAAAATGTGGCCGTCTCCTTTGTATTATCATTTGTGTCCTCGTCATTGTTCAGGTCTGGAGGTACCAAGCCAAAAGTACTGGTCAGGCAGGTTTGAATCAATTGGCAGGTGTCAGCTTGGTTTGATTCACTGTGTAGTTTCACGAGATGCGTGCAGGCGTCCACGGCTAACTGTCGAACAGGGCTCTGCAGCAGCTCGGGTGGCTCGGCCTCAATAAGATCCTGCATGTATGTGAGCAGCACCCTGTTTCTAATAAAGCTGGTGGGAAGTCTCCAGTGATTTATATAGAGGGATCTGGCTATCTGAGTCATGGTCTGTATTAGGCTGAGCTTGAGTGTGAGATCCCTGGATTCAGCCTTTATCCCCTGCCCACTTGTAATTAAATGACTAACAGCTGGCAGAATGTGGCTCTCGATTGTGAACAGCAGTTCGTCAGGTGCACAGACTGCCATGTTCCCATAGCACAGAACCAGTGTGCTCTTGACTTTATCCGATTCCTCATCAGCCTTGACCCTAAATCTGTGGGAGTTAGCAAACTCCTCCAGGCTACTGAGCGTATCATCAAAATGTGCCATGGCACAGAAACCAATGGCGAGGGCTGCTCCCTCTTGCTCCGCACTCTCACTGTGCTGCACACTCAGTAGCATTTGGTGAAGCTCCTCCCTTACGTTCTTAGTGCGGGTCTGGCGGAGCACTGATGCAAGAGATTTATATAGAAAGCCCTTCTCTTGTGGGGAATGATGGTTGGTGTTGAGTTGTTTTGCCATTTCATCAGCGAGCTGACATGTCCAGTCCTCGTCTTCAATTGTATTTAAAGCTAGGCACAAGACCGCCAATAGTTTATTCTCCCATTCCGATTGGGACAGAGACTCCTCGGAATTTTCCAGTAAATGGTCAACTAATGGTGCCAGCTCGTCTTCCCACCACCTCACTGATTGTGAGTGGACATTGAGACTCAGGACTTTCAGTAGACTCAGTGCCGCAGCTCCTCGGCCTCCTCCCTGATATGGGCAACAAGACACAACGAGGAGCCGAGTCAGCAGTGCCTGGGCTTTAGGGAGATTGGCATCTTCATTGTAAGTAAGGGAAAAGCTTTCACTACCTGCTCGCAGTTTCTTTTTCCCAATATGTGCGGAACAACTGCAGATTATTGTTAAAGCCTTGGTGTACTGGCTCATAGTGACAAACTCCAGGAAGGATGGCCAAAGGACATCCTCCATCTTCGGTGCAGTTGTGATCAAACACATCACTCTTTCACACAGTGTAACTAATTCTTCACCTGTTCCTGGGTCTGGCTGATGATTGGGTGGTACCAGGGTCCCTGAATCAACGGGTGCAGCACACTGTTGGATGAGGAATTGCACCATTGCCTTTCCTCCCTCGGGCTCAAGGTAACCTTGCTCGGCCATGACACATATTACCTGGGCAATGAGCTTCTCCTGATTGCTGCTCTTGTCTAGAAGGACTGGTTTTATTGCAGCCACAATCTGAGCCTTCTTCCTCTCCAAGTGCGATGAGACCGATATGATGAGGTGCTTCAGTACAGTCAGTGTTCCTACTCTTATTTGTTGGTCAGCGTTCTCGAACTGCGATAAGAGAAATTCGACCATTTTGTCTGCATAAGCTGGGGTCAGAACTCTGAAACAGCGAAGGATCTCAGTCTGGTTCTTCACAGCAAGATCACCGGTAGACTCCGGCGAAACACAAATCAGCTGGTGGAGCTTGTTAAGAAGGCTGTTGATTTGTGTATTTTGCCCAAGACACAATGGGCTGGATTTTCAATGACCCGTGGAGTCGGGTTTGGAGGCGGCAGGGGGGGTCAAATTTGCAGATTCGGGGGTCCCGACCCCAACCCGACTCCAACCCGCCTCCATGCCAGTTTCTCTGGCGGTGGGTACCCGACCTGGTCTGAGACCCGACTCCCCGAGGCGGGAAGGGATTAGTGACAATTAACTTCCTGTTAACAGGTTGTTAACAGGCAGTTTTTTGCATAATCCCTATTTTAAAAAGAAAACTGTGGGTTTCCCGACAGGTGGCAAATACTCCAAGTTATCGGGTCAGGCCGTGGGTCTGCAGGGGTTGGAGGGGTCGATATGTCCGGTGGGCAGGTGAGTGATGGGTGCATGTGTGCAGAGGTAAGTGTGTAAGGTAATTGTAAAGTGTGGGATAAAGTTTTACTTACATTAACTTCCTCCTGCAGGTGTTAGCCCTTCAGTTCTCGGGAGTCAGAAATCTCACTGGCACAGAAGGCAGAAAGGCCGTGGTGCTGTCAAAAGTTTCAGCCTCTGTTTTCTGTGCTGGAATGATTTCTAACTCAGCCTGAGAGGAAGGACTGAAGTTGAAATCATATTGTGAGTGTTTGACAGCTTCACAGAGCTGTCAAACGCTGATATTTCATCTGTCAAAAGCTCTTGACAGATGAAATGTCAAGCTGTGACGTCACCTGTTGCCGGGTGGCTCTTAATTGGCCTGCTGAGCTCACTGGGCGGGCTCAACAAGGTCAATCAAGGGAAAATACAGTGGGTTGGCCACATCTCGATGGAGGCGGGTTCACAAGCCAGAATGTGTGATTCCCGACCCCAACACGACCCCAGA
This sequence comes from Squalus acanthias, assembly GCA_030390025.1. Taxonomy (NCBI): domain Eukaryota; kingdom Metazoa; phylum Chordata; class Chondrichthyes; order Squaliformes; family Squalidae; genus Squalus; species Squalus acanthias. The sequence goes on along the minus strand of CM059425.1, from coordinate 99,223,660 downwards.
TTCAAAATCCAGCCCTTTATCTGTGTCACAACATCCATCTCATGCAGAAATGCACAGTTTGGGCCACTTTGCTGTATTTTGTCCAGCCCTGGGTTTCTGTGTTGTCATGGTTTTCATTGTGAGGCCAGGTTACATAACCCCTCAGTTGTGATGTGGCCCTGGGTCATGTGCCCATATAAGTCCTGCCAGCTCTTTGTGGCAATTTAAGGTGGGTGGTGGGGGTTAAGGCCCAGACCTGAGATACAGAGCATACGGACAAGGCAACTGTCCCAACCCTTGGCAGCCATATTGGATTGAGCAGCTGTTTGTTCCCAATAAAGAACCCACCGCACCACAGACACTCAAAGTACTTGTGACAAAAGATGTAGAAATGGGAGTGTAGGACAGACATTTCTAGCAGAATTGTCCCAAATTGGGATCTTCATGTGTCAGGGATTGAAGCTGCATAATGAAGTCATCAGGAAGTTGTTGTGACATCATAGAAATTTACAGCACGGGAGGAGGCCATTCGGCCCATCGTGTCCGCGCCGGTCGACAAAGAGCTATCCAGCCTAATCCCACTGCCAGCTCTTGGTCCGTAGCCTTGTAGGCCACGGCACCTCAAGTGCACATCCAAGTTCTTTTTGAATGTGGTGAGAGTTTCTGCCTCGAACACCCTTTCAGGCAGTGAGTTCCAGACCCCCATCACCCTCTGGGTGAAAACATTTCCCCTCAAATACTCTCTAAACCTCCTACCATTTACTTTAATCTACGTCCCTGGTTTTAGACCCCTCTGCCAAGGGAAACAGTTCCTTCCTATCCACTCTATCTAGGCCCCTCATCATTATATACACCTCAATTAGGTCTCCCCTCAGCCTCCTCTGTTCAAAAGAAAACCACCCCAGCCTATCCAATCTTTCCTCATTGCTAAAATTCTCCAGTCCAGGCAACATCCTCGTAAATCTCCTCTGTACCCTCTCTAGTGCAATCACATCCTTCCTGTAATGTGGTGACCAGAACTGCATGCAGTACTCTAGCTGAGGCCTAACTAGTGATTTATACAGTTCAAGCATAACCTCCCTGCTCTTATATTCTATGCCTTGGCTAACAAAGGCAAGTATCATGTATGCCTTCTTAACCACCTTATCTACCTGTCCTGCTACCTTCAGGGATCTGTGGACATGCACTCCAAGGTCCCTCTGTTCCTCTGTACTTCTCAGTGTCCCACCATTTATTGTGTATTTCCTTGCCTTGTTAGCCCTCCTCAAATGCATTACCTCGCACTTGTCCGGATTGAATTCCATTTGGTACTGTTCTGCCCACCTGACCAGTCCACTGATATCTTCCTGCAGTCTGCAGCTTTCTTCTTCATTATCCACCACACGGCCAATTTTTGCATCGTCTGCAAACTTCTTAATCATACCCCCTACATTCAAGTCCAAATCATTGATATATATCACAAAAAGCAAGGGACCTAGAACTGAGCCCTGTGGAACCCCACTGGAAACAGCCTTCCAGTCACAAAAACACCCATCGATCATAACCCTTTGCTTCCTACTTCTGAGCCAAATTGGGATCTAACTTACCACTTTGCCTTGGATCCAATGGGCTTTTACTTTCGTGTCCAGTGTGCCATGTGGGACCTTATCAAAAGCCTTGCTAAAATCCATACATACTACATCAAAGACACAACCCCAATCGACCCTCCTTGATACCTCCTCAAAAAATTCAATCAAGTTAGTCAGTCATGACCTCCCCTTAACAAATCCATGCTGACTGTCCTTGATTAATCCGTGTCTTTCTAAATGAAGATTTTTCCTGTCTCTGACAATTTTTTCCAATAATTTTCCCACCACCGAGGTTAGGCTGACTGGCCTGTAATTACTCGGTCTATCCCTTTCTCCTTTTTTAAACAACTGTACGACGTTCACAGTCCACCAGCACCACACCTGTAGCCAGAGGAGCAGCCCGTTCTGACATCAGAGCAGTCCGTTGTGACATCAGATCTGTCCATTGTGACATCAGAGCGGTCCATTGTGACATTTGTTCCACTCTTCTCTCCTTTAAAATCCTTGTTGTCTATTGCCTACCACCCCAGATTTCTCACCCACATATCCTCCCTGCTTTCCTCCTTCAGCCTCTGCACTCAGTGACTCCTCATCCTCGGTCATTTCAATCTGCACCTCAACTCCCCTCATCCTTTCTCCTCCGATTTTACTGACAGCAAGCAGAGGGATTCTGGGTGAATGGGACTTGGTGCGAGTTTGGACACGAGCAGCTGAGTTTTGGATGACCTCAGGTTTACATTGTGTAGAACTCGGGAGGCCAGCCATGAGTGCAATCGAATAGTCAAGTCTAGAGGGTCAAAGGCATGGATGAGGGTTTCAACAACAGATGAGCTGAGGCAGGGGTGGAGTTGGGCAATGTTACGGTGGTGGAAATAGGCTGTCTTAGTTATGGCGTGGATATGTGGCCAAAAGCTCATTTCCAGGTCAAATATGGCACCAAGGTTGCGAAAAGTCTGGTTCAGCCTCAGATAGCTGCTATAGAGAGGGATGGAGTCAATGGCTGGAGAACGGAGTTTGTGGTGGGGACCAAAGACAATGGCTTCAATCTGCCCAATATTCAGTTGGTGGAAATTTCTGCTCATCGAGTACTCGATGTTAGACAAGCCATCTGACAATTTAGAGCCAATCGAGGGTGGAGAGAAGTGGTGGTGAGGTAGAGCTGGGTATCATCAGCGTACATGTGGAAACTGACGCTGTGGTTTCAGATGATGTCGCCGAGGGGCAGCATGTAGATGAGATAGATACTTGAGGGACACCAGAGGTAATGATCAGGGACTGGGAAGAGAAGCCATTGCAGGTGATTCTCTGGCTACGATTAGATAGATAAGAATGGAACCAGGCGGGTGCAGTCCCACCCAGCTAGACAACGGTGGGGAGGCGTTGGAGGAGGATGGAGTGGTCAATCATCTCAAAGGCTGCAGACAGGTTGAGAAGGACGAGGAGGGATCATTTACCTTTGTCACAGTCACATATGATGTAATTTGTGACTTTGAATAAGAGCCATTTCAGTACTGTGGCAGGGGTGGAAACCTGATTGGAGGGATTCAAACCGAGAAGTACCCCCGAGCCACAAATGAGAACAGCTTGTAAAAGAAGCTCACAAGGGCATAAGTCAATCACATTGTGGTGCCAGAACAACATTCTGCAAATTGACCCCCTTATATTGGTGGCCAGGCATGCTTAGAGCCTGTAAAACATACGTGGCAAATTGTGAGCCATGCTATTGGACTGGTAAGTCATCACTAAATTAAGCCACACCATTGGCTCCTGTGAAAGCTGATGAGCCAATGGGAAAATTCTTTACTGACTTTATTGGACCACTTTCCCCATCTTTGGGATATAGACATGTTCTCGTTTGTGTGGATGGATGCACTTCCTTCTGCTGGCTGGTCCCCACAAAAACTGTTTGAGAAAACGCACTCACCAGGGCTATTTCTGATATAATTACTGTAACTGCTGCACCCAAAATCTTACACTCCGTTAAAGGTGGAGCCTTTGTATCCAAGGTCTTCAAAGCCTACTGTGAACAAAGGGGGATTGGGTTAGAGCACAGCACACCACGTCATCCGCAATCAGCGGGGCTGGTGGAATGTAAAAATCGGGAAGTAATAAAGTTATTGGTCAAACTGTTGAGAATCAGGGGGAATAAGTGGACTGCCATCATTACGGAAGTACAGCTATCACTCAATAATGTGCCCACATCTGCATCAGGGACAGTGTCCCCTAAATCTCCATATTATCTGATGTATGGGGTTGAAATGCATACACCACTTACCCAGAGTTCTTTTATTGCCTCTACACACTTTGAGTCCTTGACCCGACAGCGACAGTTAGAAAAAAAAAGTAAAAGAGGAGATTCATCGAATTGATCAGAAGATAAAGGAAGCAAATAGGCAGAAAAAATTGATAAATAAAGCATGGCAACCCATAGTAGGAGAATGGGTACAGGAAAAGAAGTTCGAGCAAAAACCTGGTTTAAGGCCGAAGTGGAAAAAACCTGTTCAAATACATTCTGTTATTAACGAAAGAACAGTTCAAATACATGTTAACCAGCCGAATGGCAAGCATATTCTTAAAACTGTCTCCATAGACAATATCAAGAGATGTCCTGCAGGATACCGAAAAGGAGGAACAATACAAGGTGCAGTCGTATACTGTCTTTTAAGACCCAGCTTAGAGCACGACACAGGAAATGGATGCGATCGAATTACTGACGATGGGAAGTCAGAAAGTGTCGTCGGCTCTTCTACATGTTGCTTGGCAACGCATCAGGATTTGGATTTGCGTAAAGCAACAACCGAAACAAGGAAAGATCAACGAGTTACTTTAACGAAGGAGGAAGACATCGCGGATAAAGAAGGAATCAACTGAGTGCCTCGCAAGGCCTTTGTGAATACAAGCATCTGTACACACGCTGGATTGAAGGGACAGCATGTCAAGCTTCAACTAGTTTCCAATGACGTCTCCTTGACTCGTATGAATAACTCACCTATACGGAACGTACATCTGCCGATTGGACATTCTAAGTACATGTTGTTTCGCTAATAGCATGACAATGTACTATCATCCTTTTAAATTGTGTTCAATTTAAAATAAGGCAAAACATTGTCCAAGGATGATTTAAAAGGAATTTTCATGTAACACATGATTATGAATCTCTGAATTTAATATGCTATTGTAACCTTATGAGTATCATTGACCAAACTCTACCCTGAAGTTTTAAGCTCATCTTTTGGTCAAGACGGGGGTGTGAAGGAAATAGCCATATTCCAAGAAATACATAATCTTTAAACAGATTTGATAATATTAAAACATGACAAAGAGGGGTTAAAAATCTAAAAATCTCAACGACACAAGCCGTAAACAGAAATACAGGCTTCTGAGATAAAGATCAGTTGTTAACAAAGTTGTAAACATCACAAGCTTTGAAATGGGAAATGTTTGTAAATACAAAGACATGGCCCTATTGAAACAGCAGGCTGAAGGTTCCTCTATGTCTGAACATTGGAACCAACACAATGGAATGACCCAAGTAAAGTGTCAAAATCTAACACGTCGAACAGGTGCACAGAACATTAAAAAAACCAAGTGCCTTTGAAAAAATGACATCAAGTAAAAGAAATACCTGCCGTAAAATAGTTTCATGTTAAACTTAGAACAAGGAGACATGGGCCCAGAAATTTGACTCGGAGGCTTGCCGTGGGGGTAAGGATCGCGCGCGATCTTACCTACCGCGCCTGCCGTTGTGTTTCGGGCCCACACGAACTTCGGGTCCTGGGCCTCTCCCTGGTGCCGGCGCGCAGTGTGTGCGTGTCCCAGAGGCGCAGTTAGTTCGATGCGACCTCTGGGATCACGTGGGCCATGGAGAGCCAATGACAGCACACCATCTTTCATTCATAGATTTGACAGGAGAACTGTCAAAACTATGAATACAAATTGCCCCCAAAAGAACAGATAAACCTCAAATAAATTTTTTAAAAAACATCACATTAATAAAATAACTATAATTAAATAAATTAACCACTTTAAACAAAAATTTAAATTTTTGAAAAAATTTAAATTCTTTTTAAAAGTTATAAAGATAAACTTACCTTTCTTAAAAGTCTCTAAAAAAGATAAACCTGTTGAAAAAAATTTAAAATAATACTTAATTAACTACTTAACTTGTTAAAAGGGGGTCTTACGCCTCCTTTTTTCATGTGTAAAATCTTCCATACTTACCTTCGCGATGAAACCTGAAAAAAAACCTAAGTGTGCTGCGTGCGCACAGCCTGTAGTGTGCACGCGGTTGACTTAGGAACCGTCCCCTAGCCATACCGGAAGTGTCGGTTTCCCGCGCATGCGCAGTGCATGCATGAAACCGGCACTTCGGGACCGAATACGCGAGAGTGCACAGTCCGTACTCTTCCGTATTCAGCCGAATTTTTGGGCCATGGTTCTTAATATAACCAATTGATTTAAATAAGAAATGCAAAGAACACCCTAGATGAAGTGCTTTTGAATTACAAATTGTAAAACGTACCTACAGAGAGACTTTGTAGATATTACATCAATAGATGACACCAAGCAATCACATTGTTTATGTGTTAAACTTGGAATGCAAGGAGACAGGAGTCTGTGTTACAAACAGCAGAGGTGATTTAGAAATTCAATAGAAAGACTTCCTAAGAATGGCATCAAATAGATAAATCGATAATAACCATAAAAATGATAGGTTTTTGAACACCTAAAGGTAGAGACACAAGTCTGGTTGCAACAGCTGAATTGACAGTAAAAATTAGAAAACAATTCAATCGAGTATCACTAGAGACAATTAGCTTACATCAGCAGAATACTTCAAAGAAAATACCACTAAAAAAGAGTATAAAAATAAGAGCTTTTCAGATGAAAAGTCAGAAATCGCTGGAAGGGCAAGCGTTTCTCAACTTCACAGGCACGCTCTGTAAGTTTACAACTCTGAGTCTCGGGTAATCAAGGTATTTGATTTTGGTGGATATTCTGGATTAAGAAATAAGTAGAAGTGTGGAAATGAAATGAAGTTAAGATTTGAGAATAAGGATCTCTGATAAGAAATGTAAGCTATTTGTATTTTGAACGGTTAAAGTTGTGATTGCCATAACATCTGTTAACTAAATGTCGGTTCTTTAATAAATCTATGTATTTTTAGAATTGTCTCACAGAGTATTTCTGTATAAACTCGCAAAGTTAATTTCTGTACACTCTTCAGTAAGGAGTTGCAGAATTTTGGGGGGGTTTTCCGGACCCTCATAATATTAAGAAGGTTACAGTATAGTTAAACTTATTAAAAGTGCTATCCGGAAGACGGAAACATCTTCACATCATTCCTTTCCTTTAGGGAGAGGCAGTCTGAACTTTAGACCCAATTAAGCGTCTTAAAGAATTCGGCTATATTTAACTTTAGTTGAAGGTGAATGGCTGGGGAATACGCCTGATCTGGGGTAGTCCGAAAGGGCTAGGACTTGTAATTAGCCCTTCAAGAGGGAATGAGGGGAAATCAGAGAGAAACTGGAGGAAGATGTGAGTTCAGGGCTAGGGCAGTGGTGAACCTTAGAGGAAGTTTGACCCGGTGAGCATGGGGAAGGAAGGGAAGTCGCAGAGGCAGATGATCGGATGGTCTCAATCTTAGAGACAAATAAGCCCATGAACTCCTCGCACTTGTTGGAGGTGAGGGTGGAGGAGACAGGGGAGAGGAGTTTAAGAAGACAGTTAGCAGTAGAGAAAAGAAGCCGAGGGTTATCTTTGCATTCCAGAATGATCCTGGAATAGTGAGCAGTTTTGTCAGTGGAGAGCAGGACCCGATACTGCTTTATGTGGTCTAGCCAGATCTGGCAGTGATTGGCTAAACCAGTTGTCCTCTATATGCGTTCAAGAATGCGTCCCTTGGACTTAAGGGAGTGGCGATGAAGGCCGCACCAGGGGTAACGGCCAGGGTGAGAGAGAGTAATGGTTTTAATAGGGACTAGGGCATCAAAGGTGGTGGTGAGGTTGTTGTGGAGCAGATCGGTAGCTGCAGAACTGCCGCCCATGCTGAGGTGGTGCAGTCTACAGCCGGGCCTTCCAGGCCCAGAGCTGGTCGAGGGCATCCTGCAAGGCCATCTGAAGTCTCCCGCACGGACACTCAGCAGCCTTCCACCAGCCGTGATGCAGACTCTGGGCCAACACTTCGTAGGAGCACTAGAGTAGGCAAAGGCACAGTAACGAGAGGCACTAAGGGATTGCACAAGAGTGAATAGGTAATAATGTTGCTGTAAATATGTGTCCACTGATTATTGATAAATTTATTAATTCAGTTTGGATTATTTTGTGGTGTCTCTCATTTTAGCTTTGCACTGTGATATGGGCTGTGACAGGGATGGAATGATGGGGTTGTGGTGAGCAATGGGGATCTGGGGTTTAAATTATTGAAACCGCAGTCTGATGAGGTGGTCACAAACTGTCCTTCCGGAAGGCCAATTGAGTGGCTGCCTCCTCCCTCACTCCTGTTCCTCCTCCTCCTCCTCCTCCTCCTCCTCCTCATCTTCATCTTCCTCCTCCTCCTCCTCCTCCTCCTCCTCCTCCTCATCTTCATCTTCCTTCTCGTCCTCCTCCTCCTCCGCATGAGGAGAGATTGGGTCGATTGGGCTTATATTCGCTAGAGTTTAGAAGAATGAGAGGGGATCTCATTGAAACTTATAAAATTCTAACAGGACTAGACAGACTAGATGCAGGAAGGATGTTCCCAATGGCGGGGGAGTCCAGAACCAGGGGTCACAGTCTAAGGATAAGGGGTAAGCCATTTAGGACTGAGATGAGGAGGAATTTCTTCACCCAGAGAGTGGTGAACCTGTGTAATTCTCTACCACACAAGGCAGTTGAGGCCAATTCATTAAATATATTCAAGAAGGAGTGAGATATATTTCTTAAGGCTAAAAGGATCAAGGGATATGGGGAGAAAGCAGGGACAGGGTACTGAATTTGGAAGATCAGCCATGATCTCATTAAATGGTGGAACAGGCTCGAGGGGCCAAATGGCATACTCCTGCTCCTATCTTCTATGTTTCTATTCTCCTCTTTCTCTTCCTCCTCCTCCTCCTCTTTCTCTTCCTCATCCTCATCCTGAGTCGGTCCCACAATCCCTGATGTCAAGGGCTGGGCCCTCATGATGGCCAAGTTGTGGTGCATGCAGCAGACAACGATGAAGTGGGACACCTCCTCAGCCGAGTACTGGAGGGCTCCTCCCGAGCGGTCAAGGCAATGGAGCCATTTCAATCTTTCTCGCTGTCTCTGCTCCCTCCACGGTAGATCCTGGAGGGCGAGGTCGACTGCCAGTACAGACCCCATTAATGTAACTAAATGTAGCTCTTAGATATGTTGTGAGAATAAATGTAACTAATTCTTAGTAGCCACAACACTCCTGACACTAAACAACCTTTAAATGACTGAATTAAACTGTGGCACAATGTCAAACTGACAAGGAAGCAGTGAAACAGCACGAACAGGACAGCTGCGACTCATTACTCATGATCCCTTTAAGTAGCGCCCCTGGAGCCGGCATCCACCTGCTTGACGTCTCCTCTCCCTGTCACTGTCGGGGCAAGGCGCTAAGGCAGGGGGCGACAATGAATTGTGTAGATTGGGCGCCCAGTGAGCATTGCACGCCCTGTGACATCACGATCTGCCTGGCGCTGAGGTCCCCGGCGTTAACTCGTGGCGGCGGCGTTACGAGGGGAGGCGCATTTGGCGTCCATCGCTGGAGTCGCCGCGCCCCGGTGGTTCTGTATCAGCGCCCCATTAGCGCCCCCACCAGGCTCTAACTGGAGGCGCTAACCAACTGAATTTTTCTCCCTTGGGATTTTGCAAGTGCAGATCTAAGTGAGTTGGGAGAGAGTTTTTTCCAGGTGTGGTCACAAATGAAAGTAGGGTTGGGGCAGGGAGGTGGGATGCGGGTGGAGAGAGATACAAGCAAAGGTCAGAGATGGCTTTATCTGTAATTGACACGATGGGTGTAGCGAGGCCACGAGAGATGGCAAGGTCAAGGGGGTGGCCGTGAATATGTGTTGGAGAGTTTACAGGGAGGGAGAGATTAAGGGAGGATAGGAGCGCAGTGAAATCAGTGAAGAGAGAACATGATGAATTGAGACGGCGGCAGGAGAGAAGGAATGTTGAGTAGGGTTGGAGTAGGGATTCGGGAGGGCAGATTACCCGAGAGAGGAGAAATGAAAGGAGGCATGATGACAGGAGAGAGCAGTCAAGGAGTGGTGGGGAGAAAAGAAAAAGGGTGAGAAAAAAGTGGAAATAGAAGTGATCTGCTCGGGTCCGGAGTGGCAGCCAAAATGTGCACAGTCCGAGTCCTGCTATCGTGACTGACTCCTACCCCACCCGCGAAGGTTTCAACAAATAAGAAGTGATTTGGAATAAAAAAGGATTAATCTCTGTGGAAGGTAAGACATTGCCTTTGGCAGGGCTGATCCAGTGGGTTCTGGCAGAGGCTGAGAGGAGGCAACAGCCCTTGGGGTGGTTAAAGTCCAAACCCATTCTAAAATCACCCCCAGGGCCAGTGGGAATGGCAAGGCAGATCAGCTAGTCAAGAAGTTTGAGATTGCCCTAGAAGTGTGAGGGTCAGATGAGTAACGCTCAAAGTGATCCTGGGCCCAGAGTTAAAACGCTCTCTGGCCATGTCCCAGTATCCAGGGCCTGTGGAGAGATTTTCAGATTGGTTACATTGCGCATTTCGCAGGGCTCAGAAAGGCAACCAGTGCGTGTGTGAGGCTAGTGGTGCATTTAGTAGGAGGCTTTTGAAGATGCATTCAATGACCTTGACCACTGGTCTGAGGTCATGAAACTTCTTTGGGCAGTGGAGCCAGATCCTGGGGTTGACACTGCTGGCAGTGACGGCCTCAGCGATCTGGTCCCACATCCTTCTTTCTGGAGGGCCTCCTGGCCCCCTGTGGGTAGAGGACCTCTCTTCCAATGTTGACCCCCTGCACAAACCTCGAGTGTAGCGTCCGAGATGCTGAGTGCTCTTTCCCAGGCCTGTTGAGCCATTTATGTTAGTGCAGAAGCACTTTTACCAGATTTTAAGTGCAGAAGGCAGTTAAGCTTTAACAGCTGCAGAGTGCCTAGTTTGGAGTGATTTTTAATGTTTTTGCTGAATGTCGTTTTACATTAAGGGTTTGAGACTGCCTAGTTTAGAATGAAAATCAGCAGCTTTCCACCAGTTATGCTGCAGCCACTGGGGTAGTGCTGTATAACATCACCAGGATAGAAAAAGGCACACACAAGAGAGTCATTAATGGAATGCACAAGGTTGATTAGTTGATTTGTTGATGTAATATTGGATGCATATACGGATAAAGTGGGATTGGAAAGTTTGCTTCGTGGTGGCTTTTATTTCAGCATTGTGGCCAAGAAGGTGCTGTGATGGTCAGTAACAGAGGGAAGGTAATGTGTGGGAGCAATGTTGAAAGGGGAATTGGGTTTGTGGTCACTGGTACCACAGGCAGATTATTTGATCCCGGATATCCCGGCCAGAAAGGGACTGTCTGGGTTGCCTCCTTCCTTCTGATTCTTCCTCTTCTGCTTCTTCATCTTCTGCTTCCACCTCTTCTTCTTCCTCTCATGCGGATTGCAACTAGAGCCCCCAGGACTGGGAGCCAGTGGTGTTCTCAGAGGCTTTCCTTTAATATCCAAAGCCTTGCAGGCATCCGGGCAGCACTCCCTGCACACTTTAACAACTTTTTAAATGGATTGCACCAAGTCACTACTACAATAAAATGTAAAAAAGTCCAAAGGCTGGAATTGAAATGACCTGAAAGATGTGCTGGCAGCATCTCTGTAGTACTGCTTCACGCACGTTCTTCCATGCGTGGTTTGGAGAGCATGGAATGCAGAGCAACGACATCCAAAATCACAGTCGTGCATCAATTGAGGCGATGCACGCCGATTGAGGGCACGATCTGGATATTTACATGTGAGAGGCGGGCGGAGGCAATGGCAGCGTTAACGACCTCTCCAAAATGGAGGCTGCCTTACCGGCCAGCGCTACGCTCCCACATTTCGCGGCCATGGTCTTAGTTCCCGGGGCTAATGATGACACAGGCCTGGAAATCCCCAGGGGGAATCTCCAGCTTTTGTGCTGTAACTTCGGAGGGAGACCAGCGGAAACACCTGAGAAATGGGATAATTGGCCACGTTCAGCCCTGTGGAACATAGCTCGAACTGTCTGCCGCCCAATGATGTTACAGCGGGAGAACTGCTGCGCAATTTCAGCCTCACAATATTTTTCACCACTCGGTCTTTCAAAGAAAGCCCATGAGCAATAACAGGATAATCATGTGACAGGGGTTTTACAGTCTTCATTATAATATGTAATGTGAGAAGTCGCACAACACCAGGTTATAGTCCAACAGTTTTATTTGAAATCACAAGCTTTCGGAGCGCTGTTCCTTCATCAGGTGAAGTGAAGAGATGTATATCGGCACAGCATATATAGTCAGAGAACAATGCCAGATGATTACAGTTAATCTTTCTAACTGCCCTTTATCACACCTCGGCAGAGAGATAATCACAGGTGTGGATGGTGTCCAAACAGGTCTGTCAGGAAAACAGTACATCAAAGACAATGAGGTGGGGTCACAAGGGGTCAAATGTGGCAGATGCTGGGGTCTGTATGGAAAACAAAAAACTTTTTTTGCCTGTAAATCACAGCAGGTCCGGCCGCATCTGTGTAGAGAGAACAAGCCAACGACGACTCGAGTCTGGATGACTCTACGTCATGTAGCGTGACATGAACCAAGATCCCGGTTGAGGCCGTCCTCATGGGTGTTGAACTTGGCTATCAGTTTCTGCTCGACGATTTTGCGTTGTCGTGTGTCTCGAAGGCCGCCTTGGAAAACGCTTACCCGAAGATCGGAGGCTGAATGTCCTTGACTGCTGAAGTGTTCCCCGACTGGGAGGGAACACTCCTGCCTGGCGATTGTTGCACGGTGTCCGTTCATACGTTGTCGCAGTGTCTGCATGGTATGTAATAATATGTAGACATATGTATCAATCACAATTGTCGCAAAGGTTTCAGTATAAGAATTGTACTTGAGACCATTTAGCCGGACAATACGGATGTAACTCATGCAGTAACTGTGGTCAGATATTGTTCAATTCAGACTGAGTTGCAATGCTAGAAAGGAAGCTCTGGTTCAAGGTCAGCTGCTTTAATCATTTAACTAATTTAACAATTGCACTGAATGGATATTTCACTGCATTCTTCAACTGCTCTCTGAATTTAGTCTGGGTCATTGCATAAATACAGGTGTTGGTGCACGTGCTCAAAAGCTGCAGCATGTAGCCAGATTGTTCAGTGATATATGCAGGATCATGGGCACCTGTGTATTCATACATGTTAGTAATTCGCCAATACAAGAAATATAGAACATTTGTTAACCATAACAGTATAAAACTGCCAGATATAGTGAAGAGTAAAATGATGGATTTCCTTCGGTTCTCCATCTCTGGGTCATTGTGATTCTCACTATTGCGATGGTCCAGTAGTCTCCTGCGGACTCTGCTGGCCACTAAAATGTGTCTGACAGTCAGAGCATTGAGCAGTAAAATCAGAACGAATGGAAGGAAAGGGGTTAAAATAATACTGAGGCAGTCAAATGCGACCCAGGCAGCTTCGGTGTGAAAGCTCAGTGATATGGTGTACCCCCAGGGTACATTGTCAATGATATACTCAGGTTCATATATAAAGTACCAAGGAATGTCCGTGAAGCAGAACAGCACACTCACTGTCGCTATGACCACAGTCGCAGTTTTCTCTGTGCAATATTTTGTTTTCAGCTTCTGGCAACAAATTGCAACAAATCGATCAAAGGTGAAAGTGACGGTGAACTAGACAGAAGTGTCTGTGGCTGCAGAAAGCAGGAAATGTACGAGAGAAGATGCAGGAGTGGTGTCCAGGTAAGTACCTGGGAAATGAAAAGGAATAACTGTAAACAGTATCACGCCAGTGAAAACGACCAGCAGATCTGCCACTGCCATGGCCACCAGGTAGTGGGTGATACATTTAGAGAGACCGCACTTTCCTCGGGACAGGATCAGAATGGCCACTGAGTTCACTGGAATAAATAGAAAAAACAAGGGGATTACAGATAGACATCACAGAGAGCAAGGCAATTACATAGGAACATAGGAACTTTAGAAGAGAAGGCCATTCAGCCCCTCAAGCTAGTTCTGCCATAAGCGTAAGCATTTAAATAAATAGTAAAATAACATTTTAAATCATTTTAACATTCATAAACCTGTAAAATAAGTTTGTGGAATTTTTGGCCCCTTGAAAAATGTTTACTTTTATTTTCAAAAAATTAAATTTTTCTTTTAAATGTTTAATTAAATTGTATTATCATTAATTTAAAACATGTAATGATTTTTCTTTATTTCAGTGTTGTGTACGTGTTTTTTGGGTGATTCCTATTCAGCTTATGGGGATTCCGTACGTAAATGGAATCCCCATAAGCATAACGGGAATCCCCTTTCTGATTGGTTGGGCCGGCCCACATGATCCCAGGGATGTTTGCGAACCGCCTGCGCCCCTGGGATACGTGGGCCTCTACGCATGCATACGCGAAGAGGCCAGGAGCACGAGTCTCCGTGGATCCAGGACCATCAGTTAGGTGCCTAGTTTTATTGCGGTTCGGAGGCATCCGCCTGCGGGAAGCCTCCGACTGCAATATCAGGCCCAATGTCCCTTTGCAACTTTCTGCTCAAATCTAACTTAGTGCCATCAGCAAACTCAGATATACGGCCTTCTATTCCTTCACCCAAGTCATTAATAGATATAGTGAAAAGCTGAGACTCCCCTATGTACCAGGTTCGTTACTTCCTCAAAAAGTTCAACAAGGTCAGCAATGACTATCCCTGAACAAATCCAATTCCAGATAGGGATCCCAGAGAGTGAGGCAGTTACAGATAGGGATCCCAGAGAGCATGGGAATTAGAGATAGGAATCACCGAGAATGTGGGAATTAGAGATAGCAATCCCAGAGAGCATGGGAATTATGGATAGGAATCACCGAGAATGTGGGAATTAGAGATAGCAATCCCAGAGAGCTTGGAAATTAGAGATAGCAATTCCAGAGAGCATGGGAATTAGAGATAGGAATCAGAGAATGTGGGAATTAGAGATAGGAATCAGAGAATGTGGGAATTAGAGATAGAAATCCCAGAGAGCATGGGAATTAGAGATAGGAATCACCAAGAATGTGGGAATTAGAGATAGCAATCCCAGAGAACATGGGAATTAGAGATAGCAATTCCAGAGAGCATGGGAATTAGAGATAGGAATCAGAGAATGTGGGAATTAGAGATAGCAATCCCAGAGAGCTTGGGAATTAGAGATAGGAATCAACGAGAATGTGGGAATTAGAGATAGCAATCCCAGAGAGCATGGGAATTAGAGATAGGAATCACCAAGAATGTGGGAATTAGAGATAGCAATCCCAGAGAGCATGGGAATCATGGATAGGGATCCAAAAGAAAGCATTAGTTTGAGATGACTTTGTGCGGCATTTACCACTTGAATGCTTCACAACAAGTGTGAGGAGCTCATGGACTTCTTTGTCTCTGAGATTGAGACTATCCATTCTGCTGCCTCTGCCACTTCCCTTCCTTCCCCTAGCCCACCGGGCCAAACTTCCTCTAAGGTTCCCCCCTGCCCTAGCCCTGAACTCGCATCTTTCTCCAGTTTCTCTCTGATCTCCCCTCATGACCTTTCCGCACTCATCTTGTCCATGAGACCCACTTCCTGCTCCCTCGACCCTATTCCCACCAAACTGCTGACCACCCAACTTCTTTTTCTGGCTCCCATGTTAGCTGACATTGTTAACGGTTCTCTCTCCTCAGGTTCTGTCCCCTCTCCCTCAAATCTGCCATCGTCACCCCTCTTCTCAAAAAGAAACCCTTGACCCCTCCGTCCTTGCAAACTACTGCCCCATCTCCAACCTCCATTTCCTCTCCAAAGTCCTTGAATGTGTTGTCACCTCCCAAATTCGTGCTCATGTTTCCCGCAACTCCATATTTGAATCCTCAACAGTACCGAAACGGCTCTCTTCAAAGTCACAAATGACATCCTTTGTGACTGTGACTGTGACAAAGGTAAACTATCCCTCCTCGTCCTTCTTGACTTATCTGCAGCCTTTGACATGGTTGACCACTCCATCCTTCTCCAACGCCACTCCCCCGTCGTCCAGCTAGGTGGGACTGCACTCGCCTGCTTCCATTCTTATCTATCTAATCGTAGCCAGAGATTCACCTGCAATGGCTTCTCTTCCCAGTCCTGCATTGTTACCTCTGGTGTCCCCCAAGGATCTATCTTTGTCCCGCCCCTATTTCTCATCTACATGTTGCCACTTGGCGACATCATCTGAAAACACAGCATCAGTTTCCACATGTACGCTGTTCAGAGAAGTAAGAGAGAAAATAGCAGAGGCTCTGACCATCATTTTCCAATCCTTTCTGGCTACAGGTGTGGTGCCAGAGGACTGGAGGACTGCTAACGTGGTACCGTTGTTTCAAAAGGGAGAAAGGGATAGACCGAGTAATTACAGGGCAGTCAGCCGAACCTCGGTGGTGGGAAAATTATTGGAAAAAATTCTGAGGGACAGGATAAATCTTCTTTTAGAAAGATAAGGTTTAATCAGGGACAGTTAGCATGGATTTGTTAAGGGAAGGTCGTGTCTGACTAACTTGATTGTATTTTTTGAGGAGGTAACAAGGAGGGTCGAAGAGGGTTGTGCGTTTGATGTAGTCTATATGGATTTTAGCAAGGCTTTTGATAAGTTCCCGCATGGCAGACTGGTCATGAAAGTAAAAGCCCGTGAGATCAAAGGCAAAGTGGCAAGTTGGATCCAAAATTGGCGCAGAGGCAGGAAACAAAGGGTCATGGTCGAAGGGTGTTTTTGTGACTGGAAGGCTGTTTCCAGTGGAGTTCTGCAGGGCTCAGTACTGGGTCCCTTGCTTTCTGTGGTATATATCAATGATTTGGACTTGAATGTAGGAAGTATGATTAAGAAGTTTGCAGATGATACAAAAATTGGCTGTGTGGTTGATAATGAAGAAGAAAGCTGCAGACTGCAGGAAGATATCAATGGACTGGTCAGGTGGACAGAACAGTGGAAAATGGAATTCAATCTGGAGAAATGTGAGGTAATACATTTGGGGAGGGCTAACAAGGCAAGGGAATACACATTAAATGGTAGGACACTGAGAAGAGCAGAAGATCAGAGGGACCTTGGAGTACACGTCCACAGATCCCTGAAGGTAGCAGGACAGGTAGATGGGGTGGTTAAGAGGGCATACGGGATACTTGCCGTTATTGGCCGAGGCATAGAATATAAGAGCAGGGAGGTTATGCTTGAGCTGTATAAAACACTAGTTAGGCCGCAGCTGAAATACTGCGTGCTGGTCACCATATTACAGGAAGGATGTGATTGCACTAGAGGGGGTGCAGAGAAGATTTACGAGGATGTTGCCTGGGCTGGAGATTTTAGCTATGAGGAAAGATTGGATAGGCTGGTGTTGTTTAAAATTATGAGAGACCTAGATACAGTGGATCGAAAGGGCCTATTTCCCCTAACAGAGGGGTCAATAACCAGGGGGCATTGATTTAAATAATTGGTCAGAAGTTTAGAGGGTATTTTAGGAGAAACTTTTTCACCCAGAGGGTGGTGGGGGTCTGGAACTCACTGCCTGAAAGGGTGGTAGAGGCAGAAACCCTCATCACATTTAAAAAGTACTTGGATATGCACCGAAGCCATTGTTTTCGGTCCCTGCCACAAACTCCGTTCCTTAGCCATTGACTCCATCCCTCTCCCTAACATCGGTCACAGGCTGAACCACACTGTGCGCAACCTTGGTGTCATATTTGAGCCTGAAATGAGCTTCTGACCACACATCTGCAGCATAACTAAGACCGCCTATTTCCACCTCTGAAACATCGCCCGTCTCCGCCCTTGCCTCAGCTCATCCGCTGCTGAAACCCTCATCCATGCCTTTGTTACCTCTAGACTTGACTATTCCAATTAACTCCTGGCTGGCCGCCCACGTTCTACCCAACGTAAACTTGAGGTGATCCAAAGCTCGGCTGCCTGTGTCCTAACTCGCACCAAGTCCCATTAGCCCATCACCCCTGTGCTCGCTGACCTACATTGGCTCCCGTTTAAGCAACACCTCAATTTCAAAATTCTCATCCTTGTTTTCAAATCCCTCCATCGCCTCGCCCCTCCCTATCTCTGTAATCTCCTTCAGCCCCACAACCCCAGAGATATCTGCACTCCTCTAATTCTGCCCTCTTGAGTATCCCTGATTATAATCAGCTGGCCGTACCTTCTGTTGCCTAGGCCCTAAGCTCTGGAATTCCATCGCTAAAGCTCTCCACCTCTCTTTCCTCCTTTAAGATGCTCCTTAAAACCTACCTCTTTGACCAAGCTTTGGGTCACCTGCCCTAATTTCTCCTTATGTGGCTCGGTGTCAATTGTTGCCTGATTACACTCCTGTGAAGCACCTTGGGACGTTTTACTACTTTAAAGGGCTATATAAATACAAGTTGTTGTTGTTGTTGGATTGGAAGGTAAAAAATAGCCCTATTGTTCAAGAAAGGAATGAGAGAGAAAACAGGGAACTATAGGCCAGTTAGCCTGTCATCAGCTGTCGGGAAAATACTAACATCTATTATTGGCGGTAACCGAGAACTTAGAAAATCATAATACAATTAGACAGAGTCAACATGGTTTTATGAAAGGCAAATAGTGTTTGACAAATCAATTAGAATTTTTTGAGGGTATAACTGACAGGTTAGATAAGGGGGATCCAGTGGATGTAGTATATTTGAATTTTCAGAAGGCATTCGATAAGGTGCCACACAAGAGGTTGTAACACAAGATTGGGGCTCATGGGATTGGGGGTTATATACTAGCATGGATTGAGGAGAGAAATTAGTAAATGTTGTTATTCAGAGGGATTTGGTTGTCCTTGTACACAAATCACAGAAAGTTAACATGCAGATACAGCAAGCAATTAGGAAAACAAATGGTGTGTTAGCATTTATTGCAAGTTGATCAGAGTACAAGAGTAAGAAAGTCTTGTTGCAATTATATAGGGCTCTGATGAGACCACACCTGGAGTATTGTGTACAGTTTTGGTCTCCTTACCTAAGGAATGATAAACTTGCATTAGAGGAGTGCAGCGAAGGTTCACGAGACTGATTCCTGGGATGGGGGATTGTCTTATTAGGAGAGATTGAGTAGACTCGGCCTATATTCCCTAGAATTTAGAAGAATGAGAGGTGATCTAATTGAAACATATAAAATTCTTAAGGGGCTTGACAGGATAGATGCTGGGAGGATGTTTCCCCTGGCTGGGGAATCTAAAACTAGGGATCATAGTCCCAGAATATGGGTCGGCCATTTAGGGCTGAGATGAGGAGAAATTTCTTCACTCAGAGGGTTGTGAATCTTTGGAATTCTCTATCTCAGAGGACTGTGGAAGCTCAGTCGTTGAGTATATTCAAGATTGAGAGCGATAGATTTTTGGGCACGAAGGGAATCAAGTGATATGGGGATATAGGGAAAGAGAAGCTAATGTAGAAGATCAGCCATGATCTTATTGAATGGCGGAGCAGGCTCGAGGGGCCGTATGATCTGCTGCTGCTCCTATTTCTTATGTTCTTATGTTCTGACAGGTGAGGAGAGGCGGCGCTGGTGGGCCAGTTCGGAGAGGGAAAGTCCACCTGCTCAACGTAATTCCCCAATTAGGGGAATATATAAATTTAAAAGTCTTGGGTTTGGTGGCCATGTGCTGTCCACAAACCTTCACTTCCTTTCCTCACTATTTTTGCCAATGCTTTTATGCCAACATTTAATATTGAAACTTCCTATGTAAACATATATAATCACGTTTCCCTATGTAAACCGTTGCCTTTTCTGGTTTGTTGATGAAACAATCGAATCACTCAAAATGCTTCTTGACAAATTAAGTCTGGCATTTTACCTGATAACTGAAATGTGTAATCGCCAAAATAATTTTAAAACAGAATGTCAAAAATCAAAAAAAGATACATTTCAAAAAACATGTAATTTGCTGATATTAAATGGTTCATTGGCTTACCAAGAACTCCAGTAACTGCAAGAACAGGGTAGTAAATGTCTTCTACCTGATGGAGTATTGTTGGTTCACGCATTTTCTGTGAGACGTGATGGTTTCTGTTGGTGCCGGAGGGAACAGCTCTGCCTGATTACACGATACATCGAGAGGGGCCTTGTATTTATACAGGAGGGAAATCTCCAGTGAGATCACTCAGTTACATCATTATTCATATTAATTACAGTTCATTGAACAAACAAGTGGAGACAATCATGTGGAAACTCACCTGCTTATCACGGAATAAAATATAATTAACTGGAGCTTAAATGGTGTCAAAGCAAATATTCCATAGAAAATATAGTTGAATGTGACCCTGTTAGAGGAGTATCATTGATCCATCAAACATAGAGAGTTTCATCTGAGGTTTTGAAGTTTCTATGGGCCATGTCCTTTCAATTCAATATTAAATGTCAGTAATTTTTAGACAGTTTTTAGACAATTTGCCTCATGTACTTGACACGGACAGATTAAAAAAACCCTCCTTATTTTCTGTGCTTTGCAAATCGAGGAGCTTCGGTATTAAAGATATAAACTTCTTGTAAGCTCATTGTGTATTGAGCTCAGTAATGATAAAGGCCTATACATTGTAGATGGTGATACCTGTGGACACCTGTGTGTTGGAATAACAGCTTGTATTTGTACACCACCTATAACAGAACACTGTCCCAAGGTGTCTCACACAGACATAAAGAAGATGGCCAAAGAGATGGGCTTGAAAGAGGGTCCATGCCTTTGTCTCTTATCTTAATGGCGAGAAACTGGAAAGTACTGCAGTACAAAGGGATCTGGGGGTCCTAGTGCAAGAAAATCAAAAAGTTAGTATGCAGGTGCAGCAGGTGATCAAGAAGGCCAACGGAATGTTGGCTTTTATTGCTAGGGGGATAGATTATAAAAACAGGGAGGTATTGCTGCAGTTATATAAGGTATTGGTGAGACCGCACCTGGAATACTGCATACAGTTTTGGTGTCCATACTTAAGAAAAGACATACTTGCTCTCGAGGCAGTACAAAGAAGGTTCACTCGGTTAATCCCGGGGATGAGGGGGTGGACATATGAGGAGATTTTGAGTAGATTGGGACTCTACTCATTGGAGTTCAGAAGAGTGAGAGGCGATCTTATTGAAACATATAAGATTGTGAAGGGGCTTGATCGGGTGGATGCGGTAAGGATGTTCCCAAGGATGGGTGAAACTAGAACTAGGGGGCATAATCTTAGAATAAGGGGCTGCTCTTTCAAAACTGAGATGAGGAGAAACTTCTTCACTCAGAGGGTAGTAGGTCTGTGGAATTTGCTGCCCCAGGAAGCTGTGGAAGCTACATCATTAAATAAATTTAAAACAGAAATAGACAGTTTCCTAGAAGTAAAGGGAATTAGGGGTTATGGGGAGTGGGCAGGAAATTGGACATGAGGCTGAGTTCGGATCGGTCGAGGCCCTGTGTGTGGTGGAGCGGGCCCAGGGGCTGAGTGGCCGGGTCCTGCTCCTACTTCTTGTGTTCTTTAGATTTGAGGTGAGGATCAGATCAGCCATGATCTTATTGAATGGCGGAGCAGGCTCGAGGGGCCGATTGGCCTACTCCTGCTCCTATTTCTTATGTTCTTATGTTCTTCCAGACTCAGTTATTCCAATGCTCCCCCAACCGACCTCCCGTCCTCCACATTCTACAAACATCAGCTCATCCTAAACTCTGCAGCCCGTCTCCTGACCGCACCAAGTCCCAGGCACCTGTTGACCTACATTGGCCTCTGGTCCTCCGATGGCTCAAATTGAAAATGATCACCCCCCATGTTTAAATCCCTTTACAGATTCACCAGTCCCTATCTCTGTAATCTCATACAACCCTCCCAGCCCACCCCAGAATTGTCCTTTTCTCTGACTCTGGTCTTTTGTGCACCCCTCTCCCTTTGAACCACCATTGGTGGCCGAGCCTTCAGTTCCCATTCCCCACACTCTGGAATTCCTTCCCTTAACCCCTCCGCCTCTCTACCTCCCTCTCCTCTTTTGCACCTTCCTGAAAATCCCCCTCTTTGACCAAGATGTTAATCACTCCTCTGAATTTCTCCTTCTTTAACTCAGGTTCAGTTTTTTCCTGATTACTCCTCTGTAAAGCAACTTGGGATGTTTTTCTATGTTAACGGTGCTATATAAATGCAGTTGTTGTGGTGATTGTTGTTATATGAGGTGTCTGCCTTGGCTCAGTTGTAACACTCTCATCTCTCAATCAGAAGGTTGTGGCTTCAAACCCCACTTTAGAACTTGAGCATAAAATCAAGGCTTGTACTGCTGTGCAGTACTGAGGGAGTGCTGCAGTGCCGGAGGTGCCGTCTTTCAGATGAGATGAGAAACCGAGCCCCCGTCTGCCCCCTCAGGTGTGTGTAAAAGAACCCACGGCATTTTATGAAGAGGAGCAGGGAGTTAAAGGAAAGCACTTGCATTTATACGGCATATTTGGGGAATCAAGAGGTCAGCCACTTGCCGCAGCATACTCAGCCTCTGACCAGATCTAGTAGCCACGGCATTTATATGGCTGGTCCAGTTAATTTCTGGTCAATGGTGACCCCCAGGATGTTGATAGTGATGGATTCAGTGATGCTAATGCCATTGAATATCGACGTGGTTATGTTCTCTCATGTTGGAGATGGTCATTGCCTGGCACTTGTGTGGCGTAAATGTTATTTGCCACTTATAAGCTCAAGTCTAGATTTTATCTAGGTCTTCCTGCATGTGGGCTGATGATAGTTGGGCCTTGGACAGTGCCCTGAGGAACTCCTACAGCGATGTCCTGGGGCTGAGATGATTAGCCTCCAACAACCACCACCATCTTCCTTTGTGCGAGGTATGACTCCAGCCAGTGGAGATTTTTCCCCCTGATTCCCATTGACTTCAGTTTTACTCGGGCTCCTTGGTACCATACTCAGTCAAATGGTGCCTTGATGTAAAGGGCAGTCACTCTCACTTCAGCTCTGGAATTCAGCTCCTTTGTCCATGTTTGGACCAAGCTGTAATGAGGTCTGGAGCTGAGTGGTCCTGGCGGAACCCAAACTTGGCATCGGTGAGTAAGTGCCGCTTGATAGCACTGTTGACGACACCTTCCATCACTTTGCTGATGATTGAGAGTAGACTGATGGGACGGTAATTGGCCAGATTGGTTTTGTCCTGTTTTTGTGGACAAGATATACCTGGGCAGTTTTCCACATTGTCGGGTAGATGCTAGTGCTCTAACTGTACTGAACAGCTTGGCTGGAGGCCCGGCTAGTTCTGGAGAGTAAGTCTTCAGCACTACAGCCGGGGCCCATAGCCTTTGCTGTATCCAGTGCGCTCAGCTGTTTCTTGAAATCACGTGCAGTGAATCGAATTGGCTGTAGACTAGCATCTGTGATGGTGGGGACCTCAGGCGGAGGCCGAGATGGATCATCCACTCGGCACTTCTGGCTGAAGATGGTTGCAAACGCTTCAGCCTTGTCTTTGCATTTGTGTGCTGGGCTCTACCATCGTTGAGGATGGGGATGTTGATGGAGCCTCCTCCTCCAGTTAGTTGTTTAATTGTTCACCAGTATTTGTGATTGGATATGGCAGGACTGCAGAGCTTTGATCTGATATGTTAGTTGTGGGATCGCTTAGCTCTGTCTATAGCATGCTGCTTCCGCTATTTAGTATGCATGTAGTCCTGTGTTGCATCTTCACCTCATTTTCAGGAACACCTGGTGCTGCTCCTGGCGAGCTCTTCTACACTCCTCATTGAACCAGGGTTGGTCCCCTGGTTTGATGGTAATGGCTGAGTGAGGGATATGCCAGGCCATGAGGTTTACAGAGTGTGGTGGAATACAATTCTGCTGCTGATGGCCACAGCGCCTCATGGATGCCCAGTTTTGAGCTGCGAGATCTGTTCTGAATCTATTCCATTTCGCACGGTGGTAGTGCCACACAACACGAGGGAAGGTGTCCTCAGTGCGAAGACAGGACTTTGTCTCCACAAGGACTGTGCGGTGGGCACTCCTACCAATACTGTCTTGGACAGATGCATCTGTGACAGGTAGATTGATGAGGACGATGTCACGTAGGTTTTGCCATCGTGTTGGTTCTCTCACCACCTGCCGCAAGCCCAGTCTGTCATTCAGTTCAGTTTGGCCAGCTCGGTCAGTTGTGGCGAGGGACGTTAAACCGAGTCTGCCCTCTCAGGTAGACATAAAAGATCCCATGGCACTATCCCATCCTCCTCCTCCTCCTCCTCCGCCCGTCGCCGCTGCGATGCGGTTGCTATGGCGGTTGCTATGCAGATGGCGAGCAGCGCGCATGCGCGTCTCCTCAGGAGGTCCGAGGGGGCGGGGCCTGAATCATCAAAAAAGCCTCTTAAAGGGACAGTCCACCCGAGAGCCCCGCCATATCTACACGCTGGATGGAATAGGAAAGATCCTCTCCCCTCTTTCCCTGCCCGATACTTGCTTAAAAATCTGTTACATCGCTAACTTCCTCCAGTTCTGACGAAGGGTCATCGACCTGAAACGGTAACTCTGTTTCTCTCTCCACAGATGCTGCCTGACCTGCTGAGTATTTCCAGCATTTTCTGTTTTTATTTCAGATTTCCAGCATCCACAGTTTTTTTGCTTTTGTATTCGATGTTATGCTAGAACTGTATAAAACACTAGTTAGGCCACTGCGTACAGTTCTGGTCACCACATTACAGAAAAGATGTGATCGCGTTAGAGAGGGTACAGAGGAGATTTACGAGGATGTTGCCAGGACTGGAGAATTTTAGCTATGAGGAAAGATTGGAAAGGCTGGGGAAGTTGGGTGGTCAGCAGTTTGGTGGGAATAGGCTCGAGGGAGCAGGAAGTGGGTCTCATGGACAAGATGAGTGTGGAGAGGTCAAGAAGGGAGATCGGAGAGAAGTCCATGAGCTCCTCGCACTTGTTGTTGGAGGTGAGTGTGGAGGAGACAGGGGAAAGGGGTTTAAGAAGACGGTTAGCAGTAGAGAATAGAAGCCAGAATGATCCTGGAATAGTGAGCAGGTTTGTCAGACGAGAGCAGGACCTGATACTGCTTTATGTAGTCCAGCCAGATCTGGTGGTGAAAGGCTAAACCAGTTGTCCGCCATATCTGTTCAAGTCTGCGTCCCTTGGGCTTGAGGGAGCGAAGCTGAGGGCCGTACCAGGGGGATCGGCCAGGGTGAGGAGGGCACGCTGGGCCGCATGGCCTCCTTCTGTGCTGTAAAGTTCTTTGATTCTATAACTCAATGAAGTAGCTGTGAGGGCTGGCCGTTCTGGCGAGCCAGGCCCCACTCTATAGAGGGCTGCATGGCACCAATTTGTGGCAGTGGTTGTGAACCTCAGAAAGATCTGTAAAAACACCCAGGAAACTTCTGTCTGCTGGGGGAGTGAGGCCTCCACATTGAGCAGCCTCCCACCTTGTTCTGACTCTAAAAAACCACCACACCAGGCCAACCCAACAATTGACTAATGGCCCCTTCAAATATGTAACTCCACGAACGGGCATTGCAAGATCATGTGGGGAGCAGTATCTGTTTCTCTGAGGCTGAATTTGATAAATCCACAGCATTGACTATTTTGTATTATTTGTGCTGCAAGTTGGTTTAGTGAGGCGAACTTCATTCATCGGTTCCCCCCACCCCACCCGGCTCCTGTTCCTCCCCCCGACTCCAGTTCCCCTCCCCCCACCGGCTCCTGCTCCACACCCCGGCTGCACGGCGGAGGGCACAGCGCAGAGGGCCCAGGGTGGAAGACCCAGAGGAGAGGGTCCCAGGCGGAGGGCCCAGCACCGAGGTCCCCAGGCGGAGGCCCCAGGGTGGAGAGCCAGTGGGGAGGTTCCCAGGCGGAGGGCCCAGGGTGGAGTTTCCGCGGGGAGGTCCCCAGGCGGAGGGCCCAGGGCGGAGGGCCGATCAAGGAAGTCCCCAGGCGCAGGGCCCAGTGTGGAGGGCTTGCGGGGAGGTCCCCAGGGTGGAGGGCCCAGGGCGGAGGGCCCAGGGCGGAGACCCCAGGGCGGAGGTCTCGCGGGGATGTCCCCAGGGTGGAAGGCCCAGGGCGGAGGCCCCAGGGTGGAGGGCCGAGCGAGGAAGGCCCAGCGTGGTGCTAATGTTCGGTTGGTGATGTACTGTACGCGGTGTGTGTCGCTCTTGCGGTGAAGTTACGGCAGTGGAGTGGGACACCACACGACGGCCAGAGGGCGCACCTGAGTCACGTGATCGGACACTTTTAATCTGTGAATCAGGGTTCTGTGACGTACAGAGGAGCCTGATCACCATTTTAGGGCAGTACTGGGCGTAACGTGCCCCCCGCTCCCGACCTTCCTCCTTCCAGCCCAGAGGCTGGCTGGGCTGCCCCAGAGCCTCCATAGCCCGCCTGCCCTGCACTGACGAGGCCCGAAACCCACCCGCAGGCAAATCCCAGGACAGTTTGGGAAGTATGTCTATAAATGAAGTAGCACAGGTGATCCAGCATGGAATTGCATGGAGTGAGGGGAAGGATCTGTCTCTAATATCAGGGTTATGTGTGTGAGTGAGTGTGAGTGTGTGTGAGTGTGTGTGTGTGGGTGTGAATGTGTGAGTGTGTGAGTGAGAGAGTGAGTGTGTGTGTGTGCGTGTGAATGTGTGAGTGTGTGAGTGAGAGGGTATGTCTGTGTGTGTGAGTGTGAGGGTGAGGGTACGTATGAGTGTGAGAGCGAGAGTTTGTGTGTGTGTGTGAGAGTGTGAGTGTGTGTGTAAGTGTGAAGGTTAGGGTGTGTGTGTGTGAGGGTGTGTGTGTGTGGTGTGAGTGTGAGTGTGAAGGTGAGTGTGAGGTTGTGTGTGTGTGAGAGTGAGTGTGTGAGTGTGTGAGTATGTGTACACACTCCCGGTCACACAGGAAGATAGATCGATAGTTGTAACAACAGGATATCTATTTATTTACAATTTATAAATTTACAAATTTACAATTTATGGTGAATATTTGCAGCGTTTGATGCTAAGAAGAGGAGATGGAGGAGGGTCGGGGCCTGTGTTTTTAGGCTTCATTCTGATGGCGACAGCAGCAGTTCCTGAGGCAGCGGTTCCACCAGGTGAGCCTCCGCGTGGGTCTTGCTGTGTTGTGTGAGTCCAGAATGGTGATACTACGCAGGACTGAAAGTTTCACCTGCTCATAAGGAATTGATTGCAGTTGAAGCCTCAGCATGCCAATTATCTCTGAGACCTGGTCCCCAAGTTCACTGCCTCGTCTTTTAAAGGTAGTTTGTACGAGAAACAGCGGTTGCAGTGGAACAGCTGGGGTGTTGGTTGGACAGTCCTTTGAAGACCATGAAGAGTAAGTTGCCCAGCTGGTCATGGGGCAAACATTTGGAAATTACCTCTGTGATTAGAGAACATGATTGAAAGAGGACTGAAGTGTCAGGGTTAACGAGCTGTTCTCTGACTCTTTTCAGTGCCTCTAACTGCTCCGTTTGCTGAGCCAGATTGGTGCCTTCACACGACAAATGAATGGCCAGGATTATATACAGTGTCCAGGGCCTTCTGTCGAACAGGAAGCGATGGGTCTGCACAACGCAGCATCAGTCGTCCAATCAGAGTCCCCGTGTTATTTCCAGGCACTACATTATAAACATTGAGCTTCCTCCAGTAAAGTTTTAGCAGCTCTAAGGTCATTTCCATGGCTCTCTCTCGTTCATAGTCTTTTGCTGAACTGATCCAGGCCTCTGCATGATTGAAAATGGCCTCCAGTCCTTGAGGGGACAGGTCCTGAAGTAATATTTGCTTCAGCAGATTTTGCAGTGACTCTGTGGTTTGGGTATAAAATGTGGCCGACTCCTTTGTATTATCATTTGTGTCCTCGTCATTGTTCAGGTCTGGAGGTACCAAGCCAAAAGTACTGGTCAGGCAGGTTTGAATCAATTGGCAGGTGTCAGCTTGGTTTGATTCACTGTGTAGTTTCACGAGATGCGTGCAGGCGTCCACGGCTAACTGTCGAACAGGGCTCTGCAGCAGCTCGGGTGGCTCGGCCTCAATAAGATCCTGCATGTATGTGAGCAGCACCCTGTTTCTAATAAAGCTGGTGGGAAGTCTCCAGCGATTGATATATAGGGATCTGGCTATCTGAGTCACGGTCTGTATTAGGCTGAGCTTGAGTGTGAGATCCCTGGATTCAGCCTTTATCACCTGCCCACTTGTAATTAAATGACTAACAGGTGGCAGAATATGGCTCTCGATTGTGAACAGCAGTTCGTCAGGTGCACAGACTGCCATGTTCCCATAGCACAGAACCAGTGTGCTCTTGACTTTATCCGATTCCTCATCAGCCTTGACCCTAAATCTGTGGGAGTTAGCAAACTCCTCCAGGCTACTGAGCGTATCATCAAAATGTGCCATGGCACAGAAACCAATGGCGAGGGCTGCTCCCTCTCGCTCCGCACTCTCACTGTGCTGCACACTCAGTAGCATTTGGTGAAGCTCCTCCCTTACGTTCTTAGTGCGGGTCTGGTGGAGCACTGACACAAGAGATTTATATAGAAAGCCCTTCTCTTGTGGGGAATGATGGTTGGTGTTGAGTTGTTTTGCCATTTCATCAGCCAGCTGACATGTCCACTCCTCGTCATCAATCGTATTTAAAGCTAGGCACAAGACCGCCAATAGTTTATTCTCCCATTCCGATTGGGATTGCGACTCCTCGGAATTTTCCAGTAAATGGTCAACTAATGGTGCCAGCTCGTCTTCCCACCACCTCACTGATTGTGAGTGGACATTGAGACTCAGGACTTTCAGTAGACTCAGTGCCGCAGCTCCTCGGCCTCCTCCCTGATATGGGCAACAAGACACAACGAGGAGCCGGGTCAGCAGTGCCTGGGCTTTAGGGAGATTGGCATCTTCATTGTAAGTAAGGGAAAAGCTTTCACTACCAGCTCGCAGTTTCTTTTTCCCAATATGTGCAGAACAACTGCAGATTATTGTTAAAGCCTTGGTGTACTGGGTCATAGTGACAAACTCCAGTAAGGATGGCCAAAGGACATCCTCCATCTTCGGTGCAGTTGTGATCAAACACATCACTCTTTCACACAGTGTAACTAATTCTTCACCTGTTCCTGGGTCTGGCTGATGATTGGGTGGTACCAGGGTCCCTGAATCAGCAGGTGCAGCACACTGTTGGATGAGGAATTGCACCATTGCCTTTCCTCCCTCTGGCTCAAGGTAACCTTGCTCGGCCATGACACATATTACCTGGGCAATGAGCTTCTTCTCCTGATTGCTGCTCTTATCTAGAAGGACTGGTTTTATTGCAGCCACAATCTGAGCCTTCTTCCTCTCCAAGTGTGATGAGACCGATGTGATGAGGTGCTTTAGTACAGTCAGTGTTCCTACTCTCATTTGTTGGTCAGCGTTCTCGAACTGCGATAAGAGAAATTCGACCATTTTCTCTGCATAAGCTGGGGCCAGAACTCTGATACAGCGAAGGATCTCAGTCTGGTTCTTCACAGCAAGATCATCAGTAGACCCCAGCGAATCACAAATCTGCTGGTGGAGCTTGTTAAGAAGGATGTCCATTTGTGTATTTTGCCCGAGACACTTTATCTCTGTCACAACATCCATCTCATGCAGAAATGCACAGTTTGGACCACTTTGCTGTATTTTGTCCAGCCCTGGGTTTCTGTGTTGTCATGGTTTTCATTGTGAGGCCAGGTTACATAACCCCTCAGTTGTGATGTGGCCCTGGGTCATGTGCCCATATAAGTCCTGCCAGCTCTTTGTGGCACTTTAAGGTGGGTGGTGGGGGTTAAGGCCCAGACCTGAGATACAGACCATACGGACAAGGCAACATTCTCAACCTTTGGCAGCCATATTGGATTGAGCAGCTGTTTGTTCTCAATAAAGAACCCACCGCACCACAAACAATCAAAGTACTTGTGACAAAAGATGTAGAAATGGGAGTGTAGGGCAGACATTTCTAGCAGAATTGCCCCAAATTGAGATCTTCATGTGTCAGGGATTGAAGCTGCAAAATGATGTCATCAGGAAGTTGTTGTGACATCATAGAAATTTACAGCATGGGAGGAGGCCATTCGGCCTATCGTGTCCGTGCCGGTCGACAAAGAGCTATCCAGCCTACTCCCACTGCCAGCTCTTGGTCCGTAGCCTTGTAGGCACGGCTCCTCAAGTGCACATCCAAGTTCTTTTTGAATGTGGTGAGAGTTTCTGCCTCTACCACCCTTTCAGGCAGTGAGTTCCAGACCCCCATCACCCTCTGGGTGAAAAAATTTCCCCTCAAATCCCCTCTAAACCTCCGACCATTTACTTTAATCTACGTCCCTGGTTTTAGACCCCTCTGCCAAGGGAAACAGTTCCTTCCTATCCACTCTATCTCGGCCCCTCATCATTTTATACACCTCAAATAGGTCTCCCCTCAGCCTCCTCTGTTCCAAAGAAAACCACCCCAGCCTATCCAATCTTTCCGCATTGCTAAAGATCTCTGGTCCAGGCAACATCATCGTAAATCTCCTCTGTACCCTCTCTAGTGCAATCACATCCTTCCTGTAATGTGGTGAACAGAACTGCATGCAATACTCTAGCTGAGGCCTAACTAGTGTTTTATACAGTTCAAGCATAACCTCCCTGCTCTTATATTCTATGCTTTGGCTAACAAAGGCAAGTATCCCGTATGCCTTCTTAACCACCTTATCTACCTGTCCTGCTACCTTCAGGGATCTGTGGACATGCACTCCAAGGTCCCTCTGTTCCTCTGCACTTCTCAGTGTCCCACCATTTATTGTGTATTCCCTTGCCTTGTTAGCCCTCCTCAAATGTATTACCTCACACTTGACCGGATTGAATTCCATTTGGCACTGTTCTGCCCACCTGACCAGTCCACTGATATCTTCCTGCAGTCTGCAGCTTTCTTCTTCATTATCCACCACACGGCCAATTTTTGCATCGACTGCAAACTTCTTAATCATACCCCCTACATTTAAGTCCAAATCATTGATATATATCACAAAAAGCAAGGGACCTAGAACTGAGCCCTGCGGAACCCCACTAGAAACAGCCTTCCAGTCACAAAAACACCCATCGATCATAACCCTTTGCTTCCTACTTCTGAGCCAAATTGGGATCCAACTTACCACTTTGCCTTGGATCCGATGGGCTTTTACTTTCGTGTCCAGTGTGCCATGTGGGACATTATCAAAAGCCTTGCTAAAATCCATACATACAAATCAAACACACAATCCCCATCGACCCTCCTTGTTACCTTTCTCAAAAAATTCAATCAAGTTAGTCAGTCATGACCTCCCCTTAACAAATCCATGTCCTTGATTAATCCGTGTCTTTCTAAATGAAGATTTATCCTGTCCCTCAGAATTTTTTCCAATAATTTTCCCACCACCGAGGTTAGGCTGACTGGCCTGTAATTATTCGGTCTATCCCTTTCTCCTTTTTTAAACAACTGTACGACGTTCACAGTCCTCCAGTCCACCAGCACCACACCTGTAGCCAGAGGAGTGGTCCATTGTGACATCAGAGCGGCCCATTGTGACATCAGAGCGGTCCATTGTGACATCAGAGCGGTCCGTTGTGACATTTGTTCCACTCTTCTCTCCTTTAAAATCCTTGTTGTCTGTTGCCTACAACCCCAGATTTCTCACCCACATATCCTCCCTGCTTTCCTCCTTCAGCCTCTGCACTCAGTGACTCCTCATCCTCGCTCATTTCAATCTGCACCTCAACTCCCCTCATCCTTTCTCCTCCGATTTTACTGTCAGCAAGCAGAGGGGTTCTGGGTGAATGGGACTTGGTGCGAGTTTGGACACAAGCAGCTGAGTTTTGGATGACCTCAGGTTTACGTTGGGTAGAACGCGGGAGGCCAGCCATGAGTGCAATCGAATAGTCAAGTCTAGAGGGTCAAAGGCATGGATGAGGGTTTCAACAACAGATGAGCTGAGGCAGGGGTGGAGTTGGGCAATGTCACGGTGGTGGAAATAGGCTGTCTTAGTTATGGCGTGGATATGTGGCCAAAAGCTAATTTCCAGGTCAAATATGACACCAAGGTTCCGAAGAGTCTGGTTCAGCCTCAGACAGATGCTATAGAGAGGGATGGAGTCAATGGCTGGAGAACGGAGTTTGTGGTGGGGACCGAAGACAATGGCTTCAATCTGCCCAATATTTAGTTGGTGGAAATTTCTGCTCATCGAGTACTCGATGTTAGACAAGCCGTCTGACAACTTAGAGCCAGTCGAGGGTGGAGAGAAGTGGTGGTGAGGTAGAGCTGGGTGTCATCAGCGTACATGTGGAAACTGACGCTGTGGTTTCAGATGATGTCGCCGAGGGGCAGCATGTAGATGAGATAGATACTAGAGGGACACCAGAGGTAATGATCCTGGACTGGGAAGAGAAACCATTGCAGGTGGTTCTCTGGCTATGATTAGATAGATAAGAATGGAACCAGGCGGGTGCAGTCCCACCCAGCTGGACGACGGTGGGGAGTCGTTGGAGGAGGATGGAGTGGTCAATCGTCTCAAAGGCTGCAGACAGGTCGAGAAGGACGAGGAGGGATCGTTTACCTTTGTCACAGTCACTTATCATTTGTGACTTTGAATCAGAGCCATTTCAGTACTGTGGCAGGTGTGGAAACCTGATTGGAGGGATTCAGACATGGAGTTCTGGTAAAGATGGGCACAGATTTGGGATACGACAACACGTTCAAGGACTTTGGAGAGGAAAGGGAGTTTGGAGATGGCGTGGTACTATGCTAGGACGGAGGGGGTCAAGGGTTGGTTTTTTGAGGAAAGGGGTGATGATGGCAGATTTGAAGGAGAGAGAACTGTTAACAATATCAGCTAACATGGGAGCCAGAAAAGGAAAGTTTTGTGGTCTGCAGTCTGGTGGGAATAGGGTCGAGGGAGCAGGAAGTGGGACACATGGACAAGATGAGCTCAGAGAGGGCATGAGGAGCGATCAGAGAGAAACTGGAGGAAGATGTGAATTCAGGGCTAGGGCAGTGGTGAACCTTAGAGGAAGTTTGGCCCGGTGAGCTAGGGGAAGGAAGGGAAGTCACAGAGGCAGATGATCGGATGGTCTCAATCTTAGAGACAAATAAGCCCATGAACTCCTCGCACTTGTTGGAGGTGAGGGTGGAGGAGACAGGGGAGAGGAGTTTAAGAAGACGGTTAGCAGTAGAGAAAAGAAGCCGAGGGTTATCTTTGCATTCCAGAATGATCCTGGAATAGTGAGCAGTTTTGTCAGTGGAGAGCAGGACCCGATACTGCCTTATGTGGTCCAGCCAGATCTGGCAGTGATTGGCTAAACCAGTTGTCCGCTATATGCGTTCAAGCATGCGTCCCTTGGACTTAAGGGAGTGGCGATGAAGGCCGCACCAGGGGAAACGGCCAGGGTGAGAGAGAGTTATGGTTTAAATAGGGACTAGGGCATCAAAGGTGGTGGTGAGGTTGTTGTGGAGCAGATCGGTAGCTGCAGAACTGCCGCCCATGCTGAGGTGGTGCAGTCTACAGCCGGGCCTTCCAGGCCCAGAGCTGGTCGAGGGCATCCTGCAAGGTCAGCTGAAGTCTCCCACACGGACACTCAGCATTCTTCCACCAGCTGTGCTGCAGACTCTGGGCCAACACTTCGTAGGAGCACTAGAGTAGGCAAAGGCACAGTAACGAGAGGCACTACGAGATTGTACAAGAGAGAATAAGTAATAATGTTGCTGTAAATATGTGTTCACTGATTATTGATAAATTTATTAATTCAGTTTGTGGTGTCTCTCATTTTAGCTTTGCACTGTGATATGGGCTGTGACAGGGATGGAATGATGGGGATATGGTGAGCAACGGGGATCTGGGGTTTAATTTATTGAAACCGCAGTCTGATGAGGCGGTCACGAACCGTCCTTCCAGAAGGCCAATTGAGTGGCTGCCTCCTCCCTCACTACTGTTCCTCCTCCTCCTCCTCCTCCTTCTCATCTTCATCTTCATCTTCCTTCTCGTCCTCCTCCTCCTCCGCATGAGGAGAGATTGGGTCGATTAGGCTTATATTCGCTAGAGTTTAGAAGAATGAGAGGGGATCTCATTGAAACTTATAAAATTCTAACAGGACTAGACAGACTAGATGCAGGAAGGATGTTCCCGATGGTGGGGGAGTCCAGAACCAGGGGTCACAGTCTAAGGATAAGGGGTAAGCTATTTAGGACTGAGATGAGGAGGAATTTCTTCACCCAGAGAGTGGTGAACCTGTGGAATTCTCTACCACAGAAGGCAGTTCAGGCCAATTCATTAAATATATTCAAGAAGGAGTGAGATATATTTCTTAAGGCTAAAGGGTTCAAGGGATATGGGGAGAAAGCAGGGTCAGGGTACTGAATTTGGATGATCAGCCATGATCTCATTAAATGGCGGAACAGGCTCGAGGGGCCGAATGGCCTACTCCTGCTCCTATCTTCTATGTTTCTATGTTCCTCTCCTTCTTCCTCATCCTCATCCTGAGGCGGTCCCGCAATCCCTGGTGTCAAGGGCTGGGCCCTCATGATGGCCAAGTTGTGGTGCATGCAGCAGACAATGACGAAGTGGGCCACCTCCTCAGCCGAGTACTGGAGGGCTCCTTCCGAGCGGTCAAGGCAACGGAGCCATTTCAATGTTTCTCGCTGTCTCTGCTCCCTCCACCGTAGATCCTGGAGGGCGAGGTCGACTGCCAGTACAGACCCCATTAATGTAACTAAATGTAGCTCTTTGATATGTTGTGAGAATAAATGTAACTAATTCCTAGTAGCCACAACACTCCTGACACTAAACAACCTTTAAATGACGGAATTAAACTGTGGCACAATGTCAAACTGACAAGGAAGCAGTGAAACAGCACGAACAGGACAGCTGCGACTCATTACTCATGATCCCTTTAAGTAGCGCCCCTGGAGCCGGCATCCACCTGCTTGACGTCTTCTCTCCCTGTCACTGTCGGGGCGAGGCGCTAAGGCAGGGGGCGACAATGAATTGTGCAGATTGGGCGCCCAGTGAGCATTGCACGCCCTGTGACATCACGATCTGCCTGGCGCTGAGGTCCCCGGCGTTAACTCGTGGCGGCGGCGTTACGAGGGGAGGCGCATTTGGCGTCCATCGCTGGAGTCGCCGCGCCCCGGTGGTTCTGTATCAGCGCCCCATTAGCGCCCCCACCAGGCTCTAACTGGAGGCGCTAACCAACTGAATTTTTCTCCCTTGGGATTTTGCAAGTGCAGATGTAAGTGAGTTGGGAGAGAGTTTTTTCCAGGGGCGGTCACAAATGAAAGTAGGTGTTGGGGCAGGGAGGTGGGATGCGGGTGGTGAGAGATACAAGCAAAGCTCAGAGATGGCTTTATCTGTAATTGACATGATGGGTGTAGCGAGGCCACGAGAGATGGCAAGATCAAGGGGGTGGCCGTGAATATGTGTTGGAGAGTTTACAGGGAGGGAGAGATTAAGGGAGGATAGGAGCGCAGTGAAATCAGTGAAGAGAGAACATGATGAATTGAGACGGCGGCAGGAGAGAAGGAATGTTGAGAAGGGTTGGGGTAGGGATTCGGGAGGGCAGATTACCCGAGAGAGGAGAAATGAAAGGAGGCATGATGACAGGAGAGAGCAGTCAAGGAGGGGTGGGGAGAAAAGAAAAAGGGTGAGAAAAAAGTGGAAATAGAAGTGATCTGCTCGTGTCCGGAGTGGCAGCCAAAATGTGCACAGTCTGAGTCCTGCTATCGTGACTGACTCCTACCCCACCCGCGAAGGTTTCAACAAATAAGAAGTGATTTGGAATAAAAAAGGATTAACCTCTGTGGAAGGTAAGACGTTGCCTTTGGCAGGGCTGATCCAGTGGGTTACATAGAAACATAGAACAGTACAGCACAGTAGAGGCCCTTCGGCCCTCGATGTTGTGCCGAGCATTGTCCGAGACCAAGATCAAGCTATCACACTCCCTATCACTCTGGTGTGCTCCATGTGCTTATCCAATAACCGCTTGAAAGTTCCTAAAGTGTCCGACTCCACTATCACAGCAGGCAGTCCATTCCACACCCCAACCACTCTCTGAGTAAAGAATCTACCTCGGACATCCCTTCTATATCTCCCCCCATGCACCTTATAGTTATGCCCCCTTGTAACAGCTGCCTCTACCCGAGGAAATAGTCTCTGAACATCCACTCTATCTATCCCCCTCATCATCTTATAAACCTCTATTAAGCCGCCTCTCATCCTCCTCCGCTCTAAAGAGAAAAGCCCCAACTCCCTCAATCTTTCCTCATAAGACCTCCTCCCCAAACCAGGCAGCATCCTGGTAAATCTCCTTTGCACTCTTTCCAATGCTTCCACGTCCTTCCTATGGTGAGGTGACCAGAACTGCACACAATATTCCAAATGTGGTCTCACCAAGGTCCTGTACAGTTGCAGCATAACCTCACGGTTCTTAAACTCAAACCCTCTGTTAATAAACGCCAACACACCATAGGCCTTCTTTACTGCTCTATCCACTTGAGTGGCAACCTTCAGAGATCTGTGGATATGAACCCCCAGATCCCTCTGCTCCTCCACGTTCCTCAGAACCCTGCCGTTGACCCTGTAATCCTTATTCAAATTTGCCCTACCAAAATGAATCACCTCGCACTTATCAGGGTTAAATTCCATCTGCCATTTTTCGGCCCAGCTCTGCATCCTATCAATGTCTCTTTGCAGCTGACAACAGCCCTCCACCTCATCCACTGCTCCACCAATCTTGGTGTCATCAGCAAATTTACTGATCCACCCTTCAGTCCCCTCCTCCAAGTCATTGATAAAAATCACAAACAGCAGAGGACCCAGCACCGACCCCTGTGGCACACCGCTGGTAACTGGTCTCCAGTCCGAAAATGTTCCATCCACCACCACCCTCTGCCTTCTATGAGATAGCCAGTTACTTATCCAATCGGCCAAATTTCCCTCTATCCCACAACTCCTTACTTTCTTCATGAGCCGACCATGGGGAACCTTATCAAACGCCTTACTAAAATCCATGTATACGACATCAACTGCTCTACCTTCATCTACACACTTAGTTACCTGCTAAAAGAATTCAATCAAATTTGTTAGGCAAGACTTACCCTTCACGAATCCGTGTTGACTTTCCCTGATTAAGTTGCCCCTTTCCAAATGGTCATAAATCCTATCCCTCAGGACCTTTTCCATTATCTTACCAACCACCGAAGTAAGACTAACCGGCCTATAATTACCAGGGTCATTCCTATTTCCTTTCTTGAAGAGAGGAACAACATTCGCCACTCTCCAGTCCTCTGGCACCATTCCCGTGGACAGTGAGGTCCCAAAGATCAAAGCCAGAGGCTCTGCAATCTCCTCCCTTGCCTCCCAAAGAATCCTAGGATATATCCCATCTGGCCCAGGGGACTTATCGACTTATCGGGTTCTGGCAGAGGCTGAGAGGAGGCAACAGCCCTTGGGGTGGTTAAAGTCCAAACCCATTCTAAAATCACCCCCAGGGCCAGTGGGAATGGTAAGGCAGATCAGCTAGTCAAGAAGTTTGAGATTGCCCTAGAAGTGTGAGGGTCAGATGAGTAACGCTCAAAGTGATCCTGGGCCCAGAGTTAAAACGCTCTCTGGCCATGTCCCAGTATCCAGGGACTGTGGAGAGATTTTCAGATTGGTTACATTGCGCATTTCACTGGGATCAGAAAGGCAACCAGTGCGTCGCGGTTGTCCTTGACTGATATTCCAAATGAGGTGAAGTAGCAAACATCATAAATTGAAAAACTGGTTGGAGAGAAAAAGGATAAATGAGTCTGTGATATAATAAAGGAGAAAGGGAAAGATTCTGTCCCTTTTCTGCTGTTAAAGGCTGCGAGATTTCAGTCTGGTGTCTCTTTGAAAAGCCTGTGTGACTGTTTTGGTGCCGCTGGCTGTGGCTCCGCCCTCTCTTCCCTTTTGTGTAAGAATGTTACAAAGGATTTCTTTCACTGTGAAAGCTAACTTTCTCTTCAATTATATTACAGTCATTTGAAACATAAGAACATAAGAAATAGGAGCAGGAGCAGGCCATTCGGCCCCTCGAGCCTGCTCTGCCATTAATGAGATCATGGCTGATCCGATTTTGGCCTCAATTCCACTTTCCTGCCGCTCCCCATAACCCTTGACTCCCCTGTTGCTCAAAAATCTGTCTATCTCAGCCTTGAATATATTCAATGACTCAGCTTCCACAGCTCTCTGGGGTAAAGAATTCCAAAGATTCACGACCCTCTGAGAGAAGAAATTCCTCCTCATCTCCGTCTTAAATGGGCGACCCCTTCTTCTGAGACTATGCCCCCTCGTTCTAGATTCCCCGACGAGGGGAAACATCCTCTCACCATCCACCCTGTCCAACCCCCTCAGTATCTTATATGTTTCAATAGGATCACCTCTCATTCTTCCAAACTCCAATGAGTATAGGCCCAACCTGCTCAACCTTTGCTCATAAGACAACCCTTTCATCCCAGGCATCAACCTAGTGAACCTTCTCTGAACTGTCTCCAATGCAAGCATATCCCACCTTAAATAAGGAGACCACAACTTTACGCAGTACTCTAGGTGTGGTCTCACCAACGCCCTGTAGAGTTGTAGCAAGACTTCCCTACTTTTATACTCTATCCCCCTTGAAATAAAGGCCAACATTCCATTTGCCTTTGTAATTACTTGCTGCACCTGCATTTAAATTTTTATGTTTCATGTACAAGGACACCCAAATCCCTCTGTACCGCTGCATTCTGTAGTCTTTCTCCATTTAAATAATATTTTGTGGCGGATCGCCACCTAAAACGGGCATAATCCACTCTTCCATCTGTGGACAAATTTCCAGCACCTTCCCCTTTAAGGCACCTTACCTTTAAGGCAGAACGGGGCGGGGCCTCAGGTTTTACCCAGAGAATTCTGGGAGTTTTGCCAGAGAATTCTGGGAGCAGCTTGCTCAGCCATTTTGTGTGCCATGCAGTGAATAAAAGTTTCTTGTTTTCCACTTATGGATTCAGCCTCCATTCGTGTTTCGCGGCAGCCTCAACATTGGTGACCCCGACGCTCAGAACGTATTCCGAGCACTGCAATGGTGGACACGAATGCAGTTTCCGTGAAACTGCCGGAGTTTTGGGAAAACCAGCCCGAAGCCTGGTTTCTCCAAGCTGAATCTCGCATCTGGCTGCAAAATTTCACCACAGATGGGACGAAGTACGACTATAGAAACATAGAAACTAGGAGCAGGAGTAGGCCATTCGGCCTGTCGAGCCTGCTCCACCATTCAATACGATCATGGCTGATCATCCAAATCCAGTACCCTGTCCCTGCCCCCTCACACAGAATCCCCATCGAGCCTGCACCAACACATATCCCACCCTATCCCCGTAACCCCACGTATTTAATTCCCCCTAACATATCCCATCCTATCCCTGTAACCCCACATATTTAATCCCCCCCCTAACACTAAGGGTCAATTTATCATAGCCAAATCACCTAACCCGCACATTTTTGGACTGTGGGAGGAAACCGGAGCACCCGGAGGAAACCCACGCAGACACGGGGAGAATGTGCAAACTCCACACAGACAGTCACCCGAGGCCAGATTCGAACCCGGGTCTCTGGCGCTGTGAGGTACCAGTGCTAACCACTATGCCACCGTGTCACATCACTCCGTAGCGCCACAGTTTCCAAGGTTTGGACAACGCTGCAGAACCCACCAGAGGAAGGCAAGTACGCACACCTCAGGACAGCACTCCTTAAAAAATTTACGGCCTCGGCATATCAGCGAAACTGCCACCTCCTCGACCTTCCAGGCCTCAGTGATGCCTCACCGTCAGACCTCCTCTCCCACATGCTCTCCCTCACTGACGAGAGCCCACCCGGATCACTCTTCCGCACGCTGTTCATCCGCCAGCTCCCTCTCAGCATCCGCCCAGCGATCGTGGCGTCCGGCCTCACGAACCTGGAAGCCCTGGCCGATGAGGCCGACAAGCTGCTGTCCGCTCACTCCAGCCGCGACGTCACTCCGGACCAGGCAACCAATGCCTGGGCGCGCCCCTCACCATCCAGCACGCGGCCACAAGGGCCTGTCACCAGGCCCACGGGGCTTTCGCGCCCCACTAACCCGGGCCACTGTTACTACCACGCACGGTTCGGCGCCAGGGCACAACGGTGCACACCTCCCTGCTCTTTCAAGTCCGCCCCCGTTCCAGCCCCCGCGATGGCCGTGGGCCACGCGGGCTCCCTGCTGTTCGTCACGGATGACAAAACCGGCCGCCGGTTCTTGTGCGACACTGGGGCTCAGCACAGCATCATTCCGGGCTCCTCCCTCGACATCCAAAAGGGCGAACGAGGACCGGGGCTAGCTGCTGCTAACGGCTCGTCAATCCGGACGTACGGCACCCGGACAGTCACCCTCGACCTCGCTGGTCACCGCTACCGATGGGAGTTCATCACTGCCAAGGTGCTCTCCCCCCTCATCGGCGCAGATTTTCTGTGCGCCCACGGCCTACTGGTAGACATCCCTCATCACCGCCTCGTGGACATGAACACCATGTCCCCCATCCTGGGCACCATGGCCCCCCGTCAACCCACCGACATGGCGTCACAGTGCCACGCCCGGGCCACGGATGACTACTCGGCACTCCTGGCCGAATTCCCGGCCCTTACCAATCCGACCTTCTCCACGGAGGCCGCCAAACACTGGGTGGAACACTTCATCCCCACCACAGGCCCCCCAGTGTACGCCCACGCTCGCAGGCTGGACCCGGCCAAACTGGAGATCGCGCGGACCGAGTTTGCCACCATGGAACAGCTCGGCATCATCCGCCGCTCCAATAGTCCCTGGGCCTCCCCACTCCACATTGCCCCCAAACCAGGCGGAGGTTGGCGCCCCTGCGGGGATTACCGCCGCCTCAATGACGCCACCACCCCTGATCGGTACCCCGTGCTGCACATTCAGGACTTCTCGGCTAGACTGGCCGGCCGCTCAGTCTTTTCCAAGGTCGACCTGGTGCGCGGCTACCACCAAGTCCTCATCCACCCCGCGGACGTCCCCAAGACGGCCGTAATCACCCCCTTCGGCATGTTCGAGTTCCTGCGGATGCCCTTCGGCCTCAAAAACGCGGCCCAGGCATTCCAACGGCTCATGGACTCGGTCCTTCGGGACCTGAAGTTCCTGTTCGTCTACCTGGACGACATCCTGGTAGCCAGTTCCTCCAAGCAGGAACACCTCGAACACCTTCGCATCCTGTTCGGGTGCCTCAGCGACCATGGGCTCATCCTCAGCCCAGCCAAATGC
This sequence comes from Squalus acanthias, assembly GCA_030390025.1. Taxonomy (NCBI): domain Eukaryota; kingdom Metazoa; phylum Chordata; class Chondrichthyes; order Squaliformes; family Squalidae; genus Squalus; species Squalus acanthias. The sequence continues at coordinate 99,182,669 of CM059425.1, read as the reverse complement.
CAGTTCGGCCTGGACAAGATCGACTTCCTCGGCCACCACATCAACCATGCTGGGGCCATTCCCCTGCCCACCAAGGTGCAGGCTGTCCAACAATTTCCCCGCCCCACCACCATCAAAGGCCTCCAGGAGTTCCTCGGGATGGTGAATTTCTATAACCGCTTCATCCCCAAAGCGGCGTCCCTCATGAAGCCCCTGTATGAAGCCCTCCGGGGCAGGAGCAGCAAGATAGCGGTCGAATGGACGGCAGACGCGTCCGCCGCCTTCGATTCCACCAAGATCGCGCTCGCCAACGCCACCCTGCTCGTGCACCCACGGCCCAATGCCAGGGTAGCGCTCACCACGGACGCCTCCGACCACGCGGTCGGCGCCGTGTATGAGCAGTGGGTCAACGGCGCCTGGCAACCACTTGCCTTCTTCAGCCGCCAACTACCCCCCCCGGAGGTCAAGTACAGCACCTTCGACCGCGAGCTCCTCGCGCTGTTCCTGGCGGTCCGCCATTTCCGGTTTTTGCTTGAGGGCCACCCCTTCACTGCGTTTGTCGACCACAAGCCCCTGACATTCGCAATGGCAAAGACAACCGACCCCTGGTCCGCCAGGCAGCAGCGCCAGCTCGCGGCAGTGTCCAAGTTCACCACGGACATCCAACACGTCTCCGGCCGAGACAATGTGGTAGCCGACTGCCTCTCCCGCCCCGCCATCCATGCCGCACACCTAGCAGTCGCCTACGCTCAACTCGCAGCAGACCAGATCACCGACCCGGATCTGCTCTCCGCACCCACCAACCTACCAGGGCTACGCCTGGCCGACGTCGCCTGCGGCCCGACCGCAGTCACGGTCAAGTGCGACATATCCCTATGTCAACCTCGGCCAGTCGTCCCAGCGTCCTGGCGCCGCCGGGTATTCGACATTCTCCACAACCTCTCCCGCCCCAGCGCCCGCGCATCCATCAAATTGGTAGCCAACCGCTTTGTCTGGCGCGGCCTTCGCAAGGATGTGCGTACTTGGGCCAACTCCTGCCTATCCTGCCAACGGGCCAAGGTACAGCAACACACGAAAGCACCCCTCGAGGAGTTTACCGTCCCCTCGCGGAGATTCGACCACATCCACGTGGACATCGTCGGGCCCCTGCCGCCGTCGCAAGGCCACACGCACTTGCTGACCATCGTTGACCGCACCACACGCTGGCCTGAGGCAATTCCACTGACCTCTACCACCACCGCCGACATCGCCAGAGCCTTCGTCAGCACCTGGCTCGCACGGTTCGGCGTCTCCTCCGACATGACGTCAGACAGAGGTCCGCAATTTACCTCTGAACTCTGGACCGCCGTCGCACGCAATCTCGGGGTGACCATCCACCGCACCACAGCGTACCATCCCCAAGCCAACGGACTGTGTGAGCGGTTCCACAGATCCTTGAAGGCATCTCTTCGAGCCAGCCTCCAAGACGGCGCCTGGACCGACTGACTTCCGTGGGTCCTCCTCGGCCTGCGCACCGCGGTTAAAGAAGACCTCCACGCATCGGCAGCAGAGCTCGTGTACGGTCAGCTGCTGCGCGTACCCGGCGAGTTCCTGCCCACTGCCACGACACCCTGGTCAGCCGACCAGCAACGCCACGACTTCGCCTCACCGGCGCTGCAGTTCGCCCATTGCCCGACACGGCGAATCCACCTCACACGTCCCACTAAGCCTGCACCAGGCACGGTTTGTTTTCTTCCGGCACGACGCCCACCGCGGACCCCTTCAACCCCCGTACGACGGGCCCTACAAGGTGCTACAGGCTGGGGACAAATTTTTCACCCTGCAAGTGGGCGACAGGACCGAAAAAGTGTCGGTGGACCGACTCAAGCCAGCACACTCGGAGCCCGGGGAGCAGGTCCCTATATCTCGTCCACCTCCATGCGGCCGACCTGCCCTCAAGCCGGTTCACCCGGCTGCTCCACGCCCGGCCGTTCCACGTCCACCGGCATCCTACAAGAGCCGCTCCGGCCGGCCCATCAGACCGCCGCACCCTCTCGTCCACACCTCCTAAGCGGATTCTGGGGGGAGCTGTGTGGAGGATCGCCACCTAAAACGGGCATAATCCACTCTTCCGTCTGTGGACAAATTTCCAGCACCTTCCCCTTTAAGGCACCTTACCTTTAAGGCAGAAGGGGGCGGGGCCTCAGGTTTTACCCAGAGAATTCTGGGAGTTTTTCCAGAGAATTCTGGGAGCAGCTTGCTCAGCCATTTTGTGTGCCATGCAGTGAATAAAAGTTTCTTTTTTTCGTATTTCGTGGCAGCCTCAACAATTTTTCTTTTCTGTTCTTCCTACCAAAGTGGATAACTTCACATTTTCCCACATTATACTCCATCTATCAAATTCTTACCCACTCACTTACCCACCCACTATCTGTACCCCTTTGCAGAAGGGGGGATTTTCCCAGCCCTGGGGAGACAGGTTTGGAGGCAGGACTGCCGGGAAAATGGCAGAAACTGGGAACGGGTACCGAACCCGCTCCCAATCCACCTCCGTGCCATCTTCCGGGGATGCGGGTCCCCGACTCGCGCAGGGACCCGTCTCCTCGAGGCGGGGAGGGGATTACAGCCACTTAACTGCCTGTTAACAGTTAAGGCAGTTAAGAGGCTTATCCCCATTTTACCAACACAGGTGCGGGCTTCCCAACATCAGGAAACCCCGCCAGGGTCAGCGAGGTGAGCAGTGGGTCTGCGGGGGTGAGAGGGGTCGAAAAGTGCGCTGTGGAGGTGAGTGATGGGTGCAAGTATGGAGAGGTAGGTAAGTATGGGAGGTGAGTGAAAAGTGTTAGAAAAAGTTTACTTACCTTTGCTTCTTCCTGCAGGTTTCAACCCTTGGGGATCCGGAGGTGTCTCATCTCCACGGCAGAGATGACAGAATGGCTGCTGCATTCTCAGACGCTTCTCAAAGCTGTCAAACGATGACAATTCATCTGTCAAAAATTTTTGACAGATGAAACGTCATACGCTGACGTTCTCTGTCACCGGCTTTCCCTTAGTTGGCCCGCAGGGCGGGCTTAACAAGGTCAATCAAGGGAAAATAGCGTGGGTTGGCCGGATGTCATTGGGGGCGGGACTGAAACCCAAAAACCAGCAGTCTCGCCCCCAAAGCCCCCATTGATAAAACCCAGCCCTTTATGTCCTCCTCACAACTTGCTTTCCCACCTATCTTTGTATCGTCTGCAGATTTGGCTACAATACTCTCGCTTCCTTCATCCAAGTCATTAATATAGATTGAAAATAGTTGAGGCCCCAGCACTGATCCCTGTGGTACCCCACTAGTTACAGATTGCCATCCTGAAAATGACCCATTTATCCCTACTCTCTGTTTTCTGTTAGTTAGCCAATCCTCTATCCAATCTAATATATTACCCCAACACCATGAGCTCTTATCTTATGCAGTAACCTTTTATGTGGCATCTTGTCAAATGCCTTTTGGAAATCCAAATACACTACATCTACTGGTTCCCCTTTATCCACCCTGCTCATTACCTCCTCAAAGATTTGTCAAACACAATTTCTCTTTCATAAAACCATGTTGACTCTGTTTGGTTGTATTATGATTTTCTAAATGCCCTGCTACTACTTCCTTAATAATGGATTTGAGCATTTTGCCAATGACAGATGGTAGGTTAACTGGCTTATAGTTTCCTGCTTTCTGTCTCCCCCCTTTTTTGAATAAGGATGTTACATTTGCAGTTTTTCAATCGGCAGGGACTTTTCCAGCATCAAGGGAATTTGGGAAGATTACAACCAATGCATCCACTATCTCTGTAACCACTTCTTTTAAGACCCTAGGATGCAGGCCATCAGGTCCAGGGGACTTGACAGCCTTTAGACCCATAAGTTTGCCTAGGACTTTTTCTCTAGTGATAGTGGTTGTTTTAAGTTGCTCCCTCCCTTTAACCCCTTGATTTTCTACTTATACTGGGATGTTTTTAGTGTCCTCTACTGTGAAGACAGATACAAAATGTTTGTTCAGTGCCTCAGCCATTTCCTTGTTTCCCGTTATTATTTACCCAGTCTCACCCTCTAAGGGACCAACATTTATTTTAGCTACTCTCTTCCTTTTTATATACTTGTAGAAGCTCTTACTGTCAGTTTTTATATTTCTTGCTAATTTACTCTCATAAGCTATTTTCTCCCTCTTTATTAATTTTATTGTCATCCTTTTCTAAAATTTTCCCAATTTTCTGGCCTACCACTAATCTCTGCAACATTGTATGCCTTTTCTTTCAATTTGATACCATCCTTAACTTCCTTGGTTAGCCATGATTGGTTCATCCTTCTCTTCGAGTCTTTCTTTCTCACTGAAATATATCGTTGTTGAGAGTCACGAATTATCTGTTTAAATGCCTGGCACTGCTTTTCTACCGCCTTACCTTCTAATCTATTTTCCCAGTCCACTTTAGCCAACTCTCTCCTCATACCTTTGGAATTGCCTTTATTTAAATTGAATATTCTAGTTTCAGCCAAGTTTCTCACCTTCAAACTGAATGTGGAATTGTATCATATTATTATCATTCTTCCCTAGAGGATCCTTTACTATGAGATCATTAATTATTCCTGTTTCATTACACATTACCAGATCTAAAATAGCCTGTTCCCTGGTTGGTTCCACAACGTATTGTTCCAAGAAACTGTCCCAAATACACTCTATGAACTCATCCTCAAGGCTGCTTTTGCCAATTTGATTTGTCCAATCTATATGAAGATTACAATCACCCATGATTATCGCAGTACCTTTCTTACAAGCCCCCATGATTTCTTGATTTATACTGTGTCCTATAGTGTAGCTACTGTTCGGGGGCCGATAGACTACTCCCACCAGTGCCTTCTTTCCCTTACTATTTCTTACCTCCAACCAAATTGATTCTACATCTGGAACTTCCAAGACAAGATCATTTCTCACTATTGTAATGATCTCATCCTTTATTAACAGAGCTACCCCACCTCCTTTTACTTTCTGTCTATTCTTCCGAAATGTCAAATACCCCTGAATATTCAGTTCCCAGCCTTGGTGACGTTGCAACCACGTCTCTGTGATGGCTATTAGATCATACCCATTTATTTCTATTTGTGCCGTCAATTCATCTATCTTGTTATGAATGCTGCGTGCATTCAGATAAAGAGCCTTTAATTTTGTCTTTTTATCATTTTTCCATACTCTGCCCTTATTTGCTGGTGCACTCTTATGTTTGTATGCTCTGTCCCTTCCTGTCACACTCTGGTTTTCATTGCCCATATCGCTACCCTGCACTATTGCCCTGTCCTTTCTCTTTAACTTTTTAAATTTCCCCTCGCTTGAACCCTCCCCCCCACTATTTAGTTTAAAGCTCTATCTACAGCCCTAGTTATTCGATTCGCCAGGTCACTGGTCCCAGCATGGTTCAAGTAAAGGCCATCCAAATGGAACAGCTCCCTCTTTCCCCAGTACTGGTGCCAGTGCCCCATGAATCAAAACCCATTTCTCCCACACCAATCCTTGAGCCACGCATTCAACTCTCTGAAAGACACCTGAAGGAAGAAAAGATGATGTTATTTTCTGTAAGCATGTGCTATTTGGATTATTTTATCTGTTCTGTAGTATTTAGTTCATAAAATATTGATTTGAATTAAATTGGAACCATTGAGGTTAATGAACCTATTAAATTGTGAAAAGCCGACTTTCATTGTGGCCACAGTGAAATTCTGGTTATTATTTTAAATTGTCTGAAGGTTTCTAATTCCGGACGGGAGACTTTCTCATTTCAAAACTGGCAGTTTTTAGTTTCATGAATGTTTAATGATTTGAATTGAAATTTTGGGACATTGGAGGTGATTCTGCTTGTTTAATCATCTTGGTTGTACAGGAAACTCATGGGGTTGGAAAACTCTTAAACAATCTGGTATCAATGTACATTCTAGTGAAAGTCAGGAAAGTGCCAGTGAGAATAGTAAATTGAGAGCTTTCCCTTGGAGATGTTTGTGTCCTTGCCTATGAACAATAAGAAAACTGCATTTGATATTCTGCACACTAAGACATCGGGACCATGCAGGGGGAGATGAGCAAAGATCTCCAGACACCCCACGATGTGTAGCACAGAGTGGGCTGGCAAACACGTAGGAGGGAAGTGAGCATGGAGGAGAGCTGAGAGAGCATAATTATCACCAGAGGAGGAGCTGGTGGAACTGTCCTGTGACTGCTCCTTCGATCAGAGGAGGATCTGGTGGAACAGTCCTGTGACTGCTCATTCGAATAGAGGAGGATCAGGTGGAACAGTCCTGTGACTGCTCATTCGAATAGAGGAGGATCAGGTGGAACTGTCCTGTGACTGCTCCTTCGAACAGAGGAGGATCAGGTGGAACTGTCCTGTGACTGCTCCTTCGAACAGAGGAGGATCTGGTGGAACAGTCCTGTGACTGCTCCTTCGAACAGAGGAGGATCAGGTGGAACTGTCCTGTGACTGCTCCTTCGATCAGAGGAGGATCAGGTGGAACTGTCCTGTGACTGCTCCTTCGAACAGAGGAGGATCAGGTGGAACTGTCCTGTGACTGCTCCTTCGATCAGAGGAGGATCAGGTGGAATTATCCTGTCAATGTTCACTCGATCAGAAGAGAAGTTGGTGGGAGTGTCCTATCATTGCTCGATCAGAAGACAAGCAATGGCTAGCATTTACAGATTTAATACATAATTGACAACAAATATACATTCTTTTTTTTACCATTATTCCCTGCTGTGACCTTATTCTCTGCTGCACTGCAACCATTAAACTCTCTGTCCCTTCCTGTCACACTCTGCTTATTTTTACCCAAATCGCTACACTGCTCTATTGCCTTGACCTTTCTCCTTAGATTTCTAAATTTCCACTCACCTGACCCCTCCCCCACTTTTTTAGTTTAAAGCCTGATCTACAGCCCTATCTACACCATGTGCAGCTTGTACATCAGAAGAGATTGTGGAATGATGGGGAAGTGGGATGTGAGAAGGAGGACAATATATGAGGAGATCAGCATCTTTTATTCTGTCAGCCCCGCCGCTGGCCAAGGGCTCAGCCATGCCCCTGCCAAGAACGGCCAGCACCGTCTCCTCCAAAGGGGGTGAGGTGAAGCTAGGACTGTGAGGTGTGCCTCGTGTTTGGTAGTGATTGTTGGTAGGTGAGTGATGGGTGGGGTCATGCATTGAGCAGTGTGTGAGGCTAGTGGTGCAGTTAGTAGGAGGCTTTTGAAGATGCATTCAATGACCTTGACCACTGGTCTGAGGTCATGAAACTTCTTTGGGCAGTGGAGCCAGATCCTGGGGGTGACACTGCTGGCAGTGACGGCCTCAGCGATCTGGACCCACATCCTTCTTTCTGGAGGGCCTCCTGGCCCCCTGTGGGTAGAGGACCTCTCTTCCAATGTTGACCCCCTGCACAAACCTCGAGTGCTGCATCCGAGATGCTGGGTGCCCTTTCCCAGGCCTGTTGAGCCATTTATGTTAGAGCAGAAGTTCTTTTAGCATATTTTAATGCAGAAGGCAGTTAAGCTTTAACAGCTGCAGAGTGCCTAGTTTGGAGTGATTTTTAATTTTTTTGCAGAAGGTAGTTCAACATTAAGGGTTTGAGACTGCCTAGTTTAGAATGAAAGTCAGCAGCTTTCCACCAGTTATGCTGCAGCCACTGGGGTAGCGCTGCATAACATCACTAGGATATGATGTGGAGATGCCGGCGTTGGACTGGGGTGGACAAAAATGAGAAGTCGCACAACACCAGGTTATAGTCCAACAGATTTATTTAATTTTACAAGCTTTCGGAACAGTTCGCTCCTTCGTCAGGTAAGTTAGCAGTGAGAGAATCTCCCAGAATTCACAATTTAAACACAGAGCCCCCAGGACTGGGAGCCAGTGGTGTTCTCAAAGGCTTTCCTTTAACATCCAAAGCCTTGCAGGCATCCGGCAGCACTCCCTGCACACTTCTCATCACTAGGATAGGCAAAGGCACACACAAGACAGTCATTAATGGAATGCACAAGGTTGATTATTTGATTTTTTGATGTAATTTTGGATGCACATATGGATAAAGTGGGATTGGAAAGTTTGCTTCGTGGTGGCTTTTATTTCAGCATTGTGGCCAAGAGGGTGCTGTGATGGTCAGTAACAGAGGGAAGGTAATGTGTGGGAGCAATGTTGAAAGGGGAATTGGGTTTGTGGTCACTGGTACCACAGGCAGATGATTTGATCTCGGATATCCCGGCCAGAAAGGGACTGTCTGGGTTGCCTCCTTCCTTCTGATTCTTCCTCTTCTGCTTCTTCATCTTCTGCTTCCACCTCTTCTTCTTCCTCTCAGGCGGATTGCAAGTAGAGCCCCCAGGACTGGGAGCCAGTGGTGTTCTCAGAGGCTTTCCTTTAACATCCAAAGCCTTGCAGGCAACCGGCAGCACTCCCTGCACACTTTAACAACTTTCTAAACGGATTGCACCAAGTCACTACGACAATAAAATGTAAAAAAGTCCAAAGGCTGAAATTGAAATGACCTGAAAGATGTGCTGGCAGCATCTCTGTAGTACTGCTTCACGCACGTTCTTCCATGCGTGGTTTGGAGAGCATGGAATGCAGAACAACGATGTCCAAAATCACAGTTGTGCATCAATTGAGGCGATGCACGCCGATTGAGGTCACGATCTGGATATTTACATGTGCGAGGCGGGCGGAGGCAACGGCAGCGTTAACGACCTCTCCAAAATGGCGGCTGCCTTACCGGCCAGCGCTACGCTCCCACATTTCGCGGCCATGGTTTCAGTTCCCGGGGCTAATGATGACACAGGCCTGGAAATCCCCAGGGGGAATCTCCAGCTTTTGTGCTGTAACTTCGGAGGGAGACCAGCGGAAACACCTGAGAAATGGGGTAATTGGCCACGTTCAGCCCTGTGGAACATAGCTCGAACTGTCTGCCGCCCAATGATGTTACAGCGGGAGAACTGCTGCGCAATTTCAGCCTCACCATATTTTTCACCACTCGGTCTTTCAAAGAAAGCCCATGAGCAATAACAGGATAATCATGTGACAGGGGTTTTACAGTCTTTATTATAATATGTAAACATATGTATCAATCGCAATTGTCGCAAAGGTTTCAGTATAAGAATTGTATTTGAGACCATTTAGGCGGACAATACTGATGTAACTCCTGCAATAACTGTGGTCAGATATTGTTCAATTCAGACTGAGTTGCAATGCTAGAAATCTGAAGCTAGGAGCTATTGGGAGCAGCAGTGGGAGCGGACCGACCTGTGAGGTAGCAGGCTAAAGAGGAGTGAGGAAATAAAGCTCGAGGCCCAGACCGAGCTATTGGGAGCAGCAGTGGGAGCGGACCAACCTGTGAGGGAGCAGGCTAAAGTGGAGCGAGGAAATAAAGCCCGACGCTCGAGGCCCAGACCGAGCTATTGGGAGCAGCAGTGGGATTAGACCGACCTGTAAGGGAGCAGGCTAAAGAGGAGCGAGGAAATAAAGCCCGAGGCTCGAGGCCCAGACTGAGCTATTGGGAGCAGCAGTGGGAGCGGACTGAGCTGTGAGGGAGCAGGCGATTTAAAGAACAACATAAAAAGGAGTGACGTCACAGGAAAGCAGGGAAGTGATTGGATGGTCAGTATTTCGCTGTTTTCTTGGGCATTGGTTTAATTTAAGAGCCGGGATTAAAAACTAAACGTTCAAAACTTAAACACTTAATTAATTAAATACATTAGAAATGGCAGGGCAGGCGATGTGTTACTGCTGCAACATGTGGGAGCTGGTGGACACCATTGAGGTCCACGGCGACCACATTTGCAGTAAGTGTTGGCGGCTCGAGGAATTTTGGCTCCGCGTTGATGAGCTGGAGTCCGAGCTTCAAACACTGCGACACATCACCCCTTAGATTAATTAATTCAAATTTGGTCCGTGGTCAGGGACAGGTGGGTGTGACTACAAGCGAGGCAGGTATGGGGAACTAGGGGTAGTGATGGAGGAGCCTCAACCCTTGCTCTTGTGCAATAGGTACGAGGTTCTTACTCCCTGTGTGGACGAGTGCAGGAACTGCAGGGAGGATGATCAAACTGACCACAGCACCGTGGTACTGGGAGCCATTCAAGAGGAGGAAGCAAAAAGAAATGTGGTAGTGGTAGGGGACAGTAGAGTTAGGGGGATAGAAACTGTTCTCTGCAGCCAAGAGCGTGAGTCTCGAAGGCTGTGTTGCCTACCCGGTGCCAGGGTAAAGGCCATCTGCTCTGGGCAGGAGAAGAACTTGGAGTGGGCGGGGGAGGATCCAGTTGTCGTGGTCCACGTAGGTACCAACGACATAGGTAGGACAAAGAAAGAGGTTCTGCTGAGAGAGTTTGAGCAGCTAGGGACTAAATGAAAAGCAGAACCACAAAGGTAATAATCTCTGGATTATTACCTGAACCACGAGCAAATTGGCATAGGGTCAATAGGATCAGGGAGATGATTGCGTGGCTCAAAGATTGGTGTGGGAGAAGTGGGTTTCGATTCGTGGGGCACTAGCTCAAGATGAGCTGCTTTAATCATTTAACTAATTTAACAATTGCACTGAATGGATATTTCACTGCATTCTTCAACTGCTCTCTGAATTTAGCCTGGGTCATTGCATAAATACAGGTGTTGGTGCACGTGCTCAAAAGCTGCAGCATGTAGCCAGATTGTTCAGTGATATATGCAGGATCATGGGGACCTGTGTATTCATAAATGTTAGTAATCCGCCAATACAAGAAATATAGAACATTTGTCAACCATAACAGTATAAAACTGCCAGATATAGTGAAGAGTAAAATGATGGATTTCCTTCGGTTCTCCATCTCTGGGTCATTGTGATTCTCACTATTGCGGTGGTCCAGTAGTCTCCTGCGGACTCTGCTGGCCACTAAAATGTGTCTGACAGTCAGAGCATTGAGCAGTAAAATCAGAACGAATGGAAGGAAAGGGGTTAAAATAATACTGAGGCAGTCAAATGCGACCCAGGCAGCTTCGGTGTGAAAGCTCAGTGATAAGGAGTACCCCCAGGGTATATTATCAATGATATACTCAGGCTCATATACAAAGTACCAAGGAATGTCCTTTAAGGAGAACAGCACACTCACTGTCGCTATAACCACAGTCGCAGTTTTCTCTGAGCAATATTTTGTTTTCAGCTTCTGGCAACAAATTGCAACAAATCGATCAAAGGTGAAAGTGACGGTGAACCAGACAGAAATGTCTGTGGCTGCAGAAAGCAGGAAATGTACGAGAGAAGATGCAGGAGTGGTGTCCAGGTAAGTACCTGGGAAATGAAAAGGAATAACTGTAAACAGTATCACATCAGTGAAACCGACCAGCAGATCTGCCACTGCCATGGCCACCAGGTAGTGGGTGATACATTTAGAGAGACCGCACTTTCCTCGGGACAGGATCAGAATGGCCACTGAGTTAACTGGAATAAATAGAAAAAACAAGGGGACTACAGATTAACATCACATAAAGTAAGACAATTACAGGTTAACATCCCAGTGAGCAAGGTCACTGGCGGAGTGACAGTGGTGGGAGGACGAATGCTGTCATCCTGAGAGAGGACAGCAGGTTCGTGCTCCACGGAGCCACTGCCACTCTCCTGGGCGGCGCCTCAGTAATCCAAGTAATCTGTTGGAGGACTGATTGCTGGGCTGATGTGACACCCTGCAAGCCCCTTTCCACTCTGGTAAACCCAGCTACAATGGCAGCAGTCTGAGCTGGCGTGGCCGCAAGCTGAGCCTGCATGAGAGCAGTCTGAGCCTGCATGAGAGCAGTCTGAGCCTGCATGAGAGCAGTCTGAGCCTGCATGAGAGCAGACTGAGCCTGCATGAGAGCAGTCTGAGCCTGCATGAGAGCAGTCTGAGCCAGCATGAGAGCAGTCTGAGCCTGCATGAGAGCAGTCTGAGCCTTCATGAGAGCAGTCTGAGCCAGCATGACTTCAGTCTGAGCATCCACTGCAGCACCCAGATGTTGGGTGGCTTCTGCTTGTGTTGCAATGGAAGCTGAGACATCGGCCATCGGGCGCTGCATCATAGTTGTGTCCACAAGTGCGCTAATGGAGTTGCCCATCACTTCCATGCTGAAAACCATGGGCTCCAAGCTCTGCACAAAGCCCTGTGCAAGGTTGTTGCCGGAGTCCTCTATGCTCCTTGACATTGCACTAAGACTTTCTGGCTGGCCTGCCAATGCACCAAGCATTTCATTGTGTATATCCAGCAGCGTTGTTCTGTCGGCTGTCCCATCGAAGCCCTCATCTGTGTCCTCGCCAGCAGAACTCACGTGCGACCTCGCCCGCCGATGAGCTGCAACCTGCGCTGCCCTTTCCCTCTGCCCTGGCTACAGGCTGCTCCTGTCCAGTGTCTCACCACATGCAGATACCACCTCTAACCTATCCTCTAAATTACATGAAGTGTCAGTATCTGAGCTGGTGGCTGCGGGTGTGATATCGAGCGACGGTGCTGTATCTTCATAATCAGCGCCCTGGTGCTCTTCTGTTTCATGCTCCTCCACCAGTGCCTGGGCATGTCTCAGTTCTTGGCTATCTGAAAGGAGAAAGGCCCAGGTTGTGGTGAGGGGAGGGGGTGAAAGCAAGAGGTGCCGGCTTAGACCATGTGCAGCTTGTAAATCAGAAGAGACTGTGGGATGAGGGGGATGTGGGATGTGAGAAGAAGGATTAACGATGATGATTCCGGCATCTTGTTTTCTTTCAGCCCTGCCACTGGCCATGGTCTCAGCGATGTTCCTTCCCATAATGGCCAGCACCGTCTCCTCCATCGGGTTCAGGTTATGCAGGTGCGCCTCTCCCTGCCGGTTCGGTCCTGCTGGCACCGGGTATGAGCCACCTGGTCCTGCAAGAGAAAGGGAAGTGTGTCAGTGAGTGTGATGCAATGTGTTTGGGTGATATGCCTGTCATGGTTGAATAGCTGACAGTGTGTGTAAGCTGTGAAATGTGTGAGTGAGGCTTGCAGCAGTGGTAAGTGTGTGAGCATGAGGTGAAGCTATGAATGTGTGGTATGAGGCGTGTTTGGTAGAGAGTGTTGGTAGGTGAGTGAGGTGGGGGTGTTGCATTGAGCAGTGTGTGAGACTAGTCGTGCAGATGGTGGGACATGACATTTGAAGATGAATTCACTGACCTTGTCCACTCGTGTGAGGTCATTAAACTTCTTCCTGCAATGTGTCCAGGTCCTTGGGACGATCCTGCTGCCATTCTCCACAATGGCCATCTCTTCCCATTGGATTTTATGAATTTGCCTGGAGGGCCTCCTGGCCCCCTGGGAAAACAGAACCTCCCTCCTCGTGTTCATCTCCTGCACCAAGGCCTGCATGGGAGAACCTTGGAGCATGCTCTCTCCTGTGTTGTGACATATTTTTGTTTTGCTGCTCTCAGTCTCCTCCCCAACCTGTTGAAGGCAGAATGCACCTCTCCTTTAAGAGGTGCAGACTGCCTTTAAGAAGTGCAGTCTTGATTTAATTGGTGCCAGCCTCGCACAAACTTGTGCCCCTCGCTGAGTGTTCAGTCAGTCAGCAGTGCATTCAGCGCTGGGCTAAATGCCACAATCATGTTAATCAACATGCAGCACAAAGTTAGCGTGCTGCCTGCGATACTTTTAACGGGCATGGGTTGATCGCGCATTGTGATCCAAGCGCCCCTTTCAGCGGAAAACAAATTTTTAGCCCTTTCAAACTGACTGGAGATTGAATATTTGGGGGGGAAAATTCAGTTGGTTGCGCCTCCCGTTAGCGCCTTAAGAGGGCGCTAATGGGGCGCAAAGCAGCTAGCGCCCGGGCGCGGCGAGGTTTGCGCCGCTCGTGAAATTAACTAGACATTTTGCGGCGGCGCTAAACACTACCACCACGATCTCCTGCGCCGGCAGATCGTGGCGTCAGATGAGTGTGCAACGCCCCGGTATCGCCTCGGAGCGGATATTGAGTGGCGCCCCCTGCCTTACCGCCTGACGCTAGCAACGACAGGTTGATAGGAGCGTTCTTCTGTCATGAAGGGAAAGGGGGAGCGCTATTTAAAGGTGACCGCTTCCTGCCTTTTATTGTTGGTGCCATTTTTGAACTACGCATTCTGAGAGAGAGTGAGAGAGACTTCTGTAGAGATTCAACGTTGTGTGAAGGAGTTTTGGGTACTGAGCAGCACTTTGCAGGTTCATTTTGATTTGCCATTCCTTGTATCGATTTAGAAGAGACTGTGGGGGCTGCACTCTGAGCTCTTTGCCTGGTACTCTCCATTGTTCTTTCCAGCAGATTTGATGTGCAGGTCTCTCCAGGCTGAGATTCAAGGCTGCAATGAGCAGGATGTGGATGGAAAGCAAGATCAACCATCCCCTTTAAGAACTGGCCCATGCCATTGTGTGTGTGTTCCATTGCTGACTGACATTACATGAGCTTCGCCAGCGTTCTGAGTTAGCGCCTCACTCCTCGGCCTTTGCGCCTTAAGACAGGTGTGCAGCACCTGATTTAGCGCTCCAATCACCTCCCGGGGCGTTAAAAGTGAAGTTTCCAGTCAGTGGCGATAATTAGCGCCAGGCGCTAATCTTTGCGCCCGGACGATATTTGCGCCCCAAATGGGGCGCGACTGAATTTTTCCCCCTTGAAGCTTTATTCCAAGGACAGATCAAATTTAAAATATTAGTAACTTTCATTTTATGAAGTGCTCGGGTAAACCACACTTGTGTTTTGCACAAACTGCTGTTCATAGAAACTGCTGTTTCTTTGCTTTTCTTTCACACTGTCAACAAAGATTGTTTATTAAGATCAGATTTCTTTCTCTTCAATGTAACGGTTGAAAATTCAGATTAAAATGTTTTTGAGGATGTTTTTAATTTAAAACTGAGAAACTGTATAAACAATTAAAGCACAAGCAAAGTACCAGGGCACTGAATGCTTGAAAGCAGAAAGTACAGACAGCAACCAGCTCACAGCAGGGAAAGTTGTGGTGAAGGGTGGTGACTGAGGGCTCAAAGGGGAGTGTGGATGGATCAGAGGAGGATGTTGAGAGACAGGATCATGGTGGGGGTGTTCAGGCTCGATGGTCTGAAATTTGCCTTGTGATGTGACCTCCCACAATGCTCCCAGAACCTGGGATCTCTTCCTAAATTTTCCCAGATCCCAGAACCCCTCTCCCATGGATCATAGATCGCAGGAACTGTCGCGGTGTTTCCCGTTTCAGAGGACAATCCCCACACCCTTCCCACTGCTCCCTCAAAGTACTGCTGGACCCTGAGACCCTGTCCCATTGCTGCATCTCCCCAGACATCATTGCCAGTGTTGCCAGGACTGCCCCAAAGCTGCTCAATGAGTGCCTTCGATAACACTACTTTTTATGACAATCTTGTTCTTCTAAAGTGACCGGCTCTATGCGAGCAATACCACAAGAGATCTGCCAGTGACCTTATTAATAGTAACCATAACTGTAAATAATGTCAGAATATGACTGGTGATAAATACAGTATCTATGGTTCCAGAATATATGTAAATAGTTAGAATAATTCACACAGCAGGAGATGAGGAAGGTCATACCGTTCCTCACTGGAGGTCTGATCCCTGGAGCTGAACAAATATATACAGTAATAAACATTGGGGTCAATATTAACCCCCCCCCCCCCCCCATGACAGAATGCGACCCCAACCCACCGTGGACGCGCCCAGTGTCGTTTTTACATTGTGTGCCGTGTCTGCGACACACTCTCCCACAATGCTGTTGGCAGCCTGATTTAAATTTAACATTGGCTGGCCGTGTTTCCCAGGGCTCGGGAAACCCGGCAGCTCAATGGAGACGGGAGCCGCCGGATCAAGCAGTTAAGTACTTTTTGTCGCACGGCTTGTGAGCCTGGAGGAGCAGGTGTGCTTCCCCCGCTCCTCAGGAAAAAAGATTCTGCCGATCGTGGCCGCTCCTGGCTGCTGCTTTCGGCCGACGCCCCCAACCTCCAAACCCGTGATCCCCCGCCTCTGCCCCGCGATCCTACCCTCCCCCATGGACCCTCCACCCTGCCTCTGCCCCGTGATCCTACCCTCCCCCATGGACCCTCCACCCCACCTCTGCCCCGTGATCCTTCCCTCCCCCATGGACCCTCCACCCCGCTTCTGCCCCGTGATCCTACCCTCCCCCATGGACCCTCCACCCCGCCTCTGCCCCATGATCCTACCCTCCCCCGTGGACCCTCCACCCCCCCTCTGCCCCGTGATCCTACACTCCATTCCGATATCCGGTCTGTCCCCACCTCCTTCTTCCCCGTGATCCTACCCTCCCTCCCAATTGCTGGTCTGACCTCCTCCATCTGCCCTGTGATCTTTCCCTCCCACCCAATTGCTATTTTGTCCCCCCTTCCCCGCTCCTGCCACACAATCTTTCCTGAATTTCCCGGCTGTGGCCTTCTACCGCTGCCTTTCCCACCTTGCAGTTGGCGAGAGATATGTCATGTTTCGAATCTCCATCATTTTCTGGGTGATTTACGCCGCTCCACTGTTTGCTTCACACAAACGACATCTCGCCCTCAACCTCCCCGTTATTTTTAAGAACTTGCTGGATTTGTGCATTAATTGCCGATTAAACTCACTGCAGAAAGTCAGGGCTCATACGTTACAGCGTAAGTACCCTTTCAACGATGTGATAATTGTTCATAAAATGTCAATCAACTTCCCTGGCCCAGAATGTGAACTATTTAAACTGATGAGTCTCATTCCTGCTTCTCGTACATTCTTCTTAAGATATAAAAACATTCAAATTTCACATTTTTAAATATTTGTCTTATTTTTCCTCCGTCTTTTTTCTTTCTCTCTTCATCCAATCTTTCACTTCCTCTCTTTCTTTCTCTTTCTGTACATCATTTGACTCTAAGTCACCATCCTTCTCCATCATTCCTCTGCTTTTTCAGAATCCATAAATCTCATTGGTTTAGGAGATTCACTGTTGGTCCCGTCCTTCACTGAGGTCCCAGATACCCCGTTATCCGCTCTGACTTCCAGCAATTTACAGTGAAAATTATATTCGAGCTGAAGGGTGTGAGAAAAAATCTAACTCTCGGCACAATCCGTGAGATGCGCCGCTCCAGATAGATTTGGCTCAATAGTATTTTTTATTGTGTCACACTCTGTAGATGCATCTCCCTGTTCATCCAGAATTAACAGTGATACTGAGCAAAGGGAGCAGAAGACCCAACAGACCATGTAACATGGGAACAAGTCACTAGCTCAGTCACAAGAGGACATTATCAAACATTTCAAGTTGCTATTGTGACATATCTCAAAAGTCCTTTGCTTACATTAAATGGTTATGTGACTTACCAGGAACTCCAACAACTGCAAGAACAGGGTAGTAAATGTCTTCGATCTGATGGAGTATTGTTTGTTCAAGCATTCTCTGTGAGACGAGATGGTTTCTAAATAAGAACTTTAGAACATAAGAACATAAGAAATAGGAGCAGGAGTCGGCCATTTGGTCCATCAAATCTGTTCCAACATTCAATAAGATCATGATGAAGGGTCATCGACCTGAAACGTTAACTCTGTTTCTCTCTCTACAGATGCTGCCTGACCTGCTGAGGATTTCCAGCATTGTCTGTTTTTATATCAGATTTCCAGCATCTGCAGTATTTTGCTTTTGTTTCAATAAGATCATGGCTGATCTTTTACCTCAGCACCTTCCAGCTCTATTCCCATATTGATTGATTCCCTTAGTATCCAAAAATCTATCGACCTCTCCTTGAATATACTCAATGACTGAGCATCCACAGCTCTCTGGGGTAGAGAATTCCAAAGATTCACAACCCTTTGAGTGAAGAAATTTTTCCTCATCTCAATCTTAAATGGCCGACCCCTTATTCTGGGACTATGACCCTCAGCCAGAGGAAACATCCTCCCTGCATCTACCCTGTCAAGCCCTTAAGAATTTTATATATTTCAATGAGATCACCTCTCATACTTCTAAATTCTCGGGAATATAGACCTAGTCTGCTCAATCTCTCCTCATAGGACAATCCCCTTATCTCCGGAATTAATCTAGTGAAACTTCATTGCGCTCCCTCTCAGGCAAGTATATCCTTCCTCAGGTAAGGAGACCAAAACTGTACCCAGTACTCCAGGTGTGGTGTCACCAAGACCCGAGATAATTACAGTAAGACTCATTTACTCTTATAATTCAATCCTTTTGTAATAAAGGCTAACATACCATTTGCTTTCCTAATTGCTTGCTTTACCTTTGAGTTAACTTTCTGTGATTCATGTAAACATAGAAACATAGAAAATAGGTACAGGAGTAGACCATTCGGTCCTTCAAGCCTGCACCGCCATTCAATGCGTTCATGGCTGAACATGTTACCTCAGTACCCCATTCCTGCTTTCTCGCCATACCCCTTGATCCCCCTAGTTGTGAGTATTATATCTAACTCCCTTTTGAATATATTTAGCGAGCTGGCCTCAACAACCTTCTGTGGAAGAGAATTCCATAGATTCACCACTCTCTGGGTGAAGAAGTTCCTCCTCAGCTCAGTCTTAAATGGCTTCCCCTTAATCCTTAGACTGTGACCCCTGGTTCTAGTTTTCCCTAACATTGGGAACATTCTGCCCGCCTCTAATTTGTCTAAACCAGTCAGGATTTTAAATGTCTCTATAAGATCCCCCCTCATTCTTCTGAACTCCAGAGGATACAAGTTCAGTTGACCCAATCTTTCTTGATATGTCAGTCCGGCCATCCCAGGAATCAATCTAGTGAACCTTCGCTGCACTCCCTCAATAGCAAGAATGTCCTTCCTTAAGTTAGGAGACCAAAACTGCGCACAATACTCCAGGTGTGGCCTCACCAAGGCCCTGTACAACTGCAGCATCACCTCCCTACTCCTGTCCCCAAATCCCCTCACTATGAAGGCCATCATTCCGTTTGCTTTCTTGACTGCCTGCTGCACTTGCATTCCCACCTTCAGTGACTGATGTACCATGACGCCCAGGTCTCATTGCACCTCCCCTTTCCCTAATCTGCCACCATTCAGGTAATAGTCCGCCTCTCTATTTTTACCACCAAAGTGGATAACCTCACATTTATCCACATTGTACTTCATCTGCCATACATTTGCCCATTCACCCAACCTGTCCAAGTCACTCTGTAGCCTCCTAGCATCCTCCTCATTGTTCACACTGCCTCCCAATTTAGTGTACAAGGACACCCAGGTCCCTCTGAATGACAACATTTCCCAGTCTTTCAGCTTTTAAAAAATATTCTGCTTTTCTATTTTTCCTACCAAAGTGGATAACTTCACACTTCACCACATAATATTCCATCTGCCACTTGCCCGCTCACTTAACCTGTCGATATCCCTTTGCGGCCTATTTGCGTCCCCCTCACAGCTTCCTTTTTCACCTAGCTTTGTATCGTCAGCAAACTTGAATACATTACACTCAGTCCCCTCATCTAAGTCATTGATATAGGTTGTAAATAGCTGAGGCCCAAGCACTGGTCCTTGCGACACCCACTAGTGACAGCCTGCCAACACAAAAATGACACCTTTATTCCTACTTTCTGTTTTCTGTTCGTTAACCAATCCTAAATCCAAGCTAATATATTACCCCCAATCCCATGAGCCCTAATTTGTGTAATAACCTCTTGTGTGGCACCTTATCGAAAGCTTTTAGAAAATCCAAATCCACCACCTCCACTGGTTGCCCTCTTATCGACCCTGCTAGTTACAACCTCAAAATAACAGATCTGTGAAAAACGATTTGCTTTTCAGAAGTCAGTGTCGTCTCTGCCCAATCATATTATGATTTTCTAAGTGCCCTGTTACCACGTCCCTAATAATAGATTCTCATATTTTCCCTACTACTGATGTCAGGTTAACTGGCCTATAGTTCCCTGTTTCCTCTCTCCCTCCTTTCTTGAATAGCGGCGTTACCTTTGCTACCTTCCAATCCACGGGGACCATTCTAAAATCTAGGGAATTCTGGAAGATCAAAACCAATGAATCCACAATCTCTGTAGCCCCCTCTTTAAAAACCCTAGGATGTAGGCCAGCAAGTCCAGGGGATTCGTCACTTTTAGTTCCATTAACTCCTCCAGTACTATTTCTTTGCAAATACTAATTTCTTTAAGTTCCTCATTCTCCCTAGACCCTTGATTCCCCACTATTTCCAGAATGTTTTCTGTGTCTTCTACCGTGAAGACAGGTACAAAGTATTCGTTTACTGTCTCTTTCATTTCCTTATTCCCCATTTTAATTTCTCCTGTTTCTGTCTGTAAGGGAAACACGTTTACTTTCACTAATCTATTCCTTTCTACGTACCTATAGAAGCTTTTACAATCTGTTTTTGTGTCTCTTGCTAGTTTTCTCTTGGTGCCGGAGGCAACAGCTCTGCCTGATTACACGATACATCGAGAGGAGCCTTGTATTTATACAGGAGGGAAATCTCCAGTGAGATCATTCAGTTACAGCATTATTGTTAATTACAGTTCATTGAACAAACAAGGGGAGACAATCATGTGAAAACTCATCTGCTTATCATGGAATAAAATATTATTTACTGGAGCTTACACTGTCTCAAAGCAAGATATTCCAGAGAAAATATAGTTGAATGTGACCCTGTTAGAGGAGTATCATTGATCCATCAAACATAGGTAGTTACATCTATGGTATTGAAGTTTCTATGGGCCGTGTCCTTTCAATTCAATATTAAATGTCAGTAATTTTTAGACAGTTTTTAGTGTATTGCCTCGTGTATTTGACACGGAAAGAGTCAAAAAATCCTCCTTATTTTCTGTGCTTTGCAAATCGAGGAGCTTCAGTATTAAAGATATAAACTTCTTGTTAGCTCATTGTGTATTGAGCTCAGTAATGATAAAGGCCTATACATTGTAGATGGTGATACCTGTGGACACCTGTGTGTTGGAATAACAGCTTGTATTTATACACCACCTATAACAGAACACTGTCCCAAGGTGTCTCACACAGACATAAAGAAGATGGCCAAAGAGATGGGCTTTAAAGAGGGTCCATGCCTTTGTCTCTTCCAGACTCAGTTATTCCAATGCTCCCCCAGTCGGCCTCCCATCCTCCACATTCTACAAACATCAGCTCATCCAAAACTCTGCAGCCTGTCTCCTGACCCGCACCAAGTCCCAGGCGCCTATCACTCCTCTCCCTGTTGACCTACATTGGCCTCTGGTCCTCCGATGGCTCAAATTGAAAATGATCACCCCCATGTTTAAATCCCTTTACAGATTCACCAGTCCCTATCTCTGTAATCTCATACAACCCTCCCAGCCCACCCCAGAATTGTCCTTTTCTCTGACTGTTTGTGGAAGATAGCCTGGGCAGGAAGAAGAGTGAATTGTGGAGCAACAGGTGAGAGAGCGTGCTCCAAAGTTCTCTGACGCTGCACTGGAGGCCTTGCTGGAGGAGGTGGAGAGGAGGAGAGAGGAGGCCCTTCAGATGAACTCTGCGAAACCAGTAGGAGCAAATAGCAGACCTGGAAGCAGTGCTGCAAGAAGTTCAATGACCTCACACGAGTGGTCAAGGTCAGTAAATTCATCCTCAAATGCCATATCCCACCATCTGCACCACAAGTCTCATACACTGCTCAATGCACCACATCCCATCACTCACCTACCAACAATCTCTATCAATCACCACTCATATCTCACATTCATAGCTTCACCTCACCCTCACGCACTTAGCACTGCTGCAAGCCTCAGACCCACATCTCACAGCTGGCACACACTGCCAGCTATTCAACCATGACAGGCACATCACCTAAACAGATTGCACGACACTCACTGACACACTTCTCTGATTGCACGACACTCACTGACACACTTCTCTGATTGCACGACACTCACTGACACACTTCTCTGATTTCACGACACTCACTGACACACTTCTCTGATTGCAGGACACTCACTGACACACTTCTCTGATTGCACGACACTCACTGACACACTTCTCTTTCTGTTGCAGAACAAGTTGGCACATAACCGGAGGCAGCAGGAGCTCACCGGCGGGGTGAGGCATGGCTGCGTGTCCTTACCCCAATGGAGGAGACGGTGATCACCATCATTGGAGCGGCTGTCGCTGAGGCCGTGGCCAGCGGAGGAGCTGAAACCATCGAAGATGATGATATCCTCAAACCTAATCCTCCTTCTCACATCCCACTGCCTCCTCATCCCACAATGTCTTTTGATTTAAAAGCTGCACAGCAGGGCGGGAAAAAGAGTGGTAGAGCTATAGTGATAGGGGACTCAATTGTAAGGGGAATAGACAGGATTTTCTGTGGCCGCAACCGAGATTCCAGGATGGTATGTTGCCTCCCTGGTGCAAGGGTCAAGGATGTCTCGGAGCGGCTGCAGAACATTCTGGAAAGGGAGGGTGAAGAGCCAGCTGTCGTGGTGCATGTAGGTACCAACGATATAGGTAAAAAGCGGGACAAGGTCCTACAAGCAGAATTTAGGGAGCTAGGAGCTAAATTGAAAAGTAGGACCTCAAAGGTATTAATCTCTGGGTTGCTACCAGTGCCACGTGCTAATCAGAGTAGCATGAACAGGATAGCGAGATTAAATACGTGGCTTGAGCAGTGGTGCAGGAGGGAGGGATTCAAATACCTGAGGCATTGGAACCAGTTCTGGGGGAAGTGGGACCTGTACAAAAGGGACGGTCTGCACTTGGGCAGGACTGGAACCGATGTCCTCAGGGTAATATTTGCTAAGGCAGTTCCGGAGGATTTAAACTAATGTGGCAGGGGAATGGGAACCTATGTAGCGAAACAGGGGGAAGTAATATGCAGTCAGAAACAAATGTTAGAAGGGTGAGAAACAATAAGGGAAATCCGAGTAAACGAAGGCAAGAAACACAAAGGGACATACTAAATCATAAGTATAAAAGGACAAAGGATGTTAATAAAACAAGCCTAAAGGCTCTGTGTCTTAATGCAAGGAGTATCCGTAATAAGGTGGATGAATTGACTGTGCAAATTGATGTTAACGGATATGATGTGATTGGGATTACAGAGACGTGGCTCCAGAACAATCAAGGCTGGGAACTGAATATCCAGGGGTATTCAACATTCAGGAAGGATAGAATAAAAGGAAAAGGGGGTGGGGTAGCATTGCTGGTTAAAAAGGAGATTAATGCAATAGCTAGGAAGGACATTAGCTTGGAGGATGTGGAATCAATATGGGTTGAGCTGCAGAACACCAAAGGGCAGAAAACGTTAGTGGGGGTTGTGTACAGACCTCCAAACAGTAGTAGTGAGGTGGGGGAGGGTATGAAACAGGAAATCAGAGGTGCATGCAAAAAAGACGCAGCAGTTATCATGGGTGACTTTAATATGCATATAGATTGGGCTACTCAAACTGGAAGCAATACGGTGGAGGAGGATTTCCTGGCGTGTTTAAGGGATGGTTTCCTAAACCAATATGTTGAGGAACCAACTAGAGGGGAGGCCATCCTGGACTGGGTGTTGTGTAATGAGGAAGGACTAATCAGCAATCTTGTGGTGCGAGGCCCCTTGGGGAAGAGTGACCATAGTATGGTAGAGTTCTACATTAGGATGGAGAAGGAAACAGTTAATTCAGAGACCATGGTCCAGAACTTAAATAAGGGAAACTTTGAGGGTATGAGGCGTGAATTGGTGAGGTTAGATTGGCAAGCGATATTTAAGGGGTTATCAGTGGAAGGGCAATGGCAGACATTTAGAGATCGCATGGATGAACTACAGCAATTGTACATCCCGGTCTGGCGTAAAAATAAAAAAGGGAAGGTGGCTCAACCATGGCTAACAAGGGAAATCAGGGATAGTATTAAAAGCAAGGAAGTGGCATACAAATTGGCCAGAAGTAGCAGCAAACCCGGGGACTGGGAGAACTTTAAAACTCAGCAGAGGAGGACGAAGGGTTTGATTAGGGCAGGGAAAATAAAATATGAAAGGAAGCTTGCGGAGAACATTAAAACGGACTGCAAAAGCTTCTATAAATATGTAAAAAGAAAGAGGTTAGTAAAAACAAACGTACGTCCCCTGCAGTCAGAAACAGGGGAAGTCATAATGGGGAACAAAGAAATGGCAGATCAATTGAACAAGTACTTTGGTTCGGTGTTTACTGTGGAGGACACAAACAACCTACCGGAAATAAAAGAGATCAAAGGATCTGGTAAGAGGGAGGAGCTGAGGGAATCCTTATCAGTCGGGAAAAGGTGTTGGGGAAATTGATGGGACTGAAGGCTGATAAATCCCCAGGGCCTGATGGTTTGCATCCCAGAGTACTTAAGGAGGTGGCCTTGGAAATAGTGGATGCATTGACGATCATTTTCCAACATTCCTTAGACTCTGGATCAGTTCCGAAGGAGTGGAGGGTGGCTAATGTAACCCCTCTTTTTAAAAAAGGAGGGACGGAGAAAGCAGGGAATTATAGACCGGTCAGCCTGACATCGGTGGTGGGTAAAATGATGGAATCAATTATTAAAGATGTCATAACAGACCATTTGGAAAGTGACGACATGATAGGTCCAAATCAGCATGGATTTGTGAAAGGGAAATCATGCTTGACAAATCTTCTGGAATTTTTTGAGGATGTTTCCAATAGGGTGGATGGGGGGAAACCAGTAGATGTGGTGTATTTGGACTTTCAGAAGGCCTTCGACAAGGTCCCACACAAGAGATTGGTGTGCAAAGTTAAAGCACATGGGATTGGGGGTAATGTGTTGACGTGGATTGAGAACTGGTTGGCACACAGGAAACAAAGAGTAGGAGTAAATGGGTACTTTTCAGAATGGCAGGCAGTGACCAGCGGGGTACCGCAGGGTTCGGTGCTGGGGCCCCAGCTGTTTACATTATATATTAATGATTTGGACGAAGGGATTAATTGTAATATCTCCAAATTTGCGGATGACACTAAATTGGGAGGCAGTGTGAACAATGAGGAGGATGCTAGGAGGCTACAGAGTGACTTGGACAGGTTGGGTGAATGGGCAAATGTATGGCAGATGAAGTACAATGTGGATAAATGTGAGGTTATCCACTTTGGTGGTAAAAATAGGGAGGCAGACTATTACCTGAATGGTGGCAGATTAGGGAAAGGGGAGGTGCAACGAGACCTGGGTGTCATGGTACATCAGTCACTGAAGGTGGGAAGGCAAGTGCAGCAGGCAGTCAAGAAAGCAAATGGCATGATGGCCTTCATAGCAAGGGGATTTGAGTACAGGAGTAGGGAGGTGATGCTACAGTTGTACAGGGCCTTGGTGAGGCCACACCTGGAGTATTGTGTGCAGTTTTGGTCTCCTAACTTGAGGAAGGACATTCTTGCTATTGAGGGAGTGCAACGAAGGTTCACTAGATTGATTACTGGGATGTCCAGACTGACATATCAAGAAAGACTGGATCAACTGAACTTGTATCCTCTGGAGTTCAGAAGAATGAGGGGGGAGCTTATAGAGACGTTTAAAATCCTGACTGTTTTAGACAAATTAGATGCGGGCAGAATGTTTCCAATGTTAGGGAAAACTAAAACCAGGGGTCACAGTCTAAGGATAAAGGGGAAGCCATTTAAGACTGAGATGAGGAGGAATTTCTTCACCCAGAGAGTGGTGAATCTGTGGAATTCTCTACCACAGAAGGTTGTTGAGGCCAGTTTGCTAAATATATTCAAAAGGGAGTTAGATATAATACTCACAACTAGGGGGATCAAGGGGTATGGCGAGAAAGCAGGAATGGGGTACTGAGGTAGCATGTTCAGCCATGAACGCATTAAATGGCGGTGCAGGCTCGAAGGACCGAATGGTCTACTCCTGCACCTATTTTCTATGTTTCTATGTTTCTATGTAAAGAATTCCAAAGATTCATGATCCTCTGAGAGAAGAAATTCCTCCTCATCTCCGTCTTAAATGGGCGACCCCTTATTCTGAGACTATGCCCCCTCGTTCTAGATTCCCTGACGAGGGGAAACATCCTCTCAGCATCTACCCTGTCCAACACCCTCAGAATCTTATATGTTCCAATAAGATCACCTCTCATTCTTCTAAACTTCAATGAGTATAGGCCCAACCTGCTCAACCTTTCCTGATAAGACAACCCTTCCATCCCAGGAATCAACCTAGTGAACCTTCTCTGAACTGCCTCCAATGCAAGTATATCCCTCCTTAAATAAGGGGACCAAAACTGTGCGCAGTACTCTAGGTGTGGTCTCACCAGTGCCCTATACAGTTGTAGCAAGACTTCCCTACTTTTATATTCTATCCCCCTTGAAATAAAGGCCAACATTCCATTTGCCTTCCTAATTACTTGCTGCACCTGCATGTTAACTTTTTGTGTTTCATGTACGAGGACACCCAAATCCCTCTGTACCGCTGCATTCTGTAGTCTTTTTCCAATTAAATAATATTTTTCTTTTCTATTCTTCCTACCAAAGTGGATAACTTCACATTTTCCTACATTATACTCCATCTGCCAAATTCTTGCCCACTCACTTTACCTATCTATATCCCTTTGTAGACTCTTTGGGCTGGATTTTCTCAATGGGGGCGCTTTGGGGGCTGGACTGCTGGTTGTCGGGTTTCAGTCCCGCCCCCAACGACGTCCGGCCAACCTACGCTATTTTCCTTTGATTGACTTTGTTAAGTTCGCCCTGCGGGCTTAGCCGGCCAATTAAGGGAAAGCCGGTGACAGAGGACGTCAGCGTATGACGTTTCATCAGTCGAAAATTTTTGAGAGACGAATTGTCAGCGTTTGACAGCTTTGAGAAGCGTCTGAGAATGCAGCAGCCATTCTGTCATCTCTGCCGTTGAGATGAGACACCTCCGGATCCCCAAGGGTTGAAGCCTGCAGGAAGAAGCAAAGGTAAGTAAACTTTTTCGGACACTTTACACTCACCTGTCATACTAACCTCCGGACACTTGCACCCTTCACTCACCTCCACAGCGGACATTCCGATCCCTCCCACCCCCGAAGACCTACTGCTCGCCTCGCTGACCCTGGCGACATTCTCAGCCGTCGGGAAGCCCACACTTGCAAGGGTAAAATGGGGATAAGCCCTTTAACTGCCTGTTAACTACCTGTTAACTACCTGTTAACAGGCAGTTCATTGGCTGTAATCCCATTCTCGCCTCGAGGAGACGGGTCCCTGCGCGAGTCGGGGACCCGCCTCCCGGGAAGATGGCACGGAAGCAGGTTGGGAGTGGGTGCGGTACCCGCTCCCAGTTCCTGCCATTTGCCCGCCAGTCCCGCCACAATACCTGCCTCCCCAGGGCTGGGAAAATTCCCCCCTTTATGTCCTCACAACTTGCTTTCCCACCTATCTTTGTAACGTCCGCAAATTTGGCTACAATACACTCGCTTCCTTCATCCAAGTCATTAATATAGATTGAAAATAGTTGAGGCCCCAGCACTGTTCCCTGTGGTACCCCACTAGTTACAGATTGCCATCCTGAAAATGACCCATTTATCCCTACTCTCTGTTTTCTGTTAGTTAGCCAATCCTCTATCCAATCTAATATATTACCCCAACACCATGAGCTCTTATCTTACGCAGTAACCTTTTATGTGGCATCTTGTCGAATGCCTTTTGGAAATCCAAATACACTACATCTACTGGTTCCCCTTTATCCACCCTGCTCATTACCTCCTCAAAGAACTCTAATAGATTTGTCAAACACAAATTTCTCTTTCATAAAACCATGTTGACTCTGTTTGATTGTATTATGATTTTCTAAATGCCCGGCTACTACTTCCTTAATAATGGATTTGAGCATTTTGCCAATGACAGATGGTAGGCTAACTGGCTTATAGTTTCCTGCTTTCTGTCTCCCTCCTTTTTTGAATAAGGGTGTTACATTTGCAGTTTTTCAATCGGCAGGGACTTTTCCAGCGTCAAGGGAATTTGGGAAGATTACAACCAATGCATCCACTATCTCTGTAACCACTTCTTTTAAGACCCTAGGATGCAGGCCATCAGGTCCAGGGGACTTGACAGCCTTTAGACCCATAAGTTTGCCTAGGACTTTTTCTCTAGTGATAGTGGTTGTTTTAAGTTCCTCCCTCCCTTTAACCCCTTGATTTTCTACTTATACTGGGATGTTTTTAGTGTCCTCTACTGTGAAGACAGATACAAAATGTTTGTTCAGTGCCTCAGCCATTTCCTTGTTTCCCATTATTATTTACCCAGTCTCACCCTCTAAGGGACCAACATTTATTTTAGCTACTCTCTTCCTTTTTATATACTTGTAGAAGCTCTTACTGTCAGTTTTTATATTTCTTGCTAATTTACTCTCATAAGCTATTTTCTCCCTCTTTATTAATTTTATTGTCATCCTTTTCTAAAATTTCGCTACCCTGCACTATTGCCCTGTCTTTAACTTTTTAAATTTCCCCTCGCTTGAACCCTCCCCCCCACTATTTAGTTTAAAGCTCTATCTACAGCCCTAGTTATTCGATTCGCCAGGTCACTGGTCCCAGCATGGTTCAAGTGAAGGCCATCCCAATGGAACAGCTCCCTCTTTCCCCAGTACTGGTGCCAGTGCCCCATGAATCAAAACCCATTTCTCCCACACCAATCCTTGAGCCACGCATTCAACTCTCTGAAAGACACCTGAAGGAAGAAAAGATGATGTCATTTTCTGCAAGCACGTGCTATTTGGATTATTTTATCTGTTCTGTCGTGTTTAGTTAATAAAATATTGGTTTGAATTAAATTGGAACCATTGAGGTAAACGAACCTATTAAATTGTGAAAATTCGACTTTCGTTGTGGCCACACTGAAATTCTGGTTATTATTTTAAATTGTCTGAAGGTTTCTAATTCCGGACGGGAGACTTTCTCATTTCAAAATTTCCAGTTTATAGTTCCATAAATGTTTAATGATTTGAATTGAAATTTTGGGACATTGGTAGTGATTCTGCTTGTTTAATCATCTTGGTTGTACAGGAAACTCATGGAGTTGGAAAACTCTTCAACAATCTGGTATCAATGTACATTCTAGTGAAAGTCAGGAAAGTGCCAGTGAGAATAGTAAATTGAGAGCTTTCCCTTGGAGATATTTGTGTCCTTGCCTATGAACAATAAGAAAACTGTATTTGATATTCTGGCCACTACCCAAGACATCGGGACCAGGCAGGGGGAGATGAGCAAAGATCTCCAGACACCCCACGATGTGTAGCACAGAGTGGGCTGCCAAACACCTAGGAGGGAAGTGAGCATGGAGGAGAGCTGAGAGAGCACAATTATCACCAGAAGAGGATCAGGTGGAACTGTCCTGTGACTGCTCCTTCGAACAGAGGAGGATCAGGTGGAACTGTCCTGTGACTGCTCCTTCGAACAGAGGAAGATCTGGTGGAACTGTCCTGTGACTGCTCCTTCGAACAGAGGAGGATCAGGTGGAATTATCCTGTCAATGTTCACTCGATCAGAAGAGGAGTTGGTGGGAGTGTCCTATCATTTCTCGAACAGAAGACAAGCAATGGCTAGCATTTACAGAATTAATACATAATTGACAACAAGGGGGCATAACTATAAGGTGCATGGGGGGAGATATAGAAGGGATGTCCGAGGTAGATTCTTTACTCAGAGAGTGGTTGGGGTGTGGAATGGACTGCCTGCTGTGATAGTGGAGTCGGACACTTTAGGAACTTTCAAGCGGTTATTGGATAAGCACATGGAGCACACCAGAGTGATAGGGAGTGTGATAGCTTGATCTTGGTCTCGGACAATGCTCGGCACAACATCGAGGGCCGAAGGGCCTGTACTGTGCTGTACTCTTCTAAGTTCTATATGTTCTATAAATATACATTCTTTTTTTACCATTGTTCCCTGCTGTGACCTTATTCTCTGCTTCACTGCTACCATTAACTCTCTGTCCCTTCCTGTCACACTCTGCTTATTTTTACCCAAATCGCTACACTGCTCTATTGCCTTGACCTTTCTCCTTAGATTTCTAAATTTCCACTCACCTGACCCCTCCCCCCCTTTTTTAGTTTAAAGCCTGATCTACATCCCTATCTACACCATGTGCAGCTTGTACATCAGAAGAGATTGTGGAATGATGAGGAAGTGGGATGTGAGAAGGAGGACAATATATGAGGATACCAGCATCTTTTATTCTGTCAGCCCCGCCGCTGGCCAAGGGCTCAGCCATGCCCCTGCCAAGAATGGCCAGCACCGTCTCCTCCAAAGGGGGTGAGGTGAAGCTAGGACTGTGAGGTGTGCCTCGTGTTTGGTAGAGATTGTTGGTAGGTGAGTGATGGGTGGGGTCATGCATTAAGCAGTGTGTGAGGCTAGTGGTGCATTTAGTAGGAGGCTTTTGAAGATGCATTCAATGACCTTGACCACTGGTCTGAGGTCATGAAACTTCTTTGGGCAGTGGAGCCAGATCCTGGGGGTGACACTGCTGGCAGTGATGGCCTCAGCGATCTGGTCCCACATCCTTCTTTCTGGAGGGCCTCCTGGCCCCCTGTGGGTAGAGGACCTCTCTTCCAATGTTGACCCCCTGCACAAACCTCGAGTGCTGCATCCAAGATGCTGGGTGCTCTTTCCCAGGCCTGTTGAGCCATTTATGTTAGCGCAGAAGCACTTTTACCATATTGTAATGCAGAAGGCAGTTAATCTTTAACAGCTGCAGAGTGCCTAGTTTGGAGTGATTTTTAATTTTTTTGCAGAATGTCATTTAACATTAAGGGTTTGAGACTGCCTAGTTTAGAATGAAAGTCAGCAGCTTTCCACCAGTTATGCTGCAGCCACTGGGGTAGCGCTGCATAACATCACTAGGATAGACAAAGGCACACGCAAGACAGTCATTAATGGAATGCACAAGGTTGATCAGTTGATTTGTTGATGTAATATTGGATGCACATATGGATAAAGTGGGATTGGAAAGTTTGCTTCGTGGTGGCTTTTATTTCAGCATTGTGGCCAAGAGGACGCTGTGATGGTCAGTAACAGAGGGAAGGTAAGGTGTGGGAGAAATATTGAAAGGGGAATTGGGGTTCTGGTCACAGTTACCACAGGCAGATGATTCGATCCCGGATATCCCGGTCAGAAATGGGCTGTCTGGGTTGCCTCCTTCCTTCTGATTCTTCCTCTTCTGCTTCTTCATCTTCTGCTTCCACCTCTTCTTCTTCCTCTCAGGCAGATTGCAAGTAGAGCCCCCAGGACTGGGAGCCAGTGGTGTTCTCAGAGGCTTTCCTTTAACATCCAAAGCCTTGCAGGCATCCAGCAGCACTCCCTGCACACTTTAACAACTTTCTAAACGGATTGCACCAAGTCACTACTACAATAAAATGTAAAAAAGTCCGAAGGCTGAAATTGAAATGACCTGAAAGATGTGCTGGCAGCATCTCTGTAGTACTGCTTCACGCACATTCTTCCATGCGTGGTTTGGAGAGCATGGAATGCAGAGCAATGACGTCCAAAATCACAGTCGTGCATCAATTGAGGCGATGCACGCCGATTGAGGTCACGATCTGGATATTTACATGTGAGAGGCGTGCGGAGGTAACGGCAGCGCTAACGACCTCTCCAAAATGGCGGCCGCCTTACTGGCCAGCTTTTGTGCTGTAACTTCGGAGGGAGACCAGCGGAAACACCTGAGAAATGGGGTAATTGGCCACGTTCAGCCCTGTGGAACATAGCTCGAACTGTCTGCCGCCCAATGATGTTACAGCGGGAAAACTGCTGCGCAATTTCAGCCTCACAATATTTTTCACCACTCGGTCTTTCAAAGAAAGCCCATGAGCAATAACAGGATAATCATGTGACAGGGGTTTTAAAGTCTTTATTATAATATGTAGACATATGTATCAATCACGATTGTCGCAAAGGTTTCAGTATAAGAATTGTACTTGAGAGCATTTAGCCGGACAATACGGATGTAACTCCTGCAATAACTGTGGTCAGATATTGTTCAATTCAGACTGAGTTGCAATAGAAACATAGAACAGTACAGCACAGTACAGGCCCTTCGGCCCTCGATGTTGTGCCGAGCATTGTCCGAGACCAAGATCAAGCTATCACACTCCCTATCACTCTGGTGTGCTCCATGTGCTTATCCAATAACCGCTTGAAAGTTCCTAAAGTGTCCGACTCCACTATCACATCAGGCAGTCCATTCCACACCCCAACCACTCTCTGAGTAAAGAATCTACCTCGGACATCCCTTCTATATCTCCCCCCATGCACCTTATAGTTATGCCCCCTTGTAACAGCTGCCTCTACCCGAGGAAATAGTCTCTGAACATCCACTCTATCTATCCCCCTCATCATCTTATAAATCTCTATTAAGTCGCCTCTCATCCTCCTCCGCTCTAAAGAGAAAAGCCCCAACTCCCTCAATCTTTCCTCATAAGACCTCCCCCCCAAACCAGGCAGCATCCTGGTAAATCTCCTTTGCACTCTTTCCAATGCTTCCACGTCCTTCCTATAGTGAGGTGACCAGAACTGCACACAATATTCCAAATGTGGTCTCACCAAGGTCCTGTACAGTTGCAGCATAACCTCACGGTTCTTAAACTCAAACCCTCTGTTAATAAACGCCAACACACCATAGGCCTTCTTTACTGCTCTATCCACTTGAGTGGCAACCTTCAGAGATCTGTGGATATGAACCCCCAGATCCCTCTGCTCCTCCATGTTCCTCAGAACCCTGCCGTTGATCCTGTAATCCTTATTCAAATTTGCCCTACCAAAATGAATCACCTCGCACTTATCAGGGTTAAATTCCATCTGCCATTTTTCGGCCCAGCTCTGCATCCTATCAATGTCTCTTTGCAGCCGACAACAGCCCTCCACCTCATCCACTGCTCCACCAATCTTGGTGTCATCAGCAAATTTACTGATCCACCCTTCAGTCCCCTCCTCCAAGTCATTGATAAAAATCACAAACAGCAGAGGACCCAGCACCGACCCCTGTGGCACACCGCTGGTAACTGGTCTCCAGTCCGAAAATGTTCCATCCACCACCACCCTCTGCCTTCTATGAGATAGCCAGTTACTTATCCAATCGGCCAAATTTCCCTCTATCCCACAACTCCTTACTTTCTTCATGAGCCGACCATGGGGAACCTTATCAAACGCCTTACTAAAATCCATGTATACGACATCAACTGCTCTACCTTCATCTACACACTTAGTTACCTCCTAAAAGAATTCAATCAAATTTATTAGGCAAGACTTACCCTTCACGAATCCGTGTTGACTATCCCTGATTAAGTTGCCCCTTTCCAAATGGTCATAAATCCTATCCCTCAGGACCTTTTCCATTATCTTACCAACCACCGAAGTAAGACTAACCGGCCTATAATTACCAGGGTCATTCCTATTTCCTTTCTTGAAGAGAGGAACAACATTCGCCACTCTCCAGTCCTCTGGCACCATTCCCGTGGACAGTGAGGACCCAAAGATCAAAGCCAGAGGCTCTGCAATCTCCTCCCTTGCCTCCCAAAGAATCCTAGGATA
Organism: Squalus acanthias; assembly: GCA_030390025.1. NCBI lineage: Eukaryota > Metazoa > Chordata > Chondrichthyes > Squaliformes > Squalidae > Squalus > Squalus acanthias. The sequence continues at coordinate 99,149,245 of CM059425.1, read as the reverse complement.
TATCCCATCTGGCCCAGGGGACTTATCGACCCTCAGGCTCTTCAAAATTGCTAAAACATCTTCCCTCAGAACATCTACCACCTCCAGCCTATCCACCTTTATCACACTCTCATCCTCAAGAACATGGCCCCTCTCCTCGGTGAACACTGATGAAAAGTATTCATTCATCACCTCTCCTATTTCTTCTGACTCCATGCACAAGTTCCCACTACTGTCCTTGACCGGCCCTACCCTCACCCTGGTCATTCTTTTATTTCTCACATAAGAGTAAAAGGCCTTGGGGTTTTTCTTGATCCGACCCGACAAGGACTTCTCATGCCCCCTCCTAGCTCTCCTAAGCTCTTTTTTTAGCTCATTCCTTGCTACCTTGTACCCCTCAATCGACCCAACTGAACCTTGTTTTCTCATCCTTACATACGCTTCCTTTTTCCTCTTGACTAGACATTCAACCTCTTTTGTGAACCATGGTTCTCTCACTCGACCATTTCCTCCCTGCCTGACAGGGACATACCTATCAAGGACACGCAGTAATTGCTCCATGAAAAAGCTCCACTTTTCGTTTGTGCCTTTCCCTGATAGTTTCTGTTCCCATCTTATACTCCCTAATTCTTGCCTAATCGCATCATAATTACCCCTCCCCCAATTATAAACCCTGCCCTGCCGTATGGCCCTATCCCTCTCCATTGCAATAGTGAAAGTTACCGAATTGTGGTCACTATCTCCAAGGTGCTCTCCCACATACAAATCAAACACTTGGCCCGGTTCATTACCCAGTACCAAATCCAACGTGGCCCCAGCTCTTGTCGGCCTATCCACATATTGTGTCAGGAAACCCTCCTGCACACACTGTGCAAAAACTATCCCATCCGAACTGTTTGACCTATAAAGGTTCCAATCAATATTTGGAAAGTTGAAGTCACCCATGACAACTACTCTGTGACCTCCACACCTATTCATAATCTGCTTTGCAATTTCTTCCTCCACATCTCTATTACTATTTGGGGGCCTGTAGAAAACTCCTAACAACGTGACCGCTCCTTTCCTATTTCTAACTTCAGCCCATATTACCTCAGATGGCAGATCCCCCTCGAACTGCCTTTCTGCCGCTGTTAAACTATCCTTGATTAACAATGCTACTCCTCCACCTTTCTTACCAACTTCCCTACTCTTACTGAAACATCTATACCCCGGAACTTCCAACAACCATTCCTGTCCCTGTTCTAACCATGTCTCCGTAATGGCCACCACATCGTAGTCCCAAGTACCAATCCACGCTCCAAGTTCTCCTACCTTATTCCGGATGCTCCTTGCATTGAAGTAGACACACTTCAAGCCATCTTCCTGTCTGCCGGTACATTCCTGCGACCTTGATACCCTCCTCAGTACCTCCCTACACTCACCACTGGCTCCTGGACTATAGCCCTTTTTCCCATCCCCCAGACAAATTAGTTTAAACCCCCCCGAAGAGCCGTAGCAAATTTCCCTCCCAGGATATGCTAGAAATCTGAAGCTAGGAGCTATTTGGAGCAGCAGTGGGAGCGGACCGACCTGTGAGGGAGCAGGCTAAAGAGGAGCGAGGAAATAAAGCCCGAGGCTCGAGGCCCAGACCGAGCTATTGGGAGCAGCAGTGGGAGCGGACCGACCTGTGAGGGAGCAGGCTAAAGAGGAGCGAGGAAATAAAGCCCGACGCTCGAGGCCCAGACCGAGCTATTGGGAGCAGCAGTGGGAGCGGACCGACCTGTGAGGGAGCAGGCTAAAGAGGAGCGAGGAAATAAAGCCCGAGGCTCGAGGCCCAGACTGAGCTATTGGGAGCAGCAGTGGGAGCGGACCGAGCTGTGAGGGAGCAGGCGATTTAAAGAACAACATAAAAAGGAGTGACGTCACAGGAAAGCAGGGAAGTGATTGGATGGTCAGTATTTCGCTGTTTTCTTGGGCATTGGTTTAATTTAAGAGCCGGGATTAAAAACTAAACGTTCAAAATTTAAACACTTAATTAATTAAATATATTAGAGATGGCAGGGCAGGTGATGTGTTACTGCTGCAACATGTGGGAGCTGGTGGACACCATTGAGGTCCACGGCGACCACATTTGCAGTAAGTGTTGGCGGCTCGAGGAACTTCGGCTCCGTGTTGATGAGCTGGAGTCCGAGCTTCAAACACTGCGACACATCAGGGAGGGGGAGAGTTACCTGGACGCTGTGTTCCAGGAGGCCGTCACACCCCTTAGATTAATTAATTCAAATTTGGTCCGAGGTCAGGGACAGGTGGGTGTGACTACAAGCGAGGCAGGTATGGGGAACTAGGGGTAGTGATGGAGGAGCCTCAGCCCTTGCTCTTGTGCAATAGGTACGAGGTTCTTACTCCCTGTGTGGACGAGAGCAGGAACTGCAGGGAGGATGATCAAACTGACCACAGCACCGTGGTACAGGGAGCCATTCAAGAGGTGGGAGCAAAAAGAAATGTGGTAGTGGTAGGGGACAGTAGAGTTAGGGGGATAGAAACTGTTCTCTTCAGCCAAGAGCGTGAGTCTCGAAGGCTGTTGCCTACCCGGTGCCAGGGTAAAGGCCATCTGCTCTGGGCAGGAGAAGAACTTGGAGTGGGCGGGGGAGGATCCAGTTGTCGTGGTCCATGTAGGTACCAACGACATAGGTAGGACAAAGAAAGAGGTTCTGCTGAGAGAGTTTGAGCAGCTAGGGACTAAATTAAAAGCAGAACCACAAAGGTAATAATCTCTGGATTATTACCTGAACCACGAGCAAATTGGCATAGGGTCAATAGGATCAGGGAGATGATTGCGTGGCTCAAAGATTGGTGTGGGAGAAGTGGGTTTCGATTCGTGGGGCTCTGGCACCAGTACTGGGGAAAGAGAGAGCTGTTACGTTGGGACGGACTACACCTGAACCATGCTGGGACCAGAGTTCTAGCGAATCGAATAACAAGGGAGGTAGAAAGGGCTTTAAACTAAATAAGGTTGGGGGAGGGTCCCGGTGGAGAGAAATTTAGAATGCTAAAGAGAAAAGACAGGGAAGCAGTGCAGGAAAGTGATTGGGGAAAGGATAACCAGCTTGTGACATGAAGGGACAGAGCGTACAAATAGAGGAGTGCACAAACAAATAGGGTCCGGGTAAGAAAAAATGGTAAGAAGGCAAATAGGGCCATAGCAGCAAAAAAATGTTAAGATGTCTAAAAATGTTAAAAAGACAAATCTAAAGGCACTGTATCTGAATGCACGAAGCATTTGTAATAAGGTAGACAAATTAACAGTGCAAATAGATGTAAACGGATACGATATAATTGCAATTACGGAGACATGGCTGCAGGGTGACCAAGGCTGCGAGCTGAATATCCAAGGATATTCGATATTTAGGAAGGACAGGCAAAAAGGAAAAGGAGGTGGGGTGGCCTTGTTAGTAAAGGATGAAATCAGAGCAATAGTGAGAAAGGATATCGGCTCAGAAAATCAAGATGTAAAATCAGTCTGGGTGGAGCTAAGAAGCACCAAGGGGCAGAAAAACATTGGTGGGAGTTGTCTATAGGCCTCCAAACAGTAGTGATAATGTAGGGGATGGCATCAAACAGGAAATTAGAGATGCATGTAACAAGGGTACTACAGTAATCATGGGAGACTTTAATCTACATTTTGACTGGCCAAACCAAATTAGCAATAATACTGTTATTACTATGGTAGGACATTTCGGACTGAGATGAGGAGAAATTTCTTCACTCAGAGGGTGGTGAACCGATGGAATTCTTTACCACAGAAGGCTGTGGAGGCCAAGTCACTGAATATATTTAAGAAGGAGATTGATAAATTTCTAGACAGAAAAGGCATCAAGGGGTATGGAGAGAGAGCGGGAATATGGTATTGAGATAAAGGATCAGCCATGATCATATTGAATGGCGGAGCAGGCTCGAAGGGCCGAATGGCCGACTCCTGCTCCTATTTTTCTTTGTTTCTTTGTTTCTAGAAAGGAAGCTCTGGGTCAAGGTGAGCTGCTTTAATCATTTAACTAATTTAACAATTGCACTGAATGGATATTTCACTGCATTCTTCAACTGCTCTCTGAATTTAGTCTGGGTCATTGCATAAATACAGGTGTTGGTGCACGTGCTCAAAAGCTGCAGCATGTAGCCAGATTGTTCAGTGATATATGCAGGATCATGGGCACCTGTGAATTCATGAATGTTAGTAATTCGCCAATACAAGAAATATAGAACATTTGTCAACCATAACAGTATAAAACTGCCAGATATAGTGAAGAGTAAAATGATGGATTTCCTTCGGTTCTCCATCTCTGGGTCATTGTGATTCTCACTATTGCGGTGGTCCAGTAGTCTCCTGCGGACTCTGCTGGCCACTAAAATGTGTCTGACAGTCAGAGCATTGAGCAGTAAAATCAGAACGAATGGAAGGAAAGGGGTTAAAATAATACTGAGGCAGTCAAATGCGACCCAGGCAGCTTCGGTGTTATAGCTCAGTGATAAGGAGTACCCCCAGGGTACATTGTCAATGATATACTCAGGCTCAACTACAAAGTACCAAGGAATGTCCTTTAAGGAGAACAGCACACTCACTGTCGCTATGACCACAGTCGCAGTTTTCTCTGTGCAATATTTTGTTTTCAGCTTCTGGCAACAAATTGCAACAAATCGATCAAAGGTGAAAGTGACGGTGAACCAGACAGAAATGTCTGTGGCTGCATAAAGCAGGAAATGTACGAGAGAGAGTGCAGGAGTGGTGTCCAGGTAAGTACCTGGGAAATGAAAAGGAATAACTGTAAACAGTATCACGTCAGTGAAAACGACCAGCAGATCTGCCACTGCCATGGCCACCAGGTAGTGGGTGATACATTTAGAGAGACCGCACTTTCCTCGGGACAGGATCAGAATGGCCACTGAGTTCACTGGAATAAATAGAAAAAACAAGGGAATTACATATAGACACCTCAGAGAGCAAGGCAATTACATAGGAACATAGGAACTTTAGAAGAGGAGAAGGCCATTCAGCCCCTCAAGCTTGTTCTACCATTCAATTAGATCAGGGATGATCTGTACCTTAACTTCATTTACTTGCCTTTGTTCCGTAACCTTCAATATCTTGCCTAACAAAAATCTGTCAATCCCAGTATTGAAATTTACAATTGACCCCGAGCCTCAACAGATTTTTGGGTGGGAGAGTTCCAGATTTCCACTGACCCATGTGTGAAGAAGTGCTTCCTGACATCACCCCTGAACGGCCTAGCTCTAATTTTAAGATTATGCCCCCTTGTTCTGGACTCCCCCACCAGAGGAAATGGTTTCTCTCTATCTGCCATCTCAAATCCTTTAATCATCTTAAATATTTCCATTAGTGCAGCCCATCATCTTCTATATTGAAGGGAATACACGCCTAGTCTATGCAACCTGTCCTCATAATTTAACCTTTTCAGCCCCGGTATCCTTGTGGTGAATCTACGCTGCACCCTCTCCAAGGACAAGATATTCTTCCTGAGGTGAGGTGCCCAGAATTGAGTGCAGTGCTCCAAATAAGGTTCAACCCAATCTCTGTGCAGCTGTAACATAACTTCCACCCCTTTTTATTCCCGCCAACCTTGAGGTTAAGGCCAACATTCCATTCACCTTTTTTAATTATTTTGTCGACGTGTCCAGGAGCTTTTAGTGATTTCTTTACTTGGATCCCAAATCTCTAATCTCTTCCACAGTTCCTCACTTCTTGCCATTTAGAAATACTCGGATCTATCTTTCTTAGGTCCCAAGTGGATGACCTCACACTTCCCCACATTGATCTCCATCGTCACAGTTTTGCCCACTCACGTAACCAATCAATTGGGCCGGATTTTCCGGGGCCGATGACCGAGTACGCGGTGCATACGCGGCCGTAAGTGCCTCACAAGTTCCGGGGTTCCACATGCGAGGTGAATGCGTGAAAACCCGGAACTTGCTGCCTGTCGAGAATCTTCTTGACTGATCCACCGCATGCCTGGGAAATGGACATTCGCTGGCGGAGAGTTGGGCTATTTGCTCAACTACTGCCCAGCGAATGCCCATGAAACTCTTACACCTGGTAAAAGCAGACATAAGGCCTTCTTTTACCAGTGTAAGCGTTTAAATAAATAGTAAAATACATTAAAAAAAATCATTTTAACATTCATAAACTTGTAAAATAAGTTTGTGTTATTTTTGGCTCCTTGAAAAATGTTTACTTTTTTTTTCAAAAAATTAAATTTTTGTTTTAAATGTGTAATTAAATTGTATTTTAATTAATTTTAAACATGTAATGATTTTAAACATGCAGATTGGAGGGTGGCAAATGTAACCCCACTATTTAAAAAAGGAGGGAGAGAGAAAACAGGGAACTACAGACCAGTTAGCCTAACATCAGTAGTAGGGAAAATGCTAGAGTCTATTATAAAGGATGTGATAACAGGACACTTAGAAAATATCAACAGGATTAGACAAAGTCAACATGGATTTATGAAAGGGAAATCGAATTTGACAAACCTACTGGAGATTTTTGAGTATGTAACTGGTAGAATTGATAAGGGAGAACCAGTGGATGTGGTGTATTTGGATTTTCAGAAGGCCTTTGATAAAGTCCCACATAAGAGGTTAGTGTGCAAAATTAAAGCACAGGGGATTGGGGGTAATATACTGGGATGGATTGAAAATTGGTTAACAGACAGGAAACAGAGAGTAGGAATAAATGGGTCTTTTTCGGGGTGACAGGTGGTGACTAGTGGTGTACTGCAGTGATCAGTGCTTGGGCCCCAGCTATTCAAAATATATATCAATGATTTGGATGAGGGAACCAAATGTAATATTTCAAAGTTTGCTGATGACTCAAAACTAGGTGGGATTGCGAGTTGTGAGGAGGATGCAAAGAGGCTTCAAGCTGATTTAGACAAGTTGAGTGAGTGGGCAAATACATGGCAGATGCAGTATAACATGGATAAATGTGAAGTTATCCACTTCGGTAGGAAAAACAGAAAGGCAGAGTATTATTTAAATAGTGATAGATTGGGAAATGTAGATGTACAAAGGGACATGGATGCCTTGTACACCAGTTACTGAAAGCAAACATGCAGGTGCAGCAAGCAGTTAGGAGGGCAACTGGCATGTTGGCCTTCATTGCAAGAGGATTTGAGTACAGGAGCAAGGATGTCTAACTACAGACCACACCTGGAGTATTGTGTGCAGTTTTGGAATCCTTACCTAAGAAAGGATATACTTGCCATAGAGGGACTGCAGCGAAGGTTCACCAGACTGATTCCTGGGATGGCAAGTCTGTCGTATGAGGAGATATTGGGACGACGAGGCCTGTATTCACTAGAGTTTGGAAGAATGAGAGGGGATCTCGTGGAAACATATAAAATTCTGACAGGGCTAGACAGACTGGATGCAGGGAGGATGTTTCCCTGGCTGGGGGCTCTAGAACGAGGGGTCACAGTCTCAGGATACGGGGTAGGACATTTATGACTGAGATGAGGAGAAGTTTCTTCACACAGAGGGTGGTGAACCTGTGGAATTCTCTACCCCAGCGGGCCTGTGGACGTCAATTCACTGAATATGTTTAAGAAGGAGATAGATAGATTTCTAGACACAAAAGTCATCAAGTGGTATGGGGAGAGAGCAGGAATATGGGATTGAGATAGATGATCACCCATGATCATATTGAATGGCGGAGCAGGCTCGAAGGGCCGAATGGCCGACTCCTGCTCCTATTTTTCTATGTTTCTATGTTTCTATTAAATGTTAGCCATTGCCTGTCCACTGTCATGCCTTTTAATGACGCTCCCCAATCGAATCACTCAAAATGCTTCTTGAAAAATTAAGTCTGGCATTTTCCTAATAACTGAAATGTGTAATCACCAAAATAAGGTTTTAAACAGAATTTAAAAAATCAAAAAAAATGATACATTTCAAAAAAAAAGATTAAATTTACATGTCAAAAGTCATTTGCTGATATTAAATGGTTCATTGGCTTACCAAGAACTCCAGTAACTGCAAGAACAGGGTAGTAAATATCTTCTACCTGATGGAGTATTGTTGGTTCACGCATTTTCTGTGAGACGTGATGGTTTCTGTTGGTGCCGGAGGGAACAGCTCTGCCTGATTACACGATACATCCAGAGGGGCCTCGTATTTATACAGGAGGGAAATCTCCAGTGAGATCATTCAGTTACATCATTATTCATGTTAATTACAGTTCATTGAACAAACAAGTGGAGACAATCATGTGAAAACTCACCTGCTTATCACGGAATAAAATATAATGAACTGGAGCTTAAACGGTGTCAAAGCAAATATTCCATCGAAAATATAGTTGAATGTGACCCTGTTAGAGGAGTATTATTGATCCATCAAACATAGGTAGATTCATCTATGGTATTGAAGTTTCTATGGGCCGTGTCCTTTCAATTCAACATTAAATGTCAGTAATTTTTAGACAGTTTTTAGTGTATTTGCCTCGTGTATTTGACACGGAAAGAGTTAAAAAACCCTCCTTATTTTCTGTGCTTTGCAAATCGAGGAACTTCGGTATTAAAGATATAAACTTCTTGTAAGCTCATTGTGTATTGAGCTCAGTAATGATAAAGGCCTATACATTGTAGATGGTGATACCTGTGGACACCTGTGTGTTGGAATAACAGCTTGCATTTATACACCACCTATAACAGAACACTGTCCCAAGGTGTCTCACACAGACATAAAGAAGATGACCAAAGAGATGGGCTTTAAAGAGGGTCCATGCCTTTGTCTCTTCCAGACTCAGTTATTCCAATGCTCCCCCAGTCGGCCTCCCGTCCTCCACATTCTACAAACATCAGCTCATCCAAAACTCTGCAGCCCGTCTCCTGACCCGCTCCAAGTCCCAGGCACCTATCACCCCTGCCCCTGTTGACCTACATTGGCCTCTGGTCCTCCGATGGCTCAAATTGAAAATGATCATCCCCCATGTTTAAATCCCTTTACAGATTCACCAGTCCCTATCTCTGTAATCTCATACAACCCTCCCAGCCCACCCCAGAATTGTCCTTTTCTCTGACTCTGGTCTTTTGTGCACCCCTCTCCCTTTGAACCACCATTGGTGGCCGAGCCTTCAGTCCCCATTCCCCACACTCTGGAATTCCTTCCCTTAACCCCTCCGCCTCTCTACCTCCCTCTCCTCTTTTACACCTTCCTGAAAATACCCCTCTTTGACCAAGATGTTAATCACTCCTCTGAATTTCTCCTTCTTTAACTCAGGTTCAGTTTTTTCCTGATTACTCCTCTGTAAAGCAACTTGGGATGTTTTTCTATGTTAAGGTGCTCTATAAATGCAGTTGTTGTGGTGATTGTTGTTATATGAGGTGTCTGCCTTGGCTCAGTTGTAACACTCGCATCTCTCAGTCAGAAGGTTGTGGCTTCAAACCCCACTTTAGAACTTGAGCATAAAATCAAGGCTTGTAATGCTGTGCAGTACTGAGGGAGTGCTGCAGTGCCGGAGGTGCCGTCTTTCAGATGAGATGAGAAACCGAGCCCCAGTCTGCCCTCTCAGGTGTGTGTAAAAGAACCCACGGCATTTGTTCAAGAGGAGCAGGGAGTTAAAGGAAAGCACTTGCATTTATACAGCGGTTTTCACAACCTCGGGCGTCCCAAAGCGATTTACACTGAACTAACTACTCCCCTGCTATTCTTCGAGTTCTCCTGGTGTCCTGGCCAGTATTTATCACTAAACCAACAAGACTAAAAAGATTTGGGGTTAAATTTGATAGCCTCTGAAACGGGTGCGGGGATCACGATGTGCGATTAACCTGCACCCGTTGCTTCCGATGTAGGCAGGATGACAACTTGGGCTGCCTGCTAATTTACATAACCGCGATGTTGAGTGACGACACGCCTCAGCAGGAGGCTCAAGATTGGGCGCCAGTTAAAGCTATTCTCCTCCATTTAAAGCCAACCTGCACCTTTTAAAAGGGAGGTGCATTCTGGCTGGAGCAGGTGCTGGAACTGTTTGTGGAAGATAGTCTGAGCAGGAAGAGGAGTGAACTATGGTGCAACAGGTGAGAAAGTGTGCTCCAAAGTTCACTGACACTGCACTGGAGGCCTTGCTGGAGGAGGTGGAGAGGAGGAGAGAGGTCCTCTATCCACAGCGGGCCAGGAGGCCCTACAGATGTACTCTGTGAAGCCAGTGGGAGCAGATAGCCGTGGCGGTCAATGTCAGGAGTCAAGCCCCGAGGACCTGGATGCAGAGCCGCAAGAAGTTCAATGACCTCACACAAGTGGTCAAGGTCAGTGAATTCATTCTCAAATTCCCTATCCCACCATTTGCACCACCAGTCTCAGACACTGCTCAATGCACCACACCCCATCATTTACCCACCAACAATCTCTATCAATCACCACTCATATCTCACATTCATAGCTTCACCTCACCCTCACACACTTACCTCTGCTGCAAGCCTCAGACCCACATCTCAGATCTTGCACACACTGCCAGCTATTCAACCATGACAGGCACATCACCTAAATGATTGCACGACACTCACTGACACACGTTCCTTACTCTTGCAGGACCAGGTGGCTCATAACCGTTGCCAGCAGCACCTAACCAGTGGGGTCAGGCACGGCTGCATGTCCTTACCCCGATGGAGGAGACTGTGGTCACCATCATTGGAGCGGACATTGCTGAGGCCTTGGCCAGCGGAGGAGCTGAAACCATCGAAGATGATGGTATCCTCAAACCTAATCCTCCTTCTCATGTCCCACTTCCACCTCGTCCCACAATGTCTTTTGATTTAAACGCTGCAGATGCTGCAAGCATGCACCTTTTAATTTCCCTCCTTCTTGCACCGCAACCCTACCCTTGTGCCTTTCTCCTTTCAGATACCCAAGTACTGCAAACTGGCCAGGCAGTGGTGGAAGAGCAACAGGTGGAAGAGGAAGAAGACAGTGATGATGAAGAAACTCCGTCACTCAATCTCACCCACCAGCCACCAGCTCAGATACTGACACTGCGCGTCTGCACATCTGAGTCCTGTGCAGCAGAACTCGTGTGTGATCTCACCCTCCAGGGAGTTGGCACCTGCGCAACCCTTTCCCCCTGCCCTGGCTGCACCCGACTCGTGCCCGGTGACTCACCACGTGCCGATCCCACCTCTAAGCTATCCTCTAAAGTCCGCGCAGTGCCGGTAGCTGAGCTGGTGGCTGCGAGGGTCAGATCGAGTGACGGTGTTTTTTCTTCATCATCACTCTCCTCTTCCTCTTCCTCTTGCACCACTGCCTGGCCAGGTTGGATTTCTTGGATCTTTGAAATGAGAAAGGCACAAGAGTGGAGTTGTGGTGAGGGGGAGATGGGCGGAAAGCAAGAGGTGCAGGATTACACCATTTGCAGCTTGTAAGTCAGAAGAGGTTGTGGGATGTGGGGCAAGTGGGATGTGAGAAGAAGAATTAGGCACGAGCATACCGTCATCTTCAATGGTATCAGCGCTGCTGCTGACCACGGCCTCACTCACGGCCACTCCAATTATGCCGGGCACCGTCTCCTCGAGCGGGCGTCAGGGTATAGAGACATGGCTGTCCTTCTCCAGCTCGCTGCAGCTGCCTCCGATTGTGCGCCACCTTCTCCTGCAAGAGAGGGGGTAGTGTGTGAGTGAGTGTGGTTCACTGTGTTTGGCTGATGTGACTGTCGTGGCAGTGTGTGCAAGCTGTGAGATGTGGGTGTGAGGCTTGCAGCAGTGGTAAGTGTGTGAGTGTGAGATGGAGTAGATGAATGTGAGGTATGAGTCGGGACTGATACAGATTGTTGGTAGGTGATTAATGGGGATTTGGTGAATTGAGCAGTGTCTGAGGCTAGTGGTGCAGTTTGGGGGATATGGCATTTCAAGATGAATTCACTGAGCTTGACCACTCGTGTGAGGTCATTAAACTTCTTGTGGCACAGCATGCAGGTCCTCGGGGCTACACTGCTCGCACTGTCACCGACGGCTATCTGGTCCCAATGCCCTCACGGTTTGTCTGCCGGGCCTGCTGGCCCCCTCTGGATAGAGGATCACTCGTCTCCTGTGTACCATCGCACCAAGGCCTCCAATGCTGCCTCTGACAATCTGAGAGCTCTCTCTCTGCCATGTTGTACCAGCTCCCAGTTCTTTGCTCCTCAGTCTGTTTCCCAGCCACTTCCACCACCTGCTGAAGCCAGAAGACATGCAGGCTGCCTTTAAGAAGTGCAGGCTAGCTTTAATTGGTGCTAGCCTCGCACACACTTGGGCCCCTGCTGAGGCACTGAGCCACTGAACAGCGCGTTCAGCGCTTCCTGACCACTGCAATCATTTTAATTAGCAGGCAGCACGAAGTTTGTGTGCTGCCTGCATCAGACTCGACAGGCACGTGGTAATCGCGCTTCGCAATAGCCGCGCCCGTTTTCGGGCCGTATCCAATTGGCTGTATTTTAAGTTCGGGATGCGCTGGGAGCGGGTTTTCCGGCAGTGTGTGAAAGACCCGAAAGTCAGTGAGCGCGTCTGTCAGTGGCTTTTTAACCCAGCCACTGAATGACCATATCATTTCCGGGTTTCTCGACCAATTAACATCAGCAGGCGCGATGTGCAACCGCATGACGCGATTTCAACTCCAGTATTTAAAGGGAAACTCCAAACATCAATTTGAAGGAGTTTGGGGTTGGGAGCCAAAGGGAAGGAAGTGGGAGAATGAAGCCAAGAATGTCAACGGCTGTGGATTGGTTCCGTGACGCCTCTCTGGATGTGCTACTGGGGTCTGTGAGGACCCGGAGGGATGTTCTATTCCCTAGTGACGGGAGGAAGAAGCCGGCTAGGGAAACCAAGAAGGTGTGGATAGAGGTAGCGGGGGAGGTCAGCAGCAGGAGCGTAGAGCCACACTCCTGGATACAATGTAGGAAGCGATTCAATGACCCAACCTGGGCAGGAAAGGTGAGAGCAATGGTACATTTCACCTACATGCTGATGTACGTATCACCCCATCCCCTCACTCTGCCTTCTCAAGCCTACTCCAGCACACCACTCCTCACACCAACTTACCCTGCAGGTACACCCATCCCTCTCTCTCTGTGCACTTCCTCACATCCCCATCCGTCTAACCACCACTGACACTCACCCTCATCCTTATGCCTCTCCCTCATAGTCACCCTCAACAAATGCTCTCTATCCATCCGTTTAACACATGGCATAACTCTTACTCATGGGTCTCTTCTTTCCCTCCTTACAGGAGATGAGAGCACAGAACACGGGGGTAGGGAGAGAACTGGAGGTGGCCCTCCACAGATCTCACAGCTAACAGTTCACAGGGGAGTTATCCCCGGTGTCCTGACCAATATTTATCCCTCAATCAACGTAACAAAAACAGATTATCTGGTCATTATCACATGGCTGTTTGTGGGACCTTGCTGTGCTCACCCGTTGCCCCTCCACCCCCTCAGTCAGTACCCAACATGCTGCCTCGTATCCTGATGGCCGAGTCTGCCCCTGTACAGGTGCAGGTGGAGCAGTCTTTGGCGGGTCCCTCACGGGCTCCAAAATCCAGAGGACGTCAGCCAAGAGCATCTCAACTCTCAGGGCAGGGATCTGAGCAGCCGGCCTCGACCTCTGCTGATGCGACAGGGGTTGCACCATGTAGAAGTGATTGGAAAAGGAAGAGTAAAGATTTGTAGTCGCACAAGTGTGTGTACATGGGTGAGTTATACATTGTCAGAATGTTAAGCTTCTGTTTCATATGTGAGCCTCATAAATATGATTGTTTTGCACCACTTTCATATCTTGCCCATTCTTGGTGGCTGGCTGTCAACTGGCCTGTTCATGAGTGTGATGATGAATGTGAAGACCTGAATTGACAACGAGCAATGGGGCTGTGAAAGGGAGGCTTAGTTGTTGCAAGACTGCTTTGTGTTAGTGGCATTGGGGTGGGGTGAGGGGAAAATGTGACTTTTGCATCTGGTTCTCAGTTGGGTTCGCTGGTGGAACCTAAGCGAACTTTGCAATAATGAGGGCATCCCAGGCATCCTGGGCAGTAATGTGTTCCACTGGTGGTGCATTGCCTGCATCACATTCCTCCTCCTCCTCCTCCTTTTCCTTCCCCTCCTCCTCGTCTTTCTCCTCCTCGGAATCATCAGAGGGGGCTCTGTGCTTTGTGCCTTTGCCTCCTTCAGGTCCAATTCTTGCTGCTGGGCAATGTTGTGCATTTTGGAGACCCTGGATGGTGCGTACTGAAGAGCACCTCCAGATCTGTCCAGGCACCTGAAGTGCACCTTCAGCATGCTGAATTTTTGTTCGATGACACATCTGGTGGTCATATGGTATTCATTGTATCGCTCCTGTACCTCATTCCTCAGGTTTCTGAGAGGGATCATCAGCCACATTTTAATTGGGTATCCCCTGTCTCCGAGCAGCCAGCCAGTAACTCTGCTTCCTAATGCGACGTTGTCTGGGAGGGTGGACTGCTGCAGGATAAAAGCATCATTACAGCTGCCCAGGAATCTTGCGCACAACTGCATAAAGATCTTGTGGTTGCACACCGGCTGGACATTGATGGAGTGGAAGCCCTTGCGGTTGACGGGCAGCCCTGGATGATCTATGGGTGGTTTAATGGCCATCTGTGCGCAGTCGATGACGCCGTGTGCCTGTGGTAAGCCAGCGAGAGCCGCAAACCCGAGCGACTGCTCATTCTGACTGGTGTCATCGCAGGCGAAGTTGACATAATTGGCGGCCCTGGCAAAGAAGCCATCCGTCACCTGTCTTATGCATTTGTGTGTCACCGACTGCGAGATCCTGCAAGTGTCTCCAGCAGAGCCCTGGAAGGATCCAGAGGCAAACAGGTTGAGGGTGGTGGTTACTTTGACAGCCACTGGTAAAGCATGGCCACCAGGTCCAGCTGGCAGCAGGTCTTGTTCCAGAAGGCTGCAAATGTCTGTCACCACCTGACGCGAGACCCTGAGCCTCCTGAGACACCAGTGTTCCGACATGTCGAGGAAGCTCATCCACTGCCTGTAGACCCTGTGTGCTGGGTGTGGGCCCCTGTGAGCTACACCTCTCCGCTGATCCCCTTCTCCTGTGGAGCTGCAGGTCTGTGAGCAGCAGGCTGTTGGTAGTGCAGGTCCTGGTGCTCCTGGTTCTGCTGGTGCTGCTGGTGGTCAGCTTGGTCCTCCTCTGAGGTCCAATGTAACAGTGTATGCGGCAACCCACGGCGATATGATAGATCAGAGCTCCAAAATGCAGATCAGAGCTCCAACCCTCCACACACAGACCCCGCACACACGGCCCCCTCACACACGGACCCCGCACACACGGAACCCGCACACACACAGACCCCGCACACACGGACTCCGCACACACGGAACCAGCACACACACAGACCCCGCAAACACGGACCCCACACACACAAACCCCGCACACACAGACCCCGCACACACAGACCCCGCACACACGGACCCCGCACACACGACCCCGCACACACGGACCCCGCACACACGGACCCCGCACACACGGACCTTGCACACATGGACCCCGCACACACAGACACCACACACACAGACCCCACACACACAGACCCCACACACAGAGACCGCACACACAGACCCCGCACACACGGACCCCGCACACACGGACCCCGCACACACGGACCCCGCACACACAGGGAACCCGCACACACAGACCCTGCACACACAGACCCCGCACACACGGACCCCGCACACACAGGGACCCACACACACGGACCCAGCACACACGGACCCCGCACACACGGACCCCGCACACACGGACCCTGCACACACGGACACCGCACACACGGACCCCGCACACACGGACCCCGCACACACGGACCCCGCACACACGGACCCCGCACACACCGACCCGGCACACACGGACTCCGCACACACGGTCCACGCACACACGGACCCCGCACACACGGACCCCGCACACACGGACACCGCACACACGGACACCGCACACACGGACCCCGCACACACGGACCCCGCACACATGGACCCCGCACACACCGACCCGGCACACACGGACTCCGCACACACGGACCCCGCACACACGGACCCCGCACACACAGACCCCGCTCACACGGACCACGCACACAAAGACACTGCACACACGGACACCGCACACACGGACACCGCACACACGGACCCCGCACACACGGACCCCGCACACATGGACCCCGCACACACAGACCCCGCACACACCGACCCCGCACACACAGACCCCGCACACACGGACCCCGCACACACGGACCCCGCACACAGGGACCCCGCACACACGGACCCCGCACACACAGACCCTGCACACACAGACCCCACACACACGGACCCCACGCACACGGACCCCGCACACACGGACCCCGCACACACGGATTCCACACACACAGACCCCGCACACAATGACCCCGCGCACACGGATTCCACACACACAGATCCTGCACACACGGACCCCGCACACTTGGACCCCACACACACGGACCCCGCACACAGGAACCCCGCACACACAGACCCCGCACACAGGGACCCTGCACACACAGGCCCCGCACACACGGAACCCGCACACACAGACCCCGCACACACGGACCCCGCACACAGGGATCCCACACACACGGACCCCGCACACACAGTCCCCGCACACACAGACCCCGCACACACAGACCCCGCACACACTGACCCCGCACACACTGACCCCACACACAGACCCCGCACACACAGACCCCGCACAGAGATCCCGCACACACAGACCCCGCACACACAGACCCCGCACACACTGACCCCGCACACACTGACCCCACACACACAGACCCCGCACACACAGAGCCCGCACACACAGACCCCGTACACACGGACCCCGTACACTCGGACCCCACACACACAGACCCTGCACACACGGACACCGCACACACGGACACCGCACACACGGACCCCGCACACACGGACCCCGCACACACGGACCCCGCACACACCGACCCGGCACACACGGACTCCGCACACACGGACCACGCACACACGGACCCCGCACACACGGACCCCGCACACTTGGACCCCACAGACACGGACCCCGCACACAGGAACCCCGCACACACAGACCCCGCACACAGGGACCCTGCACACACAGGCCCCGCACACACGGAACCCGCACACACAGACCCCGCACACACGGACCCCGCACACAGGGATCCCACACACACGGACCCCGCACACACAGTCCCCGCACACACAGACCCCGCACACACAGACCCCGCACACACTGACCCCGCACACACTGACCCCACACACAGACCCCGCACACACAGACCCCGCACAGAGATCCCGCACACACAGACCCCGCACACACAGACCCCGCACACAGACCCCGCACACACAGACCCCGCACACACAGACCCCGCACACACTGACCCCGCACACACTGACCCCACACACAGACCCCGCACACACAGACCCCGCACAGAGATCCCGCACACACAGACCCCGCACACACAGACCCCGCACACACTGACCCCGCACACACTGACCCCACACACACAGACCCCGCACACACAGAGCCCGCACACACAGATCCCGTACACACGGACCCCGTACACTCGGACCCCACACACACAGACTCCGCACACACGGACCCCGCACACACGGACCCCGCACACACGGACCCTGCACACACGGACACCGCACACACGGACCCCGCACACACGGACCCCGCACACACGGACCCCGCACACACCGACCCGGCACACACGGACTCCGCACACACGGACCACGCACACACGGACCCCGCACACACGGACCCCGCACACACGGACACCGCACACACGGACACCGCACACACGGACCCCGCACACACGGACCCCGCACACATGGACCCCGCACACACAGACCCCGCACACACCGACCCCGCACACACAGACCCCGCACACACAGACCCCGCACACACGGACCCCGCACACACGGACCCCGCAAACAGGGACCCCGCACACACGGACCCCGCACACACAGACCCTGCACACACAGACCCCACACACACGGACCCCACGCACACGGACCCCGCACACACGGACCCCGCACACACGGATTCCACACACACAGACCCCGCACACAATGACCCCGCACACACGGATTCCACACACACAGATCCTGCACACACGGACCCCGCACACTTGGACCCCGCACACACGGACCCCGCACACAGGAACCCCGCACACACAGACCCCGCACACAGGGACCCTGCACACACAGGCCCCGCACACACGGAACCCGCACACACAGACCCCGCACACACGGACCCCGCACACAGGGATCCCACACACACGGACCCCGCACACACAGTCCCCGCACACACAGACCCCGCACACACAGACCCCGCACACACAGACCCCGCACACACTGACCCCACACACAGACCCCGCACACACAGACCCCGCACAGAGATCCCGCACACACAGACCCCGCACACACAGACCCCGCACACAGACCCCGCACACACAGACCCCGCACACACAGACCCCGCACACACTGACCCCGCACACACTGACCCCACACACAGACCCCGCACACACAGACCCCGCACAGAGATCCCGCACACACAGACCCCGCACACACAGACCCCGCACACACTGACCCCGCACACACTGACCCCACACACAGACCCCGCACACACAGATCCCACACACACAGACCCCGCACACACAGAGCCCGCACACACAGACCCCGTACACACGGACCCCGTACACACGGACCCCACACACACAGACTCCGCACACACGGACCCCACACACACGGACCCCGCACACACAGACCCCGCACACATGGACACTGCACACATAGACCCTGCACACACGGACCCCGCACACAGGGACCCCGCACACAGGAAGCCCGCACACACAGACCCCGCACACATGGACCCTGCACATACAGACCCCACACACACGGACCCCGCACACACAGACCCCGCACACACAGACCCCGCACACACGGACCCCGCACACATGGACCCCGCACAAACGGACCCCACACACAGGGACCCCACACACACAGACCCCGCACACATGGTCCCCGCACACACAGACCCCGCACACATGGATCCTGCACACACGGACCCCACACACACAGACCCCGCACACACGGACCCCGCACACACAGACCCCGCACACATGGACCCTGTACACACAGACCCCACACACACGGACCCCACACACATGGACCCCGCACACACAGACCCCGCACACACGGACCCCGCACACACAGACCCCGCACACACAGACCCCGCACACACGGACCCCGCACACACAGGGTCCCCCACACACGGACTCCACACACACGGACCCTGCACACAGGGACCCCACACACACAGACCCCGCACACACGGACCCCGCACACACGGACCCCGCACACACAGACCCCACACACATGGATCCTGCACACAGGGACCCCGCACACACGGACCCCGCACACACGGACCCCGCACATACAGACCCCGCACACAGGGACCCCGCACACAGGGAACCCACACACAGGGACCCCGCACACACGGATCCCGCACACACGGACCCCACACACATGGACCCCGCACACAGGGAACCCATACACAGGGAACCAACACACGGACCACGCACACAGGGACCCCGCACACACAGACCCTGCACACACAGACCCCACACACATGGACCCCGCACACACGGACCCCGCACACACGGACCCCACACACAGGGAACCCATACACAGGGAACCAACACACGGACCACGCACACAGGGACCCCGCACACACGGATCCCGCACACACAGACCCCACACACAGGGAACCCATACAGACGGTCCCTTGATTAGAATTAAATAATTTTTATCACTTCCAGAAGGAAAAACACCTCCAAAGAATAAACTAAAGACTTTCTTCACAAAGCTAACTATAATTCGACATTCTGTAGTCTGGCAAGACTGCATCAAATTACACATTGCAGGATTGTCTACAGCATGCAAGATCAAATTACACATTCCAGATAAGTATTTAGGAAGGATCGACAAAAAAGAAAGGGAGGAGGGGTAGCATTGCTGGTAAAAGAGGGGATAAATGCAATTGAAAGGAAGGATATTAACTCAGTTAATACAGAATCTATATGGGTGGAGCTAAGAAATAGCGAGGGGCGAAAAACATTAATAGGAGTGGTATATAGGCCTCCAAATAGTAAAATAGAGGTTGGGGAGGGCATCACGAGGGAAATTAGAGAAGCGTGCAATAAGAGCACAGCTGTCATCATAGGTGACTTTAACTTACATATAGATTGGACTAGCCTAATCAGTAAAAATAATGAGGAGGAGGAATTCCTTGAGTGTTTAAGGGATGGTTATCTGGATCAATATGTCGAGGAACCAACTCGGGAACAGGCTATATTGGACTGGGTACTGTGCAATGAGAAGGGACTAATTAGTAATCTTGTTGTACGGGGACCCTTGGGTCAGAGCGATCATAACATGATCGATTTCTCACTCGAAATGGAGAGCGAAGAAATTGACTCAGAGACTCAGGTCCTGAATTTAAACAAGGGGAATTATGATGCCATTAGACGGGAACTGAGTAGGTCTGATTGGACAACGTTCCTGGGAGGACTGGAGGTAGATAAACAATGGCAAGCATTTAAAGATAGAATGACAAAATTGCAAAAATTGTTTATACCAATCTGGCATAAAAGGAAAGCTAAAAAGGTGACTCAACCGTGGATAACAGGGGAAATTAGAGACAGCATAAAATCCAAAGATAGGGCGTATAAAATAGCCAAAAAACGCGCCAGAGCGGAAGATTGGGAACAGTTTAAGATAGAGCAAAGGAGGGCAAAGGGCTTAATCAAGAAGGGCAAAATAGCTTACGAAAGCAAGCTGGCGGAAAATATAAAAACTAACTCCAAAAGCTTTTATAAGTATATCAAGAGGAAAAGACTGGTGAAAACCAAAGTTGGTCCATTGCAGTCAGATACGGGGGAATATATAATGGGAAATAAGGAAATGGCAGACCAACTAAATGCATACTTTGGGTCAGTCTTTACGAAGGAAGACACAAAAAACCTCCCTGGGATATCGGGAAAAATAGGGACATTGGCAAAGGAGGAACTGACGCAAATCAATATCTCTAAGGATATGGTGTTAAGGAAGCTAAAGGGATTGAAGGCGGACAAATCCCCAGGGCCTGATAACATGCATCCTAGGGTACTGAAGGAGGTGGCCCTAGAGATAGCGGATGCACTAAGCATGATTTTTCAGAATTCATTAGACTCGGGAACAGTGCCCATGGATTGGAGGGTAGCTAACGTTACCCCACTATTCAAAAAGGGGGGTAGGGAAAAAGCAGGTAATTACAGACCTGTAAGCCTTACATCAGTTGTGGGCAAAATGCTGGAGTCCATCATTAAGGATGAAATAGCCGAGCACTTAGCAAATGGGGACAGGATAGGACAGAGTCAACATGGATTTACAAAGGGTAAATCGTGCTTGACTAATCTATTGGAATTTTTTGAGGGAGTAACTGGTAAAATAGATGGGGGAGAGCCAGTAGATGTGGTGTACCTGGACTTCCAAAAGGCCTTCGATAAGGTCCCACATAAAAGATTAGCATGGAAAATTGAAGCTCATGGGATAAAGGGGAAAGTATTGACGTGGATAGAGAACTGGCTGTCAGATAGAAAACAGAGAGTTGGAATAAACGGCTCATTTTCTGAATGGCAGGCAGTAACAAGTGGGGTACCACAGGGATCTGTCCTGGGTCCCCAGCTGTTCACAATTTATATTAATGACCTGGATCAGGGAGTCGAATGCAGCATTTCCAAATTTGCAGACGACACTAAACTAGGAGGGGGGGTGGGCTCAGAGAGGAGACCAGGAAGCTCCAGAGCGATTTGGACAGACTGGGTGATTGGGCGGATAAATGGCAGATGCACTATAATGTGGACAAGTGCGAAGTTATCCACCTTGGGTGCAGGAACGGGAGGGCAAATTATTATTTAAATGGCAATAAATTGGGAGAGGGGGAAGTACAGAGAGACCTGGGTGTTCTTGTACACCAGTCACTGAAGGCGAGCATGCAGGTGCAACAGGCGGTCAAGAAGGCAAACGGTATGCTGGCCTTCATAGCAAAAGGGTTGGAATACAGGAACAGGGATACCTTGCTGCAGCTGTACAGGGCACTGGTGAGACCACACCTCGAGTACTGTGTACAGTTTTGGTCGCCTCATCTGAGGAAAGATGTTCTTGCCATGGAGGGGGTGCAGCGGCGATTCACCAGGCTGATACCAGGAATGGCGGGATTGACCTATGAGGAGAGACTATGTAGTTTAGGGATGTACACACTGGAGTTTAGAAGATTGAGAGGGGACTTCATAGAAGTGTATAAAATTCTGACAGGTCTAGACAGATTAGATGCAGAAGGAATGTTTCCCTTGGCGGGTGAGAACAGAACTAGAGGACATAATTTAAGGATAAGGGCTAAACCATTTAGGACAGAAATGAGGGGGAATTTCTTCACTCAGAGAGTGGTGAACCTGTGGAACTCATTGCCACAGAGGGCAGTGTACGCCAGCTCATTAAATATATTTAAGAGGGAATTAGATATATTTCTACAGGCAAAAGGGGTTAAGGGTTACGGAGAGAAGGCGGGGACGGGATACTGAATTGAAGGATCAGCCATGATCTCATTAAATGGCGGAGCAGGCTCGAAGGGCCGGATGGCCTACTCCTGCTCCTATCTTCTATGTATCTATGTAAGCTGTTGGGTGTTGTCGAAGTTTCGACTCCCGAGTAAGACTCTTGAAACATAAAGTATCGTCAAAGACAGGCTTTATTATTTACTTGCTCGCAAGGAGAATGCATGTAGTCAACTTCTCTCCAATATTGTCTAAAATGTGGATATAAGGTACTACATAACCCAAATAGCAGGACCCTGTCCAGTTATGTGGCAACCATGGATAAGCCTTGATCCCGCATATAAAATAGGTGCAATTATAGGCCGTCAAGTTACCCTCTCCTCCCATCCATATTCGGATAGGGTCGCCTGTCCAGTGGGACCTACTGGTTTTATTATTTACTTTAGTCCATTCAAACTGAAAAAATCCCTGCTCAAGCAGGCCAGGAATTGATGGTTGCCACATGACTGTTTGATTACAGGAACTCTCTCCGACTTTCTTTTCATCCTGCATCCTGCTTACTGCAGCCTGCTTTTAAAAACATAATGCCCTTTGTGGTCTACCGACTCCTGAGGTATTAGTTAATACAAGAAATGGGGGTGTTCGAGTATGATTATAATTGGGCTGATACCACCCCTGAAAGGTGGTTAGGTTAGACCCCGCTGATCTCCACTGTTCTACATCTGAGGTCTGATCCGGGTCCCTTGAACTGTTTCTTCTTATTACCCATTCTGCTGTTTCGGAAGTATTAAAGGGAATTGATCTGAGGGGGATCCCTCCCGTGGTGTGAATAGGTATATGGGCACAGAGCCAACAGCTAGATCTACCACTAGTTTTAGCATGCTCGTAAGACATGTACAAGAAAGTGTTAACGTGTAATTCTCGTTTCTTTCGGGATCCTTCCCCACCTCTTTGGCACGTCATGCGTATCAATCCGATTAATATGCAAAATATAAGTAACAGCTTCATTGTTTAAGTCCTTCAAAATTTAATTGTCCTTGTTTGGTGCTTTCTTGCAATGGGGTGCGTGGACCCAGGTAGATCTTTCCTTAACTTTTCGACTCCATTTTTGTCTATTATCCCCCCCCCCCCCCCCCCCCCCCGTGTTGTTTTGCATTTTACGATTCCCTTATCACTTCTATTTGTCTTTTGATGCTTGATATTCGACCTTGCTGGCATTTCTGCTATCTGTTCCTGGCTGCATGTTGTCAGTCTCTGTTCTAAGAATTAAAACCCATCTTTGAATCTAACAGCTATTTCTTACAATTCCCTTCTTTGAGAAGGAAATATACTTAAAGACTTCTCACAATCGGCTCTTGACTAATCTAGCTAGTTCTTATTGCTCTCTCAACTTGGGCGTTAGTTATCAGTCCATTCCTTTGAGGAGAAGGAGCAACCTCAAATTCAATTCATTGTTCCGGTGTTCCAATTCTGCCCCGCTTGGGGTATCCTCTGTTTCTTCTATCTTCCTGATGTTACCCCGCCTGGGGTCTCCTCTACATTGCTTCGGATCTTCTCTTTCGGTGTGCTCAATTTGTTAGTGCTGGTTAGTCATAAACATGAGTACCCAATTGGCTTGTGTATCTTACGACATAGGTTACATATATCAAATACACTATCATTACAAGTTGGATAACTACCAGAGCGTGTGAAATAATACAAATCTAAGGGTGTGCTGATATATATTAAGCCCAATATCCCACCAGTGTGAGTTGTCCTCTATGCTGTAATTTTCAATATCTATTCTCGAGTTGTCTTCCTTCAGAACATAAAATGCTTTAGGGAGGAGTTCAGTCACATCATGAGCTCAGTGATACCCTTAGACAACAGGGGAATGTAGTATCCGAATTGTGCCACATAATTGTGCAGCTCATACTTAACGTGCTGGTTGATGGGACAGGTCCTGTTAGACCCGTAAAGCATGGTAGTTGCGGTAGTAGTGACACAGGAGGCACCACCAAAGCCACCTCATACTGGATTCGCACTGGTTTTTCCCACGCTCTGTTACCTACAAAACACAATTATTACAGTCACAGTTAAATTCAGTCTTACAATCATTTCAAGCAACATTACAGTTTAACATCTAATCAACAAATCATGGACTTAAAAGATTCTCCAGATCTCTTTTACTCATATCCATCTTGTGGATAATTCTTACTAAACATGATTTCTCCTTAGCCCTCAATTGTCCCAATCCAGATTCCATGTAACTCTCCACTTCAATTTCAATTTCCAATCCCTCTAACAGGTACCAGTGTGTTTAACTCTATTCTGTTTCATTAATTAGATAGTTTCTCGATGGAGTATGTGTCAATGCTTTAAAAGTTGTCTCGCTCTCCTGAACCACATCAACCATTTCATGTCTTGCTGTTGTCAAGTAACTGAGCATGTCTGAGACCCGTTCTTCAGTGCAGATTCACCATACATTCCCGGATGGTAATTGCCTCATACGTAACGAATCACATTTGCACACTCATACCGGTATCTCAATATCATGCCACATGTGCCTTTCTCGGGCTTTCAGGTATCTTATCAAAAGATTGTCTTTGTTCATCTTCCTCTGCATGGTCCCGAAGCCTTGGATAGTGGCCAGGCTATCAAATTCAGTTTTCTTAAAAAGTTCATTATAGGCAGGGACACAAATGTCTCCAAGAGAAAGCTATCAATTTACTATTCTTAGCTACTCTTTCCTGACTTTCACCAGAAAGTTTTTAAAATTCCCATTCAGCAGTGTAATTCTCCTGTTTCAATCTTACACCTTCAATCACTTCCCTTTAATTACCATTCATATCTCATTCATGAGCCCTGGAGAAACTTTACTGTCCAGTACAATATTTAAGATTGAAAACATAGATCAAACATTCTCACTTGGTCCAAGTTATTAACGTTTTTTTTTTATTTGTCATTATTTTAGAGGATCTTTTATTTTCCCTAAAGTAACCCAATATATATACAGTATAGTGTCTGAGTCCATTTTGTCATTTCAAAATTATCCCGAAATCCAAACAGCAGTATTATTGAACTGACAGGTTTTGTCAATGTTCAATTTCATTTCTATCAATTTATCTTATCAATTCCAATTTCAGAAACAAATGATTTCCAGGCTAGGTGGCTTACACAGTGTTTTAACATTAGAGACAGAAGTGCAGCAATTAGTTTACAAGGTAACTTCCATATAACAAAAGAAAGAAGAGAATCCATTGTGACTCTGCTTAAAGCACAAGGGGTTAATTTATCAAATCATAATTTTCCTTCTGGGAAATGTTAAATTAAAATTAAGAAACTTAAATTTAATAATGTCCAATATCTTTGAATGTCATACTAAAGTTGTTGCTCGGTGAACTTAATCAGCTGTCAGTGGAAAGGGTTAACTCCTTTGCAGGTCTTTAAGAAGGTGGAGTGAAACATTGTCAGGCGCACGCAATTGCGTCACTTCACGTAAATAAAAAAAACTTTCCCGATCGAAAAAGACAGTTGTGTTTTCACACTTTAACTAAACACGAACAGAACAGACAAAACAAAACAAACTAGTACATGCTTGTAGAAAACCATAAATCACATCATATTTCTTATAACTGGAGAAAAATTAGTTTTTCACATTTAAGCAAATCAAATCAAACTGCTTTGAAAGATTTCACCATAGCAACTGCGACTTCAAGGTTAAATCTTAGACCAAAACTTAATCTTTTGTTAAACAAACTT
The DNA here is from genome assembly GCA_030390025.1 of Squalus acanthias. Taxonomy (NCBI): domain Eukaryota; kingdom Metazoa; phylum Chordata; class Chondrichthyes; order Squaliformes; family Squalidae; genus Squalus; species Squalus acanthias. Next base: position 99,122,893 of record CM059425.1, on the reverse strand, counting down.
TTTGTTGTTCTTCTCAGTTTTTACACACCAGCTTAACTTAAATTGTAGTTCAAAGTTTGTTTTTCAATTCTTGGGGCACCATCTATTGCAGCCACACATCGTGGCATTGCCTTCGCTACTGGATCCCTCTGTAACTAACCGTTGAATCGGCTCTGCTTTCCCTGCAAAGTCTGATATAAAATTCCTTCTGTAGTTAAATAGTCCCAACACTTTCCTCACTCCCCGGATGGTCACTGGCCTTGGCATGTCTTTTATGGCTGCCTTTGTTTCTGCAGGAGTGCCTTATACCCCTCGCTAATTTCGTGTCCTAGATACTTTACTTAGGACAGTCCAACCCGTGCCTTTTTTTTTTTGGGTTCAATTTAATGCCAGCTTTTCCTTTGGCATCCTCTGATGCAATCATTATGTCATTGACATATTGGAGTAGGGCACTCTGATACTTTGATAGGTCTAACTCGTCTAAGGCTTGACTCAGTACATGGTGGAATATATTTGGACTATTGTGGAACCCCTGCGGGATCCTGGTTCATGTATATTGTCTATCCCTGACAGTAAAGGCGAATTTCCCTTGTGATTCCTCTGCCAATGGTATGGATCAGAACCCGTTCTGTATCCAAGACTGTAAATATTTTAAAGTCTGGTTTCAGACTATTAAATATCTTATTCAATGTGATCTACACAAATTTACACCAACCAGAATTTCACCGTGCACAATAAAAGTCTGGTTTTAATAGGTTAATTAACCTCAATAACTCCAATTCAATCCAGATCAAAATTTTTTTTTCCAACTAACCAGTATCACTTGGAAAAGAAAGAAACCATAGTCACATTAACAAAGAAACAATTACCCATGCCTTGTAAACATTCAAATTCATTTTCTTCCAGGCACATTGGCAACTGTGACTTCAAGGCTGAAGCTTATCTTTTGTAAAACAATTAACAAACTTAAAACAACACACGCTTGACTATCATTCAAGACAAGTCTTCAAAGGGTTAAACAGCTTTTAGCTCTCTGTACAAAAGAGTGGGTGGAGCTAAAACAAAAATGACAGACACTTTTTTTTAAAGACAGACTTTCAGACAAAATAAATACTGTAACTTCTTAAACATTCACAGTCAGTAACTTACGTACTTTTGACTCACACTTTCACACAGACTGAGATCTCAGCATTCCCTTTAAGATTCCTTTCACTCAGCAAATCCTGGATTTTATTTGTCTTGACACAGACATTAATAACTTCCATGTCGGTAAAACTTAAATTATCACTCCTTTTTTTTTTACATAAGCGTCTCAGCAGCTTTTCCTGGCTTTCCAAATCCCTTTTATTTTCTTTGCTGAGTATCAGATTTCAATGTCGGTAAATTAGATATTTTTTTTTTCTTCTTTATCTTTGGTTTGTCTTAAAGCCTTTTGTCTAACTTCATCTTGTTTAGCCAATTTACTCACTGGGTCTTTTCTCTTATTTTTAATGTCAGAGCTACTGGCTTGTATACTATGGTCCTTACGCCTTTCTGCTTCCTTTTTCCAGTCTGAAAAGGCTGACCAATTTACTGACTTTTTACCTTTTCTTTGTGGGTCTCTATTTGTTAGACAGTCCTCTAGACACGTAATGCTGTCTAGGTTAAAGGTTCCATCAATAGGGAATGGGTGTTTGTCATTCTTGGTCCATTTAGACCAATCGGACAAATCCCTTGTGGACATCCGACCACAGTTCTGGAAGATGTAAAAAGCTAGAGTTCCTTTTTCTGGGATCTTACTCTGTGAAGCTCCCATCTTAGTAAAGTTTTAATTATACTAGCCACTCTTCTTCTAAATCGCAAGTTTTACCCTTTACCCCTTTACAATTATATTTGACCATCCAAAGTTCCACAAGTGATGAACAATAACAAGAACTAACAACAATCAAGACAATTATAAGTAATGCAAAAGCCCAAACAGGCAAACAAATCAAGTAATCAAACATTTAACCTTATACTTTAAACTAAACAAATAGTCAATTCTCAGTTTGCGTTGTACTCCACTACAGACTGAGTCCTTAACATTTAATTTATACTCTATACGAAGGTTTCTTGTCTGAACCTTTCTGCCAAAAGACTCATCTTTTTTTTTCTTTCAGCTCAAGGGACCCACCCTTGATACTGCAGTTTTAATCTTTTAGCGCTTTCTCACAACCTGGTACCTTTATCAGTCCGGGACACAACCCTGCCGACTTTTCCCTTGCCTCCTTTGCCCGATAGTTTTGAGACTTGAGCCGTCAGCATCCTCCTCCCTTTTTTTTTTAACGTTAAAAAAAGAAGCAAAAGTTACAAGATTCAACTCAAATCTTAAACACGAGTCTTAACAGATTGCAGTACTCCCGTCGGAAGAAACAGACTACACCAATTCAGTATCTAATGAGAAATCCTTTTTATGTGATAAAACATCACTGTGGCCATTCAGGATTTGTCACTAGAAATTTGTGGTGTCTTTTGTGCATGAATTACCGAAAGGTAGCAAGCGATCTCGGTGGAACCTCCAAGAAATACTGTCGAAGTTTCGACTCCCGAGTAAGACTCTTGAAACATAAAGTATCGTCAAAGACAGGCTTTATTATTTACTTGCTCGCAGGGAGAATGCATGTAGTCAATGGCTAAATGACACTCTGCAGTACAGAAGGAAAAGCAGCATCTTTATACACAGAAAGCAACAGGCTTTTCTATATCACATAACATGTTGTTTAAAGTAAGCTAAGTTAAAAGTTAAAAAAATAGAAATGCCTTAAGATAAGACTAGCTAATCTCTACAGTCATGGAGTCTGTCTGTCTGTTCTTCTTCTCCCACCAAGGCCAAGGCACCTGGAGTCAAAGGCTAAATGTTTACTTCACTAGTCCTTGGTTATCTCAAGTTGATTAGAAGAAGCCTTTCTGTTCTGTACCAGTTGCTGCAAAAACAGCATAGTCTGCAAAGTTTAAATTCATCACCATGAGAAGTAATAAACAACTACAATCTTTTCCCAGGCAAGTCAGAGTCAGCCATTTTGTATCTCTTATTCAGTGTCTAGGAAGCCATTTTGTGTCCAAGTAAAAATACACTTCCACAGTGTGTCTTGTCCTCCAAGGGGACCAATCAGAAATCTGGTGTTGCAAATATACGTAGCTGAAAATGTTACAGGGAAAGCGGGCGGGCGGGGGAGGGGAGGAAAGAACAATGGGGAAGGTCTGTGATTGGCTGAAAGGCTGAAGTGATTAAATGAGAAAAGGGATGATGGTGCAAGGCAAAACCTGGTAGTAATGGGACAAGTAAAGAAACAAAAGATGGGTCGGGAGGAGGTGTAAATGGCAACAGCAGAACCATTACCAGCACCTGCTGTCTGATAAAATGGGAGCAGTGGTAATGATCTGAAATTGTTCAACTCGATGTTGAGTCCAGAAGGTTGTAAAGTCTCTAATCGAAATATACTGTTCCTTGAGCATCCGTTGAGCTTCATTGGAACAGTGTAGGAGGCCGAGGATAGTGAGGTCAGAGTGGGAGTTGGGCGGAGAAATAAAATGGCAAGCGACCAGAAGCAAACTGAACAGAGGTGATCAGCTGAGCGATCACCCAATCTGCGTTTGGTCTCCCCAATGTAGAGGAGACCACATTGTGAGCAGTGAATACAGTATACTAAATTGTATAAAGAAGTTTAAGTAAATCTCTGTTTCACCTGGAAGGAGTGTTTGGGGCCTTGGACGGTGAGAAGGGAGGGGGTGAAAGGGCAGGTGCTGCATCTCCTGTGTTGTATGTGAAGGTCTCATGGGAAGGGGAGCGTGTGTTCGGGGGTGATTGAAGAGTGGACCAGGGTGTCACGGAGGGAATGGTCCCTTCGGAATTCTGAAAGGGGAGAGCTGGGGAAGTTGCGTTTGGTGGTGATGGAAATGGTGGACGATGATCCATTGAATGTGGAGGTTGGTGGGGTGAAGGTGAGGGCATGGTGAAACCTATCATGGTTCTCCAAGGGAGGGGAAGGAGAGAGGGCAGATGTTCGGGAAATGGGATGAACATAGTCGAGGGCCTTGTCAGCCATGGTGGAGGGGAATTCTCGGTTGAGGAAAAAGGAAGACATATCAGAAGCACTGGTTTGGGACGTGGCATCGTCAGAACAGATTTGATAGAGACAGAGAAATTAGGAGAATGGAATATAGTCCTTAGAGGAAGCAGAGTGGGAGGAAGTCTAATCAAGATAGATATTCTGCTTTTCTATTTTTCTTACCAAAGTGGATAACATTTCTCCACGTTATATTCCATCTGCCATGTTCTTGCCCAGTCAATGAACCTTTCTATATCCATTTGCAGCCTCTTTGCATCCTCCTCACAGCTTACTTTCCCACCTAGCTTTGTATGATCAGTAAACTTGGATACATGACAGTCAGTCCCCTCATCTAAGTCATTGATATAGATTGTAAATAGCTGAGGCTCAAGCACTGATCATTGTGGTACCCCATAGTTACAGCCTGCCAAGCTAAAAATGACTCGTTTATTCCTACTCTCTGTTTTCTGTCCATTAACCAATCCTCAATCCATGCTAATATAGTACGCCTAATCCCATGATCTCTAATTTTGTGTAATAACCTCTTGTGCGGCACCTTATCGAATGCTTTTTGAAAATCCAAATACACTACATCTACTGGTTCCCCCTTATCAACCCTACTAGTTACAACCTCAAAAAACTCTAAAAGAATTGTCAAACACGATTTCACTTTCATAAATCCGTGTTCACTGCCCAATCATATTATGATTTTCTAAGTGCCCGAATACCACGTCCCTAACAATAGATTCGAGCATTTTTCCTGCTACTGATGTCAGACTAACTGGTCTATTGTTCCCTGTTTTCTATCTCTCTCCTACGGTGAATAGCAGGGTTACGTGAGGGTGCGGACCTGAGTAGGATTGGAACAAAGAATATTCCACGTATCCCACGAAAAGGCAGGCACAGCTAGGACCAATATGGTTTCCCATAGTGACACCTGTTATTTGGAGGAAGTGAGAGGGGCCAAAGGAGAAGTTGTTCAATGTAAGAACAAGTTCAGCCAGGTGCATGAAGGTGGTAGTGGATGGGGACTGGTTGGGCTTCTGCTCAAGGAAGCAACGGAGGGCACGCCGGCCATTCTGGTGGGGCTGGAGGTGAAGAGGGACTGGATGCCCATGGTGAAAAGGAGATGGTTATGGCAAGCAAACGGTCAACTGATAAATTGACGGAGGGTGTTGGAAGAGTTGTGGATCGGAAGAGAAAAAATAGAGTTGAGATAGGAAGAATTAAGTTCCGTGGGGCAAGAACAGGCTGTAATGATGTGTCTACCAGAGCTGACCTGTTTGTGGATCTTGGGAAGAAGGTAGAAGCGGGATGCACGAGGTTGGGAGACTATGAGGTTGGAAGCCGTGGGGGAAGATCTCCAGAGGAGATGAGATCACTGACAGCTTGGGAAACAAAATAGATGCAGTGTCCTGATGCAGAATTGTGCGGAGATTAAATAGGATGGTAAAGAAGCTCAGTAAATGGAGTCAGTACTCCTGTTGCAGATTCACATGGAGAGGGAGGGGGATGGTAAATAAGAGGAGACTGAGTTGCAATGCTAGAAAGGAAGCTCTGGGTCAAGGTGAGCTGCTTTAATCATTTAACTAATTTAACAATTGCACTGAATGGATATTTCACTGCATTCTTCAACTGCTCTCTGAATTTAGTCTGGGTCATTGCATAAATACAGGTGTTGGTGCACGTGCTCAAAAGCTGCAGCATGTAGCCAGATTGTTCAGTGATATATGCAGGATCATGGGGACCTGTGTATTCATAAATGTTAGTAATTCGCCAATACAAGAAATATAGAACATTTGTCAACCATAACAGTATAAAACTGCCAGATATAGTGAAGAGTAAAATGATGGATTTCCTTCGGTTCTCCATCTCTGGGTTATTGTGATTCTCACTATTGCGGTGGTCCAGTAGTCTCCTGCGGACTCTGCTGGCCACTAAAATGTGTCTGACAGTCAGAGCATTGAGCAGTAAAATCAGAACGAATGGAAGGAAAGGGGTTAAAATAATACTGAGGCAGTCAAATGCGACCCAGGCAGCTTCGGTGTGAAAGCTCAGTGATAAGGTGTACCCCCAGGGTACATTATCAATGATATACTCAGGCTCATATACAAAGTACCAAGGAATGTCCTTTAAGCAGAACAGCACACTCACTGTCGCTATGACCACAGTCGCAGTTTTCTCTGAGCAATATTTTGTTTTCAGCTTTTGGCAACAAATTGCAACAAATCGATCAAAGGTGAAAGTGATGGTGAACCAGACAGAAATGTCTGTGGCTGCAGAAAGCAGAACAAGTGAGAGACAACCTGCAGGAGTGGTGTCCAGGTAAGTACCTGGGAAATGAAAAGGAATAACTGTAAATAGTATCACATCAGTGAAAACGACCAGCAGATCTGCCACTGCCATGGCCACCAGGTAGTGGGTGATACACTTAGAGAGACCGCACTTTCCTCGGGACAGGATCAGAATGGCCACTGAGTTAACTGGAATAAATAGAAAAAACAAGGGGATTACAGATAGACATCCCAGAGAGCAAGGGAATTACAGATAGACATCCCAGACAGCAAGGGAATTACAGATAGACATCTCAGAGAGCAAGGGAATTACAGATAGACATCCCAGACAGCAAGGGAATTACAGATAGACATCCCAGACAGCAGGGGATTTACAGATAGACATCCCAGACAGCAAGGGAATTACATAGGACCAGAGGATCTTTAGAGGAGGAGTAGGCCATTCAGCCCTTCGAGTTTGTTCTGCCATTCAATTACATCATTGATGATCTGTATCTTAACTTCATTGAGCTGCCTTGGTTCTGTAACCTTCAATAGCCTTGCCTGACAACAAGCTATCAATCTCAGTTTTGACATTTTGAATGGACCGAGCTTCAAGAGCTTTTTGGGGGAGAGTGTTCCAGATTTCCACTACTCTTTGTCTGAAGAAGTGCTTCATGACATCACCCCGGCAATGCCTCGCTCTAATTTCAAGGTTCTGCCCACTTGGTTTAAGAACGTAAGAACATAAGAAGTAAGAGCAGGAATAGGCCTGCTCCGCCATTCAATAAGATCATGACTGATCATCAACCTCAAATCCACTTTCCCGCCCGATCTCCATATCCCTTGATTCCCCTGGAGTCCAAAAATCTATCTATCTCAGCCTTGAATATACTCAAAGATTCAGCATTCAGAGCCCTCTGGGGCAGTGAATTCCAAAGATTCACAACCTTCTGAGTGAAGAAATTCTTCCTCATCTCAGTCTTAAATGGTCAATCCCTTATCCTGAGACTATGCCCCCTAGTTCTAGACACTCCAGCCAGGGGAAACAACCTCTCAGCATCTACCCTGTCAATCCCCTTCAGAATCTTGCATGTTTCAATGAGATCACCTCTCATTCTTCTAAACTCCAGAGAGTCTAGGCCCATTCTACACAATCTCTCATCATAGGACAACCCTCTCATCCCAGGAATCAATCTAGTGAACCTTCGTTGCACTGCCTCCAAGGCAAGTATATCCTTCCTTAGATAAGGAGACCAAAACTGTGCCCAGTACTCCAGGTGTGGTCTCACCAATGCCCTGTACAATTGTAGCAAGATTTCCTTACTCTTATACTCCAACCCACTTGCAATAAAGGCCAACATGCCTTCCTTATTGCTTGCTGTACCTGCATGCTAGCTTTCTGTGTTTCTTGCACGCGGACACCCAAATCTCTCTCAACACCAACATTTGAAAGTTTCTCACCATTTAAAAAATATTCTGTTTTTCTATTCTTCCTAGCAAAGCAAATAACCTCACATTTCCCTACATTATACTCCATCTGCCACATTACTGCCCAATCACTTGGTCTATCTATATCCCTTTGCCCACATTTTGGGCTCGATTTTGTCAATGGGGACGTGATGGAGGCGGGACTCCCACTTTTTGGGTTGTAGTCCCGCCTCCATCGATTTTTGGCCAACCCACGCTACTTTCCCTTGATTGACCTTGTTAAGCCCACCCAGCAGGCTCAGCAGGCAAATTAAGGGACACCTGGATAATGGTGACATCAGCGATTGACATTTCATCTGTTAAGAGCTTTTGACAGATGAAATATCAGCGTTTGACAGCTCTGTGAAGCTGTCAAACACTGACAATTTGTCTTCTAACTTGAGTCCTTCTACTCAGACTCAGTTAGAGAGCTCTCCAGACCAGAAAGCAGAGGCTGCAGCTTTTGACAGCTCAGTGGCCATTCTGCTTTCTGTGCCGGTGAGCTGAGGGACTCCCGAGAACTGAAGGGAGGAAGCCTGGAGGAGAAAGTAAAGGTCAGTAAAACTTATTAAAACACTTTACACACACCAAACACACTTCCCTCTGCACTCATGCACCCATCACTCACCTGTACACCGGACATCTCGACCCCTCCAAGCCCTGCAGACCGACGGTCCACCTCGCTAACTTGGCGTGGTTTGGAGCCGTTGGGCAGCCCACACTTCAGGGCTAAAAATAGGGATTAGCCAAAAAACTGCCTGTTAACTACCTGTTAACAGGCAGTTAATTGGCACTAATCCCCTTCCCGCCTCGGGGAGGCAGCTCCCAGCACAGGTCGGGTACCTGCCTCCTGGGACATTGGCATGGAGGCGGATTGGGGGCAGGATGGGTACGTGCCCCCCGAATCTGCAATTTTCCCACCACTCGTGCCTCCAAACCCGCCTCCACAGGGCTTGGAAATTCGAGCCCTTTGTGTTCTCCTCACAGCTTACTTTCCCACCTAGCTTTGTATCATCAGCAAACTGGATACATTACACTCGGTCCCTTCATCTAGGTCATTAATATAGATTGTAAATAGCTGAGGCCCCAACACTGATCCTTGCGGCATCCCACTAGTTACAGCCTGCCAACCTGAAAAAGATCCGTTTTTCCCTACTCTCTGTTTTCTGTTCGTTAACCAATCCTCTATCCATGCTACTATATTACCCCCAACTCCATGAGCCCTAATCTTGTGTAATAATCTTTTATGTGGCACCTTATCGAATGCCTTTTGAAATCCAAATATACTACATCCACTGGTTCCCCTTTATCTAGCCTGCTAGTTACATCTTCAAAAAACTCTCATAAATTTGTCAAACACAATTTCCCTTTTATAAAACCATGTTGACTCTGCCTAATCATGTTATGATTTTCTAACTGACTTGATACCACTTCCTTAACAATGGATTCCAGCATTTTCCCGACGACTGATGTCAGGCTAACTGGCTTGTAGTTCCCTGTTTTTTCTCTCCCTCCTTTCTTGAATAGTGGTGTTACATTTGCGACCTACCAATCCGCTGGGACGATTCCAGAATTTAGGGAATTTTGGAAGATCAAAACCAATGCATCCACTATGTCTTCAGCCACTTCTTTTAGAACCCTAGGATGTAGGCCGTCAGGTCCAGGGGATTTGTCGGCTTTTAGTCCCGTTAGTTTCTCTAGTACTTTTTCTCTACTTATATTAATTACGTTAAGTTCTGGACTCCCCCACTAGAGGAAATAAATTCTCTCTATCTGCCATATCAAATCCTTTAATCATTTAAACACTTCAATTCGTTCACCCCTTAATCTTCCATATTCAAGGGAATAAACACGCCTAGTCTATGCAAGCTGTCCTCATAATTTAACCCTTTCAGCCCTGGTATCATTCTGGTGAATCTATGCTGCACCCCCTCCAAGGCCAATATATCCTTCCTGAGGTGTATTGCCCAGAACTGAGTGCAGTGCTCCAGAAGGGGTCCAACCACGGCTCTGTAAAGCTGTATCGTAACTTCCACCTCTTTGTATTCCAGCCAACCTTGAGATAAAGGTCAACATTCCATTGGCCTTTTTAATTAATTTTTGAACGTGTCCACTATCTTTTACTGATTTCTGTATTTGGACCCCTAATTCTCTTTAATTCATCCACAGTTCATCGCTTCTCGCCATTTAGAAAATACTCTGAATCTCTGATCTATCTCACCAAGGTCCAAATTGGATGACCTCACACATTCCCATGTTAAACTCCATCTGCCACAGTGTTGCCCAGTCACATTGGCAATTAATGTCCCTTTGCAAATTTTTGTCAACTTTTTTATGGGATGTGGGCGTCGCTGGCAAAGCCAGTATTTATTGCCCATCCCTAATTGCCCTTGAGAAGGTGTTGGTGAACCATCTTCTTGAACCTCTGCAGTCTGTGTGGAGAAGGTACTCCCACAGTGCTGTTAGGTAGGGAGCTTCAGCATTTTGACCCAGCAATGATGAAGGATCGGCGACATACTTCCAATTCAGGAGGGTGTGTCACTTGGAGGGGAACTTGCAGGTGCTGGTGTTCCCATGTGCCTGATGCTCTTGTCCTTCTATGTGGTAGAGGTCGTGAGTTTAGGAGGTGCTGCTGAAGAAGCCTTGGCGAGTTGCTGCAGTGCATCTTGTAGATCGTACACACTGCAGCCACGGTGCGCCGGTGGTGCAGGGAGTGAATGTTTAAGGTGGTGGATGGGGTGTCAATCAAGCGGGCTGCTTTGTCCTGGATGGTGTCGAGCTTCTTGAGTGTTGCTGGAGCTGCACTCATCCAGGCAAGTGGAGCGTATTCCATCAAAGTCCTGACTTGTGCCTTGTAGATGGTGGAAAGGTTTTGGGGAGTCAGGAAGAGAGACAGGCATTGCAGAATACCCAACCTCTGACCTGCTCTTGTTGCCACAGTATTGATGTGGCTGGTCCGGGTAAGTTTCTGGTCAATGGTGACCCCCAGGATGTTGATGGTGGGGGATTCAGCGATGGTAATGCTGTTGAATGTCAAGCGGTGGTGGTTAGACTCTCTCTTGTTGGAGATAGTCATTGTCTGGCACTTGTGTGGCGTGAATGTTACCTGCCACTTATCAGCCCAAGGCTGATTTTCGTCCAGGTCTTTCTGCAGGCAGGCATGGACTGCTTCATTATATGAGGAGTTGCGAATGGCACTGAACACTGTGCACTCATCAGCGAACCTCCCCACTTCTGACCTTATGATGGAGGGAAGGTCATTGATGAAGCAGCTGAAGATGGTTGGGCCAAGGACACTGCCCTGAGGAACACCTGCAGCGATGTCCGGGGCCTGTGATGATTGACCTTCAACAACCAGAACCAGCTTCCTTTGTGCTAGGTATGATTCTGGCCAGTGCAGAGTTTCCCCCCTGATTCCCATTGACTTCAGTTTAACTGGGGCTCCATCATGCCATACTCGGTCAAATGCTGCCTTAATGTCAAGGACAGTCACCTCACCTCACCTCTGGAATTCAGCTCTTTTGTCCATGTTTGGACCAAGGCTGTAATGAGGTCTGGAGCTGAGTGGTCCTGGCGGAACCCAAACTGAGCATCAGTGAGCAGGTTATTGGTGAGTAAGTGCCGCTTGATAGCACTGTCGATGACACCTTCCATCACTTTGCTGATGATTGAGATTAGATTGATGGGACAGTAATTGGCCGGATTGGATTTGTCCTGCTTTTTGTGGACAGTACATACCTAGGCAGTTTTCCACGTTGTCGGATAGATGCCAGTGCTGCAGCTGTATTGGAACAGCTTGGCTGGAGGCATGGCTACTTCTGGAGCACAACAGCCAGGATGTTGTCAGGACCCATGCCCTTTGCTGTATCCAGTGCACTCATCCGTTTCTTGATATCACGTGGAGTGAATTGAATTGGCTGAACACTGGCTTCATGATGGTGGGGGCCTCAGGAGGAGGCCGATATGGATCATCCATTCGGCACTTCTGGCTGAAGATGGTTGCAAACTCTTCAGCCTTGTCTTTTGCACTCACGTGCTGGACTCTGCCATCATCGAGGATTGGGATATTCATGGACCCTACTCCTCCCGTTAGTTGTTTAATTGTCCACCATGACTCACGGCTGGATGTGACAGGACTGCAGAGCTTTGATCTGATCTGTTGATTGTAGGATCACTTAGCTCTGTTAATAGCATGCTGCTTCCGCTGTTTAGCATGCATATAGTTCTGTGTTGCATCTTCCCCAGGTTGGCACCTCATTTTTAGGTACGCCTGGTACACTCTTCTGCACTCTTTATTAAACCAGGGTTGGTTCCCTGGCTTGATGGTAATTGTAGAGTGAGGGATATGCCGGGCCAAGAGGTTACAGATTGTGGTGGAATACAATTCTGCTGCTGCTGATGGCCCACAACACCTCATGTATGCCCAGTTATGAGCTGCAAGATCTGTTCTGAATCTATCCCACTTAGCACGGTGGTAGTGCCACACAACACGATGGAGGGTGTCCTCAGTGTGAAGATGGGACTTTGTCTCCACAATGACTGTGCTACCAATACTGTCATGGACAGATGCATCTGCAACAGGTATATTAGTGAAGACGAGGTCAATTAGGTTATTCCCTCCTGTTGGTTCTCTCACCACCTGCCATAGGCCCAGCCTGGCAGCTTTGTCCTTCAGGATTCGGCCACCTCGGTCAGTAGCGGTGCTACCGAGCCACTCTTGGTGATGGACATTGAAGTCCCCCACCCAGAGTACATTCTGTGCCATTGCTACTCTCAATGCTTCTTCCAAGTGGTGTTCAACATGGAGGAGTACTGATTCATCAGCTGAGGGAGGGCGGTAGGTGGTAATCAGCAGGAGGTTTCCTTGGCCATGCTTGACCTTAAGCTACGAGACTTCATGGGGTCCGGAGTCAATGTTGAGGACACCCAGGGCCACTCCCTCCCGACTGTAAACTACTATACCACCACCTCTGGTAGGTCTGTCCTGCAGGTGGGACAGGACATACCCAGGGATGATGATGGAGGTGTCTGGGGCATTGGCTGATAGGTATGATTATATCAGGCTGTGGCTTGACTAGTATGTGGGACAGCTCTCCCAATTTTGGCACAAGTCCCCAGCTGTTAGTGAGGAGGACTTTGCAGGGTCGACTAGGCTGGGCGTGCCGTTGTCGTGTCCATAGCCGGTATTGAGTTCGATACCAGGTGGTCCAATCAGTTTTATTCTTATTATTGTTTTTCATAGCGTTTTGTTACAACTGAATGGCTTGCCAAGCTATTTCAGAGCACAGTTAGGAGTCAACCACATTGCTGTGGGTCTGGAGTCACATAGGCCAGACCAGGTAAGGGCGGCAGATTTCCTTCCCTAAAGGTCTTTAGTGAACCAGATGGGTTTTCACAACAATCTGATAATTTCATGGTTACCCTTGCTGATACAAGCTTTTTATTCCAGATTTATTTAATGAACTGAATTTAAATTCCCCAGCTGCCGTGGTGGGACTTGAACTCGCGTCTCTGGATCATTAGTCCAGGCCCCTGGATTACTAGTCCAGTAATATAACCACTATGATACCGTTCCCACTGCTTCATCAATGACCTTCCCTCCAATATAGGGTCAGAAGTGGGGATGTTCGCTGATGATTGCACAGTGTTCAGTTCCATTTGCAACTCCTCAGATAATGAAGCAGTTCGTGCCCGCATGCAGCAAAACCTGGACGACATTCAGGCTTGGGCTGATAAGTGAGAATTAACATTCGGGCCATAAAAGTGCCAGGTAATGACTCTCTCCAACAAGAGAGAGTCTAACCACCTCCCTTGACATGCAACGGCATTACCATCGCTGAATCCCCCACCATCAATATACTGGGAGTCACCATTGATCAGAACTTAACTGGACCAGCCATATTACTACCTGGATGAATACAGCTTCAACAAAACTCAAGAAGCTCGACACCATTCAGGACAAAGTAGCCTGCTTGATTGGCACCCAATCCGCCAACCTTTAATTCACTCCCTCCACCACCGGCACACCGTGGCTGCAGTGTGCACCATCTAAAAGATACACTGCAGCAACACGCCAAGGCTTCTTCGACAGCACCTCCCAAACCCGCGACCTCTACCACCTAGAAGAACAAGGGCAGCAGGGGCATGGGAACACCACCGCCCTCCAAGTCACACATCATCCTGACTTGGAAATATATCGTTGTTCCTTCATCGTCGCTGGGTCAAAATCCTGGAACTCCCTCCCTAACAACACTGTGGGAGTACCTTCACCACACGGACTGCAGCAGTTTAAGAATGCGACTCACCACCACCTTCTCAAGGGAAATTAGAGGTGGGCAATAAATGCTGGCCTGGCTAGCGACGTCCACACCCGTGAACGAATAAAAAAAGGCAATTGCAGTTAGAGATTGGAGAGGATGGGAATTAACGATACGGATCCCAGAGAGCAAGGCAATTATAGATGGGGATTCGATAGAGCATTGGAATTACAGATAGGGATTCCAGAGTGCATTGGAATTACAGATAGGGATCCCAGGGAGCATTGGAATTACAGATAGGGATTCCAGAGAGCATTGGTATTACAGATAGGAATCCCAGAGAGCAAGGCAATTGTAGATAGGGATCCCAGAGAGCATTGGAATTACAGGTAGGGATTCCAGGGAGCAAGGGAATTACAGATAGGGATTCCAGGGAGCAAGGGAATTACAGATAGGGATTCCAGGGAGCAAGGGAATTACAGATAGGGATTCCAGGGAACAAGGGAATTACAGATAGGGATTCCAGGGAGCAAGGGAATTACAGATAGGGATTCCAGGGAGCAAGGCAATTACAGATAGGGATTCCAGGGAGCAATTACAGATAGGGATCCCAAATAAAGCATTATTTTGAGAAGACTTTGTGTGGAATTTAATACTTGAATGCTTCACTGACCACGACATCAAGGCAATCGAATCATTTATAACTGTCAGCGTTTAGTTCCAGAGATATATTTCAAAAATCAATAATTATTTTGGAAATTAGTAAATAAACAAATCCCATGAATCCTAACAAATAGCAGAGAGCAAGAGTCAGGGAAAGAGCAGATGAGGTCACAGTAAGTACTGAAGAAGGTAAATTTCAGAATTAATTCAGATTTTGCTGTAGTGACAGAGTTGAGCGTGTGTGAGGGGAGCAGGAAGATGAGGCGATGGAAGAAGGGGCTGATGGTTGATGAACTCTGGTTTTGATCGATCAGGTCCTGACAGCTGAGGAGATGCAGCCCTGGTGGGCCAGATATTTACAGGAGAGTGAAGTCAGTCCACCTGCTCAAAGAACGTCCCCAATAAAGGGAGAGGGGAATATATTGAATTAAAAGCCTCGGGTATGGTGCCATGTGCTGTCCACAAACCCTTATTCCTTTTATCACCATTTTTGGCAATGCTTTTATGCCAACATTTAATATTGAAACTTCCTATGTAAACATTCATAATGGCATTTCCCTATGTAAACAGTTGCCTTTTATGGTTTGTTGATGAAACAATCGAATCACCCAAAATGCTTTTTGAAAAATAAAGTCTGGCATTTTTCCGAGTAACTGAAATCTGCAATCACCAAAATAAGGTTTTAAACAGAATTTTAAAAATCAAAAGAATGATGAATTTCAAAATAACTTGATTGCATTTACCCTTTTAATTGTCTTTTGAGCCTTTTAATGCCTTCTTCAAAGGTTTTGCTTCAAAGCCTCTGCCTGTCTCAAAAGCCTGGGCTTTGATGGATATTTTTATCTCAGAAAGCAAAGCTTCCAACCACATCTGAGCAGGTGCGGACCGTCCCTCACTCTGAGCATGTGCAGACTGTCCCTCACTGAGCATGTGCGGACTGTCCCTCACTGAGCATGTGCGGACTGTCCCTCACTGAGCATGTGCGGAGTGTCCCTCACTCTGAGCATGTGCGGACTGTCCCTCACTGAGCATGTGCGGACTGTCCCTCACTCTGAGCATGTGCGGACCGTCCCTCACACTGAGCATGTGCGGACTGTCCCTCACTGAGCATGTGCGGACTGTCCCTCACACTGAGCATGTGCGATCTGTCCCTCACTGAGCATGTGCGGACCGTCCCTCACTGAGCATGTGCGGACTGTCCCTCACTGAGCATGTGCGGACTGTCCCTCACTGAGCATGTGCGGACTGTCCCTCACTGAACATGTGCGGACCGTCCCTCACTCTGAGCATGTGCGGACTGTCCCTCACTCTGAGCATGTGCGGACTGTCCCTCACTCTGAGCATGTGCGGACTGTCCCTCGCTGAGCATGTGCGGACTGTCCCTCACTCTGAGCATGTGCGGACTGTCCCTCACTCTGAGCATGTGCGGACTGTCCCTCACTCTGAGCATGTGCAGACTGTCCCTCACTCTGAGCATGAGCGGACTGTCCCTCACTCTGAGCATGTGCGGTCTGTCCCTCACTCTGAGCATGTGCGGACTGTCCCTCACTCTGAGCATGTGCGGACTGTCCCTCACTCTGAGCATGTGCGGACTGTCCCTCACTCTGAACATGTGCAGACCGTCCCTCACTCTGAGCATGTGCAGACCGTCCCTCACTCTGAGCATGTGCGGACCGTCCCTCACTCGGATCATGTGCGGACTGTCCCTCACTGAGCATGTGCGGACTGTCCCTCACTGAGCATGTGCGGACTGTCCCTCACTCGGATCATGTGCGGACTGTCCCTCACTGAGCATGTGCGGACTGTCCCTCACTGAGCATGTGCGGACTGTCCCTCACTCTGACCATGTGCGGACTGTCCCTCACTGAGCATGTGCGGACTGTCCCTCACTCTGACCATGTGCGGACTGTCCCAAACTGAGCATGTGCAGACTGTCCCTCACACTGAGCATGTGCAGACTGTCCCTCACTGAGCATGTGCGGACTGTCCCTCACTCTGAGCATGTGCGGACTGTCCCTCACTGAGCATGTGCAGACTGTCCCTCACTCTGACCATGTGCGGACTGTCCCTCACTCTGAGCATGTGCGGACTGACCCTCACTGAGCATGTGCGGACTGTCCCTCACTCTGAGCATGTGCGGACTGTCCCTCACTCTGAGCATGTGCGGACTGTCCCACACTCTGAGCATGTGCAGACTGTCCCTCACTCTGAGCATGTGCAGACTGTCCTTCACTGAGCATGTGCAGACTGTCCCTCACTCTGAGCATGTGCAGACTGTCCCTCACTGAGCATGTGCAGACTGTCCCTCACTCTGAGCATGTGCGGACTGTCCCTCACTCTGAGCATGTGCGGACTGTCCCTCACTGAGCATGTGCGGACTGTTACTCACTCTGAGCATGTGCGGACTGTCCCTCACTCTGAGCATGTGCAGACTGTCCCTCACTCTGAGCATGTGCGGACTGTTCCTCACTCTGAGCATGTGCGGACTGTCCCACACTGAGCATGTGCAGTCTGCACAATTTTCCAGACCCCATCAGCTGGTTTCTGAGTGAAGTTGTATCCCCTCATTTTGTGAGTATTTGTGACTCCCCCCCCACCCCCGCCCCCCAAAAAAAGACCTTCAAACAGCCTTTCCCCGTCTAGCCTATCCAAACCCACCATAATGTTGTACACCTCTATCAAATCACCCCTCAACCTCCTTTGCTCTAATGAAAACAAATCCAGCTTCTTCAACCTGTCCTTGTAGCTAAGATCCCCCGCCCTCGGAACCATTCTGGTAAATCTCCTCTGCACCCTCTCAAGTGCCTTCACATCCTTCCTAAAGTGTATGACCAGAACTGGACGCAATACTCCAGTTGTGGACTAACCAGCGCTTTATAAAGGTTCAGCATAACTTCTCTACTTTTGTACTCAATACCTCTATTTATGAAGCCCAAGGTCCCATATGCTTTGCTAACCACTCTCTCAATATGTCCCGCCACCTTCAGGGACCTATGCACATTAACTCCCAGGTCCCTCTGTCCCTACACACTCTTTAAAACTGTGCCATTAAGTGTATATTGCCTCTCCCTGTTCATTCTGCCAAAATGCATCATCTCACACTCCTCTGTATTAACTTCCATCTGCCACTTGTCTGCCCATTCTGCTAGCCTTTCTATGTCCTGTTGCAGTCGATTGGTATCATCCTCACTGTTTGCCACACACCCCAGTTTGGTGTCATCGGCAAATTTAGAAATTCTACTCTGTATTCCAATATCCAGGTCGTTTATAGATATCAAAAAAAGCAGTGGTCCCAGCACTGACCCTTGGGGAACACCACTGTCTACCATCCTCCATGAGACGGGAGCTGTCGGATCAAGCAGTTAAGTGCTTTTTGTGTCACTGCTTGTGAGCCAGGAGGAGCAGGTGTGCTTCCCCCGTCTCCTCAAGAAAAAAGCTTCTGCCAATTGTGGCCTCTCCTCACGGCCATGATCAGCTGACACCCCAACCCCCAAACCCGTGATCCTGAGCCTTTTGCCCCGTGATCTTTCCCTCTGTCCCGATTACTGGTCTGACCTCTCACCCTGCCTCTGCCCCGTGATCTTTCCCTCTGTCCCGATTACTGGTCTGACCTCTCACCCTGCCTCTGCCCCGTGATCTTTCCCTCTGTCCCGATTACTGGTCTGACCTCTCACCCTGCCTCTGCCCCGTGATCTTTCCCTCTGTCCCGATTACTGGTCTGACCTCTCACCCTGCCTCTGCCCCGTGATCTTTCCCTCTGTCCCGATTACTGGTCTGACCTCTCACCCTGCCTCTGCCCCGTGATCTTTCCCTCTGTCCCAATTGCCATTCTGTCCCCCCTTCCCCGCTCCTGCCACACAATCTTTCCTGAATTTCCTGGGTGATGCCTTCTACCGCTGCCTTTCCCACCTTGCAGTTGGCGAGAGCTATGTCATGTTTCGAATCTCCATCATTTTCTGGGTGATTTACGCCGCTCCACTGTTTGCTTCACACAAACGGCATCTCGCCCTCAACCTCCCTGTTATTTTTGAGAACTGGCTGGATTTGTGCATTAATTGTCCATTAAACTCACTGCAGAAAGTCAGGGCTCATACGTTACAGCGTAAGTACCCTTTCAACGATGTGATAATTGTTCATAAAATGTCAATCAACTTCCCCGGCCCAGAATGTGAACTATTTAAACTGATGAGTCTCATTCCTGCTTCTCGTACATTCTTCTTACAGATTTAAAAAATGTTCAATTTCAAATTTTTACATTTTTGTCTTTCTTTACCATTCAGTCTCTTTTTACTTTCTCTCTTCATCCAATCTTTCACTTCCTCTCTTTCTTTCTCTTTCTGTACATCATTTGACTCTAAGTCACCATCCTTCTCCATCATTCCTCTGTTTTTTCAGAATCCATAAATCTCATTGGTTTAGGAGATTCACTGTTGGTCCCGTCCTTCACTGAGGTCCCAGATACCCCGTTATCAGCTCGTACTTCCAGCAATTTACAGTGAAAATTATATTCGAGCTGAAGGGTGTGCGAAAAAATCTAACTCTCGGCACACTCCGTGAGATGTGCCGCTCCAGATAGATTTGGCTCAACTGTATTTTTTATTGTGTCACACTCTGTAGATGTATCTCCCTGTTCATCCAGAATTAACAGTGATACTGAGCAAAGGGAGCAGAAGACCCAACAGACCATGTAACATGGGAACAAGTCACTAGCTCAGTCACAAGAGGACATTATCAAACATTTCAAGTTGCTATTGTGACATATGTCAAAAGCTTACATTAAATGGTTATGTGACTTACCAGGAACTCCAACAACTGCAAGAACAGGGTAGTAAATGTCTTCTACCTGATGGAGTATTGTTGGTTCACGCATTTTCTGTGAGACGTGAAGGTTTCTACAGAAGAGCACAAGAAATAGAAGCAGGAGTAGTCCACTCGGTTCTTCATGTCTGCTCCAACATTCAATAAGATCATGGCTGATCTTTTACCTCAACTCCGCCTTCCCACACTATTCCCATATTCCTTAAATTCCTAAGTATCCAAAGATCTATCGATCTTTGTCTTGAATATACTCACTGACTGAGCATCCATAGCCCTCTATGGTAGAGAATTCCAAAGATTCACAACCCTTTGAGTGAAGAAATTTCTCCTCATCTCAGTCTTAAATGGCCGACCACGTATTCTGAGACTGTGACCTTTAGTTCTAGACTCCCTATAAAAGGCTCTATAAAATTGCAGTAAGACTTCTTTACTCTTATACTCCAATCGCTTTATAATAAAGGCTAACATAACATTTGCTTTCCTAATTGCTTGCAGTACCTACATGTTAAATTGTGGTGATTCGTGTACAAGGACACCCAGAGTCCTCTGAATCCCAACATTTGCCAGCCTCTCCGCTTTTAAAAAATATTCTGCTTTTCTATTTTTCCTACCAAAGTGGACGACTTCACATTTCTCCACCTTATATTCCATCTGCCACATTCTTGCCTATTCACTTAAGCTGTCTATATCCCTTTGTGTCCTCACAGCTTACTGTCCCACCTAGCTTTGTATCATCAGCAAACTTGGGTACATTACACTCAGTCTCCTCAACTAAGTCATTGATGTAGATTGTAAATAGCTGAGGCCCGAGCACTAATCCTTGCAGTATCCCACTAGTTACAAACTGTCAACACGAAAATGACCCATTTATTCTTACTCTCTGTTTGCTGTCCCTTAACCAATCCTCAGCCCATGCTAATATATTACCCCCAATCCCATGAGCAATATTTTTGTGTTAAAACCTCTTGTGTGGCACTTATTGAATGCTTATTGAAAATCCAAATACACTACATTCACTGGTTTCCCCCAATCTACCCTGCTAATTACAACCTCAAAAAACTCTAAAAGATTTGTTAAACATGTTTTCCCTTTCATAAATCCATGTTGACTCTGCTCAATCATATTATGATTTTCTAAGTGCCCTGTTACCACGTCCCTAATAATAGATTCTCGTACTTTCCCTACGACTGATGTCAGGCTAACTGGCCTGTAGTTCCCTGTTTCCTCACTCCCTCCTTCCTTGAATAGTGGGGTTACCTTTGCTACCTTCCAATCCGCGGGGAACATTCTAAAACCTAGGGAATGCTGGAAGATCAAAACCAATGAATCCACAAACTCTGTAGCCACCTCTTTTATAATCCCAGGATGTAGGCCATCAGGTCTAGGGGATTCGTCACTTTTAGTCCCAATAACTCCTCCAGTACTATTTCTTTGCTAATACTAATTTCTTTAAGTTTCTCATTCTCCCTAGATCCTTGGTTCCCCACTATTTCCAGAATGTTTTCTGTGTCTTCTACCGTGAAGACAGGTATAAAATATTAGTTTACTGTCTCTGCCATATCCTTATTCCCCATTATAATTTCTCCTGTCTCTGTCTGTAAGGGAAACAGGTTTACTTACACTAATCTATTCCTTTCTACGTACCTATAGAAACTTTTACAATCTGTTTTTATGTCTCTTGCTAGTTTTCTCTTGTTGCCGGAGGCAATAGCTCTGCCTGATTACACGATACATCGAGAGGAGCCTTGTATTTATACAGGAGGGAAATCTCCAGTGAGATCATTCAGTTACATTATTATTAATATTAATTACAGTCCATTGAACAAACAAGAGGAGACAATCATGTGAAAACTCACCTGCTTATCATGGAATAAAATATATAAGTTACTGGAACTTACACTGTCTCAAAGCAAGATATTCCATAGAAAATATAGTTGAATGTGACCCTGTTAAAGGAGTATTATTGATCCATCAAACATAGGTAGTTTCATCTATGGTATTGAAGTTTCTATGGGCCGTGTCCTTTCAATTCAACATTAAATGTCAGTAATTTTTAGACAGTTTTTAGTTTATTTGCCTCGTGTATTTGACACGGAAAGAGTTTAAAAAATCCTCCTTATTTTCTGTGCTTTGCAAATCGAGGAGCTTCGGTATTAAATATATAAACTTCTTGTAAGCTCATTGTATATTGAGCTCAGTAATGATAAAGGCCGATACATTGCAGATGGTGATACCTGTGGACACCTGTGTGTTGGAACAACAGCTTGCATTTATACACCACCTATAACAGAACACTGTCCCAAGGTGTCTCACACAGACATAAAGAAGATGGCCAAAGAGATGGGCTTTAAAGAGGGTCCATGCCTTTGTCTCTTCCAGACTCAGTTATTCCAATGCTCCCCCAGCCAACCTCCTGTCCTCCACGTTCTACAAACATCAGCTCATCCAAAACTCTGCAGCCTGTCTCCTGACCCGCACCAAGTCCCAGGCACCTATCACCCCTGTCCCTGTTGACCTACATTGGCCTCTGGTCATCCGATGGCTCAAATTGAAAATGATCATCCCCCATGTTTAAATCCCTTTACAGATTCACCAGTCCCTATCTCTGTAATCTGATACAACCCTCCCAGCCCACCCCAGAATTGTCCTTTTCTCTGACTCTGGTCTTTTGTGCACCCCTCTCCCTTTGAACCACCATTGGTGGCCGAGCCTTCAGTCACCATTCCCCACACTCTGGAATTCCTTCCCTTAACCCCTCCGCCTCTCTACCTCCCTCTCCTCTTTTACACCTTCCTGAAAATCCCCCTCTTTGACCAAGATGTTAATCACTCCTCTGAGTTTCTCCTTCTTTAACTCAGGTTCAGTTTTTTCCTGATTACTCCTCTGTAAAGCAACTTGGGATGTTTTTCTATGTTAAGGTGCTACATAAATGCAGTTGTTGTGGTGATTGTTGTTATATGAGGTGTCTGCCTTGGCTCAGTTGTAACACTCTCATCTCTCAGTCAGAAGGTTGTGGCTTCAAACCCCACTTTAGAACTTGAGCATAAAATCAAGGCTTGTACTGCTGTGCAGTACTGAGGGAGTGCTGCAGTGCCGGAGGTGCCGTCTTTCAGATGAGATGAGAAACCGAGCCCCCGTCTGCCCTCTCAGGTGTGTGTAAAAGAACCCACGGCATTTGTTCAAGAGGAGCAGGGAGTTAAAGGAAAGCACTTGCATTTATACAGCGGTTTTCACAACCTCGGGCGTCCCAAAGCGATTTACACTGAACTAACTACTCCCCTGCTATTCTTCGCGTTCTCCTGCTGTCCTGGCCAGTATTTGTCACCAAACCAACAACACTAAAAAGATTTGGGGTTAAATTTGATAGCCACTGAAATGGGTGCGGGGATCACGATGTGCGATTAACCCGCACCCGTTGCTTCCGATGTAGGCAGGATGACAACTTGGGCTGCCTGCTAATTTACATAACCGAATGTTGAGTGACGACACGCCTCAGCAGGAGGCTCAAGATTGGGCGCCAGTTAAAGCTATTCTCCTCCATTTAAAGCCAACCTGCACCTTTTTAAAGGGAGGTGCATTCTGGCTGGAGCAGGTGCTGGAACTGTTTGTGGAAGATAGTCTGAGCAGGAAGAGGAGTGAACTATGGTGCAACAGGTGAGAAAGCGTGCTCCAAAGTTCACTGACGCTGCACTGGAGGCCTTGCTGGAGGAGGTGGAGAGGAGGAGAGAGGTCCTCTATCCACAGCGGGCCAGGAGGCCCTACAGATGAACTCTGTGAAGCCAGTGGGAGCAGATAGCCGTAGCGGTCAATGCCAGGAGTCAAGCCCCGAGGACCTGGATGCAGAGCCGCAAGAAGTTCAATGACCTCACACGAGTGGTCAAGGTCAGTAAATTCATCCTCAAATTCCCTATCCCACCATTTGCACCACTAGTCTCAGACACTGCTCAATGCACCACACACCGACGGCTATCTGGTCCCAATGCCCTCACGGTTTGTCTGCCGGGCCTGCTGGCCCCCTGTGGATAGAGGATCACTCGTCTCCTGTGTACCACGCGCACCAAGGCCTCCAATGCTGCCTCTGACAATCTGAGAGCTCTCTCTCTGCCATGTTGTACCAGCTCCCAGTTCTTTGCTCCTCAGTCTGTTTCCCAGCCACTTCCACCACCTGCTGAAGCCAGAAGACATGCAGGCTGCCTTTAAGAAGTGCAGGCTAGCTTTAATTGGTGCTAGCCTCGCACACACTTGGGCCCCTGCTGAGGCACTGAGCCACTGAACAGCGCGTTCAGTGCTTCCTGAGCACTGCAATCATTTTAATTAGCAGGCAGCACGAAGTTTGTGTGCTGCCTGCATCAGACTCGACAGGCACGTGGTAATCGCGCTTCGCAATAGCCGCGCCCGTTTTCGGGCCGTATCCAATTGGCTGTATTTTAAGTTCGGGACGCGCTGGGAGCGGGTTTTCCGGCAGTGTGCGAAAGACCCGAAAGTCAGTGAGCGCGTCTGTCAGTGGCTTTTTAACCCAGCCACTGAATGACCATATCATTTCCGGGTTTCTCGACCAATTAACATCAGCAGGCGCGATGTGGAACCGCATGATGCAATTTCAACTCCAGTATTTAAAGGGAAACTCCAAACATCAATTTGAAGGAGTTTGGGGTTGGGAGCCAAAGGGAAGGAAGTGGGAGAATGAAGCCAAGAATGTCAATGGCTGTGGATCGGTTCCGTGACGCCTCTCTGGATGTGCTACTGGGGTCTGTGAGGACCCGGAGGGATGTTCTATTCCCTAGTGACGGGAGGAAGAAGCCGGCTAGGGAAACCAAGAAGGTGTGGATGGAGGTAGCGGGGGAGGTCAGCAGCAGGAGCGTAGAGCCACACTCCTAGATACAATGTAGGAAGCGATTCAATGACCCAACCTGGGCAGGAAAGGTGAGAGCAATGGTACATTTCACCTACATGCTGATGTACGTATCACCCCATCCCCTCACTCTGCCTTCTCAAGCCTACTCCAGCACATCACTCCTCACACCAACTTACCCTGCAGGTACACCCATCCCTCTCTCTCTGTGCACTTCCTCACATCCCCATCTGTCTAACCACCACTGACACTCACCCTCATCCTTATGCCTCTCCCTCATAGTCACCCTCAACAAATGCTCTCTATCCATCCGTTTAACACATGGCATAACTATCACTCATGGGTCTCTTCTTTCCCTCCTTACAGGAGATGAGAGCACAGAACACAGTGGTAGGGAGAGAACTGGAGGTGGCCCTCCACAGATCTCACAACTAACAGCTCACAGGGGAGTTATCCCCGGTGTCCTGACCAATATTTATCCCTCAATCAACGTAACAAAAACAGATTATCTGGTCATTATCACATTGCTGTTTGTGGGACCTTGCTGTGCTCACCCGTTGCCCCTCCACCCCCTCAGTCAGTACCCAACATGCTGCCTCGTATCCCAATGGCCGAGTCTGCCCCTGTACAGGTGCAGGTGGAGCAGTCTTTGGCGGGTCCCTCACAGGCTCCAAAATCCAGAGGACGTCAGCCAAGAGCATCTCAACTCTCAGGGCAGGGATCTGAGCAGCCGGCCTCGACCTCTGCTGATGCGACAGGGGTTGCACCATGTAGAAGTGATTGGAAAAGGAAGAGTAAAGATTTGTAGTCGCACAAGTGTGTGTACATGGGTGAGTTATACATTGTCAGAATGTTAAGTTTCTGTTTCATATGTGAGCCTCATAAATATGATTGTTTTGCACCACTTTCATATCTTGCCCATTCTTGGTGGCTGGCTGTCAACTGGCCTGTTCATGTGTGTGATGATGAATGTGAAGATCTGAATTGACAACGAGCAATGGGGCTGTGAAAGGGAGGCTTAGTTGTTGCAAGACTGCTTTGTGTTAGTGGCATTGGGGTGGGGTGAGGGGAAAAAGTGGCTTTTGCATGTGGTTCTTAGTTGGGTTCGCTGGTGGAACCTAAGCGAACTTTGCAATAATGAGGGCATCCCAGGCATCCTGGGCAGTAATGTGTTCCACTGGTGGTGCATTGCCTGCATCACCTTCCGCCTCCTCCTCCTCCTTTTCCTTCCCCTCCTCCTCATCTTTCTCCTCCTCCTCGGAATCATCAGAGGGGGCTCTGTGCTTTGTGCCTTTGCCTCCTTCAGGTCCAATTCTTGCTGCTGGGCAATGTTGTGCATTTTGGAGACCCTGGATGGTGCGTACTGAAGAGCACCTCCAGATCTGTCAAGGCACCTGAAGTGCACCTTCAGCATGCTGAATTTTTGTTCGATGACACATCTGGTGGTCATATGGTTTTCATTGTATCGCTCCTGTACCTCGTTCCTCAGGTTTCTGAGAGGGATCATCAGCCACGTTTTAATTGGGTATCCCCTGTCTCCGAGCAGCCAGCCAGTAACTCTGCTTCCTAATGCGACGTTGTCTGGGAGGGTGGACTGCTGCAGGATGAAAGCATCATTACAGCTGCCCAGGAATCTTGCGCACAACTGCATAAAGATCTTCTTGTGGTTGCACACCGGCTGGACATTGATCTGTTGGTTGAAGATTGAATTGAACAATATCTGATCACAGTTCTTGTGTGAGATACACCCGTATTGTCCGGCTGAACGGACTCATGTACAATTCTGATACTGAATTCTTTGCTACAATCATGATTGATATGTATGTTTACATATTATAATAAAGACTGTAAAACCCCTGTCACATGATTATCCTGTTATTGCTCATGGGCTTTCTTTGAAAGACCGAGTGGTGAAAAATATCGTGAGCCTGAAATTCTGCGGCAGTTCTCCCGCTATAACAGCAAAGAATTCAGTATCAGAATTGTACATGAGTCCGTTCAGCCGGACAATACGGGTGTATCTCACACAAGAACTGTGATCAGATATTGTTCAATTCAATCTTCAACCAACAGATCAATCGAAATAGATACAGTACAAAGGTAAAATACTGCTGCTGCTGGAAATCTGAAATATAAACAGAAAATGCTGGAAATACTCAGCAGGTCATGCAGCATCTGTGGAGAGTGAAGCAGAGATTGGCTGGAACTTTCCCAGTCTGACACGCTGGCAGCGGGGGAGCCCAGGAGCGTGTGGGGAAAGCCAGAGTTTCAGCAACGTGTTTGTCAGCGGCTTTTCAACAAACCACTGCATTAGCATCTGACGTCTGGGATTCCCGGCAAATTAACGCGAGAGGGCGTGATGACGACACGCATGGGTCTATTTCAGCTGAGGTTATGAACTGAACACTGCAAAGATGACAGTTGAAGGATTATGGAGGTGGGAGAAAGATTGGTTGGTGATAACAATGGAGTCTCAATGTTCCAAAGCTGACCCTGGCTTTAGTAATGTCTCCCTGGATCTCTGCTGCGAGGTGTAAGGACCCACAGGGAGGTTTAATTCCCGTCTGACGGGAGGAAGAAGCCCGCCTCACTTACGAAGAAGGCATGGCTGGAGATAGTGGAGGAGGTCAGCAGCAGGAGTGTGGTGCCACGCTCCTGGATACAGTGCAGGAAGAGATTTAATGACCTCCTGAGGGCAGGAATGGGGAGTACAATGCCACATTCAACTGCATCCTGATGGCGTGTCACCCCAACCCCCTCACTCTGCCTTCCCAAGCCTACTGCTGCACATCACTCCTCACACCAACCTACCTTGCAGGTGCACCCATCCCTCTCTGTCTATGCACTTCCTCACATCCCCATCTGACCATCCACCACTGACACTCACCCTCATCTTAATGCAATGTCACGCCTCTCCCTCATAGTCATCCTCTACAGATGTTGGCCATCCATCCGTTCCACTCATTCCATGACTCTCACTCAAAGGTCTCTTGTTTCTCTCCTTGCAGGAGAAGAGAGCACAGAACACCCGGGAGAAAGAGAACCAGAGGTGGCCTTCCAGTCATCGCAACGTTCACAGCTGCAGAGGAGGAAGTACTTGAAATAAGTGGAGTGTCGGTGTGCATGGCGGTGGGAGATGGAGAGACGGGCCGCTCCCAGTTACCTGGTGACAGAATTAAATATCACACAGCCACATGGCATACCACAGCCACTCATGTGGACTTGATGTCAGCAGCTAGTGAAATATGATCATGTGCATAATGTTCACTTAAAACATTTTTACCATGACAGTTCTAACTCATGTCTTCACTCTCCCACAGGCCCGTCAAGTGTCTAACAGGCGGTGGAACCGGAGGAGGAAGAAGACTCCTCAGACGGTGCTGGAGGAGCCTCAGCCCTTGCCCTTGTCCAACAGGTATGAGGTTCTTGCTGCCTGTGTGGATGTGGGTAAAGCCTGCAGAATGGATGAGCAAGCTGACCATGGCACCATGGTGCAGGACGCCATTCAAGTGGGTTGAGTGAAAGGGAATGTAGTTGTGGTAGGGGACAGTCAGGGGATAGATACTGTTCTCTGCAGCCGTGACCGAGAGCTCTGAAAGTTGTGTTGCCTGCCCGGTGCCAGGGTTAAAGACATCTCCTCGCGGCTGGAGAAGAAGTTGGAGTGGGAGGAGGAGGATCCAGTTGTGGTGGCCCACGTAGGAACGAACGACATAGGTAGAACTAGGAATGAGGTTCTGCTGAGGGAGTTTGAGGAGCTAGGATCCAAATTAAAAAGCAGAACATAAAAGGTAATCATATCTGGATTGTTACCTGAGCCATGTGCAAATTGGCATAGGGACAAACAGATTAGAGGTTTAAATGCGTGGCTCAAAGAATGGTGTGGGAGGCAGGGGTTTTGCTTCACTGGGGCACTGGCCCCAGTACTGGGGAAAGAGGGAGCTGTTCCGTTGGGACGGGCTCCACATAAACCGGGCTGGGACCAGTGTCCTGGCGAACTGAATAACTAGGGCAGTAGACAGGGCTTTAAACTAATGAAGGGGGGTGGGGGTGGGGGGGGGGTGGCGGTGGGTGGTGGGAGGATTCAGGAAAGAGTAAATTTAAAAGCAGCGAGAGAAATGTCAAGGCTCAAGAGCAGAGTTTTGGGTAAAAATAAGCAGAGTGGGTCAGGAAGGGACAGAGAGAGTAACAAAGGTAATAAGGCATCAGTGACTAAGGTGACATCAGTGAAAAATAGAAATAAGTCAAAGTTAAAGGCACTATATCTGAATGTGCGAAGCATTCGCAACAAAAGAGATGAATTAATAGTGCAGGTGGAAATTAACAGGTTTGATCTAATAGCCATAACGGAGACGTGGTCTCAAAGTGGCCAAGGTTGGGAACTAAATATTCCAGGATACTTTTAGAAGAGATAGGCAAAATGGAAAAGGAGGAGGAGTAGCCCTGATAATAAAGGATGGGATAAAGATAGTAGAGAGAAAGGATCTTAGCTCTGAAAATCAAGAAGTAGAATCAGTTTGGGTGGAGCTAAGAAACAGCAAGGGGCATTGGTGGGAGTTGTTTAAAGGCCCCCATATAATAATTGTAATGTGGGGCAGAGTATAAATCAGGAAATTAGAGGCGCATGTAACAAGGGTAATACAGTAATCATGGGGGATTTTAATCTACATATAGACTTGGCAAACCAAATTTGCAGTATTAGTGTGGAGGATGAATTCATGGAATGTATGCAAGATAGTTTTCTCGATCAGTATGTTGAGGAACCAACTAGGGAACAGGCTATTTTAGATGTAGTATTGTGGAATGAGAAAGGGTTACTTAATAACTTTGTAGTAAAGGGGCCTTTAGGGAAGAGTGACCATAATATGTTAGAATTTTATATTGAGTTTGAAAATGATTTAGTTTAGGATGCAAAGAGGCTTCAAAGGGATATAGACAAGCTAAGTGAGTGGGCAAGAACATGGCAAATGAAATATAATGCGGAGAAATGTGAAGTTATCCATTTTGGTAGGAAAAATGGAAAAGCAGAGTATTTTTTAAATGGTGAGAGACTGGGTGTTCGGAGGGACCTGGGAGACCTTGTACACAAATCACTGAAAGTTACCATGCAGGTACAACAAGCAATCAGGAAAGCAAATGGTATGTTTGCCTTTATTACAAGAGGATTTGAGTATAAGATTAAAGACATCTTGCTGCAATTATACAGGGTCCTGATGAGACCACACCTGGAGTATTGTGTACAGTTTTGGTCTCCTTACCTAAGGAAGGGTATACTTGCCATAGAGGGATTGCAACGAAGGTTCACCAGACTGGTTCCTGGGATGGGGGGATTGTCCTATGAGATGAGATTGAGTAGACTCGGCCTATATTCTCTAGAGTTTAGAAGAATGAGAGGTGATCTCATTGAAGCATACAAAATTCATACAGGGCTTGACAGGGTAGATGCAGGGAGGATGTTTCCCCTTGCTGGGGAGTCTAGGACCAGGGGTCACAGTCTCAGAATAAGGTCTCGGCCATTTAGGACTGAGATGAGAAGAAATTTCTTCACTCAGAGGGTGGTGAATCTTTGGAATTCTCTAACCCAGAGGGCTGTGGAGGCTCAGTCATTGAGTATATTCAAGATAGAGATCGATACATTTTTGAATATTAAGAGAATCAAGGGATATGGAGATAGTGCAGGAAAGTGGAGATGAGGTAGAAGATCAGCCATGATCTTACTGAATGGCGGAGCAGGCTCGAATGGCCAAATCGCCTACTCCTGCTCCTATCTAACCACCTCCCCTTGACATTCAATGGCATTACCATCGCCGAATCCACCACCATCAACATCCTGGGGGTCACCATTGACCAGAAACTTAACTGGACCAGCCACATAAATGCTGTGGCAACAAGAGCAGGTCAGAGGCTAGGTATTCTGCAGCGAGTGTCTCATATCCTGACTCCCCAAAACCTTTCCACCATCTACAAGGCACAAGTAAGGAGTGTGATGGAATACTCTCCACTTGCCTGAATGAGTGCAGCTGCAACAACACTCAAGAAGCTCGACACCATCCAGGACAAAGCAGCCCGTTTGATTGGCACCCCATCCACCATCTTAATCATTCACTCCCTCCACCACCGACGTACCGTGGCTGCAGTCTGTACCATCTACAAGATGCACTACAGCAACTCGCCAAGGCTTCTTCGGTGGCACCTCCCAAAATCGGGACCACTTCCACCTAGAAGGACAAGGGCAGCAGACGCATGGGAACACCACCCCATCCAAGTTCCCCTCCAAGTCACACACCATCCTGACTTAGAGGTATATCGCCGATCCTTCATTGTCGCTGGGTCAAAATCCTGGAACTCCCTACCTAACATCACTGTGGGAGTACCTTCACCACATGGACTGCAGCGGTTCAAGAAGGCGGCTCACCACCACCTTCTCGAGGGCAACTAGGGATGGGCAATAAATGCTGGCCTTGCCAGCAACGCCCAGATCCCATCAGAGAATAAAAATTAAAATTCTTATGTTTCTTACTTTCCCAGCTAGCTTTGTATCATCAGCAAACTTGGATACATTAGACTCGGTCCCCTCATCTAAGTCATTGACATAAATTGTAAATAGCTGAGACCCAAGCACTGATCCTTGTGGTACCACAATAGTTACAGCCTGCAAACCCAAAAATGACCCTTTTATTCCTAATCTCTGTTATCTGTCCATTAACCAATCCTCAATCCATGCTAATCCATGAGCTCTAATTTTGTTTAATAACCTCTTGTGTGGCACCTTATCGAATGCCTCTTGTAAACTCCAAATACACTACATCCACTGGTCCCCCCTTATCTACCCTGCTAGTTACAACCTTGAAAAACTCTAAAAGATTTGGTAAATGTGATGTCCCGTTCATAAATCTGTGTTGACTGCCCAATCATATTATGATTTTCTAAGTGCCCTGATACCACGCCCTTAATAATAGATTCTAGCATTTTCCCTACTACTGATGTCAGGCTAACTAATCTTTAGTTCCCTGTTTTCTACCTTCCTTGTTTCTTGAATTGCTAGGTTACATGAGGGAGGGGACCTGAGCAGGACTGGAACAAAGAATATTCCACGTATCCCACGAAAAGGCAGGCATAGCCAGGACCCATATGGTTTCCCATAGCGACCACCTGTTATTTGGAGGAAGTGAGAGGAGCCAAAGGAGAAGTTGTTCAATGTAAGAACAAGTTCAGCCAGGTGCATGAAGGTGGTAGTGGATGGTGACTGGTTGGGCCTCCATTCAAGGAAGCAACGGAGGGCATGCAGGCCATTCTGGTGGGGGTAGAGGTGGAGAGGGACTGGACGCCCATGGTGAAAAGGAAACCATTAGGGCAAGGAAATGGGCAACTGATAAACTGGCGGAGGGTGTTGGAAGAGTTGTGGATCAGAAAAGACTGGACAAGGGGGAGAAAAATAGAGTTGAGATAGGAAGAATTAAGTTCCATGGGGCAAAAACAGGCTGAAATGATGTGTCTACCAGAGCTGACCTGTTTGTGGATCTTGGGAATAAGGTAGAAGCGGGATGCACGAGGTTGGGGGACTATGAGGTTGGAGGCCGTGGGGGAAGACCTCCAGAGGAGATGAGGTCACTGACAGCTTGGGAAACAAAATAGATGCAGTGACCTGATGCAGAATTGTGTGGAGAGTAAGTAGGATGGTAAAGAAGCTCTGTAAATGGAGTCAGTGCTCCTGTTGCAGATTCACGTGGAGAGGGAGAGGGATGGTAAATAAGAGGAGACTGAGTTGCAATGCTAGAAAGGAAGCTCTGGGTCAAGGTGAGCTGCTTTCATCATTTAACTAATTTAACAATTGCACTGAATGGATATTTCACTGCATTCTTCAACTGCTCTCTGAATTTAGTCTGGGTCATTGCATAAATACAGGTGTTGGTGCAGGTGCTCAAAAGCTGCAGCATGTAGCCAGATTGTTCAGTGACATATGCAGGATCATGGGCACCTGTGTATTCATGAATGTTAGTAATTCGCCAATACAAGAAATATAGAACATTTGTCAACCATAACAGTATAAAACTGCCAGATATAGTGAAGAGTAAAATAATGGATTTCCTTCGGTTCTCCATCTCTGGGTCATTGTGATTCTCACTATTGCGGTGGTCCAGTAGTCTCCTGCGGACTCTGCTGGCCACTAAAATGTGTCTGACAGTCAGAGCATTGAGCAATAAAATCAGAACAAATGGAAGCAAAGGGGTTAAAATATTACTGAGGCAGTCAAATGCGACCCAGGCAGCTTCGGTGTAATAGCTTGGTGATGTATTGTAGCCCCAGGGTACATTATCAATGATATACTCAGGTTCATATACAAAGTACCAAGGAATGTTTTTTAAGCAGAACAGCACACTCACTGTCGCTATAACCACAGTCGCAGTTTTCTCTGTGCAATATTTTGTTTTCAGCTTCTGGCAACAAATTGCAACAAATCGATCAAAGGTGAATGTTACGGTGAACCAGATAGAAATGTCTGTGGCTGCAGAAACCAGAACAAGTGAGAGACAACCTGCAGGAGTGGTGTCCAGGTAAGTACCTGGGAAATGAAAAGGAATAACTGTAAACAGTATCACGTCAGTGAAAACGACCAGCAGATCTGCCACTGCCATGGCCACCAGGTAGTGGGTGATACATTTAGAAAGACCGCACTTTCCTCGGGACAGGATCAGAATGGCCACTGAGTTAACTGGAATAAATAGAAAAAACAAGGGGATTACAGATTAACATCCCAGAGAGCAAGGCAATTACAGATTAACATCACAGAGAGCAAGGGTATTACAGATAGACAGCATAGAGAGCAAGGGAATTACAGATAGTCATCCCAGAGAGCAAGGGAATTACAGATAGACATCACAGAGAGCAAGGGTATTACAGACAGAGAGACCAGAGAGCAGGGGAATTACAGATAGACATCACAGAGAACAAGGGTATTACAGATAGACATCCCAGAGAGCAGGGGAATTACAGATAGAGACACCAGAGAGCAGGGGAATTACAGATAGACAGCACAGAGAGCAAGGGAATTACAGATAGACATCACAGAGAGCAAGGAAATTACAGATAGACAGCACAGAGAGCATTGGAATTACAGATAGAGAGACCAGAGAGCAATGGAATTACAGATAGACAGCACAGAGAGCAGGGGAATTACAGATAGACATCAAAGAGAGCAAGGGAATTACAGATAGACATCCCAGAGCGCATTGGAATTACAAATAGAGACACCAGAGAGCAGGGGAATTACAGATAGACAGCACAGAGAGCAAGGGAATTAGAGATAGACATCCCAGAGAGCAAGGGTATTACAGATAGACAGCACAGAGAGCAGGGGAATTACAAATAGACATCACACAGAGCAATGGAATTACAGATAGAGAGCCCAGAGAGCAAGGGAATTACAGATAGACAGCACAGAGAGCAAGGGAATTATTGATAGTCATCACAGAGAGCAAGGAAATTACAGATAGACATCCCAGAGAACAAGGGAGTTACAGATAGAGAGACCAGAGAGCAATGGAATTACAGATAGACATCCCAGAGAGCAGGGGAATTACAGATAGACATCCCAGAGAGCAAGTGAATTACAGATAGATATCCCAGAGAGCAGGAGAATTACAGATAGTCATCCCAGAGAGCAGGGGAATTACAGATAGACATCCCAGAGAGCAGGGGAATTACAGATAGACATCCCAGAGAGCAGGGGAATTACAGATAGACATTCCAGAGCAGAAGGGAATTACAGATAGACATCCCAGAGAGCAAGGGAATTACATATAGACATCACAGAGAGCAAGGGAATTACAGATAGACATCCCAGAGAGCAAGGGAATTACAGATAGACATCCCAGAGAGCAAGGGAATTACAGATAGACATCCCAGAGAGCAAGGGAATTACAGATAGACATCCCAGAGAGCAAGGAAATTACAGATAGACATCCCAGAGAGCAAGAGAATTACAGATAGACATCACAGAGAGCAGGGGAATTACAGATAGACATCACAGAGAGTAGGAGAATTACAGATAGACATCCCAGAGAGTAGGAGAATTACAGATAGACATCCCAGAGAGCAAGGGAATTACAGATAGACATCACAGAGAGCAAGGGAATTACAGATAGACATCACAGAGAGCAAGGGAATTACAGATAGACATCCCAGAGAGCAAGGGAATTACAGATAGACATCCCAGAGAGCAAGGGAATTACAGATAGACATCCCAGAGAGCAGGGGAATTACAGATAGACATCCCAGAGAGTAGGAGAATTACAGATAGACATCCCAGAGAGCAAGGGAATTACAGATAGACATCACAGAGAGCAAGGGAATTACAGATAGACATCCCAGAGAGCAAGGGAATTACAGATAGACATCCCAGAGAGCAAGGGAATTACAGATAGACATCCCAGAGAGCAGGGGAATTACAGATAGACATCCCAGAGAGCAAGGAATTACAGATAGACATCCCAGAGAGCAAGGGAATTACAGATAGACATCCCAGAGAGCAAGGAAATTACAGATAGACATCCCAGAGAGCAAGAGAATTACAGATAGACATCACAGAGAGCAAGGGAATTACAGATAGACATCCCAGAGAGCAGGGGAATTACAGATAGACATCACAGAGAGCAGGAGAATTACAGATAGACATCCCATGAGCAGGGTAATTACAGATAGACATCCCAGAGAGTAGGAGAATTACAGATAGACATCCCAGAGAGCAAGGGAATTACAGATAGACATCCCAGAGAGCAAGGGAATTAAAGATAGACATCCCAGAGAGCAAGGAAATTACAGATAGACATCCCAGAGAGCAAGAGAATTACAGATAGACATCAGAGAGAGCAAGGGAATTGCAGATAGAGATTCCAGACAACAGGGGAATTACAGATAGACATCACAGAGAGCAGGGGAATTACAGATAGACATCCCGGAGAGCAAGGGAATTTCAGATAGAGATCCCAGAGAGCAAGGGAATTACAAATAGACATCCCAGAGAGCAAGGGAATTTCAGATAGAGATCCCAGAGAGCAAGGGAATTACAGATAGACATCCCAGAGAGCATTGGAATTGCAGATAGACATACCAGAGAGCAGGGGAATTACAGATAGACATCACAGAGAGCAAGGGAATGTCAGATAGAGAGCCCAGAGAGCATTGGAATTACAGATAGGGATTCCAGAGAGCAGGGGAATTACAGATAGACATCACAGAGAGCAAGGGATTTACAGATAGGCATCACAGAGAGCAGGGGAATTACAGATGGAGAGCCCAGAGAGCAAGGGGATTACAGATAGACATCCCAGAGAGCAAGGGAATTACTGATAGACATCCCAGAGAGCACGGGAATTACAGATAGACATCCCAGAGAGCAAGGTATTTATTGATAGACATCCCAGAGAGCAAGGGAATTACAGATAGACATCCCAGAGTGCAAGGGAATTACTGATAGGAATTCCAGAGAGCATTGGAATTACAGATAGGGATTCCAGGGAGCATTGGAATTACATTACAGAGATTCCAGGGTGCATTGGAATTACATTATAGGGATTTCAGGGAGCAAGGGAAATACAGATAGGGATCCCAAATAAAGTATTACTTTGAGAAGTCTTTGTGTGGAATTTACCACTTGAATGTTTCACTGACTACGACATCAAGGCAATTGAATTAGTTATAACTGTGATAGCATTTAGTTCCAGAGATTTCTTTCAAAAATCAATAATTATTTTGGAAATTAGTAAATGAACGAATTGCATGAATCCTAACAAATAGCAGAGAGCAAGGGTCAGGAAAAAGAGCAGATGTGGGCACAGTAAGTACTGAAGAAGGTAAACTTCAGAATTAATTCCGGTTTTCCTGTCGTGACAGAGTTGAGCGTGTGTGAGGGGAGCAGGAAGATGAGGCGATGGAAGAAGGGGCTGATGGTTGATGAACTCTGGTTTTGATCGATCAGGTCCTGACAGCTGAGGAGATGCAGCCCTGGTGGGCCAGATATTTACAGGAGAGGATCAGTCCACCTGCTCAAAGAACGTCCCCAATAAAGGGAGAGGGGAACATATCGAATTAAAAGCCTCGGGTGTGGTGCCATGTGCTGTCCACAAATCCTTATTCCTTTTGTCACCATTTTTGGCAATGCTTTTATGCCAACATTTAATATTGAACTTTCTATCTCAACATTTATAATGGCATTTCCCTAGGAAACAGTTGCCTTTTATGGTTTGTTGATGAAACAATCGAATCACCCATAATGCTTTTTGAAAAATAAAGTCTGGCATTTTTCCGAATAACTGAAATCTGCAATCACCAAAATAAGGTTTTAAACAGAATTTAAAAAATCAAAAGAATGATAAATTTCAAAATAACTTGATTACATTTACCCTTTTAATTGTCTTTTGAGCCTTCTAATGCCTTCTTCAAAGGTTTTGCTTCAAAGACTCTGCCTGTCTCAAAAGCCTGGGCTTTGATGGATATTTTAATCTCAGAAAGCAAAGCTTCCAACCACATCTGAGCATGTGCGGAGTGTCCCTCACTCTGAGCATGTGCGGACTGTCCCTCACTCTGAGCATGTGCGGACTGTCCCTCACTCTGAGCATGTGCGGACTGTCCCTCACTGAGCATGTGCGGACTGTCCCTCACTGAGCATGTGCGGACAGTCCCTCACTCTGAGCATGCGCGGACTGTCTCTCACTCTGAGCATGTGCAGACTGTCCCTCACTCTGAGCATGTGCGGACTGTCCCTCACCCTGAGCATGTGTGGACTGTCCCTCACTGAGCCTGTGCAGACTGTCCCTCACTCTGAGCATGTGCGGACTGTCCCTCACTGAGCCTGTGCGGACTGTCCCTCACTCTGAGCATGTGCGGACCGTCCCTCACTGAGCATGTGCGGACTGTCCCTCACTGAGCATGTGCAGACTGTCCTTCACTCTGAGCATGTGCGGACTGTCCCTCACTCTGAGCATGTGCGGACTGTCCCTCACTGAGCAAGTGCGGACTGTCCCTCACTGAGCATGTGCAGACTAACCCTCACTGAGCATGTGCGGACTGTCTCTCACTGAGCAT
Organism: Squalus acanthias; assembly: GCA_030390025.1. NCBI lineage: Eukaryota > Metazoa > Chordata > Chondrichthyes > Squaliformes > Squalidae > Squalus > Squalus acanthias. Next base: position 99,085,434 of record CM059425.1, on the reverse strand, counting down.
GTGCGGACTGTCCCTCACTCTGAGCATGTGCAGACTGTCCCTCACTCTGAGCATGTGCGGACTGTCCCTCACTGAGCATGTGCGGACTGTCCCTCACTCTGAGCATGTGCGGACTGTCCCTCACTCAGCATGTCCGGACTGTCCCTCACTTTGAGCATGAGCGGACTGTCCCTCACTCTGAGCAATTGCGGACTGTCCCTCACTGAGCATGTGCGGACTGTCCCTCACTGAGCATGTGCGGACTGTCCCTCACTGAGCATGTGCAGACTGTCCCTCACTGAGCATGTGCAGACTGACCCTCACTCTGAGCATGTGTAGACTGTCCCTCACTGAGTATGTGCGGACTGTCCCTCACTGAGCATGTGCGGACTGTCCCTCACTGAGCATGTGCGGACTGTCCCTCACTGAGCATGTGCTGACTGTCCCTCACTCTGAGCATGTGCAGACTGTCCCTCACTGAGCATGTGCAGACTGTCCCTCACTGAGCATGTGCGGACTGTCCCTCACTGAGCATGTGCGGCCTGTCCCTCACTGAGCATGTGCGGACTGTCTCTCACTCTGAGCATGTGCAGACTGTCCCTCACTCTGAGCATGTGCGGACTGTCCCTCACTGAGCATGTGCGGACTGTCCCTCACTCTCAGCATGTGCAGACTGTCCCTCACTGACCATGTGCGGACTGTCCCTCACTGAGCATGTGCGGACTGTCCCTCACTCTGAGCATGTGCGGACTGTCCCTCACTGAGCATGTGTGGACTGTCCCTCACTCTGAGCATGTGCGGACTGTCCCTCACTCTGAGCATGTGCGGACTCTCCCTCACTGAGCATGTGCGGACTGTCCCTCACTGTGAGCATGTGCGGACTGTCCCTCAGTGAGCATGTGCGGACTGTCCCTCACTGAGCATGTGCAGACTGTCCCTCACTCTGAGCATGTGCGGACTGTCCCTCACTGAGCATGTGCGGACTGTCCCTCACTGAGCATGTGCGGACTGTCCCTCACTCTGAGCATGTGCGGACTGTCCCTCACTGTGAGCATGTGCAGACTGTCCCTCACTCTGAGCATGTGCGGACTGTCCCTCACTCTGAGCATGTGCGGACTGTCCCTCACTGAGCATGTGCGGACTGTCCCTCACTGAGCATGTGCGGCTGTCCCTCACACTGAGCATGTGCGGACTGTCCCTCAGTGAGCATGTGCGGACTGTCCCTCACTGAGCATATGCGGACTGTCCCTCACTGAGCATGTGCGGACTGTCCCTCACTCTGAGCATGTGCAGACTGTCCCTCATTGAGCATGTGCAGACTGTCCCTCACTGAGCATGTGCGGACTGTCCCTCACTGAGCATGTGTTGACTGTCCCGCACTGAGCATGTGCAGACTGTCCCTCACTCTGAGCATGTGCAGACTGTCCCTCACTCTGAGCATGTGCAGACTGTCCCTCACTCTGAGCATGTGCAGACTGTACCTCACTCTGAGCATGTGCAGACTGTTCCTCACTCTGAGCATGTGCAGACTGTTCCTCACTCTGAGCATGTGCAGACTGTCCCTCACTCTGAGCATGTGCAGACTGTTCCTCACTCTGAGCATGTGCAGACTGTCCCTCACTCTGAGCATGTGCGGACTGTCCCTCACTGAGCATGTGCAGACTGTCCCTCACTCTGAGCATGTGCAGACTGTTCCTCACTCTGAGCATGTGCAGACTGTCCCTCACTCTGAGCATGTGCGGACTGTCCCTCACTGAGCATGTGCGGACTGTCCCTCACTCTGAGCATGTGCAGACTGTTCCTCACTCTGAGCATGTGCAGACTGTCCCTCACTCTGAGCATGTGCAGACTGTTCCTCACTCTGAGCATGTGCAGACTGTCCCTCACTCTGAGCATGTGCAGACTGTCCCTCACTCTGAGCATGTGCAGACTGTCCCTCACTCTGAGCATGTGCGGACTGTCCCTCACTGAGCATGTGCGGACTGTCCCTCACTGAGCATGTGCGGACTGTCCCTCACTGAGCATGTGCGGACTGTCCCTCACACTGAGCATGTGCAGACAGTCCCTCACTGAGCATGTGCGGACTGTCCCTCACTCTGACCATGTGCGGACTGTCCCTCACTGAGCATGTGCAGACTGTCCCTCACTGAGCATGTGCGGACTGACCCTCACTCTGAGCATGTGCGGACTGTCCCTCACTGAGCATGTGCGGACTGTCCCTCACACTGAGCATGTGCGGACTGTCCTTCACTCTGAGCATGTGCGGACTGTCCCTCACTGAGCATGTGCAGACTGTCCCTCACTGAGCATGTGCGGACTGTCCCTCACTGAGCATGTGCAGACTGTCCCTCGCTGAGCATGTGCAGACTGTCCCTCACTGAGCATGTGCGGACTGTCCCTCACTGAGCATGTGCGGACTGTCCCTCACACTGAGCATGTGCAGACTGTCCCTCACTGAGCATGTGCGGACTGTCCCTCACTGAGCATGTGCAGACTGTCCCTCACTGAGCATGTGCAGACTGTCCCTCACTCTGAGCATGTGCGGACTGTCCCTCACTGAGCATGTGCGGACTGTCCTTCACACTGACCATGTGCGGACTGTCCCACACTCTGAGCATGTGCGGACTGTCCTTCACACTGACCATGTGCGGACTGTCCCTCACTCTGAGCATGTGCGGACTTTCCCTCACTGAGCATGTGCAGACTGTCCCTCACTGAGCATGTGCGGCCTGTCCCTCACTGAGCATGTGCAGACTGTCCCTCACTGAGCATGTGCGGACTGTCCCTCACTGAGCATGTGCAGACTGTCCCTCACTGAGCATGTGCGGCCTGTCCCTCACTGAGCATGTGCAGACTGTCCCTCACTGAGCATGTGCAGACTGTCCCTCACTGAGCATGTGCGGACTGTCCCTCACTGAGCATGTGCGGACTGTCCCTCACTGAGCATGTGCGGACTGTCCCTCACTGAGCATGTGCAGACTGTCCCTCACTCTGAGCATGTGCAGACTGTCCCTCACTGAGCATGTGCGGACTGTCCCTCACTGAGCATGTGCGGACTGTCCCTCACAGCTTGTGCGGACTGTCCCTCACTGAGCATGTGCGGACTGTCCCTCACTGAGCATGTGCAGTTTGCACAATTTTCCAGACCCCATTAGCTGGTTTCTGAGTTGAAGTAGACGGTTGTATTTCCTCATTTTGTGAGGATTTGTGATTTTTTCACCCCCAAAAGACCTTCAAACTAACTAGAGATTGAATTGGTGAAGCTTTATTTCAAGGACGTATCACATTTAAGATATTAATAACTTTCATATTATGAAGTGCTCGGTTAAACCACACTTGCATTTCGCAGAAACTGCTGTTAATCGAAACTGCTGTTTAAGTACTTTTGTTTCAAACTGTCAACAAAGATTGTTTATTAAGATCGGATTTCCTTCTCTTCAATGTAATGGTTGAATCTGCAGTTTAAAATGTTTCTAAGGATGTTTTTAATTTAAAACTGAGAAACTGTATAAACAATTAAAACACAAGCCAAGTACCAGGGCACTGATTGCTTTGGGGCAGAAAGTTCAGACAGCAACCAGCTCACAGCAGGGAAACAAAAGCAAAATACTGCGGATGCTGGATAGCTGAAATAAAAACAGAAAATGCTGGATATACTCAGCAGGTCAGGCAGCATCTGTGGAGAGAGAAACAGAGTGAACGTTTCATCGTTGACCTGAAACATTAACTCTGTTTTTCTCTCTCCACAGATGTCGATATTAATCCCCCATGAAGGAAGGCGACCCGAACCGTTGTTGTTTTTACGGCGGTGGGTCGCGTGCCAGGACTGTCCTGCTCTCGAGAGGCCGGAGACTCCATTATAATATCTCAATCTGATTAACATTTAACGCTGGCTGACTGTGTTTCCCAAGGCTCGGAAACCTGACAGCTCAATGTCATAGAGTCATAGAGTCATAACGGCACAGAAGGAGGCCATTAGGCCCATCGAGTCCATGCCGGCTCTCTGTAGAGCAATCCAGTCAGTCCCATTCCCCCACTCTATCCCCATAGCCCTGCAAGTTTATTTCCCTCAAGTGCCTATCCAGTCTCCCCTTGAAAACATTGAGTGTTTCCGCTTCCACCACTTCCATCGGCAGCAAGTTCCAGGTCCTCACCACTCGCTGCATAAAAAAGTTTTTCCTCACATCCCCCCTGTATCTTTTGCCCAAAACCTTAAATCTGTGTACCCTAGTCCTTGTACCATCAACTAGGGGGAACAGCCGTTCCCGGTCTAGCCTATCCAAACCCACCATAATCTTGTACACCTCTATCAAATCACCCGTCAACCTCCTTTGCTCTGATGAAAGCAAATCCAGCTTCTCCAACCTGTCCTTGTAGCTAAGATCCCCCATCCCCGGAACCATTCTGGTAAATCTCCTCTGCACCCTCTCAAGTGCCTTCACATCCTTCCTAAAGTGTGGTGACCAGAAATGGATGCAATACTCCAGTTATGGCCTAACCAGCGCTTTATAAAGGTTCAACATAACTTCTCTACTTTTGTACTCAATACCTCTATTTATGAAGCCAAGGTCCCATATGCTTTGCTGACCACTCTCTCAGTATGTCCCGCCACCTTCAGGGACCTATGCACATTAACTCCCAGGTCCCTCTGTCCCTGCACACTCTTTAAAACTGTGCCATTAAGTGTATATTGCCTCTCCCTGTTCCTTCTGCCAAAATTCATCATCTCACACTTCTCTGTATTAAATTCCATCTGCCACTTGTCTGCCCATTCTGCTAGCCTTTCTATGTCCTGTTGCAGTCGATTGGTATCATCCTCACTGTTTGCCACAACCCCAAGTTTGGTGTCATCGGCAAATTTAGAAATTCTACTCTGTATTCCAATATCCAGGTTATTTATATATATCAGAAAAAGCACTGACCCTTGGGGAACACCACTGTCTACCATCCTCCATGAGACGGGAGCTGTCGGATCAAGCAGTTAAATGCTTTTTGTATCACTGCTTGTGAGCCAGGAGGAGCAGGTGTGCTTCCCCTGTCTCCTCAAGAAAAAAGCTTCTGCCGATTGTGGCCTCTCCTCACGGCCATGATCAGCTGACACCCCAACCCCCAAACCCGTGATCCTGAGCCTTTTGCCCCGTGATCTTTCCCTCTGTCCCGATTACTGGTCTGACCCCTCACCCTGCCTCTGCCCCGTGATCTTTCCCTCTGTCCGGATTACTGGTCTGACCTCTCACCCTGCCTCTGCCCCGTGATCTTTCCCTCTGTCCCGATTACTGGTCTGACCTCTCACCCTGCCTCTGCCCCGTGATCTTTCCCTCTGTCCCGATTACTGGTCTGACCTCTCACCCTGCCTCTGCCCCGTGATCTTTCCCTCTGTCCCGATTACTGGTCTGACCTCTCACCCTGCCTCTGCCCCGTGATCTTTCCCTCTGTCTGGATTGCTGGTCTGACCCCTCACCCTGCCTCTGCCCAGTGATCTTTCCCTCTGTCTGGATTGCTGGTCTGACCTCTCACCCTGCCTCTGCCCCGTGATCTTTCCCTCTGTCCCGATTACTGGTCTGACCTCTCACCCTGCCTCTGCCCCGTGATCTTTCCCTCTGTCCCGATTACTGGTCTGACCTCTTACCCTGCCTCTGCCCCGTGATCTTTCCCTCTGTCCCGATTACTGGTCTGACCTCTCACCCTGCCTCTGCCCCGTGATCTTTCCCTCTGTCCCGATTACTGGTCTGACCTCTCACCCTGCCTCTGCCCCGTGATCTTTCCCTCTGTCCCGATTACTGGTCTGACCTCTTACCCTGCCTCTGCCCCGTGATCTTTCCCTCTGTCCCAATTGCCATTCTGTCCCCCCTTCCCCGCTCCTGCCACACAATCTTTCCTGAATTTCCCGGCTGTGGCCTTCGACCGCTGCCTTTCCCACCTTGCAGTTGGCGAGAGATATGTCATGTTTCGAATCTCCATCATTTTCTGGGTGATTTACGCCGCTCCACTGTTTGCTTCACACAAACGACATCTCGCCCTCAACCTCCCCGTTATTTTTGAGCACTTGCTGGATTTGTGCATTAATTGCCCATTAAACTCACTGCAGAAAGTCAGGGATCATACGTTACAGCGTAACTACCCTTTCAACGATGTGATAATTGTTCATAAAATGTCAATCAACTTCCCCGGCCCAGACTGAGAACTATTTAAACTGTTGAGTCTCATTCCTGCTTCTCGTACATTCTTCTTAAGATATAAAAACATTAAAATTTCACATTTTTAAATATTTGTCTTATTTTTCCTCCCTCTTTTTTCTTTCTCTCTTCATCCAATCTTTCATTTCCTCTCTTTCTTTCTCTTTCTGTACATCATTTGACTCTAAGTCACCATCCTTCTCCATCATTCCTCTGTTTTTTCAGAATCCATAAATCTCATTGGTTAAGGAGATTCACTGTTGGTCCCGTCCTTCACTGAGGTCCCAGATACCCCGTTATCAGCTCGTACTTCCAGCAATTTACAGTGAAAATTATATTCGAGCTGAAGGGTGTGAGAAAAAATCTAACTCTCGGCACACTCCGTGAGATGTGCCGCTCCAGATAGATTTGGCTCAATAGTATTTTTTATTGTGTCACACTCTGTAGATGCATCTCCCTGTTCATCCAGAATTAACAGTGATACAGAGCAAAGGGAGCAGAAGACCCAACAGACCATGTAACATGGGAACAAGTCACTAGCTCAGTCACAAGAGGACATTATCAAACATTTCAAGTTGCTATTGTGACATATCTCAAAAGCTTACATTAAATGGTTATGTGACTTACCAGGAACTCCAACAACTGCAAGAACAGGGTAGTAAATGTCTTCGATCTGATGGAGTATTGTTGGTTCACGCATTTTCTGTGAGATGTGATGGTTTCTACAGAAGAGCACAATAAATAGAAGCAGGAGTAGTCCATTCGGTTCTTCATGTCTGCTCCAACATTCAATAAGATCATGGCTGATCTTCTACCTCAACTCCGCCTTCCCACACTATTCCCATATTCCTTAAATTCCTTAGTATCCAAAGATCTTTCGATCTTTGTCTTGAATATACTCACTGACTGAGCATCCATAGCCCTCTATGGTAGAGAATTCCAAAGATTCACAACCCTTTGAGTGAAGAAATTTCTCCTCATCTCAGTCTTAAATGGCCAACCACGTATTCTGAGACTGTGACCTTTAGTTCTAGACTCCCTATAAAAGGCTCTATAAAATTGCAGTAAGACTTCTTTACTCTTATACTCCAATCGCTTTATAATAAAGGCTAACATAACATTTGCTTTCCTAATTGCTACATGTTAAATTGTGCTGATTCGTGTACAAGGACACCCAGAGCCCTCTGAATCCCAACATTTGCCAGCCACTCCGCTTTTCAAAAATATTCTGCTTTTCTATTTTTCCTACCAAACTGGACGACTTCACATTTCTCCACATTATATTCCATCTGCCACATTCTTGCCGATTCACTTAAGCTGTCTATATCCCTTTGCTGCCCCTTTGTGTCCTCACAGCTTACTGTCCCACCTAGCTTTGTATCATCAGCAAACTTGGGTACATTACACTCAGTCTCCTCAACTAAGTCATTGATGTAGATTGTAAATAGCTGAGGCCCGAGCACTAATCCTTGCAGTATCCCACTAGTTACAAACTGTCAACACGAAAATGACCCATTTATTCTTACTCTCTGTTTGCTGTCCCTTAACCAATCCTCAGCCCATGCTAATATATTGGCCCTGAAATTCGCCTCTCTGGCTTGCCGCGGGGGTAAGGATCGCGCGCGCACTTACCTACCGCACCTGCTGTTGACCTCTGGGCCCACGGGAACTTCAGCTCCTGGGCCTGCTCCAAGTGCCGGCGCGCAGTGCTTGCGTGTCCCAGGGGCGCAGTTAGTGCGATGCGTCCCCTGGGATCACGTGGGCCATGGAGAGCCAATGGCAGCAGACCATCTTTCATTCATAGATTTGACAGGAAGACCTGTCAAATCTGTGAATTGAAATCGGCCCCAAAAGAACAGCTAAACTTCAAATAAATTTAAAAAAACCATCACATTTATAAAATAACTATAGTTAAATAAATTAACCACTTTAAACAAAAATTTAAATTTTTGAAAAATTTAAAATACTTTTTAACAGTGCTAAAAATAAACTTACTTTTCTTTAAAGTATCTAAAAAACATAAACCTGTTGAAATTTTTTTTAAATTATACTTAATTAACCACTTACCTTGTTGAAATCGGCTCCTGCGCCTCCTTTTTAAAAGCGCAGGTTCTTCAATACTTACCCTCCCGGAGAAACCTGAAAAAAAACCTAAGTTTGCTGCGTGCACGCAGCCTGTACCGTGCACGCGGTTCACCTAGGAACCACCCCCTTCACCAGACCGCAAGTTCCAGTTTCCCGCGCATGCGCAATGCATGCAGGAAACCGGCACTTCAGGAGGCCTTACGGGTAAGTGCGCACTGTGTGTACTCACCCGGGAAGGGCCGAATTTTTGGCCCATTACCCCCAATTCCATGAGCAATATTTTTGTGTTAAAACCTCTTGTATGGCACCTTATCGAATGCTTATTGAAATTCCAAATCCACTACAGTCACTGGTTTCCCCCGATCTACGCTGCTAGTTACAACCTCAAAAAAACTCTTAAAGATTTGTTAAACACAATTTCCCTTTCGTAAATCCATGTTGACTCTGCTCAATCATATTATGATTTTCGAAGTGACCTGTTAACAAGACCCTAATAATAGATTCTCGTACTTTCCCTACTACTGATGTCAGGCTAACTTGCCTATAGTTCCCTGATTTCTCTCTCCCTCCTTCCTTGAATAGCTGGGTTACCTTTGCTACCTTCCAATCCGTGGGGAACATTCTAAAATCTAGGGAACGCTGGAAGATCAAAACCAATGAATCCACAATCTCTGTAGCCCCCTCTTTTATAACCCTAGGATGTAAGCCATCAGGTCCAGGGGATTCGTCAATTTTTGTCCTATTAACTCCTCCAGTACTATTTCTTTGCTAATACTAATTTCTTTAAGTTTCTCATTCTCTTTAGATCCTTGGTTCCCCACTATTTCCAGAATGTTTTCTGTGTCTTCTACCGTGAAGACAGGTATAAAATATTCGTTTACTGTCTTTGCCATATCCTTATTCCCCATTATAATTTCTCCTGTCTCTGTCTGTAAGGGAAACACGTTTACTTTCACTAATCTATTCCTTTCTACGTACCTATAGAAGCTTCTACAATCTGTTTTTATGTCTCTTGCTAGTTTTCTCTTGGTGCCGGAGGCAACAGCTCTGCCTGATTACACGATACATCGAGAGGAGCCTTGTATTTATACAGGAGGGAAATCTCCAGTGAGATCATTCAGTTACATCATTATTAATATTAATTACAGTTCATTGAACAAACAAGAGGAGACAATCATGTGAAAACACACTTGCTTATCATGGAATAAAATATATAAGTTACTGGAGATTACGCTGTCTCAAAGCAAGATATTCCATAGAAAATATAGTTGAATGTGACCTTGTTAGAGGAGTATTATTGATCCATCAAACATAGGTAGTTTCATCTATGGTATTGAAGTTTCTATGGGCCATGTCCTTTCAATTCAATATTAAATGTCAGTAATTTTTAGACAGTTTTTAGTGTATTTGCCTCGTGTACTTGACACGGACAGAGTTTTTAAAATCCTCCTTATTTTCTGTGCTTTGCAAATCGAGGAGCTTCGGTATTAAAGATATAAACTTCTTGTAAGCTCATTGTGTATTGAGCTCAGTAATGATAAAGGTCTATTCATTGTAGATGGTGATACCTGTGGACACCTGTGTGTTGGAATAACAGCTTGTATTTATACACCACCTATAACAGAACACTGTCCCAAGGTGTCTCACACAGACAGAGAGAAGATGGCCAAAGAGATGGGCTTTAAAGAGGGTCCATGCCTTTGTCTCTTCCAGACTCAGTTATTCCAATGCTCCCCCAGCCGACCTCCCGTCCTCCACGTTCTACAAACATCAGCTCATCCAAAACTCTGCAGCCCGTCTCCTGACCCGCACCAAGTCCCAGGCACCTATCACCCCTGTCGCTGTTGACCTACATTGGCCTCTGCTCCTCCGATGGCTCAAATTGAAAATGATCATCCCCCATGTTTAAATCCCTTTACAGATTCACCAGTCCCTATCTCTGTAATCTCATACAACCCTCCCAGCCCACCCAAGGATTGTCCTTTTCTCTGACTCTGGTCTTTTGTGCCCCCCCTCTTTTTGAACCACCATTGGTGGCCGAGCCTTCAGTCCCCATTCCCCACACTCTGGAATTCCTTCCCTTAACCCCTCCGCCTCTCTACCTCCCTCTCCTCTTTTACACCTTCCTGAAAAAAAAAAGGTCTGGAGCTGAGTGGTCCTGGCGGAACCCAAACTTGGCATCGGTGAGTAAGCGCCGCTTGATAGCACTGTTGACGACACCTTCCATCACTTTGCTGATGATTGAGAGTAGGCTGATGGGGCGGTAATTGGCCAGATAGGTTCTGTCCTGCTTTTGTGGACAAGACATACCTGGGCAGTTTTCCTCATTGTCGGGTAGATGCTAGTGCTCTAACTGTACTGGAACAGCTTGGCTAGAGGCGAGCTAGTTCTGGAGCACAAGTCTTCAGCACTACAGCCGGGGTGTTGTCAGGGCCCATAGCCTTTGCTGTATCCTGTGCGCTCAGCTGTTTCTTGATATCACGTGCAGTGAATCGAATTGGCTCTAGACTGGCATCTGTGATGGTGGGGACCTCAGGCGGAGGCGGAGATGGATCATCCACTCGGCACTTCTGGCTGAAGATGGTTGCAAACGCTTCAGCCTTGTCTTTGCATTTGTGTGCTGGGCTCTACCATCGTTGAGGATGGGGATGTTCATGGAGCCTCCTCCTCCAGTTATTTGTTTAATTGTTCAACAGTATTTGTGACTGGATATGGCAGGACTGCAGATCTTTGATCTGATACGTTGGTTGTGAGATCACTTAGCTCTGTCTATAGCATGCTGCTTCTGCTAATTAGCATGCATGTAGTCCTGTGTTGGAGCTTCACCTCATTTTCAGGTACACCTGGTGCTGCTCCTGGCGAGCTCTTCTACACTCCTCATTGAACCAGGGTTGGTCCCCTGGTTTGATGGTAATGGTTGAGTGAGGGATATGCCAGGCCATGAGGTTACAGAGTGTGGAAGAATACAATTCTGCTGCTGATGGCCCACAGCGCCTCATGGATACCCAGTTTTGAGCTGATAGATCTGTTCTGAATCTATTCCATTTCGCACGGTGGTAGTGCCACACAACACGATGGAAGATGTCCTCAGTGGGAAGACAGGACTTTGTCTCCACAAGGACTGTGCGGTGGGCACTCCTATCAATACTGTCATGGACAGATGCATCTGCGACAGTTAAATTGGTGAGGACGAGGACACGTAGGTTTTGCCATCGTGTTGGTTCTCTCACCACCTGCTGCAAGCCCAGTCTGTCATTCAGGACTCGGCCAGCTCGGTCAGTTGTGGTGAGGGACGTTCAACCGAGGCCCTGTCTGCCCTCTCAGGTAGACATAAAAGATCCCATGGCACTATTCCATCCTCCTCCTCCTCCTCCTCCGCCCGTCGCCACTGTGATGCGGTGGCTATGGCGGTTGCTATGCAGATGGCGAGCAGCGCGCATGTGCGTCTCCTCAGGGGCTCCGAGGGGACGGGGCCTGAATCATCAACAAAGCCTCTTAAAGGGACAGTCCACCCGGGAGCCCCGCCATATCTACACGCTGGATGGAATAGGAAAGAACCTCTCCCCTCTTTCCCTGCCCTATACTTGCTTAAAAATCTGTTACATCGCTAACTTCCTCCAGTTCTGACAAAGGGTCATCGACCTGAAACGGTAACTCTGTTTCTCTCTCCACAGATGCTGCCTGACCTGCTGAGTATTTCCAGCATTTTCTGTTTTTATTTCAGATTTCCAGCATCCGCAGTTTATTTGCTTTTGTATTCGAGGTTATGCTGGAACTGTATAAAACACTAGTTAGGCCACTGCGTACAGTTCTGGTCACCACATTACAGGAAAGATGTGATCGCGTTAGAGAGGGTACAGAGGAGATTTACGAGGATGTTGCCAGGACTGGAGAATTTTAGCTATGAGGAAAGATTGGAAAGGCTGGGGAAGTTGGGTGGTCAACAGCTTGGTGGGAATAGGCTCGAGGGAGCAGGAAGTGGGTCTCATGGACAAGATGAGTGTGGAGAGGTCAAGAAGGGAGATCGGAGAGAAGTCCATGAGTTCCTCGCACTTGTTGTTGGAGGTGAGTGTGGAGGAGACAGGGGAAAGGGGTTTAAGAAGACGGTTAGCAGTGGAGAATAGAAGCCAGAATGATCCTGGAATAGTGAGCTGGTTTGTCAGACGAGAGCAGGACCCAATACTGCTTTATGTGGTCCAGCCAGATCTGGTGGTGAAAGGCTAAACCAGTTGTCCACCATATCTGTTCAAGTCTGCGTCCCTTGGGCTTGAGGGAGGGAAGGTGAGGGCCATACCAGGGGGATCGGCCAGGGTGAGGAGGGCACGCTGGGCCGAATGGCCTCCTTCTGTGCTGTAAAGTTCTTTGATTCTATGATTCTATGAAGTAGCTGTGAGGACTGGCCGTTCTGGTGAGCCAGGCCCCACTCTATGGAGGGCTGCATGGCACCAATTTGTGGCAGTGGTTGTGAACCTCAGAAAGATCTGTAAAAACACCCAGGAAACTTCTGTCTGCTGGGGGAGTGAGGCCTCCACATTGAGCAGCCTCCCACCTTGCTCTGACTCTGAAAAACCACCACACCAGGCCAACCCAGCAATTGACTAATGGCCCCTTCTAATATGTAACTCCACGAACGGGCATTGCAAGATCATGTGGGGAGCAGTATCTGTTTCTCTGAGGCTGAATTTGATAACTCCACAGCATTGACTGTTTTGCATTATTTGTGCTGCAAGGTTGGTTTAGTGAGGCGAACTTCATTCATCGGTTCCCCCCATCCCCACCAGCTCTCGTTCTCCCCCCGGCTGCTGCTTCCCCCCCGATCCTCCCTGCCTCCTGTTCCTCCCCCCGACTCCTGTTCCCCACCCCCGCCCCCCGGCTCCTGCTCCGCACCCCGGCTGCACGTAGGGAGTGCCAGTGCGGAGGGCACAGCGCAGAGGGCCCAGGGTGGAAGACCCAGAGGAGAAGGACCCAGGCGGAGGGCCCAGCACGGAGGTCCCCAGGCGCAGCACCCAGGGTGGTGGGCCCAGCACGGAGGTCCCCAGGCGGAGCACCCAGAGTGGTGGGCCCATCACAGCGGTCCCTAGGCGGAGCACCCAGAGCAGAGGGCCGAGCGAGGAAGGCCCAGCGTGGTGCATGCCCCCCACTTTCGACCTTCCTCCTTCCAGCCCAGAGGCCGGCTGGGCTGCCCCAGAGCTGCCATAGCCCGCCTGCCCTGCACTGACGAGGTCCGAAACCCACCCGCAGGCAAATCCCAGGACAGTTTGGGAAGTGTGTCTATAAATGAAGCAGCACGGTGATCCAGCATGGAATTGCATGGAGTGAGGGGCTGGATCTGTCTCTAATGTCAGGGTTATGTGTGTGAGTGTGAGTGAGTGTATGTGTGTGAGTGTGAATGTGTGAGGTTGTGTCCATGAGTGTGTGAGTGGGTATGTCTATGTGTGTGAGTGTGAGGCTGAGGGAGCGTACGAGTGTGAGAGTGAGAGTTTGTGTGTGTGAGTGTGAGGGTGTGTGTGTATGTGTGTGTGAGGGTGAGAGTGTGTGTGTGTGATACTAAGTGTGTGAGTGTGTGTGTGTGAGGGTGAGAGTGTGTGTGTGTGATACTAAGTGTGTGAGTGTGTGTGTGTGAGGGTGAGGGTGAGTGTGTGTGTGAGTGTGAGGGTGAGTGTGTGTGATGCTGAGTGTGTGAGTGTGTGTATGTGTGAGTATGTGTACACACTCCCGGTCACACAGGAACGGAAGATAGATCGATAGTTGTAACAACAGGATATCTATTTATTTACAATTTATAAATTTACAGATTTACAATTTATGGTGAAAAATTGCGCCGTTTGATGCTAAGAAGAGGAGATGGAGGAGGGTCGGGGCCTGTGTTTTTAGGCTTCATTCTGATGGCGACAGCAGCAGTTCCTGAGGCAGCAGTTCCACCAGGTGAGCCTCCGCGTGGGTCTTGCTGTGTTGTGTGAGTCCAGAATGGTGATACTACGCAGGACTGAAAGTTTCACCTGCTCATAAGGAATTGATTGCAGTTGAAGCCTCAGCTCGCCAATTATCTCTGAGACCTGGTCCCCAAGTTCACTGCCTCGTCTTTTAAAGGTGGTTTGTACGAGAACAGCGGCTGCAGTGGAACAGCTGGGGTGTTGGTCGGACAGTCCTTTGAAGACCATGAAGAGTAAGTTGCCCAGCTGGTCATGGGGCAAACATTTGGAAATGACCTCTGTGTTAGAGAACATGATTGAAAGAGGACTGAAGTGTCAGGGTTAACGAGCTGTTCTCTGACTCTTTTCAGTGCCTCCAACTGCTCCGTTTGGTGAGCCAGATTGGTGCCTTCACACGACAAATGAATGGCCAGGATTATATACAGTGTCCAGGGCCATCTGTCGAACAGGAAGCGATGGGTCTGCACAACGCGGCATCAGTCATCCAATCAGAGTCCCCGTGTTATTTCCTGGCACGACGTTATAAACATTGAGCTTCCTCCAGTAAAGTTGGGTGGTCAACAGCTTGGTGGGAATAGGTCATTTCCATGGCTCTCTCTCGTTCATAGTCTTTTGCTGAACTGATCCAGGCCTCTGCATGATTGAAAATGGCCTCCAGTCCTTGAGGGGACAGGTCCTGAAGTAATATTTGCTTCAGCAGATTTTGCAGCGACTCTGTGGTTTGGGTATAAAATGTGGCCGTCTCCTTTGTATTATCATTTGTGTCCTCGTCATTGTTCAGGTCTGGAGGTACCAAGCCAAAAGTACTGGTCAGGCAGGTTTGAATCAATTGGCAGGTGTCAGCTTGGTTTGATTCACTATGTAGTTTCACGAGATGCGTGCAGGCGTCCACGGCTAACTGTCGAACAGGGCTCTGCAGCAGCTCGGGTGGCTCGGCCTCAATAAGATCCTGCATGTATGTGAGCAGCACCCTGTTTCTAATAAAGTTGGTGGGAAGTCTCCAGCGATTGATATATAGGGATCTGGCTATCTGAGTCACGGTCTGTATTAGGCTGAGCTTGAGTGTGAGATCCCTGGATTCAGCCTTTATCCCCTGCCCACTTGTAATTAAATGACTAACAGCTGGCAGAATGTGGCTCTTGATTGTGAACAGCAGTTCGTCAGGTGCACAGACTGCCATGTTCCCATAGCACAGAACCAGTGTGCTCTTGACTTTATCCAATTCCTCATCAGCCTTGACCCGAAATCTGTGGGAGTTAGCAAACTCCTCCAGGCTACTGAGCGTATCATCAAAATGTGCCATGGCACAGAAACCAATGGCGAGGGCTGCTCCCTCTCGCTCCGCACTCTCACTGTGCTGCACACTCAGTAGCATTTGGTGAAGCTCCTCCCTTACGTTCTTAGTGCGGGTCTGGCGGAGCACTGACGCAAGAGATTTATATAGAAAGCCCTTCTCTTGTGGGGAATGATGGTTGGTGTTGAGTTGTTTTGCCATTTCATCAGCAAGCTGACATGTCCAGTACTCATCATCAATTGTATTTAAAGCTAGGCACAAGACCGCCAATAGTTTATTCTCCCATTCCGATTGGGACAGAGACTCCTCGGAATTTTCCTGTAAATGGTCAACTAATGGTGCCAGCTCGTCTTCCCACCACCTCACTGATTGTGAGTGGACATTGAGACTCAGGACTTTCACTAGACTCAGTGCCGCAGCTCCTCGGCCTCCTCCCTGATATGGGCAACAAGACACAACGAGGAGCCGGGTCAGCAGTGCCTGGGCTTTAGGGAGATTGGCATCTTCATTGTGAGTAAGGGAAAAGCTTTCACTAATGGCTCGCAGTTTCTTTTTCCCAATATGTGCAGAACAACTGCAGATTATTGTTAAAGCCTTGGTGTACTGGCTCATAGTGACAAACTCCAGTAAGGATGGCCAAAGGACATCCTCCATCTTCGGTGCAGTTGTGATCAAACACATCACTCTTTCACACAGTGTAACTAATTCTTCACCTGTTCCTGGGTCTGGCTGATGATTGGGTGGTACCAGGGTCCCTGAATCAATGGGTGCAGCACACTGTTGGATGAGGAATTGCACCATTGCCTTTCCTCCCTCGGGCTCAAGGTAACCTTGCTCGGCCATGACAAATATTACCTGGGCAATGAGCTTCTTCTCCTGATTGCTGCTCTTGTCTAGAAGGACTGGTTTTATTGCAGCCACAATCTGAGCCTTCTTCCTCTCCAAGTGCGATGAGACCGATATGATGAGGTGCTTTAGTACAGTCAGTGTTCCTACTCTTATTTGTTGGTCAGCGTTCTTGAACTGCGATAAGAGAAATTCGACCATTTTGTCTGCATAAGCTGGGGCCAGAACTCTGAAACAGCGAAGGATCTCAGTCTGGTTCTTCACAGCAAGATCACCGGTAGACTCCAGCGAAACACAAATCTGCTGGTGAAGCTTGTTAAGAAGGATGTCCATTTGTGTATTTTGCCGAAGACACTTTATCTCTGTCACAACATCCATCTCATGCAGAAATGCACAGTTTGGACCACTTTGCTGTATTTTGTCCAGCCCTGGGTTTCTGTGTTGCCATGGTTTTCATTGTGAGGCCAGGTTACATAACCCCTCAGTTGTGATGTGGCCCTGGGTCATGTGCCCATATAAGTCCTGCCAGCTCTTTGTGGCACTTTAAGGTGGGTGGTGGGGGTTAAGGCCCAGACCTGAGATACAGACCATACGGACAAGGCAACATTCTCAACCCTTGGCAGCCATATTGGATTGAGCTGCTGTTTGTTCCCAATAAAGAACCCACCGCACCACAGACACTCAAAGTACTTGTGACAAAAGATGTAGAAATGGGAGTGTAGGACAGACATTTCTAGCAGAATTGCCCCAAATTGGGATCTTCATGTGTCAGGGATTGAAGTTGCTTGATGATGTCATCAGGAAGTTGTTGTGACATCATAGAAATTTACAGCATGGGAGGAGGCCATTCGGCCCATCGTGTCCGTGCCGGTCGACAAAGAGCTATCCAGCCTACTCCCACTGCCAGCTCTTGGTCCGTAGCCTTGTAGGCCACGGCACCTCAAGTGCACATCCAAGTTCTTTTTGAATGTGGTGAGAGTTTCAGCCTCTACCACCCTTTCAGGCAGTGAGTTCCAGACCCCCATCACCCTCTGGGTAAAAAAATTTCCCCTCAAATCCCCTCTAAACCTCCGACCATTTACTTTAATCTACGTCCCTGGTTTTAGACCCCTCTGCCAAGGGAAACAGTTCCTTCCTATCCACTCTATCTAGACCGCTCATCATTTTATACACCTCAAATAGGTCTCCCCTCAGCCGCCTCTGTTCCAAAGAAAACCACCACAGCCTATCCAATCTTTCCGCATTGCTAAAGATCTCTGGTCCAGGCAACATCCTCGTAAATCTCCTCTGTACCCTCTCTAGTGCAATCACAGCCTTCCGGTAATGTGGTGACCAGAACTGCATGCAGTACTCTAGCTGAGGCCTAACTATTGTTTTATACAGTTCAAGCATAACCTCCCTGCTCTTATATTCTATGCCTTGGCTAACAAAAGCAAGTATCCCGTATGCCTTCTTAACCACCTTATCTACCTGTCCTGCTACCTTCAGGGATCTGTGGACATGCACTCCAAGGTCCCTCTGTTCCTCTGCACTTCTCAGTGTCCCACCATTTATTGTGTATTCCCTTGCCTTGTTAGCCCTCCCCAAATGCATTACCTCACACTTGACCGGATTGAATTCCATTTGGCACTGTTCTGCCCACCTGACCAGTCCACTGATATCTTCCTGCAGTCTGCAGCTTTCTTCTTCATTATCCACCACACGGCCAATTTTTGCAGCGTCTGCAAACTTCTTAATCATACCCCCTACATTCAAGTCCAAATCATTGATATATATCACAAAAAGCAAGGGACCTAGAACTGAGCCCTGCGGAACCCCACTGGAAACAGCCTTCCAGTCACAAAAACACCCGTCGATCATAACCCTTTGCTTCCTACTTCTGAGCCAAATTGGGATCCAACTTACCACTTTGCCTTGGATCCGATGGGCTTTTACTTTCGTGTCCAGTGTGCCATGTGGGACATTATCAAAAGCCTTGCTAAAATCCATACATACTACATCAAACACACAACCCCAATCGACCCTCCTTGTTACCTCCTCAAAAAATTCAATCAAGTTAGTCAGTCATGACCTCCCCTTAACAAATCCATGCTGACTGTCCTTGATTAATCCGTGTCTTTCTAAATGAAGATTTATCCAGTCCCTCAGAACTTTTTCCAATAATTTTCCCACCACCGAGGTTAGGCTGACTGGCCTGTAATTGCACGGTCTATCCCTTTCTCCTTTTTTAAACAACTGTACGACGTTCACAGTCCCCCAGTCCACCAGCACCACACCTGTAGCCAGAGGAGTGGCCCATTGTGACATCAGAGCAGTCCGTTGTGACATCAGAGCGGTCCATTGTGACATCAGAGCGGTCCGTTGTGACATTTGTTCCACTCTTCTCTCCTTTAAAATCCTTGTTGTCTATTGCCTACCACCCCAGATTTCTCACCCACATATCCTCCCTGCTTTCCTCCTTCAGCCTCTGCACTCAGTGACTCCTCATCCTCGGTCATTTCAATCTGCACCTCAACTCCCCTCATCCTTTCTTCTCCGATTTTACTGTCAGCAAGCAGAGGGGTTCTGGGTGAATGGGAGTTGGTGCGAGTTTGGACACGAGCAGCTGAGTTTTGGATGACCTCAGGTTTACATTGGGTAGAACGCGGGAGGCCAGCCATGAGTGCAATCGAATAGTCAAGTCTAGAGGGTCAAAGGCATGGATGAGGGTTTCAACAACAGATGAGCTGAGGCAGGGGTGGAGTTGGGCAATGTCACGGTGGTGGAAATAGGCTGTCTTAGTTATGGCGTGGATATGTGGCCAAAAGCTAATTTTCAGGTCAAATATGACACCAAGGTTGTGAAGCGTCTGGTTCAGCCTCAGACAGATGCTATAGAGAGGGATGGAGTCAATGGCTGGAGAACGGAGTTTGTGATGGGGACCGAAGACAATGGCTTCAACCTGCCCAATATTTAGTTGGTGGAAATTTCTGCTCATCGAGTACTCGATGTTAGACAAGCCGTCGGACAACTTAGAGCCAGTCGAGGGTGGAGAGAAGTGGTGGTGAGGTAGAGCTGGGTGTCATCAGCATACATGTGGAAACTGACGCTGTGGTTTCAGATGATGTCGCCGAGGGGCAGCATGTAGATGAGATAGATCCTTGGGAGACACCAGAGATAATGATCAGGGACTGGGAAGAGAAGCCATTGCAGGTGATTCTCTGGCTACGATTAGATAGATAAGAATGGAACCAGGCGGGTGCAGTCCCACTCAACTGGAAGACGGTGGGGAGGCGTTGGAGGAGGATGGATTGGTCAATCGTCTCAAAGGCTGCAGACAGGTCGAGAAGGACGAGGAGGGAACGTTTCCCTTTGTCACAGATACAGAGAATGTCATTTGTGACTTTGATAAGAGCCATTTCAGTACTGTGGCAGGGGTGGAAACCTGATTGGAGAGATTCAAACATGGAGTTCTGGTAAAGATGGGAACAGATTTGGGATACGACAACACTGTGGCGGATCGCCACCTCAAACGGGCATAATCCACTCTTCCGTCTGTGGACAAATTTCCAGCCCCTTCCCTTTAAGGCAGAAGGGGGCGGGGCCTCAGGTTTTACCCAGAGAATTCTGGGAGTTTACCCAGAGAATTCTGGGAGCAGCTTTCTCAGACATTTTGTTTTGCCATGCAGTGAATAAAAGCTTCTTGTTTTCCACATATGGATTCAGCCTCCATTCGTGTTTCGCGGCAGCCTCAACAACACGTTCAAGGACTTTGGAGAGGAAAGGGGGTTTGGAGATGGCGTGGTACTATGCTAGGACGGACGGGGTCAAGGGTTGGTTTTTTGAGGAAAGGGGTGATGATGGCAGATTTGAAGGAGAGAGAACCGTTAACAATATCAGCTAACATGGAAGCCAGAAAAGGAAAGTTGTGTGGTCTGCAGTTTGGTGGGAATAGGGTCGAGGGAGCAGGAAGTGCGACACATGGACGAGATGAGCTCAGAGAGGGCATGAGGGGAGATCAGAGAGAAACTGGAGGAAGATGTGAGTTCAGGGCTAGGGCAGTGGTGAACCTTAGAGGAAGTTTGGCCCGGTGAGCTAGGGGAAGGAAGGGAAGTCGCAGAGGCAGATGATCGGATGGTCTCAATCTTAGAGACAAATAAGCCCATGAACTCCTCGCACTTGTTGGAGGTGAGAGTGGAGGAAACAGGGGAGAGGAGTTTAAGAAGATGGTTAGCAGTAGATAAAAGTAGCCGAGGGTTATCTTTGCATTCCAGAATGATCCTGGAATAGTGAGCAGTTTTGTCAGTGGAGAGCAGGACCTGATACTGACCTGAGGGCAACACGGTGGCATAGTGGTTAGCACTGGTGTTTCACAGCGCCAGGGACCCGGGTTCGAATCTGACCTCGGGTGACTGTCTGTGTGGAGTTTGCACATTCTCCCCGTGTCTGCGTGGGTTTCCTCCGGGTGCTCCGGTTTCCTCCCACAGTCCAAAAATGTGCGGGTTAGGTTGATTTGGCTATGATAAATTGACCCTTAGTGTTAGGGGGGGATT
The DNA here is from genome assembly GCA_030390025.1 of Squalus acanthias. Taxonomy (NCBI): domain Eukaryota; kingdom Metazoa; phylum Chordata; class Chondrichthyes; order Squaliformes; family Squalidae; genus Squalus; species Squalus acanthias. The sequence continues at coordinate 99,064,589 of CM059425.1, read as the reverse complement.
AAATATGTGGGGATAGGATGGGATATGTTAGGGGGAATTAAATACGTGGGGTTACGGGGGTAGGGTGGGATATGTGTACTGTGGGGATTAAAGCAGGGACAGGGTACTGGATTTGGATGATCAGCCATGATCGTATTGAATGGTGGAGCAGGCTCGACGGGCCGAATGGCCTACTCCTGCTCCTAGATTCTATGTTTCTATGTTTCTATGTGGTCCAGCCAGATCTGGCAGTGATTGGCTAAACCAGTTGTGTGCTATATGCGTTAAAGAATGCGTCCCTTGGACTTAAGGGAGCGGAGATGAAGGCCGCACCAGGGGGAATGGCTGGGGTGAGAGAGAGTAATGGTTTTAACAGAGACTAGGGCATCAAAGGTGGTGGTGAGGTTGTTGTGGAGCAGATCGGTAGCTGCAGAACTGCCGCCCATGCTGAGGTGGTGCCGTGTACAGCCGGGCCTTCCAGGCCCAGAGCTGGTCGAGGGTGTCCTGCAAAGCCATCTGAAGTCTCCCGCACGGACACTCAGCAGCCTTTCACCAGCTGTGCTGCAGCCACTGGGCCAACACTTCGTAGGAGCACTAGAGTAGGCAAAGGCACAGTAACGAGAGGCACTAAGGGATTGCACAAGAGTGAATAGGTAATAATGTTGCTGTAAATATGTGTTCACTGATTATTGATAAATTTATTAATTCAGTTTGGATTATTTTGTGGTGTCTCTCTTTAAGCTTTGCGCTGTGATATGGCCTGCGACAGGGATGGAATGATGGGGATGTGGTGAGCAACAGGGATTTGGGGTTTAAATAATTGAAACCGCAGTCTGATGAGGTGGTCACAAACCGTCCTTCCGGAAGGCCGATTGAATGGCTGCTCCTCGCTCACTCCTGTTCCTCCCCCTCCTCCTCCTCCTCCTCCTCCTCCTCCTCATCTTCATCTTCCTTCTCATCCTCCTCCTCCTCCGTATGAGGAGAGATTGGGTCGATTGGGCTTATATTTGCTAGAGTAGGGGAATTACAGATAGAGAGCCCAGAGAGCAAGGGAATTACAGATAGACAGCACAGAGAACAAGGGTATTACAGATAGACAGCACAGAGAACAAGGGTATTACAGATAGACAGCACAGAGAACAAGGGTATTACAGATAGACAGCACAGAGAACAAGGGTATTACAGATAGACAGCACAGAGAACAAGGGTATTACAGATAGACAGCACAGAGAACAAGGGAATTACAGATAGACATCACAGAGAGCAGCGGAATTACAGATAGACATCCCAGAGACAGGGGAATTACAGATAGACATCACAGAGAGCAAGGGAATTACAGATAGACATCACAGAGAGCAAGGGAATTACAGATAGACATCCCAGAGAGCAAGGGAATTACAAATAGACATCCCAGAGAGCAAGGGAATGACAGATAGACATCCCAGAGAGCAGGGGAATTACAGATAGACATCCCAGAGAACAAGGGTATCACAGATAGACATCCCAGAGAGCAAGGGTATTACAGATAGACATCACAGAGAGCAAGGGAATTACAGATAGACATCCCAGAGAACAAGGGTATAACAGATAGACATCCCAGAGAGCAAGGGAATTACAAAGAAACAGCACAGAGAACAAGGGTATTACAGATAGACAGCACAGAGAACAAGGGTATTACAGAGAGACATCCCAGAGAGCAAGGGAATTACAGATAGACATCCCAGAGAGCAAGGGAATTACAGAGAGACATCCCAGAGAGCAAGGGAATTACAGATAGACATCACAGAGAGCAAGGGAATTACAGATAGAGAGCCCAGAGAGCAAGGGAATTACAGATAGACATCCCAGAGAGCAAGGGAATTACAGAAAGACATCCCAGAGAGCAAGGGATTTACAGATAGACAACACAGAGAGCAGGGGAATTACAGATAGACATCCCAGAGAGCAAGGGAATTACAGATAAACATCCCAGAGAGCAGGGGAATTACAGATAGAGAGCCCAGAGAGCAAGGGAATTACAGATAGACATCACAGAGAGCAGTGGAATTACAGATAGACATCCCAGAGACAGGGGAATTACAGATAGACATCACAGAGAGCAATGGAATTACAGATAGACATCCCAGAGAGCAGGGGAATTACAGACAGACATCCCAGAGAGCAAGGGAATTACAGATAGACATCACAGAGAGCAAAGGAATTACAGATAGACATCCCAGAGAGCAGGGGAATTACTGATAGACATCACAGAGAGCAGGGGAATTACAGATACACATCACAGAGAGCAGGGGAATTACAGATAGACATCCCAGAGAGCAAGGGAATTACAGATATACATCACAGAGAGCAAAGGAATTACAGATAGACATCCCAGAGAGCAGGGGAATTACTGATAGACATCACAGAGAGCAGTGGAATTACAGACAGACATCCCAGAGAGCAAGGGAATTACAGATAGACATCCCAGAGAGCAAGGGAATTACAGATAGACATCCCAGAGAGCAGGGGAATTACAGATAGACATCACAGAGAGCAAAGGAATTACAGATAGACATCCCAGAGAGCAGGGGAATTACTGATAGACATCACAGAGAGCAAGGGAATTATAGATAGACATCACAGAGAGCAGGGGAATTACAGAAAGACAGCACAGAGAGCAATGGTTTTACAGATAGACAGCACAGAGAGCAAGGGAATTACAGATAGACATGCCAGAGAGCAGGGGAATTACAGATAGACATCCCAGAGAGATGGGGAAATACAGATAGAGAGCCCAGAGAGCAAGGGAATTAAAGATAGACATCACAGAGAGCAAGGGAATTACAGATAGACATCACAGAGAGCAAGGGAATTACAGATAGACATCCCAGAGAGCAAGGGAATTACAGAAAGACATCCCAGAGAGCAGGGGAAATACAGATAGAGAGCCCAGAGAGCAAGGGAATTAAAGATAGACATCACAGAGAGCAAGGGAATTAAAGATAGAGATCCCAGAGAGCAGGGTAATTAAAGATAGACATCACAGAGAGCTAGGGAATTACATATTAACATCCCAGAGAACAAGGAATTACAGATAAACAGCACAGAGAACAAGGGTATTACAGATAGACATCACAGAGACCAAGGGAATTAAAGATAGAGATCCCAGAGAGCAGGGTAATTAAAGATAGACATCACAGAGAGCTAGGGAATTACATATTAACATCCCAGAGAACAAGGAATTACAGATAAACAGCACAGAGAACAAGGGAATTACAGATAGACATCAAAGAGAGCAGGGGAATTACAGATAGACATCCCAGAGAGCAAGGGAATTACAGATAGACATCACAGAGAGCAGGGGAATTACAGATAGACATCCCAGAGAAAGTGAATTACAGATAGACATCCCAGAGAGCAAGGGAATTACAGATAGACATCACAGAGAGCAGCGGAATTACAGATAGACATCCCAGAGACAGGGGAATTACAGATAGACATCACAGAGAGCAAGGGAATTACAGACAGACATCCCAGAGAGCAAGGGAATTACAGATAGACATCCCAGAGAGCAGGGGAATAACAGATAGACATCACAGAGAGCAGGGGAATTACAGATAGACATCCCAGAGAGCAAGGGAATTATAGATAGACATCACAGAGAGCAGGGGAATTACAGAAAGACATCCCAGAGAGCAGGGGAATTACTGATAGACATCACAGAGAGCAAGGGAATTATAGATAGACATCACAGAGAGCAGGGGAATTACAGAAAGACAGCACAGAGAGCAATGGTATTACAGATAGACAGCACAGCGAGCAAGGGAATTACAGATAGACATCACAGAGAGCAAAGGAATTAAAGATAGACATCCCAGAGAGCAGGGGAATTCCTGATAGACATCACAGAGAGCAAGGGAATTATAGATAGACATCACAGAGAGCAGGGGAATTACAGATAGACATCACAGAGAGCAAGGGTATTACAGATAGACAGCACAGAGAGCAAGGGAATTACAGATAGACATCATAGAGAGCAGGGGAATTACAGATAGACATCACAGAGAGCAGGGGAATTACAGATAGACAGCACAGAGAGCAAGGGAATTACAGATAGACATCACAGAGAGCAAGGGAATTACAGATAGACATCCCAGAGAGCAGGGGAAATACAGATAGAGAGCCCAGAGAGCAAGGGAATTAGAGATAGAGATCCCAGAGAGCAAGGGAATTACAGATAAACATCCCAGAGAGCAGGGGAATTACAGATAGAGAGCCCAGAGAGCAAGGGAATTACAGATAGACATCACAGAGAGCAGGGGAATTACAGATAGACATCCCAGAGAGCAAGGGAATTACAGATAGACATCCCAGAGAGCAGAGGAATTACAGATACACATCACAGAGAGCAAGGGAATTACAGATAGACATCCCAGAGAGCAGGGGAATTACAGATAGACATCACAGACAGCAGGGGAATTACAGATAGACATGACAGTGAGCAGGGGAATTACAGACAGACATCACAGAGAGCAGGGGAATTACAGATTGACATCCCAGAGAGCAAGGGAATTGCAGATAGACATCCCAGAGAGCAGGGGAAATACAGATAGAGAGCCCAGAGAGCAAGAAAATTACAGATAGACATCCCAGACAGCAGGGGAATTACAGATAGACATGACAGTGAGCAGGGGAATTACAGACAGACATCACAAAGAGCAGGGGAATTACAGATAGACATCCTAGAGAGCAGGGGAATTACAGATAGACATCCAAGAGAGCAAGGGAATTACAGATAGACATCCCAGAGAGCAAGGGAATTACAGATAGACATCACAGAGAGCAGGGGAATTACAGATAGACATCCCAGAGAGCAAGGGAATTACAGATAGACATCACAGAGAGCAGGGGAATTACAGATAGATATCCCAGAGAGCAAGTGAATTACAGATAGACATCCCAGAGAGCAGGGGAAACACTGATAGAGAGCCCAGAGATAAAGGAAATTACAGATAGACATCCTAGAGAGCAGGGGAATTACAGATAGACATCACAGAGAGCAGGGGAATTACAGATAGACATCACAGTGAGCAGGGGAATTACAGATAGACATCACAGAGAGCAGGGGAATTACAGATAGACATCCCAGAGAGCAAGGGAATTACAGATAGACATCACAGAGAGCAGTGGAATTACAGATAGACATCCCAGACAGCAGGGGAATTACAGATAGACATCACAGAGAGCAATGAAATTACAGATAGACATCCCAAAGAGGAAGGGAATTACAGACAGACATCACAGAGAGCAAAGGAATTACAGATAGACATCCCAGAGAGCAATGGAATTACAGATAGACATCCCAGAGAGCAGGGGAATTACAGATACACATCACAGAGAGCAAGGGAATTACAGATACACATCACAGAGAGCAGGGGAATTACAGATAGACAGCACAGAGAGCAAGGGAATTACAGATAGACATCACAGAGAGCAGGGGAATTACAGATAGACATCACAGAGAGCAGGGGAATTACAGATAGACATCATAGAGAGCAGGGGAATTACAGATAGACATCACAGAGAGCAGGGGAATTACAGATAGACATCACAGAGAGCAAGGGTATTACAGATAGACAGCCCAGAGATAAAGGAAATTACAGATAGACATCCTAGAGAGCAGGGGAATTACAGATAGACATCACAGAGAGCAGGGGAATTACAGATAGACATCACAGTGAGCAGGGGAATTACAGATAGACATCACAGAGAGCAGGGGAATTACAGATAGACATCACAGAGAGCAAGGGAATTACAGATAGACATCATAGAGAGCAGGGGAATTACAGATAGACATCACAGAGAGCAGGGGAATTACAGATAGACAGCACAGAGAGCAAGGGAATTACAGATAGACATCACAGAGAGCAAGGGAATTACAGATAGACATCCCAGAGAGCAGGGGAAATACAGATAGAGAGCCCAGAGAGCAAGGGAATTAGAGATAGAGATCCCAGAGAGCAAGGGAATTACAGATAAACATCCCAGAGAGCAGGGGAATTACAGATAGAGAGCCCAGAGAGCAAGGGAATTACAGATAGACATCACAGAGAGCAGTGGAATTACAGATAGACATCCCAGACAGCAGGGGAATTACAGATAGACATCACAGAGAGCAATGAAATTACAGATAGACATCCCAAAGAGGAAGGGAATTACAGACAGACATTACAGAGAGCAAAGGAATTACAGATAGACATCCCAGAGAGCAATGGAATTACAGATAGACATCCCAGAGAGCAGGGGAATTACAGACAGACATCCCAGAGAGCAAGGGAATTACAGATAGACATCCCAGAGAGCAGGGGAATTACAGATACACATCACAGAGAGCAAGGGAATTACAGATACACATCACAGAGAGCAGGGGAATTACAGATAGACATCCCAGAGAGCAAGGGAATTACAGATAGACATCACAGAGAGCAAGGGAATTACAGATAGACATCACAGAGAGCAGGGGAATTACAGATAGACATCCCAGAGAGCAAGGGAATTACAGATAGACATCCCAGAGAGCAGAGGAATTACAGATACACATCACAGAGAGCAAGGGAATTACAGATAGACATCCCAGAGAGCAGGGGAATTACAGATAGACTTCACAGACAGCAGGGGAATTACAGATAGACATGACAGTGAGCAGGGGAATTACAGACAGACATCACAGAGAGCAGGGGAATTACAGATTGACATCCCAGAGAGCAAGGGAATTACAGATAGATATCCCAGAGATAAAGGAAATTACAGATAGACATCCTAGAGAGCAGGGGAATTACAGATAGACATCACAGAGAGCAGGGGAATTACAGATAGACATCACAGTGAGCAGGGGAATTACAGATAGACATCACAGAGAGCAGGGGAATTACAGATAGACATCCCAGAGAGCAAGGGAATTACAGATAGACATCACAGAGAGCAGTGGAATTACAGATAGACATCCCAGACAGCAGGGGAATTACAGATAGACATCACAGAGAGCAATGAAATTACAGATAGACATCCCAAAGAGGAAGGGAATTACAGACAGACATCACAGAGAGCAAAGGAATTACAGATAGACATCCCAGAGAGCAATGGAATTACAGATAGACATCCCAGAGAGCAGGGGAATTACAGACAGACATCCCAGAGAGCAAGGGAATTACAGATAGACATCCCAGAGAGCAGGGGAATTACAGATACACATCACAGAGAGCAAGGGAATTACAGATACACATCACAGAGAGCAGGGGAATTACAGATAGACAGCACAGAGAGCAAGGGAATTACAGATAGACATCATAGAGAGCAGGGGAATTACAGATAGACATCACAGAGAGCAGGGGAATTACAGATAGACATCATAGAGAGCAGGGGAATTACAGATAGACATCACAGAGAGCAGGGGAATTACAGATAGACATCACAGAGAGCAAGGGTATTACAGATAGACAGCCCAGAGATAAAGGAAATTACAGATAGACATCCTAGAGAGCAGGGGAATTACAGATAGACATCACAGAGAGCAGGGGAATTACAGATAGACATCACAGTGAGCAGGGGAATTACAGATAGACATCACAGAGAGCAGGGGAATTACAGATAGACATCACAGAGAGCAAGGGAATTACAGATAGACATCATAGAGAGCAGGGGAATTACAGATAGACATCACAGAGAGCAGGGGAATTACAGATAGACAGCACAGAGAGCAAGGGAATTACAGATAGACATCACAGAGAGCAAGGGAATTACAGATAGACATCCCAGAGAGCAGGGGAAATACAGATAGAGAGCCCAGAGAGCAAGGGAATTAGAGATAGAGATCCCAGAGAGCAAGGGAATTACAGATAAACATCCCAGAGAGCAGGGGAATTACAGATAGAGAGCCCAGAGAGCAAGGGAATTACAGATAGACATCACAGAGAGCAGTGGAATTACAGATAGACATCCCAGACAGCAGGGGAATTACAGATAGACATCACAGAGAGCAATGAAATTACAGATAGACATCCCAAAGAGGAAGGGAATTACAGACAGACATCACAGAGAGCAAAGGAATTACAGATAGACATCCCAGAGAGCAATGGAATTACAGATAGACATCCCAGAGAGCAGGGGAATTACAGACAGACATCCCAGAGAGCAAGGGAATTACAGATAGACATCCCAGAGAGCAGGGGAATTACAGATACACATCACAGAGAGCAAGGGAATTACAGATACACATCACAGAGAGCAGGGGAATTACAGATAGACATCCCAGAGAGCAAGGGAATTACAGATAGACATCACAGAGAGCAAGGGAATTACAGATAGACATCACAGAGAGCAGGGGAATTACAGATAGACATCCCAGAGAGCAAGGGAATTACAGATAGACATCCCAGAGAGCAGAGGAATTACAGATACACATCACAGAGAGCAAGGGAATGACAGATAGACATCCCAGAGAGCAGGGGAATTACAGATAGACTTCACAGACAGCAGGGGAATTACAGATAGACATGACAGTGAGCAGGGGAATTACAGACAGACATCACAGAGAGCAGGGGAATTACAGATTGACATCCCAGAGAGCAAGGGAATTGCAGATAGACATCCCAGAGAGCAGGGGAAATACAGATAGAGAGCCCAGAGAGCAAGAAAATTACAGATAGACATCCCAGACAGCAGGGGAATTACAGATAGACATGACAGTGAGCAGGGGAATTACAGACAGACATCACAAAGAGCAGGGGAATTACAGATAGACATCCTAGAGAGCAGGGGAATTACAGATAGACATCCCAGAGAGCAAGGGAATTACAGATAGACATCACAGAGAGCAGGGGAATTACAGATAGACATCCCAGAGAGCAAGGGAATTACAGATAGACATCACAGAGAGCAGGGGAATTACAGATAGATATCCCAGAGAGCAAGTGAATTACAGATAGACATCCCAGAGAGCAGGGGAAACACTGATAGAGAGCCCAGAGATAAAGGAAATTACAGATAGACATCCTAGAGAGCAGGGGAATTACAGATAGACATCACAGAGAGCAGGGGAATTACAGATAGACATCACAGTGAGCAGGGGAATTACAGATAGACATCACAGAGAGCAGGTGAATTACAGATATACATCCCAGAGAGCAAGGGAATTACAGATAGACATCAAAGAGAGCAGGGGATTTACAGATAGACATCCCATAGAGCAAGGGAAATAAAGATGGACATCACAGAGAGCAGGGGATTTACAGATAAACATCCCAGAGAGCAAGGGAAATAAAGATGGACATCACAGAGAGCAAGGGAATTACAGATAGACATCAAAGAGAGCAGGGGATTTACAGATAGACATCACAGACAGCAGGGGAATTACAGATAGACATCCCAGAGAGCTAGGGAATTACAGAGAGACTTCACAGAGAGCAGGGGAATTACAGATAGAAATTCCAGAGAGCAGGGGAATTACAGATAGACATCACAGACAGCAGGGGAATTACAGATAGACATCCCAGAGAGCAGGAGAATTGCAGATAGACATCCCAGAGAGCAGGGGAAATACAGATAGACATCACAGAGAGCAGGGGAATTATAGATAGACATCAGAGAGAGCAAGGGAATCACAGAGAGACATTCCAGAGAGCAAGGGAATTGCAGATAGACATCCCAGAGAGCAGGGGAAATACAGATAGACATCCCAGAGAGCAGGGGAATTACAGATAGACATCAAAGAGAGCAGGGGAATTACAGATAGACATCACAGAGAGCAAGGGAATTACAGATAGACATCACAGAGAGCAGGGGAATTACAGATAGACATCCCAGAGAGCAAGTGAATTACAGATAGACATCCCAGAGAGCAGGGGAAACACAGATAGAGAGCCCAGAGAGCAAGGAAATTACAGATAGACATCCCAGAGAGCAGGGGAATTACAGATAGACATCCCAGAGAGCAAGGGAATTACAGATAGACATCACAGAGAGCAGGGGAATTACAGATAGACATCCCAGAGAGCAAGTGAATTACAGATAGACATCCCAGAGAGCAGGGGAAACACAGATAGAGAGCCCAGAGAGCAAGGAAATTACAGATAGACATCCCAGAGAGCAGGGGAATTACAGATAGACATCACAGAGAGCAGGGGAATTACAGATAGACATCACAGTGAGCAGCGGAATTACAGATAGACATCACAGAGAGCAGGGGAATTACAGATAGACATCCCAGAGTGCAAGGGAATTACAGATAGACATCAAAGAGAGCAGGGGATTTACAGATAGACATGACAGAGAGCAAGGGAATTACAGATAGACATCACAGAGAGCAGGGGAATTACAGATAGACATCCCAGAGAGCAAGGGAATTACAGATAGACATCAAAGAGAGCAGGGGAATTACAGATAGACATCCCAGAGAGCAAGGGAATTACAGATAGACATCACAGAGAGCAGGGGAATTACAGATAGACATCCCAGAGAAAGTGAATTACAGATAGACATCCCAGAGAGCAAGGGAATTACAGATAGACAACACAGAGAGCAGGGGAATTACAGATAGAGAGCCCAGAGAGCAAGGGAATTATAGATAGACATCACAGAGAGCAAGGGAATTACAGATAGAGATCCCAGAGAGCAAGGGAATTACAGATAGACATCCCAGAGAGCAAGGGAATTACAGATAGACATCACAGAGAGCAGGGGAATTACAGATAGACATCCCAGAGAGCAAGGGAATTACAGATAGACATCACAGAGAGCAGGGGAATTACAGATAGACATCCCAGAGAGCAAGTGAATTACAGATAGACATCCCAGAGAGCAGGGGAAACACTGATAGAGAGCCCAGAGAGCAGGGGAATTACAGATAGACAACCCAGAGAGCAAGGGAATTACAGATAGACATCAAAGAGAGCAGGGGATTTACAGATAGACATCCCAGAGAGCAAGGGAAATAAAGATGGACATCACAGAGAGCAGGGGAAGTACAGATAGACATCACAGAGAGCAGGGGAATTACAGATAGACATCCCAGAGAGCAAGGGAATTACAGATAGACATCAAAGAGAGCAGGGGATTTACAGATAGACATCCCAGAGAGCAAGGGAAATAAAGATGGACATCACAGAGAGCAGGGGAATTACAGATAGACATCCCAGAGAGCAAGGGAATTACAGATAGACATCAAAGAGAGCAGGGGATTTATAGATAGACATCCCAGAGAGCTAGGGAATTACAGAGAGACTTCACAGAGAGCAGGGGAATTACAGATAGAAATTCCAGAGAGCAGGGGAATTACAGATAGACATCACAGACAGCAGGGGAATTACAGATAGACATCCCAGAGAGCAGGAGAATTGCAGATAGACATCCCAGAGAGCAGGGGAAATACAGATAGAGAGCCCAGAGAGCAAGGAAATTAAAGATAGACTTCCCAGAGAGCAGGTGAATTACAGACAGACAGCACAAAGAGCAAGGGAAATACACATAGACATCACAGAGCACAGGGGAATTACAGATAGACATCACAGAGAGCAAGGGAATTACAGATAGACATCCTAGAGAGCAAGTGAATTACAGATAGGCATCCCAGAGAGCAGGGGAATTACAGATAGACATCCCAGAGAGCAAGGGAATTACAGATAGACATCACAGAGAGCAGGGGAATTACAGATAGACATCCCAGAGAGCAGGGGAAACACAGATAGAGAGCCCAGAGAGCAAGGAAATTACAGATAGACATCCCAGAGAGCAAGCGAATTACAGATAGACATCACAGAGAGCAGGGGAATTACAGATAGACAACGCAGAGAGCAGGGGAATTACAGATAGAGAGCCCAGAGAGCAAGGTTATTACAGATAGACATCCCAGAGAGCAGGGGAATTATAGATAGACATCACAGAGAGCAAGGGAATTACAGATAGAGATTCCAGAGAGCAAGGGAATTACAGATAGACATCACAGAGAGCAGGGGAATTACAGATAGACATCCCAGAGAGCAAGGGAATTACAGATAGACATCCCAGAGAGCAGGGGAATTAGAGATAGACATCACAGAGAGCAGGGGAATTACAGATAGACATCACAGTGAGCAGGGGATTTACAGATAGACATCCCAGAGAGCAAGTGAATTACAGATAGACATCAAAGAGAGCAGGGGATTTACAGATAGACATCCCAGAGAGCAAGGGAATTACAGATAGACATCACAGAGAGCAGGGGATTTACAGATAGACATCAGAGACAGCAGGGGAATGACAGATAGACATCCCAGAGAAAGTGAATTGCAGATAGACATCCCAGAGAGCAAGGGAATTGCAGATAGACTTCCCTGAGAGCAGGGGAAATACAGATAGAGAGCCCAGAGTGCAAGGTAATTACAGATAGACATCCCAGAGAGCAAGGGAATTGCAGATAGACATCCCAGAGAGCAGGGGAAATACAGATAGAGAGCCCAGAGAGCAGGGGAATTATAGATAGACATCACAGAGAGCAAGGGAATTACAGATAGACATCCCAGAGAGCAAGGGAATTGCAGATAGACATCCCAGAGAGCAAGGGAATTACAGATAGACATCCCAGAGAGCAAGGGAATTACAGATAGACAGCACAAAGAGCAAGGGAACTACACAAAGACATCACAGAGAACAGCGGAATTACAGCTAGACATCCCAGAGAGCAGGGGAATTACAGATAGACATCACAGAGAGCAAGGGAATTACAGATAGACATCCTAGAGAGCAAGTGAATTACAGAAAGACATCCCAGAGATCAGGGGAATTACAGATAGACATCCCCGAGAGCAGGGGAATTACAGATAGACATCCAAGAGAGCAAGGGAATTACAGATAGACATCACAGTGAGCAGGGGAATTACAGATAGACATCACAGTGAGCAGGGGATTTACAGATAGAGAGCACAGAGAGCAAGGAAATTACAGACAGACATCCCAGAGAGCAGGGGAATTACAGATAGACAGCACAAAGAGCAAGGGAACTACACATAGACATCACAGAGAACAGGGGAATTACAGATAGACATCACAGAGAGCAAGGGAATTACAGATAGACATCCAAGAGAGCAAGGGAATTACAGAGAGACATCCCAGAGAGCAAGGGAATTACAGATAGACATCACAGAGAGCAGGGGAATTACAGATAGACATCCAAGAGAGCAAGGGAACTACACATAGACATCACAGAGAACAGGGGAATTACAGATAGACATCACAGAGAGCAGGGGAATTACAGATAGACATCCCAGAGAGCAGGGGAATTACAGATAGACATCCCAGAGAGCAAGTGAATTACAGATAGACATCCCAGAGACCAGGGGAAACACAGATAGAGAGCCCAGAGAGCAAGGAAATTACAGATAGACATCCCAGAGAGCAGGGGAATTACAGATAGACATCACAGAGAGCAGGGGAATTACAGATGGACATCACAGTGAGCAGGGGAATTACAGATAGACATCCCAGAGAGCAAGTGAATTACAGATAGACATCCCAGAGACCAGGGGAAACACAGATAGACATCCCAGAGAGCAAGGGAAATAAAGATGGACATCACAGAGAGCAGGGGAAGTACAGATAGACATCACAGAGAGCAGGGGAATTACAGATAGACATCCCAGAGAGCAAGGGAATTACAGATAGACATCAAAGAGAGCAGGGGATTTACAGATAGACATCCCAGAGAGCAAGGGAAATAAAGATGGACATCACAGAGAGCAGGGGAATTACAGATAGACATCCCAGAGAGCAAGGGAATTACAGATAGACATCAAAGAGAGCAGGGGATTTATAGATAGACATCCCAGAGAGCTAGGGAATTACAGAGAGACTTCACAGAGAGCAGGGGAATTACAGATAGAAATTCCAGAGAGCAGGGGAATTACAGATAGACATCACAGACAGCAGGGGAATTACAGATAGACATCCCAGAGAGCAGGAGAATTGCAGATAGACATCCCAGAGAGCAGGGGAAATACAGATAGAGAGCCCAGAGAGCAAGGAAATTAAAGATAGACTTCCCAGAGAGCAGGTGAATTACAGACAGACAGCACAAAGAGCAAGGGAAATACACATAGACATCACAGAGCACAGGGGAATTACAGATAGACATCACAGAGAGCAAGGGAATTACAGATAGACAACGCAGAGAGCAGGGGAATTACAGATAGAGAGCCCAGAGAGCAAGGTTATTACAGATAGACATCCCAGAGAGCAGGGGAATTATAGATAGACATCACAGAGAGCAAGGGAATTACAGATAGAGATTCCAGAGAGCAAGGGAATTACAGATAGACATCACAGAGAGCAGGGGAATTACAGATAGACATCCCAGAGAGCAAGGGAATTACAGATAGACATCCCAGAGAGCAGGGGAATTAGAGATAGACATCACAGAGAGCAGGGGAATTACAGATAGACATCACCGTGAGCAGGGGATTTACAGATAGACATCCCAGAGAGCAAGTGAATTACAGATAGACATCAAAGAGAGCAGGGGATTTACAGATAGACATCCCAGAGAGCAAGGGAATTACAGATAGACATCACAGAGAGCAGGGGATTTACAGATAGACATCAGAGACAGCAGGGGAATGACAGATAGACATCCCAGAGAAAGTGAATTGCAGATAGACATCCCAGAGAGCAAGGGAATTGCAAATAGACTTCCCTGAGAGCAGGGGAAATACAGATAGAGAGCCCAGAGTGCAAGGTAATTACAGATAGACATCCCAGAGAGCAAGGGAATTGCAGATAGACATCCCAGAGAGCAGGGGAAATACAGATAGAGAGCCCAGAGAGCAGGGGAATTATAGATAGACATCACAGAGAGCAAGGGAATTACAGATAGACATCCCAGAGAGCAAGGGAATTGCAGATAGACATCCCAGAGAGCAAGGGAATTACAGATAGACATCCCAGAGAGCAAGGGAATTACAGATAGACAGCACAAAGAGCAAGGGAACTACACAAAGACATCACAGAGAACAGCGGAATTACAGCGAGACATCCCAGAGAGCAGGGGAATTACAGATAGACATCACAGAGAGCAAGGGAATTACAGATAGACATCCTAGAGAGCAAGTGAATTACAGAAAGACATCCCAGAGATCAGGGGAATTACAGATAGACATCACAGAGAGCAGGGGAATTACAGATAGACATCACAGTGAGCAGGGGAATTACAGATAGACATCACAGTGAGCAGGGGATTTACAGATAGAGAGCACAGAGAGCAAGGAAATTACAGACAGACATCCCAGAGAGCAGGGGAATTACAGATAGACAGCACAAAGAGCAAGGGAACTACACATAGACATCACAGAGAACAGGGGAATTACAGATAGACATCACAGAGAGCAAGGGAATTACAGATAGACATCCAAGAGAGCAAGGGAATTACAGAGAGACATCCCAGAGAGCAAGGGAATTACAGATAGACATCACAGAGAGCAGGGGAATTACAGATAGACATCCAAGAGAGCAAGGGAACTACACATAGACATCACAGAGAACAGGGGAATTACAGATAGACATCACAGAGAGCAGGGGAATTACAGATAGACATCCCAGAGAGCAGGGGAATTACAGATAGACATCCCAGAGAGCAAGTGAATTACAGATAGACATCCCAGAGACCAGGGGAAACACAGATAGAGAGCCCAGAGAGCAAGGAAATTACAGATAGACATCCCAGAGAGCAGGGGAATTACAGATAGACATCACAGAGAGCAGGGGAATTACAGATGGACATCACAGTGAGCAGGGGAATTATGATAGACATCACAGAGAGCAGGGGAATTACAGATAGACATCCCAGAGAGCAAGGGAATTACAGATAGAAACATGGAAACATAGAAACTAGGAGCAGGAGTAGGCCATTTGCCCGTCGAGCCTGCTCCACCATTCAATACGATCATGGCTGATCATCCAAATCCAGTACCCTGTCCCTGCTTTCTCACACAGAATCCCCAGATCGAGCGTGCACCTCTCCCACCCTATCCCCGTAACCCCACGTATTTAATTCCCCCTAACATATCCCATCCTATCCCCATAACCCCACATATTTAATCCCCCCCTAACACTAAGGGTCAATTTATCATAGCCAAATCAACCTAACCCGCACATTTTTGGACATTATGGGCATTTGGGCAGGGGAATTATGATAGACATTAAAGAGAGCAGGGGATTTACAGATAGACATCCCAGAGAGCAAGGGAATTACAGATAGACATCAGAGAGAGCAGGGGAAATACAGATAGAGAGCACAGAGAGCAAGGAAATTACAGATAGACATTCCAGAGAGCAGGGGAATTACAGACAGACAGCACAAAGAGCAAGGGAAATACACATAGACATCACAGAGAGCAAGGGAATTACAGATAGACATCGTAGAGAGCAAGTGAATTACAGATAGACATCCCAGAGAGCAGGGGAATTACAGATAGACATCCCAGAAAGCAGGGGAATTGCAGATAGACATCACAGAGAGCAAGGGAATTACAGATAGACATCCCAGAAAGCAAGGGAATTGCAGATAGACATCACAGAGAGCAGGGGAAATACAGATAGAGAGCCCAGAGAGCAAGGAAATTACAGATAGACATCCCAGAGAGCAGGGGAATTACAGATAGACAGCACAAAGAGCAAGGGAAATACACATAGACATCACAGAGAACAGGGGAAATACAGATAGACATCCCAGAGAGCAGGGGAATTACAGATAGACATCACAGAGAGCAAGGGAATTACAGATAGACGTCCCAGAGAGCAGGGAATTACAGATAGACATCCCAGAGACCAGGGGAATTACAGATAGACACCCCCGAGAGCAGAGGAATTACAGATAGACAAACAAGAGAGCAAGGGAATTACAGATAGACATCCCAGAGAGCAAGGGAATTACAGATAGACATCACAGAGAGCAGGGGAATTACAGATAGTCATCCCAGAGAGCAAGGGAATTACAGATAGACATCACAGAGAGCAGGGGAATTACAGATAGACATCACAGTGAGCAGGGGATTTACAGATAGACATCACAGAGAGCAGGGGAATTACAGATAGACATCCCAGAGAGCAAGTGAATTACAGATAGACATCAAAGAGAGCAGGGGATTTACAGATAGACATCCCAGAGAGCAAGGGAATTACAGATAGACATCACAGAGAGCAGGGGATTTACAGATAGACATCAGAGACAGCAGGGGAATTACAGATAGACATCCCAGAGAAAGTGAATTGCAGATAGACATCCCAGAGAGCAAGGGAATTGCAGATAGACTTCCCTGAGAGCAGGGGAAATACAGATAGAGAGCCCAGAGTGCAAGGTAATTACAGATAGACATCCCAGAGAGCAAGGGAATTGCAGATAGACATCCCAGAGAGCAGGGGAAATACAGATAGAGAGCCCAGAGAGCAGGGGAATTATAGATAGACATCACAGAGAGCAAGGGAATTACAGATAGACATCCCAGAGAGCAAGGGAATTGCAGATAGACATCCCAGAGAGCAAGGGAATTACAGATAGACATCCCAGAGAGCAAGGGAATTACAGATAGACAGCACAAAGAGCAAGGGAACTACACAAAGACATCACAGAGAACAGCGGAATTACAGCTAGACATCCCAGAGAGCAGGGGAATTACAGATAGACATCCTAGAGAGCAAGTGAATTACAGAAAGACATCCCAGAGATCAGGGGAATTACAGATAGACATCCCCGAGAGCAGGGGAATTACAGATAGACATCCAAGAGAGCAAGGGAATTACAGATAGACATCACAGTGAGCAGGGGAATTACAGATAGACATCACAGTGAGCAGGGGATTTACAGATAGAGAGCACAGAGAGCAAGGAAATTACAGACAGACATCCCAGAGAGCAGGGGAATTACAGATAGACAGCACAAAGAGCAAGGGAACTACACATAGACATCACAGAGAACAGGGGAATTACAGATAGACATCACAGAGAGCAAGGGAATTACAGATAGACATCCAAGAGAGCAAGGGAATTACAGAGAGACATCCCAGAGAGCAAGGGAATTACAGATAGACATCACAGAGAGCAGGGGAATTACAGATAGACATCCAAGAGAGCAAGGGAACTACACATAGACATCACAGAGAACAGGGGAATTACAGATAGACATCACAGAGAGCAGGGGAATTACAGATAGACATCCCAGAGAGCAGGGGAATTACAGGTAGACATCCCAGAGAGCAAGTGAATTACAGATAGACATCCCAGAGAGCAAGGGAATTACAGATAGACTTCCCTGAGAGCAGGGGAAATACAGATAGAGAGCCCAGAGTGCAAGGTAATTACAGATAGACATCCCAGAGAGCAAGGGAATTGCAGATAGACATCCCAGAGAGCAGGGGAAATACAGATAGAGAGCCCAGAGAGCAGGGGAATTATAGATAGACATCACAGAGAGCAAGGGAATTACAGATAGACATCCCAGAGAGCAAGGGAATTGCAGATAGACATCCCAGAGAGCAAGGGAATTACAGATAGACATCCCAGAGAGCAAGGGAATTACAGATAGACAGCACAAAGAGCAAGGGAACTACACAAAGACATCACAGAGAACAGCGGAATTACAGCTAGACATCCCAGAGAGCAGGGGAATTACAGATAGACATCACAGAGAGCAAGGGAATTACAGATAGACATCCTAGAGAGCAAGTGAATTACAGAAAGACATCCCAGAGATCAGGGGAATTACAGATAGACATCACAGAGAGCAGGGAATTACAGATAGACATCACAGTGAGCAGGGGAATTACAGATAGACATCACAGTGAGCAGGGGATTTACAGATAGAGAGCACAGAGAGCAAGGAAATTACAGACAGACATCCCAGAGAGCAGGGGAATTACAGATAGACAGCACAAAGAGCAAGGGAACTACACATAGACATCACAGAGAACAGGGGAATTACAGATAGACATCACAGAGAGCAAGGGAATTACAGATAGACATCCAAGAGAGCAAGGGAATTACAGAGAGACATCCCAGAGAGCAAGGGAATTACAGATAGACATCACAGAGAGCAGGGGAATTACAGATAGACATCCAAGAGAGCAAGGGAACTACACATAGACATCACAGAGAACAGGGGAATTACAGATAGACATCACAGAGAGCAGGGGAATTACAGATAGACATCCCAGAGAGCAGGGGAATTACAGATAGACATCCCAGAGAGCAAGTGAATTACAGATAGACATCCCAGAGACCAGGGGAAACACAGATAGAGAGCCCAGAGAGCAAGGAAATTACAGATAGACATCCCAGAGAGCAGGGGAATTACAGATAGACATCACAGAGAGCAGGGGAATTACAGATGGACATCACAGTGAGCAGGGGAATTATGATAGACATCACAGAGAGCAGGGGAATTACAGATAGACATCCCAGAGAGCAAGGGAATTACAGATAGAAACATGGAAACATAGAAACTAGGAGCAGGAGTAGGCCATTTGCCCGTCGAGCCTGCTCCACCATTCAATACGATCATGGCTGATCATCCAAATCCAGTACCCTGTCCCTGCTTTCTCACACAGAATCCCCAGATCGAGCGTGCACCTCTCCCACCCTATCCCCGTAACCCCACGTATTTAATTCCCCCTAACATATCCCATCCTATCCCCATAACCCCACATATTTAATCCCCCCCTAACACTAAGGGTCAATTTATCATAGCCAAATCAACCTAACCCGCACATTTTTGGACATTATGGGCATTTGGGCAGGGGAATTATGATAGACATTAAAGAGAGCAGGGGATTTACAGATAGACATCCCAGAGAGCAAGGGAATTACAGATAGACATCAGAGAGAGCAGGGGAAATACAGATAGAGAGCACAGAGAGCAAGGAAATTACAGATAGACATTCCAGAGAGCAGGGGAATTACAGACAGACAGCACAAAGAGCAAGGGAAATACACATAGACATCACAGAGAGCAAGGGAATTACAGATAGACATCGTAGAGAGCAAGTGAATTACAGATAGACATCCCAGAGAGCAGGGGAATTACAGATAGACATCCCAGAAAGCAGGGGAATTGCAGATAGACATCACAGAGAGCAAGGGAATTACAGATAGACATCCCAGAAAGCAAGGGAATTGCAGATAGACATCACAGAGAGCAGGGGAAATACAGATAGAGAGCCCAGAGAGCAAGGAAATTACAGATAGACATCCCAGAGAGCAGGGGAATTACAGATAGACAGCACAAAGAGCAAGGGAAATACACATAGACATCACAGAGAACAGGGGAAATACAGATAGACATCCCAGAGAGCAGGGGAATTACAGATAGACATCACAGAGAGCAAGGGAATTACAGATAGACGTCCCAGAGAGCAGGGAATTACAGATAGACATCCCAGAGACCAGGGGAATTACAGATAGACACCCCCGAGAGCAGAGGAATTACAGATAGACAAACAAGAGAGCAAGGGAATTACAGATAGACATCCCAGAGAGCAAGGGAATTACAGATAGACATCACAGAGAGCAGGGGAATTACAGATAGTCATCCCAGAGAGCAAGGGAATTACAGATAGACATCACAGAGAGCAGGGGAATTACAGATAGACATCACAGTGAGCAGGGGATTTACAGATAGACATCACAGAGAGCAGGGGAATTACAGATAGACATCCCAGAGAGCAAGTGAATTACAGATAGACATCAAAGAGAGCAGGGGATTTACAGATAGACATCCCAGAGAGCAAGGGAATTACAGATAGACATCACAGAGAGCAGGGGATTTACAGATAGACATCAGAGACAGCAGGGGAATTACAGATAGACATCCCAGAGAAAGTGAATTACAGATAGACATCCCAGAGAGCAAGGGAATTGCAGATAGACATCCCAGAGAGCAGGGGAAATACAGATAGAGAGCCCAGAGAGCAGGGGAATTATAGATAGACATCACAGAGAGCAAGGGAATTACAGATAGACATCCCAGAGAGCAAGGGAATTGCAGATAGACATCCCAGAGAGCAAGGGAATTACAGATAGACATCCCAGAGAGCAAGGGAATTACAGATAGACAGCACAAAGAGCAAGGGAACTACACAAAGACATCACAGAGAACAGCGGAATTACAGCTAGACATCCCAGAGAGCAGGGGAATTACAGATAGACATCCTAGAGAGCAAGTGAATTACAGAAAGACATCCCAGAGATCAGGGGAGTTACAGATAGACATCCCCGAGAGCAGGGGAATTACAGATAGACATCCAAGAGAGCAAGGGAATTACAGATAGACATCACAGTGAGCAGGGGAATTACAGATAGACATCACAGTGAGCAGGGGATTTACAGATAGAGAGCACAGAGAGCAAGGAAATTACAGACAGACATCCCAGAGAGCAGGGGAATTACAGATAGACAGCACAAAGAGCAAGGGAACTACACATAGACATCACAGAGAACAGGGGAATTACAGATAGACATCACAGAGAGCAAGGGAATTACAGATAGACATCCAAGAGAGCAAGGGAATTACAGAGAGACATCCCAGAGAGCAAGGGAATTACAGATAGACATCACAGAGAGCAGGGGAATTACAGATAGACATCCAAGAGAGCAAGGGAACTACACATAGACATCACAGAGAACAGGGGAATTACAGATAGACATCACAGAGAGCAGGGGAATTACAGATAGACATCCCAGAGAGCAGGGGAATTACAGGTAGACATCCCAGAGAGCAAGTGAATTACAGATAGACATCCCAGAGAGCAAGGGAATTACAGATAGACATCCCAGAGACCAGGGGAAACACAGATAGAGAGCCCAGAGAGCAAGGAAATTACAGATAGACATCCCAGAGAGCAGGGGAATTACAGATAGACATCACAGAGAGCAGGGGAATTACAGATGGACATCACAGTGAGCAGGGGAATTATGATAGACATCACAGAGAGCAGGGGAATTACAGATAGACATCCCAGAGAGCAAGAGAATTACAGATAGAAACATGGAAACATAGAAACTAGGAGCAGGAGTAGGCCATTTGCCCGTCGAGCCTGCTCCACCATTCAATACGATCATGGCTGATCATCCAAATCCAGTACCCTGTCCCTGCTTTCTCACACAGAATCCCCAGATCGAGCGTGCACCTATCCCACCCTATCCCCGTAACCCCACGTATTTAATTCCCCCTAACATATCCCATCCTATCCCCATAACCCCACATATTTAATCCCCCCCTAACACTAAGGGTCAATTTATCATAGCCAAATCAACCTAACCCGCACATTTTTGGACATTATGGGCATTTGGGCAGGGGAATTATGATAGACATCAAAGAGAGCAGGGGATTTACAGATAGACATCCCAGAGAGCAAGGGAATTACAGATAGACATCAGAGAGAGCAGGGGAAATACAGATAGAGAGCACAGAGAGCAAGGAAATTACAGATAGACATCCCAGAGAGCAGGGGAATTACAGACAGACAGCACAAAGAGCAAGGGAAATACACATAGACATCACAGAGACCAGGGGAATTACAGATAGACATCCCAGAGAGCAGGGCAATTACAGATAGACATCACAGAGAGCAAGGGAATTACAGATAGACATCGTAGAGAGCAAGTGAATTACAGATAGACATCCCAGAGAGCAGGGGAATTACAGATAGACATCCCAGAAAGCAGGGGAATTACAGATAGACATCACAGAGAGCAAGGGAATTACAGATAGACATCCCAGAAAGCAAGGGAATTGCAGATAGACATCACAGAGAGCAGGGGAAATACAGATAGAGAGCCCAGAGAGCAAGGAAATTACAGATAGACATCCCAGAGAGCAGGGGAATTACAGATAGACATCACAGAGAGCAAGGGAATTACAGATAGACGTCCCAGAGAGCAGGGAATTACAGATAGACATCCCAGAGACCAGGGGAATTACAGATAGACACCCCCGAGAGCAGAGGAATTACAGATAGACAAACAAGAGAGCAAGGGAATTACAGATAGACATCCCAGAGAGCAAGGGAATTACAGATAGACATCACAGAGAGCAGGGGAATTACAGATAGTCATCCCAGAGAGCAAGGGAATTACAGATAGACATCCCAGAGAGCAGGGGAATTAGAGATAGACATCACAGAGAGCAGGGGAATTACAGATAGACATCACAGTGAGCAGGGGATTTACAGATAGACATCCCAGAGAGCAAGTGAATTACAGATAGACATCCAAGAGAGCAAGGGAATTACAGATAGACATCACAGAGAGCAGGGGAATTACAGATAGACATCCCAGAGAGCAAGTGAATTACAGATAGACATCCAAGAGAGCAAGGGAATTATAGATAGACATCACAGAGAGCAAGGGAATTACAGATAGACATCCCAGAGAGCAAGGGAATTACAGATAGGCATCCCAGAGAGCAGGGGAATTATAGATAGACATCACAGAGAGCAAGGGAATTACAGATAGACATCCCAGAGAGCAAGGGAATTACAGATAGACATCCCAGAGAGCAGGGGAATTAGAGATAGACATCACAGAGAGCAGGGGAATTATAGATAGACATCACAGAGAGCAAGGGAATTACAGATAGACATCCCAGAGAGCAAGGGAATTACAGATAGACATCCCAGAGAGCAGGGGAATTAGAGATAGACATCACAGAGAGCAGGGGAATTACAGATAGACATCACAGTGAGCAGGGGAATTACAGATAGACATCCCAGAGAGCAAGTGAATTATAGATAGACATCCCAGAGAGCAGGGGAAACACAGATAGACATCACAGAGAGCAAGGGAATTACAGATAGACATCACAGAGAGCAGGGGAATTACAGATAGACATCCCAGAGAGCAAGGGAATTACAGATAGACATCACAGAGAGCAGGGGAATTACAGATAGACATCCCAGAGAGCAAGTGAATTATAGATAGACATCCCAGAGAGCAGGGGAAACACAGATAGAGAGCCCAGAGAGCAGGGGAATTACAGATAGACATCACAGTGAGCAGGGAATTACAGATAGACATCACAGAGAGCAGGTGAATTACAGATAGACATCCCAGAGCGCAAGGGAATTACAGATAGACATCAAAGAGAGCAGGGGATTTACAGATAGACATCCCAGAGAGCAAGGGAATTACAGATAGACATCACAGAGAGCAGGGGAATTACAGATAGACATCCCAGAGAGCAAGGGAATTACAGATAGACATCAAAGAGAGCAGGGGATTTACAGATAGACATCCCAGAGAGCTAGGGAATTACAGAAAGACTTCACAGAGAGCACGGGAATTACAGATAGAAATTCCAGAGAGCAGGGGAATTACAGATAGACATCACAGACAGCAGGTAGACATCCCAGAGAAAGTGAATTACAGATAGACATCCCAGAGAGCAAGGGAATTGCAGATAGACATCCCAGAGAGCAGGGGAAATACAGATAGACATCACAGAGAGCAGGGGAATTACAGATAGACAGCACAAAGAGCAGGGGAATTACAGATAGACATCCCAGAGAGCAGGGGAATTACAGATAGACATCACAGAGAGCAAGGGAATTACAGATAGACGTCCCAGAGAGCAGGGAATTACAGATAGACATCCCAGAGACCAGGGGAATTACAGATAGACACCCCCGAGAGCAGAGGAATTACAGATAGACAAACAAGAGAGCAAGGGAATTACAGATAGACATCCCAGAGAGCAAGGGAATTACAGATAGACATCACAGAGAGCAGGGGAATTACAGATAGTCATCCCAGAGAGCAAGGGAATTACAGATAGACATCCCAGAGAGCAGGGGAATTAGAGATAGACATCACAGAGAGCAGGGGAATTACAGATAGACATCACAGTGAGCAGGGGATTTACAGATAGACATCCCAGAGAGCAAGTGAATTACAGATAGACATCCAAGAGAGCAAGGGAATTACAGATAGACATCACAGAGAGCAGGGGAATTACAGATAGACATCCCAGAGAGCAAGTGAATTACAGATAGACATCCAAGAGAGCAAGGGAATTATAGATAGACATCACAGAGAGCAAGGGAATTACAGATAGACATCCCAGAGAGCAAGGGAATTACAGATAGGCATCCCAGAGAGCAGGGGAATTATAGATAGACATCACAGAGAGCAAGGGAATTACAGATAGACATCCCAGAGAGCAAGGGAATTACAGATAGACATCCCAGAGAGCAGGGGAATTAGAGATAGACATCACAGAGAGCAGGGGAATTATAGATAGACATCACAGAGAGCAAGGGAATTACAGATAGACATCCCAGAGAGCAAGGGAATTACAGATAGACATCCCAGAGAGCAGGGGAATTAGAGATAGACATCACAGAGAGCAGGGGAATTACAGATAGACATCACAGTGAGCAGGGGAATTACAGATAGACATCCCAGAGAGCAAGTGAATTATAGATAGACATCCCAGAGAGCAGGGGAAACACAGATAGACATCACAGAGAGCAAGGGAATTACAGATAGACATCACAGAGAGCAGGGGAATTACAGATAGACATCCCAGAGAGCAAGGGAATTACAGATAGACATCACAGAGAGCAGGGGAATTACAGATAGACATCCCAGAGAGCAAGTGAATTATAGATAGACATCCCAGAGAGCAGGGGAAACACAGATAGAGAGCCCAGAGAGCAGGGGAATTACAGATAGACATCACAGTGAGCAGGGAATTACAGATAGACATCACAGAGAGCAGGTGAATTACAGATAGACATCCCAGAGCGCAAGGGAATTACAGATAGACATCAAAGAGAGCAGGGGATTTACAGATAGACATCCCAGAGAGCAAGGGAATTACAGATAGACATCACAGAGAGCAGGGGAATTACAGATAGACATCCCAGAGAGCAAGGGAATTACAGATAGCCATCAAAGAGAGCAGGGGATTTACAGATAGACATCCCAGAGAGCTAGGGAATTACAGAAAGACTTCACAGAGAGCACGGGAATTACAGATAGAAATTCCAGAGAGCAGGGGAATTACAGATAGACATCACAGACAGCAGGTAGACATCCCAGAGAAAGTGAATTACAGATAGACATCCCAGAGAGCAAGGGAATTGCAGATAGACATCCCAGAGAGCAGGGGAAATACAGATAGACATCACAGAGAGCAGGGGAATTACAGATAGACAGCACAAAGAGCAGGGGAATTACAGATAGACATCCCAGAGAGCAAGGGAATTACAGATAGACATCACAGAGACCAGGGGAATTACTGATAGACATCCCAGA
Source organism: Squalus acanthias (assembly GCA_030390025.1). Taxonomy (NCBI): domain Eukaryota; kingdom Metazoa; phylum Chordata; class Chondrichthyes; order Squaliformes; family Squalidae; genus Squalus; species Squalus acanthias. The sequence goes on along the minus strand of CM059425.1, from coordinate 99,038,303 downwards.
GAGCAGGGGAATTACAGATAGACATCACAGAGAGCAAGGGAATTACAGATAGACATCGTAGAGAGCAAGTGAATTACAGATAGACATCCCAGAGAGCAGGGGAATTACAGATAGACATCCCAGAAAGCAAGGGAATTGCAGATAGACATCACAGAGAGCAAGGGAATTACAGATTGACATCCCAGAAAGCAAGGGAATTGCAGAAAGACATCACAGAGAGCAGGGGAAATACAGATAGAGAGCCCAGAGAGCAAGGGGATTACAGATAGACATCACAGAGAGCAGGGGAATTACAGATAGACATCCCAGAGAGCAAGGGAATTACAGATAGACGTCACAGAGAGCAGGGGTATTACAGATAGACATCCCACAGAGCAAGTGAATTACAGATAGACATCCCAGAGAGCAGGGGAATACAGATAGAGAGCCCAGAGAGCAGGGGAATACAGATAGAGAGCCCAGAGAGCAAGGAAATTACAGAAAGACAACCCAGAGAGCAGGGGAATTACAGATAGAGATCCAAGAGTGCAAGGGAATTACAGATAGACATCCCAGAGAACAAAGGTATTACAGATAGACAGCACAGAGAACAAGGGTATTACAGATTGCACAGAGAACAGGGGATTTACAGATAGACATCCCAGAGAGCAAGGGAATTACAGATAGACATCCCAGGGAGAAAGGGAATTACAGGTAGACATCCCAGAGAGCAAGGGTATTAAAGATAGACAGCACAGAGAGCAAGGGTATTACAGATAGACATCCCAGAGAGCAAGGGCATTACAGATAGACATCACAGAGAGCAAGGGAATTACAGATAGACATCCCAGAGAGCAGGGGAATTACAGCCCCCACACACACAGACCCTGCACACACAGACCCCACACACACAGTCCCCGCACACACAGATCCCGCACACACAGACCCCACACACACAGACCCCGCACACACGGACCCCACACACAGGACCCTGCACACACGGATCCCGAACACACGGACCCCGAACATACAGACCCCGCACACACAGACCCCACACACACGGACCCCAAACACACGGACCCCGCAGACACGGACCCCGTACACACATATCGCGCACACACTGACCCCGCACACACAGACCCCACACACACAGACCCCGTACAGACATATCCCGCACACACGGACCCCGCACACACAGACCCCGCACACACAGACACCACACACACGGACCCCGCACCCACATATCCCGCACACACTGATCCCGCACACACAGACCCCGCACACACAGACCCCGCACACACGGACCCCGCACACACGGAACCCGCATACACAGACCCCGCACACACGGACCCCGCACACATGGACGCCGCACAAACAGACCCCGCACACAGACCCCACACACACAGACGCCGCACACACAGACCCTGCACACAAGGACTCCACACACAGGGACCCCGCACTCACGGACCCCGCACACACGGACCCCGCACACACTGACCCCGCACACACGGACCCCGCACACACGGACCCCACACACACAGACCCAACACACACGGACACCGCACACACAAACCCCGCACACACAGACCCCACACACAGGGACCCAACACACACAGACCCCGCACACACAGACCCCACACACACAGACCCAACACAATCGGACCCCGCACACACGGACCCCACACACACAGACCCCGCACACACGGACCCCGCACACACAGACCCCACACACACAGACCCCGCACACACAGACCCCGCACACACAGACCCCACACACACAGTCCCCGCAAACACGGACCCCGCACACACAGACCCCGCACAGAGGGACACCGCACACAAAGACCCCGCACACATGGACCCCACACACACAGACACCGCACACACAGACCCCGCTCACACGGACCCCACACACACGGACCCCACACACACAGACCCCACACACACAGACCCCGCACTCACGGACCCCGCACACACAGACCCCGCACACACAGACCCAACACACAGACCCCGCACACACAGACCCCACACACAGGGACCGCGCACACACGGACTGCGCACACACCAACCCTGCACACATAGACCCCGCACACACAGACCCCACACACACGGACCCCGGACACACGGACCCCACACACACAGACCCCGCACACACACACCCCGCACACACAGGGACCCCGCACACACGGACCCCGCACACACGGACCCCGCACACACAGACCCCGCACACACACAGGGACCCCGTACTCACGGACCCCGCACACACGGACCCCGCACACACGGACCCAACACACACAGACCCAACACACACGGACGCCGCACACACAAACCCCACACACACAGACCCCACACACAGGGACCCAACACACACAGACCCCGCACACACAGACCCCACACACACAGACCCAACACAATCGGACCCCGCACACACTGACCCCACACACACAGACCCCGCACACACGGACCCCGCACACAAGGTCCCCACACTCAGGGACCCCGCACACACGGACGCCGCACACACGGACACCGCACGGGCCCCGCACACACGGTCCCCGCACACACAGACCCCGCACACACAGACCCCACACACACGGACGCCGCACACACAGACCCCGCACACACAGACCCCGCACACACAGACCCCACACACACAGACCCCGCACACACGGACCCCACACACCCGGACCCAACACACACGGAACCCTCACACAGGGACCCTGCACACACTGACCCTGCACAGACGGACCCCGCACACACGGACCCTGCACACAGGGACACCGCACAGAGTGACCCTGCACACACAGACCCCGCAAACACGAACCCTGCACACAACGACACAACACACACGGACACCGCACACACAGAGCCCGCACACACAGACCCAACAAACACGGACACCGCACACACAGACCCCACACACTCGAACACCGCACACACAGATCCCACACACACGGACCCCGCACACACGGACCCCGCACACACGGACCCCGCACACACGGACACAACACACAGGGACCCCGCACACAGGGAACCCGCACACACGGACCCAGCACACTCGGATCCCGCACACACGGACCCCACACACACGGACCCCGCACACACGGACCCCGCACACACAGACCCCACACACACAGACCCCGCACACACAGACCCCGCACACACAGACCCCACACACACAGTCCCCGCAAACACGGACCCCGCACACACAGACCCCGCACAGAGGGACACCGCACACAAAGACCCCGCACACATGGACCCCACACACACAGACACCGCACACACAGACCCCGCTCACACGGACCCCACACACACGGACCCCACACACACAGACCCCACACACACAGACCCCGCACTCACGGACCCCGCACACACAGACCCCGCACACACAGACCCCGCACACACAGACCCCGCACACACTGACCCAACACACAGACCCTGCACACACAGACCCCACACACAGGGACCGCGCACACACGGACTGCGCACACACCAACCCTGCACACACAGACCCCGCACACACGGACCCCACACACACGGACCCCGGACACACGGACCCCACACACACAGACTCCGCACACACACACCCCGCACACACAGGGACCCCGCACACACGGACCCCGCACACACGGACCCCGCGCACACAGACCCCGCACACACACACAGGGACCCCGCACTCACGGACCCCGCACACACGGACCCCGCACACACAGACCCCGCACACACACAGGACCCTGCACTCACGGACCCGCACACACGACCCCGCACACACGGACCCCACACACACAGGACCCAACACACACGGACGCCGCACACACAAACCCCGCACACACAGACCCCACACACAGGGACCCAACACACACAGACCCCGCACACACAGACCCCACACACACAGACCCAACACAACGGACCCCGCACACACTGACCCCACACACACAGACCCCGCACACACGGACCCCGCCCACACAGACCTCACACACACGGACCCAACAAACACGGACCCCGCACACACAGACCCCGCACTCACAGACCCCGCACACACGGACCCCACACACACAGACCCCGCACACACAGACCCCGCACACACGGACCCAACACACACAGAACCCCGCACACACGGACACCGCACACACAGACCCCACACACACGGACACCGCACACACAGACCCCACACACACTGTTATCGCACACACAGACCCCGCACACACGGACCCAACACACAGGGACCCCGCACACAGGGAAACCGCACACACGGACCCAGCACACTCGGACCCCGCACACAGGGACCCCAAACACACAGATCCCGCACACAAGGACCACGCATACAGAAACCCCGCACACACGGACCCCGAACAAACGGACCCCACACACACAGACCCCGCACACACAGACCCCACACACACAGACCCCACGCACACAGACCCCGCACACACAGACCCCACACACACGGAACCCGCACACACGGACCCCGCACAAATGGACCCCGTACACACATATCCCGCACACACTGCCCCCGCACACACAGACCCCACACACACAGACCCCGTACACACATATCCCGCACACACGGACCCCGCACACACAGACCCCGCACACACAGACACCACACACACGGACCCCGCACACACATATCCCGCACACACTGACCCCGCACACACAGACCCCGCACACACAGATCCCTCACACACGGGCCCCGCACACACGGAACACGCACACACAGACCACGCACACACGGACCCCGCACACATGGGTGCCGCACAAACAGACCCCACACACAGACACCACACACACAGACGCCGCACACACAGACCCTGCACACACGGACTCCACACACAGGGACCCCACACACACGGACACCGCACACACGGACCCAACACACAGGGACCACGCACACACGGACCCCACACACACAGACCCCGCGCACACAGACCCCGCACACACGGACCCCGCACACAAGGTCCCCACACTCAGGGACCCCGCACACACGGATGCCGCACACACGGGCCCCGCACACACGGTCCCCGCACGCACAGACCCCGCACACACAGACCCCACACACACGGACCCCGCACACACAGACCCCGCACACGCAGACCCCGCACACACAGACCCCACACACACAGACCACGCACACACGGACCCCACACACCCGGACCCAACACACACGGAACCCTCACACAGGGACCCTGCACACACTGACCCTGCACATACGGACCCCGCACACACGGACCCTGCACACAGGAACACCGCACAGACTGACCCTGCACACACAGACCCCGCAAACACAAACCCTGCACACACGGACACAACACACACGGACACCGCACACACAGAGCCCGCACACACAGACCCCGCACACACAGACCCCACACACACAGACCCCGCACACACGGACCCCACACACCCGGACCCAACACACACGGAACCCTCACACAGGGACCCTGCACACGCTGACCCTGCACAGACGGACCCCGCGCACACGGACCCTGCACACAGGGACACCGCACAGACTGACCCTGCACACACAGACCCCGCAAACACGGACACCGCACACACAGACCACACACACTCGAACACCGCACACACAGATCCCGCACACACGGACCCCGCACACACGGACCCCGCACACACGGACCCCGTACACACGGACACAACACACAGGGACCCCGCACACAGGGAACCCGCACACACGGACCCAGCACACTCGGACCCCGCACACACGGACCCCACACACACGGACCCCGCACACAGGGACGACGCACACACAGAACCCCGCACACACGGACCCCGAACACACGGACCCCGCACACACGGACCCCGCACACACAGACCTCACACACACAGACCCCGCACACACAGACCCCGCACACAAGGTCCCCACACTCAGGGACCCCGCACACACGGACGCCACACACACGGGCCCCGCACACACGGTCCCCGCACACACAGACCCCGGACACACAGACCCCACACACACGGACCCCGCACACACAGACCCCGCACACACAGACCCCGCACACGCAGACCCCGCACACACAGACCCCGCACACGCAGACCCCGCACACGCAGACCCCGCACACACAGACCCCGCACACACGGACCCCACACACCCGGACCCAACACACATGGAACCCTCACACAGGGACCCTGCACACACTGACCCTGCACATACGGACCCCGCACACACGGACTCTGCACACAGGGACACCGCACAGACTGACCCTGCACACACAGACCCCGCAAACACGAACCCTGCACACACGGACACAACACACACGGACACCGCACACACAGAGCCCGCACACACAGACCCAACTAACATGGACACCGCACACACAGACCCCACACACTCGAACACCGCACACACAGACCCCACACACACAGACCCCGCACACACGGACCCCGCACACACGGACCCCGCACACACGGACACAACACACACGGACCCCGCACACAGGGACCCCACACACACAGAACCCCGCACACACGGACCCCTAACACACGGACCCCGCACACACGGACCCCGCACACACAGACCCCACACACACAGACCCCGCACACAGAGACCCCGCACACACAGACCCCACACACACAGTCCCCACACACACGGACCCCGCACACACAGACCCCGCACAGAGGGACCCCGCACACAAAGACCCCGCACACATGGACCCCACACACACAGACACCGCACACACAGACCCCGCACGCACAGACCCCGCACACAGGGACGCAACACACACAGAACCCCGCACACACGGACACCGCACACACAGACGCCACACACACGGACACCGCACACACAGACCCCACACACACTGTTATCGCACACACAGACCCCGCACACACGGACCCAACACACAGGGACCCCGCACACAGGGAAACCGCACACACGGACCCAGCACACTCGCACCCCGCACACAGGGACTCCAAACACACAGATCCCGCACACAGGGACCACGCATACACAAACCCCGCACACACAGACCCCACACACACAGACCCCGCACACACAGACCCCACACACACAGACCCCGCACACACGGACCCCGCACACACAGACCCCGCAGAGAGGGACCCCGAACACACAGACCCCGCACAAATGGACCCCACACACACAGACCCCGCACACACAGACCCCACACACACAGACCCCGCACACACGGACCCCGCACACACAGACCCCGCACACACAGACCCCACACACACAGACCCCGCACACACGGACCCCGCACACACAGACCCCGCAGAGAGGGACCCCGAACACACAGACCCCGCACAAATGGACCCCACACACACAGACCCCGCACACATAGACCCCACACACACAGACCCCGCACACACGGACCCCGCACACACAGACCCCGCACACATGGACCCCGCACACACAGACCCACCACACATGGACCCCGCACACACATAACCCGCACACACGGACCCCGCACACACAGACCCCGCACACACTGACCCCGCACACACAGACCCCACACACACGGACCCCGCACACACTGACCCCGCACACAGGGACACCGCACACACGACCCCGCACACAGGACCCCGCACACACGGACCCCGCACACACGGACCCGCACACACGACCCCGCACACACGGACCCCGCACACACGGACCCCGCACACACGGACCCCGCACACACGGACCCCGCACACACTGACCCCGCACACACAGGACCCCGCACACACAGACCCCGCACACACGGACCCCGCACACACAGGACCCGCACACACGGACCCCGCACACACAGACCCCGCACACACGGACCCCGCACACACGGACCCCGCACACGGACCCCACACACAGACCCCGCACACACAGACCCCGCACACACAGACCCCGCACACACTGACCCCGCACACACTGACCCCACACACACGAACCCCGCACACAGGACCCCGCACACACGGACCCCGCACACACAGACCCCGCACACACGGACCCCACACACCCGGACCCAACACACACGGAATCTGCACACACGGACCCCGTACACACGGACCCCGCACACACACTGACCCTGCACAGACGGACCCCGCACACAGGGACCCTGCACACACAGACCCCGCAAACACGGACCCTGCACACACGGACACAACACACACGGACACCGTACACACAGAGCTCGCACACACAGACCCAACACACACGGACACCGCACACACAGACCCCACACACACGGACCCCGCACACACGGACCCCGCACACACGGACCCAGCAAACACGGACCCAACACACAGGGAACCCGCACACACGGACCAAGCACACTCGGACCCCGCACACAGGGACCCCACACACACGGGCCCCGCACAGAGGGACCCCGCACACACGGACCCCGCACACACTGACCCCGCACACACAGAAGCCACACACAGGGAACCCACACACACGGACCCCACACACACAGACCCCGCACACACGGACCCCGCACACACGGACCCTGCACACACAGACCCCGCACACACGGACCCCGCACACACGGACCCGCACACACGGACCCCGCACACACGGACCCCGCACACACTGACCCCGCACACACGGACCCCGCACACACAGACCCCGCACACACGGACCCCGCACACACGGACCCCGCACACACGGACCCCGCACACACGGACCCCGCACACACTGACCCCGCACACACGGACCCGCACACACGGACCCCACACACACGGACCCCGCACACACGGACCCCGCACACACGGACCCCGCACACACGGACCCCGCACACACGGACCCCGCACACACGGACCCCGCACACACAGGACCCCGCACACACGGACCCCGCACACACGACCCGCACACACGGACCCCGCACACACAGACCCCGCACACACGGACCCCGCACACACGACCCCGCACACACGGACCCCGCACACACAGACCCGCACACACAGACCCCGCACACACAGACCCCGCACACACGGACCCCGCACACACAGACCCCGCACAGAGGGACACCGCACACAAAGACCCCGCACACATGGACCCCACACACACAGACACCGCACACACAGACACCGCTCACACGGACCCCACACACACGGACCCCACACACACAGACCCCACACACACAGACCCCGCACTCACGGACCCCGCACACACAGACCCCGCACACACAGACCCCGCACACACAGACCCCGCACACACAGACCCAACACACAGACCCCGCACACACAGACCCCACACACAGGGACCGCGCACACACGGACTGCGCACACACCAACCCTGCACACACACGGACCCCACACACACAGACCCCACACACACAGACCCCGCACACACGGACCCCACACACACGGACCCCGGACACACGGACCCCACACACACAGACTCCGCACACACACACCCCGCACACACAGGGACCCCGCACACACGGACCCCGCACACACGGACCCCGCACACACAGACCCCGCACACACACAGGGACCCCGCACTCACGGACCCCGCACACACGGACCCGCACACACAGACCCCGCACACACACAGGGACCCCGCACTCACGGACCCGCACACACGGACCCCGCACACACGGACCCCACACACACAGACCAACACACACGGACGCCGCACACACAAACCCCGCACACACAGACCCCACACACAGGGACCCAACACACACAGACCCCGCACACACAGACCCCACACACACAGACCCAACACAATCGGACCCCGCACACACTGACCCCACACACACAGACCCCGCACACACGGACCCCGCACACACAGACCCCACACACACGGACCCAACAAACATGGACCCCGCACACACAGACCCCGCACTCACAGACCCCGCACACACGGACCCCACACACACAGACCCGCACACACAGACCCCGCACACACGGACCCAACACACACAGAACCCCCGCACACACGGACACCGCACACACAGACCCCACACACAACGGACACCGCACACACAGACCCCACACACACTGTTATCGCACACACAGACCCCGCACACACGGACCCAACACACACGGACCCCGCACACACAGACCCCACACACACGGACCCAACAAACATGGACCCCGCACACACAGACCCCGCACACACAGACCCCACACACACAGACCCCACGCACACAGACCCCGCACACACAGACCCCACACACACGGAACCCGCACACACGGACCCCGCACAAACGGACCCCGTACACACATATCCCGCACACACTGCCCCCGCACACACAGACCCCACACACACAGACCCCGTAGACACATATCCCGCACACACGGACCCCGCACACACAGACCCCGCACACACAGACACCACACACACGGACCCCGCACACACATATCCCGCACACACTGACCCCGCACACACAGACCCCGCACACACGGACCCCGCACACACGGACACAACACACAGGGACCCCGCACACAGGGAACCCGCACACACGGACCCAGCACACTCGGATCCCGCACACACGGACCCCACACACACGGACCCCGCACACACGGACCCCGCACACACAGACCCCACACACACAGACCCCGCACACACAGACCCCGCACACACAGACCCCACACACACAGTCCCCGCAAACACGGACCCCGCACACACAGACCCCGCACAGAGGGACACCGCACACAAAGACCCCGCACACATGGACCCCACACACACAGACACCGCACACACAGACACCGCTCACACGGACCCCACACACACGGACCCCACACACACAGACCCCACACACACAGACCCCGCACTCACGGACCCCGCACACACAGACCCCGCACACACAGACCCCGCACACACAGACCCCGCACACACAGACCCAACACACAGACCCCGCACACACAGACCCCACACACAGGGACCGCGCACACACGGACTGCGCACACACCAACCCTGCACACACACGGACCCCACACACACAGACCCCACACACACAGACCCCGCACACACGGACCCCACACACACGGACCCCGGACACACGTACCCCTCACACACAGATCTCCGCACACACACACCCCGCACACACAGGACCCCGCACACACGGACCCCGCACACACGGACCCCGCACACACAGACCCCGCACACACAGGGACCCCGCACACACGGACCCCGCACACACGGACCCCGCACACACAGACCCCGCACACCACAGGGACCCCGCACTCACGACCCCGCACACACGGACCCCGCACACACTGACCCCACACACACAGACCCAACACACACGGACGCCGCACACACAAACCCCGCACCACAGACCCCACACACAGGGACCCAACACACACACGACCCCGCACACACAGACCCCACACACACGGACCCAACACAATCGGACCTCGCACACACTGACCCCACACACACAGACCCGCACACACGGACCCCGCACACACAGACCCCACACACACGGACCCACAAACATGGACCCCGCACACACCAGACCCCGCACTCACAGACCCCGCACACACTGACCCCACACACACAGACCCCGGCACACACAGACCCCGCACACACGGACCCAACACACACAGAACCCCGCACACACGACACCGCACACACAGACCCCACACACACGGACACCGCACACACAGACCCACACACACTGTTAACGCACACACAGACCCCGCACACACGGACCCAACACACACGGACCCCGCACACACAGACCCACACACACGGACCCAACAAACATGGACCCCGCACACACAGACCCCGCACACACAGACCCCACACACCAGACCCCACGCACACAGACCCCGCACACACAGACCCCACACACACGGAACCCGCACACACGGACCCCGCACAAACGGACCCCGTACACACATATCCCGCACACACTGCCCCCGCACACACAGACCCACACACACAGACCCGTAGACACATAACCCGCACACACGACCCCGCACACACAGACCCCGCACACACAGACACCACACCACGGCACCCCGCACACACATATCCCGCACACACTGACCCCGCACACACAGACCCCGCACACACAGATCCCGCACACACGGGCCCCGCACACACGGAACACGCACACACAGACCACGCACACACGGACCCCGCACACATGGGTGCCGCACAAACAGACCCCACACACAGACACCACACACACAGACGCCGCACACACAGACCCTGCACACACGGACTCCACACACAGGGACCCCACACACACGGACACCGCACACACGGACCCAACACACAGGGACCACGCACACACGGACCCCACACACACAGACCCCGCGCACACAGACCCCGCACACACGGACCCCGCACACAAGGTCCCCACACTCAGGGACCCCGCACACACGGATGCCGCACACACGGGCCCCGCACACACGGTCCCCGCACGCACAGACCCCGCACACACAGACCCCACACACACGGACCCCGCACACACAGACCCCGCACACGCAGACCCCGCACACACAGACCCCACACACACAGACCACGCACACACGGACCCCGCACACACGACCCAGCACACCGGACCCCCGCACACACGGACCCGCACACATGACCCCGCACACACGACCCCGCACACACGGACCCCGCACACAGACCCGCACACACAGACCCCGCACACACAGACCCCGCACCACAGACCCCGCACACACGGACCCGCACACACGACACCGCACACACAGACCCGCACACACGGACCCGCACACACAGACCCCGCACACACGGACCCCGCACACACGGACCCGCACACACGGACCCAGCACACACGGACCCCGCACACACAGGACCCCGCACACACTGACCCCGCACACACAGACCCGCCACACAGACCCCGCACACACGGACCCTCACACACGACCCGCACACACAGACCCCGCACACACGGACCAGCACACACAGACCCCGCACACACAGACACCGCACACACGGACCCGGCACACACGGACCCCGCACACACGGACCCCGCACACACGGACCCCGCACACACGGACCCGCACACACAGGACCCCGCACACAGGACCCGCACACACAGACCCCGCACACACGGACCCCGCACACACGGACCCCGCACACACAGACCCCGCACACAGGGACCCGCACACACAGACCCCGCACACACGGACCCCGCACACACGGACCCCGCACACACGGACCCCGCACACACAGACCCCACACACACAGACCCCGCACACACAGACCCCGCACACAGGGACCCCGCACACACGGACCCCGCACACACGGACCCCGCACACACAGACCCCGCACACACGGACCCCGCACACAAGACCCCGCACACAGGACCCCGCACACACAGACACCGCACACACAGACCCCGCTCACACGGACCCCACACACACGGACCCCGCACACACAGACCCCACACACAGAGACCCCGCACACACGGACCCCGCACACACAGACCCCGCACACACAGACCCCGCACACACAGACCCCGCACACACAGACCCCAACACACAGACCCCGCACACACAGACCCTACACACAGGGACCGCGCACACACGGACCGCGCACACACGGACCCTGCACACACAGACCCCGCACACACGGACCCCACACACAGGGACCCCGCACACACGGACCCCGCACACACGGACCCCGCACACACAGACCCCGCACACACACAGGGACCCCGCACTCACGGACCCCGCACACACGGACCCCGCACACACGGACCCCACACACACAGACCCAACACACACGGACACCGCACACACAAACCCCGCACACACAGACCCCACACACAGGGACCCAACACACACAGACCCCGCACACACAGACCCCACACACACAGACCCAACACAATCGGACCCCGCACACACGGACCCCACACACACAGACCCTGCACACACGGACCCCGCACACACAGACCCCACACACACAGACCCCGCACACAGGGACCCCGCACACACGGACCCCGCACACACGGACCCCGCACACACGGACCCAACAAACACGGACCCCGCACACACAGACACCGCACACACAGACCCCGCACACACGGACCCCACACACACAGAGCCCGCACACACGGACCACACACACACAGACCCCGCACACACAGAACCCCGCACACACGGACCCAACACACACAGAACCCCGCACACACAGACCCAACACACACAGAACCCCGCACACACGGACACCGCACACACAGACCCCACACACACGGACACCGCACACACAGACCCCACACACACTGTTATCGCACACACAGACCCCGCACACACGGACCCAACACACAGGGACCCCACACACAGGGAAACCGCACACACGGACCCAGCACACTCGGACCCCGCACACAGGGACCCCAAACACACAGATCCCGCACACAAGGACCACGCATACAGAAACCCCGCACACACGGACCCCGAACAAACGGACCCCACACACACAGACCCCGCACACACAGACCCCACACACACAGACCCCACACACACAGACCCCGCACACACAGACCCCACACACACAGTCCCCGCACACACAGATCCCGCACACACAGACCACACACACACAGACCCCGGACACACAGACCCCGCACACACAGACCCCACACACACAGACCCCGCACACACGGACCCCACACACAGTGACCCCGCACACATGGACGCCGCACACACGGACCCTGCACACACGGATCCCGAACACACGGACCCCGAACATACAGACCCCGCACACACAGACCCCACACACACGGAACCCGCACACACGGACCCCGCACAAACGGACCCCGTACACACATATCCCGCACACACTGACCCCGCACACACAGACCCCACACACACAGACCCCGTACACACATATCCCGCACACACGGACCCCGCACACACAGACCCCGCACACACAGACACCACACACACGGACCCCGCACACACATATCCCGCACACACTGACCCCGCACACACAGACCCCGCACACACAGACCCCGCACACACGGACCCCGCACACACGGAACACGCACACACAGACCCCGCACACACGGACCCCGCACACATAGGTCCCGCACAAACAGACCCCACACACAGACCCCACACACACAGACGCCGCACACACAGACCCTGCACACACGGACTCCACACACAGGGACCCCACACACACGGACACCGCACACACGGACCCAACACACAGGGACCACGCACACACGGACCCCGCACACACAGACCCCGCGCACACAGACCCCGCACACACGGACCCCGCACACAAGGTCCCCACACTCAGGGACCCCGCACACACGGACGCCGCACACACGGGCCCCGCACACACGGTCCCCGCACACACAGACCCCGCACACACAGACCCCACACACACGGACCCCGCACACACAGACCCCGCACACTCAGACCCCGCACACGCAGACCCCGCACACACAGACCCCGCACACACGGACCCCACACACCCGGACCCAACACACATGGAACCCTCACACAGGGACCCTGCACACACTGACCCTGCACATACGGACCCCGCACACACGGACCCTGCACACAGGGACACCGCACAGACTGACCCTGCACACACAGACCCCGCAAACACGAACCCTGCACACACGGACACAACACACACGGACACCTCACACACAGAGCCCGCACACACAGACCCAACTAACATGGACACCGCACACACAGACCCCACACACTCGAACACCGCACACACAGACCCCGCACACACAGACCCCGCACACACAGACCCCGTACACACATATCCCGCACACACGGACCCCGCACACACAGACCCCGCACACACAGACACCACACACACGGACCCCGCACACACATATCCCGCACACACTGACCCCGCACACACAGACCCCGCACACACAGACCCCGCACACACGGACCCCGCACACACGGAACACGCACACACAGACCCCGCACACACGGACCCCGCACACATAGGTGCCGCACAAACAGACCCCACACACAGACCCCACACACACAGACGCCGCACACACAGACCCTGCACACACGACCCGCACACACTGACCCCGCACACACAGACCCGCACACACGGACCCCGCACACACGGGACCCCGCACACACGGACCCCGCACACCAGGACCCCCGCACACACAGACCCCGCACACACGGACCCCGCACACACAGGACCCAGCACACAGGGACCCCGCACACACGGACCCCGCACACACGGACCCCGCACACACGGTCCCCGACACACAGACCCCGCACACACAGACCCCGCACACACGACCCCGCACACAGGACCCCGCACACACAGGACCCCGCACACACAGACCCCGCACACACTGACCCCGCACACAAGGACCCCGCACACACGGACCCCGACACACATGGACCCCGCACACAGGACCCTGCACACACTGACCCCGCACACACAGACCCCGCACACACGGACCCGCACACACGACCCCGCACACACTGACCCCGCACACACTGACCCCGCACACACAGACCCCGCACACACTGACCCAGCACACACGACACCGCACACACAGAGCCCGCACACACAGACCCAACTAACATGGACACCGCACACACAGACCCCACACACTCGAACACCGCACACACAGACCCCACACACACAGACCCCGCACACACGGACCCCGCACACACGGACCCCGCACACACGGACCCAACACACACGGACCCCGCACACAGGGACCCCACACACACAGAACCCCGCACACACGGACCCCTAACACACGGACCCCGCACACACGGACCCCGCACACACAGACCCCACACACACAGACCCCGCACACAGAGACCCCGCACACACAGACCCCACACACACAGTCCCCACACACACGGACCCCGCACACACAGACCCCGCACAGAGGGACCCCGCACACAAAGACCCCGCACACACGGACACCGCACACACAGACCCCACACACACGGACACCGCACACACAGACCCCACACACACTGTTATCGCACACACAGACCCCGCACACACGGACCCAACACACAGGGACCCCGCACACAGGGAAACCGCACACACGGACCCAGCACACTCGGACCCCGCACACAGGGACTCCAAACACACAGATCCCGCACACAGGGACCACGCATACACAAACCCCGCACACACAGACCCCACACACACAGACCCCGCACACACAGACCCCACACACACAGACCCCGCACACACGGACCCCGCACACACAGACCCCGCAGAGAGGGACCCCGAACACACAGACCCCGCACAAATGGACCCCACACACACAGACCCCGCACACACAGACCCCACACACACAGACCCCGCACACACGGACCCCGCACACACAGACCCCGCACACATGGACCCCGCACACACAGACCCACCACACATGGACCCCGCACACACATAACCCGCACACACGGACCCCGCACACACAGACCCCGCACACACGGACACCGCACACACAGACCCCGCACACACGGACGCCGCACACACAGACCCCGCACACACAGACCCCGCACACACGGACCCCGCACACACAGACCCCGCACACATGGACCCCGCACACACAGACCCACCACACATGGACCCCGCACACACATAACCCGCACACACGGACCCCGCACACACAGACCCCGCACACACGGACACCGCACACACAGACCCCGCACACACGGACGCCGCACACACAGACCCCGCACACACGGACCGCGCACACACGGACCCCGCACACACAGACCCCGCACACACGGACCCCACACACAGGGACCCCACACACACAGACCCTGCACACACGGACCTCACACACACGAACCCCACACACACGGACCCCACACACACGGACCCCGCACACACGGACCAAACACACAAGGACCCCGCAAACACAGACCCCGCACACATGGACCCCACACACACAGACCCCGCACACACAGACCCCGCACACACAGACCCCGCCACACGGACCCCACACACACGGACCCCGCACGGACCCTGCACACACAGACCCCGCACACACGGACCCTGCGCACACGGACCCAACACACACGGACACCGCACACACAGACCCCGCACACACAAACCCCGCACACATGGACCCTGCACACACAGACCCCACACACACAGTCCCCGCAGACACAGACCCCACACACCCGGACCCAACACACACGGAATCTGCACACACGGACCCCGTACACACGGACCCCGCACACACACTGACCCTGCACAGACGGACCCCGCACACAGGGACCCTGCACACACAGACCCCGCAAACACGGACCCTGCACACACGGACACAACACACACGGACACCGCACACACAGACCCCACACACACGGACCCCGCACACACGGACCCCGCACACACGGACCCAGCAAACACGGACCCAACACACAGGGAACCCGCACACACGGACCAAGCACACTCGGACCCCGCACACAGGGACCCCACACACACGGGCCCCGCACAGAGGGACCCCGCACACACGGACCCCGCACACACTGACCCCGCACACACAGAAGCCACACACAGGGAACCCACACACACGGACCCCACACACACAGACCCCGCACACACGGACCCCGCACACACGGACCCTGCACACACAGACCCCACACACAGGGAACCCACACACACGGACCCCACACACAGGGAACCCGCATACAGGGAACCCACACACACTGACCCCGCACACAGGGACCCCGCACACACGGACCCCACACACACGGACACCGCACACACAGACCCCACACACACTGTTATCGCACACACAGACCCCGCACACACGGACCCAACACACAGGGACCCCACACACAGGGAAACCGCACACACGGACCCAGCACACTCGGACCCCGCACACAGGGACCCCAAACACACAGATCCCGCACACAAGGACCACGCATACAGAAACCCCGCACACACGGACCCCGAACAAACGGACCCCACACACACAGACCCCGCACACACAGACCCCACACACACAGACCCCACACACACAGACCCCGCACACACAGACCCCACACACACAGTCCCCGCACACACAGATCCCGCACACACAGACCACACACACACAGACCCCGGACACACAGACCCCGCACACACAGACCCCACACACACAGACCCCGCACACACGGACCCCACACACAGTGACCCCGCACACATGGACGCCGCACACACGGACCCTGCACACACGGATCCCGAACACACGGACCCCGAACATACAGACCCCGCACACACAGACCCCACACACACGGAACCCGCACACACGGACCCCGCACAAACGGACCCCGTACACACATATCCCGCACACACTGACCCCGCACACACAGACCCCACACACACAGACCCCGTACACACATATCCCGCACACACGGACCCCGCACACACAGACCCCGCACACACAGACACCACACACACGGACCCCGCACACACATATCCCGCACACACTGACCCCGCACACACAGACCCCGCACACACAGACCCCGCACACACAGACCCCGCACACACGGAACACGCACACACAGACCCCGCACACACGGACCCCGCACACATAGGTGCCGCACAAACAGACCCCACACACAGACCCCACACACACAGACGCCGCACACACAGACCCTGCACACACGGACTCCACACACAGGGACCCCACACACACAGACACCGCACACACGGACCCAACACACAGGGACCACGCACACACGGACCCCGCACACACAGACCCCGCGCACACAGACCCCGCACACACGGACCCCGCACACAAGGTCCCCACACTCAGGGACCCCGCACACACGGACGCCGCACACACGGGCCCCGCACACACGGTCCCCGCACACACAGACCCCGCACACACAGACCCCACACACACGGACCCCGCACACACAGACCCCGCACACTCAGACCCCGCACACGCAGACCCCGCACACACAGACCCCGCACACACGGACCCCACACACCCGGACCCAACACACATGGAACCCTCACACAGGGACCCTGCACACACTGACCCTGCACATACAGACCCCGCACACACGGACCCTGCACACAGGGACACCGCACAGACTGACCCTGCACACACAGACCCCGCAAACACGAACCCTGCACACACGGACACAACACACACGGACACCGCACACACAGAGCCCGCACACATAGACCCAACTAACATGGACACCGCACACACAGACCCCACACACTCGAACACCGCACACACAGACCCCACACACACAGACCCCGCACACACGGACCCCGCACACACGGACCCCGCACACACGGACCCAACACACACGGACCCCGCACACAGGGACCCCACACACACAGAACCCCGCACACACGGACCCCTAACACACGGACCCCGCACACACGGACCCCGCACACACAGACCCCACACACACAGACCCCGCACACAGAGACCCCGCACACACAGACCCCACACACACAGTCCCCACACACACGGACCCCGCACACACAGACCCCGCACAGAGGGACCCCGCACACAAAGACCCCGCACACACGGACACCGCACACACAGACCCCACACACACGGACACCGCACACACAGACCCCACACACACTGTTATCGCACACACAGACCCCGCACACACGGACCCAACACACAGGGACCCCGCACACAGGGAAACCGCACACACGGACCCAGCACACTCGGACCCCGCACACAGGGACTCCAAACACACAGATCCCGCACACAGGGACCACGCATACACAAACCCCGCACACACAGACCCCACACACACAGACCCCGCACACACAGACCCCACACACACAGACCCCGCACACACGGACCCCGCACACACAGACCCCGCAGAGAGGGACCCCGAACACACAGACCCCGCACAAATGGACCCCACACACACAGACACCGCACACACAGACCCCACACACACAGACCCCGCACACACGGACCCCGCACACACAGACCCCGCACACATGGACCCCGCACACACAGACCCACCACACATGGACCCCGCACACACATAACCCGCACACACGGACCCCGCACACACAGACCCCGCACACACGGACACCGCACACACAGACCCCGCACACACGGACGCCGCACACACAGACCCCGCACACACAGACCCCGCACACACGGACCCCGCACACACAGACCCCGCACACATGGACCCCGCACACACAGACCCACCACACATGGACCCCGCACACACATAACCCGCACACACGGACCCCGCACACACAGACCCCGCACACACGGACACCGCACACACAGACCCCGCACACACGGACGCCGCACACACAGACCCCGCACACACGGACCGCGCACACACGGACCCCGCACACACAGACCCCGCACACACGGACCCCACACACAGGGACCCCACACACACAGACCCTGCACACACGGACCTCACACACACGGACCCCACACACACGGACCCCACACACACGGACCCCGCACACACGGACCAAACACACAAGGACCCCGCAAACACAGACCCCGCACACATGGACCCCACACACACAGACCCCGCACACACAGACCCCGCACACACAGACCCCGCCCACACGGACCCCACACACACGGACCCCGCACGGACCCTGCACACACAGACCCCGCACACACGGACCCTGCGCACACGGACCCAACACACACGGACACCGCACACACAGACCCCGCACACACAAACCCCGCACACATGGACCCTGCACACACAGACCCCACACACACAGTCCCCGCAGACACAGACCCCACACACCCGGACCCAACACACACGGAATCTGCACACACGGACCCCGTACACACGGACCCCGCACACACACTGACCCTGCACAGACGGACCCCGCACACAGGGACCCTGCACACACAGACCCCGCAAACACGGACCCTGCACACACGGACACAACACACACGGACACCGTACACACATAGCTCGCACACACAGACCCAACACACACGGACACCGCACACACAGACCCCACACACACGGACCCCGCACACACGGACCCCGCACACACGGACCCAGCAAACACGGACCCAACACACAGGGAACCCGCACACACGGACCAAGCACACTCGGACCCCGCACACAGGGACCCCACACACACGGGCCCCGCACAGAGGGACCCCGCACACACGGACCCCGCACACACTGACCCCGCACACACAGAAGCCACACACAGGGAACCCACACACACGGACCCCACACACACAGACCCCGCACACACGGACCCCGCACACACGGACCCTGCACACACAGACCCCACACACAGGGAACCCACACACACGGACCCCACACACAGGGAACCCGCATACAGGGAACCCACACACACTGACCCCGCACACAGGGACCCCGCACACACGGACCCCACACACACGGACCCCGCACACACTGACCCCGCACACACTGACCCCGCACACAGGGACCCCGCACACAGTGACCCCGCATACACGGACACCGCACACACGGACCCCACACACAGGGAACCCGCACACACGGACCCCACACAGACGGTCCCCGCACACACGGACCCCACACACACGGACCCCGCACAGACGGAACCCGCACACACGGACCCCGCACACATGGACCCCGCACACACAGACACCGCACACACGGACCCCGCACACACAGACACCGCACACACGGACCCCGCACACATGGACCCCGCACACACAGACACCGCACACACGGACCCCGCACACACATGGACCCTGCACACACGGAACCCGCACACACGGACCCCGCACACACAGACCCCACACTCAGGGAACCCGCACACACGGACCCCGCACACACGGACCCCGCACACACATGGACCCCGCACACACAGACCCTGCACACAGGGACCCCACACACAGGGACCCTGCACATACGGAACACACATACAGGGAACCCACACAGACGGTCCCTTCATTCAGAATTAAAGAAGGTGCCATGGGAAGGGGAGCGTGTGTTCGGGGGTGATTGAAGAGTGGACCAGGTTGTCGCGGAGGGAATGGTTCTTTCGGAATTCTGAAAGGGGTGGTCTGGGGAAGTTGCGATTGGTGGTGGTGGAAAGGGTGGACGATGATCCATTGAATGTGGAGGTTGGTGGGGTGAAGGTGAGGACATGTTGAAACCTACCATGGTTCTCCAAGGGAGGGAAGGAGAGAGGGCAGATGTTTGGGAAATGGGATGAACATACTCGAGGGCCCTGTCAGCCATGGTGGAGGGGAATTCTCGGTTGAGGAAAAAGGAAGACATATCGGAAGCACTGGTGTGGGACGTGGCATCGTCAGAACAGATTCGATAGAGACGGAGAAATTAGGAGAATGGAATATAGTCCTTAGAGGAAGCAGAGTGGGAGGAAGTCTAATCAAGATAGATATTCTGCTTTTCTATTTTTCCTACCAAAGTGGATAACATTTCTCCACATTATATTCCATCTGCCATGTTCTTGCCCAGTCAATGAACCTTTCTATATCCATTTGCAGCCTCTTTGTGTTCTCCTCACAGCTTACTTTCCCACCTAGCTTTGTATCATCAGTAAACTTGGATACATGACAGTCAGTCCCCTCATCTAAGTCATTGATATAGATTGTAAATAGCTGAGGCCCAGGCACTGACCATTGTGCTACCCCATAGTTACAGCCTGCCAAGCCGAAAATGACTTGTTTATTCCGACTCTCTGTTTTCTGTCCATTAACCAATCCTCAATCCATGCTAATATAGTACGCCTAATCCCATGATCTCTAATTTTGTGTAATAACCTCTTGTGCGGCACCTTATCGAATGCTTTTTGAAAATCCAAATACACTACATCTACTGGTTCCCCCTTATCAACCCTACTAGTTACAACCTCAAAAAACTCTAAAAGAATTGACAAACACGATTTCACTTTCATAAATCCGTGTTGACTGCCCAATCATATTATGATTTTCTAAGTGCCCTAATACCACGTCCCTAACAATAGATTCTAGCATTTTTCCTAATACTGATGTCAGGCAAACTGGTCTATTGTTCCCTGTTTTCTATCTCTCTCCTACGGTGAATAGCGGGGTTACGTAAGGGTGCGGACCTGAGTAGGATTGGAACAAAAAATATTCCACGTATCCCATGAAAAGGCAGGCATAGCTAGGACCAATATGGTTTCCCATAGCGACACCTGTTATTTGGAGGAAGTGAGAGGGGCCAAAGGAGAAGTTGTTCAATGTAAGAACAAGTTCAGCCAGGTGTATGAAGGTGGTAGTGGATGGGGACTGGTTGGGCTTCTGCTCAAGGAAGCAACGGAGGGCACGCAGGCCATTCTGGTGGGGCTGGAGGTGAAGAGGGACTGGATGCCCATGGTGAAAAGGAGATGGTTATGGCAAGCAAACAGTCAACTGATAAATTGACGGAGGGTGTTGGAAGAGTTGTGGATCGGAAGAGACTGGACAAGGGGAGAAAAAATAGAGTTGAGATCGAAAGAATTAAGTTCCGTGGGGCAAGAACAGGCTGAAATGATGTGTCTACCAGAGCTGAGCTGTTTGTGGATCTTGGGAATAAGGTAGAAGCGGGATGTACAGGGTTGTGGGACTATGAGGTTGGAGGCCGTGGGGGAAGATCTCCAGAGGAGATGAGGTCACTGACAGCTTGGGAAACAAAATAGATGCAGTGACCTGATGCAGAATTGTGTGGAGAGTAAATAGGATGGTAAAGAAGCTCTGTAAACGGAGTCAGTGCTCCTGTTGCAGATTCACGTAGAGAGGGAGAGGGATGGTAAATAAGAGGAGACTGAGTTGCAATGCTAGAAAGGAAGCTCTGGGTCAAGGTGAGCTGCTTTAATCATTTAACTAATTTAACAATTGCACTGAATGGATATTTCACTGCATTCTTCAACTGCTCTCTGAATTTAGTCTGGGTCATTGCATAAATACAGGTGTTGGTGCACGTGCTCAAAAGCTGCAGCATGTAGCCAGATTGTTCAGTGATATATGCAGGATCATGGGCACCTGTGTATTCATGAATGTTAGTAATTCGCCAATACAAGAAATATAGAACATTCGTCAACCATAACAGTATAAAACTGCCAGATATAGTGAAGAGTAAAATGATGGATTTCCTTCGGTTCTCCATCTCTGGGTCATTCTGATTCTCACTATTGCGGTGGTCCAGTAGTCTCCTGCGGACTCTGCTGGCCACTAGAATGTGTCTGACAGTCAGAGCATTGAGCAGTAAAATCAGAACGAATGGAAGGAAAGGGGTTAAAATAATACTGAGGCAGTGAAATGCGACCCAGGCAGCTTCGGTGTAATAGCTCAGTGATATGGTGTACCCCCAGGGTATATTATCAATGATATACTCAGGCTCATATACAAAGTACCAAGGAAAGTCATTTAAGCAGAACAGCACACTTACTGTCGCTATAACCACAGTCGCAGTTTTCTCTGAGCAATATTTTGTTTTCAGCTTCTGGCAACAAATTGCAACAAATCGATCAAAGGTGAAAGCGACGGTGAACCAGACAGAAATGTCTGTGGCTGCATAAAGCAGAACAAGTGAGAGACAACCTGCAGGAGTGGTGTCCAGGTATGTACCTGGGAAATGAAAAGGAATAACTGTAAACAGTATCACGTCAGTGAAAACGACCAGCAGATCTGCCACTGCCATGGCCACCAGGTAGTGGGTGATACATTTAGAGAGACCGCACTTTCCTCGGGACAGGATCAGAATGGCCACTGAGTTCACTGGAATAAATAGAAAAAACAAGGGGATTACAGATTAACATCACATAAAGTAAGACAATTACAGGTTAACATCCCAGTGAGCAAGGTCACTGGCGGAGTGACAGTGGTGGGAGGACGAATGCTGTCATCCTGAGAGAGAACAGCAGGTTCGTGCTCCACAGAGCCACTGCCACTCCCCTGGGCGGCGCCTCAGTAATCCAAGTAATCTGTTGGAGGACTGATTGCTGGGCTGATGTGACACCCTGCAAGCCCCTTTCCACTCTGGTAAACCCAGCTACAATGGCAGCCGTCTGAGCTGGCGTGGCCGCAAGCTGAGCCTGCATGAGAGCAGTCTGAGCCTGCATGAGAGCAGTCTGTGCCTGCATGAGAGCAGTCTGAGCCTGCATGAGAGCAGTCTGAGCCTGCATGAGTGCAGTCTGAGCCTGCATGAGAGCAGTCTGAGCCTGCATGAGTGCAGTCTGAGTCTGCATGAGAGCAGTCTGAGCCTGCATGAGAGCAGTCTGAGCCTGCATGACTTCAGTCTGAGCTTCCACTGCAGCACCCAGATGTTGGGTGGCTTCTGCTTGTGTTGCAATGGAAGCTGAGACATCGGCCATCGGGCGCTGCATCATAGTTGTGTCCACAAGTGCGCTAATGGAGTTGCCCATCACTTCCAAGGGGAGTGCGGATGGATCAGAGGAGGATGTTGAGAGGCAGGATCATGGTGGGGGTGTTCAGGCCCGATGGTCTGAAATTTGCCTTCTGATGTGACCTCCCACAATGCTCCCAGAACCTGGGATCTCTTCCTAAATTTTCCCAGATCCCAGAACCCCTCTCCCATGGATCATAGATCGCAGGAACTGTCGCGGTGTTTCCCGTTTCAGAGGACAATCCCCACACCCTTCCCACTGCTCCCTCAAAGTACTGCTGGACCCTGAGACCCTGTCCCATTGCTGCATCTCCCCAGACATCATTGCCAGTGTTGCCAGGACTGCCCCAAAGCTGCTCAATGAGTGCCTTCGATAACACTACTTTTTGTAACAATCTTGTTCTTCTAAAGTGAATGGCTCTATGTGAACAATACCACAAGAGATCTGCCAGTGACCTTATTAATAGTAACCATAACTGTAAATAATGTCAGAATATGACTGGTAATAAATACAGCAATCTATGGTTCCAGAAAATATGTAAATAGTTAGAATCATTCACACAGCAGGAGATGAGGAAGGTCATACCATTCCTCACTGGAGGTCTGATCCCTGGAGCTGAACAAATATGTACAGTAATAATCATTGGGGTCAATATTAACCCCCCCCCCATGACAGAATGCGACCCCAACCCACCGTGGACGCGCTTAGTGTCGTTTTTACATTGTGTGCCGTGTCTGTGACACACTCTCCCACAATGCCGTTGGCAGCCTGATTTAAATTTTACATTGGCTGGCCGTGTTTCCCAGGGCTTGGGAAACCCGGCAGCTCAATGGAGACGGGAGCCGCCGGATCAAGCAGTTAAGTGCTTTTTGTAGCACGGCTTGTGAGCCTGGAGGAGCAGGTGTGCTTCCCCCGCTCCTCAGGAAAAAAGATTCTGCCGATCGTGGCCGCTCCTGGCTGCTGCGTTCAGCCGACGCCCCCAACCTGAAAACCCGTGATCCCCCGCCTCTGCCCCGCGATCCTACCCTCCCCCATGGACCCTCCACCCCACCTCTGCCCCGTGATCCTTCCCTCCCCCATGGACCCTCCACCCCACCTCTGCCCCGCGATCCTTCCCTTCCCCATGGACCCTCCACCCCACCTCTGCCCCACGATCCTACCCTCCCCCATGGACCCTCCACCCCGCCTCTGCCCCGTGATCCTTCCCTCCTCCATGGACCCTCCACCCCGCCTCTGCCCCGTGATCCTACCCTCCCCCATGGACCCTCCACCCCACCTCTGCCCCGTGATCCTACCCTCCCCCATGGACCCTCCACCCCGCCTCTGCCCCGTGATCCTTCCCTTCCCCATGGACCCTCCACCCCACCTCTGCCCCGTGATCCTACCCTCCCCCATGGACCCTCCACCCCACCTCTGCCCCGCGATCCTACCCGCCCTCCCAATTGGCAGTCTGACTCCCTCCTTCTGCCCTGTGATCTTCCCCTCCATCCCAATATCCGGTCTTTCCCCCATTGGCGGTCTGACCCCCTCCTTCTGCCCTGTGATCTTTCCCTCCCACCCAATTGCTATTCTGTCCCCCCCCTTCCCCGCTCCTGCCACACAATCTTTCCTGAATTTCCCGGCTGTGGCCTTCTACCGCTGCCTTTCCCACCTTGCAGTTGGCAAGAGATATGTCATGTTTCGAATCTCCATCATTTTCTGGGTGATTTACGCCGCTCCACTGTTTGATTCACACAAACGACATCTCGCCCTCAACCTCCCCGTTATTTTTGAGAACTTGCTGGATTTGTGCATTAATTGCCCATTAAACTCACTGCAGAAAGTCAGGGCTCATACGTTACAGCGTAAGTACCCTTTCAACGATGTGATAATTGTTCATAAAATGTCAATCAACTTCCCCGGCCCAGACTGAGAACTATTTAAATTGTTGAGTCTCATTCCTGCTTCTCGTACATTCTTCTTAAGATATAAAAACATTCAAATTTCACATTTTTTAATATTTGTCTTATTATTCATCTTTTTTCTCTCTCTGTTCATCCAATCTTTCATTTCCTCTCTTTCTTTCTCTTTCTGTACATCATTTGACTCTAAGTCACCATCCTTCTCCATCATTCCTCTGTTTTTTCAGAATCCATAAATCTCATTGGTTAAGGAGATTCACTGTTGGTCCCGTCCTTCACTGAGGTCCCAGATACCCCGTTATCAGCTCGTACTTCCAGCAATTTACAGTGAAAATTATATTCGAGCTGAAGGGTGTGAGAAAAAATCTAACTCTCGGCACACTCCGTGAGATGTGCCGCTCCAGATAGATTTGGCTCAATAGTATTTTTTATTGTGTCACACTCTGTAGATGCATCTCCCTGTTCATCCAGAATTAACAGTGATACTGAGCAAAGGGAGCAGAAGACCCAACAGACCATGTAACATGGGAACAAGTCACTAGCTCAGTCACAAGAGGACATTATCAAACATTTCAAGTTGCTATTGTGACATATCTCAAAAGTCCTTTGCTTACATTAAATGGTTATGTGACTTACCAGGAACTCCAACAACTGCAAGAACAGGGTAGTAAATGTCTTCGATCTGATGGAGTATTGTTGGTTCAAGCATTCTCTGTGAGACGAGATGGTTTCTAAATAAGAACTTAAGAACATAAGAACATAAGAAATAGGAGCAGGAGTCGGCCATTTGGTCCATCAAATCTGTTCCAACATTCAATAAGATCATGATGAAGGGTCATCGACCTGAAACATTAACTCTGTTTCTCTCTCTACAGATGCTGCCTGACCTGACCTGCTGAGGATTTCCAGCATTGTCTGTTTTTATATCAGATTTCCAGCATCTGCAGTATTTTGCTTTTGTTTCAATAAGATCATGGCTGATCTTTTACCTCAGCACCTTCCAGCACTATTCCCATATTGATTGATTCCCTTAGTATCCAGAAATCTATCGACCTCTCCTTGAATATACTCAATGACTGAGCATCCACAGCCCTCAGGGGTAGAGAATTCCAAAGATTCACAACCCTTTGAGTGAAGAAATTTTTCCTCATCTCAGTCCTGAATGGCCGACCCCTTATTCTGGGACTATGACCCCTGGTTCTAGACTCCCCAGCCAGAGGAAACATCCTCCCTGCATCTACCCTGTCAAGCCCTTAAGAATTTTATATATTTCAATGAGATCACCTCTCAGACTTCTAAATTCCAGGGAATAAAGGCCTAGTCTGCTCAATCTCTCATAGGACAATCCCCTTATCTCCGGAATTAATCTAGTGAAACTTCATTGCACTCCCTCTAAGGCAAGTATATCCTTCCTCAGGTAAGGAGACCAAAACTGTACCCAATACTCCAGGTGTGGTGTCACCAAGGCGCGAGATAATTACAGTAAGACTTATTTACTCTTATGGTTCAATCCTTTTGTATAAAGGCTAACATACCATTTGCTTTCCTAATTGCTTGCTTTACCTTTGATTTAACTTTCCGTGATTCGTGTACAAGGACACCCAGGTCCCTCTGAATGACAACATTTCCCAGTCTTTCAGATTTAAAAAAATAATCTGCTTTTCTATTTTTCCTACCAAAGTGGATAACTTCACACATCACCACATAATATTCCATCTGTCACTTGCCCACTCACTTAACCTGTCGATATCCCTTTGCGCTCTATTTGCCTCCCACTCACAGCTTCCTTTTTCACCTAGCTTTGTATCGTCAGCAAACTTGAATACATTACACTCAGTCCCCTCATCTAAGTCATTGATATAGGTTGTAAATAGCTGAGGCCCAAGCACTGGTCCTTGCGACACCCACTAGTGACAGCCTGCCAACACAAAAATGACACCTTTATTCCTACTCTCTGTTTTCTGTTCGTTAACCAATCCTAAATCCAAGCTAATATATTACCCCCAATCCCATGAGCCCTAATTTGTGTAATAACCTCTTGTGTGGCACCTTATCAAAAGCTTTTAGGAAATCCAAATCCACCACCTCCACTGGTTGCCCTCTTATCGACCCTGCTAGTTACAACCTCAAAATAACAGATTTGTGAAAAACAATTTGCCTTTCATAAGTCAGTGTCGTCTCTGCCCAATCATATTATGATTTTCTAAGTGCCCTGTTACCACGTCCCTAATAATAGATTCTCATATTTTCCCTACTACTGATGTCAGGTTAACTGGCCTATAGTTCCCTGTTTCCTCTCTCCCTCCTTCCTTGAATAGCGGCGTTAACTTTGCTACCTTCCAATCCACGGGGACCATTCTAAAATCTAGGGAATTCTGGAAGATCAAAACAATCTCTGTAGCCCCCTCTTTTAAAACCCTAGGATTTCAGGTCCAGGGGATTCGTCACTTTTAGTCCCAATAACTCCTCCAGTACTATTTCTTTGCTAATACTAATTTCTTGAAGTTCCTCATTCTCTCTAGACCCTTGGTTCCCCACTATTTCCAGAATGTTTTCTGTGTCTTCTACCGTGAAGACAGGTACAAAGTATTTGCTTACTGTCTCTTCCATTTCCTTATTCCCCATTATAATTTCTCCTGTCTCTGTCTGTAACGGAAACACGTTTACTTTCACTAATGTATTCCTTTCTACGTACCTATAGAAGCTTCTACAATCTGTTTTTGTGTCTCTTGCTAGTTCTCTCTTGGTGCCGGAGGCAACAGCTCTGCCTGATTACACGATACATCGAGAGGAGCCTTGTATTTATACAGGAGGGAAATCTCCAGTGAGATCATTCAGTTACATCATTATTAATATTAATTACAGTTCATTGAACAAACAAGGGGAGACAATCATGTGAAAACTCATCTGCTTATCATGGAATAAAATATAATTTACTGTTGCTTACGCTGTCTCAAAGCAAGATATTCCATATAAAATATAGTTGAATGTGACCCTGTTAGAGGAGTATCATTGATCCATCAAACATAGGTAGTTTCATCTATGATATTGAAGTTTCTATGGGCCATGTCCTTTCAAGTCAATATTAAATGTCAGTAATTTTTAGACAGTTTTTAGTGTATTTACCTCGTGTACTTGACACAGAAAGAGTTAAAAAAAACCTCCTTATTTTCTGTGCTTTGCAAATCGAGGAGCTTCGGTATTAAAGATATAAACTTCTTGTAAGCTCATTGTGTATTGAGCTCAGTAATGATAAAGGCCTATACATTGTAGATGGTGATACCTGTGGACACCTGTGTGTTGGAATAACAGCTTGTATTTATACACCACCTACAACAGAACACTGTCCCAAGGTGTCTCACACAGACATAAAGAAGATGGCCAAAGAGATGGGCTTTAAAGAGGGACCATGCCTTTGTCTCTTCCAGACTCAGTTATTCCAATGCTCCCCCAGCCGACCTCCCGTCCTCCACATTCTACAAACATCAGCTCATCCAAAACTCTGCAGCCCGTCTCCTGACCCGCACCAAGTCCCAGGCACCTATCACCCCTGTCCCTGTTAACCTACATTGGCCTCTGGTCCTCCGAGAGCTCAAATTGAAAATGATCATCCACCATGTTTAAATCCCTTTACAGATTCACCAGTCCCTATCTCTGTAATCTCATACAACCCTCCCAGCCCACCCCAGAATTGTCCTTTTCTCTGACTCTGGTCTTTTGTGCACCCCTCTCCCTTTGAACCACCATTGGTGGCCGAGCCTTCAGTCACCATTCCCCACACTCTGGAATTCCTTCCCTTAACCCCTCCGCCTCTCTACCTCCCTCTCCTCTTTTACACCTTCCTGAAAATCCCCCTCTTTGACCAAGATGTTAATCACTCCTCTGAATTTCTCCTTCTTTAACTCAGGTTCAGTTTTTTCCTGATTACTCCTCTGTAAAGCAACTTGGGATGTTTTTCTATGTTAACGGTGCTATATAAATGCAGTTGTTGTGGTGATTGTTGTTATATGAGGTGTCTGCCTTGGCTCAGTTGTAACACTCTTATCTCTCAGTCAGAAGGTTGTGGCTTCAAACCCCACTTTAGAACTTGAGCATAAAATCAAGGCTTGTACTGCTGTGCAGTACTGAGGGAGTGCTGCAGTGCCGGAGGTGTCGTCTTTCAGATGAGATGAGAAACCGAGCCCCCGTCTGCCCTCTCAGGTGTGTGTAAAAGAACCCACGGCATTTGTTCAAGAGGAGCAGGGAGTTAAAGGAAAGCACTTGCATTTATACGGCATATTTGGGGAATCAAGAGCTCAGCCACTTGCATACTCAGCCTCTGACCAGATCTGGTAGCCACGGCATTTATGTGGCTGGTCCAGTTGATTTCTGGTCAATGGTGACCCCCAGGATGTTGATAGTGATGGATTCAGTGATGCTAATGCCATTGAATATCGAGATGGTTATGTTCTCTCATGTTGGAGATGGTCATTGCCTGGCACTTGTGTGGCGTAAATGTTATTTGCCACTTATAAGCTCAAGTCTAGATTTTATCTAGGTCTTCCTGCATGTGGGCTGATGATAGTTGGGCCTTGGACAGTGCCCTGAGGAACTCCTACAGCGATGTCCTGGGGCTGAGATGGTTGGCCTCGAACAACCACAACCATCTTCTTTTGTGCTAGGTATGACTCCAGCCAGTGGAGAGTTTTCCCCCTGATTCCCATTGACTTCAGTTTTACTCGGGCTCCTTGGTACCATACTCAGTCAAATGGTGCCTTGATGTAAAGGGCAGTCACTCTCACTTCAGCTCTGGAATTCAGCTCCTTTGTCCATGTTTGGACCAAGCTGTAATGAGGTCTGGAGCTGAGTGGTCCTGGCGGAACCCAAACTTGGCATCGGTGAGTAAGTGCCGCTTGATAGCACTGCTGACGACACCTTCCATCACTTTGCTGATGATTGAGAGTAGGCTGATGGGACGGTAATTGGCCAGATTGGTTTTGTCCTGCTTTTGTGGACAAGATATACCTGGGCAGTTTTCCACATTGTCGGGTAGATGCTAGTGCTCTAACTGTACTGGAACAGCTTGGCTAGAGGCGAGCTAGTTCTGGAGCACAAGTCTTCAGCACTACAGCAGGGGTGTTGTCGGGGCCCATAGCCTTTGCTGTATCCAGTGCGCTCAGCTGTTTCTTGATATCAAGTGGCGTGAATCGAATTGGCTGTAGACTGGCATCTGTGATGGTGGGGACCTCAGGCGGAGGCCGAGATGGATCATCCACTCGGCACTTCTGGCTGAAGATGGTTGCAAACGCTTCATGCTTGTCTTTGCATTCGCGTGCTGGGCTCTACCGTCGTTGAGGATGGGGATGTTCACATGGAGCCTCCTCCTCCAGTTAGTTGTTTAATTGTTCACCAGTATTTGCGACTGGATATGGCAGGACTGCAGAGCTTTGATCTGATACGTTGGTTGTGAGATCACTTAGCTCTGTCTATAGCATGCTGCTTCCGCTAATTAGCATGCATGTAGTCCTGTGTTGGAGCTTCACCTCATTTTCAGGTACACCTGGTGCTGCTCCTGGCGAGCTCTTCTACACTCCTCATTGAACCAGGGTTGGTCCCCTGGTTTGATGGTAATGGTTGAGTGAGGGATATGCCAGGCCATGAGATTACAGAGTGTGGAAGAATACAATTCTGCTGCTGATGGCCCACAGCACCTCATGGATACCCAGTTTTGAGCTGTTCTGAATCTATTCCATTTCGCATGGTGGTAGTGCCACACAACACGACGGAAGGTGTCCTCAGTGTGAAGACAGGACTTTGTCTCCACAAGGACTGTGCGGTGGGCACTCCTACCAATACTGTCATGGACATAAAAGATCCCATGACACTATCCCATCCTCCTCCTTTACATCGGGGCCTGAATCATCAACAAAGCCTCTTAAAGGGACAGTCCACCCGAGAGCCCCGCCATATCTACACGCTGGATGGAATAGCAAATTACCTCTCCCCTCTTTCCCTGCCCGATACTTGTTTAAAAATCTGTTACATCGCTAACTTCCTCCAGTTCTGACAAAGGGTCATCGACCTGAAACGGTAACTCTGTTTCTCTCTCCACAGATGCTGCCTGACCTGCTGAGTATTTCCAGCATTTTCTGTTTTTATTTCAGATTTCCAGCATCCGCAGTTTTTTTGCTTTTGTATTCGAGGTTATGCTGGAACTGTATAAAACACTAGTTAGGCCACTGTGTACAGTTCTGTTCACCACATTACAGGAAAGATGTGATCGCGTTAGAGAGGGTACAGAGGAGATTTACGAGGATGTTGCCAGGACTGGAGAATTTTAGCTATGAGGAAAGATTAGAAAGGCTGGGGAAGTTGGGTGGTCAGCAGTTTGGTGGGAATAGGCTCGAGGGAGCAGGAAGTGGGTCTCATGGACAAGATGAGTGTGGAGAGGTCAAGAAGGGAGAGCAGAAAGAAGTCCATGAGCTCCTCGCACTTGTTGTTGGAGGTGAGTGTGGAGGAGACAGGGGAAAGGGGTTTAAGAAGACGGTTAGCAGTGGAGAATAGAAGCCAGAATGAACCTGGAGTAGTGAGCTGGTTTGTCAGACGAGAGCAGGACCCGATACTGCTTTATGTGGTCCAGCCAGATCTGGTGGTGAAAGGCTAAACCAGTTGTCCACCATATCAATTCCAGTCTGCGTCCCTTGGGCTTGAGGGAGCGAAGATGAGGGCCATACCAGGGGGATCGGCCAGGGTGAGAGAGGGCACGCTGGGCCGAATGGCCTCCTTCTGTGCTGTAAAGTTCTTTGATTCTATGATTCTATGAAGTAGCTGTGAGGACTGGCCGTTCTGGTGAGCCAGGCCCCACTCTATGGAGGGCTGCATGGCACCAATTTGTGGCAGTGGTTGTGAACCTCAGAAAGATCTGTAAAAACACCCAGGAAACTTCTGTCTGCTGGGGGAGTGAGGCCTCCACATTGAGCAGCCTCCCACCTTGCTCTGACTCTGAAAAACCACCACACCAGGCCAACCCAGCAATTGACTAATGGCCCCTTCTAATATGTAACTCCACGAACGGGCATTGCAAGATCATGCGGGGAGCAGTATCTGTTTCTCTGAGGCTGAATTTGATAAATCCACAGCATTGACTATTTTTATTATTTGTGCTGCAAGGTTGGTTTAGTGAGGCGAACTTCATTCATCGGTTCCCCCCACCCCCACCAGCTCTCGTTCTCCCCCGACTCCTGCTCCACACCCCGGCTGCACAGCACAGAGGGCCCAAGGTGGAAGACCCAGAGGAGAGGGTCCCAGGCGGAGGGCCCAGCACGAGTCCCCAGGCGGAGGCCCCAGGTGGAGGTCCAGCGGAGAGTTTCTCAGGCGGAAGGGCCCAGGGCGGAGTTCCTGCAGGGAGGACCCCAGGCGGTGGGCCCAGGTCAGTGGGCCGAGCGAGGAGCTCCCCAGGCCGACGGCCCAGGGCGGAGGGCCAGCGGGGAGGTCCCCAGGCGGAGGGCCCAGGGTGGAGGGCCCAGGGCGGAGGGCCCAGGGCGGAGGATTTGCGGGAGATGTTCCCAGGGTGGAGGGCCCATTGTGGAGTGCCCAGGGCGGTGGGCCCATGGCGGAAGTCTCGCGGTGGTGTCCCCAGGGTGGAGGGCCCAGGGCGGAGGGCCCAGGGCGGAGGTCTCACGGGGATGTCACACAGAATCACAGAATCCCCACAGTGCAGATAGAGGCCATATCGGCCCATCGAGCCTGCACCGACACATATCCCACCCTGTCCCTGTAACCCCACGTATTTAATCCCCCTAACACTAAGGGTCAATTTATCATAGCCAAATCAACCTAACCCACACATCTTTGGACTGTGGGAGGAAACCGGAGCACCCGGAGGAAACCCATGCAGACACGGGGAGAATGTGCAAACTCCACACAGACAGTCACCCGGGGCCATTTTCGAACCCGGGTCCCTGGCGCTGTGAGGCAACAGTGCTAACCACTATGCCACCGTGTTGCCCCTCCCCAGGGTGGAGGGCCCAGGGTGGAGGTCCCCAGGCGGAGGGCCCAGGGTGGAGGCCCCAGGGCGGAGGGCTGAGCGAGGAAGGCCCAGCGTGGTGCTAATGCTCGGTTGGTGATGTACTGTACGCAGTTTGTGTCGCTCTTGCGGTGAAGTTACGGCAGTGGAGCGAGACACCACATGACAGCCAGAGGGCGCACCTGAGTCACGCGATCGGACTCTTTGGGCTGGATTTTGTCAATGGGGACGTGATGGAGGCGGGACTCCCACTTTTTGGGTTGTAGTCCCGCCTCCATCGACTTGTGGCCAACCCACTGTATTTTCCCTTGATTGACCTTGTTAAGCCCGCCCAGCGGGCTTAGCAGGCCAATCCAGGGTCCCTTGGATACAGGTGACGTCAGCCATTGAAATTTCATCTGTCAAGAGCTTTTGACAGATGAAATTTCAGCGTTTGACAGCTCTGTGAAGCTGTCAAACACTGACAATATGATTTCTAACTTGAGTCCCTGTACTTAGACTCAGTTAGAAATCAATCCAGCACAGAAAGCAGAGACTGCAGCTTTTGACAGCTCCGCGGCCATTCTGCTTTCTGTGCCATGAATGTGAGGGACTCCAGACACCTTAAGGAAGCTAGCCTGCAGGACAAAGTTAAGGTAAGTAAAAGTTCTTAAAACACTTTACACACACCAAACACACTTACCTCTGCACTCATGCACCCATCACTCACCTGCACACCGGACATCTCGACCCTTCCAAGCCCTCCAGACCGACGGTCTGCCTCGCTAAATCGGCGTGGTTCGGACCTGTCGGGAAGCCCACACTTCAGGGCTAAAAGTAGGGATTAGGCAAAAAACTGCCGGTTAACTACCTGTTAACAGGCAGTTTACTGGCACTAATCCCCTTCCCGCCTCGGGGAGGCGGGTCCCAGCACAGGTCGGGTACCCGCCTCCTGGGAAACCGGCATGGAGGCGGGTTGGGGGCGGGATGGGTTCGGGACCCCCGAATCTGCTATTTTCACACCACTCCCACCTCCAAACCCGCCTCCACGGGTCAGTGAAAATTGAGCCCTTTTAATCTGTGAATCGGGGCCCTGTGACATACAGAGGAGCCTGATCACCATTGTAGGGCAGTACTGGGCGCAACGTGTCCCCCGCTCCCGACCTTCCTCCTTCCAGCCCAGAGGCCGGCTAGGCTGCCCCAGAGCCTCCATAGCTCACCTGCCCTGCACTGACGAGGCCCGAAACCCACCCACAGCCAAATCCCAGGACAGTTTGGGAAGTGTGTCTATAAATGAAGTAGCACGGTGATCCAGCATGGAATTGCATGGAGTGAGGGGCAGGATCTGTCTCTAATATTAGGGTTATGTGTGTGAGTGTGTGAGTGAGTGTGTGTGAGTGTGTGTGTGTGTGTGTGTGAGTGTGTGTGTGTGTGAGTGTTTGTGAGTGTGTGTGAGTGTGTGTGTGTGAGTGTTTGTGAGTGTGTGTGTGAGTGTGTGTGTGTGAGTGTGTGTGAGTGTGTGTGTGTGTGAGTGTGTGTGTGTGAGTGTTTGTGAGTGTGTGTGAGTGTGAATTTGTGTGAGTGTGACTTTGAGGGTGAGGGTGCGTATGAGTGCGAGAGTGATGGTTTGTGTGAGTGTGTGTGTAAGTGTGAAGGTGAAGGTGAAGGTGAGGGTGCGGGTGTGTGAGTGTGTGAGTATGTGTACACACTCCCGGTCACACAGGAAGATAAATCGATAGTTGCAACAACAGGATATCTATTTATTTACAATTTTATAAATATACAAATTTACAATTTATGGTGAATATTTGCGCCGTTTGATGCTAAGAAGAGGAGATGGAGGAGGGTCGGGGCCTGTGTTTTTAGGCTTCATTCTGATGGCGACAGCAGCAGCTCCTGAGGCAGCGGTTCCACCAGGTGAGCCTCCACGTGGGTCTTGCTGTGTTGTGTGAGTCCAGAATGGTGATACTACGCAGGACTGAAAGTTTCACCTGCTCATAAGGAATTGATTGCAGTTGAAGCCTCAGCACGCCAATTATCTCTGAGACCTGGTCCCCAAGTTCACTGCCTCGTCTTTTAAAGGAGGTTTGTACGAGAACAGCGGCTGCAGTGGAACAGCTGGGGTGTTGGTCGGACAGTCCTTTGAAGACCATGAAGAGTAAGTTGCCCAGCTGGTCATGGGGCAAACATTTGGAAATGACCTCTGTGTTAGAGAACATGATTGAAAGAGAACTGAAGTGTCAGGGTTAACGAGCTGATCTCTGACTCTTTTCAGTGCCTCTAACTGCTCCGTTTGCTGAGCCAGATTGGTGCCTTCACACGACAAATGAATGGCCAGGATTATATACAGTGTCCAAGGCCATCTGTCGAACAGGAAGCGATGGGTCTGCACAACGCGGCATCAGTTATCCAATCAGAGTCCCCGTGTTATTTCCTGGCACTACATTATAAACATTGAGCTTCCTCCAGTAAAGTTTTAGCAGCTCTAAGGTCATTTACATGGCTCTCTCTCGTTCATAGTCTTTTGCTGAACTGATCCAGGCCTCTGCATGATTGAAAATGGCCTCCAGTCCTTGAGGGGACAGGTCCTGAAGTAATATTTGCTTCAGCAGATTTTGCAGCGACTCTGTGGTTTGGGTATAAAATGTGGCCGTCTCCTTTGTATAATCATTTGTGTCCTCGTCATTGTTCAGGTCATAGAAAAATAGAAACATAGAAGATAGGAGCAGGAGTAGGCCATTCGGCCCCTTGAGCCTGCTCCGCCATTCAATGCGATCATGGCTGATCATCCAAATTCAGTACACTGTCCCTGCTTTCTCCCCATATCCCTTAATCCCCTTAGCCTTAAAAAATATATCTAACTCCTTCTTGAATATATTTAACGAATTGGCCTCAACTGCCTTCTGTGGTAGAGAATTCCACAGGTTCACCACTCTCTGGGTGAAGAAATTCCTCCTCATCTCTGTCCTAAATGGCTTACCCCTTATCCTTAGACTGTGACCCCTGGTTCTGGACTCCCCCGCCATCGGGAACAGCCTTCCTACATCTAGTCTGTCTAGTCCTGTTAGAATTTTATAAGTTTCAATGAGATCCCCTCTCATTCTTCTAAACTCTAGCGATTATAAGCCTAATCGAACCAATCTCTCTTCATACGTCATTCCTGCCATGCCAGGTATCAGTCTGGTGAATCTTCGCTGCACTCCCTCCATGGCAAGAACATCCTTCCTCAGATAAGGCGACCAAAACTGCACACAATACTCAAGGTGTGGTCTCACCAAGGCCCTTTACAACTGCAGCAAGACATCCTTGCTCCTGTACTCGAATCCTCTCGCTATGAAGGCCAACATACCATTTGCCTTCTTAACCGCCTGCTGCACCTGCATGCTTACCTTCAGCGACTGGTGCACAAGGACACCCAGGTCTCGTTGCACTTCCCCTTTTTCCAATCTATTGCCGTTCAGATAATAATCTGCCTTCCTGTTTTTGCCACTATAGTGGATAACCTCGCATTTATCCACATTATACTGCATCTGCCATGCTTCTGCCCAATCACCCAACCTGTCCAAATCATACTGGAGTTTCTCGGCATCCTCCTCAGAGCACACACGCCCACCTAGCTTTGCGTCATCTGCAAACTTGGAGATATTACATCTAGTTCCCTCGTCTAGATCATTAATATATATTGTGAATAACTGGGGTCCTAGGACCGATCCCTGCGGAACCCCACTAGTCACTGCCTGCCAATCGGAAAAAGACCCGTTTATTCCAACTCTTTGCTTTCTGTCTGCCAACCAGTTCTCTATCCAAGTCAGTACCTTGACCCCAATCCCATGTGCCTTAACTTTACACGCTAATCTCTTATGCGGGACCTTATCGAAAGCCTTCTGAAAGTCCAAATACACCACATCTGCTGGTTCGCCCTTATCTATTCTACCAATTACATCCTCAAAAAATTCCAGTAGATTAGTCAAGCACGATTTATCTTTTGTAAATTCATGTTGACTTTGTCCAATCCTGTCACTGTTTTCCAAGTGCTCTTCTATTACATCTTTTAAAATGGACTCTAGCATTTTCCCCACAACCGATGTCAGGCTTACCCATTTTTACTTTACCACCTTTTTTGAAGAATGGGGTAACATTAGCTACCCTCCAATCCATGGGAACTGTTGCAGTGTCTATAGAATTTTGGAAGATGACCAGCAATGCATCTACTATTTCTAGGGCCACTTCCTTAAGTACCCATGGATGTAGATTATCAGGCCCTGGGGATTTATCGGCCTTTAATGCCATCAATTTCCCTAACAACATTTCCCTACAAATACTGATTTCATTCAGTTCCTCCCTCTCATTAGACCCTATGTTCCTCGATATCTCTGGGAGGTTATTTGTGTTCTCCTTTGTGAAGACAGAGCCAAAGTATGCATTTAATTGTCCTGCCATTTCTTTGTTCCCCATTATAAATTCCCCTGATTCTGACTGCAAGGGACCTACGCTAGACCTCACCAATCTTTTTCTCTTCACATATTTATAAAAGCTTTTACAGCTATTGGCGGTCTTGTGCCTAGCTTTAAATACGATTGATGATGAGGAGTGGACATGTCAGCTTGCTGATGAAATGGCAAAACAACTCACCACCAACCATCATTCCCCACAAGAGAAGGGCTTTCTATATAAATCTCTTGCGTCAGTGCTCCGCCAGACCCGCACTAAGAACGTAAGGGAGGAGCTTCACCAAATGTTACTGAGTGTGCAGCACAGTGAGAGTGCGGAGCGAGAGGGAGCAGCCCTCGCCATTGGTTTCTGTGCCATGGCACATTTTGATGATACGCTCTGTAGCCTGGAGGAGTTTGCTAACTCCCACAGATTTAGGGTTAAGGCTGATGAGGAATCGGACAAAGTCAAGAGCACACTGGTTCTGTGCTATGGGAACATGGCAGTCTGTGCACCTGACGAACTGCTGTTCACAATCGAGAGCCACA
The DNA here is from genome assembly GCA_030390025.1 of Squalus acanthias. Taxonomy (NCBI): domain Eukaryota; kingdom Metazoa; phylum Chordata; class Chondrichthyes; order Squaliformes; family Squalidae; genus Squalus; species Squalus acanthias. Next base: position 98,997,272 of record CM059425.1, on the reverse strand, counting down.
TTCTGCCAGCTGTTAGTCATTTAATTACAAGTGGGCAGGTGATAAAGGCTGAATCCAGGGATCTCACACTCAAGCTCAGCCTAATACAGACCATGACTCAGATAGCCAGATCCCTCTATATCAATCGCTGGAGACTTCCCACCAGCTTTATTAGAAACAGGATGCTGCTCACATACATGCAGGATCTTATTGAGGCCGAGCCACCCGAGCTGCTGCAGAGCCCTGTTCGACAGTTAGCCGTGGACGCCTGCACGCATCTCGTGAAACTACACAGTGAATCAAACCAAGCTGACACCTGCCAATTGATTCAAACCTGCCTGACCAGTACTTTTGGCTTGGTACCTCCAGAATTTTTTGAGGATGTAACTGGTAGAATAGATAAGGAAGAACCAGTGGATGTGGTGTATTTGGACTTTCAGAAGACATTCGATAAGGTCCCGCATAAATCCTTTCTCCTCCGATTTTACGGTCAGCAAGCAGAGGGGTTCTGGGTGAATGGGACTTGGTGCGAGTTTGGACACGAGCAGCTGAGTTTTGGATGACCTCAGGTTTACATTGGGTAGAACGTGGGAGGCCAGCCATGAGTGCAATCGAATAGTCAAGTCTAGAGGGTCAAAGGCATGGATGAGGGTTTCAACAACAGATGAGCTGAGGCAGGGGTGGAGTTGGGCAATGTCACGGTGGTGGAAATAGGCTGTCTTAGTTATGGCGTAGATATGTGGCCAAAAGCTCATTTTCAGGTCAAATATGACACCAAGGTTGCGAAGAGTCTGGTTCAGCCTCAGACAGATGCTACAGAGAGGGATGGAGTCAATGGCTGGAGAACGGAGTTTGTGGTGGGGACCAAAGACAATGGCTTCAATCTGCCCAATATTTAGTTGGTGGAAATTTCTGCTCATCGAGTACTCGATGTTAGACAAGCAGTCTGACAATTTAGAGCCAGTCGAGGGTGGAGAGAAGTGCTGGTGAGGTAGAGCTGGGTGTCATCAGCATTAATGTGGAAACTGACGCTGTGGTTTCAGATGATGTCACCGAGGGGCAGCATGTAGATGAGATAGATACTTGAGGGACACCAGAGGTAATGATCAGGGACTGGGAAGAGAAGCCATTGCAGGTGATTCTCTGGCTACGATTAGATAGATAAGAATGGAACCAGGCGGGTGCAGTCCCACCCAGCTGGACGACGGTGGGGAGGCGTTGGAGGAGGATGGAGTGGTCAATCGTCTCAAAGGCTGCAGACAGGTCGAGAAGGACGAGGAGGGATCGTTTACCTTTGTCACAGATACATATGATGTCATTTGTGACTTTGAATAAGAGCCATTTCAGTACTGTGGCAGGGGTGGAAACCTGATTGGAGGGATTCAAACCGAGAAGTACCCCCGAGCCACAAATGAGAACAGCTTGTAAAAGAAGCTCACAAGGGCATAAGTCAATCACATTGTGGCGCCAGAACAACATTCTGCAAATTGACCCCCTTATATTGGTGGCCAGGCATGCTTAGAGCCTGTAAAACATACGTGGCAAATTGTGAGCCATGCTATTCGACTAGTAAGTCATCACTAAATTAAGCCACCACCATTGGCTCCTGTGAAAGCTGATGAGCCAATGGGAAAATTCTTTACTGACTTTATTGGACCACTTTCCCCATCTTTGGGATATAGACATGTTCTCGTTTGTGTGGATGGATGCACTTCCTTCTGCTGGCTGGTCCCCACAAAAACTGTTTCAGAAAACGCACTCACCAGGGCTATTTCTGATATAATTACTGTAACTGCTGCACCCAAAATCTTACACTCCGTTAAAGGTGGAGCCTTTGTATCCAAGGTCTTCAAAGCCTACTGTGAACAAAGGGGGATTGGCTTAGAGCACAGCACACCACGTCATCCACAATCAGCGGGGCTGGTGGAATGTAAAAATCGGGAAGTAATAAAGTTATTGGTCAAACTGTTGAGAATCAGGGGGAATAAGTGGACTGCCATCATTACGGAAGTACAGCTATCACTCAATAATGTGCCCACATCTGCAACAGGGACAGTGTCCCCTAAATCTCCATATTATCTGATGTATGGGGTTGAAATGCATACACCACTTACCCAGAGTTCTTTTATTGCCTCTACACACTTTGAGTCCTTGACCCGACAGCGACAGCTAGAAAAAAAAAGTAACAGAGGAGATTCATCGAATTGATCAGAAGATAAAGGAAGCAAATAGGCAGAAAAAATTGATAAATAAAGCATGGCAACCCATAGTAGGAGAATGGGTACAGGAAAAGAAGTTCGAGCAAAAACCTGGTTTAAGACCGAAGTGGAAAAAACCTGTTCAAATACATGTTAATCAGCCGAATGGCAAGCATATTCTTAAAACTGTCTCCATAGATAATATCAAGAGATGTCCTGCAGGATACCGAAAAGGAGGAACAATACAAGGTGCAGTCGTATACTGTCTTTTAAGACCCAGCTTGGAGCACGACACAGGAAATGGATGCGATCGAATTACTGACGATGGGAAGTCAGAAAGTGTCGTCGGCTCTTCTACATGTTGCTTGGCAACGCATCAGGATTTGGATTTGCGTAAAGCAACAACCGAAACAAGGAAAGATCAACTGGGGAATACGTCTGATCTGGGGTAGTCCGAAAGGGCTAGGACTTGTAATTATCCCTTCAAGAGGGAATGAGGGGAGATCAGAGAGAAACTGGAGGAAGATGTGAGTTCAGGGCTAGGGCAGTGGTGAACCTTAGAGGAAGTTTGGCCCGGTGAGCTAGGGGAAGGAAGGGAAGTCGCAGAGGCAGATGATCGGATGGTCTCAATCTTCGAGACAAATAAGCCCATGAACTCCTCGCACTTGTTGGAGGTGAGGGTGGAGGAGACAGGGGAGAGGAGTTTAAGAAGACGGTTAGCAGTAGAGAAAAGAAGCCGAGGGTTATCTTTGCATTCCAGAATGATCCTGGAATAGTGAGCAGTTTTGTCAGTGGAGAGCAGGACCCGATACTGCTTTATGTGGTCCAGCCAGATCTGGCAGTGATTGGCTAAACCAGTTGTCCGCTATATGCGTTAAAGAATGCGTCCCTTGTACTTAAGGGAGAGGCGATGAAGGCCGCACCAGGGGGAACGGCCAGGGTGAGAGAGAGTAATGGTTTTAATAGGGACTAGGGCATCAAAGCTGGTGGTGAGGTTGTTGTGGAGCAGATCGGTAGCTGCAGAACTGCCGCCCATGCTGAGGTGGTGCAGTCTAAGCCGGGCCTTCCAGGCCCAGAGCTGGTCGAGGGTGTCCTGCAAGGACATCTGAAGTCTCCCGCACGGACACTCAACAGCCTTCCACCAGCCGTGATGCAGACTCTGGGCCAACACTTCGTAGGAGCACTAGAGTAGGCAAAGGCACAGTAATAAGAGGCACTAAGGGATTGCACAAGAGTGAATAGGTAATAATGTTGCTGTAAATATGTGTTCACTGATTATTGATAAATTTATTAATTCAGTTTGAATTATTTTGTGGTGCCTCTCATTTTAGCTTTGTGCTGTGATATGGGCTGTGACAGTGATGGAATGATAGGGATTTGGTGAGCAACAGGGATCTGGGGTTTAATTTATTGAAACCGCAGTCTGATGAGGTGGTCACAAACTGTCCTTCCGGAAGGCCAATTGAGTGGCTGCCTCCTCCCTCACTACTGTTCCTCCCCCTCCTCCTCCTCCTCCTCCTCCTCCTCCTCCTCCTCATCTTCATCTTCATCTTCCTTCTCGTCCTCCTCCTCCTCCATATGAGGAGAGATTGGGTCGATTGGGCTTATATTCGCTAGAGTTTAGAAGAATGAGAGGGGATCTCATTGAAACTTATAAAATTCGAACAGGACTAGACAGACTAGATGCAGGAAGGATGTTCCCGATGGCGGGGGAGTCCAGAACCAGGGGTCACAGTCTAAGGATAAAGGGTAAGCCATTTAGGACTGAGATGAGAAGGAATTTCTTCACCCAGAGAGTGGTGAACCTGTGGAATTCTCTACCACAGAAGGCAGTTGAGGCCAATTCATTAAATATATTCAAGAAGGATTTAGATATATTTCTTCAGGCTAAAGGGATCAAGGGATATGGGGAGAAAGCAGGGATAGGGTACTGAATTTGGATAATCAGCCATGATCTCATTAAATGGCGGAACAGGCTCGAGGGGCCGAATAGCCTACTCCTGCTCCTATCTTCTATGTTTCTATGTTCCTCTTCCTCTTCCTCATCCTCATCCTGAGGCGGTCCCGCAATCCCTGTTGTCAAGGGCTGGGCCCTCATGATGGCCAAGTTGTGGTGCATGCAGCAGACAACGACCAAGTGGGACACCTCCTCAGCCGAGTACTGGAGGGCTCCTCCCGAGCAGTCAAGGCAACGGAGCCATTTCAATCTTTCTCGCTGTCTCTGCTCCCTCCACCATAGATGCTGGAGGGCGAGGTCGACTGCCAGTACAGACCCCATTAATGTAACTAAATGTAGCTCTTTGATATGTTGTGAGAATAAATGTAACTAATTCCTAGTAGCCACAACACTCCTGACACTAAACAACCTTTAAATGACTGAATTAAACTGTGGCACAATGTCAAACTGACAAGGAAGCAGTGAAACAGCACGAACAGGACAGCTGCGACTCATTACTCATGATCCCTTTAAGTAGCGCCCCTGGAGCCGGCATCCACCTGCTTGACGTCTCCTCTCCCTGTCACTGTCGGGGCGAGGCGCTAAGGCAGGGGGCGACAATGAATTGTGTAGATTGGGCGCCCAGTGAGCATTGCACGCCCTGTGACATCACGACCTGCCTGGCGCTGAGGTCCCCGGCGTTAACTCGTGGCGGCGGCGTTACGAGGGGAGGCGCATTTGGCGTCCATCGCTGGAGTCGCCGCGCCCCGGTGGTTCTGTATCAGCGCCCCATTAGCGCCCCCACCAGGCTCTAACTGGAGGCGCTAACCAACTGAATTTTTCTCCCTTGGGATTTTGCAAGTGTAGATCTAAGTGAGTTGGGAGAGAGTTTTTTCCAGGGGCGGTCACAAATGAAAGTAGGGTTGGGGCAGGGAGGTGGGATGCGGGTGGTGAGAGATACAAGCAAAGGTCAGAGATGGCTTTATCTGTAATTGACACGATGGGTGTTGCGAGGCCACGAGAGATGGCAAGGTCAAGGGGGTGGCCGTGAATATGTGTTGGAGAGTTTACAGGGAGGGAGAGATTAAGGGAGGATAGGAGCGCAGTGAACTCAGTGAAGAGAGAACAGGATGAATTGAGACGGCGGCAGGAGAGAAGGAATGTTGAGTAGGGTTGGGGTAGGGATTCGGGAGGGCAGATTACCCGAGAGAGGAGAAATGAAAGGAGGCATGATGACGGGAGAGAGCAGTCAAGGAGGGGTGGGGAGAAAAGAAAAAGGGTGAGAAAAAAGTGGAAATAGAAGTGATCTGCTCGTGTCCGGAGTGGCTGCCAAAATGTGCACAGTCTGAGTTCTGCTATCGTGATTGACTCCTACCCCACCCGCGAAGGTGTCAACAAATAAGAAGTGATTTGGAATAAAAAAGGATTAACCTCTGTGGAAGGTAAGACGTTGCCTTTGGCAGGGCTGATCCAGTGGGTTCTGGCAGAGGCTGAGAGGAGGCAACAGCCCTTGGGGTGGTTAAAGTCCAAACCCATTCTAAAATCGCCCCCAGGGCCAGTGGGAATGGCAAGGCAGATCAGCTAGTCAAGAAGTTTGAGATTGCCCTCGAAGTGTGAGGGTCAGATGAGTAACGCTCAAAGTGATCCTGGGCCCAGAGTTAAAACGGTCTCTGGCCATGTCCCAGTATCCAGGGCCTGTGGAGAGATTTTCAGATTGGTTACATTGCGCATTTCACTGGGCTCAGAAAGGCAACCAGTGCGTCGCGGTTATCATTGACTGTTATTCCAAATGAGGTGAAGTAGCAAACATTATTAATTGAAAAACTGGTTGGAGAGAAAAAGGATAAATGAGTCTGTGATATAATAAAGGAGAAAGGGAAAGATTCTGTCCCTTTTCTGCTGTTAAAGGCTGCGAGATTTCAGTCTGGTGTCTCTTTGAAAAGCCTGTGTGACTGTTTTGGTGCCGATGGCTGTGGCTCTGCCCTCTCTTCCCTTTTGTGTAAGAATGTTACAAAGGATTTCTTTCACTGTGAAAGCTAACTTTCTCTTCAATTATATTACAGTCATTTGAAACATAAGAACATAAGAAATAGGAGCAGGAGCAGGAGCAGGCCATTCGGCCCCTCGAGCCTGCTCCGCCATTAATGAGATCATGGCTGATCTGATTTTGGCCTCAACTCCACTTTCTTGCCAGCTCCCCATAACCCTTGACTCCCCTGTTGCTCAAAAATCTGTCTATCTCAGCCTTGAATATATTCAATGACTCAGCTTCCACAGCTCTCTGGGGTAAAGAATTCCAAAGATTCACGACCCTCTGAGAGAGGAAATTCCTCCTCATCTCCGTCTTAAATGGGCGACCCCTTCTTCTGAGACTATGCCCCCTCGTTCTAGATTCCCTGACGAGGGGAAACATCCTCTCTGCATCCACCCTGTCTAACCCCCTCAGAATCTTATATGTTTCAATAAGATCACCTCTCATTCTTCTAAACTCCAATGAGTATAGGCCCAACCTGCTCAACCTTTCCTCATAAGACAACCCTTCCATTCCAGGAATCAACCTAGTGAACCTTCTCTGAACTGCCTCCAATGCAAGTATATCCCTCCTTAAATAAGGAGACCAAAACTTTGCGTAGTATTCTAGGTGTGGTCTCAGCAGCACCCTATACCGTTGTAGCAAGACTTCCCTACTTTAATACTCTATCGCCCTTGAAATAAAGGCCAACATTCCATTTGCCTTCCTAATTACCTGCTGCACCTGCATGTTAACTTTTTGTGTTTCATGTACGAGGACACCCAAATCCCTCTGTACCACCGCATTCTGTAGTCTTTCTCCATTTAAATAATATTTTTCTTTTCTATTCTTCCTACCAAAGTGAATAACTTCACATTTTCCCACATTATACTCGATCTGCCAAATTCTTGCCCACTCACTTCACCTATCTATATCCCTTTGCAGACTCTTTATGTCCTCCTCACAACTTGCTTTCCCACCTATCTTTGTATCATCCGCAAATTTGGCTATAATACACTCGCTTCCTTCATCCAAGTCATTAATATAGATTGAAAATAGTTGAGGCCCCAGCACTGATCCCTGTGGTACCCCACTAGTTACAGTTTGTCATCCTGAAAAGGACCCATTTATCCCGACTCTCTGTTTTCTGTTAGTTAGCCAATCCTTTATCCAAACTAATATATTACCCCCAACACCGTGAGCTCTTATCTTATGCAGTAACCTTTTATGTGGCATCTTGTCAAATGCCGTTTAGAAATCCAAATACATTACATCTACTGGTTCCCCTTTATCCACCCTGCTCGTTACCTCCTCAAAGAACTCTAATAGATTTGTCAAACATAATTTCACTTTCATAAAACCATGTTGACTCTGTTTGGTTGTATTATGATTTTCTAAATGCCCTTCCTATACTTCCTTACTAATGGATTTGAGCATTTTGCCAATGACAGATGTTAGGCTAACTGGCCTATAGTTTCCTGCTTTCTGTCTCCCTCCTTTTTGGAATAAGGGTGTTACATTTGCGGTTTTCCAATCTGCAGGACTTTTCCAGAATCAAGGGAATTTGGGAAGATTACAACCAATGCATCCAATATCTCTGTAACCACTTCTTTTAAGACCCTAGGATGCAGGCCATCAGGTCCAGGGGACTTGTCAGCCTTTAGACCCATAAGTTTGCCTCGGACTTTTTCTCTAGTGATAGTGGTTGTTTTAAGTTCCTCCCTCCCTTTAACCTCTTGATTTTCTACTATTACTGGGATGTTTTTAGTGACCTCTACTGTGAAGCAGATACAAAATATTTGTTCAATGCGTCTGCCGTTTCCTTGTTTTCCATTATTATTTCCCCAGTCTCGTTCTCTAAGGGACCAACGTTTACTTTAGCTACTCTCTTCCTTTTTATATACTTGTAGAAGCTCTTACTCTCAGTTTCAATATTTCTTGCTAGTTTACTCTCATAAGCTATTTTCTCCCTCTTTATCATTTTTCTAGTCATCCTTTGCTGGTTTCTAAAATGTTCCCAATCTTCTGGTCTACCACTAATCTTTGCAACATCGTATACCTTTTCTTTCAATTTGATACCATCCTTAACTTCCTTGGTTAGCCATGGTTGGTTCATCCTTCTCTTCGAGTCTTTCTTTCTCACTGAAATATATCTTTGTTGAGGGTCACGAATTATCTCTTTAAATGCCTGGCACTGCTTTTCTACTGGCTTACCTTCTAATCTATTTTCCCAGTCCACTCTCTCCTCATATCTTTGGAATTGCCTTTATTTACATTTAATACTCTAGTTTCAGACCTAAGTTCCTCACCTTCAAACTGAATGTGGAATTCTATCATGTTATGATCACTCTTCCCCAGAGGATCCTTTACTATGAGATCATTAATTAATCCTGTTTCATTACACATTACCAGGTCTAAAGTAACCTGTTCCCTGGTCGGTTCCACAATGTATTGTTCCAAGAAACTGTCCCAAATACACTCTATGAACTCATCCTCAAGGCTGCTTTTGCCAATTTGATTTGTCCAATCTATATGATGATTAAAATCACCCACGATTATTGCAGTACCTTTCTTACAAGTCCCCATTATTTCTTGATTTATACTCTGTCCTATAGTGTAGCTACTGTTAGGGGGCCTTTAGACTACTCCCACCAGTGACTTCTTTCCCTTACTATTTCTTTCCTCCAACCAAATTGATTCTGCATCTGGAATTTCCAAGACAAGATCATTTCTCACTATTGTAATGATCTCATCCTTTAATAACAGAGCTACCCCACCTCCTTTTCCTTTCTGTCTATCCTTCCAAAATGTCAAATACCCCTGAATATTCAGTTCCCAGCCTTGGTCACGTTGCAACAACAACTCTGTGATGGCTATTAGATCATGCCCATTTATTTCTATTTGTGACGTCAATTACGTCAATTCATCTATCTTGTTACGAATGCTGCGTGCATTCAGATAAAGAGCCTTTAATTTTGTCTTTTTATCATTTATCCCTACTCTGACCTTATTTGCTGGTGCACTCTTATGTTTGTACGCTCTGTCCCTTCCTGTCACACTCTGGTTATCATTACCGCTATCGCTACCCTGCACTATTGCCCTGTCCTTTCTCTGTAACTTTCTAAATTTCCCATCGCTTGTACCCTCCCCCCCACTATTTAGTTTAAAGCCCTTTCTACAGCCCTAGTTATTCGATTCTCCAGGACACTGGTCCCAGCATGGTTCAAGTGAAGCCCGTCCCAACGGAACATCTCCCTCTTTCTCCAGTACTGTTGCCAGTGCCCCATGAATCAAAACCCATTTCTCCCACACCAATCCTTGAGCCACGCATTCAATTCTGAAAGACACCTGAAGGAAGAAAAGATGATGGGCCAGAAATTCGGCTTTCCGGCTTCCTGCGGGTGCAAGCATCGCGCGCGTACTTGCCCACCGTGCCTGCAGTTGTGCTTTGGGCCCACGAGGACTTCGGGTCCTGGGCCTCCTGCAGCTGCCGGCGCGCAGTGCTTGTGTATCCCAGGGGCGCAGTTAGTTCGAAGCGTCCCCAGGTATCACGTGGGCCATGGAGAACCAATCCTAGCAGGGCATTTTCATTCATAGATTTGACAGGAAGACCTGTCAAATCTATGAATAGAGATCGGCCCCAAAACCACACTTAAACTTCAAATACATTTTTTTAAAAACATCACATTTTTAAAATAACTATGGGGGAAAAATTCAGCTGCTTGCGCCTCTCGTTAGCGCCTTAAGAGGGCGCTAATGGGGCGTAAAGCAGCTAACGCCCGGGCGCAGCGCCGCCCACGCCTCCCGTAAAATTCAGCGGGAGGTTAGCGGCGGCGCCAGCCGGTAGCACCCTGTGGCGCTGCGCCGCCAGCGATGACGTCATCGCCGTGCGCAGCACCCCGCTCGCGCTCCAGCCGCGATCTTCAGTCGCGCCCCCTGATTTACCACCAGACGCTATGTCCGACGGGTTCAGGGAGGCGTACGTGCGGCCGGGGCGGCGATATTTAAAGGGGAGGTGGCAGGCGGCCATTTTTGTTGCTGGCCGCCTGCCAGCACCTGCCCCCGTTGCTGTCCCCGGCCCCCGTGAAGCCCCCCCACCGTGAAGTGCCGGCTGCGCTCCAAGAGCCCGGCACTTCTCTTGAGTGCCGGGCTCTTTTGCCGGCACTCCCGATCCCTGGGGGCCCAGCTGGGCCCCGGTTCGCGCTGCGCAGGGTCCCTCCCCTTTAAGAAGGAGAGGAAGGCCTGCAATACCGCGGCGCGACGTGCCGCAGCGCCTGGCGCTGCGGCACGTAGCGCCAGGATATTCCCTCGCAGCACCCCAAGAGGGATGCGGGGTGCTTCCAGTGGCGCCCCGCTTCCCTCTTGGGGCGCAACCACTGAAGTTCCAGCGCGGGGCCGCTAATTTTTTCGGGGCGCTAAAAGTAGCGCCCCGGCGAGGTTAGCGTCCCAAATGGGGCGCGACTCAATTTTTAGCCCTATAAGTTAAATAAATTAACTACTTTAAACAAAAATGTAAATTTTTGAAAAAATGAATTATACTTTTTAACGGTGCTAAAAAAAACTTACCTTTCTTTAAAGTATCTAAAAAAGATAAACCTGTTGAAAAAAATTTTGAATTGTAATTAATTAACCACTAACCTTGTTAAAAACAGGCCTTGCGCCTCCTTTTTAAAAGCGCAGCTTCTTCATACTTACATTCCCGGAGAAACCTGAAAAAAAACCTGAAGTTCGCTGCATGCGCGCAGCCTCTCCCACGCACGCATTCGACTTCTGAACCCCTCCCTTCAGGGGAACGGAAGTTCCGGTTTCCCGTACATGCGCAGTGCATGCAGGAAAGCGGCACTTCAGGTGGCCTTATGGGTGAGTACACAGCGCGTACTCACCCGACAACAGCCGAATTTCTGGCCCGATGTCATTTTCTGTAAGCACGTGCTATTTGGATTATTTTATCTGTTCTGTAGTGTTTAGTTAATAAAATATTGGTTTGAATTAAATTGGAACCATTGAGGTTAATGAACCTATTAAATTGTGAAAAGCCGACTTTCATTGTGGCCACAGTGAAATTCTGGTTATTATTTTAAATTGTCTGAAGGTTTCTAATTCCGGACGGGAGACTTCCTCATTTCAAAATTGGCAGTTTTTAGTTTCATAAATGTTTAATGATTTGAATTGAAATTTTGGGACATTGGAGGTGATTCTGCCTGTTTAATCATCTTGGTTGTACAGGAAACTCATGGGGTTGGAAAACTCTTAAACAATCTGGTATCAATGTACATTCTAGTGAAAGTCAGGAAAGTGCCAGTGAGAATAGTAAATTGAGAGCTTTCCCTTGGAGATGTTTGTGTCCTTGCCTATGAACAATAAGAAAACAGCGTTTGATATTCTGACCACTACCCAAGACATCGGGACCATGCAGGGGGAGATGAGCAAAGATCTCCAGACACCCCACGATGTGTAGCACAGGGTGGGCTGGCAAACACCTAGGAGGGAAGTGAGCATGGAGGAGAGCTGAGAGAGCACAATTATCACCAGAAGAGGAACTGGTGGAACAGTCCTGTGACTGCTCCTTCGAACAGAGGAGGATCTGGTGGAACTGTCCTGTGACTGCTCCTTCGAACAGAGGAGGATCTGGTGGAGCAGTCCTGTGACTGCTCCTTCGAACAGAGGAGGATCAGGTGGAACTCTCCTGTGACTGCTCCTTCGAACAGAGGAGGATCAGGTGGAACTGTCCTGTGACTGCTCCTTCGAACAGAGGAGGATCTGGTGGAACTGTCCTGTGACTGCTCCTTCGAACAGAGGAGGATCTGGTGAAACTGACCTTTGACAAACTTCTCGAAATGAAGAGGAGCTGGTGGAACTTTCCAGTGACCGCTGGAACGGAATGGGAGCTGATGTAAATGTGGTGTGACCACTCGAACAGAAGAGAAGCTGGTGGAACTGTACTGTGACTGCTCGCTCAAACATTACAGGAATTGGCGGAACTGTCCTGTCAACGTTCACTCGATCAGAAGAGGAGTTGGTGGGAGTGTCCAATCATTGCTCGATCAGAAGACAAGCAATGGCTAGCATTTACAGAATTAATACATAATTGACAACAAATATACATTCTTTTTTTACCATTATTCCCTGCTGTGACCTTATTCTCTGCTGCACTGCTACCATTAAACTCTCTGTCCCTTCCTGTCACACACTGCTTATTTTTACCCAAATCGCTACACTGCTCTGTTGCCTTGACCTTTCCCCTTAGATTTCTAAATTTCCACTCACCTGACCCCTCCCCACCGCCTTTTTTAGTTTAAAGCCCTATCTACAGCCCTATCTACACCATGTGCAGCCTGTACATCAGAAGAGATTGTGGAATGATGGGGAATTGGGATGTGAGAAGGAGGACAAAGTATGAGGATACCAGCATCTTTTATTCTGTCAGCCTCGCCGCTGGCCAAGGGCTCAGCCATGCCCCTGCCAAGAATGGCCAGCACCGTCTCCTCCAAAGGGGGTGACTGTGAGGTGTGCCTCGTGTTTGGTAGAGATTGTTGGTAGGTGAGTGATGGGTGGGGTCATGCATTGAGCAGTGTGTGAGGCTAGTGGTGCAGTTAGTAGGAGGCTTTTGAAGTTGCATTCAATGACCTTGACCACTGGTCTGAGGTCATGAAACTTCTTTGGGCAGTGGAGCCAGATCCTGGGGGTGACACTGCTGGCAGTGATGGCCTCAGCGACCTGGTCCCACATCCTTCTTTCTGGAGGGCCTCCTGGCCCCCTGTGGGTAGAGGACCTCTCTTCCAATGTTGACCCCCTGCACAAACCTCGAGTGCAGCGTCCGAGATGCTGGGTGCCCTTTCCCAGGCCTGTTGAGCCATTTATGTTGGAGCAGAAGCACTTTTACCATATTTTAAGTGCAGAAGGCAGTTAATCTTTAACAGCTGCAGAGTGCCTAGTTTGGAGTGATTTTTAATTTTTTTACAGAAGGTAGTTCAACATTAAGGGTTTGAGACTGCCTAGTTTAGAATGAAAGTCAGCAGCTTTCCACCAGTTATGCTGCAGCCACTGGGGTAGCAATGTATAACATCACTAGGATAGACAAAGGCACACACAAGACAGTCATTAAAGGAATGCACAAGGTTGATTAGTTGATTTGTTGATGTAATATTGGATGCACATATGGATAAAGTGGGATTGGAAAGTTTGCTTCGTGGTGGCTTTTATTTCAGCATTGTGCCCAAGAGGGTGCTGTGATGGTTAATAACAGAGAGAAGGTAAGGTGTGGGAGCAATGTTGAAAGGGGAATTGGTGTTATGGTCACTGGTACCACAGGCAGATGATTTAATCCCGGATATCCCGGCCAGAAAGGGACTGTCTGGGTTGCCTCCTTCCTTCTGCTTCTTCCTCTTCTGCTTCTTCATCTTCTGCTTCCACCTCATCCACTTCCTCTCAGGCGGATTGCAAATAGAGCCCCCAGGACTGGGAGCCAGTGGTGTTCTCAGAGGCTTTCCTTTAACATCCAAAGCCTTGGATGCATCCGGGCAGCACTCCCTGCACACTTTAACAACTTTTTTAATGGATTGCACCAAGTCACTACTACAATAAAATGTAAAAAAGTCCAAAGGCTGGAATTGAAATGACCTGAAAGATGTGCTGGCAGCATCTCTGTAGTACTGCTTCACGCACGTTCTTCCATGCGTGGTTTGGAGAGCATGGAATGCAGAACAACGACGTCCAAAATCGCAGTCGTGCATCAATTGAGGCGATGCACGCCGATTGAGGGCATGATCTGGATATTTACATGTGAGTGGCGGGCGGAGGCAATGCCAGCGTTAACGACCTCTCCAAAATGGCGGCCGCGTTACTGGCCAGCGCTACGCTCCCAAATTTCACGGCCATGGTCTTAGTTCCTGGGGCTAATGATGACACAGGCCTGGAAATCCCCAGGGGGAATCTCCAGCTTTTGTGCTGTAACTTCGGAGGGAGACCAGCGGAAACACCTGAGAAATGGGGTAATTGGCCACGTTCAGCCCGGTGGAACATAGCTCGAACTGTCAATGATGATACAGCGGGAGAACTGCTGCGCAATTTCAGCCTCACAATATTTTTCACCACTCGGTCTTTCAAAGAAAGCCCGTGAGCAATAACAGGATAATCATGTGACAGGGGTTTTACAGTCTTTATTATAATATGTAAACATATGTATCAATCACGATTGTCGCAAAGGTTTCAGTATAAGAATTGTACTTGAGACCATTTAGCCGGACAATACGGATGTAACTCACGCAAAAATTGTGGTCAGATATTGTTCAATTCAGACTGAGTTGCAATGCTAGAAAGGAAGCTCTGGTTCAAGGTGAGCTGCTTTAATCATTTAACTAATTTAACAATTGCACTGAATGGATATTTCACTGCATTCTTCAACTGCTCTCTGAATTTAGTCAGGGTCATTGCATAAATACAGGTGTTGGTGCACGTGCTCAAAAGCTGCAGCATGTAGCCAGATTGTTCAGTGATATATGCAGGATCATGGGCACCTGTGTATTCATAAATGTTAGTAATTCGCCAATACAAGAAATATAGAACATTTGTCAACCATAACAGTATAAAACTGCCAGATATAGTGAAGAGTAAAATGATGGATTTCCTTCGGTTCTCCATCTCTGGGTCATTCTGATTCTCACTATTGCGGTGGTCCAGTAGTCTCCTGCGGACTCTGCTGGCCACTAAAATGTGTCTGACAGTCAGAGCATTGAGCAGTAAAATCAGAACAAATGGAAGGAAAGGGGTTAAAATAATACTTGGGCAGTGAAATGCGACCCAGGCAGCTTCGGTGTGAAACCTCAGTGATATGGTGTACCCCCAGGGTACATTGTCAATGATATACTCAGGTTCATATATAAAGTACCAAGGAATGTCCTTTAAGGAGAACAGCACACTCACTGTCGCTATGACCACAGTCGCAGTTTTCTCTGTGCAATATTTTGTTTTCAGCTTTTGGCAACAAATTGCAACAAATCGACCAAAGGTGAAAGTGACGGTGAACAAGACAGAAATGTCTGTGGCTGCAGAAAGCAGAACAAGTGAGAGACAACCTGCAGGAGTGGTGTCCAGGTATGTACCTGGGAAATGAAAAGGAATAACTGTAAACAGTATCACGTCAGTGAAAACGACCAGCAGATCTGCCACTGCCATGGCCACCAGGTAATGGGTGATACAGTTAGAGAGACCGCACTTTCCTCGGGACAGGATCAGAATGGCCACTGAGTTCACTGGAATAAATAGAAAAAACAAGGGGATTACAGATAGACATCCCAGACAGCAAGTGAATTACAAATAGACATCCCAGACAGCAAGGGAATTACAGATAGACATCCCAGACAGCAAGTGAATTACAAATAGACATCCCAGACAGCAAGGGAATTACAGATAGACATCCCAGACAGCAAGGGAATTACAGATAGACATCCCAGACAGCAAGGGAATTACAGATAGACATCCCAGACAGCAAGGGAATTACAGATAGACAACTCAGACAGCAAGGGAATTACAGATAGACATCCCAGACAGCAAGGGAATTACAGATAGACATCCCAGACAGCAAGGGAATTACAGATAGACATCCCAGACAGCAAGGGAATTACAGATAGACATCCCAGACAGCAAGGGAATTACAGATAGACATCCCAGACAGCAAGGGAATTACAGATAGACATCCCAGACAGCAAGGGAATTACAGATAGACATCCCAGAGAGCAAGGGAATTACAGATAGACATCCCAGAGAGCAAGGGAATTACAGAAAGACAGCACAGAGAGCAAGGGAATTACAGGTAGACATCCCAGACAGCAAGGGAATGACATAGGACCAGAGGAACTTTAGAGGAGGAGTAGGCCATTCAGCCCTTCGAGTTTGTTCTGCCATTCAATTACATCATTGATGATCTGTATCTTAACTTCATTGACCTGCCTTGGTTCTGTAACCTTCAATAGCCTTGCCTGACAAAAAGCTATCAATCTCAGTTTTGACATTTTGAATGGACCGAGCTTCAAGAGCTTTTTGGGGAGAGAGTTCCAGATTTCCACTACTCTTTGTGTGAAGAAGTGCTTCATGACATCACCCCGGCAATGCCTCGCTCTAATTTCAAGGTTCTGCCCACTTGGTTTAAGAACATAAGAACATAAGAAGTAAGAGCAGGAGTAGGCCATACGGCCCCTCAAGCCTGCTCCACCATTCAATAAGATCATGGCTGATCATCAACCTCAAATCCACTTTCCTGCCCGATCTCCATATCCCTTGATTCCCCTAGAGTCCAAAAATCTATCTATCTCAGCCTTGAATATAATCAAAGACTCAGCATTCAGAGCCCTCTGGGGCAGAGAATTCCAAAGATTCACAACCTTCTGAGTGAAGAAATTCTTCCTCATATCAGTCTTAAATGGTCAATCCCTTATCCTGAGACTATGCCCCCGAGTTCTAGACTCTCCAGCCAGGGGAAACAACCTCTGAGCATCTACCCTGTCAATCCCCTTCAGAATCTTGTATGTTTCAATGAGATCACTGCTCATTCTTCTAAACTCCAGAGAGTATAGGCCCATTCTACACAATCTCTCATCATAGGACAACCCTCTCATCCCAGGAATCAATCCAGTGAACCTTTGTTGCACCCCCTCCAAGGCAAGTTTATCCTTCCTTAGATAAGGAGACCAAAACTGTGCCCAGTACTCCAGTCGTGGTGTCACCAAGGCCCTGTACAATTGTAGCAAGACTTCCTTACTCTTATATTCCAACCCACTTGCACACACGGACCCTGCACACACGGACCCCACACTCAGGGAACCCACACACACGGACCCCACACACACAGACCCCACACACACAGGGAACCCACACACAGGGAACCCATACAGACGGTCCCTTCATTCAGAGTTAAAGAATTTTAATCACTTCCAGAAGGAAAAAACACCTCCAAAGAATGAACTAAAGACTTTCTTCACAAAGCTAACTATAATTCGACATTCTGTAGTCTGGCAAGACTGGATCAAATTACACATTGCAGGATTGTCTACAGCAGCAGGATCAAATTACACATTCCAGATAAACTGTTGGGTGTGTCTTGTCCTCCAAGGGGACCAATCAGAAATCTGGTGTTGCAAATATACGCAGCCGAAAATGTTACAGGGAAAGCGGGCGGGCGGGGGAGGGGAGGAAAGAACAATGGGGAAGGTCTGTGATTGGGTGAAAGGCTGAAGTGATTAAATGAGAAAAGGGATGATGGTGCAAGGCAAAACCTGGTAGTAATGGGACAAGTAAAGAAACAAAAGATGGGTCGGGAGGAGGTGTAAATGGCAACAGCAGAACCATTACCAGCACCTGCTGTCCGATAAAATGGGAGCAGTGGTAATGATCTGAAATTGTTCAACTCGATGTTGAGTCCGGAAGGTTGTAAAGTCCCTAATCGAAATATACTGTTCCTTGAGCATCCGTTGAGCTTCATTGGAACAGTGTAGGAGGCCGAGGATAGAGAGGTCAGAGTGGGAGTTGGGTGGAGAAATAAAATGGCAAGCGACCAGAAGCAAACTGAACAGAGATGATCAGCTGAGCGATCACCCAATCTGCGTTTGGTCTCCCCAATGTAGAGGAGACCACATTGTGAGCAGTGAATACAGTATACTAAATTGTATAAAGAAGTGTAAGTAAATCTCTGTTTCACCTGGAAGGAGTGTTTGGGGCCTTGGACGGTGAGAAGGGAGGGGTGAAAGGGCAGGTGCTGCATCTTCTGTGTTGTATGTGAAGGTCTCATGGGAAGGGGAGCGTGTGTTCGGGGGTGATTGAAGAGTGCACCAGGGTGTCGCGGAGGGAATGGTCCCTTCGGAATTCTGAAAGGGGAGATCTGGGGAAGTTGCGTTTGGTGGTGGTGGAAATGGTGGACGATGATCCATTGAATGTGGAGGTTGGTGGGGTGAAGGTGAGGACATGGTGAAACCTATCATGGTTCTCCAAGGGAGGGGAAGGAGTAGAGGGCAGATGTTCGGGAAATGGGATGAACATAGTCGGGGGCCCTGTCAGCCATGGTGGAGGGGAATTCTTGGTTGAGGAAGAAGGAAGACATATCGGAAGCACTGGTGTGGGACGTGGCATCATCAGAACAGATTCGATAGAGACGGAGAAATTAGGAGAATGGAATATAGTCCTTAGAGGAAGCAGAGTGGGAGGAAGTCTAATCAAGATAGATATTCTGCTTTTCTATTTTTCTCCACGTTATATTCCATCTGCCATGTTCTTGCCCAGTCAATTGACCTTTCTGTGTCAGGCTAACTGGTCTATTGTTCCATGTTTTCTATCTCTCTCCTACGGTGAATAGCGGGGTTATGTGAGGGTGCAGACCTGAGTAGGACTGGAACAAAGAATATTCCACGTATCCCACGAAAAGGCAGTCATAGCTAGGACCAATATGGTTTCCCATAGTGACACCTGTTATATAGAGGAAGTGAGAGGGGCCAAAGGAGAAGTTGTTCAATATAAGAATAAGTTCAGCCAGGTGCATGAAGGTGGTAGTGGATGGGGACTGGTTGGGCTTCTGCTCAAGGAAGTAACGGAGGGCACGCAGGCCATTCTGGTGGGGCTGGAGGTGAAGAGGGACTGGATGCCCATGGTGAAAAGGAGATGGTTATGGCAAGCAAACAGTCAACTGATAAATTGACGGAGGGTGTCGGAAGAGTCGTGGATCGGAAGAGACGGGACAAGGGGAGAAAAAATAGAGTTGAGATAGGCAGAATTAAGTTCCGTGGGGCAAGAACAGGCTGAAATGATGTGTCTACCAGAGCTGAGCTGTTTGTGGATCTTGGGAAGAAGGTAGAAGCGGGATGTACAGGGTTGGGGGACTATGAGGTTGGAGGCCGTGGGGGAAGACCTCCAGAGGAGATGAGGTCACTGACAGCTTGGGAAACAAAATAGATGCAGTGACCTGATGCAGAATTGTGTGGAGAGTAAATAGGATGGTAAAGAAGCTCTGTAAACGGAGTCAGTGCTCCTGTTGCAGATTCACGTGGAGAGGGAGAGGGATGGTAAATAAGAGGAGACTGAGTTGCAATGCTAGAAAGGAAGCTCTGGGTCAAGGTGAGCTGCTTTAATCATTTAACTAATTTAACAATTGCACTGAATGGATATTTCACTGCATTCTTCAACTGCTCTCTGAATTTAGTCTGGGTCATTGCATAAATACAGGTGTTGGTGCAGGTGCTCAAAAGCTGCAGCATGTAGCCAGATTGTTCAGTGATATATGCAGGATCATGGGCACCTGTGTATTCATGGATGTTAGTAATTCGCCAATACAAGAAATATAGAACATTTGTCAACCATAACAGTATAAAACTGCCAGATATAGTGAAGAGTAAAATGATGGATTTCCTTCGGTTCTCCATCTCTGGGTCATTGTGATTCTCACTGTTGCGGTGGTCCAGTAGTCTCCTGCGGACTCTGCTGGCCACTAGAATGTGTCTGACAGTCAGAGCATTGAGCAGTAAAATCAGAACGAATGGAAGGAAAGGGGTTAAAATAATACTGAGGCAGTCAAATGCGACCCAGGCAGCTTCGGTGTAATAGCTCAGTGATATGGTGTACCCCCAGGGTATATTATCAATGATATACTCAGGCTCATATACAAAGTACCAAGGAATGTCCTTTAAGGAGAACAGCACACTCACTGTCGCTATAACCACAGTCGCAGTTTTCTCTGAGCAATATTTTGTTTTCAGCTTCTGGCAACAAATTGCAACAAATCGATCAAAGGTGAAAGCGACGGTGAACCAGACAGAAATGTCTGTGGCTGCAGAAACCAGAACAAGTGAGAGACAACCAGCAGGAGTGGTGTCCAGGTAAGTACCTGGGAAATAAAAAGGAATAACTGTAAACAGTATCACGTCAGTGAAAACGACCAGCAGATCTGCCACTGCCATGGCCACCAGGTAGTGGGTGATACATTTAGAGAGACCGCACTTTCCTCGGGACAGGATCAGAATGGCCACTGAGTTCACTGGAATAAATAGAAAAAACAAGGGGATTACAGATTAACATCACATAAAGTAAGACAATTACAGGTTAACATCCCAGTGAGCAAGGTCACTGGCGGAGTGACAGTGGTGGGAGGACGAATGCTGTCATCCTGAGAGAGGACAGCAGGTTCGTGCTCCACAGAGCCACTGCCACTCCCCTGGGCGGCGCCTCAGTAATCCAAGTAATCTGTTGGAGGACTGATTGCTGGGCTGATGTGACACCCTGCAAGCCCCTTTCCACTCTGGTAAACCCAGCTACAATGGCAGCCGTCTGAGCTGGCGTGGCCGCAAGCTGAGCCTGCATGAGAGCAGTCTGAGTCTGCATGAGAGCAGTCTGAGCCTGCATGAGAGCAGTCTGTGACTGCATGAGAGCAGTCTGAGCCTGCATGAGAGCAGTCTGAGCCTGCATGAGTGCAGTCTGAGCCTGCATGAGAGCAGTCTGAGCCTGCATGAGTGCAGTCTGAGTCTGCATGAGAGCAGTCTGAGCCTGCATGAGAGCAGTCTGAGCCTGCATGACTTCAGTCTGAGCTTCCACTGCAGCACCCAGATGTTGGGTGGCTTCTGCTTGTGTTGCAATGGAAGCTGAGACATCGGCCATCGGGCGCTGCATCATAGTTGTGTCCACAAGTGCGCTAATGGAGTTGCCCATCACTTCCAAGGGGAGTGCGGATGGATCAGCGGAGGATGTTGAGAGGCAGGATCATGGTGGGGGTGTTCAGGCCCGATGGTCTGAAATTTGCCTTGTGATGTGACCTCCCACAATGCTCCCAGAACCTGGGATCTCTTCCTAAATTTTCCCAGATCCCAGAACCCCTCTCCCATGGATCATAGATCGCAGGAACTGTCGCGGTGTTTCCCGTTTCAGAGGACAATCCCCACACCCTTCCCACTGCTCCCTCAAAGTACTGCTGGACCCTGAGACCCTGTCCCATTGCTGCATCTCCCCAGACATCATTGCCAGTGTTGCCAGGACTGCCCCAAAGCTGCTCAATGAGTGCCTTCGATAACACTACTTTTTGTAACAATCTTGTTCTTCTAAAGTGAATGGCTCTATGTGAACAATACCACAAGAGATCTGCCAGTGACCTTCTTAATAGTAACCATAACTGTAAATAATGTCAGAATATGACTGGTAATAAATACAGCAATCTATGGTTCCAGAAAATATGTAAATAGTTAGAATCATTCACACAGCAGGAGATGAGGAAGGTCATACCATTCCTCACTGGAGGTCTGATCCCTGGAGCTGAACAAATATGTACAGTAATAAACATTGGGGTCAATATTAACCCCACCCCCATGACAGAATGCGACCCCAACCCACCGTGGACGCGCCCAGTGTCATTTTTACATTGTGTGCCGTGTCTGTGACACACTCTCCCACAATGCCGTTGGCAGCTTGATTTAAATTTTACATTGGCTGGCCGTGTTTCCCAGGGCTTGGGAAACCCGGCAGCTCAATGGAGACGGGAGCCGCCGGATCAAGCAGTTAAGTGCTTTTTGTAGCACGGCTTGTGAGCCTGGAGGAGCAAGTGTGCTTCCCCTGCTCCTCAGGAAAAAAGATTCTGCCGATCGTGGCCGCTCCTGGCTGCTGCGTTCAGCCGACGCCCCCAACCTGAAAACCCGTGATCCCCCGCCTCTGCCCCGCGATCCTACCCTCCCCCATGGACCCTCCACCCCACCTCTGCCCCGTGATCCTTCCCTCCCCCATGGACCCTCCACCCCACCTCTGCCCCGCGATCCTTCCCTTCCCCATGGACCCTCCACCCCACCTCTGCCCCACGATCCTACCCTCCCCCATGGACCCTCCACCCCGCCTCTGCCCCGTGATCCTTCCCTCCTCCATGGACCCTCCACCCCGCCTCTGCCCCGTGATCCTACCCTCCCCCATGGACCCTCCACCCCACCTCTGCCCCGTGATCCTACCCTCCCCCATGGACCCTCCACCCCGCCTCTGCCCCGTGATCCTTCCCTTCCCCATGGACCCTCCACCCCACCTCTGCCCCGTGATCCTACCCTCCCCCATGGACCCTCCACCCCACCTCTGCCCCGCGATCCTACCCGCCCTCCCAATTGGCAGTCTGACTCCCTCCTTCTGCCCTGTGATCTTCCCCTCCATCCCGATATCCGGTCTTTCCCCCATTGGCGGTCTGACCCCCTCCTTCTGCCCTGTGATCTTTCCCTCCCACCCAATTGCTATTCTGTCCCCCCCTTCCCCGCTCCTGCCACACAATCTTTCCTGAATTTCCCGGCTGTGGCCTTCTACTGCTGCCTTTCCCACCTTGCAGTTGGCAAGAGATATGTCATGTTTCGAATCTCCATCATTTTCTGGGTGATTTACGCCGCTCCACTGTTTGATTCACACAAACGACATCTCGCCCTCAACCTCCCCGTTATTTTTGAGAACTTGCTGGATTTGTGCATTAATTGCCCATTAAACTCACTGCAGAAAGTCAGGGCTCATACGTTACAGCGTAACTACCCTTTCAACGATGTGATAATTGTTCATAAAATGTCAATCAACTTCCCCGGCCCAGACTGAGAACTATTTAAACTGTTGAGTCTCATTCCTGCTTCTCGTACATTCTTCTTAAGATATAAAAACATTCAAATTTCACATTTTTTAATATTTGTCTTATTATTCATCTTTTTTCTCTCTCTGTTCATCCAATCTTTCATTTCCTCTCTTTCTTTCTCTTTCTGTACATCATTTGACTCTAAGTCACCATCCTTCTCCATCATTCCTCTGTTTTTTCAGAATCCATAAATCTCATTGTTTAAGGAGATTCACTGTTGGTCCCGTCCTTCACTGAGGTCCCAGATACCCCGTTATCAGCTCGTACTTCCAGCAATTTACAGTGAAAATTATATTCGAGCTGAAGGGTGTGAGAAAAAATCTAACTCTCGGCACACTCCGTGAGATGTGCCGCTCCAGATAGATTTGGCTCAATAGTATTTTTTATTGTGTCACACTCTGTAGATGCATCTCCCTGTTCATCCAGAATTAACAGTGATACTGAGCAAAGGGAGCAGAAGACCCAACAGACCATGTAACATGGGAACAAGTCACTAGCTCAGTCACAAGAGGACATTATCAAACATTTCAAGTTGCTATTGTGACATATGTCAAAAGTCCTTTGCTTACATTAAACGGTTATGTGACTTACCAGGAACTCCAACAACTGCAAGAACAGGGAAGTAAATGTCTTCGATCTGATGGAGTATTGTTGGTTCAAGCATTCTCTGTGAGACGAGATGGTTTCTAAATAAGAACTTAAGAACATAAGAACATAAGAAATAGGAGCAGGAGTCGGCCGTTTGGTCCATCAAATCTGTTCCAACATTCAATAAGATCATGATGAAGGGTCATCGACCTGAAACATTAACTCTGTTTCTCTCTCTACAGATGCTGCCTGACCTGCTGAGGATTTCCAGCATTGTCTGTTTTTATATCAGATTTCCAGCATCTGCAGTATTTTGCTTTTGTTTCAATAAGATCATGGCTGATCTTTTACCTCAGCACCTTCCAGCACTATTCCCATATTGATTGATTCCCTTAGTATCCAGAAATCTATCGACCTCTCCTTGAATATACTCAATGACTGAGCATCCACAGCCCTCAGGGGTAGAGAATTCCAAAGATTCACAACCCTTTGAGTGAAGAAATTTTTCCTCATCTCAGTCCTGAATGGCCGACCCCTTATTCTGGGACTATGAGCCCTGGTTCTAGACTCCCCAGCCAGAGGAAACATCCTCCCTGCATCTACCCTGTCAAGCCCTTAAGAATTTTATATATTTCAATGAGATCACCTCTCATACTTCTAAATTCCAGGGAATAAAGGCCTAGTCTGCTCAATCTCTCATAGGACAATCCCCTTATCTCCGGAATTAATCTAGTGAAACTTCATTGCACTCCCTCTAAGGCAAGTATATCCTTCCTCAGGTAAGGAGACCAAAACTGTACCCAATACTCCAGGTGTGGTGTCACCAAGGCGCGAGATAATTACAGTAAGACTTATTTACTCTTATGGTTCAATCCTTTTGTATAAAGGCTAACATACCATTTGCTTTCCTAATTGCTTGCTTTACCTTTGATTTAACTTTCCGTGATTCGTGTACAAGGACACCCAGGTCCCTCTGAATGACAACATTTCCCAGTCTTTCAGATTTAAAAAAATAATCTGCTTTTCTATTTTTCCTACCAAAGTGGATAACTTCACACATCACCACATAATATTCCATCTGTCACTTGCCCACTCACTTAACCTGTCGATATCCCTTTGCGGCCTATTTGCCTCCCACTCACAGCTTCCTTTTTCACCTAGCTTTGTATCGTCAGCAAACTTGAATACATTGCACTCAGTCCCCTCATCTAAGTCATTGATATAGGTTGTAAATAGCTGAGGCCCAAGCACTGGTCCTTGCGACACCCACTAGTGACAGCCTGCCAACACAAAAATTACACCTTTATTCCTACTGTCTGTTTTCTGTTCGTTAACCAATCCTAAATCCAAGCTAATATATTACCCCCAATCCCATGAGCCCTAATTTGTGTAATAACCTCTTGTGTGGCACCTTATCAAAAGCTTTTAGGAAATCCAAATCCACCACCTCCACTGGTTGCCCTCTTATCGACCCTGCTAGTTGCAACCTCAAAATAACAGATTTGTGAAAAACAATTTGCCTTTCATAAGTCAGTGTCGTCTCTGCCCAATCATATTATGATTTTCTAAGTGCCCTGTTACCACGTCCCTAATAATAGATTCTCATATTTTCCCTACTACTGATGTCAGGTTAACTGGCCTATAGTTCCCTGTTTCCTCTCTCCCTCCTTCCTTGAATAGCGGGGTTACCTTTGCTACCTTCCAATCCACGGGGACCATTCTAAAATCTAGGGAATTCTGGAAGATCAAAACCAATGCATCCACAATCTCTGTAGCCCCCTCTTTTAAAACCCTAGGATTTCAGGTCCAGGGGATTCGTCACTTTTAGTCCCAATAACTCCTCCAGTACTATTTCTTTGCTAATACTAATTTCTTGAAGTTCCTCATTCTCTCTAGACCCTTGGTTCCCCACTATTTCCAGAATGTTTTCTGTGTCTTCTACCGTGAAGACAGGTACAAAGTATTTGCTTACTGTCTCTTCCATTTCCTTATTCCCCATTATAATTTCTCCTGTCTCTGTCTGTAACGGAAACACGTTTACTTTCACTAATGTATTCCTTTCTACGTACCTATAGAAGCTTCTACAATCTGTTTTTGTGTCTCTTGCTAGTTCTCTCTTGGTGCCGGAGGCAACAGCTCTGCCTGATTACACGATACATCGAGAGGAGCCTTGTATTTATACAGGAGGGAAATCTCCAGTGAGATCATTCAGTTACATCATTATTAATATTAATTACAGTTCATTGAACAAACAAGGGGAGACAATCATGTGAAAACTCATCTGCTTATCATGGAATAAAATATAATTTACTGTTGCTTACGCTGTCTCAAAGCAAGATATTCCATATAAAATATAGTTGAATGTGACCCTGTTAGAGGAGTATCATTGATCCATCAAACATAGGTAGTTTCATCTATGATATTGAAGTTTCTATGGGCCATGTCCTTTCAAGTCAATATTAAATGTCAGTAATTTTTAGACAGTTTTTAGTGTATTTACCTCGTGTACTTGACACAGAAAGAGTTAAAAAAAAACTCCTTATTTTCTGTGCTTTGCAAATCGAGGAGCTTCGGTATTAAAGATATAAACGTCTTGTAAGCTCATTGTGTATTGAGCTCAGTAATGATAAAGGCCTATACATTGTAGATGGTGATACCTGTGGACACCTGTGTGTTGGAATAACAGCTTGTATTTATACACCACCTACAACAGAACACTGTCCCAAGGTGTCTCACACAGACATAAAGAAGATGGCCAAAGAGATGGGCTTTAAAGAGGGACCATGCCTTTGTCTCTTCCAGACTCAGTTATTCCAATGCTCCCCCAGCCGACCTCCCGTCCTCCACATTCTACAAACATCAGCTCATCCAAAACTCTGCAGCCCGTCTCCTGACCCGCACCAAGTCCCAGGCACCTATCACCCCTGTCCCTGTTAACCTACATTGGCCTCTGGTCCTCCGAGAGCTCAAATTGAAAATGATCATCCACCATGTTTAAATCCCTTTACAGATTCACCAGTCCCTATCTCTGTAATCTCATACAACCCTCCCAGCCCACCCCAGAATTGTCCTTTTCTCTGACTCTGGTCTTTTGTGCACCCCTCTCCCTTTGAACCACCATTGGTGGCCGAGCCTTCAGTCACCATTCCCCACACTCTGGAATTCCTTCCCTTAACCCCTCCGCCTCTCTACCTCCCTCTCCTCTTTTACACCTTCCTGAAAATCCCCCTCTTTGACCAAGATGTTAATCACTCCTCTGAATTTCTCCTTCTTTAACTCAGGTTCAGTTTTTTCCTGATTACTCCTCTGTAAAGCAACTTGGGATGTTTTTCTATGTTAACGGTGCTATATAAATGCAGTTGTTGTGGTGATTGTTGTTATATGAGGTGTCTGCCTTGGCTCAGTTGTAACACTCTTATCTCTCAGTCAGAAGGTTGTGGCTTCAAACCCCACTTTAGAACTTGAGCATAAAATCAAGGCTTGTACTGCTGTGCAGTACTGAGGGAGTGCTGCAGTGCCGGAGGTGTCGTCTTTCAGATGAGATGAGAAACCGAGCCCCCGTCTGCCCTCTCAGGTGTGTGTAAAAGAACCCACGGCATTTGTTCAAGAGGAGCAGGGAGTTAAAGGAAAGCACTTGCATTTATACGGCATATTTGGGGAATCAAGAGCTCAGCCACTTGCCGCAGCATACTCAGCCTCTGACCAGATCTGGTAGCCACGGCATTTATGTGGCTGGTCCAGTTAATTTCTGGTCAATGGTGACCCCCAGGATGTTGATAGTGATGGATTCAGTGATGCTAATGCCATTGAATATCGAGATGGTTATGTTCTCTCATGTTGGAGATGGTCATTGCCTGGCACTTGTGTGGCGTAAATGTTATTTGCCACTTATAAGCTCAAGTCTAGATTTTATCTAGGTCTTCCTGCATGTGGGCTGATGATAGTTGGGCCTTGGACACTGCCCTGAGGAACTCCTACAGCGATGTCTAAGGCTGAGATGGTTGGCCTCGAACAACCACAACCATCTTCTTTTGTGCGAGGTATGACTCCAGCCAGTGGAGAGTTTTCCCCCTGATTCCCATTGACTTCAGTTTTACTCGGGCTCCTTGGTACCATACTCAGTCAAATGGTGCCTTGATGTAAAGGGCAGTCACTCTCACTTCAGCTCTGGAATTCAGCTCCTTTGTCCATGTTTGGACCAAGCTGTAATGAGGTCTGGAGCTGAGTGGTCCTGGCGGAACCCAAACTTGGCATCGGTGAGTAAGTGCCGCTTGATAGCACTGTTGACGACACCTTCCATCACTTTGCTGATGATTGAGAGTAGGCTGATGGGACGGTAATTGGCCAGATTGGTTTTGTCATGCTTTTGTGGACAAGATATACCTGGGCAGTTTTCCACATTGTCGGGTAGATGCTAGTGCTCTAACTGTACTGGAACAGCTTGGCTAGAGGCGAGCTAGTTCTGGAGCACAAGTCTTCAGCACTACAGCAGGGGTGTTGTCGGGGCCCATAGCCTTTGCTGTATCCAGTGCGCTCAGCTGTTTCTTGATATCAAGTGGCGTGAATCGAATTGGCTGTAGACTGGCATCTGTGATGGTGGGGACCTCAGGCGGAGGCCGAGATGGATCATCCACTCGGCACTTCTGGCTGAAGATGGTTGCAAACGCTTCATGCTTGTCTTTGCATTCGCGTGCTGGGCTCTACCGTCGTTGAGGATGGGGATGTTCACATGGAGCCTCCTCCTCCAGTTAGTTGTTTAATTGTTCACCAGTATTTGTGACTGGATATGGCAGGACTGCAGAGCTTTGATCTGATACGTTGGTTGTGAGATCACTTAGCTCTGTCTATAGCATGCTGCTTCCGCTAATTAGCATGCATGTAGTCCTGTGTTGGAGCTTCACCTCATTTTCAGGTACACCTGGTGCTGCTCCTGGCGAGCTCTTCTACACTCCTCATTGAACCAGGGTTGGTCCCCTGGTTTGATGGTAATGGTTGAGTGAGGGATATGCCAGGCCATGAGATTACAGAGTGTGGAAGAATACAATTCTGCTGCTGATGGCCCACAGCACCTCATGGATACCCAGTTTTGAGCTGTTCTGAATCTATTCCATTTCGCATGGTGGTAGTGCCACACAACACGACGGAAGGTGTCCTCAGTGTGAAGACAGGACTTTGTCTCCACAAGGACTGTGCGGTGGGCACTCCTACCAATACTGTCATGGACATAAAAGATCCCATGACACTATCCCATCCTCCTCCTTTACATCGGGGCCTGAATCATCAACAAAGCCTCTTAAAGGGACAGTCCACCCGAGAGCCCCGCCATATCTACACGCTGGATGGAATAGCAAATTACCTCTCCCCTCTTTCCCTGCCCGATACTTGTTTAAAAATCTGTTACATCGCTAACTTCCTCCAGTTCTGACAAAGGGTCATCGACCTGAAACGGTAACTCTGTTTCTCTCTCCACAGATGCTGCCTGACCTGCTGAGTATTTCCAGCATTTTCTGTTTTTATTTCAGATTTCCAGCATCCGCAGTTTTTTTGCTTTTGTATTCGAGGTTATGCTGGAACTGTATAAAACACTAGTTAGGCCACTGTGTACAGTTCTGTTCACCACATTACAGGAAAGATGTGATCGCGTTAGAGAGGGTACAGAGGAGATTTACGAGGATGTTGCCAGGACTGGAGAATTTTAGCTATGAGGAAAGATTAGAAAGGCTGGGGAAGTTGGGTGGTCAGCAGTTTGGTGGGAATAGGCTCGAGGGAGCAGGAAGTGGGTCTCATGGACAAGATGAGTGTGGAGAGGTCAAGAAGGGAGAGCAGAAAGAAGTCCATGAGCTCCTCGCACTTGTTGTTGGAGGTGAGTGTGGAGGAGACAGGGGAAAGGGGTTTAAGAAGACGGTTAGCAGTGGAGAATAGAAGCCAGAATGATCCTGGAGTAGTGAGCTGGTTTGTCAGACGAGAGCAGGACCCGATACTGCTTTATGTGGTCCAGCCAGATCTGGTGGTGAAAGGCTAAACCAGTTGTCCACCATATCAATTCCAGTCTGCGTCCCTTGGGCTTGAGGGAGCGAAGATGAGGGCCATACCAGGGGGATCGGCCAGGGTGAGAGAGGGCACGCTGGGCCGAATGGCCTCCTTCTGTGCTGTAAAGTTCTTTGATTCTATGATTCTATGAAGTAGCTGTGAGGACTGGCCGTTCTGGTGAGCCAGGCCCCACTCTATGGAGGGCTGCATGGCACCAATTTGTGGCAGTGGTTGTGAACCTCAGAAAGATCTGTAAAAACACCCAGGAAACTTCTGTCTGCTGGGGGAGTGAGGCCTCCACATTGAGCAGCCTCCCACCTTGCTCTGACTCTGAAAAACCACCACACCAGGCCAACCCAGCAATTGACTAATGGCCCCTTCTAATATGTAACTCCACGAACGGGCATTGCAAGATCATGCGGGGAGCAGTATCTGTTTCTCTGAGGCTGAATTTGATAAATCCACAGCATTGACTATTTTTATTATTTGTGCTGCAAGGTTGGTTTAGTGAGGCGAACTTCATTCATCGGTTCCCCCCACCCCCACCAGCTCTCGTTCTCCCCCGACTCCTGCTCCACACCCCGGCTGCACAGCACAGAGGGCCCAAGGTGGAAGACCCAGAGGAGAGGGTCCCAGGCGGAGGGCCCAGCACGAAGTCCCCAGGCGGAGGCCCCAGGTGGAGGTCCAGCGGAGAGTTTCTCAGGCGGAGGGCCCAGGGCGGAGTTCCTGCAGGGAGGACCCCAGGCGGTGGGCCCAGGTCAGTGGGCCGAGCGAGGAGCTCCCCAGGCCGACGGCCCAGGGCGGAGGGCCAGCGGGGAGGTCCCCAGGCGGAGGGCCCAGGGTGGAGGGCCCAGGGCGGAGGGCCCAGGGCGGAGGATTTGCGGGAGATGTTCCCAGGGTGGAGGGCCCATTGTGGAGTGCCCAGGGCGGTGGGCCCATGGCGGAAGTCTCGCGGTGGTGTCCCCAGGGTGGAGGGCCCAGGGCGGAGGGCCCAGGGCGGAGGTCTCACGGGGATGTCACACAGAATCACAGAATCCCCACAGTGCAGATAGAGGCCATATCGGCCCATCGAGCCTGCACCGACACATATCCCACCCTGTCCCTGTAACCCCACGTATTTAATCCCCCTAACACTAAGGGTCAATTTATCATAGCCAAATCAACCTAACCCACACATCTTTGGACTGTGGGAGGAAACCGGAGCACCCGGAGGAAACCCATGCAGACACGGGGAGAATGTGCAAACTCCACACAGACAGTCACCCGGGGCCATTTTCGAACCCGGGTCCCTGGCGCTGTGAGGCAACAGTGCTAACCACTATGCCACCGTGTTGCCCCTCCCCAGGGTGGAGGGCCCAGGGTGGAGGTCCCCAGGCGGAGGGCCCAGGGTGGAGGCCCCAGGGCGGAGGGCCGAGCGAGGAAGGCCCAGCGTGGTGCTAATGCTCGGTTGGTGATGTACTGTACGCAGTTTGTGTCGCTCTTGCGGTGAAGTTACAGCAGTGGAGCGAGACACCACATGACAGCCAGAGGGCGCACCTGAGTCACGCGATCGGACTCTTTGGGCTGGATTTTGTCAATGGGGACGTGATGGAGGCGGGACTCCCACTTTTTGGGTTGTAGTCCCGCCTCCATCGACTTGTGGCCAACCCACTGTATTTTCCCTTGATTGACCTTGTTAAGCCCGCCCAGCGGGCTTAGCAGGCCAATCCAGGGTCCCTTGGATACAGGTGACGTCAGCCATTGAAATTTCATCTGTCAAGAGCTTTTGACAGATGAAATTTCAGCGTTTGACAGCTCTGTGAAGCTGTCAAACACTGACAATATGATTTCTAACTTGAGTCCCTGTACTTAGACTCAATTAGAAATCAATCCAGCACAGAAAGCAGAGACTGCAGCTTTTGACAGCTCCGCGGCCATTCTGCTTTCTGTGCCATGAATGTGAGGGACTCCAGACACCTTAAGGAAGCTAGCCTGCAGGACAAAGTTAAGGTAAGTAAAAGTTCTTAAAACACTTTACACACACCAAACACACTTACCTCTGCACTCATGCACCCATCACTCACCTGCACACCGGACATCTCGACCCTTCCAAGCCCTCCAGACCGACGGTCTGCCTCGCTAAATCGGCGTGGTTCGGACCTGTCGGGAAGCCCACACTTCAGGGCTAAAAGTAGGGATTAGGCAAAAAACTGCCGGTTAACTACCTGTTAACAGGCAGTTTACTGGCACTAATCCCCTTCCCGCCTCGGGGAGGCGGGTCCCAGCACAGGTCGGGTACCCGCCTCCTGGGAAACTGGCATGGAGGCGGGTTGGGGGCGGGATGGGTTCAGGACCCCCGAATCTGCTATTTTCACACCACTCCCACCTCCAAACCCGCCTCCACGGGTCAGTGAAAATTGAGCCCTTTTAATCTGTGAATCGGGGCCCTGTGACATACAGAGGAGCCTGATCACCATTGTAGGGCAGTACTGGGCGCAACGTGTCCCCCGCTCCCGACCTTCCTCCTTCCAGCCCAGAGGCCGGCTAGGCTGCCCCAGAGCCTCCATAGCTCACCTGCCCTGCACTGACGAGGCCCGAAACCCACCCACAGCCAAATCCCAGGACAGTTTGGGAAGTGTGTCTATAAATGAAGTAGCACGGTGATCCAGCATGGAATTGCATGGAGTGAGGGGCAGGATCTGTCTCTAATATTAGGGTTATGTGTGTGAGTGTGTGAGTGAGTGTGTGTGAGTGTGTGTGTGTGTGTGTGTGTGTGTGTGTGTGAGTGTTTGTGAGTGTGTGTGAGTGTGTGTGTGTGAGTGTTTGTGAGTGTGTGTGTGAGTGTGTGTGTGTGAGTGTGTGTGAGTGTGTGTGTGTGAGTGTGTGTGTGTGAGTGTTTGTGAGTGTGTGTGAGTGTGAATTTGTGTGAGTGTGACTTTGAGGGTGAGGGTGCGTATGAGTGCGAGAGTGATGGTTTGTGTGAGTGTGTGTGTAAGTGTGAAGGTGAAGGTGAAGGTGAGGGTGCGGGTGTGTGAGTGTGTGAGTATGTGTACACACTCCCGGTCACACAGGAAGATAAATCGATAGTTGCAACAACAGGATATCTATTTATTTACAATTTTATAAATATACAAATTTACAATTTATGGTGAATATTTGCGCCGTTTGATGCTAAGAAGAGGAGATGGAGGAGGGTCGGGGCCTGTGTTTTTAGGCTTCATTCTGATGGCGACAGCAGCAGCTCCTGAGGCAGCGGTTCCACCAGGTGAGCCTCCACGTGGGTCTTGCTGTGTTGTGTGAGTCCAGAATGGTGATACTACGCAGGACTGAAAGTTTCACCTGCTCATAAGGAATTGATTGCAGTTGAAGCCTCAGCACGCCAATTATCTCTGAGACCTGGTCCCCAAGTTCACTGCCTCGTCTTTTAAAGGAGGTTTGTACG
This sequence comes from Squalus acanthias, assembly GCA_030390025.1. Lineage (NCBI taxonomy): Eukaryota > Metazoa > Chordata > Chondrichthyes > Squaliformes > Squalidae > Squalus > Squalus acanthias. The sequence goes on along the minus strand of CM059425.1, from coordinate 98,964,500 downwards.
AGAACAGCGGCTGCAGTGGAACAGCTGGGGTGTTGGTCGGACAGTCCTTTGAAGACCATGAAGAGTAAGTTGCCCAGCTGGTCATGGGGCAAACATTTGGAAATGACCTCTGTGTTAGAGAACATGATTGAAAGAGGACTGAAGTGTCAGGGTTAACGAGCTGATCTCTGACTCTTTTCAGTGCCTCTAACTGCTCCGTTTGCTGAGCCAGATTGGTGCCTTCACACGACAAATGAATGGCCAGGATTATATACAGTGTCCAAGGCCATCTGTCGAACAGGAAGCGATGGGTCTGCACAACGCGGCATCAGTTATCCAATCAGAGTCCCCGTGTTATTTCCTGGCACTACATTATAAACATTGAGCTTCCTCCAGTAAAGTTTTAGCAGCTCTAAGGTCATTTACATGGCTCTCTCTCGTTCATAGTCTTTTGCTGAACTGATCCAGGCCTCTGCATGATTGAAAATGGCCTCCAGTCCTTGAGGGGACAGGTCCTGAAGTAATATTTGCTTCAGCAGATTTTGCAGCGACTCTGTGGTTTGGGTATAAAATGTGGCCGTCTCCTTTGTATAATCATTTGTGTCCTCGTCATTGTTCAGGTCATAGAAAAATAGAAACATAGAAGATAGGAGCAGGAGTAGGCCATTCGGCCCCCTGAGCCTGTTCCGCCATTCAATGCGATCATGGCTGATCATCCAAATTCAGTACACTGTCCCTGCTTTCTCCCCATATCCCTTAATCCCCTTAGCCTTAAAAAATATATCTAACTCCTTCTTGAATATATTTAACGAATTGGCCTCAACTGCCTTCTGTGGTAGAGAATTCCACAGGTTCACCACTCTCTGGGTGAAGAAATTCCTCCTCATCTCTGTCCTAAATGGCTTACCCCTTATCCTTAGACTGTGACCCCTGGTTCTGGACTCCCCCGCCATCGGGAACAGCCTTCCTACATCTAGTCTGTCTAGTCCTGTTAGAATTTTATAAGTTTCAATGAGATCCCCTCTCATTCTTCTAAACTCTAGCGATTATAAGCCTAATCGAACCAATCTCTCTTCATACGTCATTCCTGCCATGCCAGGTATCAGTCTGGTGAATCTTCGCTGCACTCCCTCCATGGCAAGAACATCCTTCCTCAGATAAGGCGACCAAAACTGCACACAATACTCAAGGTGTGGTCTCACCAAGGCCCTTTACAACTGCAGCAAGACATCCTTGCTCCTGTACTCGAATCCTCTCGCTATGAAGGCCAACATACCATTTGCCTTCTTAACCGCCTGCTGCACCTGCATGCTTACCTTCAGCGACTGGTGCACAAGGACACCCAGGTCTCGTTGCACTTCCCCTTTTTCCAATCTATTGCCATTCAGATAATAATCTGCCTTCCTGTTTTTGCCACTATAGTGGATAACCTCGCATTTATCCACATTATACTGCATCTGCCATGCTTCTGCCCAATCACCCAACCTGTCCAAATCATACTGGAGTTTCTCGGCATCCTCCTCAGAGCACACACGCCCACCTAGCTTTGCGTCATCTGCAAACTTGGAGATATTACATCTAGTTCCCTCGTCTAGATCATTAATATATATTGTGAATAACTGGGGTCCTAGGACCGATCCCTGCGGAACCCCACTAGTCACTGCCTGCCAATCGGAAAAAGACCCGTTTATTCCAACTCTTTGCTTTCTGTCTGCCAACCAGTTCTCTATCCAAGTCAGTACCTTGACCCCAATCCCATGTGCCTTAACTTTACACGCTAATCTCTTATGCGGGACCTTATCGAAAGCCTTAGAAAGTCCAAATACACCACATCTGCTGGTTCGCCCTTATCTATTCTACCAATTACATCCTCAAAAAATTCCAGTAGATTAGTCAAGCACGATTTATCTTTTGTAAATTCATGTTGACTTTGTCCAATCCTGTCACTGTTTTCCAAGTGCTCTTCTATTACATCTTTTAAAATGGACTCTAGCATTTTCCCCACAACCGATGTCAGGCTTACCCATTTTTACTTTACCACCTTTTTTGAAGAATGGGGTGACATTAGCTACCCTCCAATCCATGGGAACTGTTGCAGTGTCTATAGAATTTTGGAAGATGACCAGCAATGCATCTACTATTTCTAGGGCCACTTCCTTAAGTACCCATGGATGTAGATTATCAGGCCCTGGGGATTTATCGGCCTTTAATGCCATCAATTTCCCTAACAACATTTCCCTACAAATACTGATTTCATTCAGTTCCTCCCTCTCATTAGACCCTATGTTCCCCGATATCTCTGGGAGGTTATTTGTGTTCTCCTTTGTGAAGACAGAGCCAAAGTATGCATTTAATTGTCCTGCCATTTCTTTGTTCCCCATTATAAATTCCCCTGATTCTGACTGCAAGGGACCTACGCTAGACCTCACCAATTTTTTTCTCTTCACATATTTATAAAAGCTTTTACAGCTATTGGCGGTCTTGTGCCTAGCTTTAAATACGATTGATGATGAGGAGTGGACATGTCAGCTTGCTGATGAAATGGCAAAACAACTCAACACCAACCATCATTCCCCACAAGAGAAGGGCTTTCTATATAAATCTCTTGCGTCAGTGCTCCGCCAGACCCGCACTAAGAACGTAAGGGAGGAGCTTCACCAAATGTTACTGAGTGTGCAGCACAGTGAGAGTGCGGAGCGAGAGGGAGCAGCCCTCGCCATTGGTTTCTGTGCCATGGCACATTTTGATGATACGCTCAGTAGCCTGGAGGAGTTTGCTAACTCCCACAGATTTAGGGTTAAGGCTGATGAGGAATCGGACAAAGTCAAGAGCACACTGGTTCTGTGCTATGGGAACATGGCAGTCTGTGCACCTGACGAACTGCTGTTCACAATCGAGAGCCACATTCTTCCAGCTGTTAGTCATTTAATTACAAGTGGGCAGGGGATAAAGGCTGAATCCAGGGATCTCACACTCAAGCTCAGCCTAATACAGACCGTGACTCAGATAGCCAGATCCCTATATATCAATCGCTGGAGACTTCCCACCAGCTTTATTAGAAACAGGGTGCTGCTCACATACATGCAGGATCTTATTGAGGCCGAGCCACCCGAGCTGCTGCAGAGCCCTGTTCGACAGTTAGCCGTGGACGCCTGCACGCATCTCGTGAAACTACACAGTGAATCAAACCAAGCTGACACCTGCCAATTGATTCAAACCTGCCTGACCAGTACTTTTGGCTTGGTACCTCCAGAATTTTTTGAGGATGTAACTGGTAGAATAGATAAGGAAGAACCAGTGGATGTGGTGTATTTGGACTTTCAGAAGACATTCGATAAGGTCCCGCATAAATCCTTTCTCCTCCGATTTTACGGTCAGCAAGCAGAGGGGTTCTGGGTGAATGGGACTTGGTGCGAGTTTGGACACGAGCAGCTGAGTTTTGGATGACCTCAGGTTTACATTGGGTAGAACGTGGGAGGCCAGCCATGAGTGCAATCGAATAGTCAAGTCTAGAGGGTCAAAGGCATGGATGAGGGTTTCAACAACAGATGAGCTGAGGCAGGGGTGGAGTTGGGCAATGTCACGGTGGTGGAAATAGGCTGTCTTAGTTATGGCGTAGATATGTGGCCAAAAGCTCATTTTCAGGTCAAATATGACACCAAGGTTGCGAAGAGTCTGGTTCAGCCTCAGACAGATGCTACAGAGAGGGATGGAGTCAATGGCTGGAGAACGGAGTTTGTGGTGGGGACCAAAGACAATGGCTTCAATCTGCCCAATATTTAGTTGGTGGAAATTTCTGCTCATCGAGTACTCGATGTTAGACAAGCAGTCTGACAATTTAGAGCCAGTCGAGGGTGGAGAGAAGTGCTGGTGAGGTAGAGCTGGGTGTCATCAGCATTAATGTGGAAACTGACGCTGTGGTTTCAGATGATGTCACCGAGGGGCAGCATGTAGATGAGATAGATACTTGAGGGACACCAGAGGTAATGATCAGGGACTGGGAAGAGAAGCCATTGCAGGTGATTCTCTGGCTACGATTAGATAGATAAGAATGGAACCAGGCGGGTGCAGTCCCACCCAGCTGGACGACGGTGGGGAGGCGTTGGAGGAGGATGGAGTGGTCAATCGTCTCAAAGGCTGCAGACAGGTCGAGAAGGACGAGGAGGGATCGTTTACCTTTGTCACAGATACATATGATGTCATTTGTGACTTTGAATAAGAGCCATTTCAGTACTGTGGCAGGGGTGGAAACCTGATTGGAGGGATTCAAACCGAGAAGTACCCCCGAGCCACAAATGAGAACAGCTTGTAAAAGAAGCTCACAAGGGCATAAGTCAATCACATTGTGGCGCCAGAACAACATTCTGCAAATTGACCCCCTTATATTGGTGGCCAGGCATGCTTAGAGCCTGTAAAACATACGTGGCAAATTGTGAGCCATGCTATTCGACTAGTAAGTCATCACTAAATTAAGCCACCACCATTGGCTCCTGTGAAAGCTGATGAGCCAATGGGAAAATTCTTTACTGACTTTATTGGACCACTTTCCCCATCTTTGGGATATAGACATGTTCTCGTTTGTGTGGATGGATGCACTTCCTTCTGCTGGCTGGTCCCCACAAAAACTGTTTGAGAAAACGCACTCGCCAGGGCTATTTCTGATATAATTACTGTAACTGCTGCACCCAAAATCTTACACTCCATTAAAGGTGGAGCCTTTGTATCCAAGGTCTTCAAAGCCTACTGTGAACAAAGGGGGATTGGCTTAGAGCACAGCACACCACGTCATCCACAATCAGCGGGGCTGGTGGAATGTAAAAATCGGGAAGTAATAAAGTTATTGGTCAAACTGTTGAGAATCAGGGGGAATAAGTGGACTGCCATCATTACGGAAGTACAGCTATCACTCAATAATGTGCCCACATCTGCATCAGGGACAGTGTCCCCTAAATCTCCATATTATCTGATGTATGGGGTTGAAATGCATACACCACTTACCCAGAGTTCTTTTATTGCCTCTACACACTTTGAGTCCTTGACCCGACAGCGACAGCTAGAAAAAAAAAGTAACAGAGGAGATTCATCGAATTGATCAGAAGGTAAAGGAAGCAAATAGGCAGAAAAAATTGATAAATAAAGCATGGCAACCCATAGTAGGAGAATGGGTACGGGAAAAGAAGTTCGAGCAAAAACCTGGTTTAAGACCGAAGTGGAAAAAACCTGTTCAAATACATGTTAATCAGCCGAATGGCAAGCATATTCTTAAAACTGTCTCCATAGATAATATCAAGAGATGTCCTGCAGGATACCGAAAAGGAGGAACAATACAAGGTGCAGTCGTATACTATCTTTTAAGACCCAGCTTGGAGCACGACACAGGAAATGGATGCGATCGAATTACTGACGATGGGAAGTCAGAAAGTGTCGTCGGCTCTTCTACATGTTGCTTGGCAACGCATCAGGATTTGGATTTGCGTAAAGCAACAACCGAAACAAGGAAAGATCAACTGGGGAATACGTCTGATCTGGGGTAGTCCGAAAGGGCTAGGACTTGTAATTATCCCTTCAAGAGGGAATGAGGGGAGATCAGAGAGAAACTGGAGGAAGATGTGAGTTCAGGGCTAGGGCAGTGGTGAACCTTAGAGGAAGTTTGGCCCGGTGAGCTAGGGGAAGGAAGGGAAGTCGCAGAGGCAGATGATCGGATGGTCTCAATCTTCGAGACAAATAAGCCCATGAACTCCTCGCACTTGTTGGAGGTGAGGGTGGAGGAGACAGGGGAGAGGAGTTTAAGAAGACGGTTAGCAGTAGAGAAAAGAAGCCGAGGGTTATCTTTGCATTCCAGAATGATCCTGGAATAGTGAGCAGTTTTGTCAGTGGAGAGCAGGACCCGATACTGCTTTATGTGGTCCAGCCAGATCTGGCAGTGATTGGCTAAACCAGTTGTCCGCTATATGCGTTAAAGAATGCGTCCCTTGTACTTAAGGGAGAGGCGATGAAGGCCGCACCAGGGGGAACGGCCAGGGTGAGAGAGAGTAATGGTTTTAATAGGGACTAGGGCATCAAAGCTGGTGGTGAGGTTGTTGTGGAGCAGATCGGTAGCTGCAGAACTGCCGCCCATGCTGAGGTGGTGCAGTCTAAGCCGGGCCTTCCAGGCCCAGAGCTGGTCGAGGGTGTCCTGCAAGGACATCTGAAGTCTCCCGCACGGACACTCAACAGCCTTCCACCAGCCGTGATGCAGACTCTGGGCCAACACTTCGTAGGAGCACTAGAGTAGGCAAAGGCACAGTAATAAGAGGCACTAAGGGATTGCACAAGAGTGAATAGGTAATAATGTTGCTGTAAATATGTGTTCACTGATTATTGATAAATTTATTAATTCAGTTTGAATTATTTTGTGGTGCCTCTCATTTTAGCTTTGTGCTGTGATATGGGCTGTGACAGTGATGGAATGATAGGGATGTGGTGAGCAACAGGGATCTGGGGTTTAATTTATTGAAACCGCAGTCTGATGAGGTGGTCACAAACTGTCCTTCCGGAAGGCCAATTGAGTGGCTGCCTCCTCCCTCACTACTGTTCCTCCCCCTCCTCCTCCTCCTCCTCCTCCTCCTCCTCCTCCTCCTCCTCCTCCTCATCTTCATCTTCATCTTCCTTCTCGTCCTCCTCCTCCTCCATATGAGGAGAGATTGGGTCGATTGGGCTTATATTCGCTAGAGTTTAGAAGAATGAGAGGGGATCTCATTGAAACTTATAAAATTCGAACAGGACTAGACAGACTAGATGCAGGAAGGATGTTCCCGATGGCGGGGGAGTCCAGAACCAGGGGTCACAGTCTAAGGATAAAGGGTAAGCCATTTAGGACTGAGATGAGGAGGAATTTCTTCACCCAGAGAGTGGTGAACCTGTGGAATTCTCTACCACAGAAGGCAGTTGAGGCCAATTCATTAAATATATTCAAGAAGGATTTAGATATATTTCTTCAGGCTAAAGGGATCAAGGGATATGGGGAGAAAGCAGGGACAGGGTACTGAATTTGGATAATCAGCCATGATCTCATTAAATGGCGGAACAGGCTCAAGGGGCCGAATGGCCTACTCCTGCTCCTAAATTCTATGTTTCTATGTTCCTCTTCCTCTTCCTCATCCTCATCCTGAGGCGGTCCCGCAATCCCTGTTGTCAAGGGCTGGGCCCTCATGATGGCCAAGTTGTGGTGCATGCAGCAGACAACGACCAAGTGGGCCACCTCCTCAGCCGAGTACTGGAGGGCTCCTCCCGAGCGGTCAAGGCAACGGAGCCATTTCAATCTTTCTCGCTGTCTCTGCTCCCTCCACCATAGATGCTGGAGGGCGAGGTCGACTGCCAGTACAGACCCCATTAATGTAACTAAATGTAGCTCTTTGATATGTTGTGAGAATAAATGTAACTAATTCCTAGTAGCCACAACACTCCTGACACTAAACAACCTTTAAATGACTGAATTAAACTGTGGCACAATGTCAAACTGACAAGGAAGCAGTGAAACAGCACGAACAGGACAGCTGCGACTCATTACTCATGATCCCTTTAAGTAGCGCCCCTGGAGCCGGCATCCACCTGCTTGACGTCTCCTCTCCCTGTCACTGTCGGGGCGAGGCGCTAAGGCAGGGGGGCGACAATGAATTGTGCAGATTGGGCGCCCAGTGAGCATTGCACGCCCTGTGACATCACGATCTGCCTGGCGCTGAGGTCCCCGGCGTTAACTCGTGGCGGCGGCGTTACGAGGGGAGGCGCATTTGGCGTCCATCGCTGGAGTCGCCGCGCCCCGGTGCTACTGTATCAGCGCCCCATTAGCGCCCCCACCAGGCTCTAACTGGAGGCGCTAACCAACTGAATTTTCTCCCTTGGGATTTTGCAAGTGTAGATCTAAGTGAGTTGGGAGAGAGTTTTTTCCAGGGGCGGTCACAAATGAAAGTAGGGTTGGGGCAGGGAGGTGGGATGCGGGTGGTGAGAGATACAAGCAAAGGTCAGAGATGGCTTTATCTGTAATTGACACGATGGGTGTAGCGAGGCCACGAGAGATGGCAAGGTCAAGGGGGTGGCCGTGAATATGTGTTGGAGAGTTTACAGGGAGGGAGAGATTAAGGGAGGATAGGAGCGCAGTGAAATCAGTGAAGAGAGAACATGATGAATTGAGACGGCGGCAGGAGAGAAGGAAAGTTGAGTAGGGTTGGAGTAGGGATTTGGGAGGGCAGATTACCCGAGAGAGGCGAAATGAAAGGAGGCATGATGACAGGAGAGAGCAGTCAAGGAGGGGTGGGGAGAAAAGAAAAAGGGTGAGAAAAAAGTGGAAATAGAAGTGATCTGCTCGTGTCCGCAGCGGCAGCCAAAATGTGCACAGTCTGAGTCCTGCTATCATGACTGACTCCTACCCCACCCGCGAAGGTTTCAACAAATAAGAAGTGATTTGGAATAAAAAAGGATTAACCTCTGTGGAAGGTAAGACGTTGCCTTTGGCAGGGCTGATCCAGTGGGTTCTGGCAGAGGCTGAGAGGAGGCAACAGCCCTTCGGGTGGTTAAAGTCCAAACCCATTCTAAAATCGCCCCCAGGGCCAGTGGGAATGGCAAGGCAGATCAGCTAGTCAAGAAGTTTGAGATTGCCCTAGAAGTGTGAGGGTCAGATGAGTAACGCTCAAAGTGATCCTGGGCCCAGAGTTAAAACGCTCTCTGGCCATGTCCCAGTATCCAGGGCCTGTGGAGAGATTTTCAGATTGGTTACATTGCGCATTTCACTGGGCTCAGAAAGGCAACCAGTGCGTCGCGGTTATCATTGACTGTTATTCCAAATGAGGTGAAGTAGCAAACATTATTAATTGAAAAACTGGTTGGAGAGAAAAAGGATAAATGAGTCTGTGATATAATAAAGGAGAAAGGGAAAGATTCTGTCCCTTTTCTGCTGTTAAAGGCTGCGAGATTTCAGTCTGGTGTCTCTTTGAAAAGCCTGTGTGACTGTTTTGGTGCCGCTGGCTGTGGCTCTGCCCTCTCTTCCCTTTTGTGTAAGAATGTTACAAAGGATTTCTTTCACTGTGAAAGCTAACTTTCTCTTCAATTATATTACAGTTATTTGAAACATAAGAACATAAGAACATAAGAAATAGGAGCAGGAGCAGGCCATTCGGCCCCTCGAGCCTGCTCTGCCATTAATGAGATCATGGCTGATCCGATTTTGGCCTCAACTCCACTTTCTTGCCAGCTCCCCATAACCCTTGACTCCCCTGTTGTTCAAAAATCTGTCTATCTCAGCCTTGAATATATTCAATGACTCAGCTTCCACAGCTCTCTGGGGTAAAGAATTCCAAAGATTCACGACCCTCTGAGAGAGGAAATTCCTCCTCATCTCCGTCTTAAATGGGCGACCCCTTCTTCTGAGACTATGCCCCCTCGTTCTAGATTCCCTGACGAGGGGAAACATCCTCTCTGCATCCACCCTGTCCAACCCCCTCAGAATCTTATATGTTTCAATAAGATCACCTCTCATTCTTCTAAACTCCAATGAGTATAGGCCCAACCTGCTCAACCTTTCCTCATAAGACAACCCTTCCATCCCAGGAATCAACCTAGTGAACCTTCTCTGAACTGCCTCCAATGCAAGTATATCCCTCCTTAAATAAGGAGACCAAAACTTTGCGTAGTACTCTAGGTGTGGTCTCAGCAGCACCCTATACCGTTGTAGCAAGACTTCCCTACTTTAATACTCTATCGCCCTTGAAATAAAGGCCAACATTCCATTTGCCTTCCTAATTACCTGCTGCACCTGCATGTTAACTTTTTGTGTTTCATGTACGAGGACACCCAAATCCCTCTGTACCACCGCATTCTGTAGTCTTTCTGCATTTAAATAATATTTTTCTTTTCTATTCTTCCTACCAAAGTGAATAACTTCACATTTTCCCACATTATACTCGATCTGCCAAATTCTTGCCCACTCACTTCACCTATCTATATCCCTTTGCAGACTCTTTATGTCCTCCTCACAACTTGCTTTCCCACCTATCTTTGTATCATCCACAAATTTGGCTATAATACACTCGCTTCCTTCATCCAAGTCATTAATATAGATTGAAAATAGTTGAGGCCCCAGCACTGATCCCTGTGGTACCCCACTAGTTACAGTTTGTCATCCTGAAAAGGACCCATTTATCCCGACTCTCTGTTTTCTGTTAGTTAGCCAATCCTTTATCCAAACTAATATATTACCCCCAACACCGTGAGCTCTTATCTTATGCAGTAACCTTTTATGTGGCATCTTGTCAAATGCCTTTTAGAAATACAAATACATTACATCTACTGGTTCCCCTTTATCCACCCTGCTCGTTACCTCCTCAAAGAACTCTAATAGATTTGTCAAACGTAATTTCACTTTCATAAAAACATGTTGACTCTGTTTGGTTGTATTATGATTTTCTAAATGCCCTTCCTATACTTCCTTACTAATGGATTTGAGCATTTTGCCAATGACAGATGTTAGGCTAACTGGCCTATAGTTTCCTGCTTTCTGTCTCCCTCCTTTTTGGAATAAGGGTGTTACATTTGCGGTTTTCCAATCTGCAGGACTTTTCCAGAATCAAGGGAATTTGGGAAGATTACAACCAATGCATCCAATATCTCTGTAACCACTTCTTTTAAGACCCTAGGATGCAGGCCATCAGGTCCAGGGGACTTGTCAGCCTTTAGACCCATAAGTTTGCCTCGGACTTTTTCTCTAGTGATAGTGGTTGTTTTAAGTTCCTCCCTCCCTTTAACCTCTTGATTTTCTACTATTACTGGGATGTTTTTAGTGACCTCTACTGTGAAGCAGATACAAAATATTTGTTCAATGCGTCTGCCGTTTCCTTGTTTTCCATTATTATTTCCCCAGTCTCGTTCTCTAAGGGACCAACGTTTACTTTAGCTACTCTCTTCCTTTTTATATACTTGTAGAAGCTCTTACTCTCAGTTTTTATATTTCTTGCTAGTTTACTCTCATAAGCTATTTTCTCCCTCTTTATCATTTTTCTAGTCATCCTTTGCTGGTTTCTAAAATGTTCCCAATCTTCTGGTCTACCACTAATCTTTGCAACATCGTATACCTTTTCTTTCAATTTGATACCATCCTTAACTTCCTTGGTTAGCCATGGTTGGTTCATCCTTCTCTTCGAGTCTTTCTTTCTCACTGAAATATATCTTTGTTGAGGGTCACGAATTATCTCTTTAAATGCCTGGCACTGCTTTTCTACTGGCTTACCTTCTAATCTATTTTCCCAGTCCACTCTCTCCTCATATCTTTGGAATTGCCTTTATTTACGTTTAATACTCTAGTTTCAGACCTATGTTCCTCTCCTTCAAACTGAATGTGGAATTCTATCATGTTATGATCACTCTTCCCCAGAGGATCCTTTACTATGAGATCATTAATTAATCCTGTTTCATTACACATTACCAGATCTAAAGTAACCTGTTCCCTGGTCGGTTCCACAATGTATTGTTCCAAGAAACTGTCCCAAATACACTCTATGAACTCATCCTCAAGGCTGCTTTTGCCAATTTGATTTGTCCAATCTATATGAAGATTAAAATCACCCACGATTATTGCAGTACCTTTCTTACAAGTCCCCATTATTTCTTGATTTATACTCTGTCCTATAGTGTAGCTACTGTTAGGGGGCCTTTAGACTACTCCCACCAGTGACTTCTTTCCCTTACTATTTCTTTCCTCCAACCAAATTGATTCTGCATCTGGAATTTCCAAGACAAGATCATTTCTCACTATTGTAATGATCTCATCCTTTAATAACAGAGCTACCCCACCTCCTTTTCCTTTCTGTCTATCCTTCCAAAATGTCAAATACCCCTGAATATTCAGTTCCCAGCCTTGGTCACGTTGCAACAACAACTCTGTGATGGCTATTAGATCATGCCCATTTATTTCTATTTGTGACGTCAATTACGTCAATTCATCTATCTTGTTACGAATGCTGCGTGCATTCAGATAAAGAGCCTTTAATTTTGTCTTTTTATCATTTATCCCTACTCTGACCTTATTTGCTGGTGCACTCTTATGTTTGTACGCTCTGTCCCTTCCTGTCACACTCTGGTTATCATTACCGCTATCGCTACCCTGCACTATTGCCCTGTCCTTTCTCTGTAACTTTCTAAATTTCCCATCGCTTGTACCCTCCCCCCCCCCACTATTTAGTTTAAAGCCCTTTCTACAGCCCTAGTTATTCGATTCGCCAGGACACTGGTCCCAGCATGGTTCAAGTGAAGCCCGTCCCAACGGAACATCTCCCTCTTTCTCCAGTACTGTTGCCAGTGCCCCATGAATCAAAACCCATTTCTCCCACACCAATCCTTGAGCCACGCATTCAATTCTGAAAGACACCTGAAGGAAGAAAAGATGATGGGCCAGAAATTCGGCTTTCCGGCTTCCTGCGGGTGCAAGCATCGCGCGCGTACTTGCCCACCGTGCCTGCAGTTGTGCTTTGGGCCCACGAGGACTTCGGGTCCTGGGCCTCCTGCAGCTGCCGGCGCGCAGTGCTTGTGTATCCCAGGGGCGCAGTTAGTTCGAAGCGTCCCCAGGGATCACGTGGGCCATGGAGAACCAATCCTAGCAGGGCATTTTCATTCATAGATTTGACAGGAAGACCTGTCAAATCTATGAATAGAGATCGGCCCCAAAACCACACTTAAACTTCAAATACATTTTTTAAAAAACATCACATTTTTAAAATAACTATGGGGGAAAAATTCAGCTGCTTGCGCCTCCCGTTAGCGCCTTAAGAGGGCGCTAATGGGGCATAAAGCAGCTAACGCCCGGGCGCAGCGCCGCCCACGCCTCCCATAAAATTCAGCGGGAGGTTAGCGGCGCCGCCAGCCGGTAGCACCCTGTGGCGCTGCACCATCGGCGATGACGTCATCGCCGTGCGCAGCACCCCGCTCGCGCTCCAGACGCGATCTTCAGTCGCGCCCCCTGATTTACCACCAGACGCTATGTCCGACAGGTTCAGGGAGGCGTACGTGCGGCCGGGGCGGCGATATTTAAAGGGGAGGTGGCAGGCGGCCATTTTTGTTGCTGGCCGCCTGCCAGCACCTGCCCCCGTTGCTGTCCCCAGCCCCCGTGAAGCCCCCCCACCGTGAAGTGCCGGCTGCGCTCCAAGAGCCCGGCACTTCTCTTGAGTGCCGGGCTCTTTTGCCGGCACTCCCGATCCCTGGGGGCCCAGCTGGGCCCCGGTTCGCGCTGCGCAGGGTCCCTCCCCTTTAAGAAGGGGAGGAAGGCCTGCAATACCGCGGCACGTAGCGCCAGGATATTCCCTCGCAGCACCCCAAGAGGGATGCGGGGTGCTTCCAGTGGTGCCCCGCTTCCCTCTTGGAGCGCAACCACTGAAGTTCCGGCGCGGGGCCGCTAATTTTTTCGGGGCGCTAAAAGTAGCCCCCCGGCGAGGTTAGCGCCCCAAATGGGGCGCGACTCAGTTTTTAGCCCTATAAGTTAAATAAATTAACTACTTTAAACAAAAATGTAAATTTTTGAAAAAATGAATTATACTTTTTAACGGTGCTAAAAAAAACTTACCTTTCTTTAAAGTATCTAAAAAAGATAAACCTGTTGAAAAAAAATTTGAATTGTAATTAATTAACCACTAACCTTGTTAAAAACAGGCCTTGCGCCTCCTTTTTAAAAGCGCAGCTTCTTCATACTTACATTCCCGGAGAAACCTGAAAAAAAACCTGAAGTTCGCTGCATGCGCGCAGCCTCTCCCACGCACGCATTCGACTTCTGAACCCCTCCCTTCAGGGGAACGGAAGTTCCGGTTTCCCGTACATGCGCAGTGCATGCAGGAAAGCGGCACTTCAGGTGGCCTTATGGGTGAGTACACAGCGCGTACTCACCCGACAACAGCCGAATTTCTGGCCCGATGTCATTTTCTGTAAGCACGTGCTATTTGGATTATTTTATCTGTTCTGTAGTGTTTAGTTAATAAAATATTGGTTTGAATTAAATTGGAACCATTGAGGTTAATGAACCTATTAAATTGTGAAAAGCCGACTTTCATTGTGGCCACAGTGAAATTCTGGTTATTATTTTAAATTGTCTGAAGGTTTCTAATTCCGGACGGGAGACTTCCTCATTTCAAAATTGGCAGTTTTTAGTTTCATAAATGTTTAATGATTTGAATTGAAATTTTGGGACATTGGAGGTGATTCTGCCTGTTTAATCATCTTGGTTGTACAGGAAACTCATGGGGTTGGAAAACTCTTAAACAATCTGGTATCAATGTACATTCTAGTGAAAGTCAGGAAAGTGCCAGTGAGAATAGTAAATTGAGAGCTTTCCCTTGGAGATGTTTGTGTCCTTGCCTATGAACAATAAGAAAACTGCGTTTGATATTCTGACCACTACCCAAGACATCGGGACCATGCAGGGGGAGATGAGCAAAGATCTCCAGACACCCCACGATGTGTAGCACAGAGTGGGCTGGCAAACACCTAGGAGGGAAGTGAGCATGGAGGAGAGCTGAGAGAGCACAATTATCACCAGAAGAGGAGCTGGTGGAACAGTCCTGTGACTGCTCCTTCGAACAGAGGAGGATCTGGTGGAACTGTCCTGTGACTGCTCCTTCGAACAGAGGAGGATCTGGTGGAGCAGTCCTGTGACTGCTCCTTCGAACAGAGGAGGATCAGGTGGAACTCTCCTGTGACTGCTCCTTCGAACAGAGGAGGATCAGGTGGAACTGTCCTATGACTGCTCCTTCGAACAGAGGAGGATCAGGTGGAACTGTCCTGTGACTGCTCCTTCGAACAGAGGAGGATCTGGTGGAACTTTACTGTGACTGCTCCTTCGAACAGAGGAGGATCTGGTGAAACTGACCTTTGACAAACTTCTCGAAATGAAGAGGAGCTGGTGGAACTTTCCAGTGACCGCTGGAACGGAATGGGAGCTGATGTAAATGTGGTGTGACCACTCGAACAGAAGAGAAGCTGGTGGAACTGTACTGTGACTGCTCGCTCAAACATTACAGGAATTGGCGGAACTGTCCTGTCAACGTTCACTCGATCAGAAGAGGAGTTGGTGGGAGTGTCCAATCATTGCTCGATCAGAAGACAAGCAATGGCTAGCATTTACAGAATTAATACATAATTGACAACAAATATACATTCTTTTTTTTACCATTATTCCCTGCTGTGACCTTATTCTCTGCTGCACTGCTACCATTAAACTCTCTGTCCCTTCCTGTCACACACTGCTTATTTTTACCCAAATCGCTACACTGCTCTGTTGCCTTGACCTTTCCCCTTAGATTTCTAAATTTCCACTCACCTGACCCCTCCCCACCGCCTTTTTTAGTTTAAAGCCCTATCTACAGCCCTATCTACACCATGTGCAGCCTGTACATCAGAAGAGATTGTGGAATGATGGGGAATTGGGATGTGAGAAGGAGGACAAAGTATGAGGATACCAGCATCTTTTATTCTGTCAGCCTCGCCGCTGGCCAAGGGCTCAGCCATGCCCCTGCCAAGAATGGCCAGCACCGTCTCCTCCAAAGGGGGTGACTGTGAGGTGTGCCTCGTGTTTGGTAGAGATTGTTGGTAGGTGAGTGATGGGTGGGGTCATGCATTGAGCAGTGTGTGAGGCTAGTGGTGCAGTTAGTAGGAGGCTTTTGAAGTTGCATTCAATGACCTTGACCACTGGTCTGAGGTCATGAAACTTCTTTGGGCAGTGGAGCCAGATCCTGGGGGTGACACTGCTGGCAGTGATGGCCTCAGCGACCTGGTCCCACATCCTTCTTTCTGGAGGGCCTCCTGGCCCCCTGTGGGTAGAGGACCTCTCTTCCAATGTTGACCCCCTGCACAAACCTCGAGTGCAGCGTCCGAGATGCTGGGTGCCCTTTCCCAGGCCTGTTGAGCCATTTATGTTGGAGCAGAAGCACTTTTACCATATTTTAAGTGCAGAAGGCAGTTAATCTTTAACAGCTGCAGAGTGCCTAGTTTGGAGTGATTTTTAATTTTTTTACAGAAGGTAGTTCAACATTAAGGGTTTGAGACTGCCTAGTTTAGAATGAAAGTCAGCAGCTTTCCACCAGTTATGCTGCAGCCACTGGGGTAGCACTGTATAACATCACTAGGATAGACAAAGGCACACACAAGACAGTCATTAAAGGAATGCACAAGGTTGATTAGTTGATTTGTTGATGTAATATTGGATGCACATATGGATAAAGTGGGATTGGAAAGTTTGCTTCGTGGTGGCTTTTATTTCAGCATTGTGCCCAAGAGGGTGCTGTGATGGTCAGTAACAGAGAGAAGGTAAGGTGTGGGAGCAATGTTGAAAGGGGAATTGGTGTTATGGTCACTGGTACCACAGGCAGATGATTTAATCCCGGATATCCCGGCCAGAAAGGGACTGTCTGGGTTGCCTCCTTCCTTCTGCTTCTTCCTCTTCTGCTTCTTCATCTTCTGCTTCCACCTCATCCACTTCCTCTCAGGTGGATTGCAAGTAGAGCCCCCAGGACTGGGAGCCAGTGGTGTTCTCAGAGGCTTTCCTTTAACATCCAAAGCCTTGGATGCATCCGGCAGCACTCCCTGCACACTTTCACAACTTTTTTAATGGATTGCACCAAGTCACTACTACAATAAAATGTAAAAAAGTCCAAAGGCTGGAATTGAAATGACCTGAAAGATGTGCTGGCAGCATCTCTGTAGTACTGCTTCACGCACGTTCTTCCATGCGTGGTTTGGAGAGCATGGAATGCAGAACAACGACGTCCAAAATCGCAGTCGTGCATCAATTGAGGCGATGCATGCCGATTGAGGGCATGATCTGGATATTTACATGTGAGAGGCGGGCGGAGGCAATGGCAGCGTTAACGACCTCTCCAAAATGGCGGCCGCGTTACTGGCCAGCGCTACGCTCCCACATTTCACGGCCATGGTCTTAGTTCCTGGGGCTAATGATGACACAGGCCTGGAAATCCCCTGGGGGAATCTCCAGCTTTTGTGCTGTAACTTCGGAGGGAGACCAGCGGAAACACCTGAGAAATGGGGTAATTGGCCACGTTCAGCCCTGTGGAACATAGCTCGAACTGTCTGCCGCCCAATGATGTTACAGCGGGAGAACTGCTGCGCAATTTCAGCCTCACAATATTTTTCACCACTCGGTCTTTCAAAGAAAGCCCGTGAGCAATAACAGAATAATCATGTGACAGGGGTTTTACAGTCTTTATTATAATATGTAAACATATGTATCAATCACGATTGTCGCAAAGGTTTCAGTATAAGAATTGTACTTGAGACCATTTAGCCGGACAATACGGATGTAACTCACGCAAAAATTGTGGTCAGATATTGTTCAATTCAGACTGAGTTGCAATGCTAGAAAGGAAGCTCTGGTTCAAGGTGAGCTGCTTTAATCATTTAACTAATTTAACAATTGCACTGAATGGATATTTCACTGCATTCTTCAACTGCTCTCTGAATTTAGTCTGGGTCATTGCATAAATACAGGTGTTGGTGCACGTGCTCAAAAGCTGCAGCATGTAGCCAGATTGTTCAGTGATATATGCAGGATCATGGGCACCTGTGTATTCATAAATGTTAGTAATTCGCCAATACAAGAAATATAGAACATTTGTCAACCATAACAGTATAAAACTGCCAGATATAGTGAAGAGTAAAATGATGGATTTCCTTCGGTTCTCCATCTCTGGGTCATTGTGATTCTCACTATTGCGGTGGTCCAGTAGTCTCCTGCGGACTCTGCTGGCCACTAGAATGTGTCTGACAGTCAGAGCATTGAGCAGTAAAATCAGAACAAATGGAAGGAAAGGGGTTAAAATAATACTTGGGCAGTGAAATGCGACCCAGGCAGCTTCGGTGTGAAAGCTCAGTGATATGGTGTACCCCCAGGGTACATTGTCAATGATATACTCAGGTTCATATATAAAGTATCAAGGAATGTCCTTTAAGGAGAACAGCACACTCACTGTCGCTATAACCACAGTCGCAGTTTTCTCTGAGCAATATTTTGTTTTCAGCTTCTGGCAACAAATTGCAACAAATCGATCAAAGGTGAAAGTGACGGTGAAGAAGACAGAAATGTCTGTGGCTGCAGAAACAGAACAAGTGAGAGACAACCTGCAGGAGTGGTGTCCAGGTATGTACCTGGGAAATGAAAAGGAATAACTGTAAACAGTATCACATCAGTGAAAACGACCAGCAGATCTGCCACTGCCATGGCCACCAGGTAGTGGGTGATACAGTTAGAGAGACCGCACTTTCCTCGGGACAGGATCAGAATGGCCACTGAGTTCACTGGAATAAATAGAAAAAACAAGGGGATTACAGATAGACATCCCAGACAGCAAGGCAATTACAGATAGACATCCCAGACAGCAAGTGAATTACAAATAGACATCCCAGACAGCAAGGGAATCACAGAAAGACATCCTAGAGAGCAAGAGAATTACAGATAGACATCCCAGAGGCAAGGGCATTACAGATAGACATCACAGAGTGCAGAGGAATTACAGATAGACATCCCAGACAGCAAGGGAATTACAGATAGACATCCCAGACAGCAAGGGAATTACAGATAGACATCCCAGACAGCAAGGGAATTACAGATAGACATCCCAGACAGCAAGGGAATTACAGATAGACATCCCAGAGAGCAAGGGTATTACAGATAGACATCACAGAGAGCAGAGGAATTACAGATAGACATCCCAGACAGTAAGGGAATTACAGAAAGACAGCACAGAGAGCAAGGGAATTACAGGTAGACATCCCAGACAGCAAGGGAATGACATAGGACCAGAGGAACTTTAGAGGAGGAGTAGGCCATTCAGCCCTTCGAGTTTGTTCTGCCATTCAATTACATCATTGATGATCTGTATCTTAACTTCATTGACCTGCCTTGGTTCTGTAACCTTCAATAGCCTTGCCTGACAAAAAGCTATCAATCTCAGTTTTGACATTTTGAATGGACCGAGCTTCAAGAGCTTTTTGGGGAGAGAGTTCCAGATTTCCACTACTCTTTGTGTGAAGAAGTGCTTCATGACATCACCCCGGCAATGCCTCGCTCTAATTTCAAGGTTCTGCCCACTTGGTTTAAGAACATAAGAACATAAGAAGTAAGAGCAGGAGTAGGCCATACGGCCCCTCAAGCCTGCTCCACCATTCAATAAGATCATGGCTGATCATCAACCTCAAATCCACTTTCCTGCCCGATCTCCATATCCCTTGATTCCCCTAGAGTCCAAAAATCTATCTATCTCAGCCTTGAATATAATCAAAGACTCAGCATTCAGAGCCCTCTGGGGCAGAGAATTCCAAAGATTCACAACCTTCTGAGTGAAGAAATTCTTCCTCATATCAGTCTTAAATGGTCAATCCCTTATCCTGAGACTATGCCCCCGAGTTCTAGACTCTCCAACCAGGGGAAACAACCTCTGAGCATCTACCCTGTCAATCCCCTTCAGAATCTTGTATGTTTCAATGAGATCACTGCTCATTCTTCTAAACTCCAGAGAGTATAGGCCCATTCTACACAATCTCTCATCATAGGACAACCCTCTCATCCCAGGAATCAATCCAGTGAACCTTTGTTGCACCCCCTCCAAGGCAAGTTTATCCTTCCTTAGATAAGGAGACCAAAACTGTGCCCAGTACTCCAGTCGTGGTGTTAGCAAGGCCCTGTACAATTGTAGCAAGACTTCCTTACTCTTATATTCCAACCCACTTGCAATAAAGGCCAACATGCCATTTGCCTTCCATATTGCTTGCTGCACCTGCATGGTAGCTTTCTGTGTTTCTTGCATGAGGACACCCAAATCTCTCTGAACACCAACATTTGAAAGTTTCTCACCATTTTAAAAATATTCTGTTTTTCTATTCTTCCTAGCAAAGCAAATAACCTCACATTTCCCTACATTATACTCCATCTGCCACCTTACTGCCCACTCACTTAGTCTATCTATATCCCTTTGCAGACATTTTGGGCTCGATTTTGTCAATGGGGACGTGATGGAGGCGGGACTCCCACTTTTTGGGTTGTATTCCCACCTCCATCGATTTGTGGCCAACCCACGCTACTTTCCCTTGATTGACCTTGTTAAGCCTGCCCAGCAGGCTCAGCAGGCCAATTAAGGGACACCTGGATACTGGTGACGTCAGCGATTGACATTTCATCTGTCAAGAGCTTTTGACAGATGAAATATCAGCGTTTGACAGCTCTGTGAAGCTGTCAAACACTGACAATCTGTCTTCTAACTTGAGTCCTTCTACTCAGACTCAGCTGGAGAGCTCTTCAGACCAGAAAGCAAAGGCTGCAGCCTTTGACAGCTCAGTGGCCATTCTGCTTTCTGTGCCGGTGAGCTGAGGGACTCCCGAGAACTGATGGGAGGTAGCCTGGAGGAGAAAGTAAAGGTAAGTAAAACTTATTAAAACACTTTACACACACCAAACACACTTCCCTCTGCACTCATGCACCCATCACGCACCTGTACACCGGACATCTCGACCCCTCCAAGCCCTGCAGACCGACGGTCCGCCACGCTAACTTGCCGTGGTTTGGAGCCGTCGGGCAGCCCACACTTCAGGGCTAAAAATAGGGATTAGCCAAAAAACTGCCTGTTAACTACCTGTTAACAGGCAGTTAATTGGCACTAATCCCCTTCCCGCCTCGGGGAGGCGGCTCCCAGCACAGGTCGGGTACCCGCCTCCTGGGACATTGGCATGGAGGCGGGTTGGGGGCAGGATGGGTGACGTAATAAAGACTCACTATGCACTTGAACATAAAGCAAGGCTTTAATCAACTTGTAACAAAACATGGAGGTCTAGTTAGCAGTCACTAGCTTCCTGTTTCCAGATTGTCTCTGCCCAAGGTGGGCCCATGCCTGAGTATTTATACTCACTGGACGGCGCCCCAGCTGGCCGCCCAGTAGTACTTCCTGAGTTGTTACTTGCGATTTATGACAATGGGTATGTGTCCCCCGAATCTGCAATTTTCCCACCACTCGCGCCTCCAAACCCGCCTCCACAGGGCTTGGAAATTCGAGCCCTTTGTGTTCTCCTCACAGCTTACTTTCCCACCTAGCTTTGTATCATCAGCAAACTGGATACATTACACTCGGTCACTTCATCTAGGTCATTAATATAGATTGTAAATAGCTGAGGCCCCAACACTGGTCCTTGCGGCACCCCACTAGTTACAGCCTGCCAACCTGAAAAAGATCAGTTTTTCCCTTCTCTCCGTTTTCTGTCCGTTAACCAATCCTCTATCCACGCTACTATATTACCCCCAACTCCATGAGCCCTAATCTTGTGTAATAATCTTTTATGTGGCACCTTATCGAATGCCTTTTAGAAATCCAAATATACTACATCCACTGGTTCCCCTTTATCTAGCCTGCTAGTTACATCTTCAAAAAACTCTAATAAATTTGTCAAACACAATTTCCCTTTTATAAAACCATGTTGACTCTGCCTAATCATGTTATGATTTTCTAACTGACTTGGTACCACTTCCTTAACAATGGATTCCAGCATTTTCCCGACGACTGATGTCAGGCTAACTGGCTTGTAGTTCCCTGTTTTTTCTCTCCCTCCTTTCTTGAATAGCGGTGTTACATTTGCGACCTTCCAATCCGCTGGGACGATTCCAGAATTTAGGGAATTTTGGAAGATCAAAACCAATGCATCCACTATCTCTTCAGCCACCTCTTTTAGTACCCGAGGATGTAGGCCGTCAGGTCATGGGGATTTGTCGGCTTTTAGTCTCATTAGTTTCTCTAGTATTTTTTCTCTACTTAAATTAATTACGTTAAGTTCTGGGCTCCCCCACTAGAGTGAATAGTTTCTCTCTATCTGCCATATCAAATCCTTTAATCAATTAAACACTTCAATTCGTTCACCCCTTAATCTTCCATATTCAAGGGAATAAACACGCCTAGTCTATGCAAGCTGTCCTCATAATTTAACCCTTTCAGCCCCGGTATCATTCTGGTGAATCTATGCTGCACCCCCTCCAAGGCCAATATATCCTTCCTGTGGTGTGTTGCCCAGAACTGAGTGCAGTGCTCCAGAAGGGGTCCAACCACGGCTCTGTAAAGCTGTATCGTAACTTCCACCTCTTTGTATTCCAGCCAACCTTGAGATAAAGGTCAACATTCCATTGGCCTTTTTAATTAATTTTTGTACGTGTCCACTATCTTTCACTGATTTCTGTATTTGGACCCCTAATTCTCTCTAATTCATCCACAGTTCATCGCTTCTCGCCATTTAGAAAATACTCTGAATCTCTGATCTATCTCACCTAGGTCCAAATTGATGACCTCACACATTCCCATGTTAAACTCCATCTGCCACAGTGTTGCCCAGTCACATTGGCAATTAATGTCCCTTTGCAAATTTTACTCAACTTTTTCATGGGATGTGGGCATCGCTGGCAAAGCCAGTATTTATTGCCCATCCCTAATTGCCCTTGAGAAGGTGGTGGTGAACCGCCTTCTTGAACCGCTGCAGTCCGTGTGGTGAAGGTACTCCCGCATTGCTGTTAGGTAGGGAGCTCCAGGATTTTGACCCAGCGACGATGAAGGATCGGCGACATACTTCCAATTCAGGAGGGTGTGTCGCTTGGAGGGGAACTTGCAGGTGCTGGTGTTCCCATGTGCCTGATGCTCTTGTCCTTCTAGGTGGTAGAGGTCGTGGGTTTAGGAAGTGCTGCTGAAGAAGCCTTGGCGAGTTGCTGCAGTGCATCTTGTAGATCGTACACACTGCAGCCACGGTGCGCCGGTGGTGCAGGGAGTGAATGTTTAAGGTGGTGGATGGGGTGTCAATCAAGCGGGCTGCTTTGTCCTGGATGGTGTCGAGCTTCTTGAGTGTTGCTGGAGCTGCACTCATCCAGGCAAGTGGAGCGTATTCCATCAAAGTCCTGACTTGTGCCTTGTAGATGGTGGAAAGATTTTGGGGAGTCAGGAAGAGAGACACGCATTGCAGAATACCCAACCTTTGACCTGCTCTTGTTGCCACAGTATTTATGTGGCTGGTCTGGGTAAGTTTCTGGGCAATGGTGACCCCCAGGATATTGATGGTGGGGGATTCAGCGATGGTAATGCTATTGAATGTCAAGCGGTGGTGATTAGACTCTCTTGTTGGAGATAGTCATTGCCTGGTACTTGTGTGGCGCGAATGTTACCTGCCACTTATCAGCCCAAGGATGATTTTCGTCCAGGTCTTTCTGCAGGCAGGCATGGACTGCTTCATTATCTGAGGAGTTGCGAATGGCACTGAACACTGTGCACTCATCAGCGAACCTCCCCACTTCTGACCTTATGATGGAGGGAAGGTCATTGATGAAGCAGCTGAAGATGGTTGGGCCAAGGACACTGCCCTGAGGAACTCCTGCAGCGATGTCCGGGGCCTGTGATGATTGACCTTCAACAACCAGAACCAGCTTCCTTTGTGCTAGGTATGATTCCAGCCAGTGCAGAGTTTCCCCCCTGATTCCCATTGACTTCAGTTTAACTAGGGCTCCATCATGCCACACTCGGTCAAATGCTGCCTTAATGTCAAGGACAGTCACCTCACCTCACCTCTGGAATTCAGCTCTTTTGTCCATGTTTGGACCAAGGCTGTAATGAGGTCTGGAGCTGAGTGGTCCTGGCGGAACCCAAACTGAGCATCAGTGAGCAGGTTATTGGTGAGTAAGTGCCGCTTGATAGCACTGTCGACGACACCTTCCATCACTTTGCTGATGATTGAGATTAGATTGATGGGACAGTAATTGGCCGGATTGGATTTGTCCTGCTTTTTGTGGACAGGACATACCTAGGCAGTTTTCCACGTTGTCGGATAGATGCCAGTGCTGCAGCTGTACTGGAACAGCTTGGCTAGAGGCATGGCTAGTTCTGGAGCACAAGTCTTCAGCACGAGAGCCAGGATGTTGTCAGGACCCATAGACTTTGCTGTATCCAGTGCACTCATCCGTTTCTTGATATCACGTGGAGTGAATTGAATTGGCTGAACACTGGCTTCATGATGGTGGGGGCCTCAGGAGGAGGCCGATATGGATCATCCAGTCAGCACTTCTGGCTGAAGATGGTTGCAAACTCTTCAGCCTTGTCTTTTGCACTCACGTGCTGGACTCTGCCATCATTGAGGATGGGGATATTCATGGACCCTACTCCTCCCGTTAGTTGTTTAATTGTCCACCATGATTCACGGCTGGATGTGACAGGACTGCAGAGCTTTGATCTGATCTGTTGATTGTAGGATCACTTAGCTCTGTCAATAGCATGCTGCTTCTGCTGTTTAGCATGCATATAGTTCTGTGTTGCATCTTCCCCAGGTTGGCACCTCATTTTTAGGTACGCCTGGTACACTCTTCTGCACTCTTTATTAAACCAGGGTTGGTTCCCTGGCTTGATGGTAATGGTAGAGTGAGGGATATGCCGGGCCAAGAGGTTACAGATTGTGGTGGAATACAATTCTGCTGCTGCTGATGGCCCACAACACCTCATGTATGCCCAGTTTTGAGCTGCTAGATCTGTTCTGAATCTATCCCATTTGGCACGGTGGTAGTGCCACACAACACGATGGAGGGTGTCCTCAGTGTGAAGACGGGACTTTGTCTCCACATTGACTGTGCTACCAATACTGTCATGGACAGATGCATCTGCAACAGGTATATTAGTGAGGACGAGGTCAATTAGGTTATTCCCTCCTGTTGGTTCTCTCACCACCTGCCATAGGCCCAGACTGGCAGCTTTGTCCTTCAGGACTCGGCCACCTCAGTCAGTGGCGGTGCTACCGAGCCACTCTTGGTGATGGACATTGAAGTCCCCCACCCAGAGTACATTCTGTGCCATTGCTACTCTCAATGCTTCTTCCAAGTGGTGTTCAACATGAGGGAGGGTGGTAGGTGGTAATCAGCAGGAGGTTTCCTTGCCCATGCTTGACCTTAAGCCACGAGACTTCATGGGGTCCGGAGTCAATGTTGAGGACACCCAGGGCCACTCCCTCCCGACTGTAAACTACTATACCACCACCTCTGGTAGGTCTGTCCTGCAGGTGGGACAGGACATACCCAGGGATGATGATGGAGGTGTCTGGGGTATTGGCTGATAGGTATGATTATATCAGGCTGTGGCTTGACTAGTATGTGGGACAGCTCTCCCAATTTTGGCACAAGTCCCCAGCTGTTAGTGAGGAGGACTTTGCAGGGTCGACTCGGCTGGGCGTGCCGTTGTCGTGTCTGTAGCCGGTATCGAGTTCGATACCAGGTGGTCCATCCGGTTTTATTCTTATTATTGTTTTTCATAGCGTTTTGTTACAACTGAATGGCTTGCCAAGCTATTTCAGAGCACAGTTAGGAGTCAACCACATTGCTGTGGGTCTGGAGTCACATAGGCCAGGCCATGTAAGGGCGGCAGATTTCTTTCCCTAAAGGACTTTAGTGAACCAGATGGGTTTTTACAACAATCTGATAATTTCATGGTTACCCTTGCTGATACAAGCTTTTTATTCCAGATTTATTTAATGAACTGAATTTAAATTCCCCAGCTGCCGTGGTGGGACTTGAACTCGCGTCTCTGGATCATTAGTCCAGGCCCCTGGATTACTAGTCCAGTAATATAACCACTATGATACCGTTCCCACTGCTTCATCAGTGACCTTCCCTCCAATATAGGGTCAGAAGTGGGGATGTTCGCTGATGATTGCACAGTGTTCAGTTCCATTCGCAACTCCTCAGATAATGAAGCAGTTCGTGCCCGCATGCAGCAAAACCTGGACGACATTCAGGTTTGAGCTGATAAGTGAGAATTAACATTTGGGCCATAAAAGTGCCAGGCAATGACTATCTCCAACAAGAGAGACTCTAACCACCTCCCTTGACATTCAACGGCATTACCATCGCTGAATCCCCCACCATCAATATACTGGGAGTCACCATTGTTCAGAACTTAACTGGACCAGCCATATTACTACCTGGATGAATACAGCTTCAACAAAACTCAAGAAGCTCGACACCATTCAGGACAAAGTAGCCTGCTTGATTGGCACCTAGAAGGACAAGAGCATCAGGCACATGGGAACACCACCACCTGCAAGTTCCCCTCCAAGTCACTCATCATCTTGACTTGGAAATATATCGCTGTTCCTTCATCGTTGCTGGGTCAAAATCCTGGAACTCCCTCCCTAACAACACTGTGGGAGTACCTTCACCACATGGACTGCAGCAGTTCAAGAAGGCGACTCACCACCACCTTCTCAAGGGCAATTAGAGATGGGCAATAAATGCTGGCCTGGCTGGCGATGTCCACACCCGTGAACGAAGAAAAAAAGGCAATTGCACTTAGGGATTGGAGAGGATGGGAGTTAACGATACGGATCACAGAGAGCAAGGCAATTATAGATAGGGATCCCAGGGACATTGGAATTACAGATAGGGATGCCAGAGAGCATTGGAATTACAGATAGGGATCCCAGAGAGCATTGGAATTAAAGATAGGGATTCCAGGGAGCAAGGGAATTACAGATAGGGATCCCAGGGAGCAAGGGAATTACAGATAGGGATTCCAGGGAGCAAGGGAATTACAGATAGGGATTCCAGAGAGCATTGGAATTACAGATAGGGATCCCAGAGAGCATTGGAATTACAGATAGGGATTCCAGAGAGCATTGGAATTACAGATAGGGATCCCAGAGAGCATTGGAATTACAGATAAGAATCCCAGGGAGCAGGGGAATTACAGATAGGGATTCCAGGGAGCACGGAATTACAGATAGGGATTCCAGAGAGCATGGAATTACAGATAGGGATTCCAGAGAGCATTGGAATTACAGATAGGGATTCCAGGGAGCCAGGCAATTACAGATAGGGATCCCAAATAAAGCAGAATTTTGAGAAAACTTTGTGTGGAATTTATACTTGAATGCTTCACTGACCACAACATCAAGGCAACTGAATTAGTTATAACTGTGATAGCATTTAGTTCAAGAGATATATTTCAAAAATCAATAATTATTTTGGAAATTAGTAAATAAACAAATACCATGAATCCTAACAAATAGCAGAAAGCAAGAGTCAGGGAAAGAGCAGATGAGGTCACAGTAAGTACTGAAGAAGGTGAAGTTCAGAATTAATTCAGATTTTGCTGCAGTGACAGAGTTGAGCGTGTGTGAGGGGAGCAGGAAAATGAGGCGATGGAAGAAGGGGCTGATGGTTGATGAACTCTGGTTTTGATCGGACAGGTCCTGACAGCTGAGGAGATGCAGCCCTGGAGGGCCAGATATTTACAGGAGAGGGTCACTCCACCTGCTAAAAGAATGTCCCCAATAAAGGGAGAGGGGAATATATTGAATTAAAAGCCTCGGGTATGGCGCCATGTGCAGTCCACAAACCCTTATTCCTTTTGTCAATGGCGTGTCAGAAGGTTGGAATACAAACAGCACCGCACACAGTGATCCCGCACACACAGACCCCGCACACACGGACCCCGCACACACAGACCCCGCACACACGGACACCGCACACAGGGACCCCGCACACGCGGAACCCGCACACAGGAACCCCTCACACAGGGACCCCGCACACACGGACCCTGCACACACGGACCCCACACTCAGGGAACCCACACACACACGGACCCCACACACACAGACCCCACACACACAGGGAACCCACACACAGGGAACCCATACAGACGGTCCCTTCATTCAGAGTTAAAGAATTTTAATCACTTCCAGAAGGAAAAAACACCTCCAAAGAATGAACTAAAGACTTTCTTCACAAAGCTAACTATAATTCGACATTCTGTAGTCTGGCAAGACTGGATCAAATTACACATTGCAGGATTGTCTACAGCAGCAGGATCAAATTACACATTCCAGATAAACTGTTGGGTGTGTCTTGTCCTCCAAGGGGACCAATCAGAAATCTGGTGTTGCAAATATACGCAGCCGAAAATGTTACAGGGAAAGCGGGCGGGCGGGGGAGGGGAGGAAAGAACAATGGGGAAGGTCTGTGATTGGGTGAAAGGCTGAAGTGATTAAATGAGAAAAGGGATGATGGTGCAAGGCAAAACCTGGTAGTAATGGGACAAGTAAAGAAACAAAAGATGGGTCGGGAGGAGGTGTAAATGGCAACAGCAGAACCATTACCAGCACCTGCTGTCCGATAAAATGGGAGCAGTGGTAATGATCTGAAATTGTTCAACTCGATGTTGAGTCCGGAAGGTTGTAAAGTCCCTAATCGAAATATACTGTTCCTTGAGCATCCGTTGAGCTTCATTGGAACAGTGTAGGAGGCCGAGGATAGAGAGGTCAGAGTGGGAGTTGGGCGGAGAAATAAAATGGCAAGCGACCAGAAGCAAACTGAACAGAGATGATCAGCTGAGCGATCACCCAATCTGCGTTTGGTCTCCCCAATGTAGAGGAGACCACATTGTGAGCAGTGAATACAGTATACTAAATTGTATAAAGAAGTGTAAGTAAATCTCTGTTTCACTTGGAAGGAGTGTTTGGGGCCTTGGACGGTGAGAAGGGCGGGGTGAAAGGGCAGGTGCTGCATTTCCTGTGTTGTATGTGAAGGTCTCATGGGAAGGGGAGCGTGTGTTCGGGGGTGATTGAAGAGTGCACCAGGGTGTCGCGGAGGGAATGGTCCCTTCGGAATTCTGAAAGGGGAGGTCTGGGGAAGTTGCGTTTGGTGGTGGTGGAAATGGTGGACGATGATCCATTGAATGTGGAGGTTGGTGGGGTGAAGGTGAGGACATGGTAAAACCTATCATGGTTCTCCAAGGGAGGGGAAGGAGTAGAGGGCAGATGTTCGGGAAATGGGATGAACATAGTCGGGGGCCCTGTCAGCCATGGTGGAGGGGAATTCTTGGTTGAGGAAGAAGGAAGACATATCGGAAGCACTGGTGTGGGACGTGGCATCGTCAGAACAGATTCGACAGAGACGGAGAAATTAGGAGAATGGAATATAGTCCTTAGAGGAAGCAGAGTGGGAGGAAGTCTAATCAAGATAGATATTCTGCTTTTCTATTTTTTTCCACGTTATATTCCATCTGCCATGTTCTTGCCCAGTCAATTGACCTTTCTGTGTCAGGCTAACTGGTCTATTGTTCCATGTTTTCTATCTCTCTCCTACGGTGAATAGCGGGGTTACGTGAGGGTGCAGACCTGAGTAGGACTGGAACAAAGAATATTCCACGTATCCCACGAAAAGACAGTCATAGCTAGGACCAATATGGTTTCCCATAGTGACACCTGTTATATAGAGGAAGTGAGAGGGGCCAAAGGAGAAGTTGTTCAATATAAGAATAAGTTCAGCCAGGTGCATGAAGGTGGTAGTGGATGGGGACTGGTTGGGCTTCTGCTCAAGGAAGTAACGGAGGGCACGCAGGCCATTCTGGTGGGGCTGGAGGTGAAGAGGGACTGGATGCCCATGGTGAAAAGGAGATGGTTATGGCAAGCAAACAGTCAACTGATAAATTGACGGAGGGTGTCGGAAGAGTCGTGGATCGGAAGAGACGGGACAAGGGGAGAAAAAATAGAGTTGAGATAGGCAGAATTAAGTTCCGTGGGGCAAGAACAGGCTGAAATGATGTGTCTACCAAAGCTGAGCTGTTTGTGGATCTTGGGAAGAAGGTAGAAGCGGGATGTACAGGGTTGGGGGACTATGAGGTTGGAGGCCGTGGGGGAAGACCTCCAGAGGAGATGAGGTCACTGACAGCTTGGGAAACAAAATAGATGCAGTGACCTGATGCAGAATTGTGTGGAGAGTAAATAGGATGGTAAAGAAGCTCTGTAAACGGAGTCAGTGCTCCTGTTGCAGATTCACATGGAGAGGGAGAGGGATGGTAAATAAGAGGAGACTGAGTTGCAATGCTAGAAAGGAAGCTCTGGGTCAAGGTGAGCTGCTTTAATCATTTAACTAATTTAACAATTGCACTGAATGGATATTTCACTGCATTCTTCAACTGCTCTCTGAATTTAGTCTGGGTCATTGCATAAATACAGGTGTTGGTGCACGTGCTCAAAAGCTGCAGCATGTAGCCAGATTGTTCAGTGATATATGCAGGATCATGGGCACCTGTGTATTCATGGATGTTAGTAATTCGCCAATACAAGAAATATAGAACATTTGTCAACCATAACAATATAAAACTGCCAGATATAGTGAAGAGTAAAATGATGGATTTCCTTCGGTTCTCCATCTCTGGGTCATTGTGATTCTCACTGTTGCGGTGGTCCAGTAGTCTCCTGCGGACTCTGCTGGCCACTAGAATGTGTCTGACAGTCAGAGCATTGAGCAGTAAAATCAGAACGAATGGAAGGAAAGGGGTTAAAATAATACTGAGGCAGTCAAATGCGACCCAGGCAGCTTCGGTGTAATAGCTCAGTGATATGGTGTACCCCCAGGGTATATTATCAATGATATACTCAGGCTCATATACAAAGTACCAAGGAATGTCCTTTAAGCAGAACAGCACACTCACTGTCGCTATAACCACAGTCGCAGTTTTCTCTGTGCAATATTTTGTTTTCAGCTTCTGGCAACAAATTGCAACAAATCGATCAAAGGTGAAAGCGACGGTGAACCAGACAGAAGTGTCTGTGGCTGCAGAAAGCAGAACAAGTGAGAGACAACCTGCAGGAGTGGTGTCCAGGTAAGTACCTGGGAAATAAAAAGGAATAACTGTAAACAGTATCACGTCAGTGAAAACGACCAGCAGATCTGCCACTGCCATGGCCACCAGGTAGTGGGTGATACACTTAGAGAGACCGCACTTTCCTCGGGACAGGATCAGAATGGCCACTGAGTTCACTGGAATAAATAGAAAAAACAAGGGGATTACAGATTAACATCACATAAAGTAAGACAATTACAGGTTAACATCCCAGTGAGCAAGGTCACTGGCGGAGTGACAGTGGTGGGAGGACGAATGCTGTCATCCTGAGAGAGGACAGCAGGTTCGTGCTCCACAGAGCCACTGCCACTCCCCTGGGCGGCGCCTCAGTAATCCAAGTAATCTGTTGGAGGACTGATTGCTGGGCTGATGTGACACCCTGCAAGCCCCTTTCCACTCTGGTAAACCCAGCTACAATGGCAGCAGTCTGAGCTGGCGTGGCCGCAAGCTGAGCCTGCATGAGAGCAGTCTGAGACTGCATGAGAGCAGTCTGAGCCTGCATGAGAGCAGTCTGAGCCAGCATGAGAGCAGTCTGAGCCTGCATGAGAGCAGTCTGAGCCTGCATGAGAGCAGTCTGTGCCTGCATGAGAGCAGTCTGAGCCTGCATGAGAGCAGTCTGAGCCTGCATGAGAGCAGTCTGAGCCTGCATGAGTGCAGTCTGAGCCTGCATGAGAGCAGTCTGAGCCTGAATGACTTCAGTCTGAGCTTCCACTGCAGCACCCAGATGTTGGGTGGCTTCTGCTTGTGTTGCAATGGAAGCTGAGACATCAGCCATCGGGCGCTGCATCATAGTTTTGTCCACAAGTGCGCTAA
This sequence comes from Squalus acanthias, assembly GCA_030390025.1. Classification (NCBI taxonomy): domain Eukaryota; kingdom Metazoa; phylum Chordata; class Chondrichthyes; order Squaliformes; family Squalidae; genus Squalus; species Squalus acanthias. Next base: position 98,933,007 of record CM059425.1, on the reverse strand, counting down.
TGGAGTTGCCCATCACTTCCATGCTGAAAACCATGGGCTCCAAGCTCTGCACAAAGCCCTGTGCAAGGTTGTTGCCGGAGTCCTCTATGCTCCTTGACATTGCACTCAGACTTTCTGGCTGGCCTGCCAATGCACCAAGCATTTCATTGTGCATATCCATCAGTGTTGTTCTGTCGGCTGCCCCATCGAAGCCCTCATCTGAGTCCTCGCCAGCAGAACTCATGTGCGACCTCGCCCTCCGATGAGCTGCCACCTGCGCTGCCCTTTCCCTCTGCCCTGGCTACAGGCCGCTCCTGCCCAGTGTCTCACCACATGCAGATACCACCTCTAACCTATCCTCTAAATTACACGGAGTGTCAGTGTCTGAGCTGGTGGCTGCGGGTGTGAAATCGAGCGACGGTGCTGTATCTTCATCATCAGCGCCCTGGTGCTCTTCTGTTTCATGCTCCTCCACCAGTGCCTGGGCATGTCTCAGTTCTTGGCTATCTGAAAGGAGAAAGGCCCAGGTTGTGGTGAGGGGAGGGGGTGAAAGCAAGAGGTGCCGGCTTAGACCATGTGCAGCTTGTAAATCAGAAGAGATTGTGGGATGAGGGGGATGTGGGATGTGAGAAGGAGGATTACCTTTGAGGATTCCGGCATCTTGTTTTCTTTCAGCCCTGCCGCTGGCCACGGTCTCAGCGATGTTCCTTCCCATAATGGCCAGCACCGTCTCCTCCATCGGGTTCAGGTTATGCAGGTGCACCTCTCCCCGCCGGTTCGGTCCTGCTGGCACCAGATATGAGCCACCTGGTCCTGCAAGAGAAAGGGGAGTGTGTCAGTGAGTGTGATGCAATGTGTTTGGGTGATATGCCTGTCATGGTTGAATAGCTGAAAGTGTGTGTAAGCTGTGAAATGTGGGTGTGAGGCTTGCAGCAGTGGTAAGTGTGTGAGCATGAGGTGAAGCTATGAATGTGTGGTATGAGGCATGTTTGGTAGAGATTGTTGGTAGGTGAGTGAGGTGGGGGTGATGCATTGGGCAGTGTGTGAGACTAGTGGTGCAGATGGTGGGACATGACATTTGAAGATGAATTCACTGACATTGACCACTCGTGTGAGGTCATTAAACTTCTTCCTGTACTGCGTCCAGGTGCTTGGGACGATCCTGCTGCCATTCTCCACAATGGCCATCTGTTCCCATTGGATTTTATGAATTTGCCTGGAGGGCCTCCTGGCCCCCTGGGGAAACAGAACCTCTCTCCTCATGTTCATCTCCTGCACCAAGGCCTGCATGGGAGAACCTTGGATCATGCTCTCTTGCGTGTTGTGAAATCTTTTTGTTTTGCTGCTCTCACTCTCTTCCCCAACCTGTTGAAGGCAGAATTCACCTCTCCTTTAAGAGTTGCAGGCTGCCTTTAAGAAGTGCAGTCTCGATTTAATTGGTGCCAGCCTCGCACAAACTTGTGCCTCTCGCTGAGCATTCAGTCACTCAGCAGTGCATTCAGCGCTGGGCTAAACGCCACAATCATGTTAATTAACATGCAGCACGAAGTTAGCGTGCTGCCAGCGATAGTTTTAATGGGCATGGGTTGATCGCGCATCGTGATCGAAGCGCCCCTTTCAGCGGAAAACAAAGTTTTAGCCCTTTCAAACTAACTGGAGATTGAATATTTGAAGTTTTATTCCAAGGACGTATCAAATTGCATGAGAGCAGTCTGAGCCTGCATGAGAGCAGTCTGAGCCTTCATGAGAGCAGTCTGAGCCTGCATGAGTGCAGTCTGAGCCTGCATGACTTCAGTCTGAGCCTTCATGAGAGCAGTCTGAGCCTGCATGAGTGCAGTCTGAGCCTGCATGAGAGCAGTCTGAGCCTGCATGAGTGCAGTCTGAGCCTGCATGACTTCAGTCTGAGCCTGCATGAGAGCAGTCTGAGCCTGCATGACTTCAGTCTGAGCCTTCATGAGAGCAGTCTGAGCCTGCATGAGAGCAGTCTGAGCCTGCATGAGAGCAGTCTGAGCCTGCATGAGAGCAGTCTGAGCCTGCATGACTTCAGTCTGAGCATCCACTGCAGCACCCAGATGTTGGGTGGCTTCTGCTTGTGTTGCAATGGAAGCTGAGACATCGGCCATCGGGCGCTGCATCATAGTTGTGTCCACAAGTGCGCTAATGGAGTTACCCATCACTTCCAAGGGGAGTGCGGATGGATCAGAGGAGGATGTTGAGAGACAGGATCATGGTGGGGGTGTTCAGGCCTGATAGTCTGAAATTTGCCTTGTGATGTGACCTCCCACAATGCTCCCAGAACCTGAGATCTCTTCCTAAATTTTCCCGGATACCAGAACCCCTCTCCCATGGATCATAGATTGCAGGAACTGTCGCGGTGTTTCCCATTTCAGAGGACAATCCCCACACCCTTCCCACTGCTCCCTCAAAGTACTGCTGGACCCTGAGACCCTGTCCCATTGCTGCATCTCCCCAGACATCATTGCCAGTGTTGCCAGGACTGCCCCAAAGCTGCTCAATGAGTGCCTTCGATAACACTACTTTTTGTAACAATCTTGTTCTTCTAAAGTGAATGGCTCTATGTGAACAATACCACAAGAGATCTGCCAGTGACCTTCTTAATAGTAACAGTAACTGTAAATAATGTCAGAATATGACTGGTGATAAATACAGTATCTATGGTTCCAGAATATATGTAAATAGTTAGAATCATTCACACAGCAGGAGATGAGGAAGGTCATACCATTCCTCACTGGAGGTCTGATCCCTGGAGCTGAACAAATATGTACAGTAATAAACATTGGGGTCAATATTAACCCCCCCCCCCCATGACAGAATGCGACCCCAACCCACCGTGGACGCGCCCAGTGTCGTTTTTACATTGTGTGCCGTGTCTGTGACACACTCTCCCACAATGCCGTTGGCAGCCTGATTTAAATTTAACATTGGCTGGCCGTGTTTCCCAGGGCTCGGGAAACCCGGCAGCTCAATGGAGACAGGAGCCGCCGGATCAAGCAGTTAAGTGCTTTTTGTAGCACTGCTTGTGAGCCAGGAGGAGCAGGTGTGCTTCCCCCGCTCCTCAGGAAAAAAGATTCTGCCGATCGTGGCCGCTCCTGGCTGCTGCGTTCAGCCGACGCCCCCAACCTCCAAACCCGTGATCCCCCACCTCTGCCCCGCGATCCTACCCTCCCCCATGGACCCTCCACCCCGCCTCTGCCCCGTGATCCTTCCCTCCCCCATGGACCCTCCACTCCACCTCTGCCCCGTGATCCTTCCCTCCCTCATGGACCCTCCACCCCGCCTCTGCCCCATGATCCTCCCCTCCCCCATGGACCCTCCACCCCACCTCTGCTCCGCGATCCTTCCCTTCCCCATGGACCCTCCACCCCGCCTCTGCCCCGTGATCCTACCCTCCCCCATGGACCCTCCACCCCACCTCTGCCCCGTGATCCTACCCTCCCTCCCGATTGCTGGTCTGACCTCCTCCATCTGCCCCGTGATCTTCCCCTCAATCCCGATATCTGATCTGTCCCCACCTCCTTCTTCCCCGTGATCCTAAGCTCCCTCCCGATTGGCGGTCTGACTCCCTCCTTCTGCCCCGTGATCTTCCCCTCCATCCCAATATCCGGTCTTTCCCCCATTGGCAGTCTGACTCCCTGCTTCTGCCCTCTGATCTTTCCCTCCCACCCAATTGCCATTCTGTCCCCCCTTCCCCGCTCCTGCCACACAATCTTTCCTGAATTTCCCGGCTGTGGCATTCTACCGCTGCCTTTCGCACCTTGCAGTTGGCGAGAGAAATGTCATGTTTCGAATCTCCATCATTTTCTGGGTGATTTACGCTGTTCCACTGTTTGCTTCACACAAGCGACATCTCGCCCTCAACCTCCCCGTTATTTTTGAGAACTTGCTGGATTTGTGAATTAATTGCCCATTAAAATCACTGCAGAAAGTCAGGGCTCATATGTTACAGCGTAAGTACCCTTTTCAACGAGGTGATAATTGTTCATAAAATGTCAATCAACTTCCCCGGCCCAGAATGAGAACTATTTAAACTGATGAGTCTCATTCCTGCTTCTCGTACATTCTTCTTAAGATATAAAAATGTCAAATTTCACATTTTTAAATATTTGTCTTATTATTCCTCTCTTTTTTCTCTGTCTATTCATCCAATCTTTCACTTCCTCTCTTTCTTTCTCTGTCTGTACATCATTTGACTCTAAGTCACCATCCTTCTCCATCATTCCTCTGTTTTTTCAGAATCCATAAATCTCATTGTTTAAGGAGATTCACTGTTGGTCCCGTCCTTCACTGAGGTCCCAGATACCCCGTTATCAGCTCGTACTTCCAGCAATTTACAGTGAAAATTATATTCGAGCTGAAGGGTGTGAGAAAAAATCTAACTCTCGGCACACTCCGTGAGATGTGCCGCTCCAGATAGATTTGGCTCAATAGTATTTTTTATCGTGTCACACTCTGTAGATGCATCTCCCTGTTCATCCAGAATTAACAGTGATACAGAGCAAAGGGAGCAAAAGACCCAACAGACCATGTAACATGGGAACAAGTCACTAGCTCAGTCACAAGAGGACATTATCAAACATTTCAAGTTGCTATTGTGACATATGTCAAAAGTCCTTTGCTTACATTAAATGGTTATGTGACTTACCAGGAACTCCAACAACTGCAAGAACAGGGTAGTAAATGTCTTCTACCTGATGGAGTATTGTCGGTTCACGCATTCTCTGTGAGACGAGATTGTTTCTAAATAAGAACTTAAGAACATAAGAACATAAGAAATAGGAGCAGGAGTCGGCCATTAGGCCCATCAAATCTGTTCCAACATTCAGTAAGATCATGGGTAATTTTCTACCTCAACTCCACGTTCCAGCACTATTCCCATATTGATTGATTCCCTTAGTATCCAGAAATCTATCGACCTCTCCTTGAATATACTCAATGACTGAGCATCCACAGCCCTCTGGGGTAGAGAATTCCAAAGATTCACAACCCTTTAAGTGAAGAAATTTCTCCTCATCTCATTCCTAAATGGCCGACCCCTTATTCTGGGACTATGACCCCTGGTTCTAGACCCCCCACCCAGGAGAAACATCCACCCAGCATCTATTCTGTCAAGCCCTTAACAATTTTATATATTTCAATGAGATCACCTCTCATTCTTCTAAATTCTCGGGAATATAGGCCTAGTCTGCTCAATCTCTCCTCATTGGACAATCCCCTTCTCTCAGGAATTAATCTAGTGAAACTTCATTGCACTCCCTCTATGGCAAGTATATCCTTCCTTAGGTAAGGAGACCAAAACTGTACCCAGTACTCCAGGTGTAGTCTCACCAAGGCCCTAGATAATTGCAGTAAGACTTATTTACTCTTATAATTCAATCCTTTTGTAATAAAGGCTAACATACCATTTGCTTTCCTAATTGCTTGCTTTACCTTTGAGTTAACTTTCCGTGATTCGTGTACAAGGACACCCAGGTCCCTCTGAATGACAACATTTCCCAGTCTTTCAGCTTTTAAAAAATATTCTGCTTTTCTATTTTTCCTACCAAAGTGGATAACTTCACACATCACCACATAATATTCCATCTGCCACTTGCCCGCTCACTTAACCTGTCTATATCCCTTTGCGGCCTATTTGCGTCCCACTCACAGCTTCCTTTTTCACCTAGCTTTGTATCGTCAGCAAACTTGAATACATTACACTCAGTCCCCTCATCTAAGTCATTGATATAGGTTGTAAATAGCTGAGGCCCAAGCACTGGTCCTTGCGACACCCACTAGTGACAGCCTGCCAACACAAAAATGACACCTTTATTCCTACTGTCTGTTTTCTGTTCGTTAACCAATCCTAAATCCAAGCTAATATATTACCCCCAATCCCATGAGCCCTAATTTGTGTAATAACCTCTTGTGTGGCACCTTATCGAAAGCTTTTAGAAAATCCAACTCCACCACCTCCACTGGTTGCCCTCTTATCGACCCTGCTAGTTACAACCTCAAAATAACAGATTTGTGAAAAACGATTTGCCTTTCATAAGTCAGTGTCGTCTCTGCCCAATCATATTATGATTTTCTAAGTGCCCTGTTACCACGTCCCTAATAATAGATTCTCATATTTTCCCTACTACTGATGTCAGGTTAACTGGCCTATAGTTCCCTGTTTCCTCTCTCCCTCCTTCCTTGAATAGTGGCGTTAACTTTGCTACCTTCCAATCCACGGGGACCATTCTAAAATCTAGGGAATTCTGGAAGATCAAAACCAATGCATCCACAATCTCTGTAGCCCCCTCTTTTAAAACCCTAGGATTTCAGGTCCAGGGGATTCGTCACTTTTAGTCCCAATAACTCCTCCAGTACTATTTCTTTGCTAATACTAATTTCTTGAAGTTCCTCATTCTCCCTAGACCCTTGGTTCCCCACTATTTCCAGAATGTTTTCTGTGTCTTCTACCGTGAAGACAGGTACAAAGTATTTGCTTACTGTCTCTTTCATTTCCTTATTCCCCATTATAATTTCTCCTGTCTCTGTCTGTAAGGGAAACACGTTTACTTTCACTAATCTATTCCTTTCTACGTACCTATAGAAGCTTCTACAATCTGTTTTTGTGTCTCTTGCTAGTTTTCTGTTGGTGCCGGAGGCAACAGCTCTGCCTGATTACACGATACATCGAGAGGAGCCTTGTATTTATACAGGAGGGAAATCTCCAGTGAGATCATTCAGTTACAGCATTATTGTTAATTACAGTTCATTGAACAAACAAGGGAAGACAATCATGTGAAAACTCATCTGCTTATCATGGAATAAAATATAATTTACTGTTGCTTACGCTGTCTCAAAGCAAGATATTCCATAGAAAATATAGTTGAATGTGACCCTGTTAGAGGAGTATCATTGATCCATCAAACATAGGTAGTTTCATCTATGGTATTGAAGTTTCTATGGGCCGTGTCCTTTCAATTCAACATTAAATGTCATTGTAGATGGTGATACCTGTGGACACCTGTGTGTTGGAATAACAGCTTGTATTTATACACCACCTATAACAGAACACTGTCCCAATGTGCCTCACACAGACATAAAGAAGATGGCCAAAGAGATGGGCTTTAAAGAGGGTCCATGCCTTTGTCTCTTCCAGACTCAGTTATTCCAATGCTCCCCCAGTCGGCCTCCCGTCCTCCACATTCTACAAACATCAGCTCATCCAAAACACTGCAGCCTGTCTCCTGACCCGCACCAAGTCCCAGGCACCTATCACCCCTGTCTCTGTTGACCTACATTGGCCTCTGGTCCTCCGATGGCTCAAATTGAAATTGATCATCCCCCATGTTTAAATCCCTTTACAGATTCACCAGTCCCTATCTCTGTAATCTGATACAACCCTCCCAGCCCACCCCAGAATTGTCCTTTTCTCTGACTCTGGTCTTTTGTGCACCCCTCTCCCTTTGAACCACCATTGGTGGCCGAGCCTTCAGTCACCATTCCCCACACTCTGGAATTCCTTCCCTTAACCCCTCCGCCTCTCTACCTCCCTCTCCTCTTTTACACCTTCCTGAAAATCCCCCTCTTTGACCAAGATGTTAATCACTCCTCTGAATTTCTCCTTCTTTAACTCAGGTTCAGTTTTTTCCTGATTACTCCTCTGTAAAGCAACTTGGGATGTTTTTCTATGTTAAGGTGCTCTATAAATGCAGTTGTTGTGGTGATTGTTGTCATATGAGGTGTCTGCCTTGGCTCAGTTGTAACACTCTCATCTCTCAGTCAGAAGGTTGTGGCTTCAAACCCCACTTTAGAACTTGAGCATAAAATCAAGGCTTGTACTGCTGTGCAGTACTGAGGGTGTGCTGCAGTGCCGGAGGTGCCGTCTTTCAGATGAGATGAGAAACCGAGCCCCCGTCTGCCCCCTCAGGTGTGTGTAAAAGAACCCACGGCATTTGTTCAAGAGGAGCAGGGAGTTAAAGGAAAGCACTTGCATTTATACGGCATATTTGGGGAATCAAGAGGTCAGCCACTTGCCGCAGCATACTCAGTTTCTGACCAGATCTAGTAGCCACGGCATTTATGTGGCTGGTCCAGTTGATTTCTGGTCAATGGTGACCCCAGGATGTTGATGGTGATGGATTCAGTGATGGTAATGCCATTGAATATCGAGGTGGTTATGCTCTCTCATGTTGGAGATGGTCATTGCCTGGCACTTGTGTGGCGTAAATGTTATTTGCCACTTATAAGCTCAAGTCTAGATTTTATCTAGGTCTTCCTGCATGTGGGCTGATGATAGTTGGGCCTTGGACAGTGCCCTGAGGAACTCCTACACCGATGTCCTGGGGCTGAGATGATTAGCCTCCAACAACCACAACCATCTTCCTTTGTGCGAGGTATGACTCCAGCCAGTGGAGATTTTTCCCCCTGAAATCCCATTGACTTCAGATTTACTAGGGCTCCTTGGTACCATACTCAGTCAAATGGTGCCTTGATGTAAAGGGCAGTCACTCTCACTTCAGCTCTGGAATTCAGCTCCTTTGTCCATGTTTGGACCAAGCTGTAATGAGGTCTGGAGCTGAGTGGTCCTGGCGGAACCCAAACTTGGCATCGTTGAGTAAGTGCCGCTTGATAGCACTGCTGATGACACCTTCCATCACTTTGCTGATGATTGAGAGTAGACTGATGGGGCGGTAATTGGCCCGATTGGTTTTGTCCTACTTTTGTGGACAAGACATACCTGGGCAGTTTTCCACATTGTCGGGTAGATGCTAGTGCTCTAACTGTACTGGAACAGCTTGGCTAGAGGCGAGCTAGTTCTGGAGCGTAGGTCTTCAGCACTACAGCGGGGGTGTTGTCGGGGCCCATAGCCTTTGCTGTATCCAGTGCACTCAGCTGTTTCTTGATATCACGTGCAGTGAATCGAATTGGCTGTAGACTGACATCTGTGATGGTGGGGACCTCAGGCGGAGGCGGAGATGGATCATTCACTCAGCACTTCTGGCTGAAGATGGTTGCAAACGCTTCAGCCTTGTCTTTGCATTCGCGTGCTGGGCTCTACCATCATTGAGGATGGGGATGTTCACATGGAGCCTCCTCCTTGTAGGCTTCGCAAAATCCCCCAGAAACTCGAACAGAGCCATAAAGGGAGTGATTTTTGGACCTTTCATACCAACTTGGGATGATGGGACCTAAGTGAAGTGATTTGATGTAAAAACCTCAGTCTTGGACATTTTAAAGATCAGGGAAGAAAAACCCTGAGGAATATGACTTTTGAATCTTACTGTTGGGAGAGACACCTTTCACAGACACAAGACAGGATGCGAAGGGGCGTGACCAGGCAGTGGACAGCTTTGGGTATTGGGGCCCAGTCAAGCTGTCTGGGAATTGTTTACACTGCAATCCTACCAAGGAGGAAGAGACAAACCCAAAGCCTCACACACTCATCGAAATATGAATAATCCAAGACCCCCTTTTGAAATTCCCAGGCCCAAACATGATACCAGAAGCCTGAAATCAATAAAACATTTAGTACTTCATCAAAAACCAATCAACCAGGTATCCACAGGACAGATTTAAAAGCCTGCCAAAAGCCCTAGGACAATAGGGTTGAGATTTGGCGCGTAGATAAGGCTGTGCTTAAATTGGAAAATGATCAAGACATGTTTAACACTGAGCTAAAGCCATCGGAACTGGCAAGCCCGCCAAAACTAGACAATGGACTAAGCAAGGCTCATTTGCAACCTAAAGGAAACGTTTTAGTAAGAGGTTTTTGGGCGCGAAAAAAAGACAGCATAATTGAAAGCCTGTCCCAAAACGTTTTTCTCTTTTTTGGACTCGCTGACTACGCTGACACAGCTCTCTCCCTGCTCCAGCAAAAACCACTACAAGCCACAAGGAGGAAGGCCAGCAAACAGGCCAGCACACAAGAAGAAACCCGAGCGACTGCCTCAGTGACCATCGGACACCTCGCAGCAACAAGGGCCTTACGAAATCTTTTAAACAAAAGACTCTAAAATCCTGCCAAGGATTCATTGGTGAGCATTATCCCTGATCTCCTGAAACCAAAAACCTAGCTAGATAGTGGGATCTTTGGGAGGGATAAGGTTTTTGTTTGGTATATTGTAATTCTCCCTCGCCTGTACCATGTGCTCCCCAATCTGTGTTTAAGTATTAAGTGTGTTTTAAGTTTGTGACCTTTTCCTTTTAATAAAGTAAAAATTCTTTCATCAGATCCTGTTGTCTACTGCATTTTTGTTCACAACCCCTAAATAAGTCCAAAGTCTAGGAACCAGAGGGGTGTGGGAGCGATTCGAGCCGCTCACTGAGTCAGAAAGTCAAGGCTGATCCCTCTACCACCCCCTACATAAATGGCAACCGCGGCAGGACTTTGGTGAAAGGGTTGTGAAGCAGTAAATGCTGGTTTTGAGGAGAGAACAAAAATAGAAGAGAGGATGTCATCCTATGTATTTAAAAAAGTAAATATCACCAAGAAATGGGTCCTCAGGCTGTTGCATGCTGAACGTCCTATGGACGCTGCAGCTGCATGGACTGAGAGCAAGGAATACAATAAGTCTGTGGAGAAAGCCATATGGTTGGTCTGCTCCCAGAAACAAATGCAGCTTATGGGGAAGCGCATTCAGGCTCTCACAGAAGAGCTAAAGGAAGAAAGCCAACTGTCCCGTGCCAGAGCTATAGCAGGGGACAGATTGTTTGCAGAGCTAGACACAAAAGATCAGGAACAGTCACAGATGCTGGAGGAACACCGTGCCAGTAAAGGATACCTCCAGTGTCAGGCCACCGAGGCCAAAAGTAGTGAACTGGCATTGCGGGAAGAGAACACCTGCCTTGCCAAACAATTAAGGGAACTCACAGAGAAGTTCAACGATGTTCAGGCAGCCTACAGAGTAGCCAGTACAAGGGAGTTTGAGGTAGGGGACCACGGCCCCTGTCAGAAGCAGATTGAGAGTCTGAACCTTGCTCTGTCCAAGACAAAAGGCATGCTGTGCCTGATAAGCCCGGGTGCGGCCCAGGTAGACCTGGAGGAGCAAGGGGAGACTGTTCGACCACCACCTGTGGCGCCAAGGAGAAGCTTGGTTAGGCAGCAGGAGGGGCAGACAATCTGTGAGGCTGACAGGGAGTGCACACCAGCACCTGTGGCGCTGAGTTTTGACTCGGTCTGGCAGCAGGGAGAGGGGGGCAAACCGATATAGGAGAAGTCGGAGCCAGGGCCAATGTGCCCAGCACAACAGCAAAAATTCGGCCCGCCCGCTGGTGGTGGAGGTCAGGGACCCCTTGAAAGTCAATTCTTGGCTCCCCACGGTACACAACAGCTTAGGGCTATGGTAAGCCACCTGAGTAAACTTACCCAAAAGGAAGACCCCTCAGTCCACTTCATGGAGGTGGAGCAGGCAACAGGCATCAACGACTGTGATGATGCCGAGATGGCAAAAATGCTCCTTTTCTCATTAGAAACATAGAAACATAGAAACTAGGAGCAGGAGTAGGCCATTCGGCCCATCGAGCCTGCTCCACCATTCAATACGATCATGGCTGATCATCCAAATCCAGTACCCTGTCCCTGCTTTCTCACACAAAATCCCCATCGAGCCTGCACCGACATATACATACCAGTCCCTCTCTACTGAGAGCAAGAGAGGACAGACCGGGTATGCTGCCGTCAGAGAGGAAGTTTTAGAGGCCATGGGAATGAATGAGGGAAGTCCTTTCTCCCGGGTGGAGAAAACAGTGCAGCTCGCAGGGGAGACCCCACAGGCTTTCGCAGACAGGCTGTGGCCGGTGTACAGGGGTGCTTGTAATGGGGCTCTCGACAGGGCTAAGCTGAACAGGGACGAGCTGGCCCACTGGCTCCGTAGCCTAGTGGCAAACAGCTTGCCACGAGTCAAAGCCAAGGCTGAGCTTTGGTTTGACCCAAGAGATCCCCGGGTCACCGAGGAGGCAGTGGTCAGACAACTGACCCTAGCCTACCGGAACGGTAGGGGAGCTGAAGACACCCCACCGAAAGGGAAGGTGCATGAGATAAAGCCCAGTCAGGATAAGAAGGAGTGGCACCAGGAAGGTGGTAAACCTTCCGACACGAAGCGTAGCTGCTTCGGGTGCGGGAAGACTGGGCACTGGAGAAAGGATTGTAGGAATCCCTGGAAGGATAGCCTAGCAAAGAAATCCCCAACACCTGCCCCAAAAGTAGAGGCACCGACCTCTTCCCCCACACTGGACACAATAGTAGCAGCCATCAGAGTCCTGTTTGATGGCCCAGGGAAGGTGGCTACAGCCACTGGCGCTCTAATCCCATCTGCCCCACCCAACCCAGAGCCATGACTGGAGCTAGCACAGCCGGTCTACCTGTGTCCCCTCGAGTATGATGCCTGGAAGAGACCGCATGGTAAGATGGAGGTAGAAAAGGTAGAAGGGACCATCTGTTAGACACAGGAGCTTCGAGCACCCTCATTTATTCAGATAACCCAGCCACTTCACCTCTGTCTAACGGGGTCCCGTACAGCTTAGTGGGATTCACAGGTAACGAGCAGGCTGGCTCATTCTCCATCCCGCTGTCCATTCATTTGGGAACGCTCCACACCAAGTGGACCTGTGTCCTAATGAAGTGGGAGCAAGAAGGGAAGGGGATCCTGGGGGCCGACTTTATCACAGGCCACAGGATTTTAGTGGATTTAAGGAACTACTGTCTATGGGGAGCATGTACCCAAAAGGGTAGTGAGGTAGCAGTCATCCCGGAGGCACAAGGCAAGGGGACATTGTGCACAGTAAAACCAAAGGAGGGTTACGACCTCGAACTCATGGTCAGTAACACTCCAATGGAGTACCAGGCATTTGTGCAGGAAAACCTCGCAGCATTTGCCACTCACAAGCACAACTGTGGGAGGGTAACCGGGGTCGAGGTTAGTGTGAGTGGGGACCCCATGAACCGCCCACAAAAGCAGTATAACTTCCCCAGGGAAGCTGAGACAGACTTGGAAATGGCTTTGACTTCTTTAGTCAAGCAGGGGGTATTGAGACCTATAGTTACCTACGTGAACTCCCCACTCTGGCCGGTTAGAAAACCAGACAACTCCTGGAGGGCCACAGTGGACTATCGAGTACTCAACCGAAACATCCCCGCCTGTGCCCCCACGGTTGCAGCCGTAGCCGACCTCATTGGAAGTATCCCAGCATCTGCGAATATCTTTACAGTGCTGGATATTTCCAACGGGTTCTGGTCCATCCCTCTAAGGAGAGAGGGTCAGTACAAGTTCGCCTTTACATTTAAAAGCCAACAGTACACATGGAACTGTCTGCCCCAGGGCTTCCACAACAGCCCAAGCATGTTTCACCAATGTATGGCGAATTGCTTGAAGGGCTTCAGCAGGTCCCATCAGCTGGTCCAGTATGTGGACGACCTACTCCTCTTTACCGATGAGGGAGAGGAACATGGTCCCCTTCTAGCAGAACTGCTGGGACTGCTCAGGCAAGAGGGCTTTAAAGTAAAGCCCAAGAAGGCACAGATTGGCCAGCGGGAAGTCAAATTCCTGGGCCTGGCTGTGCGAGCAGGGCAGAGGGCCATTGACAAAGCTAGAAGGGAAGCAGTTCAGGAGTTACCAGCCCCCAACACAGTTACAGGAGTGAGGTCTTTTCTAGGGCTAACTGGGTACTGCAGAGATTTCATTGAGGATTATGCAGCCACAGCAGCCCCTCTGCTCCGACTCCTACACAAGGGAGTGGAGTGGGTTTGGGATGAGGGTTGCGAGGCTGCCTTTGTGAAACTCAAGAGAGATCTGCAGACCGCACCGGCTCTAAGGGCCATTGATGGAGGGGAAGAGTTTTTCCTGGAGGTAGCAGCCAGTGGGGACAGTCTGAGTGCAGTGCTGCTCCAAGAGAGGCATGGCAAGCTGAGACCAGTGGTTTACTCCTCCAGAATACTCACTGATGTGGAGAGGAGCTACTCCAACTGTGAGAGGCACCTCCTATCCACTCACTGGGCTGTGAAAAGATCATTGATCTTCACAGGTACCTCTCCCATCACACTCCTCACTCACCACACGCCCACCCAGATGCTCTTGGATGGGAGAATTAAAGATGGGAGAGTGAGCAGTGCCCGCATTGCTCGCTGGACCCTGCTTCTCTCACAAATGGATCTGAGGGTAAAAGGTCTCTGCGAGCCAAAGCTCGCAGCCAACATGATTTACTCAGGGACAGCCCACCGGTGTTCCGTTGAAGGAATATGGGAAGTCAACATAGGTTTGCGAGCTGGGATACACCCCACAGGCCGCGAAATCTATGTGGACGGTTCAAGCACAGTATCAGCTGGAAAACGACTCACAGGGTGTGGGATTTATGACCCAGAGGCAGGCATTGCTCTGGCAATCAAGCTCCCCAGCACCATGAGTGCCCAGCAGGTTGAACTGTCTGCGGTGGTGTATGTAGTCACACAACCCGAGGAATTCCCTACCCCATACACGATTTGCACGGACAGCATGTTCACATGCAATTCGTGTACAGAGTACCTGGCCATCTGGTCCCGTCGTGGATACACCTCCACTGATGGGAGACCCCTGGCCATCAAGCCTCTGTTGGAGAAAATCATGAGGGCAGTAGGGGAGGAAGGTAGGGTCTACATCCAAAAGGTGAAGGCCCATTCCAAGGTAAAGCCCCGCGCAGAGGGCAATCACCAAGCCGACATGCTGACCAAAGAGGGCGCCAGTACAGGCACGTTGTGGGTTCCATATGGATCAAACCCGATAGCAGCAATCAGAGGTAGAGGAGGGACCCAAGGGAGTGCAGGGGTAGCATTGACCCCGGACCTAAAGATGGTCCAGGCACAGGATCCCATCCTAAAAACTGTCCTGGAAACGCTGGCTAGAGGGGAGAAGGTAGAGGGCCCATACGGCGCAGCAGCCATCACCCACAAAGAAGGCATGCTGTTCAGGGGGGAACAATGGGTAGTGCCGCAGCAGCACCAAAGGGAATTCCTCCAACTGGCCCATGAGGGTCCAGGAGTGGGGCATCCCGGGCCTGAGACCACCTGGCAGCGGGTGGAACAGGCAGGATGGTGGCCAGGACTGAGGGACGATGTCCGCGAGTTCTGTGCAGGCTGTCTGGTGTGTGCTGCTAACAACCCTGACCCCCAGAAAAGGAAGGTATCTATGGGACATATCAGGAGGGTAGAGGGACAATGACAGTCGATCCAAGTCGACTACATCGGGCCCCTACCCACTGCGCAGGGAGGCTACAAATACTGCCTAGTCCTGGTGGATGTGTTCTCAAAGTGGGTGGAAGCTTTTCCATGTCGAACAGCTACCGCTTTGGGTACAGCCAGGATCCTGGTCAGGGAAGTGTTCTCACGATGGGGGCTCCCACAGTATGTGGAGTCACACCAGGGGAGTCACTTTACTGGGCAGGTCCTGCAAGAGACCCTCAGGGTACTCGGCATAGAAGGGAAATGGCACGTCGCCCACAACCCACAGTCATCAGGGATTGTGGAGTGTTTAAACCGTACCATCAAAGAAAGGCTGCGAAAGGAGATGGGAGACTCACCCAAAAAGTGGGTAGAAGCCTTACCGTTGGTCCTAATGGGGATCCGGGCCAGCCAGTCAAAAAGCACGGGGTATTCCCAACACCAGCTCATGACTGGCAGGATTATGCGGACCCCCACCCATGTGCTAGCCCCGGTGCTCACGGAAGGGCAGCTCAGGGAGGTGAACCGGGACAGATTCGTCAGGAATCTGTTGGACCACCTTAAACAGGTTCACTGGCAGGCTGCGAGTAACATGGGAAAACAGCATCGGGGTAACCGATTGCTGCTGGAACCCCGCAAGCACCACGAGTGGGAGGTAGGAGATCAGGTCATGGTGAGAAATTTTGCCCGGGTAGGGAGTTTTGAACCATTGTACATGGGGCCCTACAACATTGTAGACAAGGCAAGCCCCATGGTCTATGCCATAAAGATGCCCCCATCAACCAATGCAAACTGTTTAAACCTAAAAGGGAACAGCCGGCAAAGCTGGATGGCCCTCAAGTTAGAAATCCGCAGCCAGCGGCAGCTGTGGCAGACGCACAAGCTGCAGCGGGAGGGACAGTGTGTTGTTTCACAGGAGAGAACACTCCACCGATTATGTGGGACTCAAGCACACCCACAGTGGCCAGAGCCCTAAGAAGGTCTCCCCGCACACCACAGCAAAGGCTACTGTGGCCACAGGTGTATCTGTTTAGAGGGTCCCACCCAAAGAGGGTTGCAACCCGAAAAAGAGCGCCCAAGAGCAGGGAGCATTCTAAAGTTGGGGATTCCCAGCCTACAGCCTCCAACAGTGAGGGTTTCACAGGAGAGGTAGTACTGGGAGAAGAGAGAGAGAAGGGTCCCCCGCCTGCAGCCTCATGCTGGGAGGAGCCCACAGATATGAACGAGGGCGCTGCAGCCACACCACAGGGGGTAGTGTGCTGCAGCACAGGACGCAGCTGGGATGTTAAGATACCCCCAGCGGTTTTGAGGAAGGCCTTCTGGGTCCGGCGGTACAGGCCGCACTACACCCAGGTGTACAAGCCATCCAGAGGCCACATAAGGCAGAGACTAAACAGTATTTAACCTGGCCGTCCGGAGAAGGGCGGCAAATGTACAGAATTTTTCGGTTTT
Organism: Squalus acanthias; assembly: GCA_030390025.1. NCBI lineage: Eukaryota > Metazoa > Chordata > Chondrichthyes > Squaliformes > Squalidae > Squalus > Squalus acanthias. The sequence continues at coordinate 98,916,395 of CM059425.1, read as the reverse complement.
AAGTAATTGCAGTTTTGGTGGTTATGGGTTATCATTAGTTTAGTTGTTTGTAGAGTTTTTTTAAGTTTAAGGGCTTGATTAATTATCCAGCCAGAGAACCTTTCTGGGACATGGATATATGTTTTGTGTGTGCCCCTACAGAAAGGACTTTGGGATGACAAGGTTTCTGCTCCTGCTCACCCTGGTAGGGGTGAGCATCGGTGACCGAGGTGACGTGGAGGACTCCCACATCTATGGGTGCTCAGGAGTGAGAGCACCAGTCATCACCGCAGGGGGTGGCGAGTGGGGAGTGGAGGAGCTCGCCATCTACTTCCACGAGGGAAGGTGGCCAGGGTGGCTGGGGTCCAACTCTACTAAATACTCCAACCAGCCCGGGTTCACATACGGGGAGGCCTCCCTCCCATGCCCCAGAATACAGGTCGTTGCCACAAGGGTCAGTGTCACCGAGGGGAAGCGTGTGTGCCTTACCTGTAAGGGACGAATTCCCCTGAATAGGTGGTGGTGGCTCAGGAAGCTGAGCAGGGACGCAGGGGACCATACAGCCGACTGGGAAAGATTAGGGAACGACACCCACCGGACAATCACAGGGACCCAAGGAGGAGTGAGTGTTTGTTGGGATAAGTGGTGGGAGTCGGAACAGGGAGTCTATGTTTGTATGTGGGGATCAGAGGAAGCCTGCCCCACAAGGGTATCCATCATCTTCTCCAGCCAATGGCAAGATGCCGGGGAGGGGATAGGGTGGGATTCTAGCCTGTGTGGGTGCGTGGTCCCACACATTCCAGTCCCAGTTAATGCCACTGAACTCATGGCACACACCCGAAATCCCCTACCCACGACCCAGGTACCGAAAACCCTGGAAGAAAAGTGTCCTACCACCACCAAGGGACCAGGGAATGGGTTAGTCCTAGTACCAACCGAAAAGGTACTATACCAGGGGTTACACTATGCAGTAGCTTCAGTAATATTAAACCTTACCGAGGTATACTTACCTGAGTGGTGTCCTAAGGAGACGGAGCAGCTGTACCAGGCCCTACTAAAGGAAATGTTTAGGAAATTTTACGAATTTGATTTTGCCAATATAGACAAAGTAGAGATATACAGAATACACCCTGAGAACCCTATGGGCACGGGTAGACAAAGAAGGGGAGCCTGGAATGATGTTTTCACTGCCTATAGTACAGGGTCCTCTGTAATAAATAGCCTGGATGACATGGAATTACAGACACAGATAAATGGTTTAAAAACCCAGTTAAGAAACATCCTGAAGGATGGGAACACAGTGGTAGGCTCAGAGCTACATGAGGACCAAGCTATGACGGTTCATTTAAAGGAAATTATTGCAGAATTGGAAAGGCATGCCAAAACAGTAAATGCACTCATACGGGAGGATAGGAATGCATCGGATCAGGCTGCACAGAATGAGGTGTGTGTGCTGTACGGGGCATGGTTGCTGGGCGAGGGCCGTAGCAACCTGGAGGATTTAAAGCAAGGTTTAGTCCCCTCCTGGATCAGCAACAAGCACCTCGCAGCCCTCCACCCGTTTAGTAATTCGCTGAGCCCATGCCAATTTCGGCTAGCCTCTGAAGCCTACCCTGTCCCAATAGATTGTGGGCGTTCCAATCACACTATCATGGGGATAGTAGTGAGAATGCTGGTCATGAGTGGGACAGCCCGACTCGTACCGGTATACAGGGTGGAGAACATTGGAGTCATTCAAGGGGGTGCACACATCCGTTTTACAGCGGTCCCACCTTATGTCATAAAGTGGGAGCACGCCATGACAGGTACTGACCTCTCCGGGTGCCGGAGCCGGGGTTCACACATAATACTGTGTCCCCAACACTTGAACGCCTATTCCAAACCACAGTGCGGGTTTAAAGCTGCTGGCACACGACCTATCAACTATACCATGGAGGTGATGGCACACGGCCATGTTTCCCCACAGGTAGCATATATAGGGGGTGGGACATATTGTGTCACCACAGGTGCGTCCCACTACCAGCATGGACACTTCTGGTGTCTGGTAAGTGGCAGCAGTTTCTTCTTTAAACCCGAGGCAAAAGTTCAAGTGGCCCAGGAACGGATTGTCCCCATTCCTGAACCCTCCACTGTTCACCTCACTGTAACAGAAAACATCACCAACCTGCAAAAGTATGTGACTTACTTTGGATATAAAATTCCCCCTCTACGCGAACATCTTACCATCCTACTTAAAGCTGTAGAGATTTCACAAAAACATTTCTACACCCTGGAACAGAAAACAGTTGAAATAGGGGTAGATATTTTGGATATAGTAGTTCCACCCTGGTGGGATATTTTTGAGAATATCGAGGTGCCTTCCTGGATCAGGATGGCTTCCCATCTTTTGGTGGTCTGCCAGCTCGGGATAGTTCTCTACCTGCTGTGTACAAAGTGCAGGGGAAGGGACGGGGAGCTCTGTTCCAGACACAAAGGGACTTGGGAAGTGCATCAAAATAAAGGCTATGACCAGGGATGGAATGAACCTTGAATTTTGTCTTTTAATAAAAAATATTGTATGTGTGTTGTGTCATTTTTATGATGTGTATGATGTGTTTTTCCAAGCTGTGCAGGGGTGTCGGACCCTCTCCGTGCTTGGATGTGAAATAAAGATTGATTCTTACCTGTATGTACCTGAAACACCACTTTTAAAAGGGGAATGTATGTTTGGATTTTTAGTTTAGGTAATACAGGGGAAGGTTGGTTTTCGGGGATCAGAAATTTTTGCTCACCTGTTAATGATACTAATTCAGTTTTAGTATCAAAGTGGGGGATGTAGGCTTCGCAAAATCCCCCAGAAACTCGAACAGAGCCCTAAAGGGAGTGATTTTTGGACCTTTCATACCAACTTGGGATGATGGGACCTAAGTGAAGTGATTTGATGTAAAAACCTCAGTCTTGTACATTTTAAAGATCAGGGAAGAAAAACCCTGAGGAAAATGACTTTTGAATCTTACTGTTGGGAGAGACACCTTTCACAGACACAAGACAGGCTGCGGAGGGGCGTGGCCAGGCAGTGGACAGCTTTGGGTATTGGGGCCCAATCAAGCTGTCTGGGAATTGTTTACACTGCAATCCTACCAAAGAGGAAGAGACAAACCCAAAGCCTCACACACACATTGAAATATGAATAATCCAAGACCCCCTTTTTAAATTCCCAGGCCCAAACAGAATACCAGAAGCCTGAAATCAATAAAACATTTAGTACTTCATCAAAAGCCAATCAACCAGGTATCCACAGGACAGATTTAAAAGCCCGCCAAAAGCCCTAGGACAATAGGGTTGAGATTTGGCGCGTAGATAAGGCTGTGTTTAAATTGGAAAACAATCAAGATATGTTTAACACTGAGCTAAAGCCATCGGAACTGGCAAGCCTGCCAAAACTAGACAATGGACTAAGCAAGGCTCATTTGCAACCTAAAGGAAACATTTTAGTAAGGGGTTTTTGGGCGCGAAAAAAAACCCATTATAATTGAAAGCCTGTCCCAAAACGTCTTTCTCTTTTTTGGACTCGCTGACTACGCTGACACAGCTCTCTCCCTGCTCCAGCAAAAACCACTACAAGCCACAAGGAGGAAGGCCAGCAAACAGGCCAGCACACAAGAAGAAACCCGAGCGACTGCCTCAGTGACCATCGGACACCTCGCAGCAACAAGGGCCTTACAAAATCTTTTAAACAAAAGACTCTAAAATCCTGCCAAGGATTCATTGGTGAGCATTATCCCTGATCTCCTGAAACCAAAAACCTAGCTAGATAGTGGGATCTTTGGGAGGGATAAGGTTTTTGTTTGGTATATTGTCATTCTCCCTCGCCTGTACCATGTGCTCCCCAATCTGTGTTTAAGTATTAAGTGTGTTTTAAGTTTGTTACCTTTTTCTTTTAATAAAGTAAAAATTCTTTCATCAGATCCTGTTGTCTACTGCATTTTTGTTCACAACCCCTAAATAAGTCCAAAGTCTAGGAACCAGAGGGGTGTGGGAGCGATTCAAACCACTCACTGAGTCAGAAAGTGAAGGCTGACCCCCTGGTTTGATGGTAATGGTTGAGTGAGGGATATGCCAGGCCATGAGGTTACAGAGTGTGGTGGAATACAATTCTGCTGCCGGTGGCCCACAGCGTCTCATGGATACCCAGTTTTGAGCTGATAGATCTGTTCTGAATCTATTCCATTTGGCATGGTGGTAGTGCCACACAACACGATGGAAGGTGTCCTCAGTGGGAAGAAAGGACTTTGTCTCCACAAGGACTGTGCGGTGGGCACTCCTACCAATACTGTCATGGACAGATGCATCTGCGACAGGTAGATTGATGAGGACGAGGTCACGTAGGTTTTGCCATCGTGTTGGTTCTCTCACCACTGCCGCAAGCCCAGTCTGTCATTCAGGACTTGGCCAGCTCGGTCAGTTGTGGGGAGGGAAGTTAAACCGAGGCCCCGTCTGCCCTCTCAGGTAGACATAAAAGATCCCACGACACTATCCCATCCTCCTCCTCCTCCTCCTCCTCCTCCGCCGCCCGTCGCCGCTGCGATGCGGTTGCTATGGCGGTTGCTATGCAGATGGCGAGCAGAATGCGCATATCCTCAGGAGCTCCGAGGGGGCGGGGCCTGACTCATCAACAAAGCCTCTTAAAGGGACAGTCCACCTGAGAGCCCCGCCATATCTACACGCTGGATGGAATAGGAAAGAACCTCTCCCCTCTTTCCCTGCCCTATACTTGCTTAAAAATCTGTTACATCGCTAACTTCCTCCAGTTCTGACAAAGGGTCATCGACCTGAAACGGTAACTCTGTTTCTCTCTCCACAGATGCTGCCTGACCTGCTGAGTGTTTCCAGCATTTTCTGTTTTTATTTCAAATTTCCAGCATCCGCAGTTTTTTTGCTTTTGTATTCGAGGTTATGCTGGAACTGTATAAAACACTAGTTAGGCCACTGCGTACAGTTCTGGTCACCACAATACAGGAAAGATGTGATCACGTTAGAGAGGGTACAGAGGAGATTTACGAGGATGTTGCCAGGACTGGAGAATTTTAGCTATGAGGAAAGATTGGAAAGGCTGGGGAAGTTGGGTGGTCAGCAGCTTGGTGGGAATAGGCTCGAGGGAGCAGGAAGTGGGTCTCATGGACAAGATGAGTGTGGAGAGGTCAAGAAGGGAGATCGGAGAGAAGTCATATCTGTTCAAGTCTGCGTCCTTTGGGCTTGAGGGAGAGAAGATGAGAGCTGTACCAGGGGGATCGGCCAGGGTGAGAGAGGGCACGCTGTGCCGTATGGCCTCCTTCTGTGCTGTAAAGTTCTTTGATTCTATGATTCTATGAAGTAGCTGTGAGGACTGGCCGTTCTGGTGAGCCAGGCCCCACTCTATGGAGGGCTGCATGGCACCAATTTGTGGCAGTGGTTGTGAACCTCAGAAAGATCTGTAAAAACACCCAGGAAACTTCTGTCTGCTGGGGGAGTGAGGCCTCCACATTGAGCAGCCTCCCACCTTGCTCTGACTCTGAAAAACCACCACACCAGGCCAACCCAGCAATTGACTAATGGCCCCTTCTAATATGTAACTCCACGAACGGGCATTGCAAGATCATGCGGGGAGCAGTATCTGTTTCTCTGAGGCTGAATTTGATAAATCCACAGCATTTAGTATTTTGTATTATTTGTGCTGCAAGGTTGGTTTAGTGAGGCGAACTTCATTCATCGGTTCCCCCCCACCCCCACCAGCTCTCGTTCTCCCCCCGGCTCCTGCTCCCCCCGACCCTTCCTGGTGGAGGGCCCAGGCCGGAGTTCCCACGGGGAGGTCCCCAGGCGGAGGGCCCAGGATGGAGTTCCCACGTGGAGGTCCCCAGGCAGAGGGCCCAGGGCGGAGTTCCCGCGGGGAGGTCCGCAGGCGGAGGGCCCAGGGCGGAGTTCCCACGGGGACGTCCCCAGGCAGAGGGCCCAGGGCGGAGTTCCCGCAGGGAGGTCCCCAGGCGGAGGGCCCAGGGCGGAGTTCCCACGGAGTGGTCCCCAGGAAGAGGGCCCAGGGCGGAGTTCCCGCGGGGAGGTCCCCAGGCGGAGGGCCCAGGGCGGAGGGCCAGCGGGGAGGTCCCCAGGCGGAGGCCCCAGGGCGGAGGTCTCGCCGGGATGTACCCAGGGTGGAGGGCCCAGGGCGGAGGCCCCAGGGCGGAGGTCTCGCGGGGATGTCCCCAGGGTGGAGGGCCCAGGGCGGAGGCCCCAGGGCGGAGGGCCGAGCGAGGAAGGCCCAGCGTGGTGCTAATGTTCGGTTGGTGATGTACTGTACGCGGTTTGTGTCGCTCTTGCGGTGAAGTTACGGCAGTGGAGCGGGACACCACACGACAGCCAGAGGGCGCACCTGAGTAACGCGATCGGACTCTTTTAATCTGTGAATCGGGGTCCTGTGACGTACAGAGGAACCTGATCACCATTGTAGGGCAGTACTGGGCGTAACGTGCCCCCCGCTCCCGACCTTCCTCCTTCCAGCCCAGAGGCCGGCTGGGCTGCCCCAGAGCCGCCATAGCCCGCCTGCCCTGCACTGACGAGGCCCGAAACCCACCCGCAGGCAAATCCCAGGACAGTTTGGGAAGTGTGTCTATAAATGAAGTAGCACGGTGATCCAGCATGGAATTGCATGGAGTGAGGGGCAGGATCTGTCTCTAATATTAGGGTTATGTGTGTGAGTGAGTGTGAGTGAGTGTGTGAGTGTGGGTGTGAATGTGTGAGTGTGTGAGTGAGAGAGTGAGTGTGTGTGTGTGGGTGTGAATGTGTGAGTGTGTGAGTGAGAGGGTATGTCTGTGTGTGTGAGTGTGAGGGTGAGGGTGCGTATGAGTGTGAGAGCGAGAGTTTGTGTGTGTGTGTGAGAGTGTGAGTGTGTGTGTAAGTGTGAAGGTTAGGGTCTGTGTGTGTGAGGGTGAGTGTGTGTGGTGTGAGTGTGAGTGTGAAGGTGAGTGTGAGGTTGTGTGTGTGTGACGGTGAGTGTGTGTTAGTCTATGAGTATGTGTACACACTCCCGGTCACACAGGAAGATAGATTAATAGTTGTAACAACAGGATATCTATTTATTTACAATTTATAAATTTACAAATTTACAATTTATGGTGAAAAATTGCTCAGTTTGATGCTAAGAAGAGGAGATGGAGGAGGGTCAGGGCCTGTAGAATCATAGAATGATAGAAGATAGGAGCAGGAGTAGGCCATTCCGCCCCTCTAGCCTGCTCCGCCATTCAATGCGATCGTGGCTGATCATCCAAATTCAGTACACTGTCCCTGCTTTCTCCCCATATCCCTTGATCCCCTTAGCCTTAAGAAATATATCCAACTCCTTCTTGAATCTATTTAATGAATTGGCCTCTACTGCCTTCTGTGGCAGAGAATTCCACAGGTTCAACACTCTCTGGGTGAAGAAATTCTTCCTCATTTCTGTCCTAAATGGCTTACCCCTTATCCTTAGACTGTGACCCCTGGTTCTGGACTCCCCAACCATCGGGAACATCCTTCCTGCATCTAGTTTGTCCTGTCCTGTCAGAATTTTATAAGTTTCAATGAGATCCCCTCTCATTCTTCTAAACTCCAGCGAGTATAAGCCCAATCGACCCAATCTTTCTTCATTCGTCATTCCTGCCATCCCAGGTATCAGCCTTGTGAATCTTCACTGAACTCCTTCCATGGCAAGAACATCCTTCCTCAGATAAGGCGACCAAAACTGCACACAGTACTCAAGGTGTGGTCTCACCAAGGCCCTGTACAACTGCAGCAAAACATCCTTGCTCCTCTACTCAAACCCTCTCGCTGTGAAGGCCAACATACCATTTGCCTTCTTAACCGCCTGCTGCACCTGCATGCTTACCTTCAGCGACTGGTGCACAAGGACACCCAGGTCTCGTTGCACTTCCCCTTCGCCCAATCTATTGCCATTCAGATAATAATCTGCCTTTCTGTTTTTGACACCAAAGTGGATAACCTCGCATTTATCCACGTTATATTGCATCTGCCACGCTTCTGCCCAATCACCCAACCTGTCCAAATCATCCTGGAGTTTCTCGGCATCCTCCTCGCAGCACACACGCCCACCCAGTTATGTGTCGTCTGCAAACTTGGAGATATTACATCTAGTTCCCTCATCTAGATCATTAATGTATATTGTGAATAGCTGGGGTCCAAGGACCGATCCCTGCGGTACCCCACTAGTCACTGCCTGCCACTCCGAAAAAGACCCGTTTATTGCAAATCTCTGCTTTCTGTCCGCCAACCAGTTCTCTATCCAAGTCAATACCTTGCCCCCAATCCCATGTGCCTTAACTTTACACGCTAATCTCTTATGCGGGACCTTATCAAATGCCTTTTGGAAGTCCAAATACACCACATATACTGGTTCTCCCTTATCTATTTTACCAGTTACATCCTCAATAAATTCCAGTAGATTAGTCAAGCATGATTTACCTTTTGTAAATCCATTTTGACTTTGTCCGATCCTGTCACTGTTTTTCAAGTGCTCAGCTATTACATCTTTTATAATGGACTCTAGCATTTTTCCCACTACCGATGTCAGGATTACTGGTCTGTAATTCCCCGTTTTCTCTCTACCACCCTTTTTGAATAGTGGGGTAACATTAACTACACTCCAATCCATGGGTACTGTTCCAGATTCCATTGAATGTTGGAAGATAATCAGCAATGCATCTACTATTTCCAGGGCCACTTCCTTAAGTACCCTAGGATGCAGATTATCAGGCCCTGGGGATTTATCGGCCTTCAATCCCTTCAGTTTCCCCAACACCATTTCCCTACAAATACTGATTTCTTTCAGTTCCTCCCTTTCATCAGACCCTATGTTCCCCAACATCTCTGGGAGGTTATTTGTGTGAGTCCTTTGTGAAGACAGAACCAAAATATGTATTTAATTGGTCTGACATTTCTTTGTTCCCCACTATAAATTCCCCTGATTCTGACTGCAAGGGACCTATGCTTGATTTCACTAATCTTTTTCTCTTCACATATGTATAAAAGCTTTTACAGTCAGTTTTTATGTTCCCTGCAAGCTTACTCTCGTATTCTATTTTCCCCTTCTTAATTAATCCCTTTGTCCTCCTTTGTTGAATCTTAAACTGCTCCCAATCCACAGGGTTACTGCTTTTTCTGGCCAATTTATATGCCCTCTCCTTGGATCTTATGCTATCCCTAATTTCCCTTGTTAGCCATGGTTGAGTCACCCTTTTTGTTTTATTCTTATGCCAAACTGGGATGAACAAATTCTGTAGTTCGTCCATGCAGTCTTTGAATGTTTGCCATTGCCTATCCACCGTCAACCCTTTGAGTGACATTCCGCAATCAATCCTACCCAACTCGCACCTCATACCATCGTAGTTTCCTTTATTTAAATTCAGGACCCTAGTCTCTGAGTCAACCTCTTCACTCTCCATCGCAATGAAGAATTCTATCATATTATGATCGCTCCGACCCAAGGGGCCTCGCACAACAAGATTGCTAATTAATCCTTTCTCATTGCACAATACCCAGTCTAAGATGACCTGATCTCTGGTTGGTTCCTCGACATATTGGTCCAGGAAACCATCCCGTAAATACTCCAGGAATTCCTCCTCCATAGTATTGTTACTAATTTGGTTAGCCCAATCTATATGTAGATTAAAGTCACCCATGATGACTGCTGTGCCCTTATTGCACGCTTCTCTAATTTCCCTTTTAATGCCATCCCCAACCTCCGCATTACTGTTTGGAGGTCTATATATCACTCCCACTAACGTTTTCTTCCCCTTGTTATTTCTCAGTTCAACCCATACAGATTCCACATCATCAGAGCTAATATCCTTCCTTTCAATTGTGTTAATCCCCTCTTTAACCAGCAATGCTACCCTACCTCCCTTTCCTTTTTGACTATCTTTCCTGAATATTGAGTACCCCTGGATATTAAGTTCCCAGCCTTGGACACCCTGGAGCCATGTTTCGGTAATCCCAATCAAATCATATTCGTTTAACTCTATTTGCGCAGCTAATTCATCCACCTTGTTCCGAATGCTCCTTGCATTAAGACACAAAGCCTTCAGGCTTGGTTTTCTAACGCTCTTAGACCTATTAGAATTAGTATTTACTGTGGCCATGTTTGATTTAAACCGTTGTTTTCTCTGACTGCAACTTTTGTTTTTCTCCTTCCTATCTTTTGCTTTTATCCTTGTTTCCCTTTCCTCTGTCTCCCTGCTCAGGTTCCCAACCCCCTGCCATTTTAGTTTAAACCCTCCCCCAGAGCACTAGCAAACACTCCCCCTAGGACATCAGTCCCGGCCCTGCCCAGGTGTAGACCGTCTGGTTTGTACTGGTCCCACCTCCCCCAGAACCGGTTCCAATGCCCCAGGAATTTGAATCCCTCTCCCTTGCACCATTCCTCTAGCCACGTATTCATTTGAAATATCCTTCTATTTCTACTCTGACTAGCACGTGGCACTGGTAGCAATCCTGAGATTACCACCTTTGAGGTCCTATTTTGTAATTTACCTCCTAACTCCCTATATTCTGCTTTTAGGACCTCATCCCGTTTTTTATCTATATCGTTGGTACCTATATGCACCACGACAACTGGCTGTTCACCCTCCCCTTCCAAAATGCTCTGTAGCCGCTCTGAGACATTCTTTACCCTTGCACCAGGGAGGCAACATACCATCCTGAAGTCTCGTTTGCTGCTGCAGAAACACCTATCTATTCCCCTTACAATAGAATCCCCTATCACGATAGCTCTCCCACTCTTTTTCCTCCCATCCTGTGCAGCAGAACCACCTATGGTGCTAGGAAGTTGGCTGCTGCTGACTTCCCCTGATAAGCCATCTCCCTCAACAATATTCAAAGTGGTATATCTGTTTGAGAGGGGGATGGCCACAGGGGACCCCTGCACTACCTGCCTGCGCCTATTACTCTGCTTGGTGGTCACCCATTCCCTTCCTGCCTGTACACCCTTTACCTGCGGTGTGACCAACTCCCTAAACGTGCTATCCACAATGTCCTCAGCATCGCGAATAATCCAGTATGCATCCATCCGCAGCTCCAGCGCCGCGTGTTTTTAGGCTTCATTCTGATGGTGACAGCAGCAGTTCCTGAGGCAGCGGTTCCAGCAGGTGAGCCTCCGCGTGGGTCTTGCTGTGTTGTGTGAGTCCAGAATGGTGATACTACGCAGGACTGAAAGTTTCACCTGCTCATAAGGAATTGGTTGCAGTTGAAGCCTCAGCATGCCAATTATCTCTGAGACCTGGTCCCCAAGTTCACTGCCTCGTCTTTTAAAGGTGGTTTGTACGAGAACAGCGGCTGCAGTGGAACAGCTGGGGTGTTGGTCGGACAGTCCTTTGAAGACCATGAAGAGTAAGTTGCCCAGCTGGTCATGGGGCAAACATTTGGAAATGACCTCTGTGTTAGAGAACATGATTGAAAGAGGACTGAAGTGTCAGGGTTAACGAGCTGTTCTCTGACTCTTTTCAGTGCCTCTAACTGCTCCGTTTGCTGAGCCAGATTGGTGCCTTCACATGACAAATGAATGGCCAGGATTATATACAGTGTCCAGGGCCATCTGTCGAACAGGAAGCGATGGGTCTGCACAACGCGGCATCAGTCGTCCAATCAGAGTCCCCGTGTTATTTCCTGGCACTACATTATAAACATTGAGCTTCCTCCAGTAAAGTTTTAGCATCTCTAAGGTCATTTCCATGGCTCTCTCTCGTTCATAGTCTTTTGCTGAACTGATCCAGGCCTCTGCATGATTGAAAATGGCCTCCAGTCCTTGAGGGGACAGGTCCTGAAGTAATATTTGCTTCAGCAGATTTTGCAGCGACTCTGTGGTTTGGGTATAAAATGTGGCCGTCTCCTTTGTATTATCATTTGTGTCCTCGTCATTGTTCAGGTCTGGAGGTACCAAGCCAAAAGTACTGGTCAGGCAGGTTTGAATCAATTGGCAGGTGTCAGCTTGGTTTGATTCACTGTGTAGTTTCACGAGATGCGTGCAGGCGTCCACGGCTAACTGTCGAACAGGGCTCTGCAGCAGCTCGGGTGGCTCGGCCTCAATAAGATCCTGCATGTATGTGAGCAGCACCCTGTTTCTAATAAAGTTGGTGGAAAGTCTCCAGCGATTGATATATAGGGATCTGGCTATCTGAGTCACGGTCTGTATTAGGCTGAGCTTGAGTGTGAGATCCCTGGATTCAGCCTTTATCCCCTGCCCACTTGTAATTAAATGACTAACAGCTGGCAGAATGTGGCTCTCGATTGTGAACAGCAGTTCGTCAGGTGCACAGACTGCCATGTTCCCATAGCACAGAACCAGTGTGCTCTTGACTTTATCCGATTCCTCATCAGCCTTGACCCTAAATCTGTGGGAGTTAGCAAACTCCTCCAGGCTACTGAGCGTATCATCAAAATGTGCCATGGCACAGAAACCAATGGTGAGGGCTGCTCCCTCTCGCTCTGCACTCTCACTGTGCTGCACACTCAGTAGCATTTGGTGAAGCTGCTCCCTTACGTTCTTAGTGCGGGTCTGGCGGAGCACTGACGCAAGAGATTTATATAGAAAGCCCTTCTCTTGTGGGGAATGATGGTTGGTGGTGAGTTGTTTTGCCATTTCATCAGCAAACTGACATGTCCACTCCTCGTCATCAATCGTATTTAAAGCTAGGCACAAGACCGCCAATAGCTGTAAAAGCTTTTATAAATATGTGAAGAGAAAAAAATTGGTGAAGTCTAGCATAGGTCCCTTGCAGTCAGAATCAGGGGAATTTATAATGGGGAACAAAGAAAAGGCAGGACAATTAAATACGTACTTTGGTTCTGTCTTCAAAAAGGAGAACACAAATAACCTCCCAGAGATGTCAGGGAACATTGGGTCTAATGAGAGGGAGGAACTGAATGAAATCAGTATTTGTAGGGAAATGGTGTTAGGGAAATTGATGGCATTAAAGGCCAATAAATCCCCACGGCCTGATAATCTACATCCATGGGGACTTAAGGAAGTGGCCCTGGAAATAGTAGATGCATTGCTGGTCATCTTCCAAAATTCTATAGACTCTGGAACAGTTCCCATGGATTGGAGGTTAGCTAATGTTACCCCACTGTTCAAAAAAGGTGGTAAAGTAAAAATGGGGAATTATAGACCGGTAAGCCTGACATCGGTTGTGGGGAAAATGCTAGAGTCCATTTTTAAAGATGTAATAGCAGAGCACTTGGAAAACAGTGACAGGATTGGACAAAGTCAACATGGATTTACAAAAGGTAAATCGTGCTTGACTGATCTACTGGAATTTTTTGAGGATGTAACTGATAGAATAGAGGGCAACACGGTGGCATAGTGGTTAGCACTGGTGCCTCACAGCGCCAGAGACCCGGGTTCGAATCTGACCTCGGGTGACTGTCTGTGTGGAGTTTGCACATTCTCCCCGTGTCTGCGTGGGTTTCCTCCGGGTGCTCCGGTTTCCTCCCACAGTCCAAAAATGTGCGGGTTAGGTTGATTTGGCTATGATAAATTGACCCTTAGTGTTAGGGGGGGGGATTAAATATGTGGGGTTATGGGGATAGGATGGGATATGTTAGGGGGAATTAAATATGTGGGGTTACGGGGCTAGGGTGGAATATGTGTACTGTGGGGATTAAAGCAGGGACAGGGTACTGGATTTGAATGATCAGCCATGATCGTATTGAATGGTGGAGCAGGCTCGACGGGCCGAATGGCCTACTCCTGCTCCTAGATTCTATGTTTCTATGTTTCTATAAGGGCGAACCAGTGAATGTGGTGTATTTGGAATTTCAGAAGGCTTCCGATAAGGTCCCGCACAAGAGATTAGCGTGTAAAGTTACGGCACATGGGATTGGGGGCAAGGTATTGACTTGGATAGAGAACTGGTTGGCAGACAGGAAGCAAAGAGTTGGAATAAACGGGTCTTTTTCCGATTGGCAGACAGTGACTAGTGGGGTTCCGCAGGGATCTGTCCTAGAAACCCAACTATTCACTATATATATTAATGATCTAGATGAGGGAACTAGATGTAATATCTCCAAGTTTGCAGATGACACAAAGCTAGGTGGCCGTGTGTGCTGCGAGGAGGATGCCGAGAAACTCCAGTATGATTTGTACAGGCTGGGTGATTGGGCAGAAGCATGGCAGATGCAGTATAATGTGGATAAATGCGAGGCTATCCACTTTGGTGGCAAAAACAGAAAGGCAGATTATTATCTGAACGGCAATAGATTGGGAGAAGGGGAAGTACAACGGGACCTGGGTGTCCTTGTGCACCAGTCGCTAAAGGTAAGCATGCAGGTACAGCAGGCGGTTAAGAAGGCAAATGGTATGTTGGCCTTCATAGTGAGAGGGTTCGAATACAGGAACAAGGATGTCTTGCTGCAGCTGTACAGGGCCTTGGTGAGACCACACCTTGAGTATTGTGTGCAGATTTGGCCACCTTTTCTGAGGAAGGATGTTCTTGCCATGGAGGGTGTGCAGCGAAGATTCAGCAGACTGATACCTGGGATGGCAGGAATGACGTACGAGGAGAGATTGGGTCGATTGGTCTTATACTCGCTGGAGTTTAGAAGAATGAGAGGAGATCTCATTGAAACTTATAAAATTCTAACAGGGCTAGACAGACTGGATGCGGGAAGGATGTTCCCAATGGCCGGGGAGTCCAGAACAAGAGGTCACAGTCTAAATATAAGGGGTAAGCCATTTAGGACAGAGATGAGGAGGAATTTCTTCACCCAGAGAGTGGTGAACCTGTGGAATTCTCTACCACAGAAGGCAGTTGAGTCCAAGTCAGTAAATACATTCAAGAAGGAGTTAGATATATTTCTTAAGGCTAAAGTTATCAAGGGATATGGGGAGAAGGCAGGTACAGGGTACTGAGTTTGGATAATCAGCCATGATCTCATCGAATGGCGGAGCAGGCTCGAGGGGCCGAATGGCCTACTCCTGCTCCTATCTTCTATGTTTCTATGTTTCCATGTTTATTCTCCCATTCTGATTGGGACTGCGACTCCTCGGAATTTTCCAGTAAATGGTCAACTAATGGTGCCAGCTCGTCTTCCCACCACCTCACTGATTGTGAGTGGACATTGAGACTCAGGACTTTCAGTAGACTCAGTGCCGCAGCTCCTCGGCCTCCTCCCTGATATGGGCAACAAGACACAACGAGGAGCCGGGTCAGCAGTGCCTGGGCTTTAGGGAGATTGGCATCTTCATTGTAAGTAAGGGAAAAGCTTTCACTGCTGGCTCGCAGTTTATTTTTCCCAATATGTGCAGAACAACTGCAGATCAGCGTAAGCTCAAGTAACAGCACCTCATCTTTCGATTAGGCACTCTACAGCCCTCTGGACTCAACATAGAGTTCAACAATTTCAGATCATAACCCTGGCCCCTATCACATATATATACATATTTTTATTTTATATTATTTTTTTATTTATTTTTTTATCCACACTTTTGTTTGGCCTTTTTTTCTTCCCTCCCACACGGCAGCTGTCCTTCATTCTGCCAGCGCAATTCACACTTCATCTAGAGCCATCCTTTGTTCATTCAACCTGTCCCATTTCCACCTCCTCTTGCCTTGAATATCTCTTAATGTCTCTCCATGTCTCTTAATCTCTCCTGCTTTCTATCCTATCACTGACCTTCCCTTTTGTTCTTTCATCCCCTCCCCCTTTTCCCAGCCCTAAACTTGCTTTAAAATCTATTTCATTTCCTGCTTTTTTCCAGTTCTGACAAAAGGTCTTCGACCTGAAACGTTAACTCTGTTTCTCTCTCCACGGATGCTGCCTGGCCTGCTGAGTTTTTCCAGCGTTTTCTGTTGTTATTGCAGATTATTGTTAAAGCCTTGGTGTACTGGGTCATAGTGACAAACTCCAGTAAGGATGGCCAAAGGACATCCTCCATCTTCGGTGCAGTTGTGATCAAACACATCACTCTTTCACACAGTGTAACTAATTCTTCACCTGTTCCTGGGTCTGGCTGATGATTGGGTGGTACCAGGGTCCCTGAATCAACGGGTGCAGCACACTGTTGGATGAGGAATTGCACCATTGCCTTTCCTCCCTCGGGCTCAATGTAACCTTGCTCGGCCATGACACATTACCTGGGCAATGAGCTTCTTCTCCTGATTGCTGCTCTTGTCTAGAAGGACTGGTTTTATTGCAGCCACAATCTGAGCCTTCTTCCTCTCCAAGTGTGATGAGACCGATATGATGAGGTGCTTTAGTACAGTCAGTGTTCCTACTCTCATTTGTTGCTCAGTGTTCTCGAACTGCGATAAGAGAAATTCGACCATTTTGTCTGCATAAGCTGGGGCCAGAACTCTGAAACTGCGAAGGATCTCAGTCTGGTTCTTCACAGCAAGATCATCAGTAGACTCCAGCGAAACACAAATCTGCTGGTGGAGCTTGTTAAGAAGGATGTTCATTTGTGTATTTTGCCCGAGACACTTTGGGCTGGATTTTCATTGACCCGTGGAGGCGGGTTTGGAGGTGTGTGGGGGGTTAAAGTTGCAGATTCGGGGGTCCCAAACCCATCCCGCCCCCAACCCGCCTCCATGCCAGTTTCTCTGGAGGCGGGTACCCGACCTGTGCTGGGACCCACCTCCCCGAGGCGGGAAGGGGATTAATGACAATTAACTGCCTGTTAACAGGTAGTTAACAGGCAGTTTTTTGCCTAATCTCTATTTTGAAAGCTGAAATGTGGGCTTCCCGACAGGTCCCAACCACGCCAAGTTAGCGAGGCGGACCGTGGGTCTGCAGGGGTTGGAGGGGTCGATATGTCCAGTGGGCAGGTGAGTGATGGGTGCATGTGTGCAGAGGTAAGTGTGTAAGGCAAGTGCTAAGTGTGGGAAAAAGATTTACTTACCTTAACTTCCTCCTGCAGGTGTCAGCCCTTCAGTTCTCGGGAGTCAGAAATGTCACCGGCACAGAAAGCAGGAAAGCCGTGGTGCTGTCAAAAGTTTCAGCCTCTGCTTTCTGTGCTGGAATGATTCTAACTCAGCCTGAGAGGAAGGACTCAAGTTAGAAGACAGATTGTCAGTGTTTGACAGCTTCACAGAGCTGTCAAATGCTGATATTTCATCTGTCAAAAGCTCTTGACAGATGAAATGTCAATCTGTGATGTCACCTGTTGCCGGGTGGCCCTTAATTGGCCTGCTGAGCCCACTGGGCGGGCTCAACAAGGTCAATCAAGTGAAAATACAGTGGGTTGGCCACATCTCGATGGAGGCGGGTCTACAACCCAAAAAGTGGGAGTCCCGCCTCCAACCCGACCCCAGTATCAAAATCCAGCCCTTTATCTCTGTCACAACATCCATCTCATGCAGAAATGCACAGTTTGGACCACTTTGCTGTATTTTGTCCAGCCCTGGGTTTCTGTGTTGTCATGGTTTTCATTGTGAGGCCAGGTTACATAACCCCTCAGTTGTGATGTGGCCCTGGGTCATGTGCCCATATAAGTCCTGCCAGCTCTTTGTGGCACTTTAAGGTGGGTGGTGGGGGTTAAGGCCCAGACCTGAGATACAGACCATACGGACAAGGCAACATTCTCAACCCTTGGCAGCCATATTGGATTGAGCAGCTGTTTGTTCCTAATAAAGAACCCACCGCACCACAGACACTCAAAGTACTTGTGACAAAAGATGTAGAAATGGGAGTGTAGGACAGACATTTCTAGCAGAATTGTCCCAAATTGGGATCTTCATGTGTCAGGGATTGAAGCTGCTGAATGATGTCATCAGGAAGTTGTTGTGACATCATGGAAATTTACAGCTTGGGAGGAGGCCATTCAGCCCATCGTGTCTGCGCCGGTCGACAAAGAGCTATCCAGCCTACTCCCACTGCCAGCTCTTGGTCCGTAGCCTTGTAGGCCACGGCACCTCAAGTGCACATCCAAGTTCTTTTTGAATGTGGTGAGAGTTTCTGCCTCTACCACCCTTTCAGGCAGTGAGTTCCAGACCCCCATTACACTCTGGGTGAAAAAATTTCCCCTCGAATCCCCTCTAATGGGTCATTTTCTGGTTGGCAAACAGTAACTAGTGGGGTGCCACAAGGATCGGTGCTGGGGCCCTAACTATTTACAATCTACCTTAATGACTTGGATGAAAGGATCGAGTGTAATGTCGCCAAGTTTGCGGATGACACAAAGATGGGTGGGGAAGCAAGTTGTGCAGAAGACTCAAAGAATCTGCAAAGGGATATAGAAAGGCTAGGTGAGTGGGCAAATATTTGGCAGATGGAGTATAATGTGGGAGAGTGAGAGGTTAACCACTTTGGCAGGAAAAATAAAAAAGCAAACTATTATTTAAATGGAGAGAAATTACAAAATGGTACAGTTCAGAGGGACCTGGGGGTACTTGTGCATGAAACACAAAAAGTTAGCATGCAGGTACAGGAAGTGTAAGGGATTTGACCGTGCGTGTCTCGCAGCCTGTGAGATTCACGCGGCTCTGTGCAGCCTGTGTGTCAGTGCAGGTTTAGGCCTTGTTGCCTGTTCTGGTCTCCAGCCAGTCTGGGAGCACTAGACACACCTGTGAGTGGTTCGAATCACTCGCCCTTACGGTTCTAGACACTGGACTTAGATGCGAGAGCAGTAATGGAGATGAAACTCATGTAGACTCGGTTGAATGGTACGAAATGGAAAATCTTTATTGCATGATATTTAAGATTACGAAATACATGTCATAAGCACAGATTAATGACAGTACAATCTTACAAGCAGTTATATAGCTAATCCTAGGGAAACGAGGAACGAACGACACACCGTAAATAGGGGCACACATTACAAGTATCCTTAATACTTAAACCCTCCCCTATCAATATCTGTCCTAGCTAGATTCGTAGGATTTCGAGACTCATGCTCACCACTCGTGATAACTCGGAGAAATTCCGAATAGCTGATCGGATGTTTTTCACCGCAGCACCCACGTGTCGATCAGGAGATCTCCTGGTCCCACTTGTTTACTTGCTTCTGCTCCGGCTAGCAGGCTGGACCGTCTGCTGTGATGAAGATCTGTGTTGGTTGGTTTAACAGGCACAGTCCGAATGGGTTTCACAGACCAGTCAATATTATCTTGGAGGATCTTCCAAGGCCTATTCTTGCAAGTTCAAAGAAGTCTCCCTAGCAAGGAAAACTTGGCTATTCGACCTACAGGCGCGGTCGGGATTTACTGACCGTGGCGATGAGTATGGTCTTCCTCTCTTCTCATCTCATCTCATCTCATCTCATCTAGGGCCTTTGGTTCCGATGCCAGTTACCAACATAGGTCTTCGTTACGCGACACGAGGTAGATCCTGAACGGATCAGAAAGTTCAACAGTCTTTTTCAAAGAGGCACCAGGCAAGCAGGCACAAGACTACGAGTCAAAACACAGGAGCAGCCACGAGGTTACGAGTCGATCGGATAAGAGAATAAGAGAAAAATGGACGGTTGGAGCTTGTAATTATAGTACAAAATCTTCCGTTTCCCGCCCAACCTTAATGTCCTTTCTTTTGTTAGGGTTTGGCGCTCAAATGTCTTGTATGGGTGATCTCCGTTCTTAATGGGTTTCGGGGCTACTCGTAAATGCCTGAGTACCTGTTAATATTTCTCCCATTGTTAAATCGGTCGGTGTTCTCCCTGGAGGGGTTTTGGGGCTTCCAAGTGTTTTGTATAACTACCCGCTAACGGCTCTCTCATCGTAGAGTCGTTGGGATTTTACATATTAATGTCTTTGGATGGGCCCTTGATTACTTGGTACAATAGCTTTCATTCGTACCTGGGAGACCGATTTCAGTATTTATGTGTATACTGTAAACCCATAATGTCTCGTGTATTATCTTCAATGTGCTGAATCTTAACCGATCTTGCACAAATGTTTATTGGAACGCCATCTTGTCTGCCTGTCGAAAAGTCTAGAATGTTCTGTCACGAGGTGCGGCGGCCATTTTACAGGCTGCTTGTGTCCACTTTGAGAAACCTGACAGCATTCTACTGAAATAAAAGCTGTTTGAACGAAACTCTGTGTTTTCTCCTTATTAAATAAAATCGCGATATATTGCGAATTCTACAGAAGTAATCAAAAAGGCAAATGGAATGTTGGCCTTTATTTCAAGGTGGTTGGAGTATAAAAGCAGGGAAGTCCTGCTACAACTGTACAGGGTATTGGTGAGACCACACCTTGAGTACTGTGTACAGTTTTGGTCTCCTTATTTAAGGAAGGATATACTTGCATTGGAGGCAGTTCAGAGACAATTCACTAGGTTAATTCCAGAGATGAGGGGTTTGACTTATAAGGGAAGGTTGAGCAGGCTGGGCCTATACTCATTGCAATTTAGAAGAATGAGAGGTGATCTTATCGAAATATATAAGATACTGAGGGGGCTCGACAGGGTAGATGCAGAGAGGATGTTTCCCCTCATGGGGAAATCTAGAACATGGGGGCACAGTCTCAGAATAAAGGGTCGCCCTTTTAGAACTGAAATGAGGAGGAATTTCTTCTCACAGAGGGTTGTAAATTTGTGGAATTCTCTGCCCCAGAGAGCTGTGGAGGCTGGGTCATTAAATACATTTAAAGTGTAGATAGACACATTTTTGCAAGATAAGGGAGTGAAGGGTTATGGGGAGCAGGCTGGGAAGTGGCTTTGAGCCCTAGATCAGCCATGATCTTATTGAATGGCGGAGCAGGCTCGAGGGGCCAAGTGGCCTATTCCTGCTCCTATTTCTTATGTTCTTATGTAAACCTCCTACCATTTACGTTAAATCTACGTCCCTGGTTGTTGACCCCTCTGCCAAGGGAAACAGTTCCTTCCTATCCACTCTATCTGGGCCCCTCATAATTTTATACACCTCAACTAGGTCTCCCCTCAGCCTCCTCTGTTCCAAAGAAAACAACCCCAGCCTATCCAATCTTTCCTCATAGCTAAAATTCTCCAGTCAAGGCAACATCCTCGTAAATCTCCTCTGTACCCTCTCTAGCGCAATCACATCTTTCCTGTAATGTGGTGACCATAACTGCATGCAGTACTCTAGCTGAGACCTAACTAGTGTTTTATACAGTTCAAGCATAACATCCCTGCTCATATATTCTATTGAGAGGTCGCACAACACCAGGTTATAGTCCAACAGTTTTATTTGAAATCACAAGCTTTCGGAGCTATCGATTGCTCCTTCCTCAGGTGAGGAAGGAGCAATCGATAGCTCCGAAAGCTTGTGATTTCAAATAAAACTGTTGGACTATAACCTGGTGTTGTGCGACCTCTCAATTTTGTCCACCCCAGTCCAACACCGGCATCTCCGCATCATATATTCTATGCCTTGGCTAACAAAGGCAAGTATCCCGTAAGCCTTCTTAACCACCTTATCTACCTGTCCTGCTACCTTCAGGGATCTGTGGACATGCATTCCAAGGTCCCTCTGTTCCTCTGCACTTCTCAGTGTCCCACCATTTATTGTGTATTCCCTTGCCTTGTTAGCCCTCCTCAAATGCATTACCTCGCACTTGTCCGGATTGAATTCCATTTGGCACTGTTCTGCCCACCTGACCAGTCCACTGATATCTTCCTGCAGTCTGCAGCTTTCTTCTTCATTATCCACCACATGGCCAATTTTTGCATCGTCTGCAAACTTCTTAATCATACCCCCAACATTCAAGTCCAAATCATTGATATATATCACAAAAAACAAGGGACCTAGAACTGAGCCCTGCGGAACCCCACTGGAAACAGCCTTCCAGTCTCAAAAACACCCATCGACCATAACCCTTTGCTTCCTACTTCTGAGCCAAATTGGGATCCAACTTACCACTTTGCCTTGGATCCGATGGGCTTTTACTTTCGTGTCTAGTGTGCCATGTGGGATCTTATCAAAAGCCTTGCTAAAATCCATATATACTACATCAAATGCACAACCCCAATCGACCCTCCTTGATACCTCCTCAAAAAATTCAATCCAGTTAGTCAGACATGACCTCCCCTTAACAAATCCATGCTGACTGTCCTTGATTAATCCGTGTCTTTCTAAATGAAGATTTATCCTGTCCATGACAATTTTTTCCAATAATTTTCCCACCACCGAGGTTAGGCTGACTGGCCTGTAATTATTCGGTCTATCCCTTTCTCCTTTATTAAACAACTGTATGACGTTAGCAGTCCTCCAGTCCACCAGCACCACACCTGTAGCCAGAGGAGCAGCCCATTCTGACATCAGAGCGGTCCGTTGTGACATCAGATCTGTCTATTGTGACATTTGTTCCACTCTTCTCAATCCTCTATCCAATCTAATATATTACCCCCAACACCATGAGCTCTTATCTTAGGCAGTAACCTTTTATGTGGCATCTTGTCAAATGCCTTTTGGAAATCCAAATACATTACATCTACTGGTTCCCCTTTATCCACCCTGCTCGTTACCTCCTCAAAGAACTCTAATAGATTTGTAAAACACAATTTCACTTTCATAAAACCATGTTGACTCTGTTTGATTGTATTATGATTTTCTAAATACCCTGCTATTACTTCCTTAATAATGGATTCGAGCATTTTTCCAATGAATGATGTTCAGCTAACTGGCCTATAGTTTCCTGCTTTCTGTCTCCCTCCTTTTCTGAATAAGGGTGTTACATTTGCGGTTTTCCAATCTGCAGGGACTTTTCCAGAATCAAGGGAATTTGGGAAGATTACAACCAATGCATCCACGATCTCTGTAACCACTTTTTTTAAGACCCGAGGATGCAGGCCATCAGGTCCAGGGGTTTGTCAGCCTTTAGACCCATAAGTTTGCCTCGGACTTTTTCTCTAGTGATAGTGGTTGTTTTAAGTTCCTCCCTCCCTTTAACCCCTTGATTTTCTACTTATACTGGGATGTTTTTAGTGTCCTCTACTGTGAAGACAGATACAAAATATTTGTTCAATGCCTCTGATTTTCTCCCCCTTTATTATTTTTCTAGTCGTCCTTTGCTGGTTTCTAAAAAGTTCCCAATCTTCTGGTCTACCACTAATCTTTGCAACATCGTATGCCTTTTCTTTCAATTTGATAGCATCCTTAACTTCCTAGGTTAGCCATGGTTGGTTCATCCTTCTCTTTGAGCCTTTCTTTCTCACTGAAATATATCTTTGTTGAGGGTCACAAATTATCTCTTTAAATGCCTGGCACTGCTTTTCTACAGGCTAACCTTCTAATCTATTTTCCCAGTCCATTCTCTCCTCATATCTTTGGAATTGCCTTTATTTATGTTTAATACTCTAGTTTCAGACCCAAGTTTCTCACCTTCAAACTGAATGTGGAATTCCAACATGTTATGATCACTCTTCCCTAGAGGATCCTTTACTATGAGATCATTAATTAATCCTGTTTCATTACATATTACCAGATCTAAAATAGCCTATTTCCTGGTCGGTTCCACAATGTATTGTTCCAAGAAACTGTCCTGAATACACTCTGTGAACTTGTCATCAAGGCTGCTTTTACCAATTTGATTTGTCCAATCTATATGAAGATTAAATCGCCCACGGTTATTGCAGTACCTTTCTTACAAGCCCCCATGATTTCTTGATTTATACTCTGTCCTATAGTGTAGCTACTGTTAGGGGGCCTTTAGACTACTCCCACCAGTGACTTCTTTCCCTTACTATTTCTTACCTCCACCCAAATTGATTCTGCATCTGGAACTTACAAGACAAGATCATTTCTCACTATTGTAATGATCTCATCCTTTAATAACAGAGCTACCCCACCTCCTTTTCCTTTCTGTCTATCCTTCCAAAATGTCAAATACCCCTGAATATTCAGTTCCCAGCCTTGGTCACGTTGCAACCACAACTCTGTGATGGCTATTAGATCATGCCCATTTATTTCTATTTGTGCCGTCAATTCATCTATCTTGTTATGAATGCTGCGTGCATTCAGATAAAGAGTCTTTAATTTTGTCTTTATGACATTTTTCCCTACACTGACCTTATTTGCTGGTGCACTCTTATGTTTGTACGCTCTGTCCCTTCCTGTCACACTCTGGTTTTCATTGCCCATATCGCTACCCTGCACTATAGCCCTGTCCTTTCTCTTTAACTTTCCAAATTTCCCCTCACTTGAACCCTCCCCCCCCCCCACTATTTAATTAAAAGTCTTTTCTACAGCCCTAGTTATTCAATTTGCCAGGACACTGGTCCCAACATGGTTCAAGTGAAGGCCGTCCCAACGGAACAGCTCCCTCTTTCCCCAGTACTGGTGCCAGTGCCCCATCAATCAAAACCCATTTCTACCACACCAATCCTTGAGCCACGCATTCAACTCTCTGAAAGACACCTGAAGGAAGAAATGATGCTGTCATTTTCTGTAAGCACGTGCTATTTGGATTATTTTATCTGTTCTGTAGTGTTTAGTTAATAAAATATTGGTTTGAATTAAATTGGAACCATTGAGGTTAATGAACCTATTAAATTGTGAAAAGCCGACTTTCATTGTGGCCACAGTGAAATTCTTGTTATTATTTTAAATTGTCTGAAGGTTTCTAATTTCGGACGGGAGACTTTCTCATTTCAAAATTGGCAGTTTTTAGTTTCATAAATGTTTAATAATTTGAATTCAAATTTTGGGACATTGGAGGTGATTCTGCTTGTTTAATCATCTTGGTTGGACAGGAAACTCATGGGGTTGGAAAACTCTTAAACAATCTGGTATCAATGTACATTCTAGTGAAAGTCAGGAAAGTGCCAGTGAGAATTGTAAATTGAGAGCTTTTCCTTGGAGATGTTTGTGTCCTTGCCTATGAACAATAAGAAATCTGCATTTGATATTCTGACCACTACCCAAGACATCGGGACCATGCAGGGGGAGATGCGCAAAGATCTCCAGACACCCCACGATGTGTAGCACAGAGTGGGCTGGCAAACACCTCGGAGGGAAGTGAGCATGGAGGAGAGCTGAGAGAGCACAATTATCACCAGAAGAGGATCTGGTGGGACTGTCCTGTGACTGCTCCTTCGAACAGAGGAGGATCAGGTGGAACTGTCCTGTGACTGCTCCTTCGAACAGAGGAGGATCAGGTGGAACTGTCCTGTGACTGCTCCTTCAATCAGAGGAGGATCAGGTGGAACTGTCCTGTGACTGCTCCTTCGAACAGAGGAGGATCTGGTGAAACTGACCTATGACAAACTTCTCGAACAGAAGAGGAGCTGATGTAAATGTGGTGTGACCACTCGAACAGAAGAGAACAGAAGAGAACAGGTGGAACGGTCCTGTGATCGCTCACTCGATCAGAAGAAGAGCTGGTGGGAGTGTACTATCATTGCTCGAACAGAAGACAAGCAATGCCTAGCATTTACAGAATTAATACATAATTGACAACAGATATACATCTTTTTTTACGATTGTTCCCTGCTGTGACCTTATTCTCTGCTGCACTGCTACCATTAAACTCTCTGCGGTAAAAATTCAGTTGGTTGCGCCTCCCGTTAGCGCCTTAAGAGGGCGCTAATGGGGCGCAAAGCCGCTAATGCCCGGGCGCAGCGATGTTTGCGCCGCTCGCGAACTTAACTAGAGATTGTGCGGCGGCGCTAAACTTTACCGCTGCGACCACCTGCGCGCGCAGATTGTGACGTCATTCCATGGTGCAACGCCCTTGTGGCGCCCCGGAGCGGAAATTGAGTGGCGCCCCCTGCCTTACCGCCTGGCGCATCCAACGACCAGAAGACTGGAACGCTATCAATCGCTGTGGGGCTGGGGGGGGTGCTATTTAAAGGGGGCCTCTTCCTGTCTTTTATTGTTGGTGGCATTTTTGAACTACGCATTCTGAGAGAGAGAGGGAGAGACTTCTGGAGAGATTCAACGTTGTGTGAAGGAGTTTTGGGTACTGAGCAGCACTTTGCAGGTTCATTTTGATTTGCCATTCCTTGTATCGATTTAGCAGAGACTGTGGGAGCTGCACTCTGAGCTCTTTGCCTGGTACTCTCCATTGTTCTTTCCAGCACATTTGATGTGCAAGTCTCTCCAGGCCGAGATTCAAGGCTGCAATGAACAGGATGTGGATGGAAAGCAAGATTAACCATCCCCTTTAAGAACTGGCCCGTGCCATTGTGTGTGTGTTCCATTGCTGACTGACATTACATGTGCTTCACCAGCGCTCTGAGTTAGCGCCTCACTCCTTGGCCTTTGCACCTTAAGACAGGTGTGCAGCGCCTGATTTAGCGCTCCACTCACCTCCCGGGGCGGTAAAAGTGAAGTTTCCAGTCAGTGCCGATAATTAGCGCCAGGCGCTAATATTTGCGTCCAGACGATATTTGCGCCCCAAATGGGGCGCGACCTAATTTTTCCCCCTCTGTCCCTTCCTGTCAGGCTCTGCTTAATTTCACCCTAATCGCTACACTGCTCTATTGCCTTGGCCTTTCTCCTTAGATTTCTAAATTTCCACTCACCTGACCACTCCCCCACTTTTTTATTTTAAAGCCCTATCTGCAGCCCTATCTACACCATGTGCAGCTTGTACATCAGAAGAGATTGTGGAATGATGGGGAAGTGGGATGTGAGAAGGAGGACAATGTATGAGGATACCAGCATCTTTTATTCTGTCAGCCCCGCCGCTGGCCAAGGGCTCAGCCATGCCCCTGCCAAGAATGGCCAGCACCGTCTCCTCCAAAGGGGGTGAGGTGAAGCTAGGACTGTGAGGTGTGCCTCGTGTTTGGTAGAGATTGTTGGTAGGTGAGTGATGGGTGGGGTCATGCATTGAGCAGTGTGTGAGGCTCGTGGTGCAGTTAGTAGGAGGCTTTTGAAGATGCATTGAATGACCTTGACCACTGGTCTGAGGTCATGAAACTTCTTTGGACAGTGGAGCCAAATCCTGGGGGCGACACTGCTGGCAGTGACGGCCTCAGCGATCTGGTCCCCCATCCTACTTTCTGGAGGGCCTCCTGGCCCCCTGTGGGTAGAAGACCTCTCTTCCAACGTTGAACCCCTGCACAAACCTCGAGTGCTGCATCCGAGATGCTGGGTGCCCTTTCCCAGGCCTGTTGAGCCATTTATGTTAGAGCAGAAGCACTTTTACCATATTTTAAAGCAGAACACAGTTAAGCTTTAATAGCTGCAGAGTGCCTAGTTTGGAGTGATTTTAATTTTTTGGCAGAAGGTAGTTCAACATTAAGGGTTTGAGACTGCCTAGTTTGGAATGAAAGACAGCAGCTTTCCACCAGTTATGCTGCAGCCACTGGGGTAGCGCTGTATAACATCACTAGGATAGGCAAAGGCACACACAAGACAGTCATTAATGGAATGCACAAGGTTGATTAGTTGATTTGTTGATGTAATATTGGATGCACATATGGATAAAGTGGGATTGGAAAGTTTGCTTTATGTTGGCTTTTATTTCAGCATTGTGGCCAAGAGGGTGCTGTGATGGTCAGTAACAGAGGGAAGGTAATGTGTGGGAGCAATGTTGAAAGGGGAATTGGGTTTGTGGTCACTGGTACCACAGGCAGATGATTCGATCCCTGATATCCCGGCCAGAAAGGGACTGTCTGGGTTGCCTCCTTCCTTCTGATTCTTCCTCTTCTGATTCTTCATCTTGTGCTTCCACCTCTTCTTCTTCCTCTCAGGCAGATTGCAACTAGAGCCCCCAGGACTGGGAGCCAGTGGTGTTCTCAGAGGCTTTCCTTTAACATCCAAAGCCTTGCAGGCATCCGGCAGCACTCCCTGCACACTTTAACAACTTTTTAAACGGATTGCACCAAGTCACTACTACAATAAAATGTAAAAAAGTCCAAAGGCTGAAATTGAAATTACCTGAAAGATGTGCTGGCAGCATCTCTGTAGTACTGCTTCACGCACATTCTTCCATGCGTGGTTTGGAGAGCATGGAATGCAGAGCAGCGACATCCAAAATCACAGTCGTGCATCAATTGAGGCGATGCACACCGATTGAGGTCACGATCTGGATATTTACATGTGAGAGGCGGGCGGAGGCAACGGCAGCGTTAACGACCTCTCCAAAATGGCGGCCGCCTTACCGGCCAGCGCTACGCTCCCACATTTGGCGGCCATGGTCTTAGTTCCTGGGGCTAATGATGACACAGGCCTGGAAATCCCCAGGGGGAATCTCCAGCTTTTGTGCTGTAACTTCGGAGGGAGACCAGCGGAAACACCTGAGAAATGGGGTAACTGGCCACGTTCAGCCCTGTGGAACATAGCTCGAACTGTCTGCCGCCCAATGATGTTACAGCGGGAGAACTGCTGCGCAATTTCAGCCTCACAATATTTTTCACCACTCGGTCTTTCAAAGTCATGTGACAGGGGTTTTACAGTCTTTATTATAATATGTAAACATACGTATAAATCATGATTGTGGCAAAGGTTTCAGTATAAGAATTGTATTTGAGACCATTTATCCGGACAATACGGATGTCACTCACGCAATAACTGTGGTCAGATATTGTTCAATTCACACTGAGTTGCAATGCTAGAAATCTGAAGCTAGGAGCTATTGGGAGCAGCAGTGGGAGCGGACCGACCTGTGAGGGAGCAGGCTAAAGTGGAGCGAGGAAATAAAGCCCGAGGCTCGAGGCCCAGACCGAGCTATTGGGAGCAGCAGTGGGAGCGGACCGACCTGTGAGGGAGCAGGCTAAAGAGGAGCGAGGAAATAAAGCCCGAGGCTCGAGGCCCAGACCGAGCTATTGGGAGCAGCAGTGGGAGCGGACCGAGCTGTGAGGGAGCAGGCTAAAGAGGAGCGAGGAAATAAAGCCCGAGGCTCGAGGCCCAGACTGAGCTACTAGGAGCAGCAGTGGGAGCGGACCGACCTGTGAGGGAGCAGGTGATTTAAAGAACAACATAAAAAGGAGTGACGTCACAGGAAAGCAGGGAAGTGATTGGATGGTCAGTATTTCGCTGTTTTCTTGGGCATTGGTTTAATTTAAGAGCCGGGATTAAAAACTAAACGTTCAAAACTTAAACACTTAATTAATTAAATACATTAGAGATGGCAGGGCAGGCGATGTGTTACCGCTGCAACATGTGGGAGCTGGTGGACACCATTGAGGTCCACGGCGACCACATTTGCAGTAAGTGTTGGCGGCTCGAGGAATTTTGGCTCCATGTTGATGAGCTGGAGTCCGAGCTTCAGTCACGGTGACACATCAGGGAGGGGTAGTGTTACGTGGACACTGTGTTCCAGGAGGCCGTCACACCCCTTAGATTAATTAATTCAAATTTGGTCCGAGGTCAGGGACAGGTGGGTGTGACTACAAGCGAGGCAGGTGTGGGGAACCAGGGGTAGTGATGGAGGAGCCTCAGCCCTTGCTCTTGTGCAATAGGTACGAGGTTCTTACTCCCTGTGTGGACGAGAGCAGGAACTGCAGGGAGGATGATCAAACTGACCACAGCACCGTGGTACAGGGAGCCATTCAAGAGGGGGAAGCAAAAAGAAATGTGGTAGTGGTAGGTGACGGTAGAGTTAGGGGGATAGAAACTGTTCGCTGCAGCCAAGAGCGTGAGTCCCGAAGGCTGTGTTGCCTACTCAGTGCCAGGGTAAAGGCCATCTGCTCTGGGCAGGAGAAGAACTTGGGGTGGGCGGGGGAGGATCCAGTTGTCGTGGTCCACGTAGGTACCAACGACATAGGTAGGACAAAGAAAAAGGTTCTGCTGAGAGAGTTTGAGCAGCTAGGGACTAAATTAAAAGCAGAACCACTAAGGTAATAATCTCTGGATTATCACCTGAACCACAAGCAAATTGGCATAGGGTCAATAGGATCAGGGAGATGATTGCGTGGCTCAAAGATTGGTGTGGGAGAAGTGGGTTTCGATTCGTGGGGCTCTGGCACCAGTACTGGGGAAAGAGAGAGCTGTTACGTTGGGACGGACTAAACCTGAACCATGCTGGGACCAGAGTTCTAGCGAATCGAATAACGAGGGAGGTAGATAGAGCTTTAAACTAAATAAGTGGGGGGAGGGTCCTGGTGAGTGAAATTTAGAATGCTAAAGAGAAAAGACAAGGAAGCAGCGCAGGAAAGTGATTGGGGCAAGGATAACCAGCTTGTGTCAGGAAGGGACAGAGCGTACAAACAAATGAGTGCACTAACAAAGAGGGTCCGGGTAAGAAAAAATGGTAAGAAGGCAAATAGGACCATAGCACAAAAAAATGTTAAGATGTCTAAAAATGTTAAAAAGACAAATCTAAAGGCACTGTATCTGAATGCACGAAGCATTCGTAATTAACAGCACAAATAGATGTAAACGGATACGATATAATTGCAATTACGGAGACATGGCTGCAGGGTGACCAAGGCTGGGAGCTGAATATCCAAGGATATTCGATATTTAGGAAGGACAGGCAAAAAGGAAAAGGAGGTGGGGTGGCCTTGTTAGTAAAGGATGAAATCAGAGCAATAGTGAGAAAGGATATTGGCTCAGAAAATCAAGATGTAGAATCAGTCTGGGTGGAGCTAAGAAGCACCAAGGGGCAGAAAACATTGGTGGGAGTTGTCTATAGGCCTCCAAACAGTAGTGATAATGTAGGGGATGGCATCAAACAGGAAATTAGAGATGCATGTAACAAGGGTACTACAGTAATCATGGGAGACTTTAATCTACATATAGACTGGCAAAAGCAAATTAGCAATAATACTGTCATTACTATGGTAGGACATTTAGGACTGAGATGAGGAGAAATTTCTTCACTCAGAGGGTGGTGAACCTGTGGAATTCTCTACCACAGAAGGCTGTGGAGGCCAAGTCACTGAATATATTTAAGAAGGAGATAGATAGATTTCTAGACACAAAAGGCATCAAGGGGTATGGGGAGAGAGCGGGAATATGGGATTGAGATAGAGGATCAGCCATGATCATATTGAATGGCAGAGCAGGCACGAAGGGCCGAATGGCCGACTCCTGCTCCTATTTTTCTATGTTTCTTTGTTTCTAGAAAGGAAGCTCTGGTTCAAGGTGAGCTGCTTTAATCATTTAACTAATTTAACAATTGCACTGAATGGATATTTCACTGCATTCTTCAACTGCTCTCTGAATTTAGTCTGGGTCATTGCATAAATACAGGTGTTGGTGCACGTGCTCAAAAGCTGCAGCATGTAGCCAGATTGTTCAGTGATATATGCAGGATCATGGGCACCTGTGTATTCATAAATGTTCGTAATTCGCCAATACAAGAAATATAGAACATTTGTCAACCATAACAGTATAAAACTGCCAGATATAGTGAAGAGTAAAATGATGGATTTCCTTCGGTTCTCCATCTCTGGGTCATTGTGATTCTCACTATTGCGGTGGTCCAGTAGTCTCCTGCGGACTCTGCTGGCCACTAAAATGTGTCTGACAGTCAGAGCATTGAGCAGTAAAATCAGAACGAATGGAAGGAAAGGGGTTAAAATAATACTGAGGCAGTCAAATGCGACCCAGGCAGCTTCGGTGTAATAGCTCAGTGATAAGGAGTACCCCCAGGATACATTATCAATGATATACTCAGGCTCATATACAAAGTACCAAGGAATGTCCTTTAAGGAGAACAGCACACTCACTGTCGCTATAACCACAGTCGCAGTTTTCTCTGTGCAATATTTTGTTTTCAGCTTCTGGCAACAAATTGCAACAAATCGATCAAAGGTGAAAGTGACGGTGAACCAGACAGAAGTGTCTGTGGCTGCATAAAGCAGGAAATGTACGAGAGAAGATGCAATAGTGGTGTCCAGGTAAGTACCTGGGAAATGAAAAGGAATAACTGTAAACAGTATCACATCAGTGAAAACGACCAGCAGATCTGCCACTGCCATGGCCACCAGGTAGTGGGTGATACATTTAGAGAGACCGCACTTTCCTCGGGACAGGATCAGAATGGCCACTGAGTTCACTGGAATAAATAGAAAAAACAAGGGGATTACAGATAGACACCTCAGAGAGCAAGGCAATTACATAGGAACATAGGAACTTTAGAAGAGGAGAAGGCCATTCAGCCCCTCAAGCTTGTTCTACCATTCAATTAGCTCAGGGATGATCTGTACCTTAACTTCATTTACTTGCCTTTGTTCCGTAACCTTCAATATCTTGCCTAACAAAAATCTGTCAATCCCAGTATTGAAATTTTCAATTGACCCCAAGTCTCAACAGATTTTTGGGTGGGAGAGTTCCAGATTTCCATTGACCTTTGTGTGAAGAAGTGTTGCCTGACATCACCCCTGAACGGCCTAGCTCTAATTTTAAGATTATGCCCCCTTGTTCTGGACTCCCCCACCAGAGGAAATGGTTTCTCTCTATCTGCCATCTCAAATCCTTTAATCACCTTAAACATTTCCATTCGTGCAGCCCATAATCTTCTGTATTCAAGGGAATACACGCCTAGTCTATGCAACCTGTCCTCATAATTTAACCTTTTCAGCCCCGGTATCCTTGTGGTGAATCTACGCTGCACCCTCTCCAAGGACAAGATATCCTTCCTGAGGTGAGGTGCCCAGAACTGAGTGCAGTGCTCCAAATAAGGTTCAACCCAATCTCTGTGCAGCTGTAACATAACTTCCACCCCTTTTTATTCCAGCCAACCTTGAGGTTAAGGCCAACATTCCATTCACCCTTTTAATTATTTTGTCTACGTGTCCAGGAGCTTTTACTGATTTCTTTACTTGCATCCCAAATCTCGAATCTCCTCCACAGTTCCTCGCTTCTTGCCATTTAGAAATACTCGGATCTATCTTTCTTAGGTCCCAAGTGGATGACCTCACACATCCCCACATTGATCTCCATCGTCACAGTTTTGCCCACTCACGTAATCAATCAATTGACCCGGATTTTCCGGGGCCAATGACCGAGTACGCGGTGCATACGCGGCTGTAAGAGCCTCGCAAGTTCCGGGGTTCCACATGTGAGGCGAATGCGTGAAAACCCGGAACTTGCTGCCTGTCGAGAATCTTCTTGACTGATTCACCGCATGCCCGGGAAATGGACATTCGCTGGCGGAGAGTTGGGCTATTTGCTCAACTACTGCCCAGCGAATGCCCATGAAACTCTTACGCCTGGTAAAAGCAGACATAAGGCCTTCTTTTACCAGCATAAGTGTTTAAATAAATAGTAAAATACATTTAAAAAAATCATTTTAACATTCATAAACCTGTAAAATAATTTTGTGTTATTTTTTGCCCCTTGAAAAATGTTTACTTTTTTTCAAAAAATTAAATTTTTGTTTTAAATGTGTAATTAAATTGTATTTTCATTAAGTTAAAACATATAATGATTTTTCTTTATTTCAGTGTTGTGTACATGTGTTTTTTGGGTGATTCCTATTCAGCTTATGGGGATTCCGTACGTAAATGGAATCCCCATAAGCATAATGGGAATCCCCTCTCTGATTGGTTGGGCCGGCCCACGTGATCCCAGGGATGTTTGCGAACCTCCTGCGCCCCTGGGATACGTGGGCCTCTACGCATGCATACGCGAAGAGGCCCAGGAGCACGAGTCTCCGTGGATCCAGGACCATCAGTTAGGTGTCTAGTTTTATTGCGGTTCGGAGGCATCCGCCTGCGGGAAGCCTCCGACCGCAAATTCAGGCCCAATGTCCCTTTGCAACTTTCTGCTCAAATCTAACTTAGTGCCATCAGCAAACTCAGATATACGGCCTTCTATTCCTTCACCCAAGTCATTAATAGATATAGTTAAAAGCTGAGACTCCCCTATGTCCCAGGTTAGTTACTTCCTCAAAAAGTTCAACAAGGTCAGGCATGACTATCCCTGAACAAATCCAATTCCAGATAGAGATCCCAGAGAGTGAGGCAGTTACAGATAGGGAGCCAAAGAGCATGGGAATTAGAGATAGGAATCACCGAGAATGTGGGAATTAGAGATAGCAATCCCAGAGAGCATGGGAATTAGAGATAGGAATCACCAAGAATGTGGGAATTAGAGATAGCAATCCCAGAGAGCGTGGAAATTACAGATAGCAATCCCAGAGAGCATGGGAATTATGGATAGGAATCACCGAGAAGGTGAGAATTATAGATAGCAATCCCAGAGAGCATTAGAATTAGATATAGGAATAACCAAGAATGTGAGAATTAGAGATAGCAATCCCAGAGAGCATGGGAATTATGCATAGGAATCACCGAGAACATGGAAATTAGAGATAGGAATCACAGAGATCATGGGAATTAGAGATAGCAATCCCAGAGAACTTGGAAATTAGAGATAGCAATCCCAGAGAGCATGGAAATTATAGATAGCAATCCCAGAGAGCTTGGGAATTAGAGATAGCAATCCCAGAGAGTTTGGGAATTATGCATAGGGATTGAAAAGAAAGCATTAGTTTGAGATGAGTTTGTGCGGAATTTACCACTTCAATGCTTCACTGACTACGATATCAAGGCAATTGAATCCTTTAGAACTGTGTCAGCGTTTTGTTCCAGAGATATATTTCAAAAATCAATAATTATTTTGGAAATTAATAAATGAACGAATTGCATGAATCCTGACAAATAGCCGAGAGCAAGGGTCAGGAAAAAGAGCAGATGTGGGCACAGTAAGTACTGAAGAAGGTGAAGTTCAGAATTAATTCCGGTTTTCTGTAGTGACAGAGTTGAGCATGTGTGAGGGGAGCAGGAAGATGAGGCGATGGAAGAAGGGGCTGATGGTTGATGAGCTCTGGTTATGAAATCGGACGGGTCCTGACAAAGCCGTCAAATGCCCTGGACCTGGTGGACTACATCCTAGGGTTTTAAAAGAGGTGGCTGCAGAGATAGTGGATGCATTGGTTTTGATCTTCCAGAATTTCCTAGATTGTAGAATCCCCGTAGATGGCTAAATGGGATCCATATCTGCAATTGGATTTGTTCAGGGATAGCCATGCCTGACCTAGTTGAACTTTTTGAGGAAGTAACTCACCTGGTACATAAGGGAGTCTTAAATGAAGCCTTCCCATCTGGCTATACCTTCCATCACTTGCCCCGCTCAGACCGCCGTGGTGGCGGTGTGGCTCTCATCACCAAATCACACCTTGGTCTGTCCCCCTACTCCTCCTTTGAGTATGTCAGCTTATTCCACCCCTCTCACCTCTCATATAAAATTCTTGTTCTCTGACGCCCACCCAAGTACCATAAAAATGTTATCACTGAGATATCTTCACTGCTTTCCTCCCTCAGCCTCTGCACCGAACGAATTCTCATCCTCGGTGATTTCAACCTCCATCTCAACTCATCATGCTCTCTCTCCTCTGAGTTCACTGGCCTCCTATCCTCCTTAATCTCTCCCTCCATGTAAACTCCCCATCCCATATTCACAGCCATCCCCTTGACCTTACCGTTTCTCATGGCCTCGCTACTCCAATGATGTCAATCGCAGATAAGGCCATCTCTGACCACTTCCTCGTATCGCTCTCCACCCACATCCCACTTCCACCAGCCCCCGCCCCCCACAACCCTACTTCCTTCTGTGTCTTCCCCTGGAAAAATCTCTCTCCCAACTGTCTTACAACTGCACTTATGAAATCCCAACTGTCCAGCCTTTGGCCCTCCATTCACCATGACATTTCTGCAGCTTTAGATCTGCTCAACCACACCCTCACCACCACCTTTGATGCCCTAGACCCGACTAAAACAATTACTCTCTCTCACCCTGGCTGTTTCCCCTGGTACGGCCCTCATCCTCGCTCCCTGAAGTCCAAGGGAGGCAGACTTGAACGGATATGATGGACAATTGGTTCAGCCATTCACCGCCAGATCTGGCTGGACCACATAAAGCATTATCAGGCCCTGCTTTTGTCTCCCAAAATTGCTCACTATTCCAGAATCATTCTGGAATGCAAAGATAAACCCCGGCTTCTATTCTCCACTGCTACCCGTCTCTTTAAACCCCTCTCCCCTGTCTCCTCTACCCTCACCTCCAACAACAAGTGTGAGGAGCTCATGGACTTCTTTGTCTCTAAGATTGAGACTCTCCGTTCAGCTGCCTCTGCCACTTCCCTTCCTTCCCCTAGCCCACCGGGCCAAACTTCCTCTGAGGTTATCCCCTGCCCTCGCCCTGAACTCGCATCTTTCTCCAGTTTCTCTCCGATCTCCCCTCATGACCTTTCCGCACTCATCTTGTCCATGAGACCCACTTCCTGCTCTCTTGACCCTATTCCCACCAAACTGCTGACCACCCAACTTCCTTTTCTGGCTCCCATGTTAGTTGACATTGTTAACGGTTCTCTCTCCTCAGGTACTGTCCCGTTCTCCCTCAAATCTGCCCTCGTCACCCCTCTCCTCAAAAAAAATCCTTGACCCCTCCGTCCTTGCAAACTACTTCCCCATCTCCAACCGTACTTCCCGCTCCAAAGTCCTTGAATGTGTTGTCACCTCCCAAATTCGTGCACATCTTTCCCGCAACTCCATGTTTGAATCCCTCAACAGTACCGAAACGGCTCTCTTCAAAGTCACAAATGACATCCTTTGTGATTGTGACAGTGACAAAGGTAAACTATCCCTCCTCATCCTTCTTGACTTATCTGCAGCCTTTGACATGGTTGACCACTCCATCCTTCTCCAACGCCACTCCCCCGTCGTCCAGCTAGGTGGGACTGCACTCGCCTGGTTCCATTCTTATCTGTCGAATCGTAGCCAGAGAATCACCTGCAATGGCTTCTCTTCCCACTCCTGCATTGTTACCTCTGGTGTCCCCCAAGGATCTATCCTTGGCCCGCCCCTATTTCTCATCTACATGTTGCCACTTGGCGACATCATCTGAAAACACAGCGTCAGTTTCCACATGTACGCTGTTAAGAGAATTAAGAGAGGAAATAGCAGAAGCTCTGACCTTCAATTTTCAATTCTCTCTGGCTACAGGTGTGGTGTCAGAGGGCTGGATGACTGCTAACGTGGTACCGTTGTTTAAAAAGGGAGAAAGGGATAGACCGAGTAATTACAGGCCAGTCAGCCTCACCTTGGTGGTGGGAAAATTATTGGAAAAAATTCTGAGGGACAGGATAAATCTTCATTTAGAAAGACACGGATTAATCAGGGACAGTTAGCATGGATTTGTTAAGGGAAGGTCGTGTCTGACTAACTTGATTGAATTTTTTGAGGAGGTAACAAGGAGGGTCGATGAGGGTAGTGTGTTTGATGTAGTCTATATGGATTTTAGCAAGGCTTTTGATAAGGTCCGCATGGCAGACTGGTCATGAAAGTAAAAGCCTGTGGGATCCAAGGCAAAGTGGCAAGTTGGATCCAAAATTAGCTCAGAGGCAGGAAACAAAAAGTCACGGACAAAGGGTGTTTTTGTGACTGAAAGGCTGTTTCCAGTGGGGTTCCGCAGGGCTCAGTACTGGGTCCTTTGCTTTTTGTGGTATATATCAATGATTTGGACTTGAATGTAGGAAGTATGATTCAGAAGTTTGCAGATGATACAGAAATTGGCCGTGTGGTTGCTAATGAAGAAGAAAGCTGCAGACTGCAGGAAGATATCAATGGACTGGTCAGGTGGACAGAACAGTGGAAAATGGAATTCAATCTGGAGAAATGTGAGGTAATGCATTTGGGGAGGGCTAACAAGGAAATGGAATACACATTAAATGCTAGGACACTGAGAAGAGCAGAAGATCAGAGGGACCTTAGAGTACATGTCCACAGATTCCTGAAGGTAGCAGGACAGGTAGATGGGGTGGTTAAGAAGGCATACGGGATACTTGCCGTTATTGGCCGAGGCATAGAATATAAGAGCAAAGAGGTTATGCTTGAGCTGTATAAAACACTAATTAGGCCGCAGCTGGAATACTGCGTGCTGGTCACCATATTACAGGAAGGATGTGATTGCACTAGAGGGGGTGCAGAGAAGATTTACGAGGATGTTGCCTGGGCTGGGGAATTTTAGCTATGAGGAAAGATTGGATAGGCTGGGGTTGTTTAAAATTATGAGAGACCTAGATACAGTGG
Organism: Squalus acanthias; assembly: GCA_030390025.1. Lineage (NCBI taxonomy): Eukaryota > Metazoa > Chordata > Chondrichthyes > Squaliformes > Squalidae > Squalus > Squalus acanthias. Next base: position 98,878,535 of record CM059425.1, on the reverse strand, counting down.
ATCGGTAGGACCTATTTCCCTTAGCAGAGGGGTCAATAACCAGGGGGCATAGATTTAAATAATTGGTCGGAGTTTTAGAGGGGATTTGAGGAGAAATTGTTTCACCCAGAGGGTGGTAGGGGTCTGGAACTCACTGCCTGAAAGGGTGGTAGAGACAGAAACCCTCATTACATTTAAAAAGTACTTGGATATGCACCGAAGCCATTGTTTTCGGTCCCCGCCACAAACTCCGTTCGTTAGCCATTGACTCCATCCCTCTCCCTAACATCGGTCACAGGCTGAACCACACTGTGCGCAACCTTGGTGTCGTATTTGAGCCTGAAATGAGCTTCTGACCACACATCTGCAGCATAACTAAGACCACCTATTTCCACCTCTGTAACAACGCCCGTCTCCGCCCTTGCCTCAGCTCATCTGCTGCTGAAACCCTCATCCATGCCTTTGTTACCTCTGGACTTGACTATTCCAACGCACTCCTGGCTGGCCTCCCACGTTTTACCCTAAGTAAACTTGAAGTGATCCAAAGCTCGGCTGCCCGTGTCCTAACTTGCACCAAGTCCCATTAGCCCATCACCCCTGTGCTCGCTGACCTACATTGGCTCCCGTTTAAGCAACGCCTCAATTTCAAAATTCTCATCCTTGTTTTCAAATCTCTCCATGGCCTCGCCCCTCCCTATCTCTGTAATCTCCTTCAGCCCCAAAACCCCCCGAGATATCTGCGCTCCTCTAATTCTGCCTTCTTGAGTATCCCTGATTATAATCAGGTGGCCGTGCCTTCTGTTGCCTCGGCCCTAAGCTCTGGAATTCCCTCGCTAAAGCTCTCCACCTCTCCACCTCTCTTTCCTCCTTTAAGACATTCCTTAAAACCTACCTCTTTGACCAAACTTTTGGTCACCTGCCCTAATTTCTCCTTATGTGTTAATTGTTGCCTGATTACACTCCTGTGAAGCGCCTTGGGATGTTTTACTACTTTAAAGGGCTATACAAATACAAGTTGTTGTTGTTGTTGGATTGGAAGGTGAAAAATAGCCCTGTTGTTCAAGAAAGGAGTGAGAGAGAAAACAGCGAACTATCGGCCAGTTAGCCTGTCATCAGTAGTAGGGAAAATACTAGAATCTATTATTAGAGACTAGGGTGGCGATTTTGCCAGCCCTGGGGAGGCGGGTTTCGAGGTGGGACTGCCAGGAAAATGGCAGAATCTGGGGACGGGTACCCATCCTGCCCCCAACCCGCCTCCGTGCCATCTTCCCAGGAGGCGGGTACCCGACCCGCGCCGGGTCCCATCTCCTGGAAGCGGGAAGGGGATTACAGCCACTTAACTGCCTGTTAACAGGTATTTAACAGGCAGTTAAGAGGATTATCCCCATTTTTCCATCAGAGGTGCGGGCTCAGCAGGCCAATTAAGGGGAAGCCGATTATGGAGAACGTCAGCGTATGACGTTTCATCTATCAACATTTTTTGACCGATGAATTGTCATCGGATGACAGCTCTGTGAAGCTGTCAAACACTGACATTCTCTGTTGTTTGATGAGTCCTTGTATTCAAGACTCATCAAACCTCTTTTGTGAGCAGAAATCAGATGGCTGTCAGATGGAGAATGCAGCAGCCATCTGTCATCTCTGCCATTGAGATGCGGGAGTCTCCGGTTCCCTAGCTGTTGAAGCCTGCAGGAAGAAAGAAAAGTAAGTAAACATTTTCTGTCACTTTTCACTCACCTCACGTACTTACCTCTCCCCACTTGCAACTATCACTTAGCTCCACAGCGCACTTTTGCACCCCTCCGACCCCCGCTGACCCACTTCTCGCCTCGGTGACTCTGGTGGGTTTTCCCGACGTTGGGAAGCCCACACCTCTGGTGGAAAAATGGGGATAATCCTCCGAACTGCCTGTTAACTACCTGTTAACAGGCAGTTAAGTGGCTGTAATTTGCTTCCCGCCTCCAGGAGACGGGACCCGGCGCGGGTCAGGTACACGCCTCCTGGGAAGATGGCACGGAGGCGGGTTGGGGGCGGGATGGATACCCGCCCCCAGATTCTGCCATTTTCCCGGTAGTCCCGCCTCCAAACCCGCCTCCCCAGGGCTGGCAAAATCCAGCCCAAAGAGTCTGCAAAGGGATGTAGGCAAGTTAAATGATTGGGCAAGGAGGTGGCAGATGGAAAATGACATGGGAAAATGTGAAATTATCGACTTTGGTAGGAAGAATAGAAAAGCAGATTTTTTTTTAAAGGAGAGAAATTAGTAAATGTTGTTATTCAGAGGGATTTGGTTGTCCTTGTACACAAATCACAGAAAGTTAACATGCAGATACAGCAAGCAATTAGGAAAACAAATGGTGTGTTAGCATTTATTGCAAGTTGATCAGAGTACAAGAGTAAGAAAGTCTTGTTGCAATTATATAGGGCTCTGATGAGCCCACACCTGGAGTATTGTGTACAGTTTTGGTCTCCTTACCTAAGGAATGATAAACTTGCATTAGAGGGAGTGAAGCGAAGGTTCACGAGACTGATTCCTGGGATGGGGGATTGTCCTATGAGGACAGATTGAGTAGACTCGGCCTATATTCCCTAGAATTTAGAAGAATGAGAGGTGATCTAATTGAAACATATAGAATTCTTAAGGGGCTTGACAGGATAGATGCTGGGAGGATGTTTCCCCTGGCTGGGGAGTCTAAAACTAGGGGTCATAGTCCCAGAATATGGGTCGGCCATTTAGGGCTGAGATGAGGAGAAATTTCTTCACTCAGAGGGTTGTGAATCTTTGGAATTCTCTATCTCAGAGGACTGTGGAAGCTCAGTCGTTGAGTATATTCAAGATTGAGAGCGATAGATTTTTGGGCACGAAGGGAATCAAGGGATATGGGGATATAGGGAAAGAGAAGCTAATGTAGAAGATCAGCCATGATCTTATTGAATGGCGGAGCAGGGCTCGAGGGGCCGTATGATCTGCTGCTGCTCCTATTTCTTATGTTCTTATGTTCTGAAAGGTGAGGAGAGGCGGCCCTGGTGGGCCAGTTCAGAGAGGGAAAGTCCACCTGCTCAACGTAATTCCCCAATTAGGGGAATATATAAATTTAAAAGTCTTGGGTTTGGTGCCATGTGCTGTCCACAAACCTTCACTTCCTTTCCGCACTATTTTTGCCAATGCTTTTATGTCAACATTTAATATTGAAACTTCCTATGTAAACATTTATAATCACGTTTCCCTATGTAAACCATTGCCTTTTCTGGTTTGTTGATGAAACAATCGAATCACTCAAAATGCTTCTTGAAAAATTAAGTCTGGCATTTTACTGAATAACTGAAATGTGTAATCGCCAAAATAAGGTTTTAAACAGGATTTTAAAAATCAAAAAAATGATACATTTCAAAAAACATGTCATTTGCTGATATTAAATGGTTCATTGGCTTACCAAGAACTCCAGTAACTGCAAGAACAGGGTAGTAAATGTCTTCTACCTGATGGAGTATTGTTGGTTCACGCATTTTCTGTGAGACGTGTTGGTTTCTGTTGGTGCCGGAGGGAACAGCTCTGCCTGATTACACGATACATCCAGAGGGGCCTCGTATTTATACAGGAGGGAAATCTCCAGTGAGATCATTCAGTTACATCATTATTCATATTAATTACAGTTCATTGAACAAACAAGTGGAGACAATCATGTGAAACTCACCTGCTTATCACGGAATAAAATATAATTAACTGGAGCTTAAACGGTGTCAAAGCAAATATTCCATCGAAAATATAGTTGAATGTGACCCTGTTAGAGGAGTATCATTGATCCATCAAACATAGATAGTTTCATCTATGGTATTGAAGTTTCTAAGGGCCGTGTCCTTTCAATTCAATATTAAATGTCAGTAATTTTTAGACAGTTTTTAGTGTATTTGCCTCGTGTATTTGACACGGACAGATTTTAAAAATCCTCCTTATTTTCTGTGCTTTGCAAATCGAGGAGCTTCGGTATTAAAAAATATTAACTTCTTGTAAGCTCATTGTGTATTGAGCTCAGTAATGATAAAGGCCTATACATTGTAGATGGTGATACCTGTGGACACCTGTGTGTTGGAGTAACAGCTTGTATTTATACACCACCTATAACAGAACACTGTCCCAAGGTGTCTCACACAGACAGAGAGAAGATGGCCAAAGAGATGGGCTTTAAAGAGGGTCCATGCCTTTGTCTCTTTGAACCACCATTGGTGGCCGAGCCTTCAGTCCCCATTCCCCACACTCTGGAATTCCTTCCCTTAACCCCTCCGCCTCTCTACCTCCCTCTCCTCTTTTACACCTTCCTGAAAATCCCTCTCTTTGACCAAGATGTTAGTCACCCCTCTGAATTTCTCCTTCTTTAACTCAGGTTCAGTTTTTTCCTGATTACTCCTCTGTAAAGCAACTTGGGATGTTTTTCTATGTTAACGGTGCTCTATAAATGCAGTTGTTGTGGTGATTGTTGTTATATGAGGTGTCTGCCTTGGCTCAGTTGTAACACTCTCATCTCTCAGTCAGAAGGTTGTGGCTTCAAACCCCACTTTAGAACTTGAGCATAAAATCAAGGCTTGTACTGCTGTGCAGTACTGAGGGAGTGCTGCAGTGCCGGAGGTGCCGTCTTTCAGATGAGATGAGAAACCGAGCCCCCGTCTGCCCCCTCAGGTGTGTGTAAAAGAACCCACGGCATTTGTTCAAGAGGAGCAGGGAGTTAAAGGAAAGCACTTGCATTTATACAGCGGTTTTCACAACCTCCGGCGTCCCAAAGCGATTTACACTGAAGTAACTACTCCCCTGCTATTCTTCGAGTTCTCCTGCTGTCCTGGCCAGTATTTATCACCAAACCAACAAGACTAAAAAGATTTGGGGTTAAATTTGATAGCCTCTGAAACGGGTGCGGGGATCACGATGTGCGATTAACCCGCACCCGTTGCTTCCGATGTAGGCAGGATGACAACTTGGGCTGCCTGCTAATTTACATAACCGCGATGTTGAGTGACGACACGCCTCAGCAGGAGGCTCAAGATTGGGCGCCAGTTAAAGCTATTCTCCTCCGTTTAAAGCCAACCTGCACCTTTTAAAAGGGAGGTGCATTCTGGCTGGAGCAGGTGCTGGAACTGTTTGTGGAAGATAGTCTGAGCAGGAAGAGGAGTGAACTATGGTGCAACAGGTGAGAAAGCATGCTCCAAAGTTCACTGATGCTGCACTGGAGGCCTTGCTGGAGGAGGTGGAGAGGAGGAGAGAGGTCCTCTATCCACAGCGGGCCAGGAGGCCCTACACATGAACTCTGTGAAGCCAGTGGGAACAAATAGCTGTGGCGGTCAATGTCAGGAGTCAAGCCCCAAGGACCTGGATGCAGAGCCGCAAGAAGTTCAATGACCTCACACGAGTGGTCAAGGTCAGTGAATGCATTCTCAAATTCCCTATCCCACCATTTGCACCACTAGTCTCAGACACTGCTCAATGCACCACACCCCATCATTCACCCACCAACAATCTCTATCAATCACCACTCATATCTCACATTCATAGCTTCACCTCACCCTCACACACTTACCTCTGCTGCAAGCTTCAGACCCACATCGCACATTTTGCACACACTGCCAGCTATTCAACCATGACAGGCACATCACCTAAACGATTGCATGACACACACTGACACACGTTCCTTACTCTTGCAGGAACAGGTGGCTCATAACCGTTGCCAGCAGCCCCTAACCAGCAGGGTCAGGCACAGCTGCATGTCCTTACCCCGATGGAGGAGACTGTGGTCACCATCATTGGAGCGGACATTGCTGAGGCCTTGGCCAGTCATCTCAGAGAGCAAGACGATTACAGGTACTCATCTCAGAGAGCAAGACAATTACAGGTAGTCATCTCAGAGAGCAAGGGAGTTACATAGGAACATAGGAACTTTCGAACAAGAGGAGGCCATTCATCCCTTGGAGTTTGTTCCACCTTTCAATTAGATCATGGATGATCTTATCTTAACTTTATTTACCTACATTGATTCCGTAAACTTCAATATCCTTGCCTGATAAAAAGCTATCAAACTCAGTTTTCAAATTTTGAATGCGTATTATACGTGGGTGGAACAAATGAAGGACAGAGACACGATAAGTTGCTAGTCCATGTGCTTACTTTATTAGGCCCGAGCGAACTGATAATGCTCATTCCAAACCACGTGACAATACATTACACTGCTTTCCCCCTTAAAAAAAAGTGTACGTATTCCCCTCTCAAATACAACAAACCTATGGTCCCATCTTTCCCAGCATTATATGTACCACATAACAAAGACTCCTGGCTTTTTTCTTTTAAATAAACTACAAATCCAGTTTAATAGCAGGTTTGCAGAGCCTTCCTGATCTCCTCACAGAAGGTTTTGGTGTTGAACCAATTTTCTGGCTGTTTTGTTGTGGTTTCCAACTCAAAGATGATCCTGTTTCTATCTCAGACTTGTTTGAACCTGGTACTTCAGTTACTGAAGTCTGAACTGAGTCAAACTCATGTATGTGTTCATGATCAAATGGTTCACAATCATGTCTTGGTTCATCTCCAGCAGAGATCATTTGATCAACAAAAACACTTCAGATTTTGTCACCAATTTCAACCAAATATCACTTGGTTCCACCAACCTCTACTATAGTTCCTACATCCCACTTGTGTGAACTCGACTTGCCAGGGGGACTGAGAACACAAACACATTTGTTTTGTTTGAAACTGCATTCTTTCTGATTGCTGTCATAATAACATTTCTGACTCAACTTTTTCTGTTCAACTCTTGAGGCCAAATTCATTTGAACAAGACTCAATTGTGTTCTCAATCTCCTCTTCATCAAGAGTTCTGCTGGAGTATGTCCAGTTGTAGTGTGCGGAGTAGTTCTGTACTTCAGCAAGAAATTTGCCAAATGTTGCTTCATGCTGAGTCCGAACAACCCCGCAACACGTGCTTTTTGAGAGCTTCTTTCTGACTGATGTTTCAGCTGCTCTGTTTGAAGTTGGATGATATGATGGAACGAGAGTGTGTTTGATACCATTCTGTTTCATGAATTCTTGGAATTTAGCAGAACGTACTGAGGGCCATTGTCAGAAACAAGCTGTTCAGGTAAACCATAACGTGCAAAGATAAACCTCAATTCATCTATGGTACGTTCAGTTGAACCCATGTGTTTCACTTCAATCCACTTTGAATAACTATCTATAAGTACCAGGAAATAATCATTTGCTTTCTCACAGAGGTCTACATGTACTCTCTGAAAAGGTCTACTTGGCCATCACCAGGGTTGTAGTGGAGTTTTGGGTGGTTTGTTTCTGCAATTTTGGCAAATGCTGCATTTGCTGACAAGTGATTCAAGATCACTGTCCAATCCATGCCAGTAAGCAAAGCTTCTTGTAATTGATTTCATACTGACGATCCCTGGATGTTCAGTATGGAGTTTGGCCAAAATTCTATCTCTTAAAGAAGTAGGTACCACCACTCTGTTTCCCCACTTGATACAACTTTGGTCACAAGACAATTCAGTATGATGGTTATTAGCGTAAACTTTCTGCCAATCAGGAACTGTTGAAATTTCTTGATTCCAAACACTATGGCAACTGCTTCCTTTTCAATTTGCATGTAGTTTCTTTCGTTCTTTGTGAGGGTTCACGATGCGAATGCGATTGGTTTCTCTTGGCCATCATCCATTACGTGGCTTATGACAGCTCCCAGGTCGTAGTTGGAAGTATCACACGCTAACTTAAGCTCACACTCTGTGCCGTAGTGCACAAGTAGATCATCGCTAGAGAGACTTCTCTTACAAGCGTCATAAGCTTCCTGTTGCGCTTTCGTCTATTTCCTTCTTGAGGAGTTCATGCAATGGCGCTAACATGGTCGCTAACTCAGGTAAGAAATGTGCGAAGTACTGGACCATTCCAAGGAAAGATCTTAACTCAGACACGTTCTGTGCCTTTGGAGCATTGATGACAGCAGCAACATTTTCCTTCACTGGTTGCAAGCCATTTGCAGCATCTTTCAGACCAAGGTACACAACCTCGGGCTACACCAAAGCACATTTGCTCCTTTTCAATTTGATGTTGTGGGCATTCAATCTTTGAAGCACTATATCTAACACTTCTAGATTTTCTTCCTTGCTGCTTGTTGCGATCAGCACATCGTCTTGATTGCTTAAGCAATTTGGAACTCCTTACAAAATCTTGTCCATCGTAGGATGGAAGATCTTGGGAGAGGTTTTGACACCATACGGCAGCTTGGTGTGTTGATGGTGAGATACTGTTGACTCTCTTTGTCAACATTCAGCTGAGCGTAAGTGTGAGACAGGTCAAGCTTGGAGAAAACCTTTGACCCAGAGAGTGCTGCATACAAATCTTGCGATGTAGGTAACGGGTACTGCTCATCATCAACTGCTTGGTTGATAGTAGTCACTGCACAAACGTACAGTTTTGTCTGGTTTGGGCGCTACCACAATTGGGATAGCCCATTCACTTTTGTCAGTTTTTACTAGCACTCCGTTTTCTCTGAGCTTTGCTAGCTCTTTCTCCACCTGACTTTTCAATGCAAAGGGGACCGGCCTTGCCTTACAATAGACAGGCTTCACATTGGACTTGATGCGGATATGTGCGTCATACCCAGTGATGCCCTCATAACTGTCTGTGGACATGCTTTCATACTTGTTCAGCATTGTGTTGAGTTGCTTCTTTGAAGCATCTACACTGAAGACGTTTTTCCAGTCTAGTTTTAACTTTCCCAACCAGTCTTTGAACTTGAGGGTTGGCCTGTTGTTGTAGCTCGCTACAGTAATAGGCAGCTTTACTGACTGGCCATTGTGTTGAACTGTACATTTCATTTGTCCACATGTCTCTAGGCTTTCTCCAGAGTAAGTTTTTAACTCTAAGGAACTCTTTGTAAGTGGTACTTGATTAAACTTGCTCTCCTATGTGTCCTTACTCATGATAAAGCAGTCCGCTGCCTTGTCGATACACATATCAATATATTGCTCGTTAATCAAATATTTTGTACAGAAGTCTCTCTCACGACTGCTAGCATTGCTACTAGTGGCAGTGATACTGTAGATGTCTAGTTCTTCAGCATCAGGTGTGTTCACTTCAAGATTGTGAACTCCTCCCTTTTGTTGTCACTGTTTTGCATTGCCACTGGAATGATTCTTACCAACATGCTTTTGACTCGGTCTCACAGTTTTAGGTTCTGATGTGGAGATGCCGGCGTTGGACTGGGGTGGACAAAAATGAGAAGTCGCACAACACCAGGTTATAGTCCAACAGATTTATTTAATTTTACAAGCTTTCGGAGCTATCGCTCCTTCGTCAGGTAAGTTAGCAATGAGAGAATCTCCCAGAATTCACAATTTAAACCCAGACAAAATCTATTCACATTATTCGCTACAACAAAGAGCACAGCCAAGACAATGAGATGTGTCCCAGGGGGTCCAGCGTGTCAAACCACCTGCTGGCTGCATATCCTGTCAATTTGTGTTCTTGTGTTTTTAAAAAAAAAACCAAAAAAAACACCTGGGAAGACCGGCCATGATGTCAAGTCACGTTCTGTATCGTGACATGAACCCGATATCGCGATTGAGGCCATCCTCATGAGTGCGGAACTTGGCTATCAGTTTCTGCTCTATGATTTTGCGCTGTCGTGTATCTCGAAGGCCGCCTTGGAGAACGCTTACCCGCAGATCCGAGGCTGAATGCCCCTGGCTGCTGAAGTGTTCCCCGACTGGGAGGCAACCCTCCTGCCTGGCGATTGTTGCACGGTGTCCGTTCATACGTTGTCTCAGTGTCTGCATGGTCTCGCCGATGTACCATGCTCTGGAGCATCCTTTACTGCAACGTATCAGGTAGACAACGTTGGCCGAGTCACATGAGTATGTACCGTGTAGGTTCGGCAGTGGCTTTGTGACTGCAGACCTCAGCTGCACTAGTCACTTGAGTTGGACGGAGCTCCCTAGCATTCTTAGATGCCATCTCCATAGATAGGGCAATTTTGCATGCTATGTCAAACGTTAGGTTCGTAGTGTTCAATAACTTGGACTGTGTGGGCTCATCCACCAGTCCACACACAAACTTATCGCACAACGCAAGATCCAAAAATGTGCCGAAGTTACAATGCAAAGTCAGGTTTTCAAGAGCTATGATGTACTCACTGATGGTTTCACTTTGTTTTTGGTTTCTGGTGCCAAACTTATAGCTCTCTGCTATTTCTAATGGCTTTGGGTCGAAATGATCCTCGGGTTTCGCGACAATGTCTTCAAATGACACATCCTTTGCTTTCTTGAGCGAGAGTAGGTTTGTCAACATTCCGTAGACATCTGGTCCGATCTCCGTTTGAAAAATTACTTTTTTCTGTTCACAATTTACTTTATTTTGAGCTTGAACATTCTCATCTGCACCTTCGGTCTCATTAATGTGATTGGCCCTAAAAAACAGCCCCATCCGCTCAATGTAAGAACCGAACAGTTCGTGAGCTCGGTCATACATGCCGAGGCTTCTGATGAATCCCATAGGTACGGCCATGATTGTTCTGATCTCGTAGAACAGTGAGTCAGCACATTACGTGTGTAGCTGTGAGAATCAGCACCGCTGTTGCTGTGTATACATACACGTAAAGCTGAAGCACAGACGATTCTGCATGAGCATTAACGGTAAAACATCGCAAAAATTCAGTTCAGATGTCACAAATTCAACTTAAACTTGTCCACTCGAAGGTTGAACACATGATCCCTAAAAATGGCTTTGGGATCCCATCCTTGTCGCCAAAATGTAATATATGTGGGTAGAAGAAATGAAGGACAGAGACACGACGAGTTGCCAGTCCATGCGCTTGTTTATTACGCCAGCACGAACTGAGCATGCTCATACAAACCAACATGATAATACATTAATACTTATCACACCATTAAAAATTCACTTACACCTGAATGCATCGACCTTAACTTTTTCTGGCGTGTTTAGTGGGTAACTAGCAGGTAAGTACCGCAACTTCACACTCTTACATGGATTTCAATGCCGAGGCTATTGGCGAGATACTGTTATCGCGCAGTCTGTGGAGGAGCAGGGTAACTCGGGCCGCAACTTACAGGTTTCTGTGTTTAACTGCCATGTGCATACTCCGGAATTTGCTGTCCGATTTATTCCATAATAACGGTGAGTGCTGATAGCCTCACCGTTATTGTCAACACAAAATCCAGGCCATTAATTTGAGAAATCACATACAGACCATAAAAGCCTGAAGTGTGGGACAGATGGGCAGAGTAGGACAAAAGATGGGGACAAATTTTAGGCTTTAGTGTTCCCAATGTTAGCTGCAAGTTGCAGGGGCACCTATTGAGAAAGAGGTGACCAAACCCAACTCATGATCAAAATACTTTTCCACACGCTCCCAATATGACCTCTTGCTTTGCACTGAGTGCTTCATAAAGGGTTAAAATTTACCCCATAGTTCTGGGAGCAGGAATTAAATCTAGCCAAGCTAATGAGGTGACACTTTCCTTCCTGGTTGAGCTACAGGGTGAGAGATGAATTGAGTTCGGTGATGCTCACTCATGTTCCTGGTAGTTGCAGTCCAGGGCAATGAACTGGCCGGGTTTCCCCACAAATTTCAAGTCAGAGGTCAGAGGAACAGTAGACATTCAGATGGGTCCAGTAGAAGATGCTGTTCTGAGGTTTCGTTTAAGGTTGGGGTTGAGTTCAGGGAGATCTACACTGCATTTGGCCTGGGCTATATCTAACATGGGGATTTCAATTGGAGAAGTACTGTGCTCCCCAATATGGACATCCCTGAATTCGATGGGAAGAATGAATCGGAAAAGACTTCTTTGGAAAATGAGAAAAGGCCCTTCGCATCTCCAAACATTTGTGATATTGAAGACACACATCAGAAGGAAACCATTGGAGACATACTGGACAGAAAATAAGGTAAGTCTGCCATGGGACCAGTGCTTCAAGTACTCCAGATACCCACCAGCCAACAATCTGGGATCTAGGGATGGCCAGTAAATGCGGCCTTGCCAGTGACACACACATCCCAAGAAAAGATTTGAGAAAAAAATATCTAAGCATCTGGGGAATAGACACAAGCAAAGCCAAACCCTGGCCCAAAATTTGCTAGGAAAATAACAGTGAGTGTAATACGCACGCTGTTATTAGTGGATAAATAGCCCAGCAACTTGTGGCGAGAATGAGATATGGCGTGAGTTGCGAATGGCCACAAATTGCTGGATGATTTGTGTGGCTCCGCTGTTAGCCTCGCAAAACTGAGCACTCACTCTGAACCGCCTCGTGAGTGCCAAGAAATTGCTGGATTTACGCTGTTCAATCAAACTCACCGCCAAAAGTTAGGACTGGTATTTAACGATGGAAGGACACTTTTAATGAGAAGATTTATGGTGCTTCAATGCCAATCAACCGCCCCAGCCCAAAAAGAGAACAATTGAAACTGTGGAGTTTAATTCCTGCAGGTAGTAAATTGCTCTTAGAGATTTTTTAATTTTCAATTTTAATTATTTTTATTACTTATCCTTATTGTCTCTTTATTCTTTCTCTTTCTTTCTCTCTCTTTATGTCTCTTCCTGTACCTGATTTGACTCTAATGCACACTATTTGCTTCTCTATCATAGGTCTGTTTCTTTCTCTATTCACTCTCTTTGGTTAAGGAGGCACACGGTTGGTCATGCCATTCAGTAAGGTCCTAGATGCCTGTAGCCCTTGCTGCGCCATTATCAGCTCGCACTTCCAACAAATTGCGGCGCAAAATATCTTCGAGCTGAAGGATGAGGAAAAAATCTAACAAATGGTGGCATGCCATGTGATACAGGATCAAACGGAGTGGACTTGATTATTTGGGAATTTGGAAAGTGTGGGAATTTCTGGTAAGTATTGGGTAAGTAGAAGCTGTAAAAAGTGAAATTTAGTTTAAGATTTTGATTTTAATCTAGAAATTTAAAAAGTGTAGTTAACAGAAGCTGCCTGCCAGTGGCAGTTAATGGTCGGTCAGATGTAAGTGTTTGTCCTTGAATAGACACTAATCACCAGGGAGCAGGGGAGCTGAGTGAAGACTTGTAAATTGGATGAGGCTCCTAGGGGGAAGAATTCAGTTGGTTGCGCCTCCCGTTAGCACCTTAAGAGGGTGCTAATGGGGCGCAAAGCAACTAGCGCCCGGGCGCGGTGATGTTTGCGCCTCTCGCAAAATTAACTAGACATTTTGTGGCGGCGCTAAACACTACCGCCACGATCTCCTGCGCCGGCAGATCGTGACGTCAGGCGAGTGCGCAACGCCCCGGTAATGCCCCGGAGCGGATATTGAGTGGCGCCCCCGCCTTACCGCCTGCCGCTAGCAACGACAGGTTGAGAGGAGCATTTTGCAGTCAGGAAGGGACTGGGGGAGCGCTATTTAAAGGCGACCGCTTCCTGCCTTTTATTGTTGGTGACATTTTTGAACCACGCATTCTGAGAGAGAGAGAGAGAGAGACTTCTGGAGAGATTCAACGCTGTGTGAAGGAGTTTTGGGTACTGAGCAGCACTTTGCAGGTTCATTTTGATTTGCCCTTCCTTGTATCGATTTAGAAGAGACTGTGGGGGCTGCATTCTGAGCTCTTTCCCTGGTACTCTCCATTGTTCTTTCCAGCAGATTTGATGTACAGGTCTCTCCAGGCTGAGATTCAAGGCTGCAATGAGCAGGATGTGGATGGAAAGCAAGATCAACCCTCCCCTTTAAGAACTGGCCGGGGCCATTGTATCTGTGTTCCATTGCTGACTGACATCACATGAGCTTCGCCAGCGCTCTGAGGTAGCACCTCACTCCTCGGCCTTTGCGCCTTAAGACAGGTGTGAAGCGCCTGATTTAGCGCTCCAATCACCTCCAGGAGTGATAAAAGTCAAGTTTGCAGTTGGAGGCGATAATTAGTGCCAGGCGCTAAACTTTGCGCACGGCCGATAATTGCGCCCCCAAACGGGGCGATACTGAATTTTTCCCCCCTAGTGTATAATAGTAAACATTTCTGCAGAGCACAGAGCGGTCTGCACAGAGCGGGATTAACCGGAGTGGACTTAAACAGAGTGCTTTATTTGGGAAATTGGAAAGAGTGGGAATTTGGTGAAGAGCGGGAAGGAGTTGTTGCTTTTTGCCTACACTACTTGTAGTGCTTTGTGTTATAGGTAGATATTTAATTTCAGTACCCTTAACTTAATCTAGATCAAGTAAGTAGTCAAGAAACTAGATTGTAAACTTAGTTACCTAAATGCAAATTTAATTAAATTTAATTAAACAAAACAAGGTCATATAGGGATGGCAGTGCAGGTGGTGTGCTGTAACTGCAGCATGTTCGAGTTTGTGGAGAGCAGTGATATCCCGGACAATTACGTTTGCAGTAAGTGCCTGCATCTTGAGGAACGTCAGCTCAGAGTTTTTGAGCTGGAGTCTGAGGTGCAGACATTGCGGGGCATCAGGGATGGGGAGAGTTACCTGGACACTTTGACCAGGAGGCAGTCACACCCCTTAGGTTAGGTAGTGGTACAGGTCTGGTTAGAGGTCAGGAACAGGAGAGTGTGACTGCAACTCAGGCAGGTAAGGGGACCCAAGGTGCAGTGCTGCAGGAGCCTCAGCCTTTGCCCTTGTCCAACAGGTATGAGGTTCTTGCTGCCTGTGTGGATGAGGGAAACGCCTGCAGGATGGATGAGCAAGCTGACCATGGCACCATGGTGCAGGAGGCCATTCAAATGGGGGGAGTGAAAGGAAATGTAGTTGTGGTAGGGGACAGTATAGTCAGGGGAATAGATACTGTTCTCTGCAGCTGCGACTGAGGGTTCCGAAGGTTGTGTTGCCTGGGCTAAAGTTATCTCCTCGCAGCTGGAGAAGAACTTGGAGTGGGAGAGGGAGGTTCCAGTTGTTGTGGTCCATGTAGGAACCAATGACATTGGTAGAACTAGGAATGAGGTTCTGCTGAGGGAGTTTGAGGAGCTAGGATCCAAATTAAAAAGCAGAACCTCAAGGGTAATAATCTCTGGATTGTTACCTGAGCCACACGCCAATTGGCTTAGGGACCAACAAATTAGAGGTTCAAATGCGTGGCTCAAAGAGTGGTGTGGGAGACAGGGGTTTTGCTTCACTGGGGCACTGGCCCCAGTACTGGGGAAAGAGGGAGCTGTTCCGTTGGGACGGGCTCCACTTAAACGGGCTGGGACCAGTGATCAGGCGAACTGAATAACTAGGGCAGTAGACAGGGCTTTAAACTAATGAAGGGGGGGGGTGGGAGGATTCAGGAAAGAGTACATTGTAAAGCAGCGATAGAAATGTCAAGGCTCTAGAGCAGAGTAGAGATTTGGGTAAAAATAAGCAGAGTGGGTCAGGAAGGGACAGAGAGAGTAACAAAGGTAATAAGGCATCAGTGACTAAGGTGACATCAGGGAAAAATAGAAATAAGTCAAAGCTAAAGGCACTATATCTGAATGTGCGAAGCATTCGCAACAAAATAGATGCATTAATAGCGCAGATAGAAATTAACAGGTTTGATCTAATAGCCATAACGAAGATGTGGTTGCAGAGTGGCCAAGGTTGGGAACTAAATATTCCAGGATACTTAACTTTTAGAAGAGATAGGCAAAATGGAAAAGGAGGAGGGGTAGCCCTGATGATAAAGGATGGAAAAAAGACAGTAGAGAGAAAGGATCTTAGCACCGAAAATCAAGAAGTAGAATCAGTTTGGGTGGAGCTCAGAAACAGCAAGGGGCAGAAAACATAGGTGGGAGTTGTTTATAGGCCCCCAAACAGTAGTTGTAATGTGGGGCAGAGTATAAATCAGAAAATTAGAGGCGCATGTAACAAGGGTAATATAGTAATCATGGGGGACTTTAATCTACATATAGACTGGGCAAACCAAATTTGCAGTAATACTCTGGAGGACGAATTCATGGAATGTATACAAGATAGTTTTCTAGATCAGTATGTTGAAGAACCAACTAGGGAACAGGCTATTTTAGATCTAGTATTGTGCAATGAGAAAGGGTTAATTAATAACCTTGTAGTAAAGGGGCCTTTAGGTAATTGAGTGACCATAATATGGTAGAATTTTATACTCAGTTTGAAAGTGATTTAGTTAAATCCAAAACCAGGGTTTTAAATCTAAATAAAGCAAACTACGTAGGTATGACGGGCGAGTTGGCGACGGTAGATTGGGAAACTACATTAAAAGGTATGATGGTAGACAAGCAATGGCTAGCATTTAAAGAATTAATACATAATTTACAACAAATATACATTCCTTTAAGGCACAAAAACCCCACAGGAAAAGTAGTCCAACCGTGGTCAAGAGAAGTTAAAGCTAGTATTAGATCAAAGGAAGAGGCTTATAATTTTGCCAAAAACACTTGTAAGCCTGAAGATATCAGAGGATTTTAGAATTCAGCAAAGGAGGACCAAGAAATTGATAAAGAAAGGGAAAATAGAATATGAGAGTAAACTAGCGAGAGGCTGAAAATCAGATTGTAAAAGCTTCTATAGGTATGTAAAAAGGAAAAGATTAGTGAAAGTAAATGTGGGCCCTTACAGGAGAAGTTATAATGGGGAATAAGGAAATGACAGAGAAATTAAACAAATACAAATTTGTGTCTGTCTTCACGGAAGAAGACGCAAAAAATATTCCCGGAAATAAAGGAGAACCAGAGGTCCAGCAAGAATGAGGAACTGAAAGAAATTGGTGTTAGTAAAAAAATAGTACTGGAAAAATTAATGGGACCAAAAACCGATAAATCCACTAAACCTGATGGCCTACATCCTAGAGTTTTGAAAGAGGTGGCTATAGAGATAGTGGATTGGAAGGTGGCAAATGTAACCCCACTATTTAAGAAAGGAGGGAGAGAGAAAATGGGGAACTACATAGCAGTTAGCCTGACATCAGTAGTAGGGAAAATGCTAGAATCTTTTTTTTATTCGCTTATGGGATCTGGGCGTCGCTGACAAGGCCAGCATTTATTGCCGATCCCTAGTTGACCTTGAGAAGGTGGTGGTGAACTGCCTTCTTGAACTGCTGCAGTCCGCGTGGTGAAGGTACTCCCATAGTGCTGCTGTTAGGTAGGGAGTTCCAGGATTTTGACCCAACGACGATGAAGGATCGGCGATATACTTCTAAGTCAGGATGGTCTGTGACTTGGAGGGGAACTTGGAGGTGGTGGTATTCCCATGCGCCTACTGCCCTTGTCCTTCTAGGTGGAAGAGGTCATGGGTTTGGGAGGTGCTGCTGAAGAAGCCTTGGCGAGTTGCTGCAGTGCATCATGTAGATGGTACACACTGCAGCCACGGTACGCCGGTAGTGGGGGGAGTGAATGTTTAAGGTGGTGGGTGGGGTGCCAATCAAATGGGCTGCTTTGTCCTGGATGGTGTCGAGCTTCTTGAGTGTTGTTGGAGCTGCACTCATCCAGGCAAGTGGAAAGTATTCCATCACACTCCCTACTTGTGCCTTGTAGATGGTGGAAAGGCTTTGGGGAGTCAGGAGGTGAGACACTCGTAGCAGAATACCTAGCCTCTGACCTGCTCTTGTTGCCACAGTATTTATGTGGCTGGTCCAGTTAGGTTTCTGGTCAATGGTGACCCCCCAGGATGTTGATGGTGGGGGATTTGGCAATGGTAATGCCATTGAATGTCAAGGGGAGGTGGTTAGACTCTCGCTTGTTGGAGATAGTCATTGCCTGGCACTTCTGTGGCATGAATGTTACCTGCCACTTATCAGCCTAAGCCTGAACGTCAACCAACACAACCATCTTCCTTTGTGCTAGGTATGACTCCAGCCAGTGGAGCGTTTTCCCCCTGATTCCCATTGACTTCAGTTTTACTAGGACTCCTTGATGCCACACTCGGTCAAATGCTGCCTTGATGTCGAGGGCGGTCACTCTCACCTCACCTCTGGAATTCAGCTCCTTTGTCCATGTTTGGACCAAGGCTGTAAAGAGGTCTAGAGCCGAGTGGTCTTGGCGGAACCCAAAGTGGGCATCAGTGAGCAGATTATTGGTAAGTGCTGCTTGATAGCACTGTCGATGACACCTTCCAGCACTTTGCTGATGATTGAGAACGTGGTAATGGAGCACTTCAAAAATAATAATAGGATTGGGGAGAGTCAACATGGAATTATGAAAGGGAAATCATGTTTGACAAATCTGTTAAACAGTTTTTTGTGAGGTTGTAACTAGCAGAATAGATAAGGGAGAACCAATGGATGTGGTGTATTTGGGGTAAAAATTCAGTTGGTTGCGCCTCCCGTTAGCGCCTTAAATGGGCGCTAATGGGGCGTTAAGGCGCTAACGCCTGGGCGCAGCGCTGTTTGCGCCGCTCGAGAACTTAACTTGAGATTGTGCGGCGGCGCTAAAACTTACCGCTGCGACCACCTGCGCGCGCAGATTGTGACGTCATTCTGTGGTGCAACGCCCTTGGGGCGCCCCGGAGCGGAAATTGAGTGGCGCCCCCTGCCTTACCGCCTGGCGCTTCCAACGACCGGAAGACTGGAACGTTATCAATCGGTCTGGGGCTGGGGGGGCGCTATTTAAAGGGGGCCTCTTCCTGTCTTTTTCTGTGGTCGACATTTATGCACCACTCGTTCTGAGAGAGAGAGAGAGATTCGGAGAGAGAGAGAGAGAGACTTCTACATTGACTCAACGCTTTGTGAGGTAGTTTGGCCTAGTTCATCCTAACTTTGCTGCTACTTTCGTTGCTGTACCTCATTACTTTTCTGGCAAAGAGAAGATGGGGGCTGCAATGATTGGGGGCGTCGTCCTGCTCCAGCTCAATCGGAGCAGAGTGAGACGCAGACAGAGAGTGGCAATGATGGCCAGACGGAGGAGGCCCATCAGGCGCATGTACAGGAGAGCTTACCCTCCCAGGGTATATCGTGAACAGCTCTCCTACATCCACATGTCCGAGGAGCTGTGTTTGCGAAGGCTGCGATTCAGCAAGGAGGTGGTCACTGAGCTCTGCCACCTGCTGCAGCCAGATCTGCAGCCTCAGCTGAGGTCCAGGACGTCTCTGTCGGTGGCAGTGAAGGTCACAGTGGCCTTGAACTTCTACGCCACTGGCTCATTCCAAGCTGCTGTTGGGGACCTCGCCAATATCTCCCAGTTTGCGGTGCATCGCTGCATTCGGCAGGTCACCAATGCCCTCTTCACAAGGAGACGAGACTTCATCTCCTTCCCTATGACCCCAGACAAGCAGCATGACCGTGCTATGGGCTTTGCGAGGGTAGCGGGCTTCCCCATGGTGCAGGGCGCCATTGACTGCACGCATGTGGCTTTGCGTGCTCCGCGAGAGAATGCAGAGGAGTTCCGGAACAGAAAGGGGTTCCATTCCTTGAATGTGCAGTTGGTCTGTGACCACAGACAGGTGATTCTCGCTGTCAATGCCCACTATCCGGGCAGCTGCCACGATGCTTTCATCCTGCGCCAGAGTACTGTGGCAGAAATTTTCGAGGCACCGCATCAGCCAGTTGGTTGGCTTCTGGGGGACAAGGGGTACGCATTGAGCACCTGGCTGATGACACCGCTCCGTGCGCCAAACACCCCTGCTGAGCTGCGGTACCAGGAAAGCCAACAAGCAACGAGGAACATTATTGAGCGCACAATCGGCGTGCTCAAACAACGATTCCGCTGTCTGGACCATTCCGGAGGAGCCCTGCAGTACTCGCCTGAGCAAGTTTCCAAATTCGTAGTGGTGTGCTGCATGTTGCACAACATGGCAATCCTCAGGACGCAGCCAATGCCACCAGGCCTTGCAGCACCATAAGAGGAGGAGGAGGAAGAGGAGGAACAGGCCGAGGACGATGATCAGCAGCAGCACCAAGGCAGGAGGGCGGCCCACAATGGTCAAACTGCAAGGGCCGTCCGTCAACGACTAATAGCAAGCCGCTTCTAGGACCCCTGCCAGTGCTACAAACACGAATCAACCCAGCACGCAACCCCTAAGCCGGCCAAGGCACCAATAATTCCAACCACCAGCCATGTATATTTTGAATACAGAAACTTATTTATTGTACAAACTCTGTGTGTGTCAATTCCTCATGAGAAACTCATAGAAATAAACACCAAAAAACAGTCAATAACATAACTGGTTCTCACAACCTGGAGATAATGTCCAAAACACTAAACAAAAGTTGGGCCATGAACCTCGGCCTTTAATAAAAAAATTACCAGCATTTTGGCACACATCCTACTTTTTGCCCTTCGAGGGTGATCTCCTTCCCTTGCGCACTTCCCCCCTTCTAACCCTACTGCTCCTCCGTAATGGGACCTCAGTGGCTGCAGCAAGGCTGGTGGAAGGCTGCTGCTTGTCAGACCCTGACACTGCAGATGCCCCTGAAGGCCGGCCTCGACCACTTCTGGGCCTGGAGGGCCCGGCTGCAGACTGCACCAACTCTGCATGGGCGGCAGCAGTCTGTCCTACAGGCGGTGGCAAGTGCAGTGGAGAAGTGACAGTGTTGGCAGCAGGAATGCTGTCATCGTGAGAGAGGACAGCAACTCCCTGCTCGCCCGACACACTGGCACTCCCACGGGGCAGCACTTCAGCATCCGGAGCAATTTGCCTGAGAACAGATTGCTGGCCTGCTGCGGCGCGGTGACAGCCCCGGGGACATGTGCACGAACCATCGAGGATGGCAGCAGTCAGTGCTCGCGTGGCCTCAATCTGAGTCTGCATGAGAGCAGGCTCAGATGGGTTCCTGGCAGCCAGTGACTGAATTGCAGCAGTAAGCTTTAGTGTGGCATCCGCCTGTGCTACAGCGAAGTGCTCCACACTCCTTGCCAGTGCCTCAATGCATTCGGGCACCCTTCCCACTGCACCCATGAGCTCAGTGTGCATGACCACCGCCTGGCTGTTCATTTCTGCAATCATCCGCTCCTCCTCTGCGTCCATTGCATTAGGAGTGTCTGGCATACTCTCCCTCTGGGGAGAAGGCTCCCGTTCTTCCCTCCCCCCCCCATGGCGTTGCTGCAGCCCGCTGGGTCCTGGAACTTCACCATCATCAGCCCCTTCCCCCCTGCTCCCCCGTTCTTCCCTCCCCCCCCCATGGCGTTGCTGCAGCCCGCTGGGTCCTGGAACTTCACCATCATCAGCCCCTTCCCCCCTGCTCCCCTCCGGGGAAGGCGTGTTCCCAGTGTGGCCATGGGCTTCCTCGGGAGAGGGTGGCACTGATGCTCCGGCTTCCTCCTCAGCTGCAGCATCACTCCCAGTGGCAGCTTCAGGGACCATCTCCTCAGCTGGTGAATCACCATCTGAAAGCAGGGAGGTACAAGAGTGGCTTTAGCGTGAGGACAGGGTGGCAGTAAGGGAGGAATAAGTGCAGCGAGTTAGCAAGTTGGATTGAAAGTGTCAAAGGCTGGTATTGTGAGGGACAAGTGGAAGGACAGAGGACAAAAAGGTGATGACCTTACCATTGCTGTCCACAACGGGGTCGGCGTCTCCAGTGGCGACGGGACCGATCACCCGGCTTGCCACAATCCTGTGGACGCGCTCCTCCAGATCGCTGAGGGGTTGCAGCTGAAGCCGCCCTCCACCCGTCCGTTGCTGCTGTCTCCGATTATGAGCCAGCTTAGCCTGCAAGAAAAAGGACAGCATCTGAGTCAATATACAGCCATGGTCTTGCCTGATGTGCCTCCCATAGGTGAATAGCCCTTACAATATGCAGCCATGGTCTTGCCTGATGTGCCTCCCATAGGTGAATAGCCCTTACTGTATGCAAAGTGTGGAATGTGTGTGTGTGTTTGATGAAAGGGCCATAGGTGTTGGATGAGTGTTGTGCATTGGGGTTTTAAGACCCTCTGGCCATAGAGTGAGGTTGAGATGGAGGGATGGAGAGGTATTGAGAAAAAGCCACTCACCCTGACGACCCGAGTGAGGTCGTTGAACTTCTTGCGGCACTGGACATGGGTCCTGGGCACCATGCTCCTGGAGGAGACGCTCTGAGCCACCTCCCTCCACACTCTTCTGAACTCGCGTGGCAAAGGCCTCCTGCCACTCTCTAGGAACAGCATGCATCGTCTGCGCTCCACTGCGTCAACCAGAGCATCCAAGGCCCGCTCGGTGAAGCGATGAGCGCGTTCTCTCACCCTCTCCATTCTTGGCAGCAAAATGGATTACAGGTCTCTCCAGGCTGAGATTCAAGGCTGCAATGAGCAGGGTGTAGCTGGGGAGCAAGTGGCCCCCCCCGCTTTAAGAAGTGTCCGGCGTCAGTGTGTCTGTGTTCCCGCGCTAACTGGCAGCAGCTGCGCTGCGCTCGTGCGCTGAGTTAGCGCCTCACTCCTAGGCCTTTGCGCCTTAAGAGAGGTGTGCAGCGCCTAATTTAGCGCTCCACTCACCTCCCGGGGCGGTAAAAGTGAAGTTTCCTGTCAGTGCCGATAATTAGCGCCAGGCGCTAATATTTGCGCGCGGACGATATTTGCGCCCCAAATGGGGCGCGACCTAATTTCTACCCCTTTGGATTTTCAGAAGGCATTCGATAAGGTGCCACACAAGAAGTTATTAAACAAAATTAGGGTTCATGGGATTGGGGTAATATACTAGCATGGATTGAGGATTAGTTAATGGACAGAAAACAAAGAGTAGGAATAAACGAGTCATTTTCGGGTTGGCAGGCTATAACTAGTGGGGTACCGCAAGGATCAGTGCTTGGGCCTCAGCTATTCACAATCTACATCAAATGATTTGGATGAGGGGACCAAATGTAATATATCCAAGTTTGCTGATGATACAAAGCTGGGTGGGAATGTAAGTTGTGAGGAGGACGCAAGGAGGCTTCAAGAGGATATAGACAGGCTAAGTGAGTGGGCAAGAACATGGAAAATGGAATATAATGTGGAGAAATGTGAAGTTATCCACTTCGGTAGGAAAAATAGAAAAGCAGAGTATTTTTTAAATGGTGAGTGATTGGGAAATGTTGCTGTTCAGAGGGACCTGGGTTTCCTTGTACACAAATCACTGAAAGTTAACATGCAGGTACAGCAAGCAATCAGGAAAGCAAATGGTATGTTGGCCTTTATTACAAGAGGATTTGAGTATAAGAGTAAAGACGTCTTACTGCAATTGTACAGGGCCCTGATGAGACCACACCTGGAGTATTGTGTAGAGTTTTAATGATCTATGAACATGGACCCCTAAATCTCTTTGCACCTCCACTGTTCTAGTTTTTCATCATTTAAAAAACACTCGGATCGGTCCTTTTCTGATCCTAAATGGATGACTTCATTCTTATCTGTCACAGTTTTGCCCACTCACTTAATCTATCAATGTCTCTTTGTAATTTTATCCTCCCGTCTGTAGAAGTGCAGTTTACTTTTAGACACAAACAAAATGGCTTTTCTGAGAAAAGAATTTAAAAAAAGGGAATTCAAAATGGCCGACAGTAGGAGTTACCATAATAAGTAAATCATTCTAATTAGCTACAAGGATGGGACAACTCAGAATTCCTTATCTAAGAAAAACTTAGCAAAATAAGGCATCAATTAGTTCTAACCAGCTCAGGATGAGATAAGGTAAGCCATCAACCCACAGATTAGAGTTACATAGAGAATGAACATTGAACAAAGGGATCCCACAAGGAAGGTCTGGTTATCTGATGTTTAAGGAATTTCTGCTCGTTATTATAACGAAAACCTATGCAATAACTCACAAGTTTGTGCCTCATTAATCAGGATGTTTTATGCTATGTCAAATGGCCTGTTCTGTGTTCTTTTTGTATAAAGTATGTTCAAATCTTGTAAGATTCGAAGCATTCTGACATAGCAACTTGACTGTGTCAGAACCTTCCCTTGTAACAAGTAAACTTTATTAAAAAGCCTTCTTTGACACGATTCTATGTTTAAAAAGAGTTCTACTCGGCATGTAAAACTTCGACAGTTTCTTGGAGGTTCCACCGAGATGGCTTGCTACCTCTCGGTAAGTCACGGACAGAGGACACTATGAATTTCTAGTGACAAATCCTAACTGGCCAAAGTGATGTTTTATCACCTAAAAGGATTTCTCACTAGATACTGAATTGGTGTGAGTCTGTTTCTTCCAACAGAAGCACTGCGATCCCGTTTTAGAATTGAGTTGAATCTTGTAACTTTTGCTTCTTTTATTTTAACGTTAAAAGGAGAAGAATTCTGACGACTCAAGTCTCAAAACTATCGGGCAAAGAAGGCAAGAAAGAGAGTCGACAGGGTTGCGTCCCAGACTAATAAAGGTACCAGGTTGTGAAAAAAAAAGCGCTAAAAGGTTAAAACTGCAGTATCAAGGGTGGGTCCCTTGAGCCAGAGAAAAGAGTCTCGCGGCAGAAAGGTTTAGAGAGAAGCCTTCACTTAGAATATAAGTTACGTATAAAGCATAAGTTAAATGTTAAGGACTCAGTTTGTAGTGGCGTTCAACGCAGGCTGAGAATTGACTATTTGTTTAGTTTAAAGTATAAGATTAATGTCTGATTACTTGATTTGTTTGCCTGTTTGGGCTTTTGCGTTACTTATCATTGTCTTTATTGTTGTTAATTCTTGTTATTGTTTGTCACTTGTGGAGCTCCGAAGGGTTAATAATAGTCGTAAAGGGGTAAAGGGTGAAATTTGCAATCCGGAAGAAGAGTGCCTAGTATAATTAAACTTTACTAAGATGGGAGCTTCACAAAGTAAAATCCCAGAAAAAGGAACTCCAGCCTTTTACATCTTCCAGAACTGTGGTTGGATGTCCACAAGGGATTTGCCTCATTGGTCTAAATGGACCAAGAATGGCAGACACCCGTTCCCCATTGACGGAACCTTTAACGTGGATAGAATTACATGTCTGGAGGACTGTCTCACAAATAGAGACCCACAAAGAAAAGGTAAAAAGTCAGTAAATTGGTCAGCCTTTTCAGACTGGAAAAAGGAAGCAGAAAGGCGTAAGGACCGTAAGTATACAAGCCAGTAGATCTGACATTAAAAATAAGAGAAAAGACCCAGTGAATAAATTGGCTAAACCAGATGAAGTCAGACAAATGGCTTTAAGACAAACCCTGAAGCCTACCGCTCCTACCTCTGTTTACCCTCCTTTACCCACGCCTCACTCAAGTGATGGCGAGGATCAGGGATGGTACGGAAGACCAACTCCACCTCCCGCATATGCAGAGCAACAACAGGTTGCAGCGGTTAGTGAAGTACCCGAAACCCAAAATGGAAATCAGGGGTCCTTACCAGAACACGTCAGTCAGCATACCAGATCCCAGGATGCACATCAGCCAGATCAAGTACAGGGCCAAGAAGATGTCCCTATGAATCCGCTCAGACGTTTGCCCAACGTCCACGTGCCAAACGGAGCTCCAGTTGTTGTCCATCGTCCATGGACAGCGTCCGAGCTACGGACAATAATCCACGAACTACCAGACCCCTTAGAGGATTTAGAAAAAGCGATTGGTGAGCTGAAAAGCGTCATTATTTGCCACCAGCCCACTATTGTGGACGTTGACCAGCTACTCAGAGCTTGGTTAAAGGATTCCAAATACCACCTTTTAACAGAAGGCGAAGATAAATTCAGATTAATTGAAAATCATAGAACAAACCAGAATTGGAATCCAGAAACACTACCAAACGAACCATTCTGGACCGAATTCTATAGAGTAATGCATGTTAAATTCCCAAAAAGAACTAATTGGACAAAAATAATTGAGACAACTCAGAAAAAGGACGAAGATGTTGAGGATTATATAGAAAGGATAGAAGCAATTATGGGACAACATTCTGGAATGACCAAAGAAAATTATCAGGTTCCTTTAGTCAATGCCCTCGTAAATGGTCTCAGAACAGAACTTAAGGAACCATTGACTTTGGTCTGCCTAGATTGGAGGCATAAATCAACTCCTGAACTAACACAAATGTTGAAAGAAATTCAGGAGAGAAATAGAGATCAAAAGAACAAGGTTTCCCTCTTAATGGAGCAAGCAGCTTCGGCAGCCCCGACTGACCAGACTACTATTTATTATCAAGGTCATTACAGAGGACGAGGCAGAGGGTATAACAAAGGTAGATTTAGAGGAAGAAATAGAGGTGGGACTGGCAGAGGCCAGTGGAATGGAGGAGGTACAAACTCTCCATGTTATAATTGTGGTCAGATTGGACACTGGAAGGCTCACTGCCCGTTCCCCAACCAGCAAAATCAAAGCTGGGGAGGTGCAGAAAACAATGTAAATACCCAAGCCCAAGTTCACACTCGTCTGCAGGCAGGTTTTACAACAGGGAACCCTTGGGGAAATCAATATATGGAGGGGCAATTCGGACCCCCAGGACAAAATTATTCAGCATGACGCAGAGAAACAGCCCCGAAAGTTACCCACATTTTACAATTACCTTCTGTATCAGTAAATTCTAGAGATGAGCCATATTTATCCATAGAAATGCAGGGCAAGAAAGTTCCTTTTCTTATTGACACAGGAGCCACAAGCTCGCTATTAACAAAGCAATACGCTAAGGGAACTCCGTGTACAGAGAAGAGCGCTACATGTGTAGGACTTTCCGGCGTTTCGCAGACTATGACGTGGTCACAGCCATTAGAAATACAAGCAGACAATTTTTCTGGCCAACACGCTTTTCTTCTGTCAGACGATGCCCCTATGAACCTTTTAGGGAGAGATTTGCTGTGCAAAATGCAAGCTACAATAATTTGTTCAGAAAAAGGACTACAGGTGTACATCCCTACTGATAGATGCACTATGTATCCTTTGCAGAAATGCGCCCCTCCAATTACCGCACGGGAAACAGAGCAACTACTCGATCAAATTCCACCACAAGTATGGTCTAGCCATTCAAACGAGGTTGGAAAAATGTTAACTGCTCAGCCACAAGGTTACATTAAAACCATCTGTCAGATTGCCCCGTAGACCGCAGTACCCGATCTCAACAGCAGCCGAACAAGGAATCCAGCCTGTCATTAACTCTTTGTTGGAGCAAGGAATAATTGTTCCAACCCAGAGCCAATGTCACACTCCGATTTTTCCGGTCGAGAAGAAAGAGCGTGGGAAGTGGAGACTTGTGCAGGATCTAAGGGCAGTGAACGAATCAGTATTACCCGTTTACCCAGTTGTGCCAAATCCTGCCACGATCCTGACTAGCATTTCCTCTGGATCGAAATTCTACACTGTCATTGACTTATGCTCAGCCTTCTTTAGTATCCCTATCCATCAAGATTCACAGTTCCTCTTCGCCTTTACATTTAAAGGAACACAGTTCACTTGGACAAGACTCCCGCAGGGTTACACAGAAAGCCCCACAATCTTTTCGCAAAGCCTTAAACGTGATTTAGAAGACATAGGGGTAGAAATTAGGTCGCGCCCCATTTGGGGCGCAAATATCGTCTGGACGCAAATATTAGCGCCTGGCGCTAATTATCGGCACTGACTGGAAACTTCACTTTTACCGCCCCGGGAGGTGAGTGGAGCGCTAAAGCAGGCGCTGCACACCTCTCTTAAGGCGCAAAGGCCGAGCAGTGAGGCGCTAACTCGGAGCGCTGGCGAAGCTCATGTAATGTCAGTCAGCAATGGAACACACACACAATGGCACGGGCCAGTTCTTAAAGGGGATGGTTAATCTTGCTTTCCATCCACATCCTGTTCATTGCAGCCTTGAATCTCAGCCTGGAGAGACTTGCACATCAAATGTGCTGGAAAGAACAATGGAGAGTACCAGGCAAAGAGCTCAGAGTGCAGCTCCCACAGTCTCTGCTAAAGCGATACAAGGAATGGCAAATCAAAATGAACCTGCAAAGTGCTGCTCAGTACCCAAAACTCCTTCACACAACGTTGAATCTCTCCAGAAGTCTCTCCCTCTCTCTCTCAGAATGCGTAGTTCAAAAATGCCACCAACAATAAAAGACAGGAAGAGGCCCCCTTTAAATAGCGCCCCCCCCCAGACCCACAGCGATTGATAGCGTTCCAGTCTTCTGGTCGTTGGAAGCGCCAGGCGGTAAGGTAGGGGGCGCCACTCAATTTCCGCTACGGGGCGCCACAAGGGCGTTGCACCATGGAATGACGTCACAATCTGCGCGCGCAGGTGGTCGCAGCGGTAAGTTTTAGCGCCGCCGCACAATCTCAAGTTAAGTTCTCGAGCGGCGCAAACATCGTTGCGCCCGGGCGTTAGCGGCTTTGCGCCCCATTAGCGCCCTCTTAAGGCGCTAACGGGAGGCGCAACCAAGTGAATTTTTACCCCATACACTTTACCGGAGGATCCACACTTATCCAATATGTCGATGATTTACTGATAGCTTCACCCGATGTACAATCATGCCAGACCGACTCGCTCATTATGCTACGTGCCTTAGCGGCAAAAGGACATAAAGTATCACGTTCTAAGCTGCAGTTTGTGTCAGAGAAAGTACAATATTTGGGACATGAGCTCCATGGCAATAGCCGCCGTTTGATGCAAGAAAGAGTTAAAGCCATTTGTGAGGCACCTTTGCCTAGCACTAAACAACAGTTGAAACATTTTCTCGGCATGTCAGGATACTGTAGACAGTGGATAGTGGGATATTCGGACCTGGTACGCCCACTGCTGGATATTCCCGCACCCACAGCGGAGGATCCTCTCGTCTGGGACAAAAAGGCTGAAGATGCCTTTGAAAATGTTAAACAAGCCCTTATATCAGCCCCAGCATTAGGGCTACCAGACTATCAGAAGCAGTTTAACCTTTTCGTCCATCATAAAGCGGGCTTTGCTCAATCTGTTCTGACTCAAATCCATGGGGATAAACAGAGACCATTAGCGTATTTCAGTACTCAATTAGGTCCCGTTGCACGCGGTTTGCCTGGGTGCTTGCCAATTCTAGCCGCTGCCTATTACGCAGTGGAACAGGCTCAAGGCATCACACTTAATCACCGAACAGTTTTATTTGTGCCACATTCAGTTGAAGTACTACTGACAAAATACGCCACCCAACATCTGACATCAGCCCGCAGCAGCAAATATGAGGTTGCATTGCTATCTAATTCCAACCTCCTAATTCAAAGGTGTTCAGTTTTGAATCCAGCCACGCTGCTGCCAACAGAAGAAGATGGAATTCCACATTGTTGTGAGACGGTTACCCAATTAGCTACCAAGGCCCGAACAGATCTATCTGAGACTCCTATTTTTAATAGTGACTTAATATACTACGTGGACGGGTCAGCTCTTAGGGATGACAGGGGATCACCTAGGGCTGGATATGCCATATCAGATGATCATTCAATTGTGGAAGCTCTCTCATTACCTCAGTCTTTTTCAGCGCAACAAGCAGAACTTTTCGCTCTTACAAGGGCTTGCATACTAGCTGCTGGTCGAACCGTTAATATCTATACCGACTCCAGATACGCCTTCGGGGTTGCTCATGATTACGGACAGATCTGGAAATTAAGGGGGTTTCTAACTTCATCAGGAACAACTGTTAAAAATGCTGAACAAATTAATAACCTTTTAAAAGCCCTAGCGTGTCCCACAACAATTTCAGTCATCAAATGTCAGGCTCATACCGGGGGTCAGGATCAGATATCCCTGGGTAACGATCGATCAGATAAAGCTGCTAAATCAGCTGTTCTGTCAGATACAGGGCCACAAGTCTCAGCATTTGTTTTGCGTCAACAAAAATCAGACAATGACCCACCTTCTATTAATGATGTTTTGACCTTTCAGTCACAGGCTAACTCGGACGAAGTGTTAAGTTGGGCAAGGGATTCGTGCTTTAAAACGCCTGAAGGGATATGGGTTCACCATGACAGCCGCATGGTAGCCCCGAAATCTCTACTCCCGTGGATTGCCCGCTGCGTTCATGTTTTCACACATGCGGGCAAAGGGGGGATGGCAGACTATATTAATCAAACATGGTATGCACCAGGTATTTCGGCAATTTAAAACAAATTAGTGAAAGGTGCACCATTTGCCAGGAAATGAATCCAGGCAAGACAGAGAAAGTACAGTCTGCCTCCTACCCAAATCCATCAGGCCCTTTTGTAAATTTGCAAATGGATTTTATTGAATTACCTGTATGTTTAGGATTCAAATACGTGTTAGTAATTATAGACACATTCTCAAGATGGGTGGAAGCTTTTCCATGTAAAATGAATGATGCTGTAACAGTTGCGAAGTGTTTGCTAAAAGAAATCATACCAAGGTTTGGAATACCTATGCAGCTCTCATGCGACAATGGATCGCACTTTACTGGAATGATCGTTAAAGAACTATGTAAAGCCTTGCAGATTAATCAGCATTTTCACTGCAGTTATCATCCACAATCTGCAGGGCTGGTAGAAAGATATAACGGAGTACCGATGAATAAAGTTTCTAAACTTTGCAATGAAACTGGACTAAAATGGGTTGAACTGTTACCCTTAGCATTGATGGTAATGCGAGCAGCAACTAACAGGACAACTGGACTGTCGCCACATGAGATTGTTATGGGAAGACCCCAAAGACTGCCATTCTCAGCACCCTTTACGGTTAAACAAATGGACATTCATAAAATGGATGAAAATATGCTAAACTATTGCATTGCATTAACTAGATGTATTTCCAGCTTTCACCAACAGGTAAAGGAAGCTCAAACGGAACCGGCCGAAGGAAAGTGCCATAATTTGGAACCAGGAGATGACGTCTACATAAAGGTCTTTAAGAGGAAGAACGGTCTGCAGCCACGCTTTGAAGGGCCACATCAAGTACTCTTGACAACAAATATAGCTGTAAAAGTCAAGGAAAGACCTACCTGGATCCACGCATCCCATTGCAAGAAAGTATCAGATAAGGACAGTTGAATTTGAATTTGAAAAGACTTAAATAATGAAGCTGTTATTTACGTTTTACCTACTAATCGGACTGATATGTATAGCCTGCCAAGGGAGAAGAGAAGAACCCCGAAAGAAACGAGAATTACATATGAACACCTTTTTGTATATGTCATATAAGTATGCCAAAAAAGTGGGATAAACGCCTGTTGGGTATGTAGCCATATTCCTACCCATGTGAAAGGAGGAATACCTCTGCGATCGATACCCTTGAACCTCACAGATATGGCAGAATGGATAATTAATAAAAATCATACGAAACAGAAAAATACCACCCTATCCACCTTCGGAAATAAATGGGAACAAAAGTGGTCTAGCCTAAGAAACGAGTTTAAGGGGGGAGGATATTCGTTAGAAAATTTTAAGGGATGGTACAAGCCGACGTATGATTATACGAAAGTACCTCTTTTCTAGCCCTTACCAATACATCGGGAAAGGGCCGACCGATTGGGGATATATGCTGGGAACGCGATCTAGGACAGA
The DNA here is from genome assembly GCA_030390025.1 of Squalus acanthias. Lineage (NCBI taxonomy): Eukaryota > Metazoa > Chordata > Chondrichthyes > Squaliformes > Squalidae > Squalus > Squalus acanthias. Next base: position 98,847,275 of record CM059425.1, on the reverse strand, counting down.
CTAAAGGGAACAGAGTTAATATGGGGAAAAGTCGTTGCATACAAAAGTTTATTACGTACGGGGCAGGAAGTTCCATGGAAAGCTGATGGTTCAATACTACCAGTTTGATGAATTTGACTAATAACAGACCATGGAATGGGACTAAACGATTGAATACTGACAATCAGATGGGTTTTACCATTTTCCGCACCAACGTGAACCCTGATCAACCGGAACAGATAGTGACAGCCTATAACGGGACGTACTTCATATGCGGTCACAGAGCATACCCTTGGCTACCAGAGAATTGGGCAGGATCATGCTATTTGGGGTATGTAGTACCATACATACACCACATAAAGGAATTGAAAGACCACCATAAGCATAGCTGTAAGAAAAGAGAACTCCCCACATGGAAGATGTTAGTTGGAGCTATGTTTCCCCCTGCTGGAATAGCGTTTACTTCCCAAGAAATACTGTTACTGTCAGCATTAATCGAGGGGGTAGCTAACGACATGGTTAAATCCCTGAGGGAGGTGAGCGCCGAAATGGTAGCCCTGAGAACCGTCGCCCTACAAAATAGAATGGCACTAGATTACCTACTAGCTGCACAGGGAGGTACATGTGCCATGATCGGAGCAGAATGCTGCACATATATCCCAGATAGCTCTGAAAATATAACCAACTTAGCGGACCATATTCAGAAACAGGTTGCCCTGCTCTATCAATCCAGGACCAAAGGCGGCTGGGCTGATTGGATATTAGGGGGATGGTTGGGATCAATGGGACAAGTATTATTGCATGGATTAGTAGTAGTAATAGCCGCGATTGCATGTATCATTTTAGTTGTCACAATGATTAAGTGTTGTTGTAATAGGTTAGGCAAGGTAGTCATACCTGAAGTAAGTATGATGATACAGAAAGAAATGAATGACGAAGAAGAAAAGTATGGTCCCTTCGGGGAGGAATTGAGGCGATTGAATATAATACAATTTTAAGGATTAGACAACCTAGACAAGATATACATATATACATTTTGCATGCTCCCCACTTTCGGTAAAAATATTCTTCCACCCAAATGGGATCTGCAGGCTAGGGAAAGAGAGAGGACTCCTTTCAACTGCCAGTGACGTCAACCTTGTATACCACTTGGTCCGCACTCTGGAGGCTCACGTAGAAGCACTTGTGCTTTGGAGAACCCCACAGGTTAGGAATAAACTGTGTGGGTCATGAATCAGCTGTAGTTCCTTTGGAGAACCCCACAGGTTAGGTATAAACTGTGTGGGTCATGAATCAGTCCTCCTCTATAAGCTGCAGTTCCCTAGGAGAACCCCACAGGTTAGGCATAAACTGTGTGGGCCATGACTTAGAACTCCTCTATGAACTGCTGTACCCTATCTCCTTAGAGGGTGTATAGCAACACCCGAACTGCAGGCTAGTATAAGCTGCAGGAAATGTTAGAGAACAGCAGACTAATGAACCCGCAAAAGTACGCCATAGTCACCAAAACACAACTAAAACCCCTACAAGAACATACGCCCAAACACCGAGAATAGACAGAGAAGAAGGACGATCTTAGATAAGGTCAACCATCAATACAGGTATATCCCGGGGATGGTTACAAACAGAAAAGAAGTCGGTATCCTTGACTAGATTTTGAGTTAGTATAAGGACCGATAGGAGAAAGCTATGTTGTCCTAGAAAGGACAAAAGGGGAAAATGTAGAAGTGCAGTTTACTTTTAGACACAAACAAAATGGCTTTTCTGAGAAAAGAATTTAAAAAAAGGGAATTCAAAATGGCCGACAGTAGGAGTCACCATAATAAGTAAATCATTCTAATTAGCTACAAGGATGGGACAACTCAGAATTCCTTATCTAAGAAAAACTTAGCAAAATAAGGCATCAATTAGTTCTAACCAGCTCAGGATGAGATAAGGTAAGCCATCAACCCACCAGATTAGAGTTACATAAAGAATGAACATTGAACAAAGGGATCCCACAAGGAAGGTCTGGTTATCTGATCTTTAAGGAATTTCTGCTCGTTATTATAACGAAAACCTATGCAATAACTCACAAGTTTGTGCCTCATTAATCAGGATGTTTTATGCTATGTCAAATGGCCTGTTCTGTGTTCTTTTTGTATAAAGTATGTTCAAATCTTGTAAGATTCGAAGCATTCTGACATAGCAACTTGACTGTGTCAGAACCTTCCCTTGTAACAAGTAAACTTTATTAAAAAGCCTTCTTTGACACGATTCTATGTTTAAAAAGAGTTCTACTCGGCATGTAAAACTTCGACACGTCTACACTACTTACTATGCCACCTATCTTTGTGCCATCAGCAAACTTAGATATATGGCTCTCTATTGTGTTAGCTAAGTCACTAATAAATACAGTGAACAGTTGAGGCCCCAGCACAGATCCTTGTGGGACACCACTAGTCACTTCCTTCCAATTTGAGTACTTACTCTGTCTTCTACCACCTAACCAATCTCCTAACCAGGTCAATAATTTGCCTTCAATTCCATAATGGCTTTAATTTGAGTTAACAGTCTCTTATGTGGAATCTTATCGAATGCCTTCTGGAAGTCCATATAAACTACATCCATAGACATCCCACTGTCTATTACTTCAGTTTCTTCCTCAAAAAATTCAATTAGGCTTGTTAGACATGATCTACCCTTTGCAAATCTCTAATCAGCTCAAATTTTTCTAAGTGTTCATTCACTCTGTCCTTAATTATAGGTTCATTGGCCCCGAAATTCCGTTCCCTACGGGTGTGTACGCGCTGTGTACTCACCCGTAGGGCCAATGGAAGTGCCAGTTTCACGCATGCACTGCGCATGCGCTGGAAACCGGAACTTCCGTTCTCTGCAGAAAGGGGTTCGCAGGTCAAACGCCTGTGCCGGAGAGGCAGCGCGTACGCCTGGAACTTCCGTTTTTTTCGAGGTTGATGCAGTCCGGGTAAGTCGGTAGCAGCTGCGCCTGGAAAACCAGGTGCAAGGCCTGCTTTTAACAAGGTAAGAGGTGATATCAGTAAAATAAATTTTTTTTAGCACTTATTTATCATTTTAAAATACTTTAAAGAAAGGTAAGTTTATTTTTAGCCCCGTTAAAAACGTTAATTATTTTTTTCAAAAATTTAAATTTTTGTTTAAAATAGTTAATTTATGTAATTTATAGTCATTTTAAAAATGTGATTTAAAAAAAATGTATTTGAAGTTTTACTTAGGTTTTGAGGGTGATCTCTATTCATAGATTTGACAGGTCTTCCTGTCAAATCTATGAATGGAGATTCCCTGCTCTGATGGGCTCCCCATGGCCCACGTGATCCCAGGAACGCTGTGATCCGCCTGCGCCCCTGGGATACGTGTGCCCTGCACACCGACAGTTTGAGGAGGCACATCAACGGAATTCTACGCCGGCCCAAAGCATTACGGTCGGCGCGGTTCGTTTGTGCAGGTCGGGGGCTTACGCCCGCAGGAAGCCTCCAACCAGAATTTCTGGGCCATTAATAACTTCCTCACAACAGATGTTAGACTAACAGGCCTATAATTTCCTGTGTTTTCTCTCTCTGACCGTTCTTAAATAAAAGAATTACATTTGCAATTTTCAAATTCAATTCCTGAATTGTGACAGCTTTGGAAAATTATGGCTAAAACATCTGCAAATTCCTCACCTACTTTCTTTCAAACCCTAGGGTGGCAACCAACAGGTCCTGGGGATTTGTCAGTCATTAGTGCCATTATTTTTTCTAATACTGTTTTCTCGCTTACATTAACTTTAGTGAGTTCCAGTCCTTCATTCATTATTAGTTTCCCTGGAATGTCAGGTATGTTATCCTCTTCCTCTACTGTGAAGACTGACACAAAGTAATTGCCACTTCCTTATTTTCATTTAGTATTATCCGCATCTGTTTTTAAAGGGCCCACATTACCCTTGACTACCCTTTTTCTTCAATTGTAAAAACTTTTGTGTTAATCTTAATATCCCTCGCAAGTTTCTTTCTGTATTTCCTTTTTACAGCTCTTACTATCTTTGTTTGTCTTCCTTTGCTGTTCTTTATAACTCTCCCAGTTTCCCCGGGTCTACACTATTCTTTGCACTTTTATATGCTCTTTCCTTTAGTTTTATATTATCTCTCACCTCTTTTGTCGACCATGGCTGTTTTATTTGGTAAGTAGAGCTTAGGGGTATATACTGGTATTAAGCTCAATTATTTTTTGAACATCTCCCTCTGTTCATCTGTTGTTTTACCCGATAACAGTTTTGACCAGTTTGCTGTCGTCAGTCTCTGCCTCATCACGTTAAAAGTTAGTCGTACCAAAATCTAGAATCTTCATACATGTGTTATGTTTCTCCTTTTCAAACCTAACATTGAATTTGATCATATTATGATCACTGTTAGATCAATGTTCCCTTACTGTTACACTATTAACTAAGTCTGGCTCTTTACTCATTACTAAATCTAATATGGCCTGCCCTCTTGTTGGTTCTAGAACATATTGCTCCGGAAAACTATCTTGCATGGACTCAAGAAATTCCCTACCTTTCTGGCTTGAGCTACTCTGCTCTTCCCAATCTATATGAAAATTAAAGTCTCCCATTAAAACAACTCTGCTTTGTCAAGTTCTGGGCACTAATGTATGGGGAGACTGTCGGGAGGATGGCGAACTGCAGCTTTCGCCGTCATTCCGCCTTTGAAACTGACCACAGCTTTGGGATTTGGTGCATGCGCAGGCACATGCGGGAATCCTGAAGTTGTGGTCGGTCATTGACAGCTCTGAAACAGGCTGCGCTCTCTCCTGTCTATTCTTATTTAGGGTGAGGGTGAGGTTGAGGGTGAGGGTGAGGGTGAGGGTAGCAGGCAGCTTAGCTTTTACAGGTATCTGTCACCAGAGCCCATCTCCTGAAATCTCCTGCATTCCTAAGAAGATTTTTTGTGCCAAGTCACTAAATAATATAATGTGAATGGTACAGTAATCTGTTGAAACAATCTGGCAGAAACAATGCAGCATTTACAATTCCAGTTTATTGAGAGACTATCAGGAATCTGGTGAAGAGTCACTTCCACATTAAGTACAAGATGATTGACAGAAATTCCTGGCGTGATCAGTGATTAATGATTTCTCCCCCACACCAAGCACTAAATATTGTACAATTGGCCCCTTCATTCAATTTTGGGATTATGCTAATTCCAGAATGCAGAACAGAGCGGAGGATTACATCAAATCCAATTTTAAAAAAATACTTTAAAGGCTAAATGCTGTGGAGTTGTCTTCAATTGTTCGGTGTACTAGGAAGAGAGATCCGTGAAGATGTAGATTGTGTTAACGGTAGAAGATCAGCACAGCTGCTTCTGTGATCTCCTTTGATGCACTGCTCAGATGTCCCGTGCCGTGCCCATCCCAGTCAAATGCTGCAAAATCTCCACATTGCCTCGGGATTCCCTCAGGAAAGTACCCTCCGCCTCCGATACAGACCTACAAATAAATAATTTGAAAGATTTTACCTTTCGGGTTCAGCAATGGCCCAGTGGGCAAAGGTGCCAGTCACTGTAGTATTGAGGCATATGCTGAACTGTGCAGATCAAGAAAGCCCCAGGTTCAATTCCCTCAACCACCCTGAGTTAGTTGATGCCATTTGGTGCAGTGTTAGGTTCGAGAGGGGGAAATTAGCCCGGGTTGTCTCCTGGTCACTGCCTAGTGACTCTTGCCGGAACGTCTGTGTGTGGATTAGCCTCAGCTGCGATGCCCCCACTCTCCGTCCACTGAATTTTCCTATTTGCTCATCGATAGGTCCATCCATTCACTCCTCTATCATCCCTCTCTAATGCAGTACCCTTACTTACATGTTCCGGATTGCATCCATTGTATTTCACTCCAGAACACATGGCGAGTGCTGCCTTTTCATTGTTGAACACCCTGAATTGCACAAAGCCAGGTTCAAATTCTTCTGTGAACACATATCAGAACACACAATTATTTATATATAAAAAAGTTAGACATCCAGCACACACCCGCCACACTTCAGATGTCACACTTCAAAGAGTCACAAGTAGAAAAAAAAGGGACAACATCCAATCATTCTCGGCTGTTTATTGACCTTGATAACTGTGATTTTCAAACAGCTGCATTTGAGTCCAAGATGTGCCTATTTAACCATTTCCACTCAGGGAGCAGTGGCCTCAAAGAAAGAACTTACATTTCTATTGCACCTTTCACAACCTCAGGACGTCCCAAAGCATTTTACAGCCAATGGTGCTCCCATGCACTTCCTCCCTTGTCCATCTAGGTGGTGGAAGTCATGGATTTGGAAGGTGCTGTCGAAGAAGCCTTGGCAAGCTGCTGCAGTGCATCGTGTAGATGGTACACACTGCAGCCACGGTACGCCGGTGGTGGAGGGTGTGGATGGGGTGCAAATCAAGGGGATGGCTTTGTCCTTGATCATGTCGAGCTTCTTTACTGTTATTGCACCTGCACCCATCCAGGCAGATGGAGATTATTCCACCACACTCCTGACTGGTGCCTTGTAGATGGTGGAAAGACTTTGGGGAATCAAGAGGTAAACCACTCACCAAAGCATACCCAGCCTCTGACCAGATCTAGTAGCCACGGCATTTATGTGGCTGGTCCAGTTGATTTCTGGTCAATGGTGACCCCCAGGATGTTGATGGTGATGGATTCAGTGATGCTAATGCCATTGAATATCGAGGTGGTTATGCTCTCTCATGTTGGAGATGGTCATTGTCTGGCACTTATAAGCTCAAGTCTAGATTTTATCTAGGTCTTCTTGCATGCAGGCTGATGATAGTTGGGCCTAGGACATTGCCCTGAGGAACTCCTACAGCAATGTCCTGGGGCTAAGATGATTGGACTCAAACAATCACAACCACCTTCCTTTGTGTTAAGTTTGACTTCAGCCACTGAAGATTTTCCCCCTGATCCCTATTGACTTCAGTTTTACTAGGGCTCCTTGGTGCCACACTCGGTCAAATGCTGCCTTGATGTCAAAGGCTGTCACTCTCACATCACCTCTCGAATCCTGCTCTTTTGTCCATGCTTAGGCCAAGGCTGTAATGAGGTCTGGAGCCGACTGGTCCTGGTAGAACCCAAATTGAGTATCAGTGATGCTCATATGATGACCTTATGTTGTGGTGACCGGAAGATACTCTAGATGTAGGCTGACCGGAGACCAGCTTCAGACCTCTATGGATTTGAACATAACTAATTTAGCAACATAACTCAGCATTTCATTTGCTTTGTTTATTGCTGCCTCGCACTGTTTGGATATGGTGAGTGATGAGTTAACCAACACCCCAAATACCCTTTCATTTTCCCCCTTTGTCCTACTCGTAGAGTGCACATGTCTCCTAGCTTTACTTCAAATGTGATCTGGAATGCATTGTTTGAAAAGGTGTTGGAAGCAGATTCAGTAGTAACTTTCAAAAGGGAATTGGACGTATACTTGAAAAGGATACATTTTCAGGACTATGGGGAAAGAGTGGGGGAGTGGCACTAATTGGATAGCTCATTCTGTGCTGTATGATTCTGATTCTGTGTTCTATCTCGCGCTTTTCTATATGGAACTTCATTTGCTACCAGTCAGCCCAGATGCAAATCCTTTTAAACTCTCTTTGGAAAATCTTGGATGGGGCCAGCTGAAAGGCGTTTACTCCATCTGTTACTTTCATATGGATTGTGGGCTGATCCTTTATGGATAACAGAACATCCTGGGATAACCCAAGAGTTGGAAGTCGTACGTCCCTGATGACAAAACAAATGTGGTGCTGCTGCATGAGGTGGGTTCCCTTATTTACACTGCAATTATTCTTCCAGAAGGACAACAGCTGGCAGAAGATGACTACCATGTTCATTGCCTTGCACAGTACCTTCAAGACTTGGGAACAGATACAGAGGCAGACGACGCAACGTAAGAGAGGTGCCAGTGCTAGACTACCCAAAAGTATCATATACCAGATGGGAGGCCTAAGTATGCGTGATGCAAAGTGTTGCCTGCCAACCTGCTACACATCTACTGCTGTATTCCGAGCCCTCAGAGACGTTGGCAGTTCTTTCACTTATCACCATGCATATCCATACACCAACACCGGCATCTCCGCATCATATCCATACACCAGCAGAGCACACATTCAAGTTTCAACTTTGAACTGAGCCCCTTGGCACAATGACTTCTTAAAACAGCTTCACACAGTAAAAGATTTGAATACATTTAGGCATCATGATGCATGGTCAGGTGCTGGCATACAGGATGAGCTTTAGGCTGGGAACTTGTTTCACTGTAACATCTCAAGACTACTTCTCTGCTCGCAGAAGTCTATGGCATCTAATAGAAGCGAACAGACATAAACTAGAGGAGAGCTCAAAGCTCCCTTTGTCAAGGCCATCAAAACAAAAGCAAAATACTGCAGATGCTGGAAATGTGAATGAAAAATAGTAAATGCATAAAACACTCGGCAGGTCAGCAACATCTGTGGAGAGAGAAACAGAGTTAATGTTTCAGGTCGATGTCCTTTCATCTGAACTGTTCATCATCAAGGTTTACCTCCTCAGGTGGCTGTAAAAGATCCTGTGGCACTTTTTGAAGAAGTGCAGCAGAGTTCTGGTGCCCTGGACATGATTTATCCCTTAGTCAACACCACCTCGGTCGCTGTTCAGAATTATGGGGGGAGAAATTGGGCTCTGTAGCGCCCATTGTTTAGGCGGTACGTGGCCTTCTGATGGGAAGTGCGTTGGACGGCATCTTGGTAAAGGGGTTTGTGCATGTGCACCTAACGACCGCCAGTAACTTGCAGAGCAGGCAGATTATGAAGTCAATCAGTGTGTAACACTAATTTGAAGCCAGCGCTGCCATTTTCAACTGCCACGTTCCAGCCTATACACAGCTGAACACAACGTTAAACGGCATGAAGGCCCCCCCACCAGCGCTATTTAAAGGAATCATGAGCTACTTACAGGTTAGTTGCTGGATTATTTCTCCTGGCTGCTGGTGCAATTGTACATGTTTTTGGAGCTTTCCTATACTTGCCGAAAGTTTCAGTAGTCTACAGGAAGCGGTCTGGTTGGTGCTGAAGTAATTTTTTGTTCATTTAAAATATTGTGCTGAAACAAGTTGCTTCCAGACACGGGTGGCCTGATAGGTCTTCCTCTTGTAATTGAGGATGATTGGGAGAATGAAGAGAGGCCAAGCAGAGCAGGACAAGCTGCTAAAAGAGGGTGGAGGAGGAGGGGGAGAAGAGCTCTCAGCAGGAGATGAGAGTCTTTAATGAGCAATTCTCTTACCTCAACTTCAGCGAAAACCAATGCTTGAGATGTCTTCGCTTCACCCTGGAAGCTCATTTGAACAGTGGTATCCAGATCCATGAAGACAACAGACTGAGCTTCCACTGCTGCACTCAGACCTTTGAACAAAGTTGTGTGTGCTGCAATGGAAGCTGTGACATTGGTCACCAGACACTGCATCATGGTGGGTTCCACAGGTTTGCTGATAGAGGTGACCACCCATTCGATGTTGGAAAGGATAGTCTCCAAGGTCTGCACAACGCTCTGTGCCAAGTTGGTGCTAGACTCCTCCATGTTCCTTTGACATTGAGCGCTGGCATTCTGGCAGGCTTTCCAGTGCACCAAGCATTTGGTTATGTACACCCATCAGCCTTTTTCTGTAGCCTGGCCCATCAAAGTCCTCATCTGAGTCCTCTGCAACAGCACTAGTGTGCAACCTCGCCCTCCGGCGAGCTGGTACCTGCACTATCCTTTCCCCCACCACCCCCACCCTGGCTCCTGCATACTTGTGCCCGGTGTCTCATCACATGTAGATTCCCTCCTCTATCCTAGCCTCTAAAATATGCACAGTGTCAGTTTCTGAGCTGGTGGCTGCAAGTGTAATATTGAGTGATGGTATCTCTTCATCTTCACTGTCTATTTCCTCTTCCTCCTCTGACTGCAAAGGCTCCAGTTCTTGGATATCTGAAATGAAAAAAAGACAAGGGTTGGGTTGTGGTGAGGGGAGAGGTGAAAGTAAGAAGTGCGTGCTTACACCATCTGCAGTTTGTGAGTCAGAAGAAATTGTGGAATGAGGGAGAAGTGGGATGATAGAGGGAGGATTAGGTATGCAGATACCCTCATCATTAATTTTTCTTCCAGCCCTGCCAGTGACCATAGCCTCAATGATGCCCCTTCCCATGATGGCCAGCACTGTCTCTTCAATAGGGGTTAAAACATGGTTGAATAGCTGCCAGTATGTGTAAGCTGTGAGTTGTGGGTGCGAGGCTTGCAACAGTGCTAAGTGTGTGAGGGTGAGGTAAAGCATATGGATTTTAGGGTTGAGTACTGATTGATAGAGAGGTGAGCGATAGGGGTATAGTGAATTGAGCAGTTGATGAGGCTAGTGGTGCAGTTAGTATATGCCATTTGAGGATGAACTCACTCACCTTGACAACTTGTATGAGATTGTTAAACTTCTTCCTGCACTGCATCCATGTTCTTGGAGCAACACTCCTGGCATTGACCTCTGCCGCTACTTGTTTCCACTGTCTCCTGAGCATATGTCTGGATGGCCTCCTGCTTCCCTGCGGATATAGGACATCTCTCCTTCTTTCCATCTCATCCACCAAGACCACCAGTGCATTTTTTGAAAACCTTGGTGCTCACTCTCTTGCACGTTCAGCCATTGCTCAAGTATCACAGCCCAGATTGCCTTTTGAGAAACTCCCACCACTTCCTGCAGCCACAATGCACCTCCCCTTTAAGCGGTGCAGGCTGCCTTTAAGTAGCACTAGCCACTCAAGATATTGGGCCCCCTACTGATATGTGCAGCCAATGAACAGCGCAGGTAGAGCTGGCTGCAGGCAGAAATCATGTAAAAAAGCAGCCAGCCCCAATTTAACATGCAAATTTTCCCCTTCAAGTATTTATCCAATTCCCTTTCGAATGTTATTGTTGAATCTGCATCTGCCACCCTTTCAAGCAGTGCATTCCAGATCATAAAATCTCACTATGTAAAAAAAGTCCTCATGTCACCTCTGGTTCTTTTGCCAATTACCTTAAATCGGTGTCCTCTGGTTACCAACCTGTCTGCCACTGGAAACAGTTTCTCCTTATTTACACTATCAAAACCCTCCATGATTCTGAACACCTCTATCAAATCTCCCCTTAACCTTCTCTGCTCTAAGGAGAACAAGCCCAGTTTTTTTAGTTTCTCCACGTGACTGAAGTGTTTCAGCCCAGGTACCATTCTAGTAAATCTCCTCTGCACCCTCTGACACCTTGACATCCTTCCTAACGTGTGGTGCCCAGAATTAGCCACAATGCTTCAGCTGGGGCCTGACCAGTGATTTATAAAGATTTAGCATAACTTCCTTGCTTGTATATGGGACTTTGCTGTGTGCAACTTAACTGCTGCATTTACCTGCAAAACAATATTTCAAAAAGTTTGAATCATTAGATGTGAAATGCTCTAAAGATGCAAAAAGTGCTATATAAATGCAAGTTCTTTCTTTTAGATATAACCTCTGCCCATTCAAGAGCTGCTTTGTAGATGGTGGGTCCCTTTATACCTACTGCAGATCAGTGAGCAATTTCATGGCCCTTGCTTGACTTCTCCATGGCAAATGGTCTGATTCCACCAACCAGAAATATATATTTTTGTTTCTGAAGACAATGCTCTTCAACCTTTAATGTTAAACTTAAACCCCTGCACATTGCACTTACCTTGAACTAGAGGCCCGTAAAAATTTCTTATCTTCTGCCCATTGCCAAAGTCATAGGTGATGGGAGTGAAAGGTCCGTGGTCATCTGGACAATTCCCTTTGTTGAATTCTACAGGGTAACGCTGAAATAGAACATATTGCCCACAGATTGAAAGACCATCCACTTGGCAGTCTTGTCCTCCTATGCCCCCTCCTCTCCCTGCGCCCAGATCTCCCAGGCCGCCTCCTAACTTTGCAATTGTGTCAGCTGTGGCTCAGTTGGTAGCACAGTCGCCTCTGAGTCAGAAGGTTGTGGGTTCAAGTCCCACTCCAGGGACTTGTAGCACATAAATCTAGGCTGACACTCCAGTGCAGTGCTGAGGGAGCGCTGCACTGTTGGAGGTGCCGTCTTTCTGATGAGATGTTAAACCGAGACCAAGGCCCAGTCTGCTCTCTCAGGTGGATGTAAAAGATCCCATGGCACTATTTCAAAGAAGAGCAAGGGAGTTCTCCCTGGTGTCCTGGCCAATATTTATCCCTCAATCAACATCACTAAAACAGGTTATCTGGTCATTATCACATTGCTGTTTGTGGGATCTTGCTGTGTGCAAATTGTCTGCCACGTTTCCCACATTACAACCGTGACTACACTTCAAAAGTACTTCAATGGCTGTAAAGTGCTTTGAGACTTTGGTCGTGAAAGGCTCTATATAAATGCAAGTCTTTCTTTCTTTCTTCTTTCAATTCCTTTCCCCCCAACCCCCAACATCTTCCAACCCAACCCTTTTTAACCTCATCTCTTCGTGAAAAGCTCACCCCCTGCTCTATTGAACCTCGACTAACCCAATTCCTGATAATTAGCTTGGCCCAGTGGTAATATTCTCATCTGAGTCAGAACGTTGTAGATTCAAGCTCTACTGCGGGGACTTGACTGCACACTTCAGTGCCATACTGAGGGCATGTTGCATTGCTGGAGGGACATCTTTTGGGTGAGATGTTAAACCAAAGCCTTTTTTGCCGGTTCAGGTGGATGTAGAAGATCCCCTGGCTCTGTTCAAAGAAAAGCAGGGTAGTTCGCCCAGTGTCCTGGCCAACATTTATCCCTCAGTCAACTCCTCCAAAAACAGAGTAACTGATTATTTATCCCATTGCTGTCTGCGGGTCCTTGCTGTTGGTGCCACGTTTGGCTACAAAACAAGTGACTACATTTCACAACCAGTTCATTGGCTGTGAAGCACTTTGGGACCTATATAAAATGCAAGATTTTCTTTTCATAATTCTTCCATCTTGCCAACAGCTTGAATGACAGAAGTGGAAAAACTGACACAACCCTTATCTGTCTCTCACTTTGATGAGCATCAAATTCACAAATGTTTCATTTTAAAACCCAGGATTTACCTATTGTACCTGTCATCATCAGCAGGCACACTCTAGATCCTTGTATTAAACCGCACCAACGCACGCTCTGACAACCGGCTCAGTATCATGGGGTAGAGTTTCAGCTCATTTACACTAGTAATATCCGTGCAATCTGGGTGAAATCAACCGAACCAACGCTCGTATGTGCCTTTTTTCTGCGATCTTGTGCACTGATTTACGATTCAATTTGTCCTGATCAGGCCCCGCCCACCAAACTGACCACCCCCACCCCCCCCCCCCGGTCGACATTGCGAGGTTCCACCGATTGTGCAGGCTACAGAGGGCTCTTCAAATTACGCTCATTTTCTTAGGCTCACAGGCACTAGGAGGCACATTTTAAAAGCTTTTTTATATCACAAAGTATTTACTTTACTAAGAAACTGACTACAGTGTATACCAATAAAACAATTCAATAGTTCAGTATAGTTTTTTTTAAGGTGATTTTCAGCGATTTTAAATCAGGTTACTCACAGGTGGAGAATTGGACACTTATTAAAAATGCTTATTTTTTGCTGATAAACCCATTTTTAGCTGTATTAATAAAACTGCATCAGGTGACCACTCTTAAATACATTGTTCCATTAAAAAGTATTGCGTAAAGAAAAAGAAACGATTATTACGCTGCCTGATTCCGCTGGTTCATGAAAGATTTTAATCTGCGATTATGCAAATGACTGTTATCGGAAATGTGAACTGTAACCTCACCAGCGCAACTTTGAGCGCATTTTGGTGCAATTTCCCGATTGTGCCCAAAGCGGAAACTCCGCGCCTTGTTCAAATGTTGCATTGAGCTTTAGGCAATGCTGAAAGACTCACTTTGTAAAGCTGAAACAAGTTTCCCCCATACTGTTGCAGGAAGTTGGTCTGGGTGTGATAGCGGAAGATTGCTGCACCTCTCCAGCTGTTTAGGGGTGTGTCGTTGGGCACGTGCCACACGGATATGTCTGAGGCCATTATGTCATAGTAACCCGGGTTCTGTTTGGGAGCAGACACAGTTAGTCAGGACTATAGCAAGCAGGGTTCAGCAGCATCAAAAAGCATGTGTTACTGAGGATGACCTCTTTAAGAATCAGATACAGCTGTACAGTATGGAGTTGATAGATATGATTCTCTGACTACAACTATGTCAGGCTGCTGCACAACGTATAGCGATTATTTGCAACTGAGTGGTTTGCTAGGCAACTTGCCAGGTCATTAAGAGTTAATCACCTAGTGTGGGACTGGAATCAAGTGTCAGCCCAACCAAGGATACCACTGAACTAGTTGGGTTTTTACAACAATCTCGAAACTTCCATGGTCACATTTTTCTTGGTCCAATTTTATGGGATTTGAAGGGTGGAGAGTGGGACTAGCTGAAGTGCTCTTGCAGAGAACTGGCACAGGCTCGATGGGCCAAATGGCCTCCTTCTGTGCTGTAACCATTCTATGATTCTAAGATTCTATGACATGGTTTTTGGTGCCCGTAGCATTGCTGCTCGTTGTATGCTGGCTCGATACATTATGGAAAGCTGAGGCCTACAGAGTGCCCCTTACTTGTTTGATATTGCAATCCAAGAGCATCTCAGGCTCATTAAAGACCCAATTTGACAGTAAGTGAGAGGAGGTACCTAGAATATAATTTATGCACCTGACTAGTGTTCTAAGCACTTGTATGAAAAGGGTGCAGTAAGGTATAGCACTTCCCCTCAGTTGGGTTGCAGTGTGAAAGGCTGCACTGCCTGCCTGCATGTGAGGGAGTGAATGAGTGAGTGAATAAGGAAGTAAGAAATGAAAATCAAATATAATGGCCACAAGCTTAGGAGAGACCTCTAACCACACCTGCCTAATATCCAGAATCTCCATGGTCCTCTTCTCATGACGTTAATGGTCAGAGCATTGGTGGCCCTTTCCAGCCTGCATGCACTGCCTTTTGTTATGTGCAGCCTTCTCCTGCAAGCAACTAGTAAAGGGATGTGCGTTGCAAAGTGGAACACGAGGGAAGATGTATGCCACTCAAGTGGCCGAGTTACTAAGCACCTTCTAGGAGTGTGTCAACATTCAGTGTACAGGTTCCTTGTGCTGGCAGTGTATTTGGTGATTACATGTGGAGGCTGATTCCATGTCTGCTGATGATTTTGTCAAGAGGCAGCATGCAGATGTGGAAGAGGGGTGGGCCAAGGATGATTCTTTAAGGGACTCTGAAGGCAATGGTGCAGGGGTGGGAAGAGAAGCCATTGCTGGAGATGCCCTGGTTATAACAGAATAGGTAGGAGGGGAAAAATCAGAAATGGTGTGGGAAAGATAGATCTGGAGCATCGCTCCAAACTAAACTGTGGCAGAATGACAAGGGGGCACAGCTTCAAATTAGAAAAAGGCAAATTTAAGACTCATGTGAGGAAGCACTCCTTCAAAAAGGGCGATCAACTTAATGGAATGGATATCTGGGTAGGGTAGTGTAGGGAATAAGAACGTAAGAAATAGGAGTAGGAGTCGGCCATTCGACTCCTCGAGTCTCCTCCGCCATTCAATAATATAATGGCTGATCTTCTACCTCATCTCCACTTTCCTGCCCTATTCCCATATCCCTTGTTTCCCTTAATATCCAAAAATCTAATGATCTCGGTCTTCAATATATTAAACGATTGAGCCTCCACAACCCTCTGGGGTAGAGAATTCAAAAAATTCACCACCCTCTGAGTGAAGAAATATCTCCTCATCTCAGTCCTAAATGGCTGACCCCTTATTCTGAGACTGTGACCCCTGGTTCTAGACTCCCCACCTGGGGAAACATCCTCCCGGCATTTACCCTGTCAAGCCCTGTAAGAATTTTGTATGTTTCAATGAGATCACCTCTCATTCTTCTAAACTCTAGAGAATATAGGCCTAGTCTACTCAATCTCTCCTCATAGGACAATCCCCCCATCCCAGGAATCAGTCTAGTGAACCATCGCTGCACTCTCTCTATGGCAAGTATATCCTTCCTTAAGGAGACCAAAACTGTACACAATACTCCAGGTGTGGTCTCACCAGGGCCCTATATAATTGCAGTAAAACGTCTTTAGGACTGAGACGAGATGAGGAGACATGGGATTGGGGGTAATATACTGGCATGGATTGAAAATTGGTTAACAGACAGGAAACAGAGAGTAGGAATAAATGGGTCTTTTTCGGAGTGGCAGGCTGTGACTAGTAGGGTACCGCAGGGATCAGTGCTTGGGCCTCAGCTATTCACAATATATATCAATGATTTGGATGAGGGAACCAAATGTAATATTTCCAAGTTTGCTGACGACACGAAATTGGGTGGGATCGTGAGTTGTGAGGAGGATGCAAAGAGGCTTCAAGGCGATTTAGACAAGTTGAGTGAGTGGGCAAATACATGGCAGATGCAGTATAACATGGATAAATGTGAAGTTATCCACTTCGGTAGGAAAAACAGAAAGGCAGAATATTATTTAAATGGTGCTAGTTTGGGAAATGCTGATGTACAAAGGGACCTGGGTGTCCTTGTACACCAGTCACTGAAAGCAAACATGCAGGTGCAGCAGGCAGTTAGGAAGGCAAATGGTATGTTGGCCTTCATTGCAAGAGGATTTGAGTACAGGAGCAAGGATGTCTTACTACAGTTGTACAGGGCCTTGGTGAGACCACACCTGGAGTACCGTGTGCAGTTTTGGTCTCCTTACCGAAGAAAGGATATACTTGCCATAGAGGGAGTGCAGCGAAGGTTCACCAGACTGATTCCTGGGATGGCAGGACTGTCGTATGAGGAGAGATTGGGTCGACTAGGCCTGTATTCACTAGAGTTTAGAAGAATGAGAGGGGATCTCATTGAAATGTATAAAATTCTGACAGGGCTAGACAGACTGGATGCAGGGAGGATGTTTCCCTTGGCTGGGGGGTCTAGAACGAGGGGTCACAATCTCAGGATACGGGGTAGGACATTTAGGACTGAGATAAGGAGAAATTTCTTCACTCAGAGGGTGCTGAACCTGTGGAATTCTCTACCCCAGCAGGCTGTGGAGGCCAAGTCACTGAATATATTTAAGAAGGAGATAGATAGCTAGACACAAAAGGCATCAAGGGGTATGGGGAGAGAGCGGGAATATGGTATTGAGATAGAGGATCAGCCATGATCATATTGAATGGCGAAGCAGGCTCAAAGGGCCGAATGGCCTACTCCTGCTCCAATTTTTCTATGTTTCTATGTTTCTACTCCAATCCTCTTGTAATAAAGTCCAACATATCATTTGCTTTCCTAATTGCTTGCTCTAGCTGCATGTTAACTTTCAGTGATTTGTGTACAAGGACACCCAGGTCCCTCTGAACACCAACATTTCCCAATCTCTCACCATTTAAAAAATACTCTGCTTTTCTATTTTTCTACCAAAGTGGATAACTCCACATTTCTTCACATTATATTCCATTTGCCATGTTCTTGCCCACTCACTCAGCCTGTCTATATCCCCTTGACGCCTCTTTGCATCCTCCTCACAACTTACATTCCCACCTAGCTTTGTATTATCAGCAAATTTGGATATACTACATTTAATCCCCTCATCTAAATCAGTTATATAGATTGTGAATAGCTGAGGCCCAAGCACTGATCCTTGCGGTACCCCACTAGTTACAGCCTGCCAATCTGAAAATGACCCATTTATTCCTACTCTCTGTTTTCTGTCCGTTAACCAATCCTTAATCAATGCTAATATATTACCCTCAATCCCATGAACCCTAATTTTGTTTAATAACCTCTTGTGTGGCACCTTATCGAATGCCTTCTGAAAATCCAAATACACCACATCCACTGGTTCCCCCTTATCTATTCTGCTAGTTACAACCTCAAAAAACTCTAAACAGATTTGTCAAACATGATTTCCCTTTCATAAATCCGTGTTGACTCTGCCCAATCCTATTATTATTTTCTAAGTGCTCTGTTACCATGTCCTTAATAATAGATTCTAGCATTTTCCATACTACTGATGTTAGGCTAACTGGTCTGTAGTTCCCCATTTTCTCTCTCCCTCCTTTCCTGAATAGCGGGATTACATTTGCTACCAGCCAATCTGCGAGAACTGTTCTCGAATCTATGTAATTTTGGAAGATGACAACCAATGCATCCACTATCTCTATAGCCACCTCTTTTAAAACCCTAGGATGTAGGCCATCAGGTTGAGGGGATTTATTGGCTTTCAGTCGCATTAATTTCTCCAGCACTAATTTTTTACTAATACTATTTTCTTTCAGTTCCTCATTCTCGCTTGGTTCTCTACTATTTCCGGGAATGTTTTTTGCGTCTTCTTCCGTGAAGATAGACACAAATTTGTATTTGTTTAATTTCTCTGTCATTTCCTTATTCCCCATTATAACTTCTCCTGTCTCAGCCTGTAAGGGACCCACATTTATTTTCACTAATCTTTTCCTTTTTACATACCTATAGAAGCTTTTACAGTCTGTTTTTATGTCTCTTGCTAATTTACTCTCATATTCTATTTTCCCTTTCTTTATCAATTTTTTGGTCCTCCTTTGCTGAATTCTAAAATCCTCCCAATCCTCAGGCTTACTACTCTTTTTGGCAACATTATAAGCCTCTTCTTTGATCTAATACTATCTTTAACTTCTCTTCTTAGCCACGGTTGGACCACTTTTCCTGTGGGGTTTTTGTGCCTGAAAGGAATGTATATTTGTTGTAATTTATGTATTAATTCTTTAAATGCTAGCCATTGATTGTCTACCATCATACCTTTTAATGTAGTTTCTCAATCTACCTTAGCCAACTCGCCCCTCATACCTACATAGTTTGCTTTGTTTAGAATTAAGACCCTAGTTTCAGATTTAACTAAATCACTTTCAAACTCAATATAAAATTCTATCGTATTATGGTCACTTTTCCCTAAAGGCCCCTTTACTACAAGTTATTAAGTAACCCTTTCTCATTTCAAATACTAGATCTAAAATATCCTGTTCCCTAGTTGGTTCCTCAACATACTGATCTAGAAAACTATCTTGTATACATTCCATGAATTCGTCCTCCACACTATTACTGCAAATTTGGTTTGCCCAGTCTATATGTAGATTTAAGTCCCCCATGATTACTGTATTACCCTTGTTACATGCGCCTCTAATTTGCTGATTTATACTCTGCCCTACATTACAACTACTGTTTGGGGGCCTATAAACAACTCCCACCAATGTTTTCTGCCTTATGCTGTTTCTTAGCTCCACTCAAACTGATTCGACTTCTTGATTTTTGGAGCTAAGATACTTTCTCTCTACTGTCTTTATCCCATCCTTTATTATCAGGGCTACCCCTCCTCCTTTTCCATTTTGCCTATCTCTTCTAAAAGTTAAGTATCCTAGAATATTTAGTTCCTAACCTTGGCCACTTTGCAACCATATCTCCGTAATGGCTATTAGATCAAACCTTAGAATGATTTGGATGTGGTGCGATGAGGGGAGTGTAAATTTTACTTTCTGGATTGATGATCTAAAATGGGGGCCAAATGGACTTACTCACTGGCATGTATCAATCTTGTGATTCTTTTTTTTTTTTTTACAGTTGGTGGCAAAACAATAGGGCAGCAAGTATGAGTTGCCTTAGTTGTGTTTCCACTGATGCTCTTCTCTGCACTGCCTGCACTATGCTGGTGGTGGGGGCTTGAAGTTTCCTCCAGTCTTCAGTTTTGCTGGAGTCTTATTCATTTGGTCCTTTTTTCCCCAGGTCTTGTGTACTGAATCTAAGTTAACTGAGCATCCAACATATTCATTCCCCATAAAATGTTAACAATTTTAATCCCACCGCACCTTCTTTTGTCCAATGAAAACAAGTTACTTTCTGTGAATCTCTCGTCACTGACTCCTACATTCCAGAATCCTGCTCGTCATTCTGCCCTAATGTGCTCCAGTATGCCAACTTCCTTTTTAAGGAAGAGTTCCCTGTAACTCCTCCTTTGTATAGTCTAGTGAGCTACACAGGTTAGAAAACATATCCAGCTGACAGTTAAATCCATTCCTGTCCATGAAGGGGTCCTTTCAGTCAGTGTCCAGTAATTATGCCCCAGGTATATTTCTCCTTTCTTCTTTGTTAATTAACTTCCCTTTACCTTGCATGTGCTCTGTGTTTGTTGTTCCAGTTTGTAGAAGCTTATGTCTACATTAAACCACCCCTGCCCTCCCTTAGTCCATCCATTTAATTGTCAATCTCACTTGGCACGTGGTCACACAGCTAGCTGTCATCAGCAAATTAGATATTGGTACAAGAATGACTCTTCTCCCTTCAACTTGTTAATAATGTGAACAGCAAGTGATTCGTGTGAAACTTTACTTATTACTGCAATTATATAGGGCCCTGGTGAGACCACACCTGGAGTACTGTGTACAGTTTTGGTCTCCTTACCTAAGGAAAGATATACTTGCCATAGAGGGAGTGCAACGAAGGTTCACCAGACTGGTTCCTGGGATGGGGGGGATTGTCCTATGAGGAGAGATTGAGTAGACTAGGCCTATGTTCTCTAGAGTTTAGAAGAATTAGAGGTGATCTCATTAAAACAACTAAATTCTTACAGGGCTTGACAGGGTAGATGCAGGGAGGATGTTTCCCCTGGTTGAGGAGTCTAGAACCAGGGGTCACAGTCTCAGTATAAGGGGACGGCCATTTAGGACTGAGACGAAGAGAAATTTCTTCACTCAGAGGGTGGTGAATCTTTGGAATTCTCTACCCCAGAGGGCTGTGGTGGCTCAGTCGTTGAGTATATTCAAGACAGAGATTGATAGATTTTTGGATATTAAGGGAATCAAGGGATATGGGGATAGTGCAGGGAAGTGGAGTTGAGGTCGAAGATCAGCCATGATCTCATGGAATGGTGGAGCAGGCTCGAGGGGCCGAATGGCCGACTCCTGCTCCTATTTCTTATGTTCTTGTGTTCTTACTAACCCCCAGGAGAGCTTCAATTTGTCCTCTACCTTCATTTGATTAAAAGCACAATTTGTTATTAATTTGCGAGCCTTGATCTTCTTTAGAAGAATGCTAAGTCCAGTGTTAGACCATGAGGAAGTTCCATTCTATTCATTTAGCAGGCAGAGTGGGCTGAGGGCAGCACTCCCCAACCACATCGTCATCTCATGGAGTCGAAGAGGAGGGACTTTTCTGCACAATATCTATTCCTAGGTGACATCCAACAACCAACCAGGCAACAAGAGGCAAGTGAATGATACCACAATATCTTCCCTCACAAGGCTGCTAAATTGAACGGGGAAGTTCAGTAGATGTCCTTTCTCTTGAATTACAAGCTACCCTCAGCTCCTCCAGTTAGACTTCTCCTTCTTTGCACATTGCCTCAGCTCTGGTCAGCTGCTCTGTTAGCCCTCGTTGTTACAAACCGTGCATTCTTTCACAAATGTTCATCACCTTCAAGTCATCACTTGTCGCTCCTTCTGTTGAGCCAAATGTCACATAGTTGGACCATGACCTGTCTCCTGCTGGAGCATTAGCATTATTCCCTTGTTGGCTGGACCAGCGGTCCCCAGTGGTGCATTTCCCGTATATGTTGTTCTCATGGACGCTTGCGACAAGAGTCCAACCACCTCCATTGGTGGTCATGTCACAGAAGGCATGATAGATTATGCCATTATTGGTTATCAAGAACTGGATACCATCTGTGGAGAAGAGTATAATATAAGGTAAATCAATTGAATCAGAGAGTTGGAGAACAGAAGTGTCTCTTTACATGAAGTGGTTAGAATTACTATCACAACTGGAAGGATACATTGGGGGAAAATGTTTTGTATTGCGCCTGGGTGTATTGGATCCGCCTAGAGGAGCATCAGGTGGAGAGGATTGAATGCAGGTAACGGAGATCATTCCATATTAAATTAATGTGTAAAAAAAATCAGAGGCCACTCATAATAAAGAACTTGGGGGAAAAATTCGGTTGCTTTGTGCCTCCCGTTAGCGCCCTAAGAGGGCGCAAAGCAACGAGCGCCCGGGCACGGTGCCGCCAACGCCTCCTGCGAAATTCAGCGGGAGGTTAGTGGCGGTGGTAACCGTTAGCGCCCCGCGGCGCCGGCGATGATGTCATCGCCATGCGCAGCGCCCCACTCGCGCCCCGGCCGCGATCTTCGGGAGCGCCCCCGACTTACCGCCGGACGCTATGTCCGACGGGGTCAGGAGGGCCTACCTGCGGCCGAGGAGGCGCTATTTAAAGGCGCGGTGCCGGGTGGCCATTTTTGTTGCTGGCCGCCTGCCAGCACCTGCCTCCGCTGCCGTCCCCGGCTTCCTGACCCGCCCCCCCGCGGAGTGCCAGCTGCGCTCCATGAGCCCGGCACTTCTCTTGAGTGCTGGGCTCTTTTGCCGGCACTCCCGATCCCCGGTGGCCCAGCTGGGCCCCGGGTCGCGCTGCGCAAGGCTCCTCCCCTTTAAGAAGGGAGGAAGGCCTGTAATACCGTGGCACGTAGTGCTGCAATATTCCCTCGCAGCATCCCAAGAGGGAGGCGGGGCACTTCCAGCAGCGCCCTGCTTCCCTCTTGGGGCGCTACCACTCAATTTCAGGCCGCAGGGGTGCTAATTTTTCCGGGGTGTTAAGGTGAAGTTAACGCCCCAAAGGGGGCGCGACTCAATTTTTCCCCCCTTGTATTTATATAGTGCCTTTCAAAAACCCAGATTGTCTCAAAGCACTTCACAGCTAATGTACCCATCCGATCCAATAAACCCCGGCGCAATAACAGGAAACTCTATCCCATTACTTTATTTTTCTTTGCATCTTCCTATTTTTTCCTAAATTTGCCTCTCCCAATGGCAGACTCTGCTTCTGGTCTGTGATTCCATGGGCAGCAGCTCTGTGCTTCTTCACTGAAGTTCCCATTCTTTGGGTATTTTTCTGATTGTCGCTGGTGTGTACCAGATATTTAAATGAAGGGTCGGAAGCATTGCACGTAGCACCCGTCCTGATTTCCGACACCCACTTCCAGCACTCGAGTCTCCTGCCACCAGCCAAACATCAGCTGCTTTTAATCGTGGGACCTCCACAGCACAGTCCAACCTATCTCTTTTTTTTTGACAGGGGACGTCCTTAGAGACCCAATAAGGTCACACGATAAAGACAGGAGGAACCCAACTCAGTTTATCCTTCCCCAAGCTGGAGAGAGTCCCTGTCAGACTTCAATGAAACCTTGGCGTGTTGGGATGGAGTTTCCGCTTTGGGGGCAATCGAGAGTAAGGACCTATTGGATTTATTAGTAACTATCTTGTATTTATGGCTCCTAGTTTTGATTTCTCTGACAAGTGGAAACATTCACTTCACAACTACCCTGACCAACTCATTCATAATGGCCTGTAATTTCCGACAGGAGGCTTCCTGCGTGCGGAGGCCTCCTATCGGGGAAAAAAAATATGCCCTTACCTGAGGGCTCCCGAGGACCGGCCATTTCGACTCCTGGGCCTCTCCAAACTCAAAATGCGCAGGGCCCAGGTATCCCAGGGGCCCATGCTGTTTGCAAGCGTCCCTGGGATCATGTGGGCCAGGCGAGCCAATAGGAGAAGGGAATCCCCCTTCATACTTTTGACAGATAGACCTGTCAAAAGTATGAATGGGGATCACTGAAAAAACACATCAAAACATTAAATACATTTTTAAAAAACCATCACGTTTTTAAAATGAGTTAAAATTACATTAAATTAAATATTTTAAACAAATATTTAACTTTTTGAAAAAATAATTAAAGTTTTTTAATGGGGCTAAAAATAAACTTACCTTTTTTAAAAGTATTTTTAAATTATAAATGAGTGAAAACATTTTTTTTAAACTTTTTTAAACTCTTATGCTGATAAAAGCAGGCCTTACGCCTGCTTTTACCAGGCGTAAGATTTTTAAGGGATTTCAGTGGGCTGAGGTCCTCCAGAAGGCGGAACTGTCCGCCCGCAGAGGCCCTTCTCCAGGGCAGGCGTGCAATCTGTCAAGAGGATCATTGACAGATCGGAAATGCCGGTTTTCAGCACGTGTACTTGGCATGCCTGAAACCGGCATTTCCGATGTCCCTACGGGTGTGTACACACCTCGTACACGCCTGTAGGCATCGGAATATACGGGCCACTGTTAAAGACCTCTATCAGGTCACCTCTAGGTCTTCTCTTTTCAAAGAAAAATCCCCAACCTGTTCAATCATTCCTGGTAGCTGTAATCTCAGTGTTCTGGTACCCTCCTTGGAAATCTTTTTTGAACTTTCTCCAGAGCTTCTATGGACTTTTTCGAGTATGGAGATCAGAACTGTGCACAGTACTCTAAGTGCAGAGTGACCAGGGTCCTATACAAGTTTAACATAATTTCATTACTTTTGAATTGTATACCCCTAGGAATAAATCCCAGTGCTTTGTTAGCATTGTTAATTTATTTGCTGACCTGCGATGCCGCTTTTAATGATTTGTTAACCTGCAACCCTAGATCCCTTTGCTCTTCTACCCCATTCAGTTTCTGATTTTCTAAGGTGTAGGTGTTGTTTCCATTTTCCTACCAAAGTGCATCACCTCACATTTATCTATATTAGAGTTCATTTGCCACTTAACTGTCCAGTCTGCAAGTTTTCTAATGTCTTCTTTTATTTTGTTGCATTCTTCCTCAGTGTTAGCTGTACCCCAAGTTTGGAATCATCTGCAAATTTTGCTATTGCATTACTTATTCCTAAATCCAAATCATTAATGTAAATTATGAATAACAGTGGTCCCAGTACTGATCCTTGTGGTACTCCGCTTTCTACCTTCCTCCAATCTGAATAGCTACTCTCTGCTTTTTATTTTTTGGCCAATTTGCTATCCATTCAACTATTTGTCCCCTGCCTCCACATGCCATCAGCTTTGTCATGAGCATATCAAAGGTCTTTTGAAAATCCAAGTATATGACATCTACTACATTACCCTTGTCTACTCTTTCCGTTACCTCTTCAAATAATTCTATCAGATTGGTTAAGCATGACTTAGCCTTTTGGAATCCATGCTGACTATTTTTTATTATATTTTCTGTCTCTAGGTGCTCTTCTATCACTTCTTTTAGTATAGACTGGTCTATAGTTTCCATATTTTGTTCTATCTCCCTTTTCGAATATAGGAACAACATTAGCTGTCCGCCAGTCCTCTGGCACTATCCCCTCTTCAATGGAACATTTGTATATTTAAACTAGTGCCTCTGCTACCTCCTCCCTAGTTTCCTTGAGTATGCATACCATCCGGAGCTGGGGCTTTATCCTCGTTTAGTTTTGCTATGTTGTGGTCACGACTACTAAGATGCTCTCCTACTCTTACTTCTCCTATCAGTTCTTGTTCATTACCCATTACAAGACCCAACAGTGATTCCTTTCTTGTTCAACTTCTTATATACTGAGTGAGAAAGGAGTCCTGTATATATTGTAAAAACTCGACTCCCTTTTCTCCTTTTGCTGCTTCTTCCTGCCAGTTTATTTGGGGGTAGTTGAAATCTCCCATGATTATTATTGTATGCCTGCTGCTCACCTCATCGATTTGCCTACATATTTCTGCTTCCAATTCCCTCCCACTGTTTGGTGGTCTATAGTATACTCCTATTAGGGTGATGGATCCCCTCTTATCTTTTAACTCAATCCATATGGATTCTGTATCTATCTTACTGGAAGTTACATCCCGCATAATAGCTATGCAGGCTCCACGTACCTCTGGAGCTTCTGGTTGGGTTACTGTGTCGACTGCACATTAGTCACATCGAAGGGCCCAGGCATTCCCCTCACTAAGGGCACAGCAGCTGCATTGTTGTTCCCGAGCTTGCCCATTGTGGCTTCTAATTGTATTTTCAATAGTTCCAATGATTTTGACTTCTTCCCTACCCAGCTGATTATTGCAAACTTTTCTCGTTCTTCGAGTAAAAATGTTCTTCCTAACATATCTATGATATTAAATGTGTTAGGTATGTTGAACGCTCCTTATTTGAATGTCACCATTCGATTACGCCTCTAGGTGGCGGCGTAATCGGATTTTGCCGTGAATAATTCTCCTTCTCTGACAGTTATGCTTGCAGCTGCACACCTCTACCACTAGATGGGGCTTCATAAACTCCAGAAGCGGCCAATCCCCACATCCAGATCCAGAATCAGGCAATAGTGCAGCACAGAAGGAGGTCATTCGGCCCATTGACTCTGCGCAAAGCAGCACTATTTGGACCACCTTACAGCTCCAGGACACTGCCAAAATTCCGACCCTTCCTCGGGAAGTTTGAGACAACTAATCGCCATGTTCTTCTCGCTTCAGTTTTCTCAATTTAATTCTAAGTTTAAATAAATGATTCAAGAAGCATTTCTGATTCAACTCCAGGACTTGAAAACATAACCTGGGCTGACACTTCAGTGCCATACTGAGCAAATCATAGAATCACAGAATGGTTACAGCACAGTAGAAGGCCATTCGGCCCGTCAAGCCCGTGCCGGCTCTCTGTAAGAGCACTTCAGCTAGTCCCACTCCTCCGCCCTTTCCCCGTAGCTCTGCAAATTTATTTCCTTCAGGGACTTATCCAACTCCCTTTTTGAAAGTCACGATTGAATCTGCCTCCACCACCCTTTCAGCAGTGCATTCCAGATCCTAACCACTCGCTGTGTAAATAAGTTTTTCCTCACGTCACCTTTGGTTCTTTTGCCAATCACCTTAAATCTGTGTCCTCTGGTTCTCGACCCTTCCACCAATGGGAACAGTTTCTCTCTATCTACTCTGTACAGAGCCCTCATGATTTTGAGCACCTCTATCAAATCTCCTCTCAATCTTCTCTCCAGGGAGAACAATCCCAGCTTCTCCAATCCATCAATGTAACTGAAATCATTCATTCCTGAAATCGGGAATGTTGGTTGTATTGGCTGAGATCTTTATGGTGAGGCGGGGTGGGTGTGAGTGAGGCCAAAAACAGCCAAAGAGCTCGGCAAGGCCGAGGATCTGGAGGCCCTGCCGATCTTACTGACAGGGCCTCAGTAACATTTGTTAGCTGTTTCCCACCCGGCAGCCAGGCTGATGGGCAGGAGGGAACATCAGCAGCAGGAGGCCACAGCTGTGGTCCCTTGGGAACAGTCCCCAGCAATCGGGAATTTGGAGAGGCCCACGACCGTAACTTGGGGGGGGGGAAGGCTGCGATCGGGAGTGGGAGAGGCCCGGGGTTGGGAGGGGGAGGGGCCCAGGGGTTGGGAGGGGGAGAGGCCGGGCGTTGGGAGGGGGAGGGGGAGGGGCCCGGGGTTGGGTTGGGGGAGGGGCCCGGGGTTGGGTTGGGGGAGGGGCCCGGGGTTGGGGCCCGGGGTCGGGTTGGGGGAGGGGCCCGGGGTCGGGTTGGGGGAGGGGCCCGGGGTCCCTATGTTCCCTATGACGGGTGAGACTAGAACTAGGGGACATAGTCTTAGAATAAGGGGCTGCTCTTTCAAAACTGAGATGAGGAGGAACTACTTCACTCAGAGGGTGGTAGGTCCATGGAATATGCTGCCACAAAAAGCTGTAGAAGCTACATCATTAAATAAATTTAAAACAGAAATAGACAGTTTCCTAGAAGTAAAGGGCATTAAGGGTTACGGGGAGCGGGCAGGAATTTGGACATGAGTCTAGGTTCGGATCGGTCATGGCCCTGTGGGTAGTGGAGCGGGCCCAGGGGCCGTGTAGCCTGATTCTGCTCCTATTTCGTGTGTGCAATTCTGTTAGATGCAGGAGATGGTTCTGTGATAGATAGTAGATTGGAGGTTAGGATCAGCTCAGCCATGATCTTATTGAATGGCGGAGCAGGCTCGAGGGGCCGATTGGCCTACTCCTGCTCCTATTTCTTATGTTCTTATGTTCTTATGAGGGGCCTGGGGTCGGGTTGGGGGAGGGGCCCGGGGTCGGGTTGGGGAGGGGCCCGGGGTCGGGTTGGGGTCGGGTTGGGGGAGGGGCCCGGGGTCGGGTTGGGGCCCGGGGACAGGTTGGGGGAGGGGCCCGGGGTCGGGTTGGGGGAGGGGCCCGGGGTCGGGTTGGGGGGAGGGGCCCGGGGTCGGGTTGGGGGAGGGGCCCGGGTCGGGTTGGGGGAGGGGCCCGGGGTCGGGTTGGGGGAGGGGCCCGGGGGTCGGGTTTGGGGGAGGGGGGCCCGGGGTCGGGTTGGGGGAGGGGGCCCGGGGTCGGGTTGGGGGAGGCCCGGGGTCGGGTTGGGGGAGGGGCCCGGGGTCGGGTTGGGGGAGGGGGCCCGGGGTCGGGTTGGGGGAGGGGGCCCGGGGTCGGGTTGGGGGGAGGGGGCCCGGGGTCGGGTTGGGGGGAGGGGGCCCGGGTCGGGTTGGGGGTGGGGGCCCGGGGTCGGGTTGGGGGGGGGGGCCCGGGGTCGGGTTGGGGGGGGGGGCCCGGGGTCGGGTTGGGGGGAGGGGCCCGGGGTCGGGTTGGGGGGGGAGGGACCCGGGGTCGGGTTGGGGGGAGGGGCCCGGGGTCGGGTTGGGGGGGAGGGGCCCGGGGTCGGGTTGGGGGGAGGGGCCCGGGGTCGGGTTGGGGGGAGGGGCCCGGGGTCGGGTTGGGGGAGGGGGCCCGGGTTTGGCCAAGAGAAAGGGGGGAGTCCAAAGACTTCCTAGAGACGCTGAGGGGGGTGATGTACACCTGCTCCTCCTGGCCTACAGGGAGTGTGGAGCCAACAGCTCCTGCCTCCCTTTCATTGCCGAGTCTCCCGACCTTGGGAAACCAGCGCAGCAACAGTCAATGTTAAATCAGGCTCCCTGTTGCACTGTGGGAGCCCGATTTAAATATGTTAATTAAGTGCCCCACTTCTCCACAGTGGCACACTCGGACGCCCTGATATCTATTGCCGTAACAAAGTGGGTGCGTGTGCAGAGTGTTGTGGTCGCGTTCCCCGTATTTAAATCTTTATGCCCCATTCTGACCCTCTCCCGTCCGTCGTGGGGGGGGGGGGTTGGTTAATATCGAGGCCATTGTCTTTTGGATAAAATGTTAAATGGAGGCCCCATCTACCTGTTCAGGTGGCTGTAAAAGATACCGTACTGCTATTCGAAAGAGAGCAGGGAGTTCTCTGGTGGCCTGGCCAACATTCATCCATCAACTACATGATCAAAACAGAATAACTGGTCATTCCTCTCACTTTCTGTGTATGGGACCTTGCTGTGCGCAAACAATGGCTGCTGTGTTTTCCTACATTACAACAGTGACTGCACTTCAAAAGTACTTCATTGGCTGTAAAGCTCTTTGGGATGTCCTGTGGTTGTGAAAGGTGCTGTATAACTGCAAGATCTTTCTCTTCTCCAACCATCATCCCCATTACATTTGGGATCAGTCTTCTTGTTCTTGCTCTGCCTTTGATGTTAACAAGTTAAGCAATCAATCTAGAGTCAAAGGAATGGTACACCACCTATTAGGAAGTTTACTGAAATGGTCAGCGTGATAACGAAAGTTAGCTGAAATTAACGGCAGAGTGAATTTTACCCCAAAAGCCTAGAAATGACTGATGATTTCACTGGATAGTAATCAGATACAGGAGGTCTAGCTAACTTCGGCTCTTTCTCCAGAGGCACTGAAGTGAATTGTAGCTACACCGACTATATCTTAGCATTATGAGCTGATTGCATTTGTTTTTGAAAACATTTACCTTGGGTGATGTGATGTTTCTCTTTGAGTTCCCTGCAGCTCCTTGTTAAATTGTTGAAGCCATTGGGTTTGTCGGGACAGCCCTTCTCATTTACCTCGAAGTTGCCGAGTACATTGAGAATTGCAATATCGTGGTTTGCAATGCCAATTTCATCTTAAAACCAAAAAAAAGATATATTTTGTACCATTGCATATTGCGAGACACAGAGAGAACGAGACAGAGGGAAAGACAGCGAAAGGGAGAGAGGAACAGACAGAGACACTGAGAGAGACAGATGTTTGGATGAACACACAGAGAGAAAGAGAAAAAGTCAGACCGTCAGGGAACCATACAAAGAGTTATGAGATACAGAGAGAGATAGAGGGACAGGAAGACACACAGATGAAGAGAAAGGAAAACAGAGAAAAGTCAACAGAGACAGAGAGACAGAAAGAAAGTAACAGACATCACAGACACAAAGGGGAAAGGAAATGGATAGAGAGACAGAGTGACAAAAACAGAGACACACTGTGACAGAAAGAAGAGAGATACAAAGAGGGTGAAGGAGACAGACAGAGCCAGAGAGATAGACTTAGAAACAGAGAAATAGAGAGAGAGAGAGAGAGAGAGAGAGAGAGTGTGTGAGTGAGCAGGTAAGAGAAGGGAGAAAGAGACATGCTAGATTGACAGAGCCACACAGGCAGACAGACAGGAAGAGAGAGCCACACAGGCAGAGGACAGAAAGAAGTGAGAATGAAGGCAGAGATTTATGTTGCAATGCAGCTTAGAGGCACCACTAGCCCTCTGCTACATTGCTGAATTGGTGATTCTTCCAGTGTGAATCAGACAAGCGAATGTCGTGCAGGTCATTTCTTGGGAGCCGAAACTCTTTTTGCCCGATGACATTTAGATGAACATCCAACAGGAATTGCAGGAGGAGCAGGAACCCTGGGCTGTCCATCTCCTCCTAGCTCTGGGGAATAGGGGACACCCAGACTGAGAGAGGATCAGACTGTACAACCCACAATCCAACCTGATCTGCACAGTTCGTCCAATATCTTAGGTACCCCAGTTTAAATTCAATAAAGCAAACAAAGTGCAAGAATATGATAGAATCATCACTTACCATCATAATGATGACTGGAGGATTGCTCAATATTGGTAATGACAAGGAGGAGAAAAAGTGCCGCCTTCATGTCTTCACAACAGCTTTCCCGTGGGCAAGTGTTAAACTCTGGGAAGATTAAGTCAACAAGATAAAAGGGTCCGATGAAGAGTACATTAACTCTGCTGACATTTTGAATACATTAATTCTATGTATTGGGATGATCCAGTCAGTTCCTGCCCACAGATTTTAGAAACCATATTGTATAAAATTACTCATGGATAATACTGGAAATTTAAGTCATGCTTGGGTTTAAAAGTAGAAGTAATCATAGACTAATACAGCACAGAAAGAGGCCATTCGGCCCATCGAGTTTGCGCCAGCTCTTTCAGAGAGCAATCCAGTTAGTCCCACTCTCCCGCTCTTTCCCCATATCCCTGCAATTTTTTCGCCTTCAAGTATTTATCCAATTCCCCTTTGAAAGCTACTATTGAATCTGTATCCACCTATCAGGCAGTGCATTCCAAATCCTAGCCACTCACTGCATAAAAAAGTTTTTCCTCCTGTCACCTCTGGTTCTTTTGCCAATCACCTTAAATCTGTGCCCTCTGGTTATCGACCCTTCAGCCATTGGAAACAGTTTCTCTATATTTGCTCTATCTAAACCCTTCATGATTTTAAACACCTCTATCAAATCTCCTCTTAGCCTTCTCTGCTCTAAGGAGAACAATCCCAGCTTCTCCAGTCTATCCACGTAACTGTAATCCCTCATCCCTGGAACCATTCTAGTAAATCTCTTCTGTACCCTCTCCAAGGCCTTCATGTCCTTCCTAAAGTGCGGTGCCTAGAATTGAAAACAATGCTCCAGCTGGGGCCGCACTAGTGTTTTATACAGGCTTAGCATAACTTCCTGGCTTTTGTACTCGATGGGCTGGATTTTACGAACCTCGGCGGGTTTGTGACGGGCGACGTCGGTGGCGGGTTCCGACCCCGCTGCCATCTCCATCCCGGCCTCTGAAATGCATTTACCATGATTGGGCTTATTCAGCCCGCCCAGCGCATTTCCCAGCCAATTAGAGGAAGCAGGTCTGGTGACATCATTTGATGACGGGTCATCAGTCGGTTTCCTTAAAAGGGACCATGGCCAACTTTCTTTTGACATTTGTGCTGTCAGTGTTCTACAGCACTGAGGTGCTACAAACACTGACAATCACTGCACAAAGGTGCAGGGCTGCACCCAGGCTCTCCCATGACTCCCTCCATATGCTTATGGAGGGAGTTACAGCACGGGTAGAAGAGTTCTATGGGTGGAAGAGACCTCCCCAGGAGACCAACACAGCCTGGTTGCACATTGCAGAGGAGGGCACAAGCAGGAATGTGGTCAGGAGGACCAGGCTGCAGCACCGCAAACAGTTCAATGATCTCAGTAGATCACAAAATGTTAGTGCAAAGCCACACTCAACCTCATCTGCTGTGCCTCTCATCACATCCCCATCACTCTGCCTTCCCTACCCTACTCCTACACATCCTTACTCACACCAAATTACCTCGCACTTCCACCCATCCCTCTTGATCTACATTATCACATCCCCATCACACTAGCCACCCCTCACACTCACCCTCATCCTAGTGCAATCATACCAACTGATAACACACAAGGGTGTTTTATGCAATGTTCATGTAATGTTTCTGTTAATGTGGTGTCAAACATTGAAACCTTTATATTCAACACTTTGCGTTCTTGAATAGCTTTGTCTGCACCTTTGGAAGTGGCTTAGTGAGTTGCAGTGAATGGTGAAACATAACGGTACCCACCGCAATGCCGATGAGTGTGAAAGGCATGGCTTGGGCATAGTAGGGATTCTTTATGGTGCTGGTGTGGGGTGGTACACCCTGGCGCATCATGTGGCAGCCAGGGTGTACAGCGTCAAGTGAAGTAAATCTGGCCATGGTGAGGCCATCCCTGGCCTCCTGGGCATTAATGTGGTCGGGTGCTGATGCCCTGTTCAGCATCAGCTGATTGCAGAGAAGGTTGGTGGTGTTGTTGTTGGTGCTGCTGGTGTGCCTGGTGATGCTGGCGTTGGGGCTGATCATGGTGGGATTCTGAGGACCAAGGTGAGAGAGTTTCAAGGGCAGCCATGCTGATGGAATAGATGACAGGTGAATTGGAGATACAGAAGCGATCTGTCAATGGTGGGAGAGGTAATGAGGTCACACTGGATGGAGACTTGTGTAAAGACATGCAGCATCCTGAATCTGTAGTGGAAATGCAGGTGAGAGAAGCTGGTGGTTAAGGGAACATATCTCAATCAGCTGCGAGCTTTGACTTGACATTTGAAGCTGTCAACTCGTCAGCTGATTCAATGGCCGCTGACCTCCCGCCGCAGTTTCACAGACGAGGTCTAGGCACAGAGTGAAATCGGTGGGCGACCTGTCAAATCCAAAAAGCTGGGAAAAAACCATTGATAAGTGGCTGTAAACAAGCCATTAGTGATTTTAATTGCCTCCCCCGTCGCTGCGTGTCGGGTCTGCTCAGCGCTGACAGACCTGACATTTGTTAAAGGCATGTGGCAGGTTCACAGCGGGGTCCCGACCCGCTGGGGGAAAAAAAACACTTTCCCACCCGACCCGCCACCGATCAGGCCCACTGACCCCCGGCAAAATCCAGCCCTATGCCTCTATTTATAAAGCCCAGGATCCCATGTGCTTTATTAATTGCTTTGTTAACCTGTCCTGTCACCTTCAAGGAATTGTGCACAAGCACCCCCAGGTTGGTCTGTTCTTGCACCACCTTTAAAATTGTACCATTTAGTCTGTATTGTCTCTCCTCATTCTTCCTACCAAAATGTATCACCTCACATTTCTTTGTGTTGAATTTCATCTGCCACGTGTCCGCCCATCTTATATGTCATTGTGATGGATATTACTGCAGTTTAATCTGGGGAGCCACTCGTCTGCTCCTGGCCCAGGTCTGCTCCCCTGTCAATTCTCCCTTGTCTCAGACCCCCCTGTATCCCACTCTCCTCCCTCAGTCTCCCACTTCCTTCTCACGCAATTCAGTTAGGTTTCCAATCTCTTTGTCCCCGACCCAGTTTCATACTTCTCAGTTTCCTATTTATGCCTCCATCTCCGTTTTGCAGACTCCTAGTTCCCCATTCCCCTTTCTCAGGCTCCAAGTCTCCCACGCCACTCAGATTCCCAGCCTCCCACTGTCCTCTCTCACATTCCCAGCCTCCCACTGTCCTCTCTCACATTCCCAGACTCCCGCTGTCCTCTCTCACATTCCCAGACTCCCGTTGTCCTCTCACATTCCCAGCCTCCCGCTGTCCTCTCTCACATTCCTAGCCTCCCGCTGTCCTCTCTCACATTCCTAGCCTCCCACTGTCCTCTCTCACATTCCCAGCCTCCCACTGTCCTCTCACATTCCCAGCTTCCCACTGTCCTCTCTCACATTCCCAGCCTCCCACTGTCCTCTCTCACATTCCCAGCCTCCCACTGTCCTCTCTCACATTCCCAGCCTCCCACTGTCCTCTCTCACATTCCCAGCCTCCCACTGTCCTCTCTCACATTCCCAGCCTCCCACTGTCCTCTCTCACATTCCCAGCCTCCCACTGTCCTCTCTCACGTTCCCAGCCTCCCACTGTCCTCACTCACATTCCTAGCCTCCCACTGTCCTCTCTCACATTCCCAGACTCCAGTTGTCCTCTCACATTCCCAGCCTCCCGCTGTCCTCTCTCACATTCCCAGCCTCCCACTGTCCTCTCTCACATTCCCAGCCTCCCACTGTCCTCTCTCACGTTCCCAGCCTCCCACTGTCCTCACTCACATTCCTAGCCTCCCACTGTCCTCTCTCACATTCCCAGACTCCCGTTGTCCTCTCACATTCCCAGCCTCCCACTGTCCTCTCTCACATTCCCAGCCTCCCACTGTCCTCTCTCACGTTCCCAGCCTCCCACTGTCCTCTCTCACATTCCCAGCCTCCCACTGTCCTCACTCACATTCCCAGCCTCCCACTGTCCTCTCTCACGTTCCCAGCCTCCCACTGTCCTCACTCACATTCCCAGCCTCCCACTGTCCTCTCTCACATTCCCAGCCTCCCACTGTCCTCTCTCACATTGCGGAGATGCCGGTGTTGGACTGGGGTGGACAAAATTGAGAGGTCGCACAACACCAGGTTATAGTCCAACAGTTTTATTTGAAATCACAAGCTTTCGGAGCTATCGATTTGCTCCTTCCACACTTCACCTGAGGAAGGAGCAAATCGATAGCTCCGAAAGCTTGTGATTTCAAATAAAACTGTTGGACTATAACCTGGTGTTGTGCGACCTCTCAACTCTCTCACATTCCCAGCCTCCCACTGTCCTCTCTCACGTTCCCAGCCTCCCACTGTCCTCACTCACATTCCCAGCCTCCCACTGTCCTCTCTCACATTCCCAGCCTCCCACTGTCCTCTCTCACATTCCCAGCCTCTCGCTGTCCTCTCACATTCCCAGACTCCCGCTGTCCCCTCTCACATTCCCAGCCTCACACTGTCCTTTCTCAGATTCCCAGCCTCTTGCTGTCCTCTCACATTCCCAGACTCCCGCTGTCTCCTCTCACATTCCCAGACTCTCGCTGTCCTCTCTCACATTCCCAGCCTCCCACTGTCCTCTCTCACATTCCCAGCCTCCCACTGTCCTCTCTCACATTCCCAGACTCTCGCTGTCCTCTCTCACATTCCCAGCCTCCCGCTGTCCTCTCACATTCCCAGACTCCCGCTGTCTCCTCTCACATTCCCAGACTCTCGCTGTCCTCTCTCACATTCCCAGCCTCCCGCTGTCCTCTCTCACATTCCCAGCCTCCCGCTGTCCTCTCTCACATTCCCAGCCTCCCGTTGCCCTCTCATCAAGTTCTCAGTCTCATAGGAACAGGAGTAGGCCGTTCAGCCCCTTGGGCCTACTCCACCATTCAATTGGATCGTGGCTGAGTTGCACCTGAACTTCATTTTCCCGCCTTTGCTCCATATCCCTTTAGACCCTTAGCTAACAACAATCCATCGATCTCAGGCTTGAAAGGACCAATTCTCCTCGCACTATAGCCTTTTGGGGGAAGAGAGTTCCAGATTTCTACGAGCCTTTGTGTGAATATGTCATCCTAATTTCACTCCTGAATGGCCCAGCTCTAATTTTAGAGTTCTGCTCCCTCCAGAGCAAATAGTTTCTCTCTATCTACCCTATCAAATTCTTTAATCAACTTAAACACCTTGATCAGATCACCCCATAATTTCCTATATTCAAGGGAATTAAACCCAAGTTTATGTAACCTGTCCTCATAATTCAAACCCCTAAGCCCCGATATCATTCTGGTGAATCTGCGCTGCACCCCCACCAAGGCCAATATCTCCTTCCTGGGGTGCAGTGCCCAAAACTGAACACAGTGCTCCAGATGGGGTCTGATGAAAGCGCTATACAGCTGAAGTATAATTTCCTCCCCTTTGCAATCCAGGTCCCTTGAGATAAAAATTAACATACCATCAGCCTTTTTGATTGCTTCTTGTGACTAGGCATTAGCTGTTAATGATCTGTGTACATGGACACCTAAGTCGCTTTGCTCCTCCAGAGTTTTTAGTCTGTCACACTTCAAAAAATAAGGGTTTGCCAAAAGATAAAGAAATCCAGTCACTTCCAAACTACAGAATGACTCCCCCAGCAACAGAAAATATCTTAGCCTGGAGATTCCTCCGTGGCTGCAACCCAGAGGTTAGGCCCGAAACTGCGCCCATTCCAGTGCCCATTCTGCCGATGTCAAGTTATGCTCAAAGTTGTGAGTCTGATTAGATTACGTCCAAATGTAAAATGGGCATAAATCAGCGAACACAATCAGGGCCCAACTCACACCGTATAGTTCTTCCTTAAGTATGAAAATTAAAGTTTCAAGTTATTTAACCATCATTCATGCACGTCAGGCAAAGCATGTTTAAGAGCCTGCAATTGGGGAAGCTTTTGAATCTTCAAGGTGACTTATGCCATAAAAATACTTTCAAAGAAACAGAAAATACAGAGCAAGTCACAGTGAGGATAACTTTTTTTTAACTGCTCAAAAAATTGCAATAAAGCAGAAAAGTGATCTGCCTTACCTGAAAACCTGGTTGTAATGTCAAGAGAGCCTCTGACCAAGCATAGCTGCAGGAAGCTTGTAATGAGGCTCTGTAACCTGGGGACAGAGCCAGGTTTATGGGCGGAAATGCTTTTAGGCAGAGGGTTTGATAGATGGCCGTAAAAGATCGAGGAGATTTGGATGTATTGCACTTACGCTCGTAGCTCACTTACGCACAAAATTCTGTAATCTTTTAGGTCACGTAATTGAGTTGCGCCCCGGTTAGCCAGACTCTGGGGGCAAGTACGAAGGAAATTCAAGGCCCTTCGTGTTACGGGAGTCAGACTGACCTCAGCAATCGCACATGGTATGTCGTCCAGGGTTCGAACATTTAACTTGAAATTCATCAGGATCTTCCCTCGCAAAAGGCCAAGGACACGCTGATTGACCTCCCGCTACAGCAATTAGACACTGGGGTGATGAATTTCCGCAGGGCTGTTCTCCCGATTGGCCACTGTAACTTTGGCCGAAAAGCTACAGAATCCCCGCAGAAATGGTGTGAACGCCATGTAAGCCATTTCTCTGGGGTTTCCGGGGATCTTCTGGCGAAGTTATGTCGGACAATGGGCACCTCACCCCCCCCCCCCCCCCACCCCACCAGAAATTCACCCCTGCAACCTCCCCCCCAAGTGTCTTTAAAAGTAGAAAGCTTCATCTCAGCAGCAGAATAATGCATTGCATATTAAATGGTGCAACATTTGGTACAGTAGACTCATCGGTGTAGATTGACTTTGTGGGATAGTGTTAAACGGGTGATAGCAAGTCGGCAGCCTGATTTACAACCTCTCGATTTTTATTTCCATTGACTTCACGTAAAAGAGGCTGTCGACTTGCGATCACCCATTTTACACTATCGTACAAAATTAAGATCTACCCCATCCAACTTACAGGAAGCAACTCCACGGGGAACTGCTAGTTTAAATATAAATATTTACCCATGTCCATCACACTCCTGGCGTCACACATGTATGTTTCTGTCTTAATTGGTAAAGTAAAAGAAAAGGAATCATACCTGACTATTTGACTCTGATTTGGGAGGAGGCTGGGATTGACGAGGACCTACCAATCTACGGAGGAATGTTCTAGCAGCAGAAACTATCGCTAAATGAGCTCGGGGTGTGCCTCAGAGTAACTAGATTCTTAAGACAGCCAAGGCTAATCACAGTCCATCCTTAGCAGTAGAATATTACAACCTACTCCTGTTTTTATAATAACAGAAAACGCTGGAAAAACTCAGCAGGCCAGGCAGCATCCGTGGAGAGAGAAACAGAGTTTCGTCAGAACTGGAAAAAAGCAGGAAATGGAATAGATTTTAAAGCAGGTTTAGGGGCGGGGGAAATGGGGGAGGGGATGAAAGAACAAAAGGGAAGGTCAGTGATAGGATAGAAAGCAGGAGAGATAGAGAGACATTAAGAGATATTCAAGATATTCATGTATTTATAAAATAGTCTGACTTACCATGAGCAATGTCACGCAAGAGTCTTAACAGACAATATATCCTGCATGTTAGAATTGCCAAATGAAGAAAGCGGAATCACAAAACCAGGGCACAAAATATCAGCGACATGCTCTACTGTCTTAAGCACCCCTTGCCCACACAGTCATAAGGAAAAGAAATATACAGTCTGATAGCTTAACAACAAGACCTACCTATACTGGAATAAACTAGATGCACAGTAAATATGCATTTACGGGTGCCTCACTTATTTAGGTGTGTATTCTATATTTTGTTCTGCACTTCTACTTTTACACTAACACATGCATAAAAAATAACCATATTGGCCCAAATTTTGCCATGGCAGGGCACCGAACGGTGCCCACGGTTAGTTAGACTTGCCTGTTTAATGTTGACGATATTTTGGGCTGCAAGTGTGGGATGGAAACGAGGCGGCGTCCTCT
This sequence comes from Squalus acanthias, assembly GCA_030390025.1. Lineage (NCBI taxonomy): Eukaryota > Metazoa > Chordata > Chondrichthyes > Squaliformes > Squalidae > Squalus > Squalus acanthias. Next base: position 98,808,477 of record CM059425.1, on the reverse strand, counting down.
AGAGGGCATCTGGGACCCGAGTGAACAGGGCAAGCAACTGGGCACATCCTTAACCAATCAGATTGAAGGATTGTGAAATGACCAGCACAAGGACTGAGGAGGAAGTGTAAGTTAGAGTGGCTGAATTCCATGGGCTGGATTTTCCGACCCCCATGGGTGTGTACGAGGTGTGTACACGCCCGTAGGGGGCTCGCAAGTGCCGGTTTCAGGTGTGCGAAGCGCAGCACTGAAACCCGGCACTTGCGATCTGTCAAGAATTCTCTTGACAGATGATTCGCCTGCCCTGGAGAAGGGCCTCCGCGGGCAGGGAGTTCCGCTTTGTGCACAACCTCCGCCCGCTGAAAACCTTTAAAAATCTTAAGCCTGGTAAAAGCAGGCATAAGGCTCGCTTTTACCAGCATAAGAGTTTAAAAAAATAAAAAAATAAAATGTTTTCACTCATTTATAATTTTTTAATAATTTTTTAAAAAGGTAAGTTTATATTTAGCCCCGTAAAAAACTTTAATTATTTTTTTCAAAATATTGAATTTAATGTAATTTTAACTAATTTAAAAAAAATTATTTAATGTTTAACTTTTTTAAGTGATCCCCATTCACACTTTTGACAGATGTATGCGTAGAGACCTGTCAAAAGTGTGAAGGGGGATTCCCTTCTTTGATTGGTTCCCCATGGCCCACGTGATCCCAGGGGCGCTTGCGAACCACCTGCGCCCCTGGGATACCTGGGCCTCTGCACATTTGGTAGAGCAGAGGCCCAGGATTGCAAGTCTCGGGACCTACGGAGCCAGCAGGTAAGTTTTTTCCGATCGGAGGGATCCGCCCGTAGGAAGCCTCCGATCAGAAATTCAAGGCCAATGTCAAATCAGGTACAGAAAGAGAAATAAAGAGAGGGAAGGAAAGATTGGATTAACAACGAGTGAAGAAAAAGACAGAAAGAGAAAGTAAAGTCATTTTTTTTTTAAATCTCCAAACAGCTATTAAAACCTGGAAGTATGAGACTCCAGACTTGTAATAGTTCATTTTCAGTGCCAGAGATGCTCACTGGCAGTAACTAACACCATCAGGTTGTTAAAGGGTGCTTCGACTTGAAATGACTTGACTTAACTCTCTGCGGCAAGTTTACTTCATATCTACAGTGCAAGTACAGGAACTTCACACCACTCAATGCGTTTGAATGGGAAGCCAGACAGCAAGGTGCCATCTTCACAAAGCTAACAGCGGAACAGCACATCTCCAACAGCAAGTTTATGATTTCCACGTTTAATCGCACATCTGCCCTCGCCTGAAGTTGCTGTGGCATTTGCACATAAATAACGGTGAGCGGCATTAGCCTCACTGTTACTTTGACAGCAACTCTTGGGCCATAATCACTGATAAAACAGATCCTTTTCAAAGCTCCAATATCTGTGACATACTTTCTCTTACTTGCACATGAATATGGATACATAACACCTCCACTCGCTGATTTAAAATTGGTTCTACGGAAACAAAGGGATACTGTTCACCAGATGCCCGCGATCTGAAACTCCTTACCTGTCTCAACAACTTGACGGCAAATGCACATTCACGACAAATACAGGGGGCTATTATACTGTATAAACGAGTCAACGCCTCCTCAATTCGATCAATAGATAGCGGACAGATGGATTTCTGTAAAATGACACCAGTTTATTGTAATCATCCTGAAATTGTCAGCAAGATATCTAGGACAATGAGAGAGCAGTTTCTTCACTCTGTAACCTACACCTGGTCATTGCTTGACCTAATTTGGATAAGTGATTGCAACAACAAAAACTGCAACATCAACGACGTGTATTTATATAGCACCTTTAACATAGAAAAAATGTCCCAAGGAAATTCACAGAGGGGTTTACAAAAAAAAATGGCGCCGTGCCAAACAAGGAGAAATTAGGATTGGTGACAAAAAACTTGGGCAAAGAGCTGGGTTTTAAGGAGGGTCCTAAAGAAGGGCAGGCGAGATGGTGAAGTGAAGGGGTTTATGAAGGGAATTCTCAAGCATGAACGCCAATAGTGGGGCACATGAGGCCAAAGACAAAGATTGGGAGTGTCTGGTGTTGGATGTGATGAGGTTAACAAGGTAGGGAGGGGTGGGGAAATAAAGGGATTTAAAAATAAGAGTTTTACATTTGAGGTGTTTTGTAGATACTGCACTGTGTGATTTGTGTCAGATAATCACATATTGAAGCGTGTTTTGCTTTAGAGAATCAAATATTGTACTGTGCATATTGTTTAGATAATCACCACTGCCCCTTGACATTCAATGGCATTACCATCGCTGAATCCCCCAAGATGCAATGAGAAGGGGTAATTAATAATCTTATTGTGCGGGGTCCTTTAGGGAAGAGTGACCATAACATGATAGAATTCTTCATTAAAATGGAAAGTGAAGAAGTCCAATCCGAAACTAGGGTCCTAAATCTAAACAAAGGAAACTATGATGGTATGAGGAGTGAGTTGGCTATGATAGATTGGGGAGCTTCATTAAAAGGCATGATGGTGGATAGGCAATGGCTAACATTTAAGGAACGAATGCATGAATTGCAACAGTTATACATTCCTTTCTGGCGCAAAAACACAAAAGGAAAAGCGGCCCAACCATGGCTAACAAAAGAAATTAAGGATAGTATTAGATCCAAAGAGGAGTCATAGAAAGTTGCCAGAAAAAGTAGCAAGCCTGAGGATTGGGAGCAGTTTAGAGTTCAGCAAAAAAGAGACCAAGAGATTGATTAAGAGGGGAAAAATAGAGTATGAGAGTAAACTTGCAAGGAACATAAAAGCGGACTGTAAAAGCTTCTACAAGTATGTAAAAAGAAGAAGATTAGTGAAGACAAATGTAGGTCCCTTACAGTCAGAAATGGGAGAATTTATAATGGGGAACAAGGAAATGGCAGAGCAATTAAACAAATACTTTGGTTCTGTCTTCACAGAAGAGGACACAAATAACTTCCCAGAAATGCCAGGGAACCAAGGGTCTAGTGAGAAGGAGGAATTAAAGGAAATTAGTATTAGTAAAACAATAGTGCTGGAGAAATTAATGGGACTGAAAGCTGAAAAATCCCCAGGGCCTGATAATCTGCATCCCAGGGGCCTAAAAGAGGTAGCCATGGAAATAATGGATGCATTGGTTGTCATCTTCCAAAATTCTATAGATTATGGAACAGTTCCTGCAGATTGGAGGGTGGCAAATGTAACCCCACTATTTAAAAAAGGAGGGAGAGAGAAAACAGGGAACTACAGACCAGTTAGCCTAAGATCAATAGCAGGGAAAATGCTAGAGTCTATTATAAAGGATGTGATAACAGGACACTTAGAAAATATCAAACGGATTAGACAAAGTCAACATGGATTTATTAAAGGGAAATCGTGTTTGACAAACCTACTGGAGTTTTTTGAGGATGTAACTGGTAGAATAGATAAGGCAGAACCAGTGGATGTGGTGTATTTGGATTTTCAGAAGGCCTTTGATAAAGTTCCACATGAGGTTAGTGTGCAAAATTAAAGCACATGGGATTGGGGGTAATATACTGGCATGGATTGAAAATTGGTTAACAGACAGGAAACAGAGAGTAGGAATAAATGTGTCTTTTTCGGGGTGGCAGGCGGTGACTAGTGGGGTACCGCAGGGATCAGGCCCCAGCTATTCACAATATATATCAATGATTTGGATGAGGGAACCAAATGTAATATTTCCAAGTTTGCTGATGACACGAAACTAGGTGGGATTGCGAGTTGTGAGAAGGATGCAAAGAGCCTTCAAGGTGATTTGGACAAGTTGAGTGAGTGGGCAAATACATGGCAGATGCAGTATAACGTGGATAAATATGAAGTTATCCACTTCAGTAGGAAAAACAGAAAGGTAGAGTATTATTTAAATGGTGATAGATTGGGAAATGCTGATGTACAAAGGGACCTGGGTGTCCTTGTACACCAGTCACTGAAAGCAAACATGCAGGTGGAGCAAGCAGTTAGGAAGGCAAATAGTATGTTGGCCTTCATTGCAAGAGGATTTGAGTACAGGAGCAAGGATGTCTTACTACAGTTGTACAGGGCCTTGGTAAGACCACACCTGGAGTACTGTGTGCAGTTTTGGTCTCCTTACCTAAGAAAGGATATACTTGCCATAGAGGGATTGCAGCGAAGGTTCGCCAGACTGATTCCTGGGATGGCAGGACTGTCGTATAAGGAGAGATTGGGTCGACTAGGCCTGTATTCACTAGAGTTTAGAAGAATGGGAGGGGATCTCATTGAAACATACAAAATTCTGACAGGGCTAGACAGACTGGATGCAGGGAGGATGTTTCCCTGGCTGGGGGGTCTAGAACGAGGGGTCACATTCTCAGGATACGGGGTAGGACATTTAGGACTGAGATGAGGAGAAATTTCTTCACTCAGAGGGTGGTGAACCTGTGGAATTCTCTACCACAGATGGCTGTGGAGGCCAAGTCACTGAATAAATTTAAGAAGGAGATTGATAGATTTCTAGACACAAAAGGCATCAAGGGGTAGAGGGCGAGAGTGGGAATATGGTATTGAGATAGAGGATCAGCCATGATCATGTTGAATGGCGGAGCAGGCTCGAAGGGCAGAATGGCCGACTCCTGCTCCTATTTTTCTATGTTTCTATACCACTGACTGGGTTTGTGGGGTCCACACAACTGACCTCTGAGATAAAAGATGTTACAATTAAATGTGTGAATTGGAGAGGAACTTTTGGAACAGTGTTTTCCATGTGCCGGCTGGACAATCAGGGTACCCTAGGATTCGACATTCTATTGGTCCATGGAGTAGAAATTGATTATTGTGATATTTCTTATGTTAAACTTGTAGAGAACCTTGGTTAGACCTCACTTGGATTCCTGTGAATAGTTATGGGTCTGAAAATGTTGGTGTTTTACACCACCCATTATCGCCATGAAATGACGAAAAAACGGCAGCCGGCCCTCTTTCGTCAGCTTGTGGTGGGTCCCACTGCAGCCGCCATTTTGCGAGGGCCAGTGGCGCTACCGCTAAACGCGATCACTGGATGAATTGAAATGAATCATATCAAGACGTCAGTGAGTGTGCAACACTGACTTGATGCCCGATATGCAGCACTGGATTTCACCATTCAACTTACCGGCATGTCTAAACAACGACCGGGAGCGCAAACATTCAACAGCAGGAAGGAGGCTCCAGCAATGATATTTAAAGGGTTCATCAGCAATCAGTTGCAGCTGACATGTTTGAGTGGCTCTGTGCAACTTTCTGCAACTCCAACAGATTTATTAATGTATTTAAAGGTTCTAAGGTAACAGGGAGTGTTGTTGCAAGTGCAGAATGCCTTCATTATTTTTTAAAGGCTTCTGCTCACAACACTTGCTCACAGTCATGGGGGCTGTACCTCGTGCTCCAGGATCTTCTGCAGAGGGAGCGGAGGCAGCGAAGAAGATGGGAATATGTGTGCAGAGGAAGGAGGAGGAGGGTCATGAGGGCTCCTAACAGGAGGCCTTACCCACCTAGGCTCTTCCAACAGCACTTCTCCTACCTCCACTTAAGTGAGGAGCAGTGTATTAGGAGGCTACACTTCACCTAGGAGGTGGTCACAGAACTCTGCCACCTCCTGCAACCAGACATCCAGCCTGAAAGCAGGGCGAACACGGCTCTCCCAGTGGTAGTCAAGGTGACTGTGGCCCTCAATTTCTTCGCCAGCGGTACCTTCCAATCTGCAGCAGGAGACATAGCCTTGACCGGTCAGGAGGAGCCCTCCAGTACTCAGTAGAGCGGGTGTCCCATTTCGTGGCGGTCTGCTTCACAACTTGGCCATCATGAGGGTGCAGCCCTTGCCAGCAGGGATTGCGGGACCAACTCAGGAGGAGAAAGAGGGAGAGGAGGACGAGGAGGAGGAGGAGGAGGAGGAGGAAAAGGATGAGGAGCAAGAGGAAGAGGAGGGAGGGAGGAGGCAGGCAGCCAATCGTCCTGCTGGACGGGCTCTCCATGAACGGCTCATCAGACTCCATTTCAAATGAGTGTAACCCCAGATACCCGTTGCTCAACACATCCTCATCATACCATCCCTGTCCCACGAAATATCACAAAGTCCTCCTGAGCATAAAGCTGAAATGTGAGACACCACAAAAGATTCCAAACAAAATTAATAAATTTAACACAAATCAATTCACACATATTTACATGAAAAATATTAACTAATTACTCTTGTGCAATCCCTTAGTGCCTGTCTTTCGTGTGGCCCTTCCTAATCTAGTGCTCCTACGAAGTGCTCACAAAGTGGGTGCAGAATGGCTGGTGGAAGGCTGCTGAGTTTCTGTGCGGGAGACTTAAATGGCCTTGCAGGATGACCTCGAGCAGCTCTGGCCCTCGAAGGCCCGGCTGTAGACTGCACCACCTTGGCATGGCCGGCAGCAGTCTGGGCTGGCTGGCTGACAGGCAGCGGCAAGGGCAATGGCGAAGTGGCAGAGGTCAGAATAGGAACAGTATCATCTTGAGAGAGGATAGCAGGGTCCTGCACCACTGCCACTCCCCCGGGGCAGCGCCTCAGCAGCCCTAGCAATCTGTTGGAGCACAGGTTGCTGGCCTGCTGCAACACCCTGCAAGTCCCGGTCGACAATGGGTTACTCAGAGCTTGGGTGGCTTCAAGCTGAGATTGATGATAGCAGTCTGAGGTTCGGTAGCATCACACTGAGACTGCATGAGATCAGTCTGAGCGTGGGTGGCCTCAAGCTGAGACTGCATGACAGCGGTTTGAACTTGTGTGGCATCACACGGAGACTGCTTGAGGGCAATCTGAGTTTTGATGGCACCAAGCAGAGACTGCATGAGATGAGTCTGAGCATCCGCTGCAGCACGAAGACATTGGGTTGCTTCTGCCTGTGCTGCAATAGAAGCTGGGACATCGCTCATCATGCGCACCATCACGTCTGGGTCACCACGGTCTTTTTGGGAGTCTACCAAGATTTCCAGGCTGGAAATCCTTGGCTCCATGCACTGCGCAGAGCCCCGTGCAATATTGGAGGCGCACTCCTCCACGCTCCTTGCCATTGCCGAGATGCTCTCTGGCAGGTTTGCCATTGCACTCATCAATTCGGTGTGCATGCCCATCACCCTTCTTCGGAAGGCCTCCCCATCGAGATCCTCATCTGAGTCCTGAGCAGCAGAACTTGAGTGTGAACCTGCCCTCCGGCGAGCTGGCCCCCGAGCTACCCTTTCCCCCCTCCCCCCTCCCCCACTCCCCCTCCCCCCTCCCCCACTCCCCCCCCTCCCCCCCCCCCCCACCCCCCCCCCCCCCCCCCCCCCCCCCACTCCCCCCCCTCCCCCCCCCACTCCTCCCCCCCCCACTCCTCCCCCCCACCTCCCCCCCCATCCCTCCCCCCCTCCCCCTCCCCCCCCACTCCTCCTCCCCCCACTCCCCTCCCTCCCTCCCCTCCCCCCCCCACTCCTCCCCCCCATCCCCCCCTCCTCCTCCCCCTCCTCCTCCCCTCCCCCTCCCCCTCCCCTCCCCCTCCTCCTCCCCCTCCTCCTCCCCTCCCCCTCCCCCTCCCCTCCCCCTCCTCCTCCCCCTCCCCCTCCTCCTCCCCCTCCCCCTCCTCCTCCCCTCCCCCTCCTCCTCCCCCTCCCCCTCCTCCTCCCCCTCCCCCTCCTCCTCCCCCTCCCCCTCCCCCTCCTCCTCCCACCTCCACCCTCAACAGGTGGACCAATATTGGGGCCAATCTAATTCAGAGTCATGTTTGCCACAGGAGGAGGAGGGGGAGGGGGAGGGGGGGTGGGGGGGGGAGGGGGGGGGGTGTGAGGGGGGGGTGGGGGGGGAGGAGGGGGGGTGGGAGGGGGGAGGGGGAGGGGGGTGGGAGGGGGGAGGGAAGGGGGTGGGAGGGGGGAGGGAAGGGGGGATGGGGGGGATGGGGGGGAGGGGGGGATGGGGGGGAGGAGGGGGGAGGGGAGGGAGGGGGGTGGAGGGGGGAGGGGGGGTGGGGGGGTGTGGGGAGGGGGGGTGGGGAGGGGGGGGTGGGTGGGGAGGGGGGAGGGGGAGGGGAGGAGGAGGAGGAGGAGGGGGGAGGAGGAGGAGGAGGAGGGGGGAGGAGGAGGAGGAGGGGGGAGGAGGAGGAGGGGGGAGGAGGAGGGGGGGAGGAGGAGGGGAGAGGGGGTGGAGGGGGGAGGGGAGGAGGAGGGGAGAGGGGGGGGAGGGGGGAGGGGAGGGAGAGGGGGGGGAGGGGGGAGGGGATGGGGAGGGGGGGAGGGGGAGGGGAGGGGGGGAGGGGGAGGGGAGGGGGAGGGGGGGATGGGTTGAGTGTTAAGCTAATGAGCAGCAGTTTTTGTGCTGAAATCATGACTGTAATCATGTTAATGTGGAGTGAGCACGAATTTTACGTGCTACCGAGAACATTTTCAGGTGGCACAGCTTAACCTCGTTTGGCCTTAACACTGCCCATTTTGTGGCTATATCCAATTTCTAGGCCATGGTCTCCATATTATAACAAGGATATAGAGGCACTGGAGAAGGTGCAAAAGAAGATTCACTCCAATGATACCAGAACTGAGAGGTTATACCTATCAGAAAAGATTGAACAGGCTGGGGCTCTTTTCACCAGAAAAGAGAAGACTGAGGGGTGCCCTGATAGAGGTCTTTATGATTATGAACGTGTTTGATAGCATAGACATCAAGAAGATGTTTCCACTTGTGGGGGAGACCAGAAATAGGGGCCATAAATATAAGATAGTCATTAATAAATCCAATAGGGAATTCAGGAGAAACTTCTTTACCCAGAGAGTGGTGAGAATGTGGAACTCGCTACCACAAGGAACGTTTGAGGCAAATAGCACAGATGCATTTAAGGGGAAGCTGGACAATCACATGGGGGAGAAAAGAACGGAAGGGTATGTTGATGGAGTTAGTTGAAGGAGGGTCGGCGGAGGCTCGTGTTTCTGTGCTGTAATTAATTTGTAATAATTTGTTGTGGTTTACACAACCCGGGGAGAGAGTCCACCTGGTCCTCAGAGACCATCTGGGTTTTCCCATTAAAAAGCCTCTTGCCTGTACAACCCCCGTGCATGATGATGTTGAGATTGGAGAAATGTTGGATCGTTATTTGGGTGCGTTCACAACAGAAAAAACATGATTGTGGCGCTCCAGAAACAGAGGAGGAGATCAATGGGCCGTCCCATTTCAAACAGAAGCAGTTTCATCTTCCAAGGGAGAGTCACGGGGCACTGCAAGAGACTATCGATGCATTGTTACAACAAGGGGTGATCAGGACAGGAACTTTCGTTACGTTACCAATCTGGCCAATGCGGAAGCCAGATGGCAGCTGGATACTGACAAGCGATGACAAGAAATTAAACTCAGTGACCGCCCCCCCCCCGCCGCCGCTCCAGTGGTCAGGGAAGCCCCACACTGCTCTCACGGATAGCCAAGAAGGCCAAGTGGTTTTGCACCCTGGATGTCACGAATGGCTTCTGGAGCATTCCCATATGAAAGGAAGATCATTCTAAGTTTGCTCTCACACACAATGATCAGCAATATACTGAGACCTGTCGACCACAGGGGTTCCAGAACTCCCACCGGGGGACTGCCGCTGTCGTAAAGTCATTTTCAAAGCCCGAATGCCTCCTACAATTCGTGGGTGATCTGCACCTAGCAACAGAGACAGGAAAAGAGCACGAGAACTGCTGAAAGAATTGTTTGACCTATTACACACAGCAGGGCTTAAATTAAACCCCCCAAAAAGCTGCAGCTCCTCAAGACTCACATGACCTTCCTGGGGGTTACTATCTCGGCTGATGGACAGAGTCGGTATTATTCAACGCCTGCCTTTACCTGTATCCAGGATGGCTCTACGATACCAACGGGCTTTTATACCCAATTTTGCGGAACTGGCCAAACCCTTGTACAACCTGTTGAAGGGTCCGGAGGACACTAGGAAGGAAGGATGGACGGAAGAACACACAGAATCCATGGAACGCCTCAGAACGGCAGTGATGGAAGCTACTTGCCTCATTTCACCCGACCTGACAAAAACCATTTCACCCGACCTGACAAAAACCATTTCACCCGACCTGACAAAAACCATTTCACCCGACCTGACAAAAACCATTTCACCCGACCTGACAAAAACCATTTCACCTGGAAACCACAGCTACCGAGGAGAGCTTGGCCGGTGTCCTTTCCCAGAGTGTTCATGATAAACTCTTGCCAATTGCTTGTGCTTCTCGAATCAGGGTAGAAAAAACTTACAACGCTTGTGAACATCACCTTTTGGGTGGTACAGTACTTCACGTATACAACTGGCCTACAACCATTAACTTTACACTCCGCCCACACCTTTCTCAACTTACTATTGAAACCAGGCGTTACCCTAGTGTCCTCAGCACGACTGTATCGATGGACCCGATTGCTGATGGAGCGGCACCTCAACATTACACAGAAGTACACTAACTGCGCAACATGTTACGAGAAACAGGCGAAACACACCAGTGCTCCCTCCCCTCCCCTAGACCTGCTGTTTATTTAATACAACACCCAAAAAAGAACCATACCAATTACACCCGATGGCATCATGTCAACCAGTTAAACCAATAAGCTGAGTCAGAAGTGAAATTGCTGAGGAATCCAGATACCATACTTGAACCTTGTCTAGATCTGACGGGAGCCATGTGGGTAACACCACCGCCCCAATCACAGGAACAAGACCCATTACAAAGAGACACTCCAACTACCATAATGGTTATGGTGAGCCTGATGTACGCAATTGCCGGATGGATTATCAACGAGAGCCGGGGCGACTCTCCCAAATATTTTCGAACCAGATTCACCCATGTTGGCCGAATACATCATCTCTACCCGACGTACAGTCAACGACACTATAACTGTCAGGGCGGCACCCTGTTAGTTTTGGAATACCGGGTCATTCCTGACCCTGAATACAAATGGCTGCGATCCACCAGTAAACACGTAGCTTTCTATTCCATCTCTAATGAAAGGACAGTGTGGACCGGGACCAAAATAGAACAGACATGGAATGTCACTGCGGAGGACTATGTCACACCCAGCTCAACAAAAGATGGTGCGACTTCTACAAATAATGTGATCACTGAGGTGTGCACCGAATTGGTGTGGAGACGGTGTACACATCCTCTTACTGTGTGCCGTATATATAAGAGCATAAAAAAATTACAAATAGGACCAGGAATAGGCCATACGGCCCCGCGAGCCTGCTCCGCCATTCAATAAGATCATGGCTGATCTTCTACCTCAACTCCACTTTCCCGCCCTATCCCAATATCCCTTGATTCCATTAGTACCCAAAAAATCTAGCGATCTCAGTCTTGAATTTACTCAACGACTGAGAATCCACAGCCCTCTGGGGTAGAGAATTCCAAAGATTCACAACCTTCTGAGTGAAGAAAATTCTCCTTATTTCAATCCTAAATGGCCGACCTCATTTCCTGAGACTATGCCCCCCTAGTTCTAGACTCCCCAGCCAGGGTAAACAGCCTCTCGGCATCTACTCTGTCAAGCCCTCTAAGAATTTTATACATTTCAATGAGTTCACCTCTCATTCTTCTAAACTCCAGAGAATATCGGCCTGTGGGATATTGTGGAATAACACAGCTCATGGGATATCATGCTCCCTAAACCCAACGGAGTAGCTGAGCTAGTGTAGCAACTCTATTTTCCCTACATTCATGAATGGCACGAGGAGCACAAGTAATGGAAGATCTTTCACACGGTAAGAAAAATTCTATAAAGATTCAAGTAGAACAAAAATATCACGCAGTTGAATCCAGTTGCAACAGGGCTGTATTTTCAGATGGATTGCATAATGGACTGGTGATTCAGTCTACTCATCAAGTCATGTACACAAATGTGAGATTGTCCCAGTTATTGTCGATTTGAGCAATGTAACACTTCCGCAAGGCTTATATGATATGCATTATGTTAACTGGACTCACGCCATATTGGCCTAGATATTAGATGGGTTCCACAAGCAGACTGCAGGGAGACAACAACAACTTGCCTTTATATAGTGCCTGTAACGTAGTAAAATGTTCCAAGGTGCTTCACAGGAGTGTTATCAAACAAAATTTGACACCGAGCCACATAAGAACATAAGAAATAGGACCAGGAGTATGCCATTCGGCCCATCAAGTCTGCTCCTCCATTCAATAAGATCATGGCTGATCTACCTCAATCCACCTTCCCACACTATCACCATATCCCTTGATTCCTTTAGTATTCAAAAATCTATCGATTTCTGTCTTGAATATACTCAAAGACTGAGCATCTACAGCTCTCTGGGGTAAAGAATTCCAAAGATTCACCACCCTCTGAGTGAAGAAATTTCTCCTCATCTCAGTCCTAAATGGCTGACCCCTTATTCTGAGACTGTGACCCCTGGTTCTAGACTCCCCAGCCAGGGGAAACTTCCTCCCAGCATCCACCCTGTCAAGCCCCTTAAAAATCTATATGCTTCAATGAGATCACCTCTCATTCTTTTAAACTCTAGAGAATATAGGCCTGGTCTACTCAATCACACAGGAGATATTAGGGCAGATGGCCAAAAGCTTGGTTAAAGAGGTAGGTATTAAGGAGCCTCTTAAAGGAAGACAGAGGTAGAGAGGCAGAGAGATTTTGGGAGGGAATTCCAGAGCTTAGGGACTCGGCAGCTGAAGGAACAGCCGCCAATGGGGGATACATAAGAAGCCAGAATTGGAGGAGCACAGATATCTCTGAGGGTTGTAGGGTTGGAGGAGGTTACAAAGATAGGGAGGCAAGGCCATGGAGAGACTTGAATACAAGGATGAGAATTTTAAAATCAAGGCGTTGCTTAACTGAGAGCCAATGTAAGACAATGGAAGGAAGAATGGGATGGGGACTGAGTTGCACGCACCCGGTGAACCAGATCCATCACTGATTGGGTGACGGGGGAAGCGGTGGCAGTGACAGCATTTAACAGCTTGGATATAGAAAATCAGAATGATCATCATGAAAGGCTGGCAGGACAACTGAAGCAGCTACTAACCAAAATAAATTAGTGTAAGTTGGACCTTATCAACGAGGGGTTGGAGGGTCTCTTGTCCTTCAATTAAATTGTCTGGGGAGTCCATGCAAGCCAGGTTAAGATTAACAAAATCATATACAATCAAGGGATCAGCGCGTCTCAGGCCTCAAAAGCGGTGGTGTGCAGCATGAATCTGAGCCATTGGCAGGAAAAAATAGCCAAAGAGCTGAGAGACATAGTCGAGAGAAAACTGCCCAGTTAGATAATGGATGGACAATTGATTAAATGATACCCGGCGAAACTAACCTTTGCCTGGTAAGACGCTTTGTGAAGGTACATATTGCCCAGATGCCTGTAGTCAGAGTAAGGCCCATGAAACCTTTGGGATGTTAATTGTGCTCCCCAGACTGGGCAACCAATCTGGCCTATCTCTATTTGCTTTACACTCAGTGGGGCGGTTAGCTGGAACTGCCTTGACTGGATTCTATCAACCCCTGCCTTACTTGGTATGAGGTGAGCAGTGGACCTTCAAAGTTGTGTTCAATGAGGCTTATGAAACTAATTACACTCAGAACCACCAGTCATGCGGATATACGTTCACCAATGAATCTGTGACATGCAGGTAACGTCCCGCTGGCAGGGTACCCACATTGCTTACCAAGAAAATGGGAAATACTGCTGCGTCACCACTGATATGACCTTCAAACATGGAGGCAGCGAGTTTCCACTAACACAGCCCAAGGGATGTGTAAACCCCTCCCATGAGTTCGAGCTAGGATCCTATTGTGTCGCTCCGGTAACTGTAGTTGATCATGACATCACCAGACTGCAGATCCGTGAGGACTTGATGAAGGAAGCAATACAGACTGTGATTCCAATGTGGCGCCCAATTCCCCCCTTTATCATTCAGTCTTAAAAGCATCTTAGATCGAAGTGCTACCTCTCAGGAGCACTTGTTAAGATGCTGCAGGATAACAAGGAAGTAGAGAAAGGTATACAAACCCTTGGAGCTAAATCCTGGTGGGAGGATGTATGTAATGCAGGTGCATCCCCATGGGCATGTTTTGTGTCCTATGCTTTCCTGATCATACAAATCCTGGTCACCATACCATCAATAATCTCTACCTGCTGGGTCCGCAGGTGGGCATCCAAGTTAAAACAGAACGTGCGTCATGCCGAACCATCCCCCTATTGGACAAGATTAATTAAATAAGAGAGGGATTGAAGACATGGGCCGGAATTTTCCCGTTGCTGAGCGTGCAAGTTTAGGGGTGGGTCGACAATTAAATTTGCGGAAATTGATAGCGCATCGGTAACCCGCCGTCATCCCGCCGACTTCGCATTTAACTCGGGCGTGTTTGGAGGCATGCCACGGACCCGCTCGGGAGAGGTGGGCGACCTCATTCAAGTAATTAAAAGCTTGTTGAGAGACCCTTAAGAGAGTTTTTTAACAGCCGCTTTTGGCTTTAACTTCAGGAGCACGGGATTCACGCACCTCGGAAACCTCGCCTGTGAAGGGGAGGCGGAAGCTCAGTGGGCATTGTGCGAGTACATTAATTGACAGCTGGGAAAAGCATATACTTCCAACATTTGCGATCGGAGGTTTCCCGCGGGCGGATGCTTCCGACCTGCAAAATTTCTACGGAAGTACCTGGTGGCCCGGGAAGAATGGCGGCTTGTGCTCCTGGGCCACTCCGGGTCCGTGTGGGCAGAGCCTCACGTATCCCAGGGGTGCATCCGGTTCGTAGGCGCTCCTGGGGTCACGTGGGCCGGCCCAACCAATAAAAGAAGGGAATCCCCATTCATACTTTTGACAGATCTGTACGTACGGAGCTGTCAAAAGTATGAATGGGGATTACTTAAAAAATACACCAACACATTAAATAATTTTTTTTTAATTACATATTTAAAATTAATTAAAATGCCATTTCATTAAATATTTTAAACAAAAATTTACTTTTTTGAAAAATAATTAAATGTTTTTACGGGGCTAAAAATAAACTTACCTTTTTGAAGAATATTTTTAATTTATAAATGAGTGATAAAATTTTATTTTCCTATTTTTTAAAACTCTTATGTTGGTTGAAGGAGGACTTATGCCTGCTTTTACCAGACGTAAGACTTTGACAGGCTTTCAGCAGGCGGAAGTTGTGCAAATAGCGCAACTCTCCACCCGCAGAGGCCCATCTCCCGCGGATGCGGAGGATCTGTTTTGTAACAGATCGCAAGTGCCGGTTTTCAGCGCATGCGCTTCGCATGCCTAAACCCGGCACTTGCCACTGATGAAGCCAGTGTTACTGAGCAGGCGTTTGGCTTTGCAGCTCTGGCTGGCTTCCCACAGGTGCAGGGCATCATCGACTACACACATGTGGCCATCAAAGCACCCCCTCATCGCCCAGGAGTGTTTGTGAACCACATAGGCTTCCAGTCCCTCAATGTGCAGCTCGTCTGCAACCATAGAAAGATCATCATACATATGTGTACCAGATTCCCTGGCAGCTGTCATGACTCTTTCGTGCTGCACCAGTCCACCCTCTCTCAGCTCTTCGCACCTCCAAACAGACTTACCAGTTGGCTGCTTGGAGACAAGGGCTATCCACTGAAGACGTGGCTGATGAGGCCCTTGAAGAGGCTAAGTACTGAGACCGAGGAGCGTTAATGAGAGCCACATGTCCACCAGGTGTCTCGTAGAGCAAGCAATAGGCATGCTGAAGATGCGCTTCAGATGCCTTGACAGATCTGGAGGAGCTCTTCAGCACGCACCAGCCAGGGTCTCCATAATCAACGTCGTTTGATGCGCACTGCACAATATAGCGCAGCAGCGAGGATTGAAGCTGCAGGAAGAGCAAGGCGCAGAGTGCACAGCCTCTTCAGAGGAGGAGAATCAGGTGGAAGCCAAGCAGAAGGAGGAGGAGGAAGCTGAGGTGGAGATGGCACCAGCAGCGGTGCATATTGCAGTCCAGGAGGCCAGGGATTTATTAAACTTGCTCCAATGCATCCATATGGCTACCACTTGCTGTATTAGGTTCCCCTCCACTCCCCGCAACAACAGCATAAAGCATCCCTACAATGACCAAAGCATTCCTGTCACCCAAACCCCCGTAGCTCGAGGTTAAGTCATGTCTCACCATTCACTCCAAGTGACAAAGCCACTTACAAGGTAGCAGGCAAAGACGGACAAGACCAGAAAGTGATGCAAGGAAATACTTTTACCTATGTCATAAAAATAACTGAAACTTATCACTAACATTTATTCATACACCCATGTGCCTACCCTTGTGCATCGAGGATTGTGTCTTTTTCTTTTCCGAGTGCTTCTATGAGGTGCAACCCCTGTGGCTTCAGCAGAGGTAGAGGCAGGCTGCTCACTTCCCTGTTGCGACTGGTTCGACACTTTTGGCGGCAGTGCTCTGGGTTTTGGAGCCTGTGAGGGTCCCGTCAAAGTCTGCTCCTCCTGCAACTGTGCAGGGGCAGACTCGGCAATCGGGATCCGAGGCAGCATGTGGGGCTGTGACTGAGGGGGAGGCAATGGGGGAGAAGTGGGAGCATTTTGAGAAGAGCCCCCACTTCCATGGCCCCTCTCACCATCATCCCTTTTCATGGGCCACCAGCACTTCCCTGCTAGCAAGAAGCTGGAGAGCACCCTGCTGCACATCATTGAGGCAATGAAGGCCCTTGTCCAGGTTAATATCCCTCCTCGAGATGAGGTCTATGAGTGTCTGCCATCTGTTGTCCACAGCAAGCCTGTGCTCGTGTGACTGGCGCATTTGCTGCTCCACGCGGGAGGCCATCCTTTCCATGGAACAGCACATCATCGCCATCACCTGCGAGATGGTGGTGCTCATGTTGGAGATGGGCTCCTCCATTCTCTGCACATTTGCAGACATCACGGCTGCAAAAGCTGCCAGAGCCTCCTGCAATTGTTGCTGCCCCTCCAAGATCACCCTCTTTCTCGATGGCCCCCGAGATTCAGCATCTTCATGCAGCTAAGCAGAGCTTGGAGTGTCCTGTGCCCTCTAGCGAGGAGTCTCCACTGCTGTCCCTGTCAACACCATCTGCTCTTGCTCACTTGTGATGTGAGAGACACCAGTGACAACACTACTCTGTCTCGCACAGGACCCACCGAGGTGTGCGTATCTGCACTGGTGCTGGGTGCACATGGGTCTGCTGACGGTGCACCCTCAGAGACTGGAGCTTCCTCTGAGGAGTCATCTTCCTCCTCTGGCTGGACAGTGGGGGGAGGGCACTTGATGGACCTGTGAGAGAGTAAAGAGATGAATTAGAAGTGTTATATTAAGAATGGGTAACATTACCATTGTGCACACGATGAAATTTCACTGGCTGCTGACATCAGTCACCATATGAGTGACTGCTGTATGCCATGTGGCTGAATGAGAATTAATTCTGTCACCAGGTTGCTGGGAGATCCCCCTCTCTCTATCTCCCACTGCCAGCAGGTCTGTAACACCAGAGATCTCCAGGGCCTCCTCCTCTGCTGGAGTCAATTGAGTGAATATTGGAGGGCCACCTCCAGTTCTCTGCCTCTCCCTATTGTTGTGGGCTCTTCTCTCCTGCAAGGAGGGAAAGAAGAGAAGTTTGAGTGAGAGTGATGGAATGGATGGGCTACATCTGTAGAGGGTGACTATGAGGGAGTGGCATGACATTGCCAAATGGCCTCCTTCTGTGGTGTTACTTGCTATGATTGCATTAGGATGAGGGTGAGTGTCAGGGGTGGTTAGTCAGATGAGGATATGAGTATGTACATAGACAGAGAGTGATGGGAATGAGGTAGGTTGGTGTGAGGAATGATGTGCAGGAGTAGGCTTGGGAAGGCAGAGTGATGGGGATGTGGCGACAGGCACATCAGGATGTAGGTGAGTGTGGCATTGTGCTCGCCTTTCTTGACCTCATGAGATCATTGAATCTTTTCCTGCACTGGATACACATCCTCCTGACAACATCCCTACTGCTGACCTCCTCTGCGATCTCCAACCAGGCCCTTTTGGTGTCTTTGGGTGGTTTTGCGGCCTATCGCCAGGGAAGAGGACCTCCCTGCGTGCTTTCACTGCCTGCACCAGAACATCGAGGGGTGCATCGCTAAATCTTGGTGCGGCCCTCTGCCCATGTGTATCCATGACCCACACTTTTGTCAGCTTTGTAACAGTAGTCAGACCTCTGGAAATCACCTTCAACACTCCTTCATCAACCTTCATATGAGATGTGTGCAAGGCTGCTTTAAATATCAGTGCTGGAAATGAGTCATCGATGATGTCATCAGACCCACTCCATTTAATTGGGCCGGGAAACGTGTATGACTGGTTTAATTGGGGCCATTAAGTAAAAGTCGCTATGAAGAACGCGCTGCTCACAACATCAGGTCTCCGACCCGCTACGCGGCCCGCACGTACGCAACCCGACACCAAGGTAAAGATTCTGAATATTGGGGATAGGGACAAATTGACATCTTTTGCTTAACGGTTTTAACCATCATGCTTTGCAGACTGCGCTACTTGTTTCACTGAAGCTCAGTGCAGAGGAAGTAGCGAAGACTGCCAAGCCGTTAGAGAATTATCGAGCTGTCAGCGAAATATCAAGCAGACAGAGAACTCGAGACGACCATGCCACCAACTTAATCACAACATCTGCCCGGCGACCAATGGGGTAATATTGTTTTGATTGTCATAGAGTTATAGAGTCATAATGGCACAGAAGGAGGCCATTCGGCCCATCGAGTCTGTGCTGGCTCTCTGTAGAGTAATCCAGTCAGTCCCATTCCCCCGCTCGATCCCTGTAGCCCTGCAAGTTTATTTCCCTCAAGTGCCTATCTAGTCTCCCCTTGAAAACATTGAGTCTCTGCTTGCACCACTTCTGTCGGCAGCGAATTCCAGGTCATCACCACTTGCTGTGTAAAAAAGGTTTTCCTCACATTCCCCCTGTATCTCTTGCCCAAAACCTTAAATCTATGTCCTTGTCCTTGTACCATCAACTAGCAGGAACAGCCTTTCCCCGTCTAGCCTATCCAAACCTGTACACCTCTATCAAATCGCCCCTCAACCTCCTTCGCTCTAATGAAAACAAATCCAGCTTCTTCAACCTGTCCTTGTAGCTAAGATCCCCATCCCCGAAACCATTCTGGTAGATCTCCTCTGCACCCTCTCAAGGGCCTTCACATCCTTCCTAAAGTGTGGTGACCAGAACTGGATGCAATACTCCAGTTGTGGCCTAACCAGCGCTTTATAAAGGTTCAGCATAACTTCTCTACTTTTGTACTCAATACCTCTATTTATGAAGCGCAAGATCCCATATGCTTTGTTAACCACTCTCTCAATATGTCCTGTCACCTTCAGGGACCTATGCACATTAACTCCCAGGTCCCTCTGTCCCTGCACACTCTTTAAAACTGTGCCATTAAGTGTATATTGCCTCTCCCTGTTCCTTCTGCCAAAAATGCATCACCTCACACTTCTCTGTATTAAATTCCATCTGCCATTTGTCTGCCCATTCTGCTAGCCTTTCTGTGTCCTGTTGCAGTCGATTGGTATCATCCTCACAGTTTGCCACACCCCCAAATTATATTTGTTTTATTATTACTATTGATATTGTGTGTCAGCATATGTTTCATGGGATTTTCATTAAACAAATCATTCGCATCGCATCTGAATTGATCAAATATTGCTCTGTATAATTTGTTTTAGATAACACATATTGAACTGTGTGTATTATTTTAGATAATCACATATTGCACTGCGTTCTGTTTTTAGATACTCAGGTTGAACTATGTTCTGTTTTAGATAATCATGTACTGCACTGTATTATATTAGATAATCACATTGTGTAAGAATATCGATATGTTTCTATTTCTAACAAAGACAGAACAGTAATGTAAAGAGGATTGGTTTAAATTGTGTTCTTGGAGGGCCTGTCTTTTCCCTTCAATGATGCTGATAACATAAGCGAAGGATTAATTTCAGGTCCAAGGACATTGTACTGTAAAGATAGGCACATATAAATAAATAAGCTAGGTGGGAAAATATTGAGCTTAAAGAATTATTAAGATTAAAACACAGGCGACAACAACGACAAATTGTATTCATATAGCACCTTTAATGTAGTAAAACGTTCCAAGGTGCTTCACAGGAGCGTTATCAAACAATATTTGACTCTGAGCACATAAGGAGATATTAGGGCAGATGGTCAAAAGCTTGGCCAAAGAGGTAGGTTTTAAAGAGTGTCTTAAAGAAGGAAAGAGAGGTACAGAGGCGGAAAGGTTTCGGGAGGGAATTTGAGAACTCGGCAACTAAATGTATGGCCAACAATGGTGGAGCGATGAAAATCGTGGATGTGCAAAAGGTGAGGATTGGAGGAACGCAGATATCTCAGAGGGTTGTACGGCTGGAGGAGGTTATAGAGATAGGGAGGGGCGAGGCCATGGTGGGATTTGAAAACAAGGATGAGGATTATAAAATTGAGGTGTTTTTGACTGGGATCCAATGTAGGTCAGCGAGCACTGGGATGATGGGTGAACAGGACTTGGTGTGAGTTAGGATACGGGCAGCAGAGTTTTGGATGAGCTCAAGTTTATGGAGGGTGGAAGATGGGAGGCCGGCTAGGAGAGCATTGGGATAGTCAAATCTCGAGGTAATAAAGGCATGGATGAGGGTTTCAGCAGCAGATGAGCTGATGCAGGGGTGAAGTCGGGCGATGTGTCGGAGGTGGAAGTAGGCCATCTTGGTGATGAAGTGAATATGTGGTCGGAAGCTCATCTCGGGGTCAAATATGACACCAAGGTGCGAATGTTCTGGTTCAGCCTCAGACAGTTGCCTGGGAGAGGGATGGAGTCGGTGGCTAGGGAATGGAGTTAGTGGCGGGGACCAAAGACAATAGCTTTGGTCTTCCCAATATTTATGTGGAGGAAATTCCTGCTCATCCAGTACTGGAAGTCGGACAAGCAGTGTGACAAATTAGAGACAGTGGAGGGGTCGAGAGAGGTGATGGTGAGGTAGAGCTGGGTGTTGTCAGCGTACATGTGGAAACTGATGCTGTGTTTTCAGATGATGTTGCCGAGGGGCAGCATGTTGATTTCCAAGATACTTGAGAAGGGGGAAGTAAATTTGAATACCCTCAGATTAATGGCAGGTACACAGGTAATAATTGATAGAGTCTTAGTTTACTTTACAATATCATTCTCCTTATCTATTTTAATTTGGAAACTAGATCCCAGAGCTGAAACAAACATAACTGACAATAGAACCTCCTAGGCTGGATTTGAGCCCATTTGAGAAATGTAAGGACAGTGTTTGATATGCTGTGTCACCCAGTTACCATTGAAAGCAGCATCCGGAGTGAAATCACAGTGTGTTAAAAAAATAGGACAACAACAGCAACCACTCGCCTTTAACGTGGTAAAATGTTCCAAAGTGCCTCACAGGAACGTTATCAAACAAAATTTGACACCGAGCCACATGAGGAGATATTAGGACAGATGATCAAAAAGGTAGGTTTTAAGAAGTATCTTAAAGGAGGAGAGAGAGGTAGAGAGGCGGAGAGGTTTAGGGAGGGAATTACAGAGCTTAGGGCCCAGGCAGGTGAAGACACGGCCGCCAATGGTGGAGCGATTAAAATCGGGGATGCGCAAGAGGCCAGAATTGTAGGAGCACAGAGATCTCAGGGGGTTGTGGGGCTGAGGAGGTTACAGAAATAGGGAGGGGGCAAGGCCATGGAGGGATTTGAAAACAAGGATGAGAATTTTAAAATTGAGACGCTGCCGGACCGGGAGCCAATGTAGGTCAGCGAGCACAGAGACAACTGGAATTTCAATGGATAGACTTGAAGTGAAGTCCCAGAAGTGCAAGCACAGTGTCAAATATACTGTGACAACCAGTCCCTCCTGGGCTGGATTTGGACTTGGTACGCAGGGGTGAAAGAACACTGATCAATAAGAAATTAAATAATGTTTGGGTATTCAAAATACTGGCTGCTTTTCCAGGTTGGCGATTTGTTTTAAGATTTTATTGAAAACAAAGCAGTGGTTATATTTAAAAACACATTAAAAACAAAGAGATTAGTTTGGGGGGAAAGGGACAGGACAAAGGGTATGGCCAGTTTCGGGGAGAAATATCTCGCTGTGGTGTATTGCTCTATGCATTTTGTTTTTAGATACTCATACATTGCACTGATTTTAACTCCCACCCACCAGGCAGAAACAATACATAGGACCCCAATTGCAACCTGAGGGACAGCTGGGCTGTGTGCTGTGTACACTCTGACCAATCGTACTAGGTGGTGAAGTAGAGAAGCCCCCAAAAGGGTAAGTTTAGATTTATTTATGTGGGGCCAGGAGGAACGGGAGGGTTCTACAAAAAAACTGTGGGCTGCTGCTGCCCCTGGCTCCCCTTCCCGCTCCTCTGTGGTTGGTCGCCCATTCACCCCCTCTCGGTCCTCCTTGCCTGCCCACCTTCACACCCCGCAATATTGGGCTGGCCTGGAACCAGCAAGCTGCAGCAGGATGCCCGTTCGGAGCGTGCAGCTCACTCGCGATATGCTAATGAGACCCAGTAACTTGAAATGAACTGGGCTTCCCGCCGGCAAAGCGGGCAGCTTACAGGGGCGGGCGGCCAGTTGGCACATTCTGCCAGTCAGCCATCTGAAAGTTAGAACCTACCCTTTAGTGTATTTGATTTCCAAGTTATTTGAGCAGGAGGAAGTGAGTTTGTTTATACCCACATTATTTGGACACCTGGTGCACCAGTATCTCACTGAAAGAAACTTGGTTTAGTTTACAGTATTGCTAACTTTACCTGTGTCCATTTGGAAACCAGATCCCAGTAGTGAAAGGACAGTATCTGACACACTGTGACAATAGAACCATTAGGGATGGATTTGAGCCTGTCTCCCAGAAGTGGAAGGACAGTGTATAATTCACTGTCATACCCACTCATCCTGTGCTGTTTTATCCAGTCGCAGAGATGAATGGGCAGCATCTAACACATTGTTACACTTGGTCCCTCCTGAGCTGATTTAGAATTTTGCTCTTAGAGGTGAGAGTACAGAGTCTAATATACGGTAAAAAGAAGGAAAGAAAGACTTGCATTTATATAGCACCTTTCATGACCTTGGTACATCCCAAAATGCTTTACAGCCAATGACGTACTTTTGAAGTGTCATCACTGTTGTAATGTCGGAAACACGGCAGCCAATTTGCACACAGCAAGCTCCCACAAACAGCAATGAGATAATGACCAGATCATCTCTTTTTAGCAATGTTGGCTGAGGGATATATATTGGCCAGGACACATGGGGAGAATTCCCTGTGATCTTTTATGTACCTGAGAGGACAAATGAGGCCTCGGTTTAATGTCTCATCCAAAACATGGCACCTCAGATGGTGCGGCACTCCCTCAATATTGGTTTTATGCTCAAGCCTCTGGAGCGGGATTTGAACCCACAACCTCCTGACTCAGAAGGCAAGAGTACTACCAACTGAGTCACAGCTGACACCCGGCCCCTACTGCCTTGAACTTGAAGCTGACTCGCAGAGGTGAAAGGACAGTTTTTAAAAAGACCATCCTTCCTGCCACCGTGGAGCTGGATTGAGTGATTCCTATCCCTTGTGGCTGGCTGCCGGCCCCATCCTCATGTCTAGTGGAAAGTTACAGCAGTGGAGTGGGACCAGCCGTGAGGCAATTCATTGTGCCTGCAGCAGCCTGCCTTGCTTGCTTGATTTCAATGGAGAAATGCACCTTCTGTCTTCAAGCCAGCTTGTGACTCGTAAGTTCCATTGCAATTCTTCCCCATTAAGTATATTTTTAGCTGTGTAAGTGAACACAGTTTGGATATTTATAGTTTTTGAATAAAACGCACTTATCCTTTATGTTTATCAATGTGCAGGAGCTATTTGTTGCATTTACCACTTTATGCAGTGCACAGTTCCAGTTAATTGCTTAATTAAGATTAGAAACTTGAGTGTTTGATGCCTCCTTGTGATGGAAATTGCTGGCGTCCCCAGTCCAGGGAGGTTGGCAGTCTGCTGTTCGGTGATTTACAATTGTTTGAAGTTTGGTAAACTGGGATTTAAGAAATTAGATCTCATGAGAGCTGACATCTGTTAAATGTTGCAATAATTCTAAATAAAGCAGTTTAGTGCTGTGCATTCATCGGCTGAGCTCGTAACTTATTTGACAGTTGCTATCTTGGTATAATTGCAGCACTGATGAATGTACAGCATTAAACTGCTTTATTTAGAATTTTTGAGCCTGCTAGACTTGCATGAAAAGTCTGTAATGTTCTGAGTTTGAGGCTAATATCAAACCATTAAGTAAATTAAATAACATTTGCAAACTGCACCGAATGTAATGTAACCGAACCTCCAGGAATAGGTTCCAACCAGCGTTGACAACCCGATGTGGATCCTGAAATCCCTTCACCCTGTCATTGGCCTCTTTGAGTACACTTTCAGTGACCCCTCCAAATATCTCCTTCTTTGGTTTAGTGTTGTGTTTGACTGAATATGCTTCTGTGAAGGGATTTGGGATGTTTTTCTATGTTTAAGGCTCTATGTTATTACATCTCCTAATCTGTTTTTTGTCGACAGAACGTTAATTTTTGTTAATCTTGAAGGGGACCCATAAATTCAATTTGTTGTTCTTCTGGCTCACACGTGAAGAATGAGCCCTTGGGCAAAGGGCTGGCGGGTGGGGGACTGCACATGGAATCGTAACCCCAGCATGAATCTTTGGCCCATATTTTCTGATCCCTACGGGTGTGTACGAGCTGTGTTCACACCCGTAGGGACCTCGCAAGTGCCGGTTTCAGGTATGCGAAGCGCATGCGCTGAAAACCGGCATTTCCAATCTGTCAAGAATCCTCTTGACAGATCGCACGCCTGCCCTGGAGAAGAGCCTCTGCGGGTGGAGTGTTCCGCTTTCTGCAGAACCTCTGCCCACTGAAATCCTTAAAAATCTTACGCCTGGTAAAAGCATGCATAAGGCCTGCATTTATATAGCGCCTTTAACATAGGAAAACATCATTAGGTGCTTCACCAGATTATAATTAGATATAAATTGACACCGAGCCAAAGAAGGACCTATTAGGAGCGTTGACTAATAGCTATGTCAAAGACGTAGGTTTAAAGGAGAGAGGGGTGGAGAGGCAGAGAGGTTTAGGGAGGGAATTCCAGATAGGATCTACACAACTGAAGGCAAGGCTGCCAGTAGTGAGGTGAAGGGAGTGGGGTATGCGTAAGAGGCCAGAGCTGGAGGACTTGAAGTGTTGTAGGGCTGGAGGAGGTTACAGAGATAGCGAAGGACAAGGCTTTTCAACATGAGGATAAGAATTTTAAATTTGAGGTGTTGGTGGATCAGAAGCCAATGTAGGTCAGTGAGCACAGAAGTGATGGGTGAGCAGGAGTTGATGCGGCTTAGAATATGCACAGGCAGAGATTTCGATGAACTCAAGTTTATGGTGGGTGAAAGATGGAAGGCCGGCCAGAAGGGCATTGGAATAGTCAAGCCTGGCGATAACAAAAGCATGGATGAGGGTTTCAGTAGCAGATGGGTATGGTACAGACAGGCAAAGGTACAGAGGGGGAAATAACGGTCTTGGTGATGAAGAAGATATGGGGTCGGAAACTCAGACTGGGGTCAAGTAGGACGCCGAGGCTGTGAGCAGTCTGGTTCATCCTGAGGCAATGGCTGGAGAGGGGGATGCAATCGCTGGCTAGGGAATGGAGTTGTGGCAGGGACAGAAAACAATGGCTTTGGTCTTCCTAATGTTTAATTGAAGGAAATTGCAGCTCATTCAGACTGGATGTTGGACAGGCAGTCTGACAACAGAGAGGCAGTGGAGCAGTCGAGAGACGTTGTAGCTTCCAAAAGCTCTTATAATAATTTGTCCGCGACTACACAAACCACTCTGGGTACAGGTATATTGTGTATCAGTAAAACAGGTTTATTAAGCATTAAACATCCAGTACAGAGAAGTAATACTTAATAAGGAGATAGTCACAGTCTTGTTCGTTTGAGCCTCGCCGTTGCTTCCGAGCGACTGTGGCGCGGTCTCTTTCTTCTCCTGCTGTTTTCTCTCGACTGAAGCTCCTTCACCTCTGGTTCGCGCTGCCTTCAGTGTTCAAAATCCGTATCTTTATACACCTTTTTTCCCTCTTCCTACGTGACTACAAACAGCTATCCGACACCAATACATGTTTTACGCCCTTGTTGATCCCACTCGGACTCGCTCTGTGCAGATCAAAGGGCCCTTTTAACTTTAGATATTCTCTTTCCAAAAACCATTTCCCAAGATGTTGTCTAAACAATTTGTCCATTTTATAGTAGTTATCACTGAGGGGTGCTTCTCTTATCTCTCTCTCTCTCTCTTCTCCAACTCTTATCTCTTTTCTATCACATTACTGAATACCACCTCCCTGATAGTCTCCATAAACTTAGCATTCCATTCCATTACTTCAGTAATTGCAAACAGAGCCAGTTTCAGTCAGGTTAGCACAATTTCCCATCCTACTTTTCTCTCAGCCATTCGCCATTTTATACTGGCTTTTAGGCTTTTAACATACAATTTCACATATTATAGTTATACAAAAATATTTACTAAATCATACAAATACACCCTGTCCTACAAATCCCTATCTTGAGGGCGAGGCATTTGCCGACCCCTCAAAACTAAACTCTTACATATGGATTAGTTCCCTTTCGTTTGTGTAACTCTAAGGTATTTTGGGCTGTGATCATATTTAAACGTGATTGGGTATTAGACATCAGGTGTTTCAGGTAGCAAGTGTATAGTAGTAAGCATATTAGTACTATGAGTTGGGCTATGACCAGTATATGGGAAATTATTCTAATCCAAGGAGAAATTTCCATATTTGTTCCTATATCCCACCAGTGGGTCTGAATCTCGATGTCTGGAATTTCCTTGGCTATGTCTTTATTTCCTTGCACCAACGTATAATAATGGCGTTGAGAGGTGCTCACTTGACTTATTGGCCCAGAAATTCGCCTCTCCGGCTTGCCGCGAGGGTAAGGATCGCGCGCGCACTAAACTACAGAGTCTGCCGTTCAGCTTCTGGCCCACTGGAACTTAGGATTTTCTGAAGAGCACTCCCGGGCAGCGTCTGACGTCACACCGCCCCGGAGCGCAGCGTGCGTGGAGCCTCCGGAGCGGAGGGTAATGAAGACACGCCCTCCAAAGTCGTATTTGCATAGGCCACGCCCCCGATTTTTTTCACATGCTGCAAACCTTTTTGACAAGCAGAACAGCATGGTAAGTTGTCTCTTTGTATTTTAATGAATGTTTTGCTAACTTTTACAAACTTTTAAAGACTTTTACATGAATTGAAAGAATTTTAAACAGTTTTAAAGAGATTTGAAGTAATTTAAATAGTTTTAAAAGTCCTGAAAGCATTTTTTTCATTCATTTTATTTTATTTAATCAGCAAAGTGAAATGGCTGGAATGAGCACAATTCACATCATTAAGAGAACTCACAATTTCAGTGACGATGCTCTCATCCCACTCCTCAACGAGGTTGAGGCGAAGCGCCTGCGGATCATTGGGAATGAGAAGTCCAGGGCGCCGTGAAAAGGGCAGATGTTAGCTTGGTTTGAAGTTTCCCAGGCTGTCAGCGCGAACTCCACCATTCCACAGACAGCGGAACAATGCTGCAAGAAATTCAGTGATTTATTGCGATCTGTCAAGGTTTGTACAGTTATTACAAAAGTCAACTGTAAAATGTCTTTAAATTTAGCTGAACTAGTTTTAAAAAGCTATATGCATGTGTTTAGTCAAGTGACTTCATCATCCAGGCACATGAGCTGGCCATAAATTTGTATGGCTTTGGGCCAGCTCAGGGTCATCCATTGTGCTCTTATCTTGATTCCACTGGTTTGAGTTGTAAAATTTCATTTAGTGAAAAAAAAACCCTCTGCAAAGCAGGTTGTGTCCATGTTTCAAATGCAGGTGGGTGTAATCTGCAGAAAAAGCTGATGATTCATGACGTTTCATATTTTCTGTTTTCATTTTAGAATAAAACTGCTCACAACGCCAGAGAACATGCACTGACAGGCGGTGGTGTTGTCACGTTAAGGGCTTTATCTGAACATGAGGAAAGGGTCGAGCATCTGTTTGGATTTAGTCGCGGTTGCCCCTTGGCTGGTGTAGAAATAGACATTGGTATACATAACCGTGAGTTGCTCTGGCCAGCTATATGTTTAAAAATGTTAGATGTGTGTTGAATATCAGCTTCTGTGATGTGGCAGATCATGCTTTACCTTTGCAAATGTTTACTGTTTCCTTTCCACAGGTGCACAGCAGACTTCTCACACACGGGATGAGCAGTGCGTTGAGTCTGCAGCTGCAGAGGGCATTGGGGAAGGGGTTGCTGATGCAGTGGGAGCAGTGAGTGAGGTGGTGGAGGAGCAGGAGCAGGAGCAACTTGTGCTTTGTGATCTAGTGGAAGAGGAGGGTATGGAACCTGGGTTGCTGCAGAGTACCTCTCCATCTCCTGGCCCCTCTGGCTCTGTGCGAGCCAGACACCAGCTTGATACTGCAGAGCATGTGGGAGAAGCAGAAATACATTCAACAGAACAGAATGAGTTACAAGCTCAGATGCAGCATATTGAAGGGTTGAGGGAATCGATGTGTTCTCTTACTGAGAAGAAAGTTGACTCTCTTGCCTCGATCAGGCAGGGAATTGATTATATTGGCATGTCACTTAATCAAATAAATGAGTCTGTCGTTGGACTCTTGCACAAACCAGATGTTGGAATGGAGCTTAATCAAATAAATGAGTCTCTCATTGGACTCTTGCATATGCTTAAACCACTTTCTGCTGCCATTACTTTGACTCCCGCAGAGCCGCCCTTACCTGCTCCCAGCGCAGAAACAGTGCGGGCCCAAGAGCCAGCTGCTCCTCCAGTTGTGATGCAAGCAAACGTTGCCTTGCAGCAGCAGCAGCAGCAACCCTGTCAGGAGGCAATTGCTGAAGGGCAAGAGATGGCGCACAAGGCCCTTTCAAGTCGCAGCACAGGGCTCCGGTCACGGGGAGCGGGAAAGCGCAGGAGACAGTAGGGTGTCACCTTTTGCACAATGCGCATCCATTGACCCTCAAGCACAGATGCGAGGGGGCAAACCGTTCAATTCTTTAATTTTCCGTTTTATTTAAATGTTAAATGTTTTCATTGCTTTTTTTATTGAAATATATATTTGTGACTGAAAGTGTATGTAACCTTTTCATTTAAAAAGTACAGCCTCTAGTCACTTTGAAAAAATGCAACTTTTTTATTTGCAAAAAAATGTAACATTACAACTGTTTGAAATTTAGAAAATAGCTAGTTTCCATCTTGAATGAATTTATTGCACTAAGAAACCAAAAAAGTCACTTTAAACTGTTTACAAATTTTATTCTAAACTATTTATGTTTACGAATGTTTGAAAAGTAGAAAATAGCTAGTTAACATTTAAAAGTTATAAACTATGTATATCAAAACTGAACCTCCAAAGTCTTTGATGCTGCAATAAAAGTTCACTGTTTCACTTTAAATTGTGTTTGTTCCTTTCTTTGCCTTTCTGGGGGAGGGGAGGTACAAGGCGACACTACCTTGTGAAGGTGTTGGCTACCAGCTGTTCCCGAGCAGCCTTACTTTCAGCAGCAGTTGGCTCCTCCCCATCAGGCCTGGCCACAGGCACATTGGCATCGTCCACGTCCACGTCCTCCATTTCAGCAGGGAGTTCCTCTGCACCGTTAAGGGTCAGTCCTTCCCGCAGGGCAAAGTTATGCAAAGCACAACAGGCCACCACAATCCTTCCCACTTTCTGAGGAGAATACTGCAAGGTCCCCCCTGACCTGTCCAGGCACCGGAAGCGTGATTTCAGAACTCCGATTGTCCTCTCCACCACTTGCCGTGTGGACACGTGTGCCTGGTTATATCTCTCCTGAGCCTCATTATTGGTCTTGCGGTAGGGAGTCATCAGCCATGGTCTTAGCGGGTAGCCCCTGTCGCCCAATATCCATGCGGATCCTGGAGGCAATGCGCTGAGGGCGCCATATAAGTTCGAGTTACGGAGGACCCCGGTGATTTGCATTCACGTTTAGGATCCTGAGGTGCGCATCACAGACTATCATGACATTCAATGAATGAAACCCCTTCCTGTTGATGAATGTCACAGGTGCATCCAATGGTGCCTTCAATGCAACATGGGTTCCATCGACGACCCCAATCACTTTGGGGAATCCAGCAATGGTATAAAATGCAAGGGCGAGTGGACAAGTCAATGAACTCTGAAGCCCTACGGAAAATGGCATCTGTGACCTGGTGAATGCAGGCCCTCGCAGCATTCTTGGAGATGTTGGTAATGTCACCGGTGCTTGCCTGAAATGACCCACTTCCAAAGAAGTTCAGTGCTGTGGTTACCTTCATGTTCACTGACAAGGCAGTGCGGGTCTTCGAGCGTGTTTGTAGGTCCTCCTTTAACATGTCACATAGTCGGCCGATTGCCTCTTTACTGAAGCGCATCCTCATCACACACAACTCCTCCGACAGCATCTCAAATGACAGCCTCTCCCTGTACACTCTCCGGGGTGGGTAGTAGTTCCTCCTTCTCAGGAGACGGTTATGGTTCCTCCGTCTTTCTTGTTCCCTGGCGTTTACAATTCTCTGAAGCAAAATCGCACCGAGGACCAGGACAGCATTCTCAAAGGGCATGTTTCTCCCTCACAGGCTTCCTCTTTAAACAGATTAAGTACTTGTAAGGAAAAAATGGAAAGAGTTGTTAAAGTAATTTTAATAAAGTGAGTGGCTAGAAAATCACGTGGGGCTATGGTGGGAAACGTGCGGTATCGGATTGGGAACACGTCATACCCGCCTGATGAATATCACGGCCCGAGATGATTTTCCAATAACTGTAACATTTTCAGAAAGTCATACATACATACTTACTTAAAGAAATATAATTGATGATCATTTTCTTTTTTAAAACTTTTGGAAATGTTAAATAATTCATTTTTAAACAGTCATTTTCATATTTAAGAAAAAAATCTAATTCAATTAGGCCTTGCACACAGCAAGAGTTGCTCCTTATAACTACACTACTCAAAACAAGGTCCAAACCTGTTATTAACAAATTTTTAAAGTTGGAGACTTACCTCAGACTTTCCAAAAGAAAAAAATCTAATTCAATTAGGTCTTGCACACAGCGAGAGTTGCTTCTTATAACTACACTACTCCAAATGGTCAAAACCCGTTTTAAATTTTTTTTTACAATTGGAAACTTACCTCAGACTTTATGAAAAAAACTTTGCTCCCTTTCAGAATTAAACATTTTCAGTTTAGTAGCCCCACTGGTGAAAGATTTCTTCTTCCTGGTCGTTCCACAGCTTCTAACAAGGCTTTACTCTTGCTTTTTAAAAGCGCAGCTGCCGGGGATTTACCCGCACTGCACCAATTGAGAAAAATACTGAAGTTCAATGCGCATGCGCTGCCTCTCCAGCGCACGCGATTCAACTACGAACCCTTTCCTTCAGGCCACCGGAAGTTCCGGTATCCCGCGCATGCGCAATGCATGCAGGAAACCGGCACTTCAGGAGGCCTTACGGGTGAGTACACTACTCACCTGGCAAGTGCCGAATTTTTGGCCCATTAGCTTGGTTAATGCTTCAGGTAACTCAGGGATGTCATATCCGAATCTTGTGACATAATCTTCTAGATTTATTTTTAAATCATCTTCTACTTGTAGTACTTTTTGGCCATGTGAGGCTATTACAAGGAGAATTCTTCCTCCTATTACCGTAGTCTTTGTAGGGGTAATACAGTAGGTCCCAGGGGTTATTGAACATTCAATTGTTCCATGACTATAGGAGTTTTCTAAAGTGGTAAAACACTACCTCCCTTCTCGTATGTAGGCTGTTCTAGTTCTTACATCTGAGGGGCCTGTCACTTCCATGGTACAGTTTAACCTTTCTTCATTCCAACCATATCCACAGGTATCCTTTGAATGTTCATACAAACCATATGGACAGACAAGGGCAGCCTCATTTGTATTGTATCCCTGGAGGTTTGGTTGAATCCATGTTAGTTTTCCTAATTGTACTAACCATTGTGGTGCCGTGAGAAATCGGGTATTAGTATTCCCTTGTACTACTCCTATATTTTCTATCCTAAATAAGGGGTTGGGCCTAGTTCGATTCATTAGACTAGGAATTTGTAGTATTAGTCCCATCAACCTTTGACTCCCTACCTCGTGGCATTCATGTTTGACGGGGTGGATCCTAATCAAACTCCTGATTTTACATAGTTCTGCATCATTGTAATAACTGGATAGCCCTGATAATTGTTTATTAGTGACCCAAGTGGGGAGACGTCCCTGATTGATGGTCTGAAGGTTTTCCCTAGTTTGTTCAATCAGCCAATTCCCGTACATAACGCATACGTCATTATGGGCTGCTTGATCAGAGGCATTTCTGTTTTCTCTAATCAGATCATTAATTCTTTTGGCATGATCCTCTATTTCATGTATGATACACCGCAGGTGTATGGTCATTACCTGATCTTCCCTTAGCTCCTCGCTTACTATGTTGTTTTCCCTACTAAGTATCTCCTTCAACTTTTCCCTTACCGTTTGTAATTGTTTTTGTACATCTGCGGAGTCCATTGAGTTAATTACCGATGTTACTGTGTTGAAACCTGTGAGTCCATCGTTTATCAATCCTCTTTTCTGTCTACTCTTTCCCTGGCTGCTCTCTTTAGTGGTACTAAACTCGTGACGGAAGGTCCCTTCTGTTTTCTCTATACTTATAGATAAGGTCGCCTTTTCCCAGTACTGATTAAAAACTTGCTGCAGCATTCTCTGAGTTAGTTGTGCTGTTTTGTCAGGGCACCACTTTGGTAGTATTAGTTCTGTTAAATTTAGGATAACAGGGACCACTTCCGGTATTACTTGATGATACACTGCTTTAGAGGTGGGTATAATTACAAGACCGTTCCCAGGTCCTGTTGTTAGTTGGGGACATTGTTCCTCGGGTACACCCTCTCGTGGTTCTGAATGACTTGCTTTCTCATAGTGTGTAAGCTTAACACTATAGACATACCCATCGTCCCTTACACGTCCAGTTATTGCATTTTTGAATTCTATTATGCTGTTATATTTATTCTCAAAATCCCTATAATTTCCCCAATGTTTAAAAGTCATCATAAAGGGTTTATGTTCCGCCGCGGTGATCTCTATATCATCTCTGGGAATCTCATATCCTGCTGAGGTAATCTTTACATCATATTCGGGAATAGGAGGCCAATCATCATCCTGATTTTTAAAGCCCATGATAATATTCGACCCAATGCAAGAATACTGGTCAGTATGTTTCTTCCACCACCGAGTCCAGCATAATTGTATATATCCCTTACTTTCCGAAGCTACTGGTCCCTGATTTGATTCTTGTACCTGTTCCCAGATTCCATACTTTTTCTTCAGGAATTTCCACACATTTGGGCCTTTCCTGTTCCTTATCCCACACCTGATACACACACCATATCCTTCTTTTATTTCCAAATTGTACACCTTTTCTTGTAATGTACCACAACCCGTTACGTATGGTGTTGTTATATTATCTTTTGTACTATTTCTGATCCAAACTGGAACATCCCCCTCATCCATCTCAGATGATCCGTTATGGTTCTTTGATTGTTTATGTCCGCCAACAATTTGAGGTTCCGTTCCATAGATGGGGAGTGGAGTGCATTCGCCTCCTTCGTCCAGTGCACAGTTGTTAATGGTAATGTCAAAAGTTTTTGTTACCTCCGGAGAGCTCACTGCACATCCAATTATCAGTATCAGACGACAGAGCCACATCTTTAACCTGTGGGTAAACCAAAATGTAACACCTTAATTCTTAACAGTTTTCATCTGATTGATATGGAACCATTTCAGTTTAGGTTCTCCCTTCGGACCATATGGGACATTCAGTAGATACACAGCTGGATTTAATTTATCTACTATGGTATGAGGGCCTGTCCATTTTATCTCGAATGAGTGTTTTTTTGGAGAGAAATTTTGTAACATTACTCGGTCTCCAACATCATACTCAAATGGTTTTACCCTCTTGTCATAATATCGCTTGATTTGTTCACGTGATTTGCCTATGTTAATGGCTACCAGATTGTTCACCTTGTCCATATGATCTATCAAGGTTTGTAACCATTTTTGGCTACATGGTTGTAGTTTTAATGGTGTGTTATTTCCCAATGTTACATGTCCTGGTATCCGCATTTGTCTCCCAGTCATAGCCTCATATGGACTTACCCTCGTAGTCCCGTGTGGAGTAGAGCGTATTGCCATTAGACATAAAGGCAACATGTCAGTCCACTGAGTGGGGTGTTCTGTACACAACTTCTGCAACATTGTCTTTAAAGTTCGATTTCCCCTCTCCACAATCCCTGATGATTGTGGATGGTGCGCAATGTGCAATTTATGTTTTATCTGTAACATTTCTTGCAGTGTTGTGAAAACTGCCCCCGTAAAGTGTGGACCCTCATCGCTACCCACTTGTAATGGCAATCCCCACCTACACAACACCTCACTCAGGAGAATTCGAGCTGCGGTGTGTGCTGTGTTATTTCTCGTGGGAAAAGCCTCTATCCATTTAGTGAACTGATCGATTATCACAAGTGCGTACTCATAGTTTCCCTTGGATTTTGTTAGTGGACCAATAAAGTCAATCTGTAAGTGTGTCCATGGTCCCTCGGGAGGGGGCTGTGACCTAAGTAAAGTGCGATTTGAACATGAAGTGGGGTTTGTTTGTAGGCATGGCAGGCAGCGATTAACATATTTTAGACCTAATGCGGGAGAGTACGCACTGTGTACTCTCGCGTATTAGGTCCCGAAGTGCCGGTTTCCTGCATGCACTGCGCATGCGCGGGAAACCGGCACTTCGTGTATGGCGAAGGGGGCGGTTCCTAAGTGAACCGCGTGCGCACTACAGGTTGCGCGCACGCAGTGCACTTAGTTTTTTTTTCAGGTTTGAACGCGCAGGTAAGTGTTGGATATTTTACACATGAAGAAAGCAGGCGTAAGACCCCCTTTTAACAAGGTAAGTCGTTAATTAAGTGTTATTTTAAATTTTTTTCAACAGGTTTATCTTTTTTAGAGACTTTAAAGAAAGGTAAGTTTATTTTTATAACTTTTAAAAAGAATTTAATTTTTTTCAAAAATTTAATTTTTTGTTTAAAATGGTTAATTTATTTAACTATAGTTATTTTATTAATGTGATGGCTTTTTTTAAAATTTAATTGAGGTTTAGCTGTTCTTTTGGGGGCTTGTTATATTCATAGCTTTGACAGCTCTTCCTGTCAAAACTATGAATGAAAGATGGTGTGCTGCCATTGGCTCTAACTGGCCCACATGATCCCAGATGTCGCACAAACTAATTGCGCCTCTGGGACATGCAAGCACTGTGCGCCGGCACCAGGGAGAGGCCCTCGAACTGAAGTTCGTGTGGGCCCGAACCATAAAGGTAGGCGCGGAGTGCGATATCGCGGGGGATCCTTACCCCCGCGGCAACCATCGATGTTTAATTTCTGGGCCAATGTTCCACATACTGTTCCATTCCAGGCCACCAGCAAACAGGTAATAACTTTTGTAGTGTAGAGGCCGCTGAGTAATGTCCCGCTGTCGGGTGAGAATGAAAGAGAGCTAGAATCTCTTCCTTTAACTGAGGAGGAATACAAACTACTAGGTCTCCCTCTTTATTCCTGATCATTAGTAGGGGAGGGTTTTTATCTACACCTTGTTGCATTACAGTGCAGTCCGACCATAGGGTGGGTGCTGGTAGCTGACATCCCTGTTGATGCCAGGCTATTACCTGCGCATAAGGAGCATATGAATCCTGTCAGGCCAAAAGATCAATGGTTTTAGTCTTAGTCACCGCCCCCCTATGGGTGTCTAAGTATCATTCATCACCCACCAAGGTAGTAACTTTCCATTCTCGGTCGCCTCCTTAGCAAAGCGATTGGCCATTTGGTTACCTCGGGAATGGGGGGGTGAATCTTTCTGATGGGCTGCTACCTTACCCACGTGACAAGGGGCGACTCGTTCCTGGAGCACGTTCCATAGCTTACGGAGGAGACCAGAATGTAATAAAGATTTACCATCTGATGAGCAAAACTCATTTTTATTATAGAGGGGAAGAGCCATAACTGTGTTACAAACGTAACTGCTGTCGGACCAGATATTTGTTTCATCCATAGTCGTGTAATGTACAGCTAGAATTACAGCAATCAGTTCTGCCTGTTGTGAGGAGTGGACGGTAACTTGAAATCCCTCTGACCAATCGTGAGCGTCGATATCAATAAGGGCACATCCAGTTCTAGGATGGCCGTCTACATGGTATGATGACCCATCAATGTACACATTTCGAGCTCTGGGTATGGCGTTAGCCTTTACTGGATTTGGTCCCATATCTAGCACTGGTAATGGACACTGGTGTGGGCTTCCCTCATAGGCGAGCATAAGGGGTAACAGCATGGTTCGTTTAGGCGTAATGTCCAGGTCACGCTGTAACAATTCAAGTGTCCATTTACTTATTCGCTGAGAGGATACCTTGGTCTCACTTGGTTTTAACAGCAGATTAAGGGGCGTGTGTGGTGAATGCAAAATGACCTTCTGCAGTCCGGTAATGTAGGTGAAATGATTGACTGCCCAAAATGTGGCCAACAGATGACGTTCACACGCTGAGAATGTACTTTCCACCCCTCGTAGTATACGTGAGGCATATGCGATAGGGCGTAGTGCCTCGCTGATTGCCTGTTTCTGACTCAAAACAGCAGTTAGGCTGGTAGGAGTGGAGCCCACTTCAAGGTGAAAGGGGCTGACCGTGATCCGGGGAGATGAGAGCAGTTGCCTGTATCGTGGCTTGTTTCAAAGCACTAACCGCAGCAGTATGGTGGTCTCCCCATACGGGTTGTATCTCTTCCGTATCTCCCTTTAATAGATCATACAAAGGTTTAGCCAAGTCTGCAAAGTTCGGAATAAAATTTTGCTGGTATCCGACCAAACCTAAAAAGGATCGCAATGCAGTCTTTGAAACTGGTAACGGGAGTCGTTGAATAGTCTCTATCTTCTTGTGGTCCGGACTAAGGCCAGTCGCTGAAATTTTTACGCCCAGAAAGGTAACCTCATCTTTTGCCAGCTGAACCTTTTTTGGATTTATTTTCAGCGCTGCCTTTTGTACTAGTCCTATCAGCTCATCTCGGAGTTCGAGGTGTTCTTCCATTGTTTCAGTTGCCAAAAGTAGATCGTCAACATACTGTAGAAGGGCTGAAGGTTTAGAAAAGTCTTTAACTGCTCGTGCCATATACTGATGAAAGATCGATGGCGAGTTATGAAACTCTTGCGGTAGACACGTAAATGTGTAGCCCAGCCCTTCAAATGTGAAAGCAAATTTGTACTGGTCCTCCTGAGCAACTGGAGCACTCCAAAAACCATTCGCTATGTCTAAGGTGGAGAAGACAGTGGCCTTGGGGGGTATGGATGTCAGTAGCGAAGGGGCTTGACTAACAGTCGGGCTTTGACGTGGGGAAACTTTATTTAAGGCACGGTAATCAATAGTAAGCCTCTAAGATTCATCTGGCTTCCTAACTGGCCATGCAGGGGAATTAGTAGTAAATGAACCCTTGCGCAGTACTCCTTGTTCTTCCAATGAGGCAATGACTGTTCGCAAATATGGAATACTTTCTCGGGGAATCGGATATTGTTTACATGCACGATGGGGTGGCCCATTAATTTGTGTCTCCCTTTCCATCCTCCCACAGTCGTGTTTAGATTTAGCAAAGGCTGCTGCATGTTTGGTCACTAAGGAGTTAACAGCAGGCAGAGAATGTGTCGGCAGTGCTATCTGCTCAGGCTTCTTTATAGCAAACACTGAGTGAGCATCTGAGATTTGAACTACAGCTCCCGGTTTAGACTCAACCCGTAAACAATTCTGATTGTAATCTATAATGGCTGTCATTCCCCTTAGGGTATCATTCCCAAGTATCCCCATTCTGTTTGTCATACATATGTACAATGGATCGGTAATTTTTACGGGGAATTCCTCGAGGGAAATATTAAGTTCCTCCCCTGGATATACGAGTGCTTGTGCCCTGGTGACTCCCGTTATGACGAAGCTACTTTTGCCTATATCCAGTTGGCGTTCCGGGTCTGAGGAATGCAGGATTGTAACGGATGACCCAGTGTCTATTAGCATAGTCTGTTGTCGGGCCCCCAGGCAGCAAAGCTGAG
Source organism: Squalus acanthias (assembly GCA_030390025.1). Taxonomy (NCBI): domain Eukaryota; kingdom Metazoa; phylum Chordata; class Chondrichthyes; order Squaliformes; family Squalidae; genus Squalus; species Squalus acanthias. The sequence continues at coordinate 98,770,194 of CM059425.1, read as the reverse complement.
ACAACTGGTCAACCATGGCCGTCTCATCTGAACCCCACTTCAGACCAGGCCAGTGGGGCCGGATCCCATCACTGTGGGCCATTGGGTTGTTGCAGTGGTGGGGGCGGGAATAATGAGCTCATAGGGGGAGTCGGATTCAAACTCATAGTTGGGGCCACAGGACTCCCCGACATCTGGGTACCTGTAAGTGTTTGCATCATACATGGCATTCTCTCAATACGTGAGTCCATGGCGTCCAGCCTGCTATCCACTGGATGAGGCAAACGGGACGGACCATATCTCGGGTAATTATTGTTATTCCGCCCACCTCCCGAGCCTGTTTGTCTAGGTCTTCGGCAATCTTTCGCAAAGTGTCCCATCTTGCCGCAGTTGTAACACATGAACGATTGTCTACGGGGGTTTGATACTAGAGAAGCCTGGGGTCCCTCAACTACACTTACTGGCATTTCTGTTATTGATGCCTGGACCTGAATTTTAGCATAGGCCCATGCAGAAGTAGCATCTCTTAAAAGGGCTCTCTATTGCAAGTTGTGGCTGACCGTGTGCCCTAAAGCTGCTCGCAGTGAGGTCTGAATATTCTTTAAATATATTTTCTTAAATGCCGCTTCATCCTTCCCGTTCAATGCATCAGCATTGGGGCGTGCTTGTGTCATTTCATAAATAGTGTACAACCGATCTCCGAAAGCAGCAGGGGTCTCATGAGGCCCTTGTTGGATTTGGTTTAATTTCTGGACCAAATCAATAGTATCCAAGCCTAAAGCTGTTTGTATATATGTGATTAAGTCATTCAGGGTGTTCCCCACATTAAAGGCCAAAAAGGGGAGACTAGTCTGTATGTCCGGAGTCAGGGCAGACAGTACAACATTCTTCATGTCATTGTCCTCAAAATTAGGATGGTATTTCCGGAATGCCACTATACGTTGCCTTAGCTCTATAGGGCATGTTTGTGGGTTAACTGGTCCGAATTGTTGGACACATGCCTGTAGTTCTGCATAGTTTAGGGGCTGGGACCTTTCATAAGTACCTGCCCACAGTATCCCTGGAGGTGCCACTGGTTGTGCTCCTACTGGTGGCTGGTCCCCCACAGCATTTGGTGGCACATTAGGAATCACTTGGGTACGAGTCAGGACATTAACCGGAGCTCTAACGGGCAAAGGTTCGTCCGCTGAGGTTTCGATTATATTTTTATTAGCATATGCTGGTGGTCTTTCAGACAGGTCGATGGTGGCATATGAGAAGGGGTCCTCACGGGAAGGAAATATCAAGGGAGAATATAGCTCCTTGCTTAACCCCTCGCATTGTTTATCATAACTCGTTGGGGGGTCTACTCCCGTGACTGCCGCTATTACAGCCCGTTGTTTACCCAACTGATTTTCTAACTGTTGTATCGTATTCTGACATTGCTTGTGGTCTAACTCCCTGTGGGGGCGCTGAAGAGCCTCTCTCAGGGCCCCTCGTGAATCGTTTAATTGGCTGATCAGACGGTCATTATCTTTTGTTAAGAAGGCTATTTGGCTTTTAGCCTCCTCAAGATTCTGTATTGCAGCGCCGGTATGAACTGCATTAATACTCTGCTGTTGCCTTATTGCTGTTGCAGCACCGATTTGTCCTTGAAGGACTTCTTGTTTATTGTTTAATTCTACAGCTTCTTTTTCCCATTTTAATTTCTCACCCTGTAACGTTAGATTCTCTTCTATAAGCCGTTCTAATTTTGACTTTTCACCCTGTAACGTTAGAGTCTCTTCTATAAGCCGTAGTTTTTCTTTTTCTAATTTATCCTGTTCATCTTCCATCTCTAGGAAGGTTTCTTTATCTTGTTCTACACAATACACTGCGGCATAGGCCATTAGCTGTGCTGCCCTATCCGGCTTCCATTTCTTTTCCTTAACTTGTCTTTCAATGAACGGCACAACGTCCTCGAAAAGTACCTTTGCATCCTTTGTTAGACATTCTACTAACATCTGTAACTGTGCCTCATCGCACTTCTTCATTAACTTCACTTTATAATCTACAAGAAAATTCTCACTCGACATTCTTTTGTACGTTAAAGAGACACTATCTGTTAGAAAACCTAACTTTCCACGAGGATCCTCGTTGATCAGACAAAATTCCAAACGCCTGCTTTATGCACAATAGCCCTGGTTTCAGTTAATTGGGCACCAAATTGTAGCTTCCAAAAGCTCTTATAATAATTTGTCCATGACTGCATAAGCCATTCTGGGTACAGGTATATTGTGTATCAGTAAAACAGGTTTATTAAGCATTAAACATCCAGTACAAAGAAGTAATACTTAACAAGGAGATAGTCACAGTCTTGTTCGTTTGAGCCTCAGCGTTCCTTCCGAGCGACTGTGGCGCGGTCTCTTTCTTCTCTTGCTGTTTTCTCTCGACTGAAGCTCCTTCACCTCTGGTTCGCGCTGCCTTCAGTGTTCAAAATCCGTATCTTTATACACCTTTTTTCCCTCTTCCTACGTGACTACAAACAGCTATCCGACACCAATACATGTTTTACGCCCTTGTTGATCCCACTCGGACTCGTTCTGTGCAGATCAAAGGGCCCTTTTAACTTTAGATATTCTCTTTCCAAAAACCATTTCCCAAGATGTTGTCTAAACAATTTGTCCATTTTATAGTAGTTATTACTGAGGGGTGCTTCTCTTATCTCTCTCTCTTCTCCAACTCTTATCTCTTTTCTATCACATTACTGAATACCACCTCCCTGATAGTCTCCATAAACTTAGCATTCCATTCCATTACTTCAGTAATTGTAAACAGAGCGAGTTTCAGTCAGGTTAGCACAATTTCCCATCCTGCTTTTCTCTCAGCCAGTCGCCATTTTATACAGGCTTTTAGGCTTTTAACATACAATTTCACATATTATAGTTATACAAAAATGTTTACTAAATCATACAAATACACCCTATCCTACAACGTGGTGATGAGGTAGAGTTGGGTGTTGGCAGCATTGATGTGGAACCTAATGTTATGTCTTTGGATGATGCCACCAAGGGCAGCATGTAGATGAGAAATAGGAGGGGGGGTCGAGGATAGATCCGTGAAGGACTCCAAAGGTAACAGTGTGGGAGCGGGAGCAGGATTCCTTGTAGGTGATTCTCTGGCTACCACTGGATAGGTAAGAATAGAAAGAAAGAAAGACTTGCATTTATACAGCGCCTTTCACGGCAACCGGACGTCTCAAAGCGCTTTACAGCCAATGAAGTACTTTTTGGAGTGTAGTCACTGTTGTAATGTTGGAAACGTGGCAGCCAATTTGCGCACAGCAAGCTCCCACAAACAGCAATGTGATAATGACCAGATAATCTGCTTTAGTGATGTTGATTGAGGGATAACTATAGGCCAGGGCACCAGGGATAACTCCCCTGGTCTTCTTCGAAATAGTGTCATGGGATCTTTTACGTCCACCTGAGAGAGCAGACAGGGCCCCGGTTTAATGTCTCATCCGAAAGACAGCACCTCCAACAGTGCAGCACTCCCTCAGCACTGCACTGGAGTGTCAGCCTAGCTTTATGAAGCAGGAGAGGGCAGTCCCACCCAGTGGACAAGGGAGGAGAGGAGTTGATGGAGGGTGGTGTGGTCGGCCTTGTCAAAGACTGTCTATGAAAGGAGTGAATCGTTCAATGATGGCTAACTTTTTTTCTGATCTGACTTAGCTGGAAGGCTGAGAGAAGCAGATTTGGATCAGGTAGTCCGGCAGGTGGAATAATAAAGCAAAGGGAACCCCAAGAGGCGGGTGGAGTCATCCCCCGCTGAGATCGAGCCGTTTCCATCCCACTCGCGGCCCGTGTGCATTCCGTCACTTTGAGTAAAGCCTCGGAAAGAGAGGCTTTTCTTGAAGCGGTGGTTATTGATGTTCTTCTTTGACATAATTTAATTCAGTTTGTCAACTAATAATTATTTTTAACTGGCGCTGCCTTAAAAAAAAGAACTTCAAGCCGAGGTCAGTTTCGCGCGAACTTCATCGTGTTTGGTGTCCCGGTCAGTCGCACTTGATTGGGGAAAGATCTGATTGGCGTGAGCTCTGCACCAATAGGGAGAGCAGAAAGTGGCTGGAGGTCTGAGCTGCCCGTTGTCCTCCAACCAATAGCAGCGCGGAGGAGGTGGTCCGGGCCGGCGAGTTGGAGGTTGCGTCTTTGTCCCAGGCACATGTTGAGAAGCAGGCGCCGGATTCCTTGTAGTTTTAAAAAGTATGTCATGTCTATTTTATAACCTGTATTATTTAAAAAAACACAACTGGAACCTTTGGGCATTTTTGAAGAAAGCCGGGCTAAGTATGGAGTCATTTTAATATTTGTGATAAAATATATATTTTTTGCTGGACTTTTATCATTAGATTAGTCCACTTTAAAAAAAACCATATGGGAATTCTGGAACGATCAGGATCTTAAAAAGATAATTGATTGTCCTGTCGGCAGATCAAGGGACAGGTGCTGTTTATCAGCTCTCTGCGCTTATCTGTCAGTTAAAGGTCTGATGTCCCTTTTTATCGTTTTGGGTGACCTATATTAAAAGGCCAAGGGGACTGATTCCGACCTCAGGCCTTCTTGCGAGAAGCGACTCTGCGGAGAAATCGCTGACTCATAGCTGGGAGCGCACGATCGCCGAATCAGCTCCAGTCTGTCCCTTTCTCTGTGTTTCCAGCTAAAATTGAGAGGTCGCACAACACCAGGTTATAGTCCAACAGTTTTATTTGAAATCACAAGCTTTCGGAGCTATCGATTGCCCCTTCCTCAGGTGAAGTAAGGTGTTACTTCACCTGTGGAAGGGGCAATCGATAGCTCCGAAAGCTTGTGATTTCAAATAAAACTGTTGGACTATAACCTGGTGTTGTGCGACCTCTCAATTTTGTCCACCCCAGTCCAACACCGGCATCTCCGCATCATTTCCAGCTAAAGGCATCGTGACAGCTGCCGTGGATGGCCTATAAATTATAGCTTACAGCCTTCCTGTTAGCTGTACCCTGTAAAATGACGATTTTAGTGCTATTAGGCATCGTAAAGTGCCATAATTTATTTTAACGATCAATTTCATTCCTTTGTTTAATTTCAAACACTTTTAGCATTTTGCAGTGAGTAAGACATCGTTTCAGGGCATGGTAACATTTGTTTTAAAATAGTCTGCACTAAGCCGTGTCCCTCATCCTTTAAAGCACCGTCTATTATAGACCAGGAAGATGGCAAGTTCGTAGTAACCTGGTCTCAGTCTAGACAGCAGGCTGCAAGTGACCTCAATGTCCCTGGACTAAATCGGGACGGGGATCAGTTATCGTTCCTGCTGTTTGTCACTATCCTGTGAGCCTGGCTGAAAGTGTTTGTGTGGAGGTCAGATGAGACATGAGAACTGGCCCATGGTGCTTGCTGTGATTGGACGTAAGAACATAAGAAATAGGAGCAGGAGTCGGCCATTTGGCCCTTCGAGCCTGCTCCTCCATTCAAAAAGATCATGGCTGATCTTCTACCTCATCATGCTAACACTCGCTGTTTTAATCATGCCCAGAATTATGACATTTCGAGGTACAGAAAGGCAACCAGTGACTGGAACTGTACCCCAATTCAACTTAACACATTTTTAGAAAGCTGAGAGCAGGAAAAAATATAGGTTGGTGTGATGAATCTTGACATCAAACATTGAGGAGTCAGGGAGTGGAGGATCCAAACTTTACGGTGTCAGCTTGGCTCAGTGAAGTGCTCTTCATTCTGAGTCAGAAGCTCTTGGGTTCAGGCCCCAAACCAGGACTTGAGCACATAATGTAGGCTGACACTTCAGTGCAGTAGAATCATGGAATCATAGAATGGTTACAGTACAGAAGGAGGCCATTCGGCCCATCGAGCCCGTGCCGGCTCTCTGCAAGAGCACTTCAGCTAGTCCCACTGCCCCACCCTTTCTCCATAGCCCTGTAAAAAAAAATCCTTCAGGTACTTATCCAATTCCCATTTGAAAGCCACGATTGAGTCTACCTCCACCACCCTTTCAGGCAGTGCATTCCAGATCATAGCCACTTGCTGCGTAAAAAAGTTTTCCCTCATGTCGCCTTTGGTTCTTCTGCCAATCACCTTAAATCTGTGTCCTCTGGTTCTTGACCCTTCCACCAATGGGAACAGTTTCTCTCTATCTAATCTGTCTAGACCCCTCATGATTTTGAACACCTCTATCAAATCTCCTCTCAACCTTCTCTGCTCTAAGGAGAACAACCCCAGCTTCTCCAGTCTATTCACGTAACTGAAGTCCTTTATCCCTGGAATCAATCTCGTAAATCTTTCCTGCACCTTCTCTAAGCCCATCACATCCTTCCTAAAGTGCGGTGCCCAGAATTGGACACAATACTCCAGTTGAGGCCAAACCAGTGTTTTATAAAGGTTCATCATAACTTCCTTGCTTTTATACTCTGCCTCTATTTATGAAGCCCAGTATCCTGTATGCTTTTTTAACTGCTTTCTCAACCTGCCCTGCTACCTTCAATGATTTGTGCGCATATACCCCCAGGTCTCTCTGCTCATGCACCCGCTTTAGGACTGTACCCTTTAGTTTACATTGCCTCTCCTTGTTCTTCCTACCAAAATGTATCACTTCCTGTCACTTTGCACTTTTCAGCGATAAATTTCATCTGCCATGTCTCCGCCCATTCCACCAGCCTATCTATGTCCTCTTGAAGTCTATCACTATCCTCCTCACTGTTCACTATACTTCCAAGTTTTGTGTCATCTGCATATTGAAATTTGTGCCCTGTACACCCAAGTCCAAGTCATTAATATATATCAAGAAAAGCAGTGGTCCTAGAACCGAACCCTGGGGAACACCACTGTTTACCTTCCTCCAGTCCGAAAAACAACCGTTCACCACTACTCTCTGTTTCCTGTCACTTAGCCAATTTTGTATCCATGCTGCCATTGTCCCTTTTATTCCAAGGGCTTCAACTTGCTGGCAAGCCTATTATGTGGCACTTTGTCAAACACCTTTTGGCTTAAAGCAGTGTCTCAAGTGCTGTCGTTCAGATGAGATGTTAAACCAAGCTGTCAGCTCTGGTATGATTTGAAGAAGAGCCAGGACATCTCCTGAGCTCTTGGCCAACATTCATCCCTCAACTAACACTGCCAAAACAGATTATCTGGTCATTTATCTCATGGGTCCTTGCTGTGCATAAATTGATTGCCACAAAGCAACAGTAACTACAGTTTAAAAGTAATTAATTGGCTGTAAAGCACTTATTTCTTGCAGACACAAATGCTGCTATATAAATGCAACCTCCTCTAATTGTCTGTTCTGAGCTTCAATCCTGTATTTAATCTAATGACTTTTGTATACCTGTTTTACAGAGTATTAGACATGGAAGATTTGCAGATGGGAAGCTCAAACCAAACACCCGTCTGGAGCTGACAAAGATGCTTGACGCATCAGGACCTGAATATCTTATGAAAAGGAAGAGCAGCAACCACAACAGTGAGAAACTGTCCACATGTTCCGTATGTGGCCATACCTTTGGCCAACCATGTGATCTGATGTGGCACAAGTGCAAATGCACCAGGGCGCAACCGTGCAAATGTAGTGACTGCGGTAAGGCATTCAGTTACCCGTTGGAGCTGGAAGTTCACCGACGCAGTCCCACTGGGGAGTGGCCATTCACCTGCCCCCTGTGTGGGAAGGGATTCAGTTACCCATCCCACCTGCGAAAACATCAGAGTATTCACACTGACAAAAGCCCTTTTAAGTGCTCCGATTGCAGTAGGTGCCTGAAAAGTTCAGAGGAACTGATGCACCACCAGTGCATTCATGCTGGCGAGCGACTTTTGAAGTGTTCTCTGTGTGGAAAGGGTTTCACCTGATCGACACACTGGATAAATCACCAGCGCGCACACACTACGAGAGACCGTACACCTGTTCTCTATGTGGGAAGAGGTTTACTCAGTCATCCAACTGATGATTCACCAGCGCATTCACACTGGAGAGAGGCCGTTTAAATATTCGGAGTGTGGAAAGGGGTTCATTCAGTTGTCCACCCTGCTGACACACCAGCGTGTTCACACTGGAGAGAGGCCGTTTAAATATTCGGCCTGTGGAAAGGGATTCACTCAATTATCCTTCCTGATGAGACACCAGCACGTTCACATTTGACTGCATAAGAACAGAAGAAATAGGAGCAGGAGTAGGCCATTCGGCCCTTCCAGCCTGCTCCGCCACTCAATGAGATCATGGCTGATCTTCTGCCTCAACTCCATTCACCGACCCTATCGCCATATCCCTTGATGCCCTTACTAGTCAGAAATCTATCGACTTCTGTTTTGAATATACCCAATGACTGAGCCTCCACAGCCCTCTGGGGTAGAGAATTCACCACCCTCTGTGTGAAGAAATTCCTTCTCATCTCAGTCCTGAATGGCCTACCCTTTATCTTGAGGTTGTGGCCCCTGGTTCTAGACTCCCCAGCCAAGGGAAACATTCTCCAAGCATCCATCCTATCAAGCCCTGTAATAATTTTGTATGCTTCAATGAGATCCCCTCTCATTCTTCTGAATTCAAGAGAATACAGGCCTAGTTTACTCAGTCTCTTCTCATACGACAGTCCCGCCATCCCAGGACTGCAGTTGTTTCTGTGAATTATGTCCAGTACTGAACCATGCTTGCTGTCGCAGTGAGGGCTTGTTTATTCTGATGTTCATAACCCTTAGATCTGGGCTGACTCTTAATATTGTATTTGTATGTCAGGCAAATCAGCTTTATTATAACCGTGTGTTGTTAAAAGAAAAAAAGAATGAACTTGCATTTATAAAGCACCTTTCATCACCTCAGGGGCCTCACGGTGGCATAGTGGTTAGCACTGGTGCTTCACAGCGCCAGGGACCCGGGTTCGAATCTGACCTCGGGTGACTGTCTGTGTGGAGTTTGCACATTGTCTGCGTGGGTTTCCTCCGGGTGCTCCGGTTTCCTCCCACAGTCCAAAAATGTGCGGGTTAGGTTGATTTGGCTATGATAAATTGACCCTTAGTGTTAGGGGGGGATTAAATATGTGGGGTTATGGGGATAGGATGGGATATGTTAGGGGGAATTAAATACGTGGGGTTACGGGGGTAGGGTGGGATATGTGTACTGTGGGGATTAAAGCAGGGGACAGGGTACTGGATTTGGATGATCAGCCATGATCGTATTGAATGGTGGAGCAGGCTCGACGGGCCGAATGGCCTACTCCTGCTCCTAGATTCTATGTTTCTATGACTTCACAGCCAATTCAGTATTTTTTTGAAGTGTAGTCACTCTTAAGTCCCGGTGGTCTCGAAGATACTATACAAGCGAACCGGTAACTTGGTGGAACTGCACTGTACCTTTAAGAACCCCTGGCTGTGATCATTCCTGTTAATTCAGTGATTCAGCTGAAATTATTTTGCAATAAAACTATCAGCTTTCAACGGCAATCCCAAATCAATCTTTGGTGCAAAATCTACAGTTCACTTCCACTTATTGAAATCCTCGATCCAAAAGTTCGACTAATACTACATGACAACTATTACTGGCTTGCAGAGTACCCTCCAGCAGCACCTCCATTATATATCCATAAGGAGGGGACCTCCTGGTGAATAAGGAAATTGGTGAACTAGCAAGGGGGAGAAATTCCCCATAACGGCCATTTGGGGTGCTAAGTCAAAAATGTTTGAAAAGTTAGTGCCAGGCGTTAACCTTTTCAAACATTTGAGAAATTCCCATTTTTTGCTCCAAGAGGGAAGTGGAGCGCTAAATCAAGCTAAATGAATGTCTGACCTCTCAAATTCAATAGGAACTGTCAATCAGATACAAACTCAACAGCAATTTGCATTTATTTGGCAGCTTTAATGTATAAAAATGTCCCATGGTGTTTCACAATGGCATAATGAGTCAAATATGGAAACGGAGACAAGGAATGAAACGTCAGAAGGGGTGACCAAAAGCCTGGTCAAAGAGGTGGGTTTTAAGAAAACGCCTCAAAGGAGAGAAGGGCGGAGAGGTTTAGGGAGTGAATTGCACAGCTTAAGGTCAAGGCAGCTGAAGGCTCGACTGCCAGTGGTGGGTTGAAGGGAGGGGGGATGCACTGCCCAGAGTCAGAATAATGGAGAGACTGGGAGTTGTAGGGCTGGAGAAGGTTACAGAGATAGGGAGCGGCGAGACCATGGTGGGATTTAAACACAAGGCTAAGAATTTTAAACTGGACGCATTGAGGGACTGGAACCAACGTAGGTCTGTGAGCACTGGGGTAATCGGTGAATGGGACTTGGTGTGAGTCAGGATACGAGATTTGTACCAGCTGCAGTTTACTCAACGAATCATACAGCATTGGCTAGGTTTGAATGATGCCTTTCTCAACTGACGGGGATCGCAGTAGTATACTGGGAGAGGCTTAGAAACATAGAAACATGCTTGCCACAATATTTCTGCCCTAGCTGGCAGTTTAAACCCCACATTGCATTTCGTCCGACTGACATGAGGCTAACTGAGCTATACTTACCTCATCCTTTTTACTTGTATTTATGATGGGGTATGATAGCATAGTGGTTATGTTACTGGACTAGTAATCCAGAGACGTGAGTTCATAATCCCACCACAGCAGCGGGGGAATTTAAATTCGGTTAATTAAATAAAAATCTGGAATAAAAAGCTAGTATCAGTAACGGTGACTATGTAACTACCAGATTGTTGTAAAAACCCACCTGGTTCACTCATGCCTTTTAGGGAAGGAAAGGTCCAAAGCCATTTGTAGGACCCCAATTCAATTTTAGTGTTCCACCGGGTGGAGTGTGCCCTTTACCCAGTGGAACCGAACGTTAAGCAGCCAAACCAGCCATCCTTAAAGGGACCACTTAAGGCCACTCCAAAACGCTCCCAAAAAAATGTCTGTGACCCCCTTCACCCCCCACCCACTGGATTCCCCCCCCCCCCCCGCCCTGCCCGCCGCTTCCCAGTTCGGCGCTGTGCAGGAGCTGCTGACTCTCCTGCTACCTCCCACATCCCGATCGGCGAACTGCCTGTCAATGCTTGTTGAGCGCTGGCAGCTCACCAACCAAAAATAAAATGAGGCCTAAAGTGAAGCCTGAGCATGAAAATGTGCCATTAGGAGGGCTGGTGTAATCGCTCCGCTGTATATTAAAACAGCCTCTATTATTCTGGGTCTTTAAATAGAACATCTGCAAGTTGCAAGCATTCACCAACAATGGCCTCATTGTTCTGTAAGTGTAACTGACCCACTGTCCCACAGCCATCAGCAGAGGGAGATGGAGATCTATGAATGTAACTTATGAAGTATCTACAAGCACAGTGAACAAGCACAGTGAACATGAATCGCAGCACTCTGGCTGCGGTAGTCAGTAACCTATTGTGGGTATGATTGCTCTGAAGCAGTCTCACCTGTTGGGTACTGCGACCTTTTGTGCCTTTGTTACCTATAGAATCCACTATTCCAATGCTCTCCTGGCCGGCCTCCTACTTTCCACCTTTGGTAAACTTCAGCTCATTCAAAACTCTGCTGCCCATATTCTAACTTGCACCATGTCCCGCTCACCCATCACCCCTGTGCTCGCTGACCTACATTGGCTCCCAGTCTGGCAACTCTTAGATTTTAAAATTCTCATTCTTGCATTCAATTCTCTCCATGGCCTCGCCCCTCCCTATCTCTCTAACCTCCTCCAGCCTACAACCCTCCGAGATCTCTGTGCTCCAGCAATTCTGGCCTCTTGCGCATCCCCGATTTTCATCGCTCCACTATTGGTGGCTGTGCCTTCAGCTGCCTAGGCCCTAAGCTCTGGAATTCCCTCCCTAAACCTCTCCGCCTCTCTACCTCTCTTCCTTTAAGTCAATCCTTAAAACCTACCTCTTTGACCAAGCTTTTGGTCACCTGTTGTAGTATCTCCTTATGTTGCTCAGTGTCAAATTTTGTCAACTAACGCTCCTGTGAAGTGCCTTGGGACATTTTCAGAAAGAAAGAAAGACTTGGATTTATATATCACCTTACACGACCTCAGGATGTTCCAAAACGATTTACAGTCAGTAAAGTACTTTTGAAATTTGACCATTGTTGTTAGGTAGGAAATTTATACACAGCAAGGTTCCACAAACAGCAATATGATACTGGCAAGATCATCTGTTTTTAGTGGAATTAGTTGAGGGATAAATATTGGCCAGGACACCATAGCGAACTCCCCTGCGCTTCTTCAAAATAGTGTCATGGGATCTTCTACATCCACCTGAGAGGGCAGATGTTTAACCTCTCATCCAAAAGACAGCATCTCTGACAGTGCAGCACTCCCTTAGCACTGCACTGGAGTATCAGCCTAGATTTTGTGCTCAAGTCTTTGTAGCGGGACTTGAACACACAACCTTCTGACTCAGGCATGAGTGCTACCCACTGAGCCACTGGTCAAAAAGGGAATTCCAGAACTTAGGGTTGACACCTAGTTTATGCTACATTTAAGGCGCTATATATTTGAAAGTTGTTGTTAATGCAAACAGGAACTAAATGCAAACAGGTGAAGCTTTTGTCACCAGAATGTTTTAAATTTGTTTTGTTTTTATATCAATTCGTGATTATGGTAAAAGATTCAGTACAACCAGTAGCTAGTCATAATTTTCCATCTCTGTGCTTACATGAAGGGTAAGTGCTATCAAATATTGTCAACTTGCTTTTAAAATAACATGAGCTTATAATGTGCTTCAGAGAATACACTGGGGCAGATATTCCTTTGAGTGCATTTTTGTGAGCAGAATGGACGTCATGCTCGGAGTGCGCACCCACTAACGTGGGCGGTAAGAAGACCCCGAATTCGTGGCGCTGATTAATTAAAATAAAATAGGTGGGATGCCTAACCTCGGTGGTGGGAAAATTATTGGAAAGAATTCTGAAGGACAGGATAAATCTTCATTTAGAAAGACACAGATTAATCAAGGATAGTCAGCATGGATTTGTTAAGGGAAGGTTGTGTCTGACAAACTTGATTGAATTTTTTGAGGAGGTAACAAGGAGGGTAGATGAGGGTAGTGTATTTGATGTAGTATATATGGACTTTAGCAAGGCTTTTGATAAGGTTCCACATGGCAGCCTGGTCACGATGTTAAAAGCCCATGGGATCCAGGGCAAAATGTCAAGTTGGATTCAAAACTGGCTCGGAGGCAGGAAGCAGAGGGTAATGGTTGATGGGTGTTTTTGTGACTGGAAGGCTATTTCCAGTGGGGTTCCACAGGGCTCAGTACTAGGTCCCTTGCTTTTTGTGGTATATATCAATGATCTTGATTTGAATATAGGGGGTATGATTAAGAAGTTTGCAGATGATACTAAAATCGGCTGTGTGGTTGATACTGAAGAAGGAAGCTGTAGACTGCAGGAAGATATCAATAAATTGGTCAGGTTGGCAGAACAGTGGCAAATGGAATTCAATCCGGAGAAGTGTGAGGTAATGCATTTGGGGAGGGCTAACAAGGAAAGGGAATACACATTAAATGGTAGGACACTGAGTAGGGTAGAGGAACAAAGGGACCTTGGAGTGCATGTCCACAGATCCTTGAAGGTAGCAGGCCAGGTAGATAAGGTAGTTAAGAAAGCATACGGAATGCTTGCCTTTATTAGCCGTGGCATAGAATACAAGAGCAGGGGGGTTATGCTTCAACTGTATAAAACACTAGTTAGGCCTCAGCTAGAGTACTGCGTGCAGTTCTGGTCACCACATTACAGGAAAGATGTGATTGCACTAGAGAGGGTACAGAGGAGATTTACAAGGATGTTGCCGGGAGTAGAGAATCTTAGCTATGAGGAGGCTATGATAGGCTGGGTTTGTTTTCCTTGGAACAGAGGAGGCTGAGGGGAGACCTTATTGAGGTGTATAAAATTATGAGGGGCCTAGATAAAGTGGACAGAAAGGATCTATTTCCCTTAGCAGAGGGGTCAAAAACCAGGGGGCACAGATTTAAAGTAATTGGTGGAAGGTTTAGACGGGATTTGAGGGGAAATTTCTTCACCCAGAGGGTTGTGGGGTCTGGAACTCCTGCCTGAAAGGGTGGTAGATGTAGGAACCCTAACCACATTTAAAAAGTACTTGGCTGTGCACTTGGGATGCTATAATCTGCAGGGCTACGGACCAAGAGCTGGGAAGTGGGATTAGGCTGGATAGCTCTTTGTTGGCTGGCGCGGACACGATGGGCCGAAATGGCCTCCGTCCATGCTATAACCTTCTATGTTTCTATGTTTCTATGCTACTCATGCTGTTGATTGGCAGCTCGCCCGATGGAGGGCCTCACTTTTGTGCGGTCCAGGTGCAATTTAAAGGCAGCCTGTACTTAAAGGGAAGGTGCACTTTGGCAGTAGGCGTCTATCAGAGAGGATTGTGGAAAATGGCAGGCGCAGGAGAAGCTGCAATGGCAACTGTCCATTATTGGTCACTGCTTTGGAGGTTTTGGTGGAGGAGGTCAGCGGGAGGAGGGGCACCTTCTATCCACCAAGCAGCAGGAAAGTTTCCACACAAGCTGCCCGGCGTGAGTGGGTAGAGGTGGCGGAGCACCTCATTTCGAGGATTATCACCCCTCAGGACATGGCTGCAATGCTGGAAAAAATTAAATGATCTCAAGAGGATAGCTAAGGCAAGCCTCTAACTCATATCTAGCGTTACTCTCTGATTAACCTTGCACTACCTGTTGCCACAGCACTCACTACCCTTCCCTCCTTGATTACCAGCGGTCTCCTACAATCACTGAGGCACACTTCGCTCCACCTCCTTCAAGCTCCTATTGCAGCACTCTGCATCAGCTATTGTCCTCGCTATTAATTCCTTTACCTCCACACACCTCTGCCATTTTGCTCATACCAGAAACACTATTGTACCCTGACATGCATATCCTCTAAACTTCTCACGATGCTAACACTGACATGCTATCTTCTTTCCTGACTCTGCCCCTGCCTTGGCTCATCTGCTGCTGATACCCTTATTTATGCCTTTGTTACCTCTAGACTTGACTGTCCTCCCATCTCCACTCTCCATAAACATGACCTCATCCAAAACTCTGCTGCCCGTATCCTAACTCGCACCAAGTCCCATTCATTCACCCATCACACCTGTGCTCGCTGACCTACATTGGCTCCCGGTCCGGCAACGCCTCAATTTAAAAATTCTCATCCTTGTTTTCAAATCCCTCCATGGCCTCAAACTTCCCTGTCTCTTAAACCTCATCCAGGCCTACATAGAAACATAGAAAAATAGGAGCAGGAGTCGGCCATTCGGCCCTTCGAGCCTGCTCTCCATTCAGTATGATCATGGCTGATCCTCTATCTCAATACCATATTCCCGCTCTCTCCCCATACCCCTTGATGCCTTTTGTGTCTAGAAATCTATCTCCTTTTTAAATATATTCAGTGACTTGGCCTCCACAGCCTTCTGTGGTAGAGAATTCCACAGGTTCACCACCCTCTGAGTGAAGAAATTTCTCCTCATCTCAGTCCTAAATGTCCTACCCCGTATCCTGAGACTGTGACCCATCGTTCTAGACCCCCCAGCCAAGGGAAACATCCTCCCAGCATCCAGTCTGTCTAGCCCTGTCAGAATTTTATACGTTTCAATGAGATCCCCTCTCATTCTTCTAAACTCTAGTAAATATAGGTCTAGTCGACCCAATCTCTCCTCATACGACAGTCCTGCCATCCCAGGAATCAGTCTGGTGAACTTTCGCTGCCCTCCCTCTATGGCAAGTATATCTTTTCTTAGGTAAGGAGACCAAAACTGCACACATATACTCCAGGTGTGGTCTCACTAAGACCCTGTACAACTGTAGTAAGACATCCTTGCTCGTGTACTCAAATCCTCTTGCAATGAAGGCCAACATACCATTTGCCTTCCTAACTGCTTGCTCCACCTGCATGTTTGCTTTCAGTGACTGGTGTACAAGGACACCCAGGTCCTTTTGTACATCAGCATTTCCCAATCTAGCACCATTTAAATAATACTCTACCTTTCTGTTTTTCCTATCGAAGTGGATAACTTCACATTTATCCACATTATACTGCATCTGGCATGTATTTGCCCACTCACTCAACTTGTCCAAATCGTCCAAATCCAATTTGCATCCTCCTCACAACTCACAATCCTACCTAGTTTCATGTCGTCAGTAAACTTGGAAATATTACATTTGGTTCCCTCATCCAAATCATTGATATATATTGTGAATAGCTGGGGCCCAGGCACTGATCCCTGCGGTACCCCACTAGTCATCGCCTGCCACCCCGAAAAAGACCCATTTATTCCTACTCTCTGATTCCTGTCTGTTAACCAATTTTCAATCCATGCCAGTATATTACTCCCAATCCCATGTGCTTTAATTTTGCACATTAACCTCTTATGTGGGACTTTATCAAAGGCCTTCTGAAAATCCAAATACACCACATCCATTGGTTATCTATTCTACAAGTTACATCCTCAAAAAACTCCAGTCGGTTTGTCAAACATGATTTCCCTTTCATAAATTCATGTTGACCTTGTCTAATCCTGTTGATATTTTCTAAGTGTCCTGTTATCACATCCTTTATAATAGACTCTAGCATTTTCCCTGCTACTGATGTTAGGCTAACCTCCAGTTCCCTGTTTTCTCTCTCCCTCCTTTTTTAAATAGTGGGGTTACATTTGCCACCCTCCAATCTGCAGGAACTGTTCCATAATCTATAGAATTTTGGAAGATGACAACCAATGCATCCACTATTTCCATGGCTACCTCTTTTAGTACTCTGGAATGCAGATTATCAGGCCCTGGGGATTTATCACCTTTCAGTCCCATTAATTTCTCCAGCACTATTTTTTTACTAATACTAATTTCCTTTAATTCTTCCTTCTCACTAGACCCTTGGTTCCCTGGCATTTCTGGGCAGTTATTTGTGTCCTCTTCTGTGAAGACAGAACAAAAGTATTTGTTTAATTGCTCAGCCATTTCCTTGTTCCCCATTATAAATTCTCCCGTTTCTTACTGTAAGGGTCCTACATTTGTCTTCACTAATCTTTTTCTTTTTACATACTTGTAGAAGCTTTTACAATCTGCTTTTACATTCTTTGTAAGTTTACTCTCATGCTCTATTTTTCCCCTCTTAATCAATCTCTTGGTCCTTTTTTGCTGAACTCTAAATTGTTCCCAATCCTCAGGCTTGCTACTTTTTCTGGCAACTTTATATGACTCCTCTTTGGATCTAATACTATCCTTAATTTCTGTTGTTAGCCATGGTTGGGCCGCTTTTCCTTTGTGTTTTTGTGCCAGAAAGGAATGTATAACTGTTGCAATTCATGCATTCGTTCCTTAAATGTTAGCCATTGCCTATCCACCATCATGCCTTTTAATGAAGCTCCCCAATCTATCATAGCCAACTCACTCCTCATACCTTCGTAGTTTCCTTTGTTTAGATTTAGGACCCTAGTTTCGGATTGGACTTCTTCACTTTCCATTTTAATGAAGAATTCTATCATGTTATGGTCACTCTTCCCTAAAGGACCCTGCACAGCAAGATTATTAATTAACCCCTTCTCATTGCACAATGCCCAATACCCAATACCCAATCACGTTTCATTCATCTGCTGTCCCCACTTGAAGAGCGGGTCATGGACAATGTTTGCAGGGGGCATGTCAGGAGCATGGCGTCTGGCAAGGCTGGAGGACAAGTCCTGCAGGGTTTTCAACCATCTTCCCTATCTTCCCTTCGCGCTTAAATATCACCCTTACACAGAATGCATCATAGATTGCTGCTACTTTCAGAAGCCTCTCATCTGTCTCGGCTTACCCATGCCACTAAATGCTAACTATTCTCCCTTTCTTACATGTCAGGTCCAGCGGATGCACCCAGCCCTCAGGGAGAAGAGGAAGAAGAAGAAGAAGGCAGTACTGCAGAACATGAGGTGTCACTTGACCTTACACTTCCAGATACCAGCTCAGAGACGGGTACCGCGCACAGTTCAGAGGTTAGGCTAGAAGGGTGTGCACATGGAAATTCACCCAGCACGAATAGCCCAGGAAGCAGCTCACCAGAGTGGGTGTTCCCATCCTAGCCCTGCTGCAAAGGTAGAGACATCAGGGGCCCAACATACATGAAATGACTGATGGCAATCCACGTGGAACTTCTAAGTGCACTGGGCTTTTTTTTGTTGTTCGTTCTTGGGATGTGGGGGTCGCTTTCAAGGCCAGCATTTATTGCCCATCCCTAGTTGCCATTGAGATGGTGGTGGTGAGCTGCCTTCCTGAACTGCTGCAGTCCATGTGGTGAAGGTACTCCCATAGTGCTGTTAGGGAGGGAGCTCCACGATTTTGACCCAGCGACGATGAAGGCATGGCAAAATATTTCCAAGTCAGGATGGTGTGTAACTTGGAGGGGAACTTGGAGGTTGTGGTGATCCCATGCGCCTGCTGCCCTTGTCCTTCCAGGTGGTAGAGGTCGCGGGTTTGGGAGGTGCTGTCAAAGAAGCCTTGGCGAGTTGCTGCAGTGCATCTTGTAGATGGTACACACTGCAGCTACGGTGCGTCGGTGGTGGAGGGATTGAATGTTTAAAGTGGTGGATGGGGTGCCAATCAAGCGGGCTGCTTTGTCCTGGATGGTGTCAAGCTTCTTGAGTGTTTTTGGATCTGCACTCATCGAGGCAAGTGGAGAGAATTCCATCACATTCCTTACTTGTGACTTGTAGATGGTGGAAAGGCTTTGGAGAGTCAAGAGGTGAGACACTCAGCACTGAATACCTAGCCTCTGACCTGCTCTTGTAGCCACAGTATTTATTTGGCTGGTCCAGTTAAGTTTCTGGTCAATGGTGACCCCCAGGATGTTGATGGTGGTGGATTCAGTGATGGTAATGCCGTTGAATGTTAAGGGTGGTGGTTAGACTATGTCTTGTTGGCAATGGTCATTGTCTGGCACGAATGTTACCTGCCACTTATCAGCCCAAGCCTGAATGTCATCCAGGTCTTGCTGCATGCAGGCATGGACTGCTTTATTATCTGAGGAGTTATGAAGGGAACTGAACACTGTGAAATCATCAGCGAACATCCCCACTTCTGACCTTATGATGGAGGGAAGATCATTGATGAAGCAGCTGAAGATGGTTAGGCCGAGGAGACTGCCCTGATGAACTCCAGCAGCACTGGCCTGGGGCTGAGATGATTGACCTCCAACAACTGCAACCATCTTCCTTTGTGCTAGGTATGACTCCAGCCAGTGGAGAGTTTTCTCCCTGATTCCCATTGACTTCAAATTTACTATGGCTCCTTGATGCCACACTCGGTCAAATGCTGCCTTGATGTCAAGGGCAATCACTCTCAACTCACCTCTAGAATTCCGCTCTTTTGTCCATGTTTGGGCCGAGGCTGTAATGAGGTCTGGAGCTGAGTGGTCCTGGCGGAACCCAAACTGGGCATCGGTGAGTAAGTGCCGCTTGATAGCACATCGACGACACATTCCATCACTTTGTTGATGATTGAGAATAGACTGATGGGGCGGTAATTGGCCAGATTGGTTTTGTCCTGCTTTTTGTGGACAGGACATACCTGGGCAATTTTCCACATTGTTGGATAGATACCAGTGTTGTAGCTGTACTGGAACATCTTGGTTAGAGGCGCGGCTAGTTCTGGAGCACAAGTCCTCAGCACAACAGCCGGGATGTTGTCAGGGCCCATAGCCTTTGTTGCATCCAGTGCGTTCAGCTGTTTCTTGATATCACGTGGAGTGAATCGAATTGGTTGTAGACTGGCTTCTGTGATGGTGGGCATCTCAGGAGGAGGCCAAGATGGATCAACCACTCGGCACTTCTGGCTGAAGATGGCTGCGCACAAATCAGCCTTGTCTTTTGCACTCAATTGCTGGAGTCCACTCTCATTGAGGATGGGGATATTCATGGAGCCTCCCCCTCCCCTTGTTAGTTGTTTAATTGTCCACCACCATTCACAACTGGATGTGGCAGGACCGCAGAGCTATGATCTGATCCATTATTTGTGGGATTGCTTAGCTCTGTCTATAGCATGCTGTTTCTGCTATTTAGCATGTATGTAGTCCTGTGTTGTAGCTTTATCAGGTTGGGACTTCTTGTTTGGGTACACCTGGTGCTCATTGAACCAGGGTTTGTCCCCTGGCTTGATGGTAATGGTAGAGTGAGGGATATGCTGGGCCATGAGGTTACAGATTGTGGTGGTATACAATTCTGTTGCTGCTGATGGCCCACAGCGCCTCATGGATGCCCAGTTTTGTCCTGCTTGCCAGAGACCTTGCGCACAATATCGATGAGCACGGAGGAGTCCAGCTCCAACTTGTATGACATCAGTAGTAGGGAAAATGCTAGAATCTATTATTAAGGACGTGGTAACAGGGCACTTAGAAAATAATAATAGGATTGGGCAGAGTCAACACGGATTTATGAAAGGGAAATCGTGTTTGACGAATCTGTTAGAGTTTTTGGAGGTTGTTACTAGCAGAATAGATAAGGGGGAACCAGTGGATGTGGTGTATTTGGATTTTCAGAAGGCATTCGATAAGGTGCCACACAAGAAGTTATTAAACAAAATTAGGGCTCATGGGATTGAGGGTAATATACTAGCATGGATTGAGGATTAGTTAGTGGACAGAAAACAGAGCGTACGAATAAACGGGTCATTTTCGGGTTGGCAGGCTGTAACTAGTGGGGTACCACAAGGATCAGTGCTTGGGCCTCAGCTATTCACAATCTACATCAATGATTTGGATGAGGGGACCAAATGTAATATATCCAAGTTTGCTGATGATACAAAGCTGGGTGGGAATGTAAGTTGTGAGGAGGATGCAAGGAGGCTTCAAAGGGATATAGACTGGCTAAGTGAGTGGGCAAGAACATGGCAAATGGAATATCATGTTGAGAAATGTGAAGTTATCCACTTTGGTAGGAAAAATAGAAAAGCAGAGTATTTTTTAAATGGTGAGAGATTGGGCAATGTTGGTGTTCAGAGGGACCTGGGCGTCCTTGTACACGAATCACTGAAAGTTAACATGCAGGTACAGCAAGCAATTAGGAAAGAAAATGGTATGTTGGCCTTTATTACAAGAGGATTTGAGTATAAGAATAAAGGCATCTTACTGCAATTATATAGGGCTCTGGTGAGACCACACCTGGAGTACTGTGTACAGTTTTGGTCTCCTTACCTAAGGAAGGATATACCTGCCATAGAGGGAGTGCAATAAAGGTTCACCAGACTGGTTCCTGGGATGGGGGGATTGTCCTATGAGGAGAGATTGAGTAGACTCGGCCTATATTCTCTAGAGTTTAGAAGAACGAGAGGTGATCTCATTTAAACATACAAAATTCTTACAGGGCTTGACAGGGTAGATGCAGGGAGGATGTTTCCCCTGGCTGGGGAGTCTAGAACCAGGGATCACAGTCTCAGAAGAAGGAGTCAGCCATTTAGGACTGAGATTAGGAGAAATGTCTTCACTCAGAGGGTGGTGAATCTTTGGAATTCTCTACCCCAGACGGCTGTTGAAGCTCAGTCATTGAGTATATTGAAGACAGAAATCGATAGATTTTTGAATATTAAGGGAATCAAGGGATATGGGGATAGTCCAGCTAAGTGGGGATGAGGTAGAAGATCAGCCATGTACTTATTGAATGGCGGAGCAGGTTCAAAGGGCCAACTGGCCGACTCCTGCTCCTATTTCATATGTTCTTATGTTCTTATGTATGCTGCCTTTGTCCTTGACATCGAATTGATGCAGTGAAACATGGAGCAGGTGGTCACCTCTATAAGCACTGTAGGGTGACCCACCGTGACAGAGCCTGTGGTGACAGCTCTGACTGCTTTGATGAAGCTCAGACAGCTGCTATCTTGGTTCTATGGTCCAGCTTCTCCTCTGGCTTACAAATCCTGAAGGAGACTTGATTGGGACTTCAACAGCCTCCCAGCATGCCTGGACTATGTTCCTGTTCAGAGCAGTGGGTGTGCTGAGGCTCAGCTCCCTGAAACTGGCATTGGCTTCATGGGGATGCACCTGCTGTCCTCCCTCAGGACAACGAGATGCTTGCTCCCCCGCCAGCCTCTCAACCAGTGCTCATGTTGGTGCCAGACAGCCAGTTGGGCCAGACCACCCCAGCTAAAGCCAAGTCCCAGCAGTCTGCAGTCGGGCCCTCAAGGCCCAGAGCTCCCCGTGGTTGCCCACCATGGCCATCCCAAGTGCCCTCAGCGATGTTCAGAAGCCTTGCACCTGCCAAGCTGTAGCCATTGGGGATCCACGTTTTAGGAGCACTAGAAGAAATAAACGAGCACACAAGACAGGCACTAAGGGTATACATAAAGATGACTTGTAGATAGGCATCAGTTATGTAAACATTTGTCAAATGATCATGACCAGTAGATCCATCATTGCCATGGCTACCAGGTAGTAGTGATACATTTGCACTTTCCTCCAAACAGATTCGCAATCGTCTCCATTAACTGTAGGGAAAGTGGGGGGAGAGGGGTAATTGCGGACAATTAAACGTCAATCTGAGAGAAATAGGAGAAGTTTGACGGAGTTTTGTCTGAAATTTTGAACTCTGTTGCTGCATTCAGTGATGGAAACTAAAGATTTTACCTGTGGTTGGGAGTTGAATCAAATAGAACCTGAGAAATAATGGTTTTTTCAATAAGTAAGGAATCCGTAATGAAATGGAAGCTGCCGTTCTGGCGCAGTGGGTAGAAACAGCGATCAGTGTAACTGGAAACCAAATAGATCAGAAGGTCCTAGAATCAATTGCTGGTCTATACAGATGATCAGTAGATGGACAATGATGGAATAGCCTGCCGACACTCACTGTTTAGCTTTCCATCACTGCAATCAGGTGGGTAAAATTCAAGCAGGATCGCTGCTCATGATTAGCATCAGTCACTCCTGCTGGAAAGCACATTCGTTCGGGTATCAGGCGAGGACAGGTCATGGGAGCCATGTTATTTGTGGATATTGACAAACATTTCAGAGCACATTTCTGACCCATCTCACAAAAGCAAAATACTGTGGATGCTGGAAATCCAAAATAAAAACAGAAAATGCTGGAAACACTCAGCATGTCAGGTAGCATCTGTGGAGAGAAAAACAAAGCTCACATTTCAGGTCAATGACCTTTCATCAAAACTGGAAGAAGTTAGAGATTTACAGAGCTATGGAAAAGGGGGAGGGGTGGTAAAAACAAAAGGGAAGGTCTGTAATAGGGTGGAGGGCAGGAGTGATTAAGTGACAAGAGATGATGGTGTGAGGCAAAAGGGGATGGTAATGGGACAAGTAAAGAAACAAAGGATGGGTCCAGAGGAGGTGGAAATGGCAACAGCAGATCCATTACTAGCACCTGCTGTCCGAGAAAATTGGAGCGGTGGTAATGATCTAAAGTTCTTCAAATCTCTAACTTCTTCCAGTTCTGGTGAAAGGTCATTGACCTGAAACATTAACTCTGTTTCTCTCTCCACAGATGCTGCCTGACCTGCTGAGCATTTCCAGCATTTTCTGTTTTTATTTCTGATTCAACTGTCAGAAATTGGCTAAGGGATAGAAAGCAGAGTGTAATGGTGAACGGTTCTTTTTCAGACCGGATGGAAATGTGCAGTGGTGTCCCCCAGGGGTCGGTGTTGGGACCACTGGTCATTTTAATATACCTGGCATCATTTCAAAGTTTGCAGATCGCACGAAATGCGGAAATGTAGTAAACAATGGGGAGGATAGTAACAGACTTCAGGAGGTCGTAGACATACTGGTGAAATGGGCAGATACATGGCGGATGAAATTTAACACAGAAAAGTGTGAAGTGATTCATTTTGGGAGGATGAATGAGGGGAGGCAATATAAACTAAATGGTACAATTTTAAAGGGGGTGCAGGAACAGAGAGACCTGGGGGTGTATGTACACAAATCTTTGAAGATAGCAAGATAAGTTGAGAAAGCTGTTAAAAAGGCATGCGGGATCCTTGGCTTTATAAATCGTGGCATAGAGCACAAAAGCAAGGAAGTTATGCTAATCCTTTATAAATCACTGGTTAGGCCCCAGCTGGAGTATTGTGGCAAATTCTGGGCACCACAATTTAGGAAGGATGTCAAGGCCTTGGAGAGGGTGCAGAGGAGATTTACTAGAATGGCACGAGGGATGAAAGACTTCAGTTACGTGGAGAGACAAGAGAAACTGGGATGAAAACAGAAAATGCTGGAAATACTCTGCAGGTCCGGCAGCATTTGTGGAGAGAGAAACAGAGTTAACGTTTCAGGTCGATGACCTTTCATCAGAACTAGAGAACCTAGGGTTGTTCTCCTTAGAGCAGAGAAGGATAAGGGGAGATTTGATAGATGTGTTCAAAATCATGTAGGGTTTTAAATAGAGTAAATAAGGAGAAACTGTTTCCAGTGGCAGTTTCCAGTTTCAGAAGGGTCAGAAACCAGAGGACACAGATTTAAGGTAATTGACAAAAGAACCAGAGGACCTGAGGAAAAAAATATATACAGCGAGTTGTTATGATCTGGAATGCATTGTGTGAAAGGGTAGTGGAAGCAGATTCAATAATAACTTTCAAAAGGGAATTCGATAAATATTTGAAAAGGAAAAATTTGCTGGGCTATGGAGAAAGAGCAGAGGAGGGGGACTAATTGTATAGCTCTTTCAAAGAAGGGGCCAAATGGCCTCCTTCTGTGCTCTATCATTCTATAATTCTATGATTTTCGGTCAGTGACTTCAAGAAAGGAACAACTGGAGGGTAAGAGAATATTTTGTATTTCTGCTGAGATGTTCCCTGTATTTGATTTGTTAGTAGGCATTGATGGGGTTTCTGGTTTGTGTTATGGGCAGTATTGTGATATCTAATTTGATGCCAGAGCAGCTCTACATAAACTCACTGAAATAATATGAGCCAACTGCAGTCAGACTATCAATGAAGAATTGCTCTGATCGCTCTGTGTAACCATATTCAAATGTAATCACAAGGACCTCCTCCAGTCATTATTTCTCGCAAAGTGGCAAACATCTTCAAAGGGAATATGCATAGCTACCAGAGGACTCCTGCCCTAGACTCAGAAAAGAGTAGGACTGGTTAGAATACAATTTTACTCAATTCGAGATATTAACAACTGAACAGAAGACAGTTAACTATTAATAGTTACTTTATTTCACTCCTTCTGGGCACTCAAGTCCGATACATATTTTAATGTAACCATCAGAGAAAACATAAAATTTCACACCAAAATCACAATGACACCACATTAACTGGATTCAATGTAGTTTAGCCCAAACTCAGTTCAGCATTACAATGCCAAAGCAATGCTAGGAGCAACCAAGTGAAATGATAGTTTCAGAATCCCAGTAAAAGTAAAGAAAGACTTGCATTTATATAAGCGCCTTTCACAGCCTCAGGAATTCACACAGCACTTTACACCAATTAGGTGCTTTCGAAGTATAGTCACTTTTGTGGTGTCAAAAACACAGCAGCCAATTTGTGCATGGCAAGGTCGTACAAACGGCAATGAGATGATGGCCAGATAATCTGTTTTAGTGATGTTGGTTGAAGGATAAACATTGGCCAGGACACTGGGGAGAACACCCCTGCTCTTTTTCAAAATAGCGCCATCGGATCTTTTACATCCACCTGAGAGGGCAGACGGAGCCTCTGGTTAACGTCTCATCCGAAAGACAGCACCTCCGACAGTGCAGCACTCCCTCAGTACTGCTACCCACTGAGCCACAGCTGGCAGAACCTTGGCTGGGCTGAAAGTAACACAGGATCACATTGAATTCAATTGACAGGATTATAATAACTATTTGGCAAAGATAGCTTTTATAATCGACAGTGCACGATCATAATCTATGCTTCACCATTAAATCTTAACCTGGCTTCTTTACACGGATGATATGGTATCGAAAGTAATTACTCGGCACACTGAATCTTCTCGAGTACATTATTGACAACAAATTGTCTATTCTCTCGTTTGTTCCTGCTTGGTTGATTGCTTACTGATTGGTTGCTTAGTGGTTCGTTGGTTTGTGGTTAAGTGGCTGCTTGGTTGTGGTTGGTTGGCTGGTAGATAGAAGGTTAGTTAGCTGCTTGATTGATTGGTAGGTTCGTTGGCTGTCTTGCAGATTGCTGGTTGGTTGATAATATTCTGCTATCGACTTTTGTGTAACATCTTGCACCTGCTCACAAGCTATTTCACTACACAGATACTTCAATGATACACTGGCTTCATGCAACTATTTTGTCCAGATAACAGATGGGGCTTCTGTCGGAGGGACAATATTACCCTTAATTTGCAGCTATAGTTGAGTTACTGGCTTCCGTGGGGTAAGGGAGAAAATTGAAGAAAAGCAAGATAAAGACAGCAGAATGGTAAATATTTTTCAAATACATTTTTAAAGGGTGGTTAACAAGGACATGCTGTCATATGAAGAAAGTCCACATTAAACAAAGGTCCATCTCCCTACAGAGCGGTGGAGTGGGACTAAGTGGGTAGTTTTATTTCAGAGAGCTGGAACAAGCACGATGGCCCAAATGGCCTCCTCCTGTGCTGTCTGATTCTCTGATTCTACATCAGCCGATCATCACTGGTCGTTGCACTCAGTTTGCTGATCTTGTACACATTAATATGTTTGTCCTCGACTCTGTGAACAAGTTGGCAGTTAAAATGCTTAGGTAAGAGCTCCTCGTGGAAAGCGGTGGACTGGTTCCCTTGTCGTAATTTCGAACAGAGGTAAATGATGGTTGGCTCGTTGCACAGGTGTAGCAGAGTCTTTAATAGCAAGGGGTAGGCGAGGGAGGTATACACGATATCCGAACCCAGGATGAAGTCATAGTCGGTAGGAAACTTTATGTGGTCCCTACCCCAGGAAAGGGCACAGACCTTTGAACGATGTCTAGAATCAGAGGGGATGTTGGTGGAGACATTGTGCTCTATTTGACTCAACACGTTCTCATGGTCTGTCATAGTAACATCTCCGCCTGACAAAAGGAATGAAAAAGATATTATCCATCCCCATTTATGTTACAAGTCGATAATCAACCTGATGCTCTACCGTGGCAAAAGAGGCCAAAAAAAAGGGTATAATCTTCCACAGAAGCGGGTAGTGCTGTATGTCGCTACAAGCAGACAGGCACACGTGGTCTGTCACACACAGGATCCTGATCCAGAGTCTGTGCCAGGCAGTCACTCCGGCCTGTCAGTATGGCTCAAATGTGCTGACATCAGCCAATCACTTCTTCGCCATGGAGGCTTTGCAGCTGAACCAAGTGGAATATGATTTATCCAAAATAAAATCTCTCTTAGTGTGGCGGAAGTCAATCAGTCTATAATACTTAGCTGCCGATTATACTTCTGGTCAAAGTTGAACAGACAGGACATTTGAAAATCATAGAAATTTACGGCACAGAAAGATGAAATTTGGCACATCGTGTCTGTGTCGGTATTTTCTGATGAGACAATACTCCACACAATATCGAATATATACTCGAAAAGGAAAAAAATGCTGAGTTATGGGGAAAGAACAGGAGAGTTGGACTAATTGGATGGCCATTGGAAGAGCCCGCACAAGTACGCTTCTATTCTATAATTCTCGCTAGTCCAGAAAAGATTATGATCTAAGGATCAAGTCATTGCCATTGCACTGTATCGCTGGCTTTCTGCTACCAAAGGCCTTCAAAATAAATCTTACAGAAATTATCTTCTGATGGCAGCGTCCAGTTACTGCCACAATGCAGTTTGGCCGATGGATCACTGCATTGTAAATTTTCTACAAGTGATAACGCCACAAAAGCCCTTAAATGTACAGGATGTTTCAGCCTTGGCGTATCTAATTACTCGGCTCAAGAACACAGGGTCAAATGATCACCGGGCGCTCAAATGTATTCTCTAGAATTCAGCATTTTGTACCTATGTTATGCTGTAGATGGTGACAACAGGTCAAATATTCACACTATGATTAGATTTAGCAACCTGATGCCGGTCCATTGAAAATTTTGTGATCAAATTCCATGAGCTTGGTGTTGAATTCAAAGAATATGGAAAACAATTTACTTAAGTACTGATATTCTATCCCCAGCTGTCCTTGTCATACTATTTTTTAAAAATAGATTGCAATATAGCAATACTGCAGATGTTATTAATATCTACTGATAGAACATCGCCATAAAACTGGATACAAGAAGGCTCCGAAAACACTTAAACTGTTCAAAGCTACGGGTTTCCTGTAAGAGGTCTGCTCGAAGCTGTCTTTCACAAATAAAAGGAGCTTGTATTCTCGCGCCGGCAGCGAGTGATTTACTTTAGACATCGAATCACTGTTGTTAAGTAGGGAAACGCTGCACCCTGTGTGTGTGTATGTCTGTGTAGGTATGTGTGCGCGTGTGTGTATATATGTGTGCATGTACGTGTGTATATGTGTGGGTATATGCATGTTTGTGGCAGGTGTGTATGTGTGTGTGTATATGTATGTGTGTATATGTAAGGGGGGCAGGAGGGGGACTCCGCGAGGGAATAATCATCCGGGCTCTCTCGCTGGAGTAGGCCTGTTGGGCTGAATCTTTTTCTGACTGCCGATTTCCACAGATTCTGAGTTGAGATGCGATGCTGATGTCTTTCATTCCCCATGGAGTTGCTGTACCCTCACGGGCTCTGATGTTACGCTGCGTGTGACGCTGAGTGTGAAGATTCCAAAAGGTAGATCTTCACGCCGGAGTAAATTTACACTAAATTTCAAATATCTCCCCACAATGTGGGGAAATGATTTTACTTGAGTAAGGATGACCTTCCCCCTGTGGAAACACTCGCACCACACTTGCCTTCTCTTTACATAGCCAGCTGACAGAGTGAATATTTAGCATAAGTAAAATGGATAACTTCCAAAACATGCAAGCCTGGGGTTTTCAATCACACTAATCATCAGTAAAGCCTATGTGTCTGTATAATATATATATATATATACACACCTTCTTCATCATTGCCTATGTTATTTTTCATATTAACAAGTTAACTCACCCAGTAGAACAGCTAGAATCCCCACAAGTCCAGTGCCAGACCCCAGTTCAATCACCTTCCTCCCAGAAAAATTGATCTTCTCCTGTTCAAAGTACTGGCAAAGAACAAGAGCCTGGAAAACAGGTCAGACACTCACGTTAGAATGAATTAATTGTGAAAGGTGGTGCAAAGCATTGCAGTAACAGTTGGTGAGGCCCAGGAGGGGGTATAGACATCTCCCTGCAGAGAAGAATGGTATGTTGGCCTTTATTACAAGAGGATTTGAGTATAAGAGCAAAGACGTCTTACTGCAATTGTATAGGGCCCTGGTGAGACCACACCTGGAGTATTGTGTACAGTTTTGGTCTCCTTACCTAAGGAAGGGTATACCTGCCATAGAGGGAGTGCAATGAAGGTTCACCAGACTGGTTCCTGGGATGGGGGATTGTCCTATGAGGAGAGATTGAGTAGACTAGGCCTATATTCTCTAGAGTTTAGAAGAATGAGAGATGATCTCATTGAAACATACAAAATTATTACAGGGCTTGACAGGGTAGATGCTGAGAGGATGTTTCCCCTGGCTGGAGAGTCTAGAACCAGGGGTCACAGTCTCAGAATAAGGGGTCGGCCATTTAGGACTAGATGAGGAGAAATCTCTTCACTCAGAGGGTGGTGAATCTTTGGAATTCTCTACCCCAGAGGGCTGTGGAGGCTCAGTTGTTGAGTATATTCACGACAGGGATCGATAGATTTTTGAATATTAAGGGAATCAAGGGATATGGGGATAGTGCAGGAAAGTGGATATGGGGATAGTGCAGGAAAGTGGATATGGGGATAGTGCAGGAAAGTGGAGATGAGGTAAAAGATCAGCCATGATCTTATTGAATGGTGGAGCAGACTCGAAGGGCAAAATGGCCTACTCCTGCTCCTATTTCTTATGTTCTTATTAAGAAGGAGCTGTTCTTACACTGTCAAACTCACGCATTTCCCAGTGGATTTTGAGAAACGCGGGGCCAAGTCAACTGAAGGCACCATCGGCAGAGGTGGAGTGAAGGGAGGGAGTGATGCACATGAGGCCAGCTTAAGAAGATCAGGGAGTTTGGTGAGGTGGTTAATAGGGCTAAAGGGGATACGGAGGGGCGCTGTGATTATGGGATTTAAACCCAAGGACCAGAAGTTTAATTGTAAGTGGTGTTTGTGGGGTTGTTGGTGGTGGTGTTGTCTGCAGCCAATGTAGATGAGTGAAGACGGGGGGATGGACGAATAAGATATGATATGAGCAGCAGCGTTTTAGATGAGCTGGTATTTCTGGAGGATGGGAGGCCTGCAAGGAAAGAATTGAAGCTGACGAGTATGGAGGTGACAAAGGCGTGTAGGAGTGTAGGAGGGGAGACGTGTGATGTTTTTGAGGTGCAACTAAGCAGTATTTGTGATGGAGAGGATGAGGTCAGAAACTCAGCTTGGGAATGCAAGGTTGTGAACTGGCTGGTTCAGCCTGAGACAATGGCCAGGGATGGAACTGAAGTCAGCAGGGAGGGAGTAGAGTTTATGGTGGACCAATGATGATAACTTTGGTCTTCCCAATGTTTAGCTAGAGCAAGCTAAAACTGGGCATCACAGAGGCATTTGACGGAGTTGGTGGAGTGATAGAGCTGGGTGTCTTCAATGTACATGTGGAAGCTGACTTCATAGGGAAGATTATCTTAGTCTTTGCCCAAACACACTGGATCACCTCTGTGGAGTGAATATTGGACATTCAGGCAATTCGAAGTGCACACCTGGCAAGGAACCTAACTGATTTCCGTCCATTAATTTAATTTACATGTGTGTGATCTGATCCACCCAATTCCCCAGTTTTCCCCAGTATGCACCCAACTGATCCAGTGCCCCTGGTGTAGAGCCAAAAAATATTCCCTTGTGTCTGAGGATGCTTTTGCCAATGGACAGCATGTAGATGAGGAAGAGGAGGTGGCAAGAATAGATCTTCGGGGGACTCCAGAAGTAATGGTGTGAGGGCGGGAAGAGAAGCAATTGCTGGAAATGATCTGGCTACGATTGAATAGGTAAAAGTGGAACCAAGTGAGGGCAATTCTATAAAAGGATGATGGAGGAGATGCGTTGCTGGGGGATGGTGTAGTTGATCATGTAAATTGCTGCAGTGAGGTCTAGAAGGACAAGGAAGCATAATGCAACTTGGAGACCGTCACAGTCACAGCAAATGTGATTTCCAACTTTGGTTAAGGCCTTTTTAGTGCTATTGGATGTATTAAACAGTTTGGAACTGGAAACTGACAACACGTTCAAAGACCTTGGAGGGGAAATCACGCTTGGATTATCGGGCAGTAGTTAGCAAGGGCAGAAGGGTTGAGAGTGGGCTTTTTTTAAGGATGATGATGATTATGGTGGTTTTGATAGATAGAGAGATAATGCTTGAAGAGGAGATCCATTTGCCCTGTCATGAAGGCCTTGAAGATCATGGGGGGAGAAATTCAGTATCGCCCCATTTGGGGCGCAATTATCGGCCGGGCACAAAGATTAGCGCCTGGCGCTAATTATCGCCACCGACTACAAACTTGACTTTTATCGCCCCTGGAGGTGATTGCAGCGCTAAATCAGGCGCTTCACACCTGTCTTATGGCGCAAAGGCCGAGGAGCGAGGCGCTACCTCAGAGCGCTGGCGAAGCTCATGTAATGTCAGTCAGCAATGGAACACACACACAATGGCACGGGCCAGTTCTTAAAGGGGATGGTTAATCTTGCTTTCCATCCACATCCTGCTCATTGCAGCCTTGAATCTCGGCCTGGAGAGACCTGCACATCAAATGTGCTGGAAAGAACAATGGAGAGTACCAGGCAAAGAGCTCAGAGTGCAGCCCCCACATTCTCTGCTAAATCGATACAAGGAATGGCAAATCAAAATGAACCTGCAAAGTGCTGCTCAGTACCCAAAACTCCTTCACACAACGTTGAATCTCTCCAGAAGTCTCTCCCTCTCTCTCTCAGAATGCGTAGTTCATAAATGGCACCAACAATAAAAGGCAGGAAGCGGTCACCTTTAAATAGCGCTCCCCCTTTCCCTTCATGACTGCAGAACGCTCCCCTCAACCTGTCGTTGCTAGCGTCAGGCGGTAAGGCAGGGGGCGCCACTCAATATCCACTCCGGGGCGATACCGGGGCGTTGCGCACTCGAGTGACGTCATGATCTGCCGGCGCAGGAGATCGTGGTGGTAGTGTTTAGCGCCGCCGCAAAATGTCTAGTTAATTTTGCGAGCGGCGCAAACTTCGCCGCGCCTGGGCGCTAGTTGCTTTGCGCCCCATTAGCGCCCTCTTAAGGCGCTAATGGGAGGCGCAACCAACTGAATTTTTCCCCCTATATGTTCTATTCTTGCTCTGTACCGAATTGCATTATCTCAGCCATGGTAGCACTAAGAATGGAATATTTCTCCTGAGCACCCCCTGGCTAATGAAAGGAAACTCATTCAGGCCTCCCATTGTTAAACCAGTGATACAGGAATATAAACACAAAAGTGAGCATAATCTTAAAATTAGAGGTAGGCCAATTAAGAGTGAAATCAGGAAACATTTTTTCACAGTAAGAGAAGGAGAAATCTGGAACTCTCTCCCCTAAAAGGGCGTAGATGGTGGGACATCTGAAATTTTCAAGACTGAGGTAATAGATTTTTGTTAGGTTAGGGTATCAAGGGATATCGAGAAAAGTGGGGTAAATGGAGTTAAGGTATTGATCAGCTACGATCTAATAGAATGGCGGAAAATGCTCAAGTGGCTGAATAACCTGCTCCTGTTCCTATGTTCTTAGAAAGAGATCAGGTGAGGAAGGAAGTGACACAGCTGTAATGCATTACTGTTCAATCCCCTGCAGATATTTGAATATAACAAGGACACAAAGCAAGCTATAAGCAAAAGTTTGTCTCCCATATACATTGTCTAGATTGACCCAGGCCCCAACTCTCCAGCACAATATTACAAATCCCTTGCAATAATAGAACCTATAAACATCCAGAAAGTTTTTTTTTACAACTAAAGGTTCTTATTAACATCTGAAACACGACAGAATCGCTTTTTCCTGTCAAACCAATGGGCTGGCATCGAGCCAACTGACTTACAGCTTCCCAGATATTAGCAGAGAACCCCAAATTGCCACCGAAGTATCGAGCGATGTTTAGAAAGTGTCCACAGAATTCAAATTGCTTCTCGCATATGTGAAGGTTCGGAAGTAGCCATTCAGACAAGGTGACAGGGTTGCCAGAATTCGCCTGCAATTGGACTCTCGTCATTCTCTCCAATATTCCTCTGATACGCCCCTGCTTTCTGATGGTTCCTTTCTGATCATTGGGGAGATCCTCACCAGATGCCTGATTCTGGGCTGGATTAATTGGTGTTCCACTTCTATGAGCCTGTCTGATTGGGAAAAAAAAGACTTTCAGAATTCTAGTCTAGAAAAAAAATGAATTGTTTAGATACAAAATCGATGGGCAGCAAGCCTGCCCCACATTCATGACGTCTGGAGCATCATGACCAAACACATCCTACCGCCCTCCCCTCCCCGCCAGCCCCAACAGTCATGTGATCTCCCGTGAGAGACAAAAGCAGAGAAATAACCATGGACAATAACAGAAAACTACTCTGGAAAATTCATCTCTGACCCCCTCAGGAGATCAAAACCATTCCAGGAGATCACATGGACCAAGTGTTATCTATAAAGACTCCTTCTAAATGATGCAATCTCTGCCCTTGTTAATAATGAGCCCAGCTCCCTCTTGAAGGCATGCAGAAAGTCAGCATCCACCACACCAGCCTGCGATATATTCCAGAGGTTTACTACTCTCTGGGAAAAGAAGAACCACCTAATATCCAGTCTATTCTTACTCTTACGTAGTTAAAACTCGTGTCCCCTGGTCCTCCCCAATCTATTAAACTGGACCAATCTCTCAAGAGGCATGCTCTCCAGCCCGTTAATTATTTTATAGATCTCTATCAGTACACGCTGCTCTAAAGTAAATAGATCAATGTCCTTGAGCCTATCTGATTAGCTAAGGTCCTTTTAAGATAGGAATCATTCTTGTAGCTCTCCTCTGGACCTTCTCCAAGGCCACTATATCACCAAAACTGACCAGAGTAATGACAAAATTGAGAGGTCGCACAACACCGGGTTATAGTCCAACAGTTTTATTTGAAATCACAAGCTTGTATTGTTTGATTTATACTGAATGGTTCTATTAATTCAACCCACTACCTTGTTAGCTTTAGCTACTGTTTCTCTACATTGGTCATGAACCTTCAGTGATCTGTGCACAATAACACCAAGATCTTTTTCTCTCTGAACCTCTTTCAGTATTGTTCCCTGCAAGTGATATGTGTATTCTGTGTTGCCCTACCAAAATGCATGCCACTACATTTAACTAAATTAAACGCAGTTTGCCATTTTGTAGCCCACTCACCCAACATATCTAAATCTTTTTGCATTTGATTGCACTCCTCTACCATCTTAACCCTTGCACAGATTTTGGTTTATTTATTGTCTTTTTGAGAAAGCCTCGATGAAGACTCGTAACACAATGCCCATAACGTTTAATTAACGTGATTATAAACACAATTATGGTAAAAGATCCTCGGAATTTGCCGACGGCCCTTCAACTTAATAGAGATAAACGATATTTAAGTTTGCAGTATTCACAATTTTCCCAATAAAAACTTCAACATTTTGCTGGAAATGATACATTTTTGTTTCAAGAACAAATAGATCTTCAAAATTGAAATTAGTTTATTTATGAATAAATATGATAACTTGAATTTTGCAATACGCAGCTAAATAGACTTTTTTTTTGCAGTGCTGGCTTTGTGTTACATTATGTGGAAAAAAACTGTTAATCATGTTTACAATCGGGGCAATGATAACGTACCGAGCTAAAACTGCTGGTTGGGTAATGAAAATTTCATCTGTTTTTGAGCAGACATTCTTGGTCTGTATTCGTGCAGCAAATACCATAAGAAATGATGAGATTTCTTGGTTGCTCAGATTCGGCAAAGGAAGAAGTATCACTTCTAAGTGAAAGAGAGATAAGCGAGGAGCCAACGGAGGCAGCAAAAGGACAACCGGCAACAGCAAGAGGAGAATCAGAGGGACCAAAAAGGAGAATAAAAGGGTCCAAAATGTGAATCAAAAGAGGAATTAGAGGCTCCAAACTGAGACTCAGAGGGTCCAAAAGGCGAAGCAGAGGCTCCAAAACGAGAAACGGATGGTCAAAAAGGAGAATAAGAGACAGCAAAAGGAGAAACAGAGAGTTCAAAAGAAAGATCAGAGGCAGAAAATGGAGAATCGGAGGGTTTAAAAGACATCCGGGTAGAACCGCTAAAAATGTCCGAGAGGAAGAATAACTAAATATGTTGAAGGACCACAATGTTAAATAACCGAACTCTAGACTAAAGGGAGACCGTAAAGGAATGAGCTAGAGGGAGAGGTCTAGTGATTCTCTGTTATCAGAAAGGGGCAGATGTTGTTTAAAAAACTCCAGTGGAAGAGGTAGCCATGGTACAACTGCAATCAGCCGGATGGCCTTGCCTCTGCTCTAAAGTAACTGTTAAAATTACAATTGTCCACCGTGCCTCATTACATTTCATTTGTGTTTGTTTTAAAGAAATCCGTAGTAATAGCGTGATTATTAGAATACTGCTGGGGTACACGGATCGTTTCAGACAGTTATTCCGAAGGACCCTGCTGAACCTTCTACTCAGAGTTGAATTTCCAGTTGTCCGCTGGCCTTTTCTCATCCTCGCGTTTTCTTATGCTGGAACGTGTGTACCTTTAACCTGTCCGAAAGTTTAAAGTCTAGATTCAGTCTCGGGGGAAAAACACAAGTGGGGAAGGCGATGATCCAGAAAAATGAAGGATACTTGTCCATTTGTCTACAACATTGATATAAAGAAAGGACCTGACTGAATAATGCACAAGCGACTACGAAGGAACATTCTGCACGGCAGAATATATTCTAACAGCGGAATTGCACCCAGAAACTGCCATGGGCCAACTTGTTCGTGCATTGGAGATGACGGTCACAAGCTTTCGTTGCCTGTTTGTGATGTCGGAAATCTATTTCTGAAGTTCATAAAAAGCATCAATCATCTCATTAACCAGAGAAAATGCACTTGCGTCGATCGAATTGCGTTTTCCGTGCAATTAAGGAGCTTGTCGACCTGTTGCCTTGAAGTCCTGCTCCGAATGACACAAAAGGAGCGAAGTTATCACCAGACTCAGCAGCAGCAACAAAGAAACACTGAAGTTTGTCCTGTAGAAGCTGCCGACGCCCTTTCCGTTGAGGACTGGGGGCAATGCAAGACTGATCACCACCCATTCCAATTTAGAAAATCTAAATTCAGCTAATTTCAAGTCACATTATTCACCCATTAAAGTACCCGGGCATCCACAGGAAACATTACAGACTTCTAAATGGGATATTACATTGTTTGGAACGTTATAATTTATATTGAGTTCTAATTGATATTATCATATGATTACAGATCATAATAAATCAGCAGTAATAATTAAATATGCCTTCCTTCCTTTGGCACACCAGCTACTTATGATATAAACTTGTTGGTACCCCATGCCTACGAATACTTACAATATAGGGAGCTAATGCAAAGATGGTAATAGTAGAGTGGCATCCATATCTCTTGTGTATATTTCATGGTCTCCTACATGTGTCCGTTTCATGATGGCGTCCATTGGTAGACTTCTCACCATGTGAATCCGTTTACGTGGTGATGCTACTGCATTGCCCTTCTGACAGCAGTAACACTGGTGGAAAGTGGTTTGTCCAATTGAGGACCGCCAGATTATTCCGAGGGAAAGAGGGAGGGGTGAATGGCACTGACTTATGGCGGGGTAACAGGCCTTGAACAATCTGCTGTTCAGTAAGGCACAAGACGGACCGTGGATAGAGCGGCATGGCATCACGGATAGACTGTTGAATTGCAGCATCCTTTCTTGACTACGTTAACGAATACACAACTGTTGCACAGCTAGTGGCCGCCATTTATCGGTATGAAAACAGAACATTATGCACTCTTTTCACCGTATTTCTTGATTTTATGCTTATCGAAAGAGACAATTTTATCCACCGAATGACAAAGACAAGCGCTCCTCAGTGCCTGATTAAATTATCGAAGGATTAGATCCAGAACAAAGGTCCTTCTACTCTGCTCCACAATGTGCCTCAACCTTGGAAGAATGCACTATACACAACCACTGTGATATTTTTCCATTTCCCACACCAGTGCTCTGGCTAAGTGAGGCTGTTAATTCCTGTCAAGTTAAGAGGAGCTTTAAGCTGCTGGCCCGTGTCCACAACCAACTGGATTCAGACGCCCTAACTACATTCCTGACAGCCATCAAATATATTACTTTTTTATGTTCTCACTCTGCGCTAAGTTTGGATCTAGTTCCCAGAGGTGAAAGACCAGCGTTCAATCGGGTAATCCCAATCACCAATACACATCTACAATATAACAATAACTCTTCATTATGTTTCATTTGTTGTCTTTCAAGACCATCCACCGTAATGAAGGGCTTATTTGGATAGTAGACCCCATTTACGACCTAGCAAAACTAAAAGAATCGTGGAGCATGCACCCGTGGTATTTGCTCCTGTGTCAACGAAGATTCCACTTCAGCCAGCCAGTGATTTTCGGGACATGCAAGTCCTGAACTCTGAGATTCGGGTACTCAGCTTAAACACGGTGGGCTCGGAGATGGATTTCTCCATTTTTGTGCGAATCCAGGGCTCCCATTGGTTCTCCAAATCGTCATTTTATCCTGGGTTCACTGAAATATATATTCATTTCGACTTGATTCACCACTCCAGAATTTTCACAACGAAGACTTATAGGACAGGCTCTTTGGTCAGTGTCACACTTTGATCCCCGTGCCCCGCCATTCGGGGCCCTGTGCGACATAGAAACATAGAAGATAGGAGCAGGAGTAGGTCATTCGGTCCCTCGAGCCTGTTCCGCCATTTAATGAGATCATGGCTGATCATCCAAATTCAGTACCCTGTCCCTGCTTTCTCTCCATATCCCTTGATCCCTTTAACCTTAAGAAGTATATCTAACTCCTTCTTGAATATATTTAATGAATTGGCCTCAACTGCCTTGTGTGGTAGAGAATTCCACAGGTTCACCACTCTCTGGGTGAAGAAATTCCTCCTCATCTCAGTCCCTTATCCTTAGACTGTGACCCCTGGTTCTGGACTCACCCACCATCGGGAACATCCTTCCTGCATCTAGTCTGTCTAGACCTGTTAGAATTTTATAAGTTTCAATGAGATCCCCTCTCATTCTTCTAAACTCTAGCGAATATAAGCCCAATCGACCCAATCTCTCTTCATACGTCATTCCTGCCATCCCAGGTATCAGTCTGGTGAATCTTTGCTGCACTCCCTCCATGGCAAGAACATCCTTCCTCAGATAAGGCGACCAAAACTGCACACAATACTCAAGGTGTGGTCTCAATTGTTAATCAAAAAGTAGATTGGGCTTGGCTTTCTTCTTAATGTCCTGGAATGTGTTGCAGACCTCTTGTCACCTTCTGTGGGCGGAGGACCCTGACTGATGATCTCCGTCCAGACTTTTCATTTATGTATATTATCAGGAATGTGCCGAATATCTTCGTAACCAGTAAGTTACTTTTTCAAAATCAAAGTAACCACTGCATGGGTGAAACTCGCCTGTCCGGTTCATCCTGTTGAGATCGCTTCCTCTACATTGGCGAGAAGGTCTCCTCTGATTATACTTACACTGAAATAATAAACAAGTTCAGAAAGACGGCCATGATGCTCTGGCTGGGCTTAATAACCCGATGAATTCTCTGCGCATTTGTTAACCTTCTTGCCACACATTGAGGTCCAGTGGTTCTAAAGTTCCAATCTTGTTTATCGCTTTTTTGGTGTCAGGAGACTAACTTCCTGTTTGTTAGGGGCTGTGATAATTTCCCCCGTTTTGTGATTGTTTGAAAACGGTCCCCAAACTTGACTAATAGCTGAGGCCCTCAACATTCCTACCTCTTCCTAAATTCTTGACGTTGACGGTAAATGGATCGTTGGTAACTGGAATTTCGCCCGCAGTGTCACTGTTGGCTGTCGTGCCCACAGGCTAGATTAATACAACACATGGCGCGGGGCGGGGGCGGGGGGAGGTCAATGGAATGAGATTCGGCCGGGTTATACAACGGGCAGAGAAGTTGAAAATGATCCCCCATGGTATCCAATATAATTTCTTGGACTCTGGTCAGAGTTTGGGTCCTGCGTCAATAACAGGCAAAGGTCAAGAAAGGAGAAGACCTCAATGCATACCTCGCTTCTCGCATCCAACATTATCATGGAGGATGCCCGGTCATTCTTCATATTTGTAAATACCCTGCAGTCCATCAGGCCCAAAAGACAGAGCTTGGTATCTCTGTCCAAGGGAAGTTGGCTGCTTGTTCTTTTTCTTTCCAACGTAAAAAGTAATATCCTCTTTCGGTCTCTACTTCTCCTGCCGCAGGCAACAACAACAACTTGCATTGTCTTTAAAGTAGAACACGTCCCAAGGCCTTTCACAGAAGTGTAATAAAAAAAGTGGAAGCTGAGCTACAGAAGGAAGCATTAGAAAGCGTGACGTCCAGCGTGGTCAAAGTGGTGGGTTTTACAAATGGTCTTATAACAGGAGAGGAGGTGGAGAGAAGGAACTGTTTAGAGAAATCAGTAAATAACTTGCATTTCTACAGCGCCTTTCACGACCTCAAGACGTCCCAAAGCGCTTTACAGCCAATGCAGTGCTTTTGAAGTGTAGTCACTGTTGTAATGTAGGAAACGCGGCAGCCAATTTGCGCACAGCAAGCTCCCACAAACAGCAATGTGATAATCGGGTTGACTGATGGTTAAAAGTCTCATCTGAAACCTCGGAGAGTGCAGAACTCCTTTAGTACTGCATTTTTCAAGCTAGGTTTTTGTGCTCAAGTCTCTGGAGTGGGGCTTGAACCTTTTGTTCCATAGGTGAGAGTGTTACCCTCAGAGCCACGGATGACTGCAAGGGAATTCCAGCGTTTAGGGCTTAGTTGGCTGAAGGCACGTCCGCCAAATGTGGCGCAAAGGGAAGGGGGCACAGAGTCGGAGGAACAGAGTGTTAGAGTTAGGAGGAGTGGGTTGTAGGGCTGAAGCTGGTTGGTGTGCTAGTGTGTTTTTGGCCTGTTTAGGATATATCCCCGGTTACATTGGACAACAGTTTGATCCGGCGAGAATGTTATATGCCATTGTGGTGATAGCCGATGTGTTTCATGGGCTGTCTTTTAGTTGCACCGAATATACTAACATTTATGGTATTATGGGTATGGGCCGGTGAGCAAAAATGTGATTCTGTCAAGGATGCCCACAGGAATAATGTCCTAAATAACGAGCTAAAGATAACTGACCCAATACCCGTTATGTTCATGCGGAGCAGGTGCTAGGTGTATTCATAGACACAAATGGTTTCCATTTCTGCCCAGTGTTTGGATGACCGATAACACTGTGGAACTACGTCAGTTTATTTAACTGACGCTGCATATATTTCAATCATATGAACATGGTTTCATGGACTGTTCTGCTTCCGTGACTGACGCCAAAGCAAGAGTTGGTTAACACAGTATTACAAGTTAAAATGACTGAATAATACAGTTAGAACTAATGTGCATACAGCACTCCGTGTTCCAGCGATTTGTTAAGAATTTCCGGAGCTGGTGTTTTCTGCCTTATCAATAGTTGACATTAATTTCATTATTTAGAATTAAAAGGCATCCGTGAGAAATTTTCAATTGTAGTTGCTTTGCCCAATCATTTCAAAATGAATGTTTGCTCTTTTTTCCCCCCGGAAATATTCTCAAACCCCGTGAACCCAATATAACAGATTCCCCCATGCAGTTGTGTGGTTTTACCATTAACACTGAATAAGAATTAGGTAATTGCAGACACAGCGTTAACCTACATTGTAATACCCTGTATCAGAGAGAGAGAGTGTGTGAGAGAGAGAGATAAAGGGAAATAGCGAGGATGAGACCTTGTACAGATCCGTGGGATATAATAGATAATCTTTCAAGTAGTGATTCACTTTTATGTTATCACTGGGCCTGCCAAATGGGAAAGAATAACACTCAGCAGGACCTCAACAAGTTTTCTATTTATACAGTCGTTGCAAAGCAAGAATAAATAGAAGTGTCAGCAAAGGTGAAAATTGGTCCAAAAACGAGTTGTACTGGTTGACTCAGTTGGTTAGAACGCGGTGTTAATGAATGCTAAGGTTACGGGTTCGATCCTAGTCAAAGCCACCGAGGTATAGTCACAAAAAGGGAACAGTTACCACAGTGTGTGTATTCCAAACATCATAGACCACAAATCCCCCCCTCAAACATACCAGTGGGTATCTGCTTGTACTCGCTGCTGCGACCCATGGACTGCTTGATTGCTTAGTTCTGCATCTCTTGTTAACTGCTCGTGGTGTAGTTGCTATTGTCCAAGGACATGCTTTAGTGCCAGACTGTTTTTCTAGCACGTACGCAAATGAAAAAACAGCTATTGGGGGCCTGGACACTGTCCATGTTTTACATGGACATATGCCTACAAATATTTCACTTCTTGGGTGCTCTGTAATAGCCCACAATTCAAACCACGTTCTGCGCGAAACCACTTAATAGTTACCTCTCATTAATACACATAAAACATTCTCTAAATATGTTCTTACCCCTCCTCCCATGGCCTACCACAAGAATATGTTTACAACTCCTTACTAATGAATCCATATATGACCCCTCTCTGGCGCCGGTTTTTTGCTGGGTTGCCTGGGATGGCAGTAAGGAGCTTTCATTCTTTGGGCTTGGGAAAAAATAACCAGGTTAGGCTTCCAACTATTGGTCCGTAGCTAAGCTCCCTTTGGTCGATTTGCGCCCACTGTGTAGAATTACTCAAGTGGATCGACCACTTGGGAAGGGGGAATTATCACAGAATCCTTGTTCACCATAGAACTGATTCCCCGTATGTGTCACTGCTACAGGAGTGGTGAGGAAACACAATCAGACGCCATACACATGTACAAAAACCATCTACTGTTTGTCAGGCCCTTACCTGTAAAACTGTCCGTTATAACATGCCTGTTTTGATAATACCTATGGACTAGCTCCAGTGGGGAAACCATATAAAATATTTTATACAGCATGCCTACTAAAAAAAATTCTGAATGACTTCCAAAGATATTTTTAAACCTATATTTTGCTTGCATTGCCCCTACTTGTAGATCTGTCTATGGCGTGCTTTATTATATGACAACTACTACCGAAAGATAATCAACTCGCCTCCCTTTTCTGGTCAGCTTGGTGCCTGGTTTTCTAAGACACCATATTTAACACCCGCCATCCCGAGAAACAGCTTCCAAATCAAGTTAATGAGAAATCCGCACAAATAAAGTTTGGGTTTGCTCAATATGGGGTAGACACTTTACCCCCACGGGCAAACACCTGACTTAAATAAGTCCAAGAGTTTAGACTCATGCTGTTATCCACCAAGGCGCAGGGACCCCACTGTGGGCAGGGTTAGCAGTTTAGCAGTATCGAACACTGGGAAACTTCACGCTGTTTTTTTTTCTCCAGCCAGATTAATCTTGTCTCTTGCGGGGTTATCTGGAGCCGAGTGGGAAGAATCCCAACCCTCAGTGCTAGATTTACCACTCCAGATTGTGCTAAAGAAGTAGACTTTCTGGTCAGTTATCAACAGTGCTAGGAGTACTGGGCCCGGCCTGGCTCAGGTATTGGAGTAGAGACCGCTGCACAGGGTTGACTCGGTTCTCGGCTTCTATCGGCAGACTGCGAGCTATCTAGACCTCGAAGAAACCTCTCTTAGCTTCCCTCTTCATTTATTTTAAGTGAATTTAAGCCTTCCGAACAATAGCCCATAAAGGAATGTCATACATGCTAAACGTTCAATCGCTAAAGTTAACACAGCCTAAGTTCAAGCCTGCTGCAGCTGTCAATGAAACCGCAGCCCTTCTCAATGTTGAATAGGAGGGAGAGTGCAGTGCAGTTCTCTCGTTTACCTCATCCTGCTACAGGCGAATTTAAATCAGCTGAAGTAAACTTAAAATTATTCAGAATCACAATGATGCTGACTTTTGTTAATCCAGAAATTCGCGTTTCTAAAGATTTCAAAGATAAATGATACAATACTGCGTCGGCTCCGTGTCCTGCCACTCGCCTGCTGGACACAGCTTCTTGCAACATGCTGTCAGTAATGGAGTTTAAATCCCTCTCTGCTATTTTTAGTGCACTGGTGACTGCGTTCGAGCTAAATTCCAGCCTGCGCTATTTTAATTCAGTCATTAATCTGTTTATTTCAAATGGGTTAATGATCGCATTCAAACGGGGCTGGCAGCAAGTTAACGCCAATACTTTGGCCAGTTGCACCACAAATAGACTAGAGTTAAATTTCGGTAAGTGGCACAGTCAGCTCAAGAGTTACTTCTGATAATCTAAGAACAATTAATTAGCGCGTCCTACGCTTTAATGAGCCGCCCTGAACGGTACTGAAACTGCCCACCATTTACAATGCATTGTACTATTAAAACCAACACCTCGAAAGCACCAACGCATTGTACCATCGTACTGGTGGTGGTCCCGGGGTGTGGGCAGGGGTCCATGCAGAGTTCATCTGGGGATGGGGAGGCGAGAACGAGATACTTCCCCGCACAGGAGGTGAAAAGCCAGAGAGCGGAAGATTCCGGTTTGCTGTCACACATATTCATTTCTATTGGCTGCCTCAGTGCCATTCCTGCCGATCTTTTGATCAGACATTCGAACCTGTTCATATTATCTTATACTGTTCTGACACAGGGGCCTAGACATTGTCTCATTATTAAGGGTTTTCGGCCAAATACATCGAGCATATTTTTATAGTTTCACCCTAACCAGTCATAAATAAGATCTGAACTCCATCTTTTGTGTGGGCCGCTGTTACGAATCGCGTTGACGGTTGCCAGTGTAAATCTTGTTTAGGTTGCTAGATGGGAAGCTAAAAAAGTGTTCCTCACGGCAAATTTTACATTTTTTTCTTAATTTACCCAGTCTTGTAACTTCTTGTACCTCATGTAACTTACCCCGCGTTGTCACTTTGGGGGTGGGGTGTCGGCAGGTTAGGGCGGGTTATATACAGGGCCTTGGTGAGACCACACCTGGAGTACTGTGTGCAGTTTTGGTCTGCTTACCTAAGAAAGGATATACTTGCCATAGAGGGAGTGCAGCGAAGATTCACCAGACTGATCCCTGGGATGGCAGGACTGTCTTATGAGGAGAGATTGGGTCGACTAGGCCTGTATTCACTAGAGTTTAGAAGAATGAGATGGGGGTCTCATTGAAATGTATACAATTCTGACAGGGCTAGACAGACTGGATGCAGGATGTTTCCCCTGGCTGGGGGGTCTAGAACGAGGGGTCACAGTCTCAGGATACGGGGTAGGACATTTAAGACGGAGATGAGGAGAAATTTCTTCACTGAGGGTGGTGAACCTGTGGAATTCTCTACCATGGAAGGCTGTGGAGGCCAAGTCACTGAATATATTTAAGAAGGAGATAGATAGATTTCTAGACACAAAAGGCATCAAGGGGTATGGGGAGAGAGAGCGGGAATATGGTATTTAGATAGAGGATCAGCTATGATCATATTGAATGGCGGAGCAGGCTCGAAGGGCCGAATGGCCTATTCCTGCTCCTATTTTTCTGTTTCTATGTTTCTATATACAACAGGCAGCGACGTTGAAAATGATCCACCATGGCATCCCAGTGTCTTTTCTTGGATTCCGGCCATCTATCCCTT
Organism: Squalus acanthias; assembly: GCA_030390025.1. Lineage (NCBI taxonomy): Eukaryota > Metazoa > Chordata > Chondrichthyes > Squaliformes > Squalidae > Squalus > Squalus acanthias. The sequence goes on along the minus strand of CM059425.1, from coordinate 98,725,365 downwards.
GCCAACTGGGTGTGCGATTTACCGTGCTTTTTGATACCACTGGGGTTTTGCCTGCAGTGCCCGGTTGGTTAGTAGTAGAGCGCTTTGCAGAGAACCGTTCCATGACAGCACCACTCATTGGGTTGATGGAAATATCAGCAGCAGACTCTCCACTGCAGCCATACAACCTTGCAGCATTTGAAGAAAATGGATTCGAGTGAATGCTGTACAAATTTCTGATCATACATCCATCCCCTGTTTGAACGCTGATTCCACAAGATATATAACCCGTAGTGATGTGGACAGGCCAGAAAAGCTAGGAACGATAGCGGAGCAGAGAGATTTAAGGTCCATGTCCAAAAGTCACTTAAAACTAGTGGACAGGTACAAAATATAATTTTAAAGGGCTAATGAAACGTCAGCCTTCATCTCAAGGGGTTGGGACTACAAAGTGGTTGAAGTTGTGCTACTGTTGTATAAACCGCATATGTTAGACCGCATCTGGAGTACTACGTTCAGTTCTGGGCACCGCACCTTAGGAGGGATATGTTGGCCTTGGAGGGGATGCAGGATGCAGGTGAATGCATAGGCAAGATGACTCAATTAGGCAGACGGTGCCAACCCTGGGGCCAATGCCAATGTGTTCGATATTTCATGTCAATGGTTCCTAAAGTCAGTGATGCTTCCTCTGCCAGTGTATACATCACAACATTAATAAAGGTGTGGGTGAAAGGAACAATAATTTACAGCAATTCTGGAGTGGGTGATAATTTGTTAATACTTTGTCGGGAATAGTCATCAACATGTGGGCACAGTAGCCAAGTTCTGAAATTGGACACTCTTGGTAATTTGTGAGATTGCACCAGCAAAGAAGATTACCATAATCGTCGTAAAAATCCAACTGGTTCACTAATATCCTTCTAGGGAAATATCTGCTACCCCTAGCCCATCTCGCCTATAGTCCCACATTATGTGGTTGGCTCTTACTGCCCCACAAACCTCCAAGATCTCTGTGCCCCTTCAATTCTGACCAGTAGCACATCCCCCATTTTCATTGCTTTACCATAGGCAACAGTGCCTTCAGCTGCCTGGGCCCTAAGCTCTGAAATTCCCTCCCTAAACCTCTGCATTTGCCTCCTGAATGCCCGCTCACTTGTGAACAAGGCCCTGGCCATCCACAACGTCATCATGCATGATTTTATTGACATCCTGGGTTTGACTGATACGTGGCTCATGGGTGGTGACGCCTTGCCCATTACCAAAGCCTCCCACCGGGCTATGCTTTTCACCACCTTCCTTGCCCAAACCAACATGGTAGTGGCATAGCGCTTATCAGAAAGTCACATCTTAGTCTCTGCCCCTACTCCTCTGATACATTCTTCTACGTCGAACACCTCAATTAGTTCCACCTCTCTCACCTCTCCTTTGAAGTCCCCATTGTTTACCGCCCCAAGCTTCATGCTAACTTCCTTCTCGAGATATCCTCTCTCCTTTCCACCCTCAGCCTTTATAATTAGTGACTCCTGGTCCTCTGGGATTTGTGTCCATCTTATCTTTCCTTGCTTTTACCCCTCCAAATTCACTGCCTTCATACCTTCTCTAAATTATTTCTACATATAAACTCTCATACTCCTATTCACTGTCATTCCTTCAATCTTGTCATCTTCCAGGAGCTCCCCACTATCGTCCCAGCCTCTGGCACGCTATTCACCAAAATACCTTTCCACCATTGATTTCCTTATCACGAGCAAAATCTTCACCATCTCCCATTCCAGTTCTTCGCCAGTATGGCTTCCATTTCCACTACCCCAAGACCAGTGGGTGGAAGCTTGAATATACATAGTGCACAACTGGCTTAGCTATCCATTGCCTGATCTGGCTTAACTGCATCAAGCTCTACCAGGTCAAACCGTCCACTACTTTAGGATCATCCGGGAGATCAAAACTAATCCCGTACAAAATGCCTCCTTATGCATCTCTCCCTCCTCCTACAGCTCTAACAACGTGCAGGGAGATCGTGGATTTGTTCGTCTCCAAGGTAGGGGTCATCTGTTCAGCTGCCTCTGCTGTTTTCATCCTTCCCCTACTCCACTAAGCCAAACTTCCCCTAAGTCCATTACCGATCTCCGATCCTTCATCTCCCTCGTTTTTCTTCAATTTCCCCCTCACCCCGCCCTTTCTAGCTCATCTCCTACTTGAGACCTACCTCCTGCTCCATCGATCCAATTACAATTGTATACAAAAGTCCTGATCACCCAACTTCCCTTTCTGGCCTCTATTGTAGCCAATATTGTAAATTGCTCGCACTCCTCCAGCACTACCCGCTACCTTTCAAAGCACCATCATCAGACCCTCCACAAAAAAATCCTTGACCCCTGTATCATAACTAACTATTTTACCAAAGCCAGCCTTACTTTCCTATCGAATGTCATTGCACGTATTGTTGTCTCCCAGATCTGAACTCACCTTTCCCACACCTCCTTGTTTCAATCCCTCCAATCAGGTTTCCACCCCTTTCACATCATCAAAACCACCTTAAGCAAAGTCATATTATATTCTCTGTCACTGGGACCATTGTGTATTATTGCTCTTCATCCTTATTGACGCATCTGCGCTCTTTGATATGCTCGATCACATGTTCCTACTCCAAGTTCTCTGCTCCATTATCCAACACTGTGAAACTAAACATTTTTGGTTCCACTCTTACCTATTGCATCATAGCCAGAGCATCTCCAGCGACAGCTCCTCCTCCCACCGAGACACCATCATTTGGGGAATTCTTCAAACATCTATCCTTGGTCCAGTCTTGTTTGTCATGTACATGCTCCCCCTTGGCAACATTATTCAGACATGGAGTCACTTTGCACATGTAAGTTGATTACACCCAGCTCTACATCTTTACCACGTCACATGACCCTATCACTGCTTCTGTGCGGTCACAACGCTTGTCAGGGCCATAGCTTCCACCAGCTAAACATTAGGAAGATTAAATACATCACCGTTTTCCCCCCACCACAAACTCTGTCTCCTTGCCACTGATTCCATCCTCTTTCCAACCGCTGTCTCGGGTTCAACCAGACTTTCACGATGTGACCCTGAGTTGAGCTTCCTACCACATACCGTATCCACCTGTAACATCACCCGCCTCTACCCCCGCATCGATCCATCAGCTGCTGTAAACCCCATTCGCAATTTCGTCACCTCCAGACGCCAATGCTCCCCTGGTAAGCCACACCAGCCCCCAGTCCTCTACCATTCATAAATTTCAGCTCATCCAGAATTCTACTGCCGGTATTCTATCTCACACCAAGACAAGTTCGTCCATCACATCCATCCTCACTTACCGACACTGGCTCCCAGCCTTCAAGCCACTCAAATTTAAAATTCTCATTCTTGTGTTTAATTCCCTTAATAGGCCTCTCCCTTCCCTATCTCTGTAATTTCTTCCAGTACTACAATCACCCATGAACTTTCCTTCCCTCTGACTCTGGCTTCTTAAACATTCCCCCCTTTTCGTTGCCCCACCAATGGCGGCCTAGGTCCCGCTCTTTTGAACCCATTCCCTAAACTCCTCCACATTCGACTTCCCCTTTAAAACCGTCCTGAAAAGCCACCTCTTTGACCATGCTTTTGTTCATCTGTATTTGCCTTCCGCCTCTGTGAAACGCGATAAAGGCACTACATATATGAAAGTTGTTGTTATTTTGGTATCATCTACAAATTTTACATTTGCGTTGAGATCCTACGCTCCAAAAATTGTACATAGAAGTAAGCAGAATTTTCCACTTTAATGCCTTGGTCCTCTGACCACTGTTTTGTTGCCTTATTAAGTGCTTCGACAGCGAAAATTAACTGCGGCACATATATGTTCTCTCGGGATTTGATCAGTTCAACCATAACGTTCATTCTCAACAATTCAAGATGTCGTCAAAGTACCCGACGGAGCAAGCAGTGTTCCGGTGATGAGTGCAGCAAGGGATAACCTGTGGAAATCCTGAAAAACAATATTTTGTTGAACACACCACCATGTGCATAGTATCAGATCCAGCATTCCCTGACGTGTTGCAAGAGCAGCAACAGTAAGGGGATGTCATGTCAGGACGCACTCTGGAACGTGAGTCCCACGAATGGACAGATACCTGAAACTCAGAGAAGTGAACAAGGAGTCTACACTTCAGCTCATGGAATCAGAAGAAACATCGAGAGGGCACGTTCATTGGAAATGAAAGTCAGCATTCCACTTTCATTTCAAAGTTACACCCCATTGCTTCCTTCCAGGAACCAGCAAGATAAATCAATAGGTCCAACCACCGTATATTTCAGCAATGCATCTCAGAGTCTTTTCCTACAGGACTATTATCCAGTGACTGCTGGCGAGCTAGGCCCAACTTATTCAGTTGCGTAGCATTGTTGCATTACAAGGCGAACCTGATCACGCCTGTAAGAAGTGCCCTCCCTTTTGCCAACAGACAGAGTGCATCTCCCTTAACATACCAATGACATAAAGCCATCAGCACTTTATGCGAGTTTTTTTTTATTGTTCATGGATTTTTATGTTGCATCTGTTCTCAATAAATCAAACATTCTCGAATTGCTTGAGAGGGAATACATAGTGCAAAGTCGATTTCTGGTCGACACGAGTTACTCCCTGCATAAATAGCTGCTGATAACGTTATGGACACCTCATAAGATAGAATAAATATGATGGAATCCCCATATAGGCAACCCACCTGGAATAGCTTAGGATAGACTTGGGATCGACCCTGGGAATTCCGTCTGCATGACTGGAAGTCAAAGGTTATTTTACCTGTTTATTGTGGGTTTCAGCCCCACTCCAGAGACATAAGCACAAGATCTAGGCTGACACTCAAGTGCATTACTGAGGGAGTGCTGCACTGTCAGAGGTGCTGTCTTTCAGATGAGACGTTGAACCGAGGTCTCAGCTACTGTCTCGGGTGGACTTAAAAGATCCCATGGCACTACTTCGAAGAAGAGCAGGGGTGTTCTCCCCTGTGTCCTGGTCAATATTTACCCCTCAATATCACTGAAACAGATTATCTGGTCATTATCTCATTGCTGTTGGCGAAACCTTGCGGTGCACAAATTGGCTGCTGCGTTTCCTGCATTACAACAGTGACTACACTTCAAAAGTACTTCATTGGTTGTAAAGTGCTCTGGGATGTCCTAAGTTTGTTAAAGAGGCTATAGAAATGTAAGTTCTTCCTGTTTTTTATTAGTGAGAAGTCATAAACAAATTCCTATGTTGGACATTTCTGAACAGGGGATTATAATCACCAAGGAGAGTTATGTTTTATGTGCGCATCCATAACGGGGAAGGGATAAACCATTTTTATTCCGGGCTACATGGGTTAGCCATTGTACAACACTAATAAGATGCAATCCCCTGCAGAAATATTTTCATTTTAAACATGAGCTTTATAGAAGGCGTTAAGCGCTCATCCAAATTTGCCGCTGACCAACAAATACCCGACTAGCAGCAGCCGCACCACTAGCAGCTAGCAGGCAGATTCTAACCAATGATGCTAACCCGTGACCCTGGCTCTGGATCAGGTTGTTGCAACTGAGAGTTTCACTGTGTATTCGACGTCATTCTTATTCATTTCTGGTGATGAAACTAAACAGTTGCAAAGGGAATCGATCATGTTAGGTCCACAGTGTTTTACAATATTTACAAAGCAAGGTCACAAACAAAGACTATGTGTCAACGATTGTGATGAGCAATTACAGTAGAAAAATAATGGTCGACGTCTTTCAGAACCTGAACAATGCAATTAATGCGAAATAAAGATTCTGTTAATTAAAGCGTAGGCTGGATAAATACACTCCACAAATTAACACCACAGCAACAGAACACAGACTTCTGTTCAGCACAGATAACGTAGATGATGGAACCCTCTAGGATATAATTTATTTAGACTTACAGGAAACTTTGTACAAAGTTCCACACGAAAGACTTTGAATTACACTAAATGTAATCGAAACCCACTGGAGAACACGGGCTGGATAAGAAGTTGATTGATATAGTAAGGAAAAGAGATCGATTGTGACAGCTGTAACGTCAGATTGGGAGACGTGTTGAGTGGAGTCTTGCAGGGTCCAGTTCTTGGACACTGGTATTCTCAAACTGCAGAAATAAGCTGAATATCTAAGAACAATTCGAACTATGTCAAATATACTGGTGATACTAACGCAAATAGAACATTGGAGACAGAGCATGTAGCTACACATTGCTGGACTGATCGGCTATACAGTTAGGCAGACAAATGGTAAAGGACACTTAACGTTAGTGTTTGTAATGCATTGCAAATAGGACCATTAATGTGGGCAATAATTGCACAATGAATAAAATACAATTGTAAAGGGAGACTTCAAAACAGATCTATGATTAATGGTAGACTCCGCACTTCAATGTCTATAAAGCATGGTGAAACAATTCCTCAAAATAACATAATATTGGAACATAGTCAGATCAGTAGAATGGATGTCTACATAGATTATTCAGGACTTTTTAATGTGCTGGTTAAATTTGGCTTGAAATAATATGATTGGCCACGGCAAAAAAAATGCATACATTAAAAGGATGAGTCGGAATGATCCCAAATATAAAGGGATAAACTTTCAGGAAAGAACCTGCCAGTCCACGTTTTGCAATCTGGAGGAAAGGCAGCTATCGGGGTTGTAAAATATTAAGTACCGAATGGGGTTGATAATGCAGTACATTACTTCAAATAAAGTCAGGCTAGTCTGACAGAGGACAGGGTGATGAAAACAAATTTACAAGAATGATTAGGAACAAAGCTTTTCGCTAATCCTGCTGGTGGAAGCTAAGGCATTTCTCTGCAGGAAAATAAACATTTATGTTGGGAGTGTACTGACCTAAGTACCGCCCAGGGCAATAGTGCACCATTTGATAGGGCATCTCCGGATACGATGGAAAGAGCAAATAACCACTCCTTCCCAACATGTCCTTTTTTAATTGGCCAGTCTTCATCTCGGGATAGCGGATTAATATCTGGGAATGCTGCAATCTTGTGAAATTCGACCAGTTAATAGTGCAGGAACCGCTCCAATTATGCTGTTCATGCGGGCTTGTTGTCGGTGTGAAACGGGTGCTGAAAATCATTGCAGGGCCAGCGAAGCAATTTTAAAGTAAGTTTTTCTAATTTGTCTTATAGGAAGAAATAACTTAGAACTCATGGCGCCTTTGACCGCCTCTGGACATCCCAAAACGTTCCCCAACCAACGAAGTTCTTCTGTTGTAATGTAGGGAAACTAAGTAGCCAACGAGGTAACAGAGAGAATAGACAAGTGTAATACCGTAGATGTAATTTATCTAGATTTTCAAAAGGCGTTTGATAAGGTACTACATAAAAGACTAATGAATAAGGTCAGAGAATGCAGAGTTGGGGACATGGAACAGAATGGATAGCTCGCTGGCTTCAAGACAGAAAGCAGAGAGTTGGGGTAAAGGGTAGCTATTCACAGTGGCAGAAGGTGGGACGTGGTGTTCCACAAGGATCAGTGCTGGGACCACTGTTGTTCACAATGTATATTAATGATTTAGACTTTGGAATCAAAAACACAATTTCTAAATTTGCCAATGACACCAAATTGGAGGCGGGGGGAGTGTAGTTAATACTGAGGAGGACTGCAACAAATTACAGGAGGACATTAATAAACTTGCAGAATGGGCATACAACTGACAAATGAAATAATCAATAGATAAATGTGAGGTATTACATTTTAGTAGGAAGGAATAGGGAGGTCACATATTACTTGGAGGGTGCGAGTCTGGATGGGGTAGAGGAGCAAAGGGATCTCGGAGTACAAATACACAAATTACTAAAAGTAGTGACACAGGTTAACACAGCCATAAAAAAGCAAACCAGGCATTAGGACTTATTTCTAGAGGGAGAGAATTGAAAAGAAGTGAAGTTATGCTAAACTTGTATCGAACGTTGGTTAGACCACATTTGGAGTACAGCGTACAATTCTGGTCGCCATATTATAAGAAGGATATAAAGGCACTGGAGAGGGTGCAGAGAAGATTTACAAGGATTATATCAGAAATGCGAGGAAAGGATGAACAGGTTGGATCTTTTTCCGCTTGAAAAAACAAGGCTGAGGGGTGAACTAATAGAGGTCTTTAAAATTATGAAAGGTTTTGATAGAGTAGATATATAGAAAGTGTTTCCACTTGTGGGGAAAAGCATAACTAGAGGCCACCAAGAAATCAAATAGGGAATTCAGAAGAAACATCTTTACCCAGAGAGTGGTGAGAATGTGGAACTCGCTACCACAGGGAATAGTTGAGGTAAATAGCATAGATGCATTTAAGGGGAGGCTAGATAACCACAGGAGGGAGAAGTGAACAGAGGGTTCTGCTGATAGATTTAGATGAGGAAAGACGGGAGGAGGATCGAGTGGAGCATAAACACTGGCATGGACTGGTTGGGCTTAATAGCCTGTTTCTGTGCCGTATATCCTATATAATCCTATGTAAGGGAAACACTGTAGCCAACGTGTGCACAGCAAAGTCCCACGAACAGCAATAAGGAGCTGAACCAGATAACTTGTTTTTAGTGATGTTGGTTGAGGGATAAATGTTGGCCAGGTTACCAGGAGAATTCCCTGGAGACTAGCCCCTGAAATTCGATAGCCCCTGAAAACAGGCACGAGGATTGCGATGCGCGATTAACCCGCACCTGCATTCATCCTCCCACCACTGCCATTCCACCAGTGCCCTTGCTGTTGCCTGTCAGCGAGCCAGCCTGGACTGCTGCCACCCATGTTGAGATGGTGCAGCCCGCAGCCAGACCCTCTAGGCCCAGAGCTGCTCGAGGTTGTCCTCTAAGGCCATCTGCAGTCTCCTCCACTGAAAGTCAACAGTCTTCCACCAGTCATGCTGCAGCCACTGGGGTAGCACTGCATAGGAGCACTGGACAGGCAAAGGCACATGGAAGACAGGCACTAAGAAAATGCAGAAGGGTGATTAGTTTAAGTTTGTATGCAATATGGCATGATTTGATTTATAAATTTGGTTTGGAATGTTTATTTTGTGGAGGCTTATATTTTTACATTGTGGCCAAGTGGATGCTGTGATAGTCAGTGACAGAGGGAAGGTAAGGTGTAGGACTGTTGCAGAATGGAGAATTGGGGTTGCAGTTACTGGTATCACACTAAGATGAGTTCTTCACGTACAGCCCGACCAGAAAGGGGCTGTCTAGGTTGTCTCCTCCCTTCCTCTTGCTCCTCCTTCTATTCTCCCCCTTGCTCCTTCTCCTCAGCTGCTTGCCGTTTAGCTGGTGGCAATGGCTGTGCCCTCAAGATGGCGAGGTTGTGCAGCATGCTGCAGACCACCACAAATCTTGACACCCGCTCTGCCGAGTACTGCACGGCTCCTCCAGAACGATTCAGGGAGCCGAAGCATTATTTCAGTACGCCAATGGTCTGCCTGTGGCAGCATGGCTTTCATTGTGGGCGTGGGTTGCAGACTGGAGTCATGAGCCATGTCATCAGTGGACAGCCCTTGTCGCCCAGTAGCTACCCTTTGGTTTGCTGTGGTGGCTCAAATGCAGTCAGCAAAGTGGACTGCCTCAGAATGAAGACATCATGACTGCTGTCAGGATACCCGATATTGACCTGCATGAGTCACTGCCTATGATCACACATCAGCTGGACATTGAGGAAATAGAATCCCTTTTGGTTCTGGTACATGGTGCCTGCAAAGCGATATGCTGCCCCATGAGGAAGCCTGCAATTCTTGCAAAGCCACATGCTCGCTCCGTCTACTGCTCTCTGGCAAGAGAGAACGAAATGTAATCAGCTCTCCTTGAATAGAGAGCGTCAGTGACCTCCCTTATGCAACATTGGATGGCAAACTATGAGATGTTGCAAATATCTCCAGCTCCAAGGAGCATGTCTCATAAAAGTTGAAGAGCAAAACTATTGTCCATCAATATAAGATAGTCACCAAGAAATCAAATAGGGAATTCAGAAGAAACTTCTTTACCCAGAGAGTGGTGAGAATGTGGAACTCGCTACCACAGGGAGGGTTGAAGTGAATAGTATAGACGCATTTAAAGGGAGGCTAGATAACCATATGAGGGAGAAGGGAATAGAGGGTTATGCTGATAGAGTTAGATGTGGAAAGACAGGAGGAGGCTCGAGTGGAGCATAAATCCCAGCATGGACTGGTTGGGCTGAATGGCCTGATTCTGTGCTGTAATTCATTGCCATGGTCACCTTCGCAGTGACTGGCAATGCGGTCCTTGCCCTGCTCTGAGGTTGTAGTTGTGGCTGCAGCAGGTGGCAGATTTAAGTGAGGCCGTGCTTACTGAAGCACTGATGTCTCATGCATTGTTCCTCACTGAGGCTCAGGTAGGAGAACTGCTACCTGAACACCCTGGGTGGATATGGCCTCCTGCTGAGTGCCCTTCTCCCCTCCTCCTCCTCCCTCTTCCAGCAGCTTGTCCTGCTCTACGTTCCCTCTGTTCATTCTTCAAGTCATGCTGTATTCCAAGGGAAATTCCTACTAGTGCACCCATGTCTGGGTTTGGGGCAGAAGCCTTGAACTCAGGAAAACGTGCTTCATCACCTACCACACCACTCCCTGTAAACTTTGGCAACTTTAAACAACTATAGGAAGCACCAAACACTTGTAGACACGTAACAACTGCCAGAAGAAATCAACCAGCAACCATCCTGTAAGTTGTTGATGATCCCTTTAAATAACGCTGGTGGGGGTCCTTCCTGTTGCTGAACGCGTGTTCAGCTATGCGAACGATGGAGAGGGCATTAGCTGAAGCATTGAGCTCCAAAATGGCAGCGCTGCCGTCAAATCAGTCTTAAACGCTGATTGCTGATTGCCCTCATGTTCTGCCTGCTCTGCATACTTCCATCGGCCGTTCACTGCAAGCGCACTAACAGCCTCACCAATATGGCGTCTAGCGTGCTTCACCACACAAGTATGCGCGGGTACCACGGACGCCAATTTGGACCTCCAACGGCACTCGTAGCTCCCAGAAAACGGGCACTACAGATCCGAATTTTGCGCCCCTCTCCTCTTTGAATAGAGTTATTTTACACTCATGAGCCTTAGAAGGCAAGCGGGGCCTTAGTTTAACACCTCATCTGAAAAAAAGCACCACAGCACTGCACTGTAGTGGCAGGCTAGATTCTGTGCTTAAAGCTCTCGACTGGGGTTTGATTCCAACTGATACCCAGTGCATCCCCCATGAGGAGCGAGGAGCTTCTGCCTCCCTGGAGACCGAGATGCGCAGGTGGCTTCTAAGCGCCCCACACATGCTGCAGCTTCGTCTCCCACTGCCCGACTGCCTTCCTAGAAACAGCTATGATAATCAGAGCAACCAATGTGCCAATACTTCCGCGTCTCAGAATCCTTTGGCACTCTATTGAGCTTGGACTGAGCAACACCATGGCCGCTAAATTCGGCTCCGTAGCACCCGGTTTTTCGGCACTACGGGTGGTGTTATGGGTCCAGAATGGCGTCCGAACCGCACGTGCATACTTCTGGTGCGGGCCACGCCGATGATATTTCGAGTAGATCATTAGCGTGGGTGTTGAGAGCGTGCGCCGGAAGTATGCAGAGTATGCAGATCGTGACGTCAATCAGCGTGCAATGCTGATTTGACGCCAACGCTGCCATTTTCGACCACAATGCTCCAGCTAACGCCCTCCTCTTAAACACGCACAGCTTAATATAGTTCAGCAGCAGGAAGAACTGAGGAACTGAGGAGGGTATCAAGGTCGCAGGAATGTACCGGCAGACAGGAAGATGGCTTGAAGTGTGTCTACTTCAATGCAAGGAGCATCCGGAATAAGGTAGGAGAACTTGGAGCGTGGATTGGTACTTGGGACTACGATGTGGTGGCCATTACGGAGACATGGTTAGAACAGGGACAGGAATGGTTGTTGGAAGTTCCGGGGTATAGATGTTTCAGTAAGAGTAGGGAAGTTGGTAAGAAAGGTGGAGGAGTAGCATTGTTAATCAAGGATAGTTTAACAGCGGCAGAAAGGCAGTTCGAGGGGGATCTGCCGTCTGAGGTAATATGGGCTGAAGTTAGAAATAGGAAAGGAGCGGTCACGTTGTTAGGAGTTTTCTACAGGCCCCCAAATAGTAATAAAGATGTGGAGGAAGAAATTGCAAAGCAGATTATGAATAGGTGTGGAGGTCACAGAGTAGTTGTCATGGGTGACTTCAACTTTCCAAATATTGATTGGAACCTTTATAGGTCAAACAGTTCGGATGGGATAGTTTTTGCACAGTGTGTGCAGGAGGGTTTCCTGACACAATATGTGGATAGGCCGACAAGAGGTGGGGCCACGTTGGATTTAGTACTGGGTAATGAACCGGGCCAAGTGTTTGATTTGTATGTGGGAGAGCACTTTGGAGATAGTGACCACAATTCGGTAACTTTCACTATTGCAATGGAGAGGGATAGGGCCATACGGCAGGGCAGGGTTTATAATTGGGGGAGGGGTAATTACGATGCGATTAGGCAAGAATTAGGGAGTATAAGATGGGAACAGAAACTATCAGGGAAAGGCACAAACGAAAAGTGGAGCTTTTTCATGGAGCAATTACTGCGTGTCCTTGATAGGTATGTCCCTGTCAGGCAGGGAGGAAATGGCCGAGTGAGAGAACCATGGTTCACAAAAGAGGTTGAATGTCTAGTCAAGAGGAAAAAGGAAGCGTATGTAAGGATGAGAAAACAAGGTTCAGTTGGGTCGATTGAGGGGTACAAGGTAGCAAGGAATAAGCTAAAAAAAGAGCTTAGGAGAGCTAGGAGGGGGCATGAGAAGTCCTTGGCGGGTCGGATCAAGAAAAACCCCAAGGCTTTTTACTCTTATGTGAGAAATAAAAGAATGACCAGGGTGAGGGTAGGGCCGGTCAAGGACAGTAGTGGGAACTTGTGCATGGAGTCAGAAGAGATAGGAGAGGTGATGAATGAATACTTTTCGTCAGTGTTCACCGAGGAGAGGGGCCATGTTCTTGAGGATGAGAGTGTGATAAAGGTGGATAGGCTGGAGGTGGTAGATGTTCTGAGGGAAGATGTTTTAGCAATTTTGAAGAACCTGAGGGTCGATAAGTCCCCTGGGCCAGATGGGATATATCCTAGGATTCTTTGGGAGGCAAGGGAGGAGATTGCAGAGCCTCTGGCTTTGATCTTTGGGTCCTCACTGTCCACGGGGATGGTACCAGAGGACTGGAGAGTGGCGAATGTTGTTCCTCTCTTCAAGAAAGGAAATAGGAATGACCCTGGTAATTATAGGCCGGTTAGTCTTACTTCGGTGGCTGGTAAGATAATGGAAAAGGTCCTGAGGGATAGGGTTTATGACCATTTGGAAAGGGGCAACTTAATCAGGGATAGTCAACACGGATTCGTGAAGGGTAAGTCTTGCCTAACAAATTTGATTGAATTCTTTGAGGAGGTAACTAAGTGTGTAGATGATGGTAGAGCAGTTGATGTCGTATACATGGATTTTAGTAAGGCGTTTGATAAGGTTCCCCATGGTCGTCTCATGAAGAAAGTAAGGAGTTGTGGGATAGAGGGAAATTTGGCCGATTGGATAAGTAACTGGCTATCTCATAGAAGGCAGAGGGTGGTGGTGGATGGAACATTTTCGGACTGGAGACCAGTTACCAGCGGTGTGCCACAGGGGTCGGTGCTGGGTCCTCTGCTGTTTGTGATTTTTATCAATGACTTGGAGGAGGGGACTGAAGGGTGGATCAGTAAATTTGCTGATGACACCAAGATTGGTGGAGTAGTGGATGAGGTGGAGGGCAGTTGTAGGCTGCAAAGAGACATTGATAGGATGCAGAGCTGGGCCGAAAAATGGCAGATGGAATTTAACCCTGATAAGTGCGAGGTGATTCATTTTGGTAGGGCAAATTTGAATAAGGATTACAGGGTCAACAGCAGGGTTCTGAGGAATGTGGAGGAGCAGAGGGATCTGGGGGTTCATATCCACAGATCTCTGAAGGTTGCCACTCAAGAGGATAGAGCAGTAAAGAAGGCCTATGGTGTGTTGGCGTTTATTAACAGAGGGTTTGAGTTTAAGAACCGTGAGGTTATGCTGCAACTGTACAGGACCTTGGTGAGACCACATTTGGAATATTGTGTGCAGTTCTGGTCACCTCACTATAGGAAGGACGTGGAAGCATTGGAAAGAGTGCAAAGGAGATTTACCAGGATGCTGCCTGGTTTGGGGGGGAGGTCTTATGAGGAAAGATTGAGGGAGTTGGGGCTTTTCTCTTTAGAGCGGAGGAGGATGAGAGGCGACTTAATAGAGGTTTATAAGATGATGAGGGGGATAGATAGAGTGGATGTTCAGAGACTATTTCCTCGGGTAGAGGCAGCTGTTACAAGGGGGCATAACTATAAGGTGCATGGGGGGAGATATAGAAGGGATGTCCGAGGTAGATTCTTTACTCAGAGAGTGGTTGGGGTGTGGAATGGACTGCCTGCTGTGATAGTGGAGTCGGACACTTTAGCAACTTTCAAGCGGTTATTGAATAAGCACATGGAGCACACCAGAGTGATAGGGAGTGTGATAGCTTGATCTTGGTCTCGGACAATGCTCGGCACAACATCGAGGGCCGAAGGGCCTGTACTGTGCTGTACTGTTCTATGTATTCTATGTATTCTATGTAACTCCCACCAGTGCTATTTAAAGGGATCATCAACTGTTTTCAGGTTGGTAGCTGATTCATTTCTACTGGCTGTTAGTGAGTTTGTAGAAGTGTTTGTTGGTTTGTTATCTTATTTGAAGTTGCTGAAGTGCCAGGGAGTGGTGTGGCAGGTTACTTCAAGGCTTCTGCTCAGACCAGTTGCTCCCAGACATGGGTGCAGCAGTTTGTATCCCCCTTGGCCTGGAGCATGACAGAGAGAGGCAATACAGAGGAGGACAAGCTCCTCGAAGAGGGAGGAGGAGAAGGGTGAGGGGGAAAAGGGCTCTCAGCAGGTGAAGCATGAATTTTTATGTGTCGGGCTCCTTCCAGGCTGCAACAAGTGATATTTCCAATATCTCTCAGTTTGCTGTGCACTGTTGCATGAGGGAGGTCACCGAGGCTCTGTATGCAAAGAGAAGTGAATATATTTCATTCTCTCTTGCCAGAGAAAAGCAGGTGGAGTGAGAACATGGCTTCCCCATGGTGCAGGGTGCCATTGGCTGCACACACGCTGCTTTGTGGGTGGCACATGTGAATTCACAGATGTGCCGTAACCGAAAGGGTTTGTACTCCATCAATGTCCAGCTGATGTGTGAACATGCTTAGCACATCATGCAGGTCAATGTTCGGAATCCTGCCAGCAGTCATGATGCCTTTATTCTGTGGCACTCCACTATACCATCTGCATTTCTGCCACCATGAAAAGCCAGAGAGTGGCTGCTGGGCGACAAGGACTATCCTCTGACCACCTGGCTCATGACACAATTGCGCAAACCATGCACATGTGGGCAGCATGCATATAATGAAAGCCATACTGCCACATGGAATCTGATAGAGCAGACCATTGGCATGCTTCTTCTTCTACTTACACCAACCCGGCATGGACAGCAGCAGTCCAGGCTGGCTGGCTGACAGGCAAAAGCAAGGGCATTGGCGAAGTGACAGTGCTGGGAGGACGAATGCTGGTTAGTCCTCCATGGAGCCATTGCCACTCCCCTGGGGCAGCGCCTCAGCAATCCTAATAATCTGTTGGAGGACAGATTGCTAGACTGCTGTGACACCCTGCAAGCCCCTTTCAACAATGGTAACTGCAGCCATGATTGCAGATGTTTGTGCTTGTGTGGCAGCAAGCTGTGCTTGCAAGGCAACAAATTGAGTTTGCATGACTTCAGTCTGCGCTTCCACTGCAGCATTCCGATATTTGGTGGCTTCTGCTTGTGCTGCAATGGAAGCTGAGACATTCGCCAGCATAAGCTGCATCACGGTAAGGTCCACAAGTGCCCTAATGGAGTTGCTCACCATTTCCACGCTGGAAAGGGTGGGCTGCAAGCACTGTACAAAGGCCTGTGCAAGGTTAGTGCTGGACTCCTCCAAGCTCCTTGGTATTGCATGCAGACTTTCTGGCAGGCCTGCCCATGTACCAAGCATTTCATTGTGCGTACCCATCAGACTTCTCCTGTAGGCTGCCCCATCAAAGTCCTCAACCGAGGCCTCTGCAGCAGAAATCGTGTGCGACCTTATCCTCTGGCGAGCTGGCATCTGCACCACCCTTTCCCCCTGCCCTGGGTGCAGGCCACTCATGCCTGGTGACTCGTTACATGCAGATTAGGCACAGTGTCAGTATCTGAGCTAGTCTCTGAGTGTGAAATCAAATGACGGTGCTATGTCTTCAGCATCACTGCCTTCTTCCTCTTGCAGTTCCTGCTCCTCCACCGCTGCCTGGCCAGGTTGCAGTTCTTGGAGAAAAGCACAAGATTAGGGTTGCGATGAGGGGAGGCAGAGAAAGCAAGAGAGTTATGCTTACACCATCTGCAGCTTGTAAATCAGAAGAGATTGTGGATGATGGGGAAGTGGGATGTGAGAAGAAGGATTATGTATGAGGATACTGACATCTTAGATTGTTTCAACCCGCCGCTGGCCATGGGCTCAGTGATGGCTGCTCCAATAATCTCCAGCACCATCTCCTCCATGGTAGCCCTGCTGCCTCCGATTATGAGCCATGTTATCTTGCAAGAGAGGGGGAAGTGTATCACTGAGTGTCGTGTAATTAGTTTGGGTGACGTGCCTGCCATGGTTGAATAGCTGGCAGCGTGTGCAAGTTGTGAGATGTGGGTGTGAGGCTTGCAGTAGTGCTAAGTGTGTGAGGGTGAGGTGAAGCTATGAATGTTAGGTATGAGTCGTGATTGATAGAGATTGTTGGTAGGTGAGTGAAGCGGGGGTGGTGAATAGAGCAGTGTCTGAGCCTAGTGGTTCTGCCCTGTTGCGCCATTACGCAGTGTTGTTCCTGCTCAGACTCTGTTCCCCAGGCACGTCAGGCACCTGCTACAGCCAGAATACACATCCCCTTTAAGATGTGCAGGCTGCCATTAAGTAGTGCAGGCTAGCTTAAATTGGGGCTAGCCTCGCACAACCTTTGGCCCCATGCTAAAGCGTGCAGCCACTCAGCAGCTCGTTCAGTGCGACTATTATTTAAATTAGCAGGCAGCATGAAGTTTACGTGCTGGCTTCATTGGAAAGAACAGACGTGGGTTGATCGCTCATCATGATCCGTGTGCCTGTTTTCAGGCCTAGACCAATTTCTGGACCCACATCTCCTCTGAGCACATAGCTGCGTTAAATAAAGTAACACAGCAAAAATATGTCATGACAATAGCACAAGGATTGATATCTATGAACCGTTGTACATCAAAGACTGGAGCCAAATATTCCAGTTATGCTTGGCAGATTCTTTCCAAGCCGACACGTAGGTATTGGTTATGGTATTGTAACTGTTGTGTTAATGAACTAGTATTCCAGATGGTTAGACTAATAATCCAGAGAAGATGAGTTCAGTATGAGAAATAAATAACACTGGGAATAAATAGCTGGAGGCAGTAAAGTTGACCATGAAACTGACGGATACCAACTTCTTCACTAATATTCTTTAGGAAAGGAAGCCTGCCGTCCTTACTCTAGTCCCACATTAGTGGTGACATATGAACATGTAACGGACTCAGCTGCTTTCTGAATCGGTTTAGCAAGCCACACCAGTTGTAACAAAGCTCTACAAAGAATAAACCTACCTACCTAACAGCATTGAGGGGGCGGTTCAAATAAATTGTTCCACCACCACCTACCCAGGGCAATTAGGGGTGGCCACACCCCGAGAACGAATAAAAAAGATATAGAGTATCACTAAAACAATCTTTTATTAGTTGAAAATCATCTTTCCCAGCAGCAGATGAGGTTTTGGGGAAAACATTTTGAAATACATTTTGTTTAAAACCTTGTTCCCCAGCAGCATCTCATCATTAACAGCAACTTGCATTTATATAGCGCCCAGTACATAGTAGAACGTCCCAAGGAGCTTCTTAGGAGTGTTATCAGACAGGATTTGACACGAGCTACATGAAGAGATATTAGGACAGATGGCCAAAATCTTGGTCAAAGACGTAGCTTTTAAGGAGCGACGTAAAGGAGGAGAGAGATGTAGCGAGGCAGAGGTTGAGGGAGGGAATACCAGAGCTTAAGGCCTCGGCAGATGAAAGCACAGCCACCAATGGTGGAACAAAGGAAATTGGGATGCGCAAGAGTTCAGAATTGGAGGAGAGCAGAGATCTCTAACGGTTGTAGGGTTGGAGGAGGTTAAAGAGCTAGGGAGGGGCGAGGCCTTGGAGGGATATGAACATGAGGATGAGAATCTTAAAATCGAGGCTTGCTGGACCAGGAGCCAATGTAGATCAGTGAGCACTGGACTGATGGGTGCGAGTTAGGATATGGGCAGCAGAGTTTTGAATGAACTCAAGTTGATGGAGGGTGGTAGGCCAGCCAGAAGAGCATTGGAATAGTCGAGTCGGGAGGTAACAAAGGCATGGATGAGGATTTTAGCAGCAGATGAGCTAAGGTAGGGGCAGGGACAGGCGATGTTATGGAAGTGGAAGTACGTGGTCTTGGTGATAGAGAGGATATTGTGTTGGAAACTCAACTTAGCGTCAAATAGAAGGTCGAGGTTGTGAACCATTTGGCTCGGCCTCAGACAATTTCCAGGGAGGATGTGGAATCAGTGAGTAGGGAACGGAGTAGATTCCAAATCTATATAAATAATCAACTTGGTATTATAGAGAAATAGACTCTGAGCTGCGAGCAGGAAATTGGACAGCTATTTGCTGCTAAGAGCTTAAAAAATCAGTAGTCTTATCTGTCTAGTTAATCTTTTTACTGACACATTTACCATCGTTAATCATGTCCTGTCACTGAATCCTTTAACACCTTTAACTATTCACACACAATGTTCTAACCTCTTCAGTTATTCTCGGGCACTGAATCCTTTAACACTCTAAGTTATTCACCATCACTGATCCTTTAACATATTTAGTTATGCTCTCTATCCCAGTCCTTTAACATTTTATTTTTCATCCTTCTGGCCATTAATCATTCTCTACCTTTCGCTTTTTCTGCTTGTCTCCTTGCCCCTCCATCCCGCCTGAATTGGTATTCCCAGCCCCCCTCTCCTTTTCCACTCTGTTTTCCTTATTTCCCTCTCTAACATTTACAGTCTGGAGTAATATTCCTTGTATTCTGTCCGTGATCTTTCGGAACACAAAGAATCTCAAGTTGTCTTATAAAAGCTCCGCAGTATAACAATACTATTTACTGGACGAATAGAGACAAAAGCCAACATTCTGAACACACCCTGACCAGTTTCTAAATTGAAATTGCTTTAATTGTTGGGATATAACGTATACACCCAGACTGGTAAAGTTTATATATTGCTTTACGAACAGAACAGCCAAAGTTTGGAGTTTCGCTTCACGGAATTGTACGTGCTGCAACTTGGTAATCCGTTTAATAACCTGTACCCTTAAATAGTCCCTCGATAAATCAGAAAAATCTTTGATGGATTAACATTTTGTCGCCTTTCTGGATTTTGGGGGGAAATTGAACAGGCGGGATGTCGGACAGAAATCACCCAATCCCGAGTTCGGCACTTCGAGGGAACCACAGAGGATCCCTCAGTGAAAGGTCCAGAGGAAGATTAGAAAGGATGAAGACAGCGCTGTGCCCCGAGCATTCCGGCGACGATGTCCCAAAGGAGAAGGATCACTCTTCGACCTGCTACATCACCCACAACAACTTCGAGTTCTGCGGATACAGTTTAAAGATCGCTCAAACTTTGAGCGCTAGAGTGGACGTTTCTGATTACGCCTGGGAGTCTGTAAGTTCGCTGCATGAGTCGCATAAAGGAAATGCCGGCCTAATTGGCCCAGAAATTAAACACTGAGTGTTCACGCGGGGGTAAGGCTTCCCCGCGATATCTCACCTACCTTTTTCCTCCGGGCCCACATGAACTTTAGTTTCAAGGCTGCAGCTGTGCAGTGCTTGCGTGACCCAGAGATGCAATTAGTTCATGTGAGCTCTGGGATCACGTGATTCAGTTAGAGCCAATGGCAGCACACCATCTTTCATTCATAGTTTTAACAGCAAGGGCTGTCAAAGCTATGAATCCTACACACCCCCAAAAGAACAGCTAAACCTCAACTAAATTTTAAAAAAAGCCATCAGATTAATAAAATAAGTATAGTTAAATAAATTAACCACTTTAAACAAAAAATTAAATTTTTGAAAAAATTTAAAATCTTTTTAAAAGTTATAAAAATAAACTTACCTATCTTTAAAGTCTCTAAAAAAGATAAACCTGTTGAAAAAAATTTGAAATAATACTTCACTAACTACTTACCTTGTTAAAAGAGGGTCTTACGCCTCCTTTCTTTGTGTGTAAAATCTTCCATGCTTACCTGCGCGTTCAAAGCACTAAGTGCACTGCGTGCGCGCAGCCTGTAGCGCGCACGCGGTTCACTTAGGAACCGCCCCCTTTTGAATTCACGAAGTGCCGGTTTCCCGCGCATGCGCAGTGCATGCAGGAAACCGGCAATTGGAGATCTAAAACGCGAGATTAGGTCTAATTTTCGGGCCAATGTACTTTTCTATGGTCTCAAGCCTTGGTTTCAATAAAGTTAGAGGCTCAGTGAAGCTGGTTAAATTATCTCTCCTCACTGGTGCCGGTGGGGTGTTTTATGCTTCTACCCTCCAATTTGCCTCTCCCTTCCTGGAGTTGCTGACCTGTGCTGTTCCACGTTCATTCCCAGTGTCGCCTCCCCTGAGTGCCCACACAGGCCGCGGACATTGTTGCTGAGTCCGGTCCTGTCCACCACAGACGCACAATTCCCGATGAGTCCCTGGGTAATGATCAGGAGGGTGGCTAATTCAGTGCAGACCGGGAATGGAACCTGGGACCTACTATTAATTGAGACTCGATACCACATCCAGTGCTGCACCTGCACGTTGGGTCATTGGTGCAGCTTTTGACTGCGGTCAGGATAGTTGGATGAGGGATTTGGTGGGACTGCAAGTTTTATGGGCGCGGTGAGGCGGCATTGCAGCAGCTTTCATCTCTTTTTTTCAAGTTAGTTTGCCTTATTGCTTCTGGGACCCGTTGCAACAACAGGATAGAGCAACAACAGGCGGCCTGTGAATAGACCCGGCAGTGCTGATCTGAACCCAATTGAGAGGTGGCTGAGAGTGTCCGCCTCACAAAGAAGTCACAGGCGTCTTCCTTTATCTCCATGAGGAATTGTTTGTATCCAGACCCACCCTTCTTCAACTGAAGGCTCTGGGGTCCACGTGCTTTGCAGCACTGTCTGAATGCATTAATCCTAACCTGCATGTGTTCCATCTTTTCAGGGGATTGCTCTTTGCCGGTACTTTGAGAAGGAGAAGATCAGTTTTAATGGGAAGAAAGTGATTGAACTGGGATCACGCACTGGACTTGTGGGAATATTGGCAGTCTTACTCGGTGCGTTACAGGGTAGAATTGAACCTAAATGTGCAATTTACTGGTGAGAGGAAAGTATATTTTCTGGCCGATATTTAAAATTTAGTTCAATTTCCCTAGAAACAGAGATCTGCCTCTCGCTCTGTATCCAGACAATGATAGTTTAAGTTGTCGTCAGGGAGCAGAGGCTCTTGCCAAATGAACCGAACTGAGAATGCATCTGTTCTTCCCCGTGGACTGTGACGCCGCTGATCCGGTAGTGCTTAGTTCTGGCGTTAGTATATTTAAAGAAAATAATAAACATACTTTGCCTTCAGGGCTGTGGTCCTTTGATTAATCACTGAATGAACAATACTTGTAATGATCCGGGTTCCATTCAGTGTGATATTCTACCATTACTGTGAAAGACAATCTTCCGAATAGAGATTTAATCAGCCAGTCGTACCGTTTAATACAACAACCTTAGACTCCAAACAAAGGAGCCAAGCCAGAGGCTGCCATCAAATGAAGAGGGAATTTATATTAATTCTCCATCAACAGATGGCATTAACGTTTCAGTAAATACTGAGCATTTAGGTGATTTCTGGTGACAGAGTTCGATACATGATAGAAAGTATGATAAAGACATCAAGGGGTAGAACTTTACCTATGGAATAACATACAATTTACAGCACAGAAGCAGACCATTGGGCAGAACAAGACTGTGCCCTTGTTTATGCGCCAAACCAGCTTCCTCCCACCTTGTTCGTCTCAACCTATTAAAATAACCTTCTATTCCTTTCTCCCTCATATAATTATTTAGCTTCCCCTTAAATGCATCTCTGCTATTCGCCTCAACCACTTCGTGTGGTGGCAAGTTTCACATTCCCATCGGTCACCACTCTCTGATTAAAGAAGTTTCTCCTGAATTCCTTATTGGATTTATTACTAACTATCCTATATTTATGGCCCCAGGTTTTGCCCACCACCTCCCCTCTACATCTTGTCTATGTCTACCCCATCCAAACCCTTCATATTTTAAAGACCTCTTTCTGGATACCTCTCAGTCTTCTCTTTTCTAATGAAAACAACCTAGCCTGTTCAGTCTTTCCTAATAGTTGTACACGCTCAATTCTGCTATTGTCCTGGTAAATATTTTTTGCCCTTTCTCCAGTGCTTCTATACCCGTTTTGTAATTTGGAGGCTGGAACGGTGCACAGTATAGTCTAACCATGGTTCTATATACGTTTAACATAACTTCTCTGTTTTTGAATTATATTCTTCTAGAAATGAACCCCAGTGTTGCAATTGATATAATCATGGTAACTTAGTAAATATAGGTAATACTGTTTGAATTAATCGTATCATGGTAACCTAACTTAATATAGGTAATCTTGTTAGAATTTATAAAATCATGGCAAGTGTTGAAAAGCAGTCCTTATATAGGCGGCAGTGGGTGAAAACGAGTATAAAAGTAGGGACAAAAGGCCAAGTGGTGTAGAGTGAGGAGAAAGAAGAAGAGCCAGGTTCAGCAAGCAACACCACCCCCCCCCCCCCCCTCACTGACCTCATCCCCACCCACCTCCTCCTCGGAAAGGACAGGGTAATATCACTTTCTCTTTTTCTCTCTAACTATTACATAAATCTTAAGTAGATGATACTTTGTTTTCCTTTATTCGATAAACCACACTTGTTATCCACAAACGAATTGGTCTCTCCCGATCTGATTTTCTTAAAATAATGTCATCGTGTCTTAGAATCTGTGAATCCAACGCCAAGCTTCCAATAATTAAATGCAAAATCATAATGTGGCCCTATAAGATTTGTAGATCTAATGATAATATGAATCTTTGATCAGTTGATTGAATATTGGGCCAACGCTCCAGAAACATATACTCTGAATGCCGCTTTGCAGACTGTTGGCTAGAGTCTGGGTCCCATGCGCATGAGCTCAGGAACAGATCCCTCCCAAATCCATTTCATTCTGTCTGATTGATAAGAATATACCAAGGCTGCATCAGTCCCCGGGCTCCAAGGGCTCCACATTTGTTTTTCCAAGGTTATATCAATACACGATGCAACAGATCTTGTGGAGTAAACGGAATTGTAACAGTAACTTTGTTTCCGACAATTGTGGGAAATCTAAGCTACAAACAGCTTTTTGAAGGCTTTTAGTTGCAGAAATGGAAAACTATGCACTTAATTATAGCCCAACTTTGGAAAGAACCAACAGAGCTAAACGGTTTCGTAACATAGAATAATGGATCATAGAGTCATAGAGTCATAACGGCACAGAAGGAGGCCATTCGGCCCACCGAGTCTGTGCCAGCTCTCAGTATAGCAATCCAGTCTGTCCCATTCCCCCACTCTATCCCCGTAACCCTGCAAGTTTATTTCCCTCAAGTGGCTATCCAGTCTCCCCTTGAAAACATTGAGTGTGTCCGCTTCCACCACATCCGTCGGCAGCGAGTTCCAGGTCCTCACCACTCGCTGCGTAAAAAAGTTTTTCCTCACATCACCTCTGTATCTCTTGCCCAAAACCTTAAATCTGTGTCCCCTAGTCCTTGTACCATCAACTAGTGGGAACAGCCTTTCCCCGTCTAGCCTATCCAAACCCGTCATAATCTTGTACACCTCTATCAAATCACCCCTCAAACTCCTTTGCTCTAATGAAAACAAATCCAGCTTCTCCAACCTGTCCTTGTAGCTAAGATCCCCCATCCCCGGAACCATTCTGGTAAATCTCCTCTGCACCCTCTCAAGGGCCTTCAGATCCTTCTTAAAGTGTGGTGACCAGAACTGGACGCAATACTCCAGTTGTGGCCTAACCAGCGCTTTATAAAGATTCAGCATAACTTCTCCACTTTTGTACTCAATACCTCTATTTATGAAACCCAAGATACCATATGCTTTGCTAACCACACTCTCAATATGTCCTGCCACCTTCAGCGACCTATGCACATTAACTCCCAGGTCCCTCTTTCCCTGCACACTCTTTAAAACTGTGCCATTAAGTGTATATTGCCTCTCCCTGTACCTACTGCCAAAATGCATCACCTCACACTTCTCTGTATTAAATTCCATCTGCCACTTGTCTGCCCATTCTGCTAGCCTTTCTATATCCTGTTGTAGTCGATCATGGACCAAAGGAAATGGTCATAACATTAACGAAATGTTCACGTGTTCCTGGAGTGAACGAGTTGATCGGGGTGCTGCAACCCAGCTGCTGCGCCCTTGGGTTAGGAAGCAGTGAATCCTACGCCTGATCGCCAGTGACCGCTGTTGACAGGGCGGACACGTGCGCTTCGGGTGGGAAGAAGACTGGGTTCAGCGGAGACTCCTCATGCTCCTATACCAGTTAGAAATACCTCATTAATGTTTCAGTAGAGCAGTGAGTGAAGCTAGGTAGACTTCAAGCCGTCATTTTTTTGGGAATTTTTTTTTCTACGCCCTTATTTTGTTTGGATCTCATAAAACTACGGGATTATTGTAAAAATCCATCTGGTTCACTAATGTCCTTTAGGGAAGGAAATCTGCCGTCCTTACCTGGCCTGGCCTGGCCTATACGTGACTCCAGACCCGCAGTAATGTGGTTGACTTTTAACTGCCCTCTGAAATATTCTAGCAAGCCACGCAGTTGTAGGAAACCGCTACAGAAAACAATAATAAGAATAAAACCGGACGAACCACCCGGCATCGACCTCGGCACCGGCTTCAGACACGGCAAAGACACAACCAGTCCAGTCGATCCTGGAAAGTCCCCCTCACTAACACCTGGGGACTTGTGCCAAAAATGGGAGAGCTGTCCCACAGACTAGTCAATCAAAAGCCTGACCATAGTCAGACTCACAGAATCATACCTTTCAGCCAATGTCCCAGACAACTCCATCACCATCCCTGGGTATGTCCTGCCAAACGGCAGGACAGGCCCCGCCAGTGGAGGCGGCACAATGGTATACAGTTGGGAGGGAATGGCCCTGGGAGTTCTCATCATTGACTCTGCACCCTACGAAATCTCATGACTTCTGGTCAAGCATGGCCAAGCAAATCTCTTACTAATTACCACCTACCACCCTCCCTCAGCTGATGAATCAGTACTCCTCCATGTTGCACACCACTTGGAAGAAGACTGAGGGTAGCAAGGGCATAGATTGTACACTGGGTGGGGTACTTCAATGTAGAATGTAGAATGAAGAATGGCTTGGTAGCACCACTATTGACAAAGCTGGCCGAGTCCTGAAGGAGATAATTGCCGGACTGGGCCTACAGCTGGTGGGGAGAAAACCAACACGAGGGAAAACCTACTTGACCTCGTCCTCACCAATCTACCTGTCGCAGATGCATCTGTCCATGACAGTATTGGTAGCAGTGACCACTGCACAGTCCTTGTGGAGACAAAGTCCCTTCTTCACACTGAGGACACCCTCCATCATGTTCTGTGGCACTACTATCGTGCTAAATGGGACAGATTCAGAACAGATCTAGCAGCTCTAAACTGGGCATCCATGAGGTGCTGTGGGCCATCAGCAGCAGAATTGTATTCTACCACAATCTGTAACCTCAGGGCCCGGCATATCCCTCACTCTGCCATGCCCATCAAGCCAGGGGATGAGCCCTGGTACCATAAGGAATGTAGAAGAGCATGTCAGGAGCAGCACCAGGCGTACCTAAAAAACATGATTTGCCAATCTGGGGATGCAGCAAAACAGGACTACATGCATGCTAAACAGCAGAAGCAGCATGTTATAGACAGAGCTAAGCAATTCCACAACCAACGGAGCAGATCGAAGTTCTGCAGTCCTACCACATCCAATCATGAATGGTGGTGGACAATTAAATAACTAACGGGAGGAGGAGGCTCAATGATGGAGGAGCACAGCACTTCCGTGCAACAGACAAGGCTAAAGCAGTTACAACCATTTTCAGCCAGAAGTGCCGAGTGGATGATCCATCTCGGGCTGCTCCTGAGGTCCCAACCATTATATAAGCCAATCTTCAGCCAATTCGATTCACTCCACGTGATATCAAGAAACGGCTGAGCACAATGGATACAGCAAAGGCTATGGGCCCTGACTAAATCCGAGCTGTTGTGCTGAAGACTTGTGCCCCAGAACTAGCCAAACTGTTCCATTGCACCTACAAAATTGGCATCTATCCGACAATGTGGAAAACAGCCCAGGTATGTCCTGTCTACAAAAAGCAAGACAAATCCAATCTGGGCAATTATTACTCCATCAGTCTACTCTCAATCATCAGCAAAATGATGGAAGGTGTCGTCGACAGTGCTATCAAGTGACAATTACTCAGCAATAACCCACCTACCGATGTTCAGTTTGCATTCAGCCAGGACCACTCGAATCCAGGCCTTATTACAGCCTTGGTCCAAACAGGGAGAAAAGAGCTGAATTCCAGAGGTGCAGTGAGAGTGACTGCCATTGACATCAAGGCAACGTGTGTCATCAAGGAGCCCTAGTAAAATTAAAGTCAATGGGAATCAGGGGGAAAATTTCACTGTCTTCAGTCATATCTAGCACAAAGGAAGTGGATGTTGGAGGCCAATCATCACAGCCCCAGGACATCGCTGCAGGTGTTCCTCAGGGCAGTGTCCTAGGCCAAACCATCTTCAGCTGCTTCATCAATGACCTTCCGTCCATCATAAGGTCAGAAGTGGGGATGTTCCCTGAAGATTGCACTGTGTTCAGTTCCATTCACAACTTTTGAGATAATGAAGCCCTCCATGCCCGCATGCAGCAAGACCTGGATGACATTCAGCCTTGGGCTAATAAGTGGCAAGGAACATTCACGCCACACAAGTGCCAGGCAATGACTATTTCCAACAAAAGAGAGTTTAACCATCGCCCATTGACATTCAACGGCATTACCATCACCAAATCCCCCACCATCGACATCCTGGGGGGGTCACCATTGGCCAGAAACTTAACTGGACCAGCCACATAAATACTGTGGCTACAAGAGCAGTTCAGTGGCTGGATATTCTGTGGCGAGTCTCTCACCTTCTGACTCCCAAAAGCCCTTCAACCATCTACAAGTCACAAGTCAGGAGTGTGATGGAATACTCTCCACTTGCCTGGAAGAGTGCAACTCCAACAACACTCAGTAAGCTCGACACCTTCCAGGACCACCGGCGCACCATGACTGCAGTATGCACCAGATACAAGATGCATTGCAACAACTCACCAAGGCTTCTTCGACAGCACCTCCCAAACCAGCGAACTCAACCACCTAGAAGGCCAAGGGTAGCAAGTGCATGGGAACACCACCAACTCCAAGTTCCCCCCCAAGTCACGCACCATTCTGACTTGCAAATATATCGCTGGTACTTCATCGTCGCTGCATCAAAGTCCTGGAGCTCCCTCGCGAACAGCACTGTGGGAGTTCCTTCACCACATGGACTGCAGCGGTTCAAGAAGGCTGCTCAGCACCACCTTCTCAAGGGCAACTAGGGTCGCATTCATTTCCGACATCAGATTTCTGATTGGTCACCTTGGAGGACAAGACACACCCAGGAGTTTCTCTGGAATGTGTAATTAGATCCCGCCTGCCTAAGTAATCAATTATTTGTAGAAGTGTAATTCGAGCCATTCTGACTGCCAGGCTCCAGACAGAACAGAGCTCACATAGAACAGACAGGGCTCACTCTCGTGGGTTAAGACCGTCTCTCCACCCCCCCCCCCCGAACAAGTTCCTGCCCCCCAACAAGTCCTTAACCTTCCCGACTTTCTGACCTTTCCGTCCAAAACAAATTCCTGACCCTGACCTTCCCCCCAAGTTCCTGACCTTCTCCTCCTGCCCAGGTGCCTGACTTTGCCACCCCCCACCGAGTTCCTGATCTCCCCCAGCCCAAGTTCCTGACCTCCCCCCAAGTTTCTGATCTCCTCCTCTAAGTTTCTGACCTCCTCCCCCAAGGTCCTGATCTTCTCACCCTACCGAAGTTCCTGACCTCCCACCAAGTTTCTGATCTCCTCCCCTAAGTTTCTGACCTCCTCCCCCAAGGTCCTGATCTTCTCACCCTGCCGAAGTTCCTGACCTCCCACCAAGATTCTGACCTCCTTGCCCCGAGTTCCTGACCTTCTTACCCTGCCCAAGTTCCTGACCTTCTCACCCCCCCCCCCAACAAGTTGCTGACCATCCCCCCTCCCCGTAGATGAGCATTGTGTGTGGGTCACGTATAGTTAACAGGTTTATTGTGTATGTTGTGAATATTGATAGTGTCGTGACTTCCAGATTTCGTCCAGTCAAATGATGTCACTTGCCACACACGTACCGAGCTTTCGGAGAAATCAACTAGGTCTAGGGGCAGGAGCGGGAGAATGTGGTGCGGGTGTATAGGGGGTGGGATGGGCAGAATGGGATCTGTCTTACCATCTGGATCACGTTCTTACTCTCATTTCTGCCCCATTGGACCTGGATCAGGTTCTTCCACCATCCCCACTGTGCTCTGCGTGCCCTTTACCCTCCCCCCTCCTCAGAGATCTTGACCTTTTCCTCCCCCCCCGAGTTCCTGCCCTCCTCTCCCTTCCCCTCCGCTCTTCCCTCTTCCCCTTCGATCCTCTCACTCCCTTCGATTTTCTCTCTCTCCCTCTCCTATCTCTCTCTCCCTCTCTCTCTCTCTCTCTCCACTCCTCTCCCTCCCCCTCCAATCTCTCTCTCTCCCCCAGACTCTTCTCCCTACGATCCCATCTCTCTCCCTCTCCGATCCCCTCTCTCGCTCCCCCTCTGATCTACTCGCTCTCTTCCTCCGAACGCCTCTCTCTCTCCCCCTCTGATCTACTCGCTCTCTTTCTCCGATCGCCTCTCTCTCTCCCCCTCTGATCTACTCTCTCTCCCGCTCCGATCTCCTCTCTCTCTCCCCCTCCGATTCCATCTCTCTCCCTCCTTTGATTTCCTCTCTCTCCTCCTCTGATCTCCTCTATCTCTCCCCCTCCTATCCCCTCTCTCCCATCTGATCTCCTCTCACGCCCTCCTCTGATCTCTCTCCTTCCTCCAATCTCCTCTGTCTCTCACGCCTCGATTTCAGCTCTCTCCCCTCTCCGATCCTCTATCTCTCCCCCTCTGATCTCCTCTCTCTCTCCCCCTCCTCACCTCTCTCTCCCCCTCCGACCCTGTTTCTTTCCTCCCTCCTCTCTCTTCACCCTTCTCTCTTCCCCCTCTGATCACCTCTCTCCTGCACCCGATCTCCTCTCTCTTTCCTCCTCCGATCTCCTCTCTCTTTCCTCCTCCGATCCTCTCTCTCTCCCTCTGATCCTCTCTCTCTCCCTCCTATCTCCTCTCTCCCCTGCCTCTCTTTCTCTTCCCTCCTCTCTCTTCCCCCTCCCCCATCCAATCTCCTCTCTCTTTCCTCCTCCGATCTCTCTCTCCCCCTCCGATCCCCTCTCTCACCCCCTCTGATTTCTCTCTCTCCCCTCTGATCCTCTCTCTCTCCTCCTCTGATCCCCTCTCTCTCTTCCCCTCCGATCCTCTCTCTCTCCCCCTCTGATCCTCTCTCTCTCTCCTCCTCTGATCCCCTCTCTCTCTCCTCCTCTGATCCCCTCTCTCCCTTCCCCTCCAATCGCGCTCTCCCCCCTCCACTCACCTCTATCACCCTTCCGATCCTCACTCTTTCCTTCCTCCTCTCTCTTCCCATTTCTCGCCCATTGGACCTGGATTGGGTTATTCCACCATCCCCACTATGCTCTGCGTGCTCTTTACCCTCCTCCCCTCCTCGGAGTTCCTGACCTTCTCGCCCCCCCCCCCGAGTTTCTGCCATCCTCTCCCCTCCGCTTTTCCCACTTCCCCTTCGATCCTCTCTCTCCCTTCGATCTTCTCTCTCTCCCTCTCCTCTCTCTCTCTCCCCCAGACTCTTCTCCCTCCAATCCTCTCTCTCTCCCTCTCCGATCCCCTCTCTCTCTCCCCTCCAATCTACTCTCTCTCCCACCTCCGATCTACTCTCTCTCTCCCTCCTATTCCCTCTCTCTCCCCCTCCGATCCCCTCTCTCTCCCTCCTTTGATTTCCTCTCTCTCCCGCTCTGATCTCCTCTCTCTCACCCTGCTCCGATCTCCTCTATCTCTCCCCCTGAATCCCCTCTCTTTCCCCCTCCGATCTCCTCTCTCTCCCTCCTCTGATCTCGATCCGATGTCCTCTTTCTCCCCCCTCCAATCCTTTATCTCTCCCTCTCTGATCTCCACTCTCTCTCCCCTCCACTCACCTCTCTCTCCCCCTCTGATCATGTTTCTTTTCTCCCTCCTCTCTCTTCCCCTCCAATCGCCTCTCTCCCCCATCCGATCTCCTCTCCCTCCCCTCCTCTCTATCTCCCCTTCTGATCCTCTCTCTTTCCTCCCTCCTCTCGCTTCCCCCTCCGATCTCCTCTTTCCCCCCTCCACTCACTTCTCGATCTCCTCTCTCTCCCATCCGATCTCCTCTCTCTTTTCTCCTCCGATCTTTCCCTCTACCACTCCGATCCTCTCTCTCTCCCCTTTCGAACCCCTCTCTCTCCCCCTCCTATCTCCTCCTCTCCTGCCTCTCTTTCTCTCCCATCTTCTCTCTTCCCCCATCCTGTCGCTTCCCATTCCAATTTCCTCTCTCCCCCATCTGATCTCCTCTCTCTTTCCTCCTCCAATCTCTCTCTCTCCCCCTCCGATCCTCCCTCTCTACCTCCTCCAGTCCCCTCTGTGACCCCCTCTGATCTCTCTCTCTCCCCTCCGATCCACATCTCTCTCTCCTCCGATCCTCTCTCTCCCCCTCCGATCCCCTCTCTCTCTCCCCCTTCAATCTCTCTCTCTCCCCTCCACTCACCTATCTCTGCCCCTCTGATGCTCTCTCTTTCCTTCCTCCTCCCTCTTACCCCTCTGATCTCCTCTCTCCCCCTCTGACCCTCTCTCTTTCCTCCCCTCCTCTCTCTTTCCACCCCTCCTCTCTCTTCCCCCTCCACTCTCCTCTCTCACCGATTTGATCGCCTCTCTGTTTCCTCCTCCAATATCTCTTTCCCCCTATCCTCTCTCTCTCCCCCTCCTGTCTCCTCTTTCCCCTGCCTCTCTTTCCTCCCTCCTCTCTCTTCCTCCTCCGATCGCTCTCTCTCCCCTCCGATCCCCCTCCTCCGATTCCCTCTCTCTCTCCCCTTTCGATTCTCTCTCTCCACCCCTCCCGCCACCCCGGCCACCAGCAGATCCCCCGACCTTCACCTCACCAGCCGAGGAGAGCGGGGCTCACGCTGCAGGGCACAACTGTTGGGTACTGCGAATGCGCGGACGCGGTAGACAGCGCGCACGCGCAGGAGGGGATTGCATGCGCATGCGCGGCTCCCGGGTGCCGCGCGCATGCGCACAAGGCTGCAGAAGTGTCCGAGCAGATAATCACTCCGGGCAATTAGGGATGGGCAATAAATGCTGGCCTTGCCAACGACGCCCACATCCCATGAATGAATAAGAACATAAAGCTTCAGGCAACACAGCTTGTATAGAGATGCCGTTCAGCACATTGATCCCCTACCCATTGGGTCAGTTCCTGTTGGGGACGTGCTCTGTGGACCGGAATCCTGCCTGTGAGTGCTTCTTAGAGCCTATTAGTCTCTGGGACAGTTCTGCTTTACAGACCCACCGTCTTCTTTGGGGACCGCTACTGTTTTCCTCTATGATCCGTAGGATCAACCTGTTGTTGAGGGGAAACCATGAATGGAGATGGATAATTGTTGTTCTTCTTGTCAGGTGGAACTGTTACCATAACAGATAATCCGAAGATCCTGACGCAAATCAACAACAATATTACCACCAACATCCCCACTACCAGCAGACACCGTTTAAATGTCAGACCCCTGATTTTGGGTGAAGACCAAACTCTCTTTCGCACCGACTATGACTTCATCCTGGGTTCGGATCTTTTCTACAGCTCAGTTAGCTACTCCTCGCTAATACAAACACTGTGCTATCTCGCCAACCACAAGAATGAAATTTACCTCGCTTCCGAATTTCGAACGGGAAACGGCTCCCTCTCTTTTCACGATGTGATTCTACCTGATTATTTTAATTGCCAGGTTGTTGACAGGTTAGAGGACAAAGATATTACTGTGTACAAAATGACCAAGATTAGTACAAGTCCTGCGGATCAGGTGTGGATGTAGAGCCGGAAGTCTGCTGGCATGAACCTGACATTGGGATTGACAAACGAGACTCCCTGTCAATCGCTTTTTAAGTTTCTGTCCTTTACAAGGTAAAGGCGGCTGAAGATTCAAACAGTTCAGATGAAATCAATGTTTAACAACTATCTCATATTTTTTCACCCGTCTCCTATTGACAGGTTTAGTAAAAAAATAAAGGAGTTTTCCTCCCGGATATCGCCAGCCCGTGCTCTATAAAACGTAGAAGAAGCTAGCGCCCGCCCGCTCATTTATACTAAATCGCGTATGTGATATTGATACGTAAGCAAGTTGGTATTTGAAATGTAATTGACTCAGTTATGAATTAAATGGCATATAACAGACATAGGTCGGATTTCCTCATTTTCTCTCACGATCAAAATTTCGGGACTTAAATCTTTAAGAGAGCTTTATTAACAATGATATGTAAATTGTTTACAGATTGGTTACAGATATGAAGAGCCGTGTAGAGATTAAATTAGTACGGTAACTAACACTGCTGGATGGATATGTCCGACTTTAGTTGAAACCGTCAACGTGGTGAAGATTTGATGGATTGGCCCACATGTCTCAGAAATTCCTGTAGTTTGGACAATTTACGCTATTTAAGTTGGGGCATTTTGTTTTCAGATCAGAACGTTTGTAAAATGTGCTGTATCACAGTACAAAAACTGGCGTTATATTCCAAGACCAAGGATAGTGCAAGCGCACATCAGCGGCTAGAGTTACACGGAAGGACAAAGCTTCAACTAACAGGGAAAAGAAGACGGCGGAGTACGAATGGAGATCTGAAATTGAATGATATGTACACAGCCATTTATCTGCCCTGTATTGACACGGCCCCCACCGTCTTCTACTAATGCTGTCCAAGTTATACATTTAACACGCCAACTGAATAATCGCTAATCAAGAAAAGTATATAAAAGCAACATTGCCGAACAAGTACTGTTTCGCGAGTTTCACACCAGCAATGCTGATCCAGTATATACTGTTGCAAAATGTCTAATACATTAAACTGATCTCATTTGATGCAGTGTAGTTTTAATGTTACACTGAACTTGAAATGAAATAAAGTAACTGTATGAAACTGAGATCCGTCCTGTCCAGTACGTGTTACCTTTAAGGTGAGCAAAACGATAATGACTCTTGAATAATAAATATTATTGCAGTGCTGCCGTTTGCTCTCGCGGGTATCTGAGTCGTTCCTGGGTCCTTCGATTTCAGTCATTTTATATATGACTATTCCAGGGCCCAATGAGGCATCACAAGGCACGGGAAGAGACAAACCCGACTCCCGAGAGATTTCTGTCTCAATGCGAATATATTGTCAATATCAACAGGAATTGAATAAGCGAAAGTTGATGATTATCCTCCCCGCTGATGTGACAGTGACTGGATCACCTTGCCTTCCTTTTCACCGGTTTCACCTGGTTCATCTAAGGTAAATATCCAAGCTGTTGATATACAACAGCCACGGCACAGACGATCTATCTTCTATAGGAATCCACTAGACATCGATGTGTCAGTCACTTAAATTGTAATCCCACTTACCCAGTTACTTTGTTCATTGTGTTTAAAACAATCTTAATACCAGGGTCCACAACTGAATTATCCGAACAGATCGTTTGGGGGTTTGTACATAGATGGGAAAACATTGCACATTGGTCCAGATTATCTGCAATTGATTAATTTGTTTCCAGCAAGGAGCCAACCCACTCAATTCGAATACTAGCATTTTGTAGGCTTTTGGACATATGTTTCATTCGCGACTCTACGAGTTTAAAATATACATTTTTCATTTTCTTTGTGCCCATATATTTTGAAAGAATTCGGACTGACTAACTTCAGGTAGGTTAGCAGTCCTTCTGAAGCCGTAAGAGACACATATAGATAATAGATCCGTGATCTTATAACAGCGAACTGCAACGCAATGTTAACATCCGGGTATGTTTCAGGGACTTTAAATTTGAGTGCTATCAGGAGGTGCCACGAGTTTATTTTCTTTCTAAATTCCCAAAGCGAACAATAAATGAACTGTTAGTAGTTGATAGTCTTCTTTGGCACAGTTGCGAAGCAGAAGCCTCGATTTTAAAATTCTCATCCTTGTTTTCAAATCCCTCCAAGGTCTCGCCCTCCCTATCTCTGTAATCTCCTTCAGCCCCACAACCCCAGATCTCTGCGATCCTCTAATTTTGCCCTCTTGAGCATCCTTGATTTTAATCGCTCAACCATTGGTGGCCGTGCCTTCAGCTGCCTCGGCCTTAAGCGCTGGAATTCCCTGACTAAGCCTCTCTCTCCTCCCTACCTCTCTTTCCTCCTTTAAGACGCTCCTTAAATCCTACCTTTGTAACCAAGCTTTTGGTCATCTGCCCTAATCTTTCCTTATGTGGCTCTGTGTCAATTTTTTTGTCTTATAACCCTCCTGTGAAGCGCCTTGGAGCGTTTTATTACGTTGAAGGCGCTATAAAAATGCAGGTTGTTGTTCTTGTTGTTTCCATACATCGCCCAACTAGGGATGCTGCATGTGAAAGCTCAGGTAATATGAAGCGCTATTTCCCCATGTATAGCGCACTTGTGAACAATATCCCCTCACTTGGTATCCATTAAGGGCATGTATCGGGGTATGGCTAGATTGCAATAACAGGCTAAAAAGATTACAACATAATTAAGGATGAGAAACACCATTCGCCCCCCGTAGTTCATCCATCCACAATGACACTAAAGTCACTCTAAGGTTTCAGCTTCCAATTGCTTATTTTTTAATGAGTCCAGACATTTCACGCCCACCACTTTGTCCAGGAGTAGATTTCCTGCGACGCTAACACTTTATCTGAAGAAACACTTCCAGTCTCAGCATCCATTGCTGAAATTATCATGCTCAGCTTACGGGCACCAGACCTTTTGATATCCCCTCCCTTCTCTCCCACCAAAATCATCCCTGGTCTATGGTGAAAAGTTTTAATGTGCTCTCCCAATTTCCCAGCATTCTCTCTCACTTCACTCTTCCCAAGGAAACACAGACCAGGGCACTTCCTGATTCGTATGGATCAGTTACTTATGGATACACTCGCAATGCACCTTCATCCTGTGAACTTTCGGGTCATTATTAAACATGATTAGGCTGAAAACGACAATGAGGGAAACTCTGCATCGGGAGCTTCTTTCTGACCGGGGTTTTGGCTGGAGGGCCACTTAACAAGTTTTGGTGAGCTGTTGAGGGCCGCACACCAATGTCCCTCCTAAGGTGCGCGGCCGCACGGTCACGCACCAATCGTAGCAATTTTAAAGGGGCCGCGCACGTTGTTGAGAGCAAAGTGTTCAATTGGTAAATTTGAAACAGGCCAGCTCATAGTGTTGAGCATCACTCCCACTTCTACCCTCCTAATAATTTAACTCTTTGTGGGCACTGTGCTTCAACAAACTGAAGAACTTATGGAATAATTAACAGAGTCTGGTGGCATAGCTTGCCAGTTCAACAAATGGCACCAAAGAATACTAGGATGTGGATTTATGCCCATTGTCGCTCACACTACAAATCCTTAATCTTTACTGGACTGACAGGACGAAACAGAGGGTTAACAGAAAACGAGCCTGTCCCCACAAGGAAGTAGATTTGGAGGGCGAGACACCACGGGTCACAGTAGAATAGCACTGTCAGAGATCTAGGAGCAAGTTGGCCAGCTTTTCTCGCAGCTGAGAATGCATTGGTTGTGTGCAGGGACCTAAAGAGAGAGAAAATCCACATACACAACAAAAGGTAAAAGACAAAATAGAAAACATAAAGGGTTTGCTTTATGTAAGAAAATACTATATTTGTAAAATAACTGCAGGTAGTTCTTTAGCTAAACTCGTATTTATTGAAACAAGCATATCCTAATAATGATATTGCAGCTTGTTGTTGATGATCACAGAATCACAGAATCCCCACAGTGCAGATAGAGACCATTTCGGCCCATCGAGCCTGCACCGACACATATCCCACCCTATCCCCGTAACCCCACGTATTTAATCCCCCTAACACTAAGGGTCAATTTATCATAGCCAAATCAACCTAACCCGCACATCTTTGGACTGTGGGAGGAAACCGGGGCACCCGGAGGAAACCCATGCAGACACGGGGAGAATGTGCAAACTCCACACAGACAGTCACCCTGGGCCGGTGAATTAGAGATGTACTTTGCAGATAAATAGTGTGTGAGGTTAAAAAGCATAAAGCTTCTCATTTGGGCATTCAATTTGCTGCAGAACTGCTCAGGGTATTTCCATAGTTATTTTATTTTCCTTTTGGCCATTTTTTATAGTTGTCCTTCTAGTTCAGATATGCTGGGGGTAACCAAACCCACCTGACGGGATTGAATTGACTGCCCGTTTCACACCTTTCCCGATTTTACTCGCCATTGATTTCGATAGAAAGTGAAGTCGGGTGGGGTGTAAAGCAAGTGGCCGATTTGATCTCAATAGTTTCCCGCCGGTTGCGTTAGGTTAAAAATACCCCCTGCTGTTTCCAAACACAACGCACGCAAATTTCTCCTTACAATAGTTTTGTTCTGCTCCTTAATATTGTTCGAGCTACTCTTATCACCGCAGTTGCTGAGTTTTGGCCTGTGATCTGATAGCAAAGCAGTAATCTCTTCACATGCAGTGACCACTGGGAATAAACTGGAGATCCATTGTGCAGGAAGAAACATATACACGTGAATACATTTTCTCTCATTTTAAGATGTACATTGCTGAAGAGGATAAGACAACTTGCAATGCGGAAGACAGTCTTGTGCTAGGCAATGTGCTTGGAGATGTCCAATTATTCATCATAATCCAGTCTGGTCCTCTGCATTGAAAACTCTTGAAACATCTTGGATTTCCGAAAGATTTAGATTAGTGGGAACGGTAGCATAGTGGTTCTGTCAGAGGCCTGGACTTAATGATCCGGACACGGTGGCATAGTGGTTAGCACTGGTGCTTCACAGCGCCAGGGACCCGGGTTCGAATCTGACCTCGGGTGACTGTCTGTGTGGAGTTTGCACATTCTCCCCGTGTCTGCGTGGGTTTCCTCCGGGTGCTCGGGTTTCCTCCCACAGTCCAAAAATGTGCGGGTTAGGTTGATTTGGCTATGATAAATTGACCCTTAGTGTTAGGGGGGGATTAAATATGTGGGGTTATGGGGATAGGATGGGATATGTTAGGGGGAATTAAATACGTGGGGTTACGGGGGTAGGGTGGGATATGTGTACTGTGGGGATTAAAGCAGGGGACAGGGTACTGGATTTGGATGATCAGCCATGATCGTATTGAATGGTGGAGCAGGCTCGACGGGCCGAATGGCCTACTCCTGATCCTAGATTCTATGTTTCTATGACACAGGAGCTCATAATCCCACCACGGCTGCTGGCGAATTTAAATTCAGTTAATTAAATAAATCTGGAATAAATAGCTAGTACCAGTAAAGATGACCGTAGAACTACCGGACTGTTGTAAAAACCCATCGAATGTCCTTTCGGGAAGGAAATCTGCTGTCTGGCTTATATGTGACTTCAGACCAAAAGCAATGTAGTTGACTCTTAAATGTCCTCTGAAATGGCTTAGTATGCCATTCAGTCAAGAAGGCGGCTCACCACCACCTTCCCAAGGGGACACTTTGTAGTTTTAGTATCCTTAAGTGCCCTGTGACTTTTTCGCCCCTGAGTCTATCTCAAAACCAAGAGCAGTGCTTAACTTTCAACGTTGGCCTATGGCGGTTGCTGGAAATATCTTTGTTTCCTTATTGTAATCTTATTTTGACTGAATCAACGTCACACAATGTTATTCGGGCAGGATTATAGCCTATGAGTTAATGGGAGCTGCTTCAGTTCGGGCCTCTAGCTGTGAATTTACACCATGCGAAGAACGGCTGTTTCCACTGGTCCCGTGGAACGTGTGTGTAACCTTAGCTGAGCTGGGAATCTCTTGTTAATGATCATTGCGCACGGTGGGAATTCCGATCACAGGACCGGAGGGTGAATCCCTCACAGCAGAAGGTGTCGGCAGAACTGCGTTTCCAGCCAGCTATAGTTACAAGGCCTTGGTTTGCTCTCAATTTAGTTGGCTTATATTATTGTTTAAAAGGCGTGTGCATTTTGAAAGATTTTGCATTTTTAAAGAAAACTAAAAGGATTATTAGTTCCGTTCTACCACTCAAGGCTCCCGGTTCAGGATCTGCGACAAAAGGCTGGAGGGACTTGGGCTTTACACTCTAGAGAGGGAGTGACCAAGCGGTGATCTGATAGTGGTTGTACGCTACGCTACTGCGAACTAGACTGTGGGAGCGAGGGAGGGACAGACACAAAGTAAGAGAAAACAAACGAATTAATAGAACATTTTAAAGTCTTGGTTGATCTTACCTCTTGATTACCCTAAAGAGTAAAGAGGGAGTTAAAAGTATATACTTTTTTCCTCTATTCTTACTTTAGGGATAAAATCCCTAAAGTCGACGACGAAGTCCAACACCGCCTTCAGTGTGCCAGTGCAGCCTTCGGTCGCCTGAGGAAGAGAGTGTTTGAAGACCAGGACCTCAAACCCGGCACTAAGCTCATGGTCTACAGAGCAGCAGTGATACCCGCCCTCCTGTATGCCTCAGAGACATGGACCTTGTACAGCAGGCACCTCAAAGCACTGGAGAGGTTCCACCAACGCTGCCTCCGCAAGATCCTGCAAATCCATTGGCAGGATAGGCGCACCAACGTCAGTGTTCTTGCTCAGGCCAACATCCCCAGCATCGAAGCTTTGACCACACTCGATCAGCTCCGATGTCCACATTGTCCGCATGCCCGATACGAGACTCCCAAAACAAGCGCTCTACTCGGAGCTCCAACACGGCAAGAGAGCCCCAGGTGGGCAGAGGAAACGCTTCAAGGACACCCTCAAAGCCTCCTTAAAAAAGTGTAACATCCCCACCAACACCTGGGAATCCCTGGCCCAAGAGCGCACAAAGTGGAGGAGAAGCATCCGGGAAGGCGCCGAACACTTCGACTCTCTTCGCCGGGAGCAAGCAGAAGCCAAGCGCAGGCAGCGCAAGGAGCGCACGTCAACCCAAGCACCCCACCCACCCGCCCCTTCAACCACCGTCTGCCCCACCTGTGACAGAGACTGTAGGTCCCGCATTGGACTCATCAGTCACCTGCGAACTCATTTTTAATGTGGAAGCAAGTCATCCATGGTTCCGAGGGACTGCCTAAGAAGAGAAGAAGAAGATTCTTACTTTCAGATATCTATGTTTGTACATACCGCCGGCTCTCCGCACTCTTTAAAGTGCCCAGACTGTTTTCAATCCCTAATATTGCATCTTCCCTTTTGATTTATTCTGCCAGAAGGGCCATGGAGGGTGGAAGGGAAGTAGGAAGAATAGCCTTATGTGAAAGGACCACCCGGCATCGACCTCGCCACCGGCTACGGACACGGCAACGGCAACGGCACACCCAGCCAAGTCCACCCTGCAAACTCCTCCTCACCAAGATCCGGGAACTTGTGCCAAAATTGGGAGAGCTGTCCCACAGACTAGTCAAGCAACAGCCTGACATAATCATACTCACAGAATCATACCTTTCAGCCAATGTCCCAAAATCCTCCATCACCATCCCTGGGTATGTCCTGTCCCACCGGCAGGATAGTCCCACCAGAGGTGGCGGCACAGTGGTACACAGTCGGGAAGGAGTGGTCCTGGGATTGCTCAATATTGACTCTGGACCCCATGAACTCTCATGGCTTCAGGTCAAGCATGGGCAAGGAAACCTCCTGCTGATTACCACCTACCGCCCTCCCTCAGCTGATGAATCAATACTCCGCGATGTTGAACACTACTTGGAAGAAGCACTGAGAGCAGCAAAGGCACAGAATGTATCCTGGGTGGGGGACTTCAATGTCCACCATTATGTCGTGAAGGACATAACTGCCAGTCTGGGCGTGCGACAGGTGGTGAGGGAACCAACACGAGGGAAACATCTACTTGACCTCGTCCTCACCAATCTACCTGCCACAGATGCATCTGTCCATGACAGCATTGGTAGCAGTGACCACCGCACAGTCATTGTGGAGACGAAGTCCCATCTTCACACTGAGGACACCCTCCATCGTGTTGTGTGGCACTACCACCGTGCTAAAAGGGATAGATTCAGAACAGATCTAGCAGCTCAAAACTGGGCATCCATGAGGCGCCGTGGGCCATCAGCAGCAGCAGAATTGTATTCCACCACAATCTGTAACCTTAGGCCCGGCATATTCCTCACTCTACCATTACCATCAAGCCAGGGGACCAACCCTGGTTCAATGAGGAATGCAGAAGAGCATGCCAGGAGCAGTACCAGGCGTACCTAAAAATAAGGTGCCAACCTGGGGAAGGTGCAACACAGGACGACATGCATGCTAAAAAGCGGAAGCAGCATGCCATAGACAGGGCTAAGCGATCCCATAATCAATGGAACAGATCAAAGCTCTGCAGTCCTGCCATATCCAGTCGTGAATGGTGGTGGACCATTAAACAACTAACAGGAGGAGGAGGCTCCATGAATATCCTCATCCTCAAAGATGGTGGAGCCCAGCATATGAGTGCTAAAGACAAGGCTGAAGCGTTTGCAACCATCTTCAGCCAGAAGTGCCGAATGGATGATCCATATTGGCCTACTCCTGAGGTCACCAGC
This sequence comes from Squalus acanthias, assembly GCA_030390025.1. Lineage (NCBI taxonomy): Eukaryota > Metazoa > Chordata > Chondrichthyes > Squaliformes > Squalidae > Squalus > Squalus acanthias. Next base: position 98,684,082 of record CM059425.1, on the reverse strand, counting down.
ATCACAGAAGCCAGTCTTCAGCCAATTCGATTCACTCCATGTGATATCAAGAAACTGCTGAGTGCACTGGATACAGCAAAGGCTATGGGCCCTGACAACATCTCGGCTATTGTGCTGAAAACTTGTGCTCCAGAACTAGCTGCACCTCTAGCCAAGTTGTTCCAGTACAGCTACAACACTGGCATCTATCTGACAATGTGGAAAACTGCTCGGGTATGACCTGTCCACAAAAAGCAGCACAAATCCAACCCGGCCAATTACCACCCCATCAGTCTACTCTCAATCATCAGCAAAGTGATGGAAGGTGTCATCGACAGTGCTGTCAAACGGCACTTACTCACCAATAACCTGCTCATTGATGCCCAGTTTGGGTTCCCCCAGGACCACTCGGCTCCCGACCTTATTACAGCCTTGGTCCAAACATGACAAAGGAGCTGAATTCCAGAGGTGAGGTGAGAGTGACTGCCCTTGACATCAAGGCAGCATTTGACCGAGTGTGCCACCAAGGAGCCCTAGTAAAACTGATGTCAATGGGAATCGGGGGGAAAACGCTCGACTGGCTGGAGTCATACCTAGCACAAAGGAAGATGGTTGTGTTGGTTGAAGGTCAATCATCCCAGCCCTAGGACATCGCTGCAGGAGTTCCTCAGGGCAGTGTCCTAGGCCCAACCATTTTCAGCTGCTTCATCAATGACCTTCCCTCCAACATAAGGTCAGAAATGGGGATGTTCGCTGATGACTGCACAGTGTTCAGCGCCATTCACAACTCCACAGATAATGAAGCAGTCCATGCCCGCATGCAACAAGACCTGGACGACATTCAGGCTTGGGCTGATAAGTGGCAGCTAACATTCGCGCCACAGATGTGCCAGGCAATGACTATCTCCCACAAGCAGGAGATAATCACCTCCCCTTCACATTCAACGCCATTACCATCGCCGAATTCCCCACCAGCAACATCCTGGGGGTCACCATTGACCAGAAACCTAACTGGACCAGCCACATAAATACTGTGGCAACAAGAGCAGGTCAGAGGCTTTGTTCTCTGCGGCGAGTGTCTCACCTCCTGACTCCCCAAAGCCTTTCCACCATCTGCAATGTACAAGTAAGGAGTGTGATGGAATACTCTCCACTTGCCTGGATGAGTGCAGCTCCAACAACACTCAAGAAGCTCGACACCATCCAGGACAAAGCAGCCCGCTTGATTGGCACCCCATCTACCACCTTAAACATTCACTCCCTCCACCAACGGCCTACCGTAGCTGCAGTGTTTACCATCTACAAGATGCAGTGCAGCAACTCATCAGCACCTCCCAAACCCACGACCTCTACCACCTGGAAGGACAAAGGCAGCAGGCGCATGGGAACACCACCACCTCCAAATTCACCTTCACGTCACACACTATCCTGACTTGGAAGTATATCGCCGTTCCTTCATGGTCGCTGGGTCAAAATCCTGGAACTCCCTCCCTAACAGCACTGTGGGAGTACCTTCACCACACGGACTGCAGCGGTTCAAGAAGGCATCTCACCACCACCTTCTCAAGGGCAATTAGGGATGGGCAATAAATCCTGGCCTTGCCAGTGACACCCACATCCCGGGAACGAATAAAAAACACCCATCAGACTCAATTGTACCTGCGGCACCGCAGCAGGAATTATCATCTAGCTAGTGTTATAAAGCTTGAATATTTCAGCGGACCATTGCAGGAGCAAACTGCGGCTAACCCGGCTATAGTGATGCCTCACGGTCCACACCGAACCGTTAGGAACATCGGGAAATAGGAATAGGAACAGAAGTAGACCATTCAGCCCATTGAACCTGTTCCAACATTCAATTGGATCATGGCTGATCTGCACCTTAACTGAATTTACTCACCTTTGAATCATATCCTTTGATACCCTTACCTAATAATAATCTATCAATTTCAGTCTTGAGAATTTCAGTTGACCCAGCACCTATAGTTTTTTTGGGGAAGAGAGTTCCAGATTTCCACTATCCTTTATGTGAAACACTCAGCAAAGCGAAGGTCAGCACTGCCCTTACTTTTCATAATGCAGGCAGCTTCCAATTACTCCCCAGGCGTGATCTCTGACAAAAGTCCGTCGGCTGCGCACTGCCGCATCAAGAAAGTTACCGACGCTCTATTCCATAATAAAACAGCTGTATTATGAGAACAACAATAACTTGCATTTATATAGCGCATTTTAACGAGAAAAACATTCCAAGGCACTTATTAGAAACTCAGTCATGATTAAAATGGACACCAAGCCAAAGAAGGAGATATCAGGATGTGTGGTTAAAAGCTTGGTCAAACATGTAGGATTTCAGGATGGTTTTAAACGAAGAGAGAGAGGTGGGAAAATGCAGCGGTTTTCGGAGGGAATTCTCGAGTTCAGGGCCTAGACGGCTAAAGGCAGGATCGCCAATTGTGGGGAAAAGAGAGTGGAAAATGCAAAAGAGGTCACAGTGAGAGGAATGCAGAGGAACTCATAGGGTGGATGGGTGAGCGGGACTTGATGCGGGTTAGGCTAGGGGCAGCCTAATTTTGGATAAGATGAAGTTTATGAAGTATGGAGAATGGGGGCCAGAAGAGCATTGGAATTATCGAGTCTGCAGGTGACGAAAGCATGGCTGAGGATTTCAGCAGCGGATGGGCTGAGGCAGGGATGGAGACCGGTAACATTATGGAACTGGACGTAGGTGGCTTTGTAATGGAAAGGATATGGGGTTGGAAGCTCAGCTCGGAGTCAGATCGGAGGGCAAGGATGTGAACAGTGCACTTCAAGTTGAGATAATGGCTGGGAGGGGGATGCAATCGGTGGCAAGGCTACAGGGATTGTGGCGGGGGCTGAAGACGATAGCTTCAGTCGATCTCTGGTCCCAGAGCTGGAGTAATAGAGGGAGATGGGTTATGCCATGTATGATATCTCGACAGTGCAGATCGTTCTTCATTGACCCAAGTATTGACTAAAACGGAATTGGGGATTGGGCATGAATTAACCAAGAGAGATTCCACTCTTGAAACCTACAGATGATTTCTGAGCAACAGCAAATGCCAATTCCCTGTAGTTCACACGAATCCTTTATTTTGCAGTAGGTTACATGCCCCCCTTTTTCATTCCTGATCACAGGATTGAAGGATAGCGTACAAGTCCGTTCTCAACAATTGTTCACACAAACTACCTAATAAACCATGATTAGCGATCATTCCGGAGCACTGGAGTCCACAGTCTGTGTGAACCCTGCACAAGATGAGCACCACTCCTGTGCCTGGTACCTCTGGTCCATTTTGCCAACCGTCATTGCTGCTGGGTCACCCTGGACCTCCAACTTCGTTTCTGGATGTTAGTTGGATGCTGCGTCTGGTTTCTCCCACGGACTGCTTCTGCCTGTCCATGCGTTTCATAGCCAAATGTACAACTCGCTCAGCATCCAACTGGCTGGTGAACCACAAGCCCTCCATGTCTCCCTCATGAGCAAGAATGGAACAGCAGGCTATCTGATCCTGTACCAGGTATGGTGCAGACCTGATTTCCAAAAACCTCGTGTTTCACTAGGTAACCGAGCACACTCTCCTAAAACTACCTTAGCAAGTTGAGTTTCTTCGGGTATGGGGAGCTATAGACCTTATGTAACTCCAACAGCAACTTTAACAGCTGCCTACACTGGACCAATAAGGCGATCCCTGCAGTGTCCCACCATAAACCGCTCTAGTTTGAGCTACCAGTCTATACACCCATCAGTATCTATGCTAATGCCCATGATAACATTGAGTGGCATGGACGAATATAGTACAAATTCTGCATCTGCTGCATAACCAAAATATTCCAACCAAACTGAAGCTCCGAGTACATCTATGGCCATGTGCAGGTTCCAAATGCTGGCTTGGTTCGTCTTTATTTAATGGTAGCCCTTCACTGTTCACTGCTCTGAAACTAGGCCAGTGTCTAGAAACCCCCTCAACTATGCCCCATTCACCATGACTGTGTGAAAGTACGAAGAGAACATGTCAAAGCTTTCGGTGGGATGGACACAAATGAAACACTGCAATGCTTTTCTGTTTCATAAGGTCGTGAGTCGGTTGGCCAATTCACTTTTGCCCCACTTGTAGTTACCAGCTATCAATTTCAAATTGCCAGAGACAACAAGCAATATTAGATCCTTTTTATAAACTTTGGAATCATATTTGATTTACTAATAAGGTCGGTGCTGTGTTCCCTCACATAGAAGGGCCAGAGAAGATAATGCACCGATCCCTTTCAATTCAAGAGCAGAACAATGATCTTTCACCTTCTCATTGGACTCATTAGCCTGATTCTCTTTCTCCCTATGCTTCAATTCATGTCATTCCCTCGCTTAAGAGTTGTGTTTCTCTTCTTCCTGCCTGCGTCACTGAAGTTCTGATTGAACCTCAAACTCTGCATCAACTCTCTCTTCTGCAGCGAATCTGCAGCTTGATCTCCTTTAATTGGGACACCTATTAAACCTTCACCTTTGTACAGGTGTCAGTCTTGGTTCAGTAGCAGCTCTCTTGCTTCTGTCTCATAAGGTCTTGGTTTCAAGTCCCACTCCAGGGACTTCAGCACACAGTCTAGGTTGACACGTAAGTGTAGTGCTGCTGGGACGGTTTTGTTCAGATGAGATGTTAAACTGAGAAGTCTGCCGTGTCAGGTGGATGCAAAATATCTCATGGCATTATTCAAAGAAGGACAGGGAGTTCTCCTGGTGCTCTGCCCAATATTGATCTCTTAACAAACAGCACTGAACCATCTATCGCATTGCTGTTTGTGGGACCTTGCTGTGCGCAATTTGGCAGCTGCATTTCTTACATTTGCCTTTTCTCCTGTATTCTATTGAATATTTAGTTAAACTACAAGGACGGAGCTTACAATTTCTTCCCTGTTCAGGGATTAGTCAGTATCCTATCAATCAAAACAACTACCCCTGCTCACAAGAAAATGTTCTCTGCAGACAGTTCATTGTGGGCATCCCCAATTCAGTCCGTATGAATGTTAACTGGAATTTCTAAACTAACTTTCCTTGTGTAAAGTAAACCCCCTCAGGCGTTTCTTCTGATCCCGATCTTACATTTCCCGGCTCTTGTGTGAATTTAACCTCCTGAGAGGTACATCACTTTCAATGTTAGGGTTTATAACATAAACTACAAGATCCGGCTGTGGTGGAACAGTCACAAGACCCGAAGCACGCACAAGGCTAATAAGTATTTAAGAACATAAGAACATAAAAAACAGGAGCAGGAGTCGGCCAATCGGCCCCTCGAGCCTGCTCCGCCATTCAATAAGATCATGGCTGATCCAATCTTGTCCTCAACACCACTTTCCCGCTCTCTCCCCATACCCCTTGACTCCCTTGTAGTTCAAATGTCTGTCAATTTCCGCCTTGAATATATTCAGTGACTCCGCCTCCACAGATCTCCGGGGTAGAGAATTCAACAGATTCACGACCCTCTGAGAGAAGAAATTCCTTCTCATCTCCGTCTTAAATTGGTGACCCCTTATTCTGAAACTATGCCCCCTAGTTCTAGATACCCCCACTAGGGGAAACATCCTCTCAGCATCCACCCTGTCAATCCCCCTCAAAATCTTATGTTTCAATAAGATCACCTCTCATTCTTCTAAACTCCAATGAGTATAGGCTCAACCTTTCGTCATACGTCAACCCCTTCATCCCAGGAATCAACCTAATGAAGCTTCTCTGCACTGCCTCCAATGCAAGTATATCCTTCCTTAAATATGGAGACCACAACTGTACGCAGTAATCCAGGTGCGGTCTCACCAGCGACCTGTAAAGTTGCATCAAAACTTCCCTACTTTTATACTCCATACCCCTTGCAATAAACGCCAACATTCCATTAGCCTTCCTAATTACTTGCTGTACCTGCATGCTAAGTTTTTGTGTTTCATGTACTAGGACCACCAGAGCCCTTTGTACCGCAGCATTTTGTAGTCTCACCCCATTTAAATAATTTGCTTTTTAATTCTACCTTCCAAAGTGGTTAACCTCACATTTTCCCACATTGTACTCCATCTGCCAAATTTTTTGCCCACTCACTTAACCTATCTATATCCCTTTGCAGACTCTTTGTGTCGTCCTCACAACCTGCTAACCCACCTATCTTTGTATCATCAGCAGATTTGGCTACAGTACACTCGGTCCCTTCATCCAAGTCATTAATATAGATTGTAAATAGTTGAGGCCCCAGCACTGATCCCTGTGGCACCCACTAGTTACTGGTTGCCAACCGGAAAATGACCCATTTATCCCGACTCTCTCCTCTTCACTATGGACGTACAATCCCTCTACACCTCCATTCCCCACCAGGATGGCCTGAGGGCGCTCCGCTTCTTCCTTGAACAGAGGCCCAACCAGTCCCCATCCACCACCACCCTCCTCCGCCTGGCTGAACTTGTTCTCACATTGAACAACTTCTCCTTTGACTCTACCCATTTCCTCCAAATTAAAGGTGTTGCTATGGGTACCCGCATGGGTCCTAGCTATGCCTGCCTTTTCGTGGGATATGTGGAACACTCTTTGTTCCAGTCCTACTCGGGTCCCCTCCCTCACCTCTTTTTCCGGTACATTGATGACTGTATCGGTGCCGTCTCCTGCTCTCGCCCTGAACTAGAACATTTCATTCACTATGCTTCCAATTTCCACCCTTCCCTCACCTTCACATGGTCCATCTCCGACTCTTCCCTTCCCTTCCTCGACTTCTCCATCTCCATCTCTGGGGATAGGTTATTGACTAACATTCACTACAAGCCCACCGACTCCCACAGCTACCTGGACTACACTTCCTCCCACCCCGCCTCCTGTAAGGACTCTATTCCATTCTCCCAGTTTCTCCGTCTCCGCCGCATCTGCTCTGATGATGCCACCTTCCATACCAGTGCTTCCGACATGTCTTCCTTTTTCCTCAACCGAGGATTCCCCTCTACCGTGGTCGACACGGCCCTCGACCGTGTCCGTTCTATCTCCCGCACATCTGCCCTCACCCCTGCCCCTCCCTCCCGGAACCACGATAGGGTTCCCCTTGTCCTCACCTTTCACCCCACCAGCCTCCACATTCAACGGATCATCCTCCGCCATTTCCGCCACCTCCAGCGTGATCCTACCACTAAACACATCTTCCCCTCACCTCCCCTTTCAGCATTCCGTAGGGACCGCTCCCTCCGCGACACCCTAGTCCACTCCTCTACCACCCCCAGCACCCCTTCCCCTTCGCCCGGCACCTTCCCGTGCACGCGCAGGAGATGCAACACATGCCCTTATACCTCCCCTCTTCCCACTGTCCAGGGCCCCAAACACCCCTTCCAGGTGAAACAGCGATTTACTTGTACTTCCTGCAATTTAGTATACTGTATTCGCTGCTCACGATGTGGACTCCTCTACATTGGGGAGACCAAACGCAGATTGGGTGACCGCTTTGCGGAACACCTCCGTTCAGTCCGTAAGGGGGACCCCGAGCTCCCGGTGGCCTGTCACTTTAATTCACCGCTTCACTCCCACTCTGACCTCACCGTCCTCGGCCTATTACACTGTTCCACGGAAGCTCAGCGTAAGCTCGAGGAACAGCACCTCATCTTTCGTTTAGGCACGCTACAGCCCTCTGGACTCAATATCGAGTTCAACAATTTTAGATCATAACCTCAGCTCCAATCACATTTATATTTTATTTTATCCACCCTTTTATTTGTCCCCCCCCACCTTTTTTTTCCTCCTAGAAGCTGGCAGCTGTCCTTCATTCTGCCAGTGGATTTCACACTTCATTCAGCCTTAATCTGTCACATTAACACCACCTCTAGCCTTGCATATCTCTTAATGTCTCTCCATCTCCCCCTTTGTTCCTTTATCCCCTCCCCCTTTTCCCAGCTTTACCCTGGCCTTAAATCTATTTGATTTCCGGCTCTTCCCAGTTCTGATGAAAGGTCATCGACCTGAAACGTTAACTCTCTTTCTCTCTCCACGGATGCTGCCTGGCCTGCTGAGTTTTTCCAGCGTTTTCTGTTGTTATCCCGACTCTCTGTTTTCTGTTAGTTAGCCAATCCCCTATCCATGCCAAAATATTACCCCCAACCTCGCACGCTCTTATCTTGTGCAGTAACCTTTTATGTGGCACCTTATCGAATGCCTTCCGGAAATCCAAATACACCAAATCCACTGGTTCCACTTTATCCACTCATACGGATAAGGCAGAGAAACGAAATATTTAATGATAAGCTTCTCTCGTTAATTGATGCAAATTTGCAGTAAGAGTCTCTAATTCGACACCAATTGTGCCACCAGAGTTGTGTGTCCTTCACCGCTTCGTTCGATTGACTAAAATGTCTTGATGCCTTTTAACCCAGAGTGTCTGGTTTGAGTTACGGCCGTCTCAGATAATATGGCCCCTTTGCGTCCTTGATCGGCTCATTAGCGGTTCCTGAGTTGTCCCGCCGCTGGATCTTTGCATCATGGGTTTGACAGAGGTCCCGAAGGAAGTGGTTGCCTGCACAGCAGCTTTTCCCAAAGTCGATGGCAACCACTGTGGTAATCACTGTGACGAGTACTCATATTCTGACAATTAAAACTGTGGGAGCATTCCTCCGGGCAGCTAGCACCGACACAATCGATGTATTGGAATCTCTGATTCAGGACTACAACTCGCGCGGCAACAGGTTTCCGGCAGCCATCAGGAGACACCTGTACTGTCTGAAGCTCACGGTTAAGTGTCAGGTTTGATTACAGGAAGACGATGGTCAGCAGAAATGAAGCGGTGCTCAGCAGGAGGATCTTGTGCTTGGCCTTCAGAGCCTGAGCCCCCTCCACACCAGCCCCAAATAACGGAATAGCGGTTGAAATGTATCAAACCCACAGTGACTGCGGCAGAAGCAACCCCTGCACTGTTACTGCAACATGAAGTGTTATTTTCAATGGAGATGTGAGGCCTACAGTTTGTCAGAGCCCTGACACCAGTTCGTCGACTAGTAAAATGACATGTGAACAATGGGTAGCTGCATGTTCCATCAACGGAGTAGCACAATGAGGAGTAGTTAGCACAATGTCCATGCAACAAAGTTGGGAAATAATGTAATCAAATGCATTCGTTTATATAAGGACACAGAGTTCTGCACTTTGTTTAGCCATCATCAATATAAGTGCAGCACTAAATATGCTTTAATTAACCGTTCAATCGCTACAATTCGCATTGGGCGAAAAGTGCCTCTCTGACCTCCTTGATACAAAGGACACATGACAAGGCCCTTCGCCTCTCACCCTCTCCTCCATCTGAGTAATCATTTTTTTTATTCATTCACGGGGTGTGGGCCAGCATTTATTGTCCATCCCTAATTGCTCTTGAGAAGGTGGTGGTGAGCCGCTTTCTTGAACCGCTGCAGTCCGTGTGATGGAGGTACTCCCACCTGCAGCAATGTCCTGGGCTGAGATGAATGGCCTCCAGGAACTGCAACCACATTTCTTTCTGCTGGTATGACTGAAGCCAATGGAGAATTTTCACCCCTGATTCCCATTGTCTTCAATTTTATTAGGGCTCTTTGATGCCACACTCCGGTCAAATGCTGCCTCGATGTCAAGGGCAGTCACTCTCACCTCACCTCTGGAACTCAACTCCTTTGTCCATGTTTGGACCCAGGCTGTAATGAGGCTTGGAGCCGAGTGGTCCTGGCGGAACCCAAACTGAGCATCTGTGAGCAGGTTATTGGGGAGTAAGTGTCGCTTGATAGCATTGTGGACGACACCTTCCATCACTTTGCTGATGATTGAGAGTAGGCTGATGGGTGGTAATTGGCCGGATGTGATTTGTTCTGCTTTTTGTGGACACGATATACCTGAGCAATTTTCTACTTCGTCGGGTAGATGCCAGTGTTATAGATGTAGTGGAACAGCTTCGCTGGAGGCGCGGCTAGTTCTGGAGCACAGATCTTCAGCGCTGCAGCTGGGATGTTGTCACGTTCATAGCCTTGCTGTCGACCTCTTCCTGATTCAGGTCATGTGGATAATAGTTTGTAGAGATTAAAATAACCATCTTGGGAGCTCCGATCTGAACATGTTTTAGTTGCTTATCAGGTAGAATAAAGACTCCCACTAGTGCAAGACTACAGCGCACATTAATCCCCAAAGTGTATTATTTCGTATAAATCAGAATAATTGGTGAATATCTGGCAGAGCTCTTTCCCCATAAGTCGCATTTCTTATGCTTCCGTTTTGTTTCCAATTTCTTTTTGGGACAGTTTGTTTATCATTGACAACTGTGAGAAGAGATACCAGCTGAAATCTGGGAAAGGCCCGCAAGTGAAATCCACTGTGAATCGCCCCATTAATGAAAAAAAACATTGAATATTGAAGGGATGGCTGGGAGGGCAGGTGGCGGGGCGGGGTGAGTGGTTTTATTGGAGTATTTCACATCTTAAAGGGTACAGACAAGATAAACTTCAATACATTTAACAGAGTCATAGATTTTCAATTACAAGAGGGCACAGTCTGAAGAGTGGCGTTGAGCAGTCAGTTTAGGACTAACTACTTTAGGCGAAGGTGATGAGTAGATGGAATTTTCTTCCAATGGAGGTAACGGGGGCTAATTGTATCAACAAATTGTAGGGAAATAATTTGATAGAATGGTTTGTGAGCTATGAAGGGATATAACATTTCCTCTACCGGCGAGATGGATTTGTTGTGCATATCCAAACTTATGTTCCTATTTTTCTGTGTACATTCCAGTCAAAGTGTCACCATAGATTTCATAACTGAACTACTCATGTTCCTTTCTATAAATTGAATTTCTTACTGTTTTACGTAAACCAATGCAAAGTTTAAAGTAGCTCCCTTCAGATGCAATTTAATTGTATAACGGTAGAAATAATGCAGTACTGTTGTGACAAGTTCACTTTCTGATGCTTCTGTTTTGTTTCCAATTTCGTTTTGGCACAGTCCGTTTATCATTGTCCACAGTGGGATAAGATACCAGCTGAAATGTTGGAAGGGGTCGAAAGTGAAATCCACTGTGATCGCCCTATTATTGAAAAATAAAAGTGACCATTGAAGGGATGGATGGTGGTTGTGGTCTTATTGGAGTATTTCAAATCCTAACGGGTACTTAGAAGATAAACGTCAATACGTTTAACATGGTCATAGATTTGCAGTAACACGAGGGCACAGTCTAAAGAGGGGCGTTGAAAATACAGTTTAGATCTTACTACTTTAGGCGAAGGTGAAGAGTAAATGGAATGGTCTTCCAAGGGAGGTAAAGTGGGGTGATTGTGTCAACAAATTCAAGAAAGGTAATTTGATGAAGTGGTTGTGGAGTATGAGGGGATATAATATATCCGAGACACTGCGTAAAAATAAGCAGAGTGTGACAGGAAGGGACAGATAGTTTAATGACAGCATTGCAGCAGAGAATAAGGGCAAAGCAGGGAACAATGGTAAAAATAAATAAATGAAAGGCTCTTTATCTGAATGCACGAAGCATTCGTAACAAGATAGATGAACTAGTGGCACGAATAGAGATAAATGGGTTTGATCTAATAGCCATTACATACACATGGTAGCAAGGTGCCCAAGGTTGGGAACTAAATGTTCCAGGGTACTTGACGTTTCGAAAAGACAGGCAGAATGCAAAAGGAGGGGGAGTAGCGCTGATAATAAGGGATGACATAAGGACAGTAGTGAGAAAGCATCTTGGCTCAGAAGATCAGGAAGTAAACATTGGAAGGAGTAGTATATAGACCCCCTAACAGTAGCTATACCATTGGACAGAATATTAATCAACAAATAGTAGGAGCTTGCAACAAAGGTAATGCAATAATCTTGGGGGACTTTAATCTTCATATAGACTGGACAAATCAAATTGGCAAAGGTAGTCTGGAGGACGCATTCATGGAATGCATTCGGGACAGTTTCCTAGAACAATATGTCATGGAGCCAACCAAGGAACAGGCTATTTTAGATCTTGTATTGTGTAATGAGACAGGGTTAATTAGCAATCTCATGGTAAAGGATCCTCTGGGGCAGAGTGATCATAATATGATAGAATTTCACCTTAATTTTGAGAGTGACTTGCCTAAATCCGAAACTAGAGTCTTAAACTTAAATAAAGCCAATTACATAGGTATGAGGTGCGAGTTGGCGAAGGTAGATTGGAAAAGGTATGGTGATAGATAAGCAGTGGCTAGCATTTAATGAAATATTTCATAACTCTCAACAAAAATACATTCCATTGAGAAACAAAAACTCCACGGGATAAGTGATCGAACCGTGGCTAACTAAAGAAGTTAAGGATAGCATTAGGTTGAAAGAAGGAGCTTATAATGTAGCAAAGAATAATAATAAGCCTGAGGATTGGGAGAGTTTCAGAAACCAGCAAAGGTTGGCCAAAAAATTGATAAAAAGGATAAAAATTAAATATGAGAGAAAACTCGCAAGAAATATAAAAGCAGATTGTAAGAGTTTCTACAAGTATGTAAAAAGGAAAAGAGTAGCAAAAGTAAACGTTGGTCTCTTAGAGGCTGAGACAGGAGAAATTATTATGGGGAATAAGGAAATGGCAGAAATGTTAAACAAATATTTTGTATCTGTCTTCACAGTAGAAGACACAAAAAGCATACCAAAAATGGCGGGGAACCAAGGGTCTAATGAGGGTGAGGAACTTAATGAAATTAATATAAGTAGAGAAAAAGTATTAGAGAAACTAATGGGATTAAAAGCCAACAAATCCCCTGGACCTGACGGCCTACATCCTAGGGTTCGAAAAGAGATGGCTGAAGAGATAGTGGATGCTTGATTTTGATCTTCCAAAATTATCTAGATTCTGGAATGGTCCCAGCAGATTGGAAGATCGCAAATGTAACACCACTATTCAAGAAAGGAGGGAGAGAAAAAACAGGGAACTACAGGCCAGTTAGCCTGACTTCAGTCATAGGGAAAATGCTGGAATCCATTGTTAAAGAAGTGGTAGCAAGTCACTTAGAAAATCATAACATGATTAGGCAGAGTCAACTTGGTTTTATGAAAGGGAAATCGTGTTTGACAAATTCATTAGAGTTTTTTGAGGATGTAACTAGCAGGGTAGATAAAGGGGAACCAGTGGATGTAGTATATTTTGATTTCCAAAAGGCATTCGATAAGGTGCCACATAAAAGGTTATTACACAAGATTAGGGCTCATCGGGTTGGGGGTAATATAGCATGGATAGAGGATTGGTTAATGGACAGAAAACAGAGAGTAGGGATAAACGGATCTTTTTCAGGTTGGCAGGCTGTAACTAGTGGGGTGCCGCAAGGATCAGTGTTGGGGCCTCAGCTATTTACAATGTATATTAATGACTTAGATGAAGGGAACGAGTGTAATGTATTCAAGATTGCTGATGATATAAAGTTAGGTGGAACAGTAAGCTGTGAGGAGAACACAAAGAGTCTGCAAAGGGATATAGATAGAATAAGTGAGTGGGCAGTAAGATGGCAGATGAAGTATAATGTAGGGAAATGTTAGGTTATTCACTTTGGTAGGAAGAATAGAAAAACAGCATATTTTTTAAATGGTGAGAAACTTTAAAATGGTGGTGTTCAGAGAGATTTGAGTCTCCTCGTGCAAGAAACACAGAAAGCTAGCATGTAGGTACAGCAAGCAATAAGGAAGGCAAATGGCATGTTGGCCTTTATTGCAAGGGGGTTGGAGTATAAGAGTAAGGAAGTATTGCTACAATTGTACACAGCCTTGGTGAGACCACACCTGGAGTAGTGTGCACAGTTTTGGTCGCCTTATCTAAGGAAAGATATACTTGCCTTGGAGGCGATGCAACAAAGGTTCACTAGATTGATTCCTGGGATGAGAGGGTTGTCCTATGATGAGAGATTGTGTAGAATGGGCCTATACTCTGTGGAGTTTAGAAGAATGAGAGGTGATCTCATTGAAACATACAGGGTTCTGAAGGGGATTGACAGGGAAGATGCTGAGAGGTTGTTTCCCCTGGCTGGAGTGTCTCAGGATAAGGGGTAGACCATTTAAGACTGAGATGAGGAGAGATTTCTTCACTGAGAGGGTTGTGAATCTTTGGAATTCGCTGCCCCAGAGGGCTGTGAATGCTGAGTCTTTGAGTATATTTAAGGCTGAGGTAGATAGCTTTTTGGACTCTAGGGGATTTAAGGGATATGGAGATCAGGCGGGAAAGTGGAGTTGAGGTCGATGATCAGCCATGATCTTATTGAATGGCGGAGCAGGCTCGAGGGACCATATGGCCTAATCCTGCTCTTATTTTTTATGTTCTTATGAATCAGCCAGATGGACGGGGTTGGTTGGCTGTGCCCATCCAATCTTATGTCCAATGTTTCTGTGTACATTCCAGTAAAACAGTCACCATAGGCTACATAACTGAACTACTCACGTGCCTTTCCGTATCCGATATAAATTGAAGTTCTAAGCGTTTTATGGAAAACATTAGCAAAGTTTAGAATATTCCCACCACAGGCAATTTAATCGTACAAGGGTAGAAATAATACAGTACTGTTTAACAAGTGACTAAAGTTACATTGATAGCTTGGCTCAGTGGTGGCATTCTGGACTTTGACTTAGAAGAGCTTGGATCCCAGTTCCACTGCCAGATCTGAGCAACTAAACATAAGAACATAAGAAATCAGAGCAGGAGTCGGCCATTCGGCCCTTCAAGCCTGCTCCGCCATTCAATGAGTTCATGGCTGATCTTCTGCCTCAACTCCATTCACCGGCCTTATCGCCATATCCCTTGATGCCTTTACTAGTCAGAAATCTATCAACTTCTGTTTTGAATGTACACAATGACTGAGCCTCCACAGCCCTCTGGGGTAGAGAATTCCAAAGATTCACCACCCTCTGTGTGAAGAAATTTCTTCTCATCTCAGTCCTGAATGGCCTACCCTTTATCCTGAGGCTGCGGCCCCTGGTTCTAGACTCCCCAGCCAAGGGAATCATGCTCTCAGCATCCACCCTATCAAGCCCTGTAATCATTTTGTATGCTTCAATGAGAAACCCTCTCATTCTGCTGAATTCAAGAGAATACAGGCCTAGTTTACGCAATCTCTTCTCATACGACAGTCCCGCTATCCCAGGAATGAATCTCGTGAACCTTCGTTGCACTCCCTCTATGGCAAGTATATCCTTCCTTAGGTACGGAGACCAAAATTGTACACAGTAGTCCAGGTGTGGTCTCACCAAGGCCTTATATAATTGGAGTAAGACTTCTTTACTCCTGTACTCAAATCCTCTTGTAATGAAGGCCAGCATACCAGCTGCCTTCCTAATGGCTTGCTGCACCTGCACATTCACTTTCAGTGACTCATGTACAAGGACACCCAGGTCCCTTTGAGCATCTGCATTCCCCAATCTTTCACCATTTAGGAAATGCTCTGCCTTTCTGTTTTTTCTACCAAAGTGGATAACTTTACATTTATCCACATTATATTCCATCTGCCATGTTCTCGCCCACTCATTGAGCCTGTCGAGATCCCCTTGAAGCCTCTTCACATCCTCTTCACAACTGACACTGCCACCTAGCCTTGTACATCAGCAAGTTTGGAAATGTTACATTTAGTCCCCTCATCCAAATCATTGATATAGATTGTGAATAGCTGGGGCCCAAGCACCGATCCTGTGCTACCGCACTAGTCACAGCCTGCCATCCTGAAAAAGACCCGTTTATCCCTACTCTTTGTTTTCTGTCTGTTAACCAATTCTCAATCCATGCTAGTACATTACACTCAATTCCATGTGCCCTAATTTTGTTCACCAACCTCTTGTGTGGGACCTTATCAAAGGCCTTCTGAAAATCCAAATACACCACATCTACCAGTTCCCCTTTGTCTAGTCCACTAGTTACATCCTGAAAGAACTCCAATAGGGTTGTTAAACAGGATTTCACTTTCATAAATCCATGTTGACTCTGCCCAATCTTACTATTAGTTTCTAAGTGCCCAGTTATTGCATTCTTTATAATAGATTACAGCATTTTCCCAACTACTGATGTGAGGCTAACAGGTCTATAGTTCCCCGTTTTCTCTCTCCCTTATTTCTTAAGTAGCGATGTTACATTTGCTATCCTCCAATCTGCAGGAACCTTGCCAGAATCTATAGAATTTTGCAAGATGACAACCAATGTGTCCACTATCCCAATGGCCACCTCTTTCAAAACCCTAAGATGTAGGTAATCCGGTCCTTGGATTTATCGACTTTTAGTCCTATTAATTTTGCTAGTACTGTTTTTTTACTAATAATAATTTCTTTAAGTTCCTCATTCTCGCCACACCCTTGGTTTTCTCGTATTTCTGGGAGGTTATTTGTGTCTTCCTCCGTGAAGACAGAAACAAAATATTTATTTAATTTCTCTTCATTACCTCATTCCCCATCTCTGACTGTAAAGGACCTACATTTACCATCGTCAGTCTTTTCCTTTTCAGATACCTATAGAAGCTTTTACAATCCGTTTTTATATGTTTCGCTAGTTTGTGCTCTTATTCCATTTTCCCTTTCTGTATCAATTTCTTGGTCTCCCTTTGCTGATTTCTAAAAAGATCCCAATCGTCAGGCTGAACGCGTTTTCTGGCAACTTTATAAGCTTCCTCCTTTGACTTAATATTAGCTTTAATTTATTTTGTTAGCCGTGGTTGGATCACTTTTCCTTTTGGGTTTTTATGCCCTAGAGGAATATATGTTTGTTGCAAATTATGCATTATCTCCTTGAATGTTAGCCATTGTATGTTCACCTTCATACCTTTTAGTGTAGTCTCCCAATCTACCATGGCCATCTTGTCCCGCATACTCTTGTAGTTTCCTCTGTTTAGATTGAAGACCTTAGTTTCAGATTAGACTACATCACTCTCAAGCTTAATGTAAAATTCAATCATATTATGGTCAATTGTCCCAAAAGGCCCCTTTACCACAAGATTATTGATTAGCCCTTTCTCATTACACAGTACCAGGTTCAGAATAGCCTGTTCCCTGGTTGGTTCCTCCACATACTCAGGAAACCATCTCGCATGCATTCCATGAATTCGTCCTCCACACCATTAGAGGTAAATTGATTTTCCCAGTCAATATGTAGATTAAAGTCCCCCATGATTACCGTATTGCCCTTGTTACATGCACTTCTAATTTATTGATTGATACTGTGCCCTACATTACCATTACTGTTTGGTGGCCTATACACAACGCCCACCAATGTTTTCCACCCTTTGCTGTTTCTTAGCTCCACCGAAACTGATTCCAGTTCTACATCACGATCTGCCTAGCAAAGATCTTTTATCTCTACCGTACCGATCTCATCCCTTATTAAAAGCGCTACGCCACCTCCTTTTCCTTTTTGTCTGTCCTTCCTAAATGTTGAGTACCCTGGAACATTCAGTTCCCAGATTGTCTCTGTAATGGCAATTACAACATACCCATTTACTTCTATTAGTGCCATTAGTTCATCCACCTTGTTGCGAATGCTACGTGCATTTAGATAAAGTGCCTTTAACTTTGCCTGTTTAATATTTTTCTGCACTTTGACCCTCTTTACTGTTGGCCTTTGTTTCTGCTCCCTACTAGTTTTGCCGACTACTTTTCTAACTTGCACTTCCAGCTTTGTTTCTCTCCACTCTGGGCCCACACTTAGGTTCCCAGCCCCCTGACAAACTAGTTTAAATCCTTCCCAACAGCACTAGCAAACCCCCCAGAAAATCTTTTGGGCGGGAGTTGGACCCAGGGGACTCCTGCATTACCTTCTTAGTTCTTTTACTCTGTCTGGTGGTCACCCATTCCCTTTATGCTGTGCACTCTTTACCTGCGGTGTGACTACCTCGTTAAACGTGCTATCCATGTAGATCTCAGCCTCGCAGATGCTCCACAGTGACTCCGGCCACAACTCCAGCTCCGAAATCCGGATTTCGAGTAGCTGCAGCTGGAGACACTTCCTGCACACGTGTTCACCCTGGACACCGAAAGTGTCCCTGACTTCCCACATAGCATAGGAGGAGCACCCCACACTGCCGAGCTGCCCTGCCATGTCCTACCCTTAATTTACTCCCTTTACTTCCTCTAAATTAAAGAATATTATATATACTAGGGACCTTACTTCACTTTACACACTACTTACTCTAAACTAGAGACCTTACTTTTACTTTAACGACTGGACTGTAGAAATACTTACCAGGTCCTACTTACCAATCAACTCCTTCCCTGGTTGTGACGTCATTAGCGGTTTTGCAGTTGTTGTTGTTGTTTGACTGCTCTGCTCTCGGACATTTTCCTTGGTCTAAAGTAAGAACAATTTCCTACAGGGTGAAAAGTTAGGAAAAGCAAAGGCGAAGCAAGGGAGCTCCTCCTTCCACTCCTTACCTAACTCGCTTACTCACCCAACTCCAGCACTCAGTGCAAATCGCACTACCAAGCCTGTTTTTATAGGCCCTTAAACAAAGGAGCTGGTTGAGCCCTGCTACAGGAAAACCAGTTTAATCTAGTTTCCCTAATTAACTGCCTTCAGCTGCTCTGAATTGTAGCATGTCAACACGTTGCTCCTGGACATTGGGAACACCGCAGTTTGAAACGTGTCGCCTTTCTTACCGGACCTTAAACTATGACCACCATTGACAGTTCAGGTGGATGTACAGATCACACGCCACTATTTGCTGAAGCGCAGAGGAGAATTCCCGATGTCCTGACCAACATTCTTCCCTCAACCAATACCACTAAAACATGCTGACTGGGTATTTAACTCATTGCTGTTTGGGAAAACCTGCTTTTCGCAAAATTGGTAGTTGAGTGTACGTACATAGCAGGAATTACTTCATTTCATTGGCTGTGAGGAACTTTGGGGCGTCCCGAGGACGCGAGGGGCGTTATATAAATGCATGTTCTACCGTTTCCAGGAATCTTCATCCTGCGCCGGGAGCGAATCCAACTGCAGCTCACAGAAGACCCATCAGGGGAATTCCAGAGGAAGATTAGATAGGATGACGACTATCCAGCCGATGGAGAATTCCAGTGACGATGCGGGGGCTGGCAAGTCGACTAAAATTATCTTTGAGAACAAATATGAGTTCTGCGGATACAGTTTCAAGATCGGTCGATTCGTCAATGCTAATCTTGGCTATTCTGCTTTTGTCTGGGAAGCTGTAAGTCAAGTGGATTAATCGGATAGAAGCAAAGCCGGCCTATCACAGCTCATGTATTTACCAGAAAAAATGCAGCTTCTTTTACTCGGTCTTTGTTCTAAGCTACAGTTTAGAATCTTCCTTATTTTCTGAAACAAGACGCTGGTGTTTGGGGAATATATCACCGATCTGGTATATCCTGCCCACAGTCCGTTGTGTGGCTGGATGGAACGTGCATTTCTCACATACATTTGAAACAGAGCAATGTACTTATCTCTGATCTCAAGTCATGGTTTTAATATGATGTGGAGATGCCGGTGTTGGACTGGGGTGGACAAATGGGAGAAGTCGCACAACACCAGGTTATAGTCCAACAGCTTTATTTGAAATCACAAGTTTTCGGAGTGCTGCTCCTTCGTCACCTGACGAAGGAGCAGCGCTCCGAAAGCTTGTGATTTCAAATAAAGCTGTTGGACTATAACCTGGTGTTGTGCAACTTCTCACAATGGTTTTAATAAGAGTTGAAGGCTTAGTGTAGCTAATTAAATAATCTGCCCTCACTCGTGCCGGTGGGGTGTTTTATATTTGCAACCTCCAGTTTCCCCCTCTCCTCCTGGAGTTGCTGACCTGTGCTGCTCCACAATCACCCGCTGCTTCCTCGCCCTAAATGTACATTCTACACGCGTGAGGCCTGATGCGGAAAGTCTACAGAGACCGCTGAGAACGGCTCGTCCCTCACAATGCGCGCACTTTAGAGCAAGGTCATTGGCTGGTGTTCACCAGGGTGGCTAAAGCAGTACTGACCAGGACTGAAAACTGAGGCCTTCTAGTTCTTTGAGACTCGGTATCACAACCGGTGCTGCATCTTCACATTGAGTCATTGCTGCAGCTTTGACTGCACTCGGGATATTTGGATGATGAAATTGGCGGGACTGGGAGTTATTGTAGGCGGGGGCGAAGCGGTGGGCAGCAGTTAAGATCACTTCTGGGACCCCATGCATCAGCAGGTGAAAGCCAGAACACTGTATGATCAGACCCGCCAGTGCTGATCTGATTCGACTGGGAGGTGGGTGATAGTGTCCGACTGATAACAGTTCCCAGGAGCCTTCCTTTATATCGCTAGGGAATTACTTGTTCCCAGTTCCCACCCTTCGTTAACAGCAGGCGTCGGGATCCAAAAGATTTGCATCACTTTCTGAATGAGTTAATCCTAACGTACATTAGCTTCATCTTTTTAGGCAATTGCTCTTTGCCGGTACTTTGAGAAGGAGACCATCAGTTTTCATGGGAAGAAAGTGATTGATATGGGATCGGGCACTGGAATCGTAGGGATTTTAACAACACTACTTGGTAAGTGAAAGGGTGGGAAGTGAACTGAACCGCATCACTTTGTTGATATCAAAAAGGAATATGGACAATAATGACAAGGCGTGTCTATATCGGAAAGGCGTGTTACCAGTCCGAGAGTGGTTGAGGATGTTGATTAAGGTCCCTCGTCGCTGGAAACCGTGGATTGGGAGGATTATGTCGCCTTGCTGTAAAAATTTAGTGCTCATATCACCGTCAAAGAGAATGTAAATTAAGCCTAAATGATTTCCAAATGAGATGCCGCTCCCATGTAGATCTTCGTCTGTCCTCTCCTGAATGGAAAATATTCCACGGCACTATTTCAAGAAGAGCAGGACAGTTCTCCTGGTGTCCTGGCCAACGTTTATCCCTCAACCATCACCAGCAAAAACAGATTGCTTGTATATTTATCCTATTGCTGTAAGTGTGAACTTGCTGTACGCAATTTGGGCACTGAGCGGACGAGGTTTGGCCATGAATCGGACTGTCAGCTCACCTGTCCATGCAGGTAGATTAAAAATCAGATTAGAAGTTATAGAGTTGCCTTCCTAAAAAGTCTCCGCCTTTCTATCTCTCTTTCCTCCTTTAAAATACCGCTTATACCCTGCCTCTTTGACCAGATCTGCCCTAATACCCCTTATGTGGCTCGGTGTCAGTCTTTTTTTGATAACGGTCCTGTGAAGCGCCTTCAGACGTTTTACTACGCAACAGGCGCTATATAAATGCAAGATGTTGCTCTTCTTCTTCTTCTTCTTCTTCTTCGAATTAAATCCAGCCAACACCATCCGATTATACAACGAATAAAGGGGCCAAGCCCTTAGCCTGCCACCAAATAAAAGTGAAATTTAAGTGGTTCTCTGTCAACACGTGGCAATTGAAGCTTCAGTAAGTACTCTGCATGTAAGTGGCATCTGGTGACAGACATCCATACCTGATAGATAGTATGATACAGACATCAGGGAGGTACAATGTCATTGTGTCTTCGATTCTGTGAATCCAACGCTCAGCTTCTGACAATTGAGAGCAAGAAAGCAAACAACATCAACAACTTACATTTATATAGCGCCTATAACTGGTGAAACATCCTAAGGCGCTTCACGGGGAGCGTAATCATACAAAGGTTGACACACAGCCAAAGAAAGAGATTTTAGGATGGGTGACTAAAAGCTTGGTCAAACACGTAATTTTAAAGAACCGTTTTAAGGAGAAGATAGAGTTTGAGAGGTTTCGGCAGGGAAATCCAGCGCTTAGGGCCTAGCCAGCTAGAGGCACGGTGTTCAATGCTGTGGTGGAGGGAGTGAGGCACGCTCCCCAGGCTAGAGTTGAAAGAACGCAGAGTTCTTGCGGGTTGTAGGGCTGGAGAAGGTTACAGAGATAGTGAACGGTGAGGCCATGGAGGGGCTAGAACACGAGGGTGAGAATTGTAAAATAAACTGCTGTAATGAACTACTGAAAGATTATTAGACCTAATGGTTGATCAGTGGTTTGTAAATATTTCCAAGTTCCTCTAACGTTCCTGAAACATATACACGGAATTCTGCATTACACTGTTGAGGGGAAGGTCCGGGTCCCATTGGCATGATCTGAGAGACAGATTCCTTCCCCATCCATTTGCTGCTGCGTGATTGATACGAATGATTGGATATAACTAGGCTACACTAATCCCCGCGTCCAAGCGATCGATAGTTGTTTTTTGCAAGTTTATAATTATCTCTGCAAAATGTAATTCTAGCGAACTGTAGTGAATTGTGTCAGTAATTTGTTTCTGCCCGTTGAGCGCATTCTATGTGTAAACTGCTTACTGAATCTAATACATTAAAGAACCAGTTGAGCTGGATGTTTTCGTGACGTCAGCCGAGGAATATGACCTCAAATTTAAAGAAATGTTGACGTGTTGTTGGCGTGAACAAGTCAGTCGAGCTGCTACAATCGAGCCTCTGTACCGTGTGTTCTGAAGGGGTACAACCTACTCCACATCGCCATACAGCGACGCCGTTAATTTTTGCTCTGTGATCACAAGATAGGATCAGTAGTCGAGGGCAAACCGAAATGGACATGGCTTTTTTTCTCTCGTCAGGTGGAGATGTTACCTTGACAGATAAACCGAACATCCTGAAGCAACTAGAAAACAACGTCTCCATCAACATCCCCACTGCCTGCAGACAACGTATATAAGTCTGCCCCCTGACATGGGGCGAAGACCACACTAACTTTCCCACCGACTATAACTTCATCCTGGGTTCGGATATTGTATATAGCTCAGTTAACTACCCGGCACTCTTGGAAACATTGCGCCATCTCGCCAACCGAGGCGGTACAATTTACCTCTCTTCGGAAATACGTTAGAGGAATGGCTCCCCTTCTTTCCACGAGGAGCTTCTACCTCAGTATTTTAACTGCCAGGTTGTTGACAGGTTAGAAGACAAAGATATTATTGTGTACAAAATGACCAAAATTGGTACAAGTGCTGGGGATGGGCTGCTAATTGAAACAAAATAATCTGCTGGTTACTGAACCTGACACTGGGTTTGAACGAGCCCCCCTGTCACCAGCATTTTCAATTTCAGGAGAAATATTGAATATTCCTTATTTAAATTCAAGCACCATTCCTTATTTAAATTCAAGCACCACTCACATTTCTCCCTTTCTACCACGTGACATGACTTCCTGGGCGCTGAATGCTTTCTGATATATCGATCAAGTGTCTATTTGCCCTGCATGAGGAAAGAGAGATCGTGTAGGCGAACCTTATCACGCTGGTAAAGTGGTTATGAGCTTAACAACACACGGGTCTTCAGTTCCAATTACAGCATGGCAAATTATGCAATTAATTGCAATATATCTGGTAATTTGTGGACTGACACCGGTAAAATGATGAGGAAAATTGAGGATTGCAGCTAAATGTCCCACTATTGCTGCAGGTGACTCCTGCCGCACACTAAGTGATTGACTCTTAAGGCCCTCCGGTCTCCAGCAGCGGCATTTCATGCGTCTCTTGGCCATTACCTTGGGCCTTGCCGGGGTCGTGCACATCGTGAAAACAAATGAAATAATATTCCAGCAGGGAAGGTCTGAGTTGAGCAACATCCTACAGTGACTACCATTGCATTACTCCTCCGGCCGTCAGTTCTGAGCTGAACTTAACCTGCTCAGGCAAGAGATGGAGCCATCGCCTTACTGGTGTGCCTGGTGGATGATTGTACTCGATGGTGCACTGGGTTTAAATTCTTTATACGATATTGATACGTAAGGCAAATTTATATTTTAAATGCACTTGACACAATGAGTGCAATGGTATAAAACAGACAAATCCGTCTGTTGTCATTTCCTCCCACGATCAAAGAATGTCGGGACTCTTCATTCTTTAAGACAGTTTAATTAACAGGTACATATAACTTGCTTCGTTTATATATTTGAGGTTCATTTCAAAGATGAAATTAGCCGGATCGCTAACATTTCCGGATCTGTATGTGCTGCTTTAGTTAAAACCGTCAGCTTGGTAGAATTGGTGGATTGACCCGCGTTTTTAAGAAACTAGATTTAGCGATTTAAGATATTAAACAAAGAATTTTTCCTTTAGTTGCTTTGCGTATTAGTATAACTAGATATTAGCTATATAGAAGATGTACAACGTGCCGTTAAAGTGGGGGGCGATATAAAGAGCAACCAACAGTGGGTTAAAGATGTTATCCGGAAGTTAAGACCTTCAACTAACCGCACAAAGAAAATAGCACTGTCCACTCCCCACTGCAATCTCTACACCTTACTGCCCACATACCACTGTCCACGCCCCACTCTCCAAATCGCATTATATAGACCCCACTGTCCGAAAGCGTACTTTACAGACACTGCGGTCTACACTCTACTGCACACACCGCACTGAACACATCATGCTGACCAGACCCCAGTGTCCACTTGCCACCGACCACAACTGACTGTCCACGCCCCACTGTGCACACCGCAATGTGCGGTCCACACTGTCCACCCCACCCCCTCCCACCGTCCACACCACGCTGTTCACACCCCGCCGTCGATGCCGCACTGTCCACACCCAATTGTCCGCAAGCCACGCTCTGCACGCCATTGTCCACTCCCCAATGTCCACACCGCACTCTCCACCTCCAATTGTCCACACCGCATTGTCTACGCACTGTGCACATCCATCTTTCAACACCCCACCGTCCACACCACACTGTCAAACCCGCTCTCCACACCCCATTGTCCACTCCCCACTCTCCACACCTATAGTCCAGAACCACTGCCCATACCGCACTGTTCATACCGCACGGTCCACACCGCACCAGCACCAGGAGATGCTGTGTTCCCTGTAGCCCCCACAATTCCCCCCCCTTTATTAACGAGGCTGTGCGTGTGTCAAGATAGCGTGCAAGCACTTTGAATCGTTGTGAAGCACTATGAACTCAAAATTGCTCATCCATCATGACTTGCGATCCTTCTGGACCTAGTAGTACACAAGCCGTGCCAAACTCTGCTCAAGATGAATCCGACTCCTGTACCTGGTACCTCTGACCCGTTCTGCCATGGACTGTGTGGCGGAGACTCTGAACCATCTGGCGAGTGCTAATTGACTACTCCTGTTCCGAGCCAATGACTACTCCCAGCTTTGTCTCAGCATGTTATCTGAGTGATGACCTTGGATTCTTCTCTGAACTGCTTCTGACTGTCCAACCACCACCTGGCCGAAGCAGTTACGGCCAATGAGCAACTCTCCCTGCGCTCAAGCTGGACACTTTATCCAGTACGAACATACCAAAAGTACCGAAGGAATAATCTATCTCGTTCACTGAGCCTGGCCCATTCAGTCATGTTGCAACTAAGCATCATGATTGTCAATGCTCCCCACCTTTGAACGTTTGCAGCCAATCCACACTCATTGCATGAACCCGCAAATTATTTCAAAGTTCAAAGACCCACTTAGATAAGAACAATCACCTGATAAATAATCTAGTACTATGGTTGCTTCATATATAGAAGAGATAGGCAAACTAGAAAAGGAGGAGGGGTAGCCCTGATAATAAAAGATCGGATAAAGACAGTAGAGAGAAAGGATCTTAGCTCCAAAAATCAAGAAGTACAATCAGTTTGGGTGGAGCTAAGAAACAGCAAGAGGCAGAAAACATTGGTGGGAGTTGTTTATAGGCCCCCAAACAGTAGTTGTAATGTAGGGCAGAGTATAAAGCAGGAAATTAGAGGCGCATGTAACAAGAGTAATACAGTAATCATGGGGGACTTTAATCCACATATAGACTGGGCAAACCAAATTTGCAGTAATTGTGCGCAGGACAATTCATGGAATGTATACAAGATAGTTTTCTAGATCAGTATGTTGAGGAACCAACTAGGGAACAGGCTATTTTAGATGTAGTATTGTGCAATGAGAAAGGGTTAATTAATAACCTTGTAGTAAAGGGGCCTTTAGGGAAGAGTGACCATAATATGATAGAATTTTATATTAAGTTTGAAAGTGATTTCGTTAAATCCGAAACGAGGGTCTTAAATCTAAACAAAGCAAACTACGTAGGTGTGAGGGGTGAGTTGGCTAAGGTAGATTGGGAAACGACATTAAAAGGTATGATGGTAGACAAGCAATGGTTAGCATTTAATGAATTAATACATAATTTACAACAAATATGCATTCCTTTAAGGCACAAAAACCCACAGGAAAAGAGGTCCAACTGTGACTAACAAGATAAGTTAAAGATAGTATTAGATCAAAGGAAAAGGCTTATAATGTTACCAAAAGAACATAAAGCATGAGGATTGGGAGAATTTTAGAATTCATCAAAGGAGGACCAAGAAATTGATAAAGTAAGGGAAATATGAGAGTAAACTAGCGAGAGACATAAAACAGACTGTAAACGCTTCCATATGTATGTAAAAAAGAAAAGATTAGCAAAAGTAAATTTGAGTCCCTTACAGGCTGAGACATGAGAAATTATAATGGAGAATAAGGAAATTAAACAAATACTTTTTGTCTGTCTTCACGGAAGAAGACGCAAAAAACCTCTTGGAAATAGTGGAGAACCAAGGGTCTAGCGAGAATGAGGAACTGAAAGAAATTAGTATTAATAAACAAAATTACTGGAGAAATTAATAGGACTGAAAGCTGATAAATCCCCTGGACCTGAAGGCTTACATCCCAGGGTTTTGAAAGAGGTGCTATAGGGATAGTGGATGCATTGGTTGTCATCTTCCAAAATTCCATAGATTCTAGAACGGTTCCCACGGATTGGAAGGTAGCAAATGTAAACCCACTATTTAAGAAAGTAGGGAGAGAGAAAATAGGGAACTACCGACCAGTTAGCTTGTCATCAGTAGTAGGGAAATTGCTAGAATCTATTATTAAAGACGTGGTAACAGGGCACTTAGAAAATAATAATAGGATTGAGCAGAGTCAACACGGATCTATGAAAGGGAAATCATGTTTGACGAATCTGTTAAAGATTTTTGAGGTTTTAACTAGCAGAATAGAGAAGGGGGAACCAGTGGATGTGGTTTATTTGGATTTTCAGAAGGCATTCGATAAGGTGCCACACAAGAGGTTATTACACAAAATTAGGGCTCATGGGATTGGGGGTAATATACTGGCATGGATTGAGGATTGGTTAGCGGACAGAAAACAGAGAATGGCAATAAACGGGTCATTTTCGGGTTGGCAGGCTGTAACTAATGGGGTACCACAAGGATCAGTGCTTGGGCCTCAGCTATTCACAATCTATATCAATGATTTGGATGAGGGGACCAAATGTAATATATCCAAGTTTGCTGATAATGCAAAGCTGGGTGGGAATGTACGTTGTGAGGAGGATGCAAAGAGGCTTCAAGGGGATATGGACAGGCTGAGTGAGTGGACAAGAAGATGGCAAATGGAATATAATGCGGAGAAATGTTATCCACTTTGGTAGGAAAAATAGAAAAGCAGAGTATTTTTTAAATGGTGAAAGATTGGGAAATGTTGGTGTTCAGAGGGACCTGGGTTTCCCTGTACACGAATCACTGAAAGTTAACATGCAGGTACAGCAAGCAATTAAGAAAGCAAATGATATGTTGGCCTTTATTACAAGAGGATTTGAGTATAAGAGTAAATACGTCTTACTGCAATTATATAGGGCCCTGGTGAGACCACACCTGGAGTATTGTGTACGGTTTTGGTCTCCTTACACAAGGAAGGATATACCTGCCATAGAGGGAGTGCAACGACAGTTCACCAGACTGGTTCCTGGGATGGGGGATTGTCCTATGAGGAGAAATTGAGTAGACTAGGCCTATATTCTCTAGAGTTTAGAAGAATGAGAGGTGATCTCATTGAAACATATAGAATTCTTACAGGGCTTGACAGGGTAGATGCAGGGAGGATGTTTTCCCTGGCTGGGGAGTCTAGAACCAGGGATCACAGTCTCAGAATATAGGGGTCGGCCATTTAGGACTGAGATGAGGGGACATTTCTTCACTCAGAGGGTGGTAAATCTTTGGAATTCTCTACCCCAGAGGGCTGTGGAGGCTCAGTCGTTGAGTATGTTTAAGACAGAGATCGATAGATTTTTGGATATTAAGGGAATCAAGGGATGTGGGGATAATGCAGGAAAGTGGAGATGGAGTAGAAGATCAGCCATGATCTTATTGAATGGCGGAGCAGACTCGAGGGGCCGAATAGCCTACTCCTGCTCCTATTTCTTATGTTCTTATGTCCCATCTTTCCCCCTAACCTATCGAATTCAAATAATCTATCCAAATGGACACTGTCTAGTCCTTTCATCATTTAAAATACTTTGATCATATCACCCTGAAGGCTATCCTTTTTCTACAGTATAAAACACCAGCTAAACGGAATAGAAAATAACAGAGAACTAATGAACCTCATATTCCAAAGGTGAATAATCTGTATACAACTGTTTATCTGCCGTCTAATCAACCAGCTCCCATTGGCTTCGATTAATGTTATACAGGTTATACACTTAATGTTATTACTGTTAATGTATAGACTTCAAAAGCTAACTCTGGCCAGCACGTACAGTTATTTGAAGTTGAAAGCAGCTAATATAGCTAGTATATACTGTTGTAAAATGTCTAATACCTTAAACTGACTCCAACTGATGGAGCGCTGTTGTAATGTTGAAATAAATGCGTAGATGAAATGAAATAAAGTAGTATGTAACAGATTGAACTGCGTCCTGTCCTGTACGTGTTCACGTTAAAGTAAGAAACTAGATAATAACTCTTGAATAATAAATGTTTTTTCAGTGCTGCAGTTTGTTCACACGGGCATCCCCATTGTTCCTGCGTCTTTCTATTTCAGTCAGTTTATGTATGATTACTCCAGGGCCAAATGAAACATCAGAATGCACGGGGAAAAGACACACTCCGACACCCTAGAGATGTCTGTCTCAAGGCGAATACATTCTAAATATCAACAGGAATTGAAAAAGGGAAAGGTTATGAATCTGCTTCTCGCTCCCTGATGTGACAGTGAACGCATCAAGTTGTGTGCCATTTATTATTGTTGTTGGCTAATTTCCCACTTGCGCCTGGGTTTAACCGGGTTCACTGAGAGAAAATGATCCTGGCGGTCGATGCACAGCAGGCACAGAACAGACGGTAATTCTGCTGTCGGAATCAAGGCGACATCATTGTGTACTTGCATTATATTAAAACTCTTTCACGATTTGCTCTGTTTATTTTGTTGAATGTGTCTGTACGAAATGGCCAAAAATGGATTCATTCAGGATCTAATAGATACCCAAGCTCTTTATAGGGAAAATGTATCACAACTGGTCCAAAATATAAATGTTTAACATTTTCCCAGAAATATCTTGTGGGTTTTTTGACCTATACGTTTGAATGACAGCCCAACAGGTACGTATTTGATTCAATTTTTGCGGCTCCATCTTCAAATAAGTCGTACTGAATAGAGTCATGATAGCTAAACAACTTGCTCTCAGCCCAAATCCCTACAAGAGTGGCATCCATCAGGAGTGGCGGGAGTGTGATTCCAAGGTAATTCCAGATCAGGAAGACCAGAATGACCCGAATGTCTGGCCCCATTGCAGCATTAAATTGGTTGTTAAATAATTACAGCCTTTTCATATCTACTACTCCATCAGGGAATCCATTCCTTGTAATGATAACTCTTTGTCTGAAGGAAGACCTCCTAATATTAGGATCCATTGCCGATCTTCCCTCCTCAGCCCATAGGCACCAGACATTATGCTATCACTTACCTTCTCACCTACCAATATCGTCATCGGTCTATGGGGGCAGGGACCTTATAATCTCTCCCTATCCCCGACTTCACTCTTCGCATAATCACTGCACAGACCCGAGCCATTTCTAATTCATATGGGTCAGCTACTTATGGATTACCTCGCAGATCCATCAGCGAAAATAGCTGCATCCTGTGTCATTTAAATACATTCGCATATTTTGTTACAAATTTCGGAGCTGAAAACGACAACAGGTTATACGCTGCATCCATAGAAGGACACTCCAAATAAGAGAAATTAGTTCATGTATTCGTGCCTATATTGCTTCTCCGCCATGTTTTAGCGCCTCGGCGGGGATTCCATCTGTTCCTGAGGCCTTGTTGTTCTTCAGTTATCGGATGGCCTTTTCAACCTCATGCCGGGCTGCGGTTGTGCTGAGGTGGTACGGGATGGAGTTGAGGACACTCACGTCGAAGACAGAGTCTCGGTTAAGGAGATCTTCGAAGTGCTCCTTCCAGCGGGCACTGACTGCCTCTCTGTCCTTAATGAGTACCTCTCCGTTATTGGCCCGCAGTGGGGTAGGAGCTTGGGTGCTTGGGCCGTAGGTGGTCTTGACTGTGCTAAAGAATCCACGCACTTCATGGTTGTCGGCTAGCTGTTGGATCTCCTGCACTTTCTCCATCCACCATCTGTTCTTTAGGTCGCAAGTTTTTTGTTGGACCTCAGCCTTCAGGCATCTGTAGAGCTGCTTTCTTGCTCTCGAGTTCTGTTGCTGTTTACAGATCAGGAATGCCTTGCGCTTGCGGCTTATTAGCTCCTGGATATCCTGGTCGTTCTCATCAAACCAGTCTTGGTGTTTCCTGGTCGAGTGACCGAGCATCTCTTCACAGGTGCTGATTAGGGAGGCCTTGAGTGCGGACCAGGCGCTGTGGACACTCTGTGTCTCTGAGTCACCAGGAGTCGTCAGGTTGGTTGTGAGGCACAGGCTGAAGAGAGCTTTCTTAGCAGGGTCTTTGAGTGCTCTAGCGTTGATTTTCCTGCGGCATTGCTTCTGTTGCCACCACTGTTTTGGGGCTACGTTGATGGAGATGACAGAGCGGATTAGGCAGTGATCTGTCCAGCAGTCATGAGCTCCTGTCATGGCATGGGTGATGTGGATGTCCTTGCGGTCCCTCGCTGGGACAATGACGTAGTCCAGCAGATGCCAGTGCTTGGAGCGAGGGTGTTGCCATGAAGCCTTGTACTTGACTCTCTGACGGAACAAGGTGTTGGTTATGACAAGGCCATGTTCTAAACATTTCGTCAGGAGGAGGGTACTGTTGGAGTTGCTGATCACACCTCCCCAGAGGTGTGTGTCCTTTCCAACTCTGGTGTTAAAGTCGCCAAGGAGGATCAGCTTGTTGCCCATTGGGAATCGGGACAGGGATTGTTCGGGGCTGGAGTAGAATTCCTCTTTGGTCTCCTCTGTCGCTTCCACTGTTGGGGCGTCCGCTCTGATGACCATAGCGCAGTGGTCCTCTACCAACCTGCCCCCACCACACAGTACTGCTCCCCGATTATCAAAATCAATGACGAGGCCTTGGACAACGTGGACCACTTTCCATACCTCGGGAGCCTGTTGTCAACAAGGGCAGACATCGATGACAAAGTCCAACACCGCCTTCAGTGTGCCAGTGCAGCCTTCGGTCGCCTGAGAAAGAGAGTGTTTGAAGACCAGGACCTCAAACCCAGCACCAAGCTCATGGTCTACAGAGCAGTAGTGATACCCGCCCTCCTGTATGCTTCAGAGACATGGACCATGTACAGCAGGCACCTCAAAGCATTGGAGAGGTACCAACAACGCTGCCTCCGCAAGATCCTGCAAATCCATTGGCAGTATAGGCACATCAACATCAGTGTTCTCGCTCAGGCCAACATCCCCAGCATCGTAGCTTTGACCACGCTCGATCAGCTCCGATGGACGGGCCACATCGTCCACATGCCCGATACGAGACTCCCAAAACAAGCGCTCTACTCGAAGCTCTGACTCGGCAAGAGAGTCCCAGGTGGGCAGAGGAAACGCTTCAAGGACACTTTCAAAGACTCCTTGAAAAAGTGCAACATCCCCACCGACACCTGGGAATCCCTGGCCCAAGATCGCACAAAGTGGAGGAGAAGCATCCGGGAAGGCACCGAACACTTCGAGTCTCTTCACCAAGAGCAAGCGGATGCCAAGCGCAAACAGCGGAAGGAGCGCACGTCAACCCAAGCATCCCACCCACCCGCCCCTTCCAGCAGCGTCTGCCCCACCTGTGACAGAGACTGTAGGTCCCGCATTGGACTCATCAGTCACCTGAGAACTCATTTTTGGTGTGGAAGCAAGTCATCCTCGGTTCCGAGGGACTGCCTAAGAAGAGAAGAAGAAGGACACTGGGGAACTCTTGTGCAACAGGGGCCTCTCCGTGTGGGGGTGGAGACTTTAGGTTTGCAATGCAATTTCTGACGACAGAAGCAGGTTACGAGTGGGAAAATACCAATAGGATCATTAACTGGGCTGGGAGGTTATTCGATTAAATGGGCCAGTTTACTGTTCCTGATTATTTAACTGGCCTGTGAACTTTTGAATCCTAAGTCAGTCTAAGAGAAGATGTAACCTAACGTCAGTGTTCTAAAATTGAAGATTGTTCCAGGACGGTTGTTAGAAACAACTTTGGTCCCGAAATCCCAACCTTGCTGAACCACTGTGTAAACATTATGCGCGCAAGCGGGGTTACTTTTACAGCTATCGATCTGCTCAATCACTCTCTCACTGCCGCCTTTGATGTATTTGTCCCCAAAACTAACTGTCTCCCATTCTTGTCCCTGACCCTGGTACAAACCCCATCTTCATTCCTTTAAGTCCAAGGGGCGCAGACTTGAAAGTATATCCAGTTGAGCCATACATCACCATATATCGCTGGACCACATCAAGCACTATCTTACCCTGCATATCTCTGCCAAAATTCATCATCCTGGCATACAAAGATAAACACTTGCTGCTTTTCACCACTATCAACTATTCTCTCCACTACCCCCTTCACCCTCACCTCCAGCAACAAGTGCAAGGAGCGCATGTACTTCTATGTCACTAGAGTAAGAGCATCTGTTCAGCTTACTATGCTGCATCCCGCCCTTCCCCTTGCCTACTAACTCTAGCTTCCCCCAATGTACCCCCTTCCCTAGCTCTGAGCATTCATATTTCTCTAGTTTGTCTCCTAACTCCCCTCATGTCCTCTCCGAGCTAAGTTTGTGCATGAGATTCACCTCCTGCACTCTGAATCCTACTTGCCCTAAACGGCTGACCACCCAACCTCCCTTTCTGTCCCCTATGCTTGCCTACATTTTTTTGTTCGTTCATGGGATGTGGGCGTCGCTGGCAAGGCCAGCATTTATTGCCCATCCCTAGTTGCCCTTCAGAAGGTGGTGGTGAGCCGCCTTCTTGAACCGCTGTAGTGCATGAAGTGAAGATACTCCCACAGTGCTGATAGGGAGGGAGTTCCAGGATTTTGACCCAGCGACGATGAAGGAACGGCGATATATTTCCAAGTCAGGGTGATGTGAGACTTGGTGGGCAACTTGGAGGTAAATGGTTAACTCTCCTCAGGTACTGTCCCCCTCCCTTTCAAATCGGCCTTCATCAACCCTCTCGTCAGAAACACCAACCTTCACGCCTCTGTCCTTGCAAACTATTGCCTCATCCCGAACCTCCACTTCCTCTCCAAAGTCACTGAATGTGTTGTTGTCTCTAAAACTCGTGACCACCTCTTCCACAAATGCATGGTTGAAGCTCTGCAATCATGCTTCCGCCCTGCCATAGCACTGAAACAGACCTGATC
Organism: Squalus acanthias; assembly: GCA_030390025.1. NCBI lineage: Eukaryota > Metazoa > Chordata > Chondrichthyes > Squaliformes > Squalidae > Squalus > Squalus acanthias. The sequence continues at coordinate 98,650,541 of CM059425.1, read as the reverse complement.
AAAGTCACAAATGGCATCCTCTGTGACTCTTAGCGGGCTACACTATCCCTCATCATCCTTCTCTGCCTCCCTACATGTTCAACCACATCATCCTGCTCCAACGCCTCTCTTCCATTGTCCAGCTAAATGTCACTGCCCTCGCCTGGTCTATTCTTACCAATGGAGCCATAGCCAGAGAATCATCTGCAATGGCTCCCCTATTGGATGTATTACTGACCATCTTATATTTAAGGACCCTAGTTTTGGTCTCCCCCACGAATGGAAACATCTTCTCCAGGTCTACCCTATCAAAGCTTTCCATAATGTTAAAGACTTCCATAAGGTCACCCCTCAGCCTTCTCATTTCTAGAGATTAGAACCCCAGCCTGGTCAAGCTTTCATGATAGATATAATCTCTCAGTTCTTAGCGCCACCATTAAATCGCCTACTTCCACCTCCATAACATTGCCCGACTGTGACCGTGCCTCAGCTCATATGCTGCTGAAACCCTCATCCATGCCTTTGTTACCTCGAGACATGACTGTACCAATGCACTCCTGGCCGGCCTTCCATCTTCCACCCTCTCTTTCAGATATTTGTTTCTGTCCATCTCACCGAGTATTCTCACCCTTTAATGTTCCTGGCCTGATTCAATCACCGATCATTATACCATCATATTTGACTTGCTCGGGCAAACAACAACAAAAATTTAAATTTATATTAGGCCTTTAATGTAGTAAAACGTCCCAAGGCGCTTCACAGGAGTATTATCAAAGAAAATTTTACACCGAGCCACAGAAAGAGATAATAGAACAGGTTTTGAGGAGCATATTACGTGAGAGGCGGAGAGGTTTAGGGAGGAAATTCCAGAGCCTCGGGCCCAAGCAGCTGAAGGTAGGGACGCCAATGGTTGAGTGATTAAAATCGGGAATTCACAAGAGGCCAGATATGAAAGAGCACAGAGATTTCGGAGGTTTGTAGGGCTGGAGGAGGTTACAGAGGCAGGGAGGGGTGAGGCCATGGAGGGATTTGAAAAAGATGAGAATTTTAAAATCGAGGCATTAGAATAGCCAAGTCTAGAGGTAGCAAAGGATGAGTGTTCCAGCAACAACAACAACAATTATATATATATATAAAAGCGCCTTTAATGTAGTAAAACGTCCCAAGGCGCTTCACATGAGTATTATACAACAAAATGTGACATTGAGCCACATAAGGAGATATTAGGGCAGATGACAAAAAGCTTGGTCAAAGTGGTAGGTTTTAAGGAGCGTTTTAAAGGAGTAAAGAGAGTTAGAGAGGTGGAGAGGTTTAGGGAGGGCATTCCAGAGCTTCGGGTCGTGGCAGCTGAAGGCACAGCCGCCAATGGTTGAGCAATTAAAATCAGGGATGCACAAAAGGCCAGAATTAGATGAGCGCAGATATCTCAGAGGGCTGTGAGGCTGGAGGAAATTACAGAGATGAGGCCATGCAGGGATTTGAAAAAAGAGGTGCAAATTTTAAAATCGAGGTGTTGCTTAACCGGGAGCCAATGTAGGTCAGCGAGCACAGGGGTGATGGGTGAATGGGGCTTGGTGCGAGTTAGGACATGGGCAGCCGAGTTTTGGATGACCTCAAGTTTACGTAGGGTAGAACGAGGGAGGACAGTCAGGAGTGCGTTGGAATAGTCAAGTCTAGAGGTAACAAAAGCATGGTTGAGGGTTTCAGCAGCAGATGAGCTGAGGTAGGGGCGGAGTCAGTCGAAGTTATGGAGGTGGAAATAGGCGGTTTTAGTTATGACATGGATATGTGGCTGGAAGCTCATTTCAGGGTCAAATATGAAAACAAGGTTGAGAACAGTCTGGTTCAGCCTCAGACCGATGCTAGGGAGAGGATGGAGACGGTGGGTACAATGACTTGGTCTTCCCAATATTCAGTTGGAGATGAGCTGATGCAGGGTCGGAGATGGGCGATGTTATGCAATGGAAGTAGGCAGTCTGTGTGATGGAGCGGATATGTGGTCAGAAGCTGCTCTATGAGTCAAATGTGATGCTAATATTGTGGACGATCTGGTTCAGCCTCAGAAAGTGACCAGGATGGGAAATGGACTCGATAGCTAGGGAACGCAGTTGGTGGCGGGGACTGAAGACAATGGCTTTGTTCTTCCCAATATATAGTTGATCATGGGAGGTGGAATAGCAGAAGCAACAATAGCTTTAGCGGGAACCAATCAGGCTCAATTGAAGCTGAAAGACCCGCATTGGGAATTACTCATCTCGCCACTGTACCGTCAACAACTGAATATATTAAGGTAGAAATGATTTGAGAAGCCTGTGGCTAACCAAGTTGCAGATACACCTCACTGTCCACACCCCACTGTCCACACTCCACTTTTCGCCCCCTCCCCCCACTGTCCACACCGCAGAAAAGCAAAGATCAGCATTACCCTTACTGTTTCTGATGCAGACAGCTTGCAGTTCCTCTGACAGTGCGCTTGCTGCCCTTTACTGCAGAAACAAAGTCACCTACTCGCAATTTCGTCACACAAATCCGTCTATTAACTTCCTTCTGGCTGCAGAGCAGCTGTGATAGAGAGAAATTGATTTAATGAAATGTTTGTTTTCTCGTGGTTGCTGAACGTTTTTGACTGACTTGGGTATTTATTGGAAACGTCCACAATCCCGGGCTCAAACTAAGCACGCGAAATTCCTTTAGTTGAACATAAGAATGTAGGAACAAGAAGAGGCCATTCAGCCCCTCGAGCCTGCTCCACCATTCAATGAGATCATGGCTGATCTGCGGTCTAACTCCATATACCCACTTTTGGCCCATATCCCTTAATCCCTTTGGTTAACAGAAAGCTATCAATCTCCGATTAAAAATTAACAATTGATCTAGCATCAATTGCCGTTTGCGGACGAGAGTTCCAAACCTTTAGCACCCTTTGTGTGTAGAAGTGTTTCCTAATTTCACTCCTCAAAGGCCTGGCTCTAATTTGTAAACTAGGCCCCCTAGTCCTAGACTCCCCAACCAGCGGAAATAGTTTCTCTCTATCTACCTTATCAGTTCCCCTTAATATCTTGAAAACTTCGATCAAATCACCCCTTAACCTTAGAACTTAACCCTAGTTTGTGTAATCTCTCCTCGTCATGTAACTCCTGGAGTCCGGGTATCATTCTGGTAAACCTACACTGCACTCCTTCCAAGGCCAAGATATCCTTTCTAAGGTGTGGTTCCCAGAACTGCTCTCAGTACTCCAGGTGTGGTCTAACCAGGGCTTTCTATAGCTGCAGCATAACTTCCACTCCCTTGTATGCTAGTCCTCTGGATATAAAGGCCAGCATCCCATTAGCCTTTTTGATAATTTTCTGTACCTGTTCATGACATTTTAATTATCTTTGTACCTGGACCCCCAAGTCTCTTTGGACCTCCACTGTTTTTAGCTTTTCACCGTTTAGAAAATGCCCTGTTCGATCCTTTTTTGGTCCAAAGTGGATAACCTCGCATTTGTCTACATTGAAATCCATTTGCTACAGTACTTCCCATTCACTTAATCTATCTCTTTATAATTTTATGCTTTCATCTACACTGTCTACAACGCCGCCTATCTTTGTGTCATCTGCAAATCTGGATATGTGGCTTTCTATTCCATCATTTAAGTCTTTAATCAATACGGTGAATATATGAGGCCCCAACACAGATCGCTGCAGGACACCACTAGTCACATCCTGCCAATTAGAGTACCTGCCCAGTATCCCTACTCTCTGTCTCTTAAACCTAAAGAATATTTGTGAGCAGCACCGATTCCTTCGTAGCTCACATGAAGACTTTGTCATTTTGCTCATTACAATTGGATATCAGGTTTAATTAAATGAAATGCTGGGCCCTTTGTTTCGTGTTCTTATTTAAAAGACTCGGCCAATGCTAATTTCTATGCCCATGCAATAGCACTGCGATGTTATTTCACCTTGTCTTCTGCCTGATGCTTGTGCAGTCTGTCCTTGTCCGATCAGGGCTTGCATTTTAAATTCCATATCTGGAAACTGGTTACTTGCAAATGAGAGAAAAATTATAGAAAAAGTTAGCGGTCCAATCTTTGTGATAGCTGAAAAGCTGGGACAGGAATCTAAATATTTTAATTTTTTTAAATTTCCAACTGAGATATTTTTTCACCTCATCCTGCTACAGCCGTTCCTTCTTGCCAGCCTCATACTACCACACTTTATGCTCGTTGGCCTCCAATTTGCAAGATTCCCTCTCTGCTTCCCATTAGCTTATTCTTCTTTTTGCATAAATCGCTCAAGCTGGAGTTGAATCTAATGCTCATTCAGCTGACAATCTTTCTTCTTCACTTTTTGTTTGACAACTAATCTTACCAGATCAAGTTCGACTTCTTTAAATTTGACATATTTTAAATCTGAATGTTATTCTTCAGTTCACTATTACATTTTAAAAGTTTTGAATCATCTTCATCACCAGCATAAGCTAGCATCCCATCACCACCACTAGTTGTTAAACGTTTTGGGTACAGCAGTCCTGGTCATTCTCATGATGATGGTGTTCCCATGCGCCTGCTGCCCTTGTCCTTCTAGGTGGTAGAGGTCGTGGGTTTGGGAGAGGCTGCCAAAGAAACCTTGGCGAGTTGTTGCAGTGTATCTTGTAGATAGTACATACTGCAGCCACAGTGCGCAGATGGTGCAGGGAGTAAAGATTTAAGGTGATGGTAGGGTGCCAATCAAGCGGGCTGCTTTGCCCTGGATGGTGTCGAGCTTTTTGAGTGTTGTTGGAGCTGCACTCATCCAGGCAAATGGAGAGTATTCCATCACACTCCTGACTTGTGCCTTGTAGATGGTGGAAAGGGAGTCAGGAGATGAGACACTCGCCACAGAATACCCAGCCTCTGACCTGCTCTTGTAGCCACAGTATTTCTGTGGCTGGCCCAGTTAAAATTCTGGTCAATGGTAAACCCACAGGATGTTGATGGTGGGGGATTCGGCGATGGTATAACTTATATATTATGTTCTATGAGGTGCTCTGTCTGAGTCTGACGCAGGTACTGAGGTAATGCAAGTATCATAGGTGTGTGAATTACCAAACCAAGTGAGCAATGCTATCAACAATGGGAGTGACGAGTGTGCCATCTTGACAAAGTGAGTGGTATTTTGTCTATACAGGGACTCGCAAACCTCAGTGCACCTCCTTTCAAACAACTACCAATGCAGCTCTTGGTGACTGGTACTCAAATCAGTCATTAACAATCTCATTGGCAGTTGCGCCAGTCGTTTTATCGCTTGACATTTGACACCATGAGCGTGAGGGAATTCCGGGAGGAATGGCAACCGCTTGGGTGATAGCTGTGTCCGCCGATACATTATCTTTGGAATCTCTGATTCAGGACTTCACCTCGCTTATCAACAAAATTCCGGCAGCCAGCAAGAGATCTCTGTTTGCTCTGAAGCTGAAAGTTCACTGCCAACACTGAACAGTGGAAGGCAATGGTCAGCACAAGTGACCCAGTACTTAGCAGGAGGGCATTGTTCCTGGCCTTCAAGTCAGGCAGCTGGAGGCCTGAGCCTGTTCCACACCATGCCGAAATGACAGGAATAGGGGTTACCATGGATGGAACGTACAATGACTGCAACCAGAAGCAACCCCAGCACTGTTATTTGAACCTGAAGTGTTGCTATCTGTTGATGTGTGAGGCCTTCAGTTTATGAGATTCTCGACACCAGTCGTCTGCCCAGTAAAGACACCCGTGAGCAATTGTTAAATTCATGTTTCAGTAATGGAGTGGTAAAGTGAGGAGTAATTCGCACATAGCACAGAGAAGAGGTTGGGAAATAATGCTATCAAATGTAGTGGTTTATTTAAGGACACAGAGTTCTGTACTTCCTTTGCCATCATCATTATAAATGTAGCACAAAATATGTTTTAATTAAATGCCAGGGGCGACCCTGGCTGTAATCCATGTGGGATTCATGCGTTCTCATTGTGCCTTCTGCCTGCTGGGCAAAACTCTGAGCAGTGCAGAATACAAATGATGTGTTTTTATCGCCGTACTCAGGGATTTAACATACGGAGCACTATGTAAGTGCAAATTGTTGTGGTTGCAGTAATTGTCACACACATTTCAATCGCTACAATTCGCGCTGGGCGAAAAAGTGACTCTCTGACCTACAAACGACACATGTAAACGTCCCCCCCCCCCCCCCCCCCCCCCCCCCCCACCCCGCCTCTCACCCTCTCCCCCATCTGAATAATCGTCTCCTGCTGGCCACGGCTTCCTGATTCAGGATCTCCGGATAAATAGTTCTTAGAGACAAAAACAACCATCTCGGACGACCAGATCTCAACACATTTTAACGTTTATCGCAGACAGTAAACATTCACCAACTGAGCAGGAGACCAGCGCACATTCATCCCAACATGGTGTTATATCGCCTGCAAATTGTAATAATTGGTGGATATCTGGCTGCGCTCTTCTCCCACAAATCGCCTTTCCTATGATTCTGTTTTGTTTCCAAATGAGTTGTGTGACAGTCCGTTTATCATTGTCTACAGTGAGATGAGATACCAGCTGAAATGTGGGAGCGGCCCGAAAGTGAAATCCACTGCAAGCGCCCTATTGTCCAAAAAATAAATGTGACCATTGAATGGATGGCTGGGGAGTGGGAGGGTGGGGAGCGTCTTATTGAGTATTTCAAATCCTAAAGGGTATAAACAAGATAACCGTCAATGCGTATAACACGGCCATTGTTTCAAATAAGAGAGCAGAACCTGAAGAGGATCGTTGAAAAGACAGTTTAGATGAAACTATTTTAGGCAGAAGGTGATGAGTAGATGGAATGGTCTACCAAGTGAGACAATCAGGCCTCATTTTATCAGCACATTCAAGAGAAAGAGTGGTATGTAAGATATGTAGGGATATAATATTTCCTATACACTGGAACCGGTAAGATGGAAGGCAATGGTCCGGTTGTCTCCATCCATCCTTAGGTTCCTAAGTTCCTAAGTACATTCCAGTCAGAATGTCATCGTGGGTTAGGCAACTGAACTACTCGTGTGTCTTTCTAATTCAATATGAATTGAAGTTCTTACCGCTTTATGGAAACCACTATCAATGTTTAGAGTAGCTTCCATCAGGGTCAATTTAATTGTATAACGGTAGAAACAATGCTGTAGTGGTGTAACATGTGATTCAAGCAACTTTGATAGCTTGGCTCATTGACGGCATTCTGGACATTGACAAAAGATCGTGGATGTCAGGCCCGCTGCCGGACCTGAGCAAATAATCCAGGTCAACTCCTTGCTCCTGGACAGAGAGAGTTCTTCAGTTTCAAAGCGTCGCCTTACTTATGAGCCCTTAAACTATCTGTGGATATAAAATAATCCATGCCACTATTTGAAGAAGCGATTTCCCAATTTCTTAGCCAACGTTCTTCTCTCAACCAACACCGCTGAAACATGCTGACTGGGCATTGACCTCATTGCTGTTTGGGGAAACCTGCTGTTCGCAAAATTGGTAGTTGAGTGTGCCTACATAACAGGAGTGACTACATTTCATTGGCTGTGAGGATCTTTGGGTTGTTCCGAGGACTCGAGGGGCGATATATAAATGCAAGTGCTACCATTTACAGGAATCTTCACCCTGTTTCAATCCTGGAGCGAATCCTATTGCAGCTCACAGAGGAACCATCAGGGGAATTCCAGAGGAAGCTTAGAAAGGATGACCTCGGTCAGGCGGCTGGAGCATTCCAGCGACGATGCCTCAAAGCAGAAGGCTTGCGAGTCGACTAGGATCACTTATGAGAACAAATACGAGTTCTGCGGATACAATTTCAAGATCTCTCGATTCGTCAATGCTAATCTTGGATTTTCTGCTTATGTGTGGGAAGCTGTAAGTCAATCGGATTAATCGGATAGTGGCAAAGCCGGCCTGTCACATCTTATGTGTTTACCAGAAAAAATGCAGCTTCTTTTACTCTGTCTCTGTTCCAAGCTACAGTTTAGAATCTTTCTTATTTTCTGAAACAAGACGCTGGTGTTTGGGGAATATATCACCGATCTGGTATATCCTGTCCACAGTCCGTTGTGTGGCTGGATGGAACGTGCATTTCTCACATAAATTTGAAACAGAGCAATGTACATTTCTCTGATCTCAAGTCATGGTTTTAATAAGGGTTGAAGGCTTACTGTAGCTAATTAAATGATCTACATTACTGGTGCCGCTGGGGTGTTTTATATTTGCACCCTCCAGTTTCCCCCTCTCCTCCCGGAGTTGCTGACCTGTGCTGCTCCACAATCACCCGCTGCTTCCTCGCCCTAAATGGCCATTCTACTCGCGTGAGGCCTGAGGCGGAAAGTCTACAAAGGCCGCGGTCACTGTTGCTGACAGTGCGCGCACTTTAGAGCAAGGTCAGTGGCTGGTGTTCACCAGGGTGGGTAAAGCAGTACCGACCGGGACTGAAAACTGAGACCTTCTAGTTCTTTGAGACTCGGTATCACAACCGGTGCTGCATGTTCACATTGAGTCATTGCTGCAGCTTTGACTGCATTCGGGATATTTGGATGATGAAATTGGCGGGACTGCGAGTTATTGCGGGCGGGGCAAGGCGGTGGTGTAGCAGGTTAGAGCACTTCTTCGTTTATGTTATTTTCCTTCACTTATTGTATTGCTTCTGGGACCCGTAACATCAGCAAGAGAGAGCAACCGTACGCGGCCTGTGATCAGAGCCGCCAGTGTTGATCTGAAATCATTGAGAGGTGGGTGAGAGTGTCCAACTGACAACCGTTCCCAGGTGTCTTCCTTTATCTCTGTACAGAGTTGTTTTTGCCCAGATCACACCCTTCATTAACAGCAGGTGCCGGAATCCCAGCACTCTCTGACTGAAATAATCCTAACCTGCACGTATCCCATCTTTTCAGGGGATTGCACTTTGCCGGTACTTTGAGAAGGAGAAGATCAGTTTTACTGGGAAGAAAGTGATTGAGCTAGGATCGGGCACTGGAATCGTGGGGATTTTAGCAACTTTACTAGGTGAGTGAGGGAAGTGAACTGAACCGCATCACGTTGTTGTTATCAGAAGAAACATGGGCAATAATGACAACACGTGTATATGTCGGGTTGCACCTCAACAGAACCGGGACCACTATCCTCGCGGAGTGGGGGGCGTTGCTCGTGTTGTTGGGGAGGTTTTAAACTAATTTGGCTGGGGGATGGGCACAGGATGTAGCATTAGAAAGGAGAAACAAGGTGCACAAAGGATTGGGAGAGACAGATAGCACTAGATTAAGACATAGTACGGTATTAGGTGGGATAAGACTAAGAGAGAACACAAGACTGTCTAAGATAGGTTTACAGTGCAAGTGTGTGAATGCACAAAGTGCGGTAAATAAGGTTGGTGAGCTGCAGGCACAAATAGACACATGGGAATATGATGTTATGGCGATAACGGAGACCTGGCTCAAAAAAGGGCAGCATTGGGTACTAAATATTCATGGCTTTAAGGTGCTCGGGAAAGATAGGGGAGGAAAGAAAGGAGGTGGGTGGCAGTATTGATTAAGGAGAATATTACAGTGCTGGAGAGAGAGGATGTCCTGGAGGGGTCAAGGACAGAATCTATTTGGTTAGAGTTGAGAACAATAGAGGTGCCATTACACTACTAGGTGTATTCTATAGTGAGAAGGATATAGAGGATCAAATTTGCAGAGAAATTACAGAGAAGTGCAAGAACTATAGAGTAGTGATAATGGGGGACTTCGACTATCCTAATATAGACTGGGATAGTAATAGTGTAAAGGGCAAAGATGCGGAAGAATTTCTGAAGTGTGTTCAGGAGAACTTTCTTGATCAGTATGTTTCCAGCCCAACGAGGAAGGAGGCATTGCTGGACCTGGTTCTGGGGAATGAGGTAGGTCAAGTAGAGCAAGTGTCAGTAGGGCAACATTTAGGGAACAGTCATCACAGTATCATAAGGTTTAGATTAGCTATGGAAAAGGACAGGGAGAAATCTAATGTAAAAATACTTAATTGGAAGATGGCCAATTTCAGTGAGTTGAGAACGGATCTAGCCCGGGTAAATTTGAAACAAAGATTGGCAGGCAAAACTGTAATCGAACAATGGGCTGCCTTTAAAGAGGAGATGGTTGGGTACTGTCGAGGTACATTCCCACGAGGGGAAAAGGTAGGGTAACCACCAGATGACGAAAGAGATAGAGAGTAAGATGAAGCAGCAAAAGGGGGTGTATGACAGATGTCAGGTTGAGAATGCAGGTGAGAACGAGGCTGAATATAGAAAGTTCAGAGGGGAAGTTCGAAAGGAAATAAGAGGAGCAACGAGAGAGTATGAGAATAGATTGGCAGCTAACATAAAAGGGAATCCAAAAGTCTTCTACAGGCATATAAATAGTAAACGGGTAGTAAGAGTAGGGGTGGGGCAGATTAGGAATCAAAAAGGAGACCTACACATGGAGGCAGAGGGCATGGCTGAGATATTAAATGAGTACTTTGCATCTGTCTTTACCAAGGAAGAAGATGCTGCCAAAGTCATAGTGAAAGAGGAGGTAGTTGAGATACTGGATGGGATAAAAATTGATAAAGAGGAGGTACTAGAAAGGCTGGCTGTACTTAAAGTAGGTAAGTCACCAGGACCGGATGGGATGCATCCAAGCATGTTGAGGGAAGTAAAGGTGGAAATTACGGAGGCACTGGCCATAATCTGCCAATCCTCCTTGGATACGGGGGTGGTTCCAGAGAACTGGAGAATTGCAAATGATACACCCTTGTTCAATAAAGAGTGCAAGAAAAACCCAGCATCCACAGGCTAGTCAGTTTAATCTAGGCGGTGGGGAAGCTTTCGGAAATGATACTCCGGTACAAAATTAACAGTCATTTGGACAAGTGTGGATTAATTAAGGAAAGCCATCACGGATGTGCTAAAGGCAAATCGTGTTTAACTAACTTGATTAAGTTTTTTGATGGTAACAGAGAAGGTTGGTGAGGGCAATGCGGTTGATGTGGTCTACATGGACTTCCAAAAGGCGTTTGATCAAGTGCCACATAATAGGCTTGCCAGCAAAGTTGAAACTCGTGGAATAAAAGGGACAGTGGCAGCATGGTTCCGAAATTGGCTAAGTGACAGGAAACAGAGAGTAGTGGTGAACGGTTGCTTTTCAGACTGAAGGAAGGTATACAGTGGTGTTCCCCAGGGGTCTGTAGTAGGACCACTAGTTTTCTTGATATATTTTAATGACTTAGACTTGGGTGTACAGGGCACAATTTCAAAATTTGCAGATGACACAAAACTTCGAAGTATAGTGAACAGTGAGGAGGATAGTGATAGACTTCAAGAGGACACAGACAGGCTGGTGGAATTGGCGGGCATGTGCTAAACGACATTTAATGCAGAAAAATTCCAAATTAATACATTTTAGTCGGAAGAACGAGGAGAGGCAATATAAACTAAAGGTTACAATTCTAAAGGCGGTGCATTAACAAAGAGTCCTGAGGGTATATCTGCCCAAATCGTTGAAGGTGGCAGGGCAGGTTGAGAAAACAGTTAAAAAAGCATATGGAATCCTGGGCTGCAAGGAAGTTATGATGAACCTTTATAAAACACTGGTTCAGCCTCAATTGGAGTATTGTGTCCCATTCTGGGCACTGTACTTTAGGAAGGATATGAAAGCCTTAGAGAGGGTGCAGAAAAGATTTACAAGAATTATTTCAGGGATGAGGGACTTCAGTTATGTAGATAGACTGGAGAAGCTGGGTTGTTCTCCTTAGAGCAGAGAAGGTTGAGATGAGATTTGAAAGAGGTTTTCAAAATCATGAGGGATCTAGACAGAGTAGTTAGAGAGAAACTGTTCCCATTGCGGAACCAGAGGACACAGATTTAAGGTGATTGGCAGAAGAACCAAAGGCAACATGAGGAAAAAGTTTTTTTTATGCAGCGAGTGATTAGGATCTGGAATGCACTGCCTGAAAGGGTGGTGGAGGCAGATTCAATCGTGGCTTTCAAAGGGAATTGGATAAGTACCTGAAGGAAAAAAAAATGCAGGACTACGAGGAAAGGCTGGGGGAGTGGGACTAGCTGAAGTGCTCTTGCAGAGAGTTGGCACAGGCTTGACGGGCCGAATGGCCTCCTTCTGTGCTGTAACCGTTCTATGATTCTATTCTATGATTCTATTCTATTCTAAGTGTTACCAGTCGGTGTCCACCCCACAGCTTACTTTCCCACCTAGCTTAGTATCGTCAGCACACTTGGATACATTACACTCGTTCCCTTCATCTAAGTCATTGATATAGGTTGTAAATAGATGGGGTCCAAGCACTGATCCTTGCAGCACTACACAAATTACAGCCTGCCAACCTGAAAATGACCCAATTATCCCTACTCTCTGTTTTCCATCCGTTAACCAATCCTCAGTCCATGCTAATATATTACCCCCAAACACATGAACCATTATCTTGCTTCACAAAATTTTATGTGGCACGTTATCGAATGCCTTTTAGGATGTTGGCAATAAGGTCCAGGGAATTTGTCAGCTTTTAGTCCAATTAGTTCCTCTACTGCTATAAAAAATTACTTTCGGTTCCTCACTCTCATTAGCCCCTTGGTTCCCCACTAATTTTTGTATATTTTTGTCTCATCTACTGTGAAGACAGATACAAAATATTTGTTTAAAATCTCTGCCATTTCTTTATTTCCAATTATAATTTCTCCTGTATCAGCCTCTAAGGAACTAATGCTTACTTTTGCTACTCTCTTCCTCTTTGCAAAATGCAGAAGTTCTTACAATCTGTTTTTAGATTTCTTGCTAGTTTACCCTATTTCTAATTTCTCCCTATTTATCAATTTTTGGTCATCCTTTCTAAAACTCTCCTATTCCTCAGGCTTACTATTCTTCACAACATTATAAGCCTCTTCTTTTAATCTAATACTATCCTTAACTTCTTTAGTTAGACATGGATGGATCACTTTTCATGTGAAGTTTTTATTTCTCAGTAGAATATTTCTTTAAATGCTTGTCACTGATACCTACCATCATACCTTTTAATCTAATTTCCCAATCTACCTTAGCCAACTCGAATCTCATGTAAATGCCTTTATTTAAACTCAAGACAGTAGTTTTGGACTTATGTTTGTCACTCTCAAATTCAATGTGAAATTCTATCATATTAAAATAATCAGTTTAACCTCGGTAGTGGGGAAGCTTTTAGAAACGATAATCAGGGACAACATTAACAATCACTGGAACAAGTGTGGGATAATTAAGGAAAGCCAGCATGGGTTTGTTAAAGGCAAATCGTGTTTAACTAACTTAATTGAGTTTTTTGATGAGGTAACAGAGAGGGCTGATGAGGAAAATGTGGTTGACATGGTGTACATGGACTTCCAAAAGGTGTTTGATAAAGTGCCACATAATAGGTTTGCCAGCAAAGTTGAAGCCCATGGAATAAAAGGGACAGTGGCAGCATGGATACAAAATTGGCTGAGTGAGAGGAACAGAAAGTAGTGGTGAACGGTTGTTTTTCATACTGGAGGAAGGTATACAGTGGTGTTCCCCAGGGGTCGGTACTAGGATCACTGCTTTTCTTGATATGTATTAATGACTTGGACTTGAGTGTACAGGGCAAAATTTCAAAATTTGCAGATGACACAAATCTTGGAAGTGATAGACTTAGAAGTATAGTGAACACTGAGGAGGATAGTGATAGACTTCAAGAAGCATAGATAGGCTGGTGAAATGGGCTGACATGTGGCAGTTGAAATTTAATGCTGAAAAGTGCGAAGTGATACATTTTGGTAGGAAGAATGAGGAGAGGCAATACAAACTAAAGGGTACAATCCTAAAGGGGATGCGCGAACAGAGAGACCTGGGGGTATATGTGCACAAATCGCTGAAGGTGGCAGAGCAAGTTGAGAAAGCGGGAAAGCATATGGGATCCTGGGCTTTATAGATAGAGGCATAGGGTACAAAAGCAAGGAAGTTATGATGAACCTTTACAAAACACTATTTCGGCCTCAACTGCAGTATTGGGCCAGAAATTCGGGTCTCCACGGGTGAGTACGCGCTGTGTACTCACCCGTAGACCCAACGAAAGTGCCGGTTTCACGCATGCACTGCGCTTGCGCTGGAAACCGGAAGTTCCGTTCCCTTGAAGGAAGGGGTTCGGAGGTCAAACGCGTGCGCCGGAGAGGCAGCGCGTACGCCTGGAACTTCCATTTTTTTCAGGTTTCTCTGTGAGGGTAAGTCCCTAGCAGCTGCGTGGGGAAAAAGCAGGCCTTGCGCCTGCTTTTAACAAGGTAAGTGGTGAATTAAGTAATATTTAAACATTTTTTCCACAGGTTTATCTTTAAATACTTTAAAGAAAGGTAAGTTTATTTTTAGCCCCGTTAAAAACTGTAATTAATTTTTTCAAAATAGTTAATTTATGTAATTTATAGTTATTTTAAAAATGTGATTTTTTTTTTTTAATTTATTTGAAGTTTTAGTTAGGTTTTGGGGCCGATCTCTATTCATAGGTTTGACAGGTCCGATTGGCTCTCCATCCCAGGGGACGCTTCGAACTAACTGCGCCCCTGGGATACGCAAGCACACCGGCAGCTGGAGGAGCCCCAGGATCGGAATCCCACGCGGGCCCACAGCACAATGGCAGGCACGCTAGGTAAGTGCAGGTTGGGGGTTTGCACCCGCGGGAAGCCACCGACCCGAATTTCTGGCCCAATATTTTGTGTCCAATTCTGGGCACCACAATTACGGAGGGATGTGAAGGCCTGAGAGAGGGTGTAGAAAAGATTTACAAGAATGGTTCCAGGCATGAGGACTACAGTTACGTGGATAGACTAGACATGCTGGGGTTGTTCTCCTTGGAGCAGAGAAGTTTGAGGGGAGATTTGATAGAGGTGTTCAAAATCATGAGGGATCTAGACAGAGTAGATAGAAATAAACTGTTCCCGTTGGCAGAAGGGTCGAGAACCAGAGGACACAGATTTAAGGTGACTGGCAGAAGAACCAAAGGCAACATGAGGAAAAACTTTTTTATGCAGCAAGTGGTTAGGACTTGGAATACACTGCCTGAAAGGATGGTGGAGGCAAACTCAATTGTGGCTTTCAAAAACGAATTGGATAAGTACCTGAAGGAAAAAAAATGCAGGGCTACGAGGAAAGGGTGGGGGAGTGCGACTAGCTTAAGTGCTCTTGCAGAGAGCCGGCACGGGCTCGACGGGCCTAATGGCCTCCTTCTGTGCTGTAACCGTTCTATGATTCTATGATTATGATCACTCTTCTCCAGAGGATCCTTTACTGGGTGATTACTAATTAACCCTGTCTCATTACACAATGCAAGATCTAAAATAGCCTGTTCCATGGTAGGTTCTACGAAGTATTGTCCTAGGAAACTGTCTTGAATGCATTCCATAAACTCGTTCTCCAGACTACCTTTGCCAATTTGTTTTGCCCAGTCTATATGACGATGAAGGTCCCCCACGATTATTGCATTACCTTTGTTACAAGCTCCTATTATTTCTTGATTAATACTCTGTCCAACGGTACAGTTACTGTTAGAAGGCCTCAAAACTGCTCCCACCAGTGTTTTCTGCCTGGTGTCCTCGCCAACATTTATCCCTCAACTAATACAACACAAAACAGATCATGTTCATTTATCCCATTGACCTTACTATGTGATAATTAGGCATGGAGCAGATAATGTTTGGCAGTGAATCAGACTGCCAACCCACATTGTCTTGCAGGTAGATGAAAAATTAGATTAGAAGTTATCAGTATTTGAATTCACTCTCAATCCAGCCAACAGGTAGTTGAACACTCGATTAGATACCAAACAAAGGATCCAAGACCTGAGCCTGACAGCAAATAAAGGTAAACGTCAAATGGTTCTCTGTCAGCAGGTGGCAATTAAAGTTTCAGTAGTTTCTGAGAATACAATCGGCATCTGGTAACAGACGTCCATGCGTGGGAAGATAAAGTCATCAGGGACTTACAATGTCATAGCTCTTCAATTTGCGGTCAGCAGTGAAGCAAATGCATTTGCCGCTGGCCATTGGCCCCGAAGTAAGCTTCGGACAAAGAACTCGCGATCTCTGTGTTGAGGAGTTTGGGTTATCCGACGTGTAATTCAAATCAACGTAGTATAGTGAGAATCCCATAGTGCAGGCTGCTGTGACATCAACAACCTGGCTGAGAAGCCAATCAAAATGCAGAATTCTCAGACAGCGAAAGTAGGTAAGCTTTTAAAATTCAACGTATTTGAAAATGTTAGAGAAAGCAAAACAAAATTGGGGCTCTCACATGTGGAAAAGGCCATCCTGAAATAAAGATGAACAAACTTTTAAAAAAGATTCTTCAAATCTTTAATTTTTAATTAAATGGATAAATTTGACACTGCAAAAATTAAAATTAGTTTATCACAATCATAAACTTTGTTTAGCAGTCAATATGCTGTTAAAACCCCAGTTACACCTAATCCCATTCGGTCTAACTATTAGTGAGGAATTTAACAGCGTACTTACTGCGGAAGAGCCGAAGTTTTTGTCAGTTTCACTGATTTGAGTGATTTCACTGATTGCCGGCTCTCTGTGTGGTGGGGGCAGAGGCGGTGCAGGGGGCGGGGGGAGGTGGTTGGGGGGGTGACGGTTCGGTTGAGGGGTGGGCGGTCGTTGGGTGACGGTGCGTGGCGGGGACAGCGCAGCTTGTGGAGGAGCAGTGAATGATTGACTGCAACTTCAGGATTTCCACGTTAGGCTGCGTATGTGCTAAATCTTGAAGTTGTGGTCCATTTCAAAGGCGAAATGATGGCGTACGCTGCCAGTGGTCAGCACAGTACAGGAAAGATGTGATTGCCCTAGAGTGTGCACAGAAGAGATTTACGAGGATGTTGCCAGGAGTGGAGAATTTTAGCTATGACGAAAGATTGGACAGGCTGGGGTTGTTTTCTTTGAAACAGAGCAGGCTGAGGGGAGACTTGATTGAGGTGTATAAAATTATGAGGGGTCGAGATAAGAGTTGATAGGAAGGACAACTATTTTGTATCTATCTTCACAGTAGAAGACACAAAAAGCATCTGAAAAATGGTGGGGAACCAAGAGTCTAATGAGGGCGAGGAACTTAACGTAATTAATATAAGTACAGAAGAAGTACTGGAGAAACAAATGGGACTAAAAGCCGACAAATCCCCTGGACCTGACGGTCTACATCCTCGGGTTCTAAAAGAGGTGGCTGAAGAGATAGTGGATGCATTGGTTTTGATCTTCCAAAATTCCCTAGATTCTAGAATGGTCCCAGCGGATTGGAAGGTTACAAATGTAACACCGCTATTCAAGAAAGGAGGAGAGAGAAAACAGGCCAGTTAGCCTGACGTCAGTCGTCGGGAAAATGCTGGAATCCAATGTTAAGGAAGTGGTATCAGGGCACTTAGAAAACCATAACATGATTAGGCAGAGTCAACATGGTTTTATGAAAGGGAAATCGTGTTTGACCAATTGCCTTGACGAAGGCAAATGACATGTTGGCCTTTATTGCAAGGGCGTTGGAGTATAAGAGTAAGGAAGTCTTGCTGCAATTGTACAGGGCCTTGGTGAGACCACACCTGGAGTACTGTGCACAGTTTTGGTCTCCTTATTTAAGGAAGGATATACTTGTCTTGGAGGCGGTGCAACGAAGGTTGACTAGATTGATTCCTGGGATGAGAGGGCTGTCCTATGATGAGAGATTGTGTTGAATGGGCCTATACGCTCTGGAGTTTAGAAGAATGAGAGGTGATCTCGTTGAAACATACAAGATTCTGAAGGGGATTAACAGGGTAGATGCTGAGAGGTTGTTTCCCCTGGCTGGAGTGTCTAGAACTAGGGGGCATAGTCTCAGGATAAGGGGTAGGCCATTTAAGACTGAGATGAGGAGGAATTTCTTCACTTATAGGGTTGTGAATCTTTGGAATTCTCTGCCCCAGAGGGCTGTGAATGCTGAGTATTTGAGTATATTCAAGGCTGAGATAGATAGATCTTTGGACTCTAAGGGAATCAAGGGATATGGAAATCGGGCGGGAAAGTGGAGTTGAGGTCGATGATCAGCCATGATCTTATTGAATGGCGGAGCAGGTTCGAGGGGCCGTATGACCTACTCCTGCTCTTATTTCTTATGTTCTTATGTTCCTATGACCTATTTCCCTTAGCATGGAGGCCAATAACCAGGGGGCACGAATTTAAAGTATTTGGTAGAAGGATTAGAGGGGAGTTGAAGAGAACTTCCTTCACCCAGAGGGTGGTGGCAGTCTGGAACTCACTGCCTGAAAGGGTGGTAGAGGCAAAAACCCTCATTACATTAAAAAAGTACTTGGATATGCACTTGAAGTGCCGTAACCTACAGGGCTTCGTTGCAAGAGCTGGAAAGTCGGATAACGCTGGATAGCTCTTTTTAATCTGGCACAGACATGCTGGGCTGAAAGGCCTCCTTCTGTGCCGTAAATTTCTATGATTCTATGATTCCATCAGGACTGCAAATTCTGCGCCATTGTGTCTTAGATTCTGTGAATCCAAAGCTCAGCTTCTGGCAATTGGGCACAGGAAAGTAAACCACAACAACATATGTTAGAAAGATTATCAAATGAGGCCATATGTGTTGAATTGAAGAACAAAAAAAAGGCAATCACACTGTTGGGAGTGTACTTTAGACCCCGAAACAGTCAGAGGGAAATAGAATATCAAGTATGAAGCCAAATTTCTGAGATGTGCAAATGCTACAGGGCAGTAATAGTAGGGGGTTTCAACTACCCTAATACTAACTGGAATTGAATCAGTGCAAAAGTATAGAGGGCGCAGCATTCTTAAACTGAATTCAGGAGAACTTTTTAGCCAGTACGTAACAAGACAGGGGGCAGTTCTGGACTTAGTTTTAGGGAATGAAGCTGGGCAGGTGGACGGGGTATCAGTGGGAGAGCATTTTGGTGGTAGCGATCATAATTCAGTTACAGGGATGCTTTTGTGAGATACCGAGAGCTCAATACAGCAAAATTCCGGTACAGTAGCATAGTGGCCTGGGCTAATGATCCGGAGACATGAGTTCAAATCCCACCATGGCAGCTGGAGAATTTAAATTCAGTTAATTAAATAAAATCTGGAACTAACAAAAGAAGCTAGTGTCAGTAATTGTGACCATGACACTATCAGATTGTCATAAAAACCCATCTGGTTCACTAATGTCCTTTAGGGAAGGAAATTTACCATCCTTACCTGGTCTGGCCTATATGTGACTCCAGACCCACAGCAATGTGGTTGACTCTTAACTGCCCTCTGAAATGGTGGCTCACCACCACCTTCTCATGGGCAATTAGGGATGGGCAATAAATGCTGGCCTTGCCGGTGACGCCCACATCACATGAACAACTAAAAAAAATAAAAGGATTTAGCGTAGCTATGGAAAATGACAACAGTAGTTATACCAGGAGTAAAAGCTCTCAATTGGGGAAAGGCCAATTTTACTAAGCTGAGATGTGATTTAGCAAAAGTGGACTGGAAACAGCTAATTGAACGTAAATCGGTACCAGAGAGTGGGAGATAGTGAGGGCTCAGAGCAAATATGTTCCCACAAAGAAAAAGGGTGGGATTCCAAAATCTAGATGCCCCTGGATGTCAGGGATCATAGAGGGTAGGATAAGGAACAAAAGGAAAGCTTTTGTGAGATACCGAGAGCTCAATACAGCAGAAAGCCTAGGGGAGTATAGAAAGTGCAGGGATGAAATAGGATCGTACGAACATACAAACAAAGGAACAGGAGTAGGCCATTGAGCCCCTCGAGTCTGTCCGCCATTCAATGAGATCATGGCTGATCTGCAACCTAACTCCATATACCCGCATTTGACCCATATCCCTTAATAACTTTAATTAACAAAAAGCTATCAATCTCCGATTTAAAATTAACAATTGATATAGCATCAATTGCCATTTGCGGAAGAGAGTTCCAAACTTGTACCACCCTTTGTGTGTAGAAGTGTTTCCTAATTTCACTCCTGAAAGGTCAGGCTCTAACTTTTAGACTATGCCCGCTATTAAAAAGGAAATTAGGGAAGCAATGAAAGCAATGAGAGGGCATGAAAAATTATTGGCAAGTAAAATCAAGGAAAACCCAAAGATGTTTTATAAATACATAAAGAGCAAGAAGATAACTAAGGCAACAGAAGGCCTATTACAGACCAACAAGGTAACTGTTATGTGGAGGCGGAAGATGTGGGTATGGTTCTTAATAAATACTTTATGATTGTCTTCACAAAAGAGAGGGACGATACAGGCATCGTAGTTAAGGAGGGGGACTGTGAACTATTAAATGAGATAAACATAGTGAGAGAGGAAATATTAAGGGGTTTCGCATCTTTGAAAGTAGATAAATCACCAGGCCAGGATAAAATGTGCCCCAAGCTGTTAAGAGAAGCAAGGCGGGCAATAGCGGAGGCTCTGATTACATTTTCCGATCCTCTCTGGCTACAGACGTGGTGCCAGAGGACTGCTAATGTTGTACCATTGTTTAAAAATTTAGAGAGGGATAGACAGGCCAGTTAGTCTAACCTTGGTGGTAGTTATTTGCGAGGTCATGTAAGGATTAGAACACGGGATGAGAATTGTAAAATGAACTACTGCAATTGACTACAGTAAGATTGTTAGACCTAATGGTTATGTGAATGTTTGATCAGTGCTTTGTAAATATTTCCAAGCTCGTCTGATGTTCCTGAAACATATACACGGAATTCGTCATGACACTTTTGATGAGAATGTCCTGGTCCCACAGACGTGAGCTGAGGAACAGATGCTTTCCTGATCCATTTGCTGCTCTGTGATTGATAGGAATGATTGGATATACCCAATTATATAGGGCTGCAATTATATAGGACGTTTCTGAGAGCACACCTGGAGTACAATTTTGTATTCCTTACCTAAGGCAGAATATACTTGCCTTATAGGGGGTACAACAAAGATTCACTGGATCGAATCTGGGGATGAGACAGCTGTCCTATGAGGAGATATTAAGAAGAATGAGCCTATATCCTCTGAAGTTTAGAAGAATGAGAGATGATCTCATTGAAACATGTAAAATTCTTAGAGTGCTCGACAGGGTAGATGCTGAGAGGTTGGTTCCCCTGGCTGGAGCATCTAGAACCAGGGGTCACAGTTTCATTATAAGGAGTTGGCCATTTAGGACTGAGATAACGAGAAATTTCTTCACTCAGAGGGTTGTAAATCTTTGCAATTCTCTGCCCCAGAGGACTGTGAATGCTCATTCGATGAGTACATTCAAGGCTCAGATCAATAGATTTTTGGGAACTAGGGGAATCAAAAGATATGGGGATCGGGCGGTAAAGTGGAGTTGATGTAGAAGTTCAGCCATGATCTCATTGAATGCCGGAGCAGGTTCGATATGCTGTATGGCCTACTCCTGCTCCTAATTCTTATGTTATTATGTTCTTACCCAGGCTACACCAATCCTCGGGTCCATGGGCTCGACATTTGTTTTTAACTAGTTATATCTCTGCAAAATACAATTTTTGTGAAGTCAAGTGAATTGTGAATGATATATTTCTGCCAATTGAGTGCATTCTATATATAAACAGCTTTCTGAAATGTAAAAAATTGAAAAAAAACAGCTGAGCTGAATGTTTTCATGACGTCAGCTATTGCATAAACGTACCGAGCAAAATAACCTCAAAATTCAAGAAATGTTTACGTGTTGTTGGAGTGAATAAGTGAGTTGAGCAAGCAAGCATCTGCACCCGTATGTTATGAAGGGGTGCAACCTACCCCACATCGCCACACAGCGAATCCGTTAATCTTTGCTCTGTGGTCACAATAGAGGATCAGTAGTCGAGGGCTGACAGAGGGACCATCAGGGGAGCAACGTAACATGGCGCAAAACTGCCCTGCATTGTATGGGCAGTACTTGGTGACAGTTCTCCTCTGGAGCCGTTACTTTTTGCTCTGTGATCACAATATAGGATAAGTAGTCGAGGGGAAACCGAAATGGATATGGATTTTTGCTTTTCTCTCGTCAGGTGGAGATGTTACCATGACAGATAAACCGAACATCATGGAGCAAATAGAAAACAATGTCTCCATCAACATCCCCACTGCCTGCAGACACCGTTTAAAAGTCCTTCCCCTGACATGGGGTGAAAACCACACTAACTTTCCTACCGTCTATGACTTCATCCTGGGTTCGGATATTGTATATAGCTCAGTTACCTACCCGGCACTCATAGAAACATTGCGCCATCTCGCCAACCGAGGCGGTACAATTTACCTCTCTTCCGAATTAAGAAAGAGTAATGGCTCCCCTTCTTTCCACGAGGAGCTTCTACCTCAGTATTTTAAGTGCCAGATTGTTGACAGGTTAGAGGGCAAAGATATTATTGTGTACAAAATGACCAAAATTGGTACAAGTCCCGGGGATGGGACCCCAAGTGAAGACTGAAATCTGCTGGTCACTGAACCTGACACTGGGATTGAATGAGCTTTTCTATCACCGGCTTTTTCAAAGTCTGCAGAAATATTCAAAATTCCGTTTTTATATTTACGCCCAAATCAAAAGTGTCCCTTTCTACCATATGACATGACTTCCCAGGCGCCGATTGCTTTCTGATATCTCAGCTAAGTGCCTATTTGCCCTGTATGAGAATGGAGGGAAGGCGTTGGAAAATCTTAGCACGATGCGCTAGCAAAGTAATAAAGATAATAGATTAACACCACATGGGTCTTCAATTCAAATTCCTGCATTACAGATTATGCAATGAATTTAGTTTGGTTATTTCTGGGCTGGCGCCATTAAAATGACGAGGAAAACTGATAATTGCAGCCAAATGTTCAGCAAGTGACACCAGCCAACATACGTAGTTAGCTGTTAATGTTCTATAGCCACTAGCAGCCAAATTTCATGCGGTTCATTACCATTAGCTTGGGCCTTGCCAGCATCATGCACATCGCCAAAACAAATTTAAGAATATTGCAGCGGCGAACGCCTGATTTGATCTAGATCCTATACTGAATATAATTGTATTAATCCTACGGCCGTCAGTGCTGTGTTCAGCTCATTCTGCAAAGGCAAGGGATTAAACACATCAAAATCCTGGTCTACCTGGCGTACCATTACACTGGACGCTGCACTGGCGAACCGAGCTATTAAATGAGTAAGTCCTTTATTATTAATACTCACTGTGACCCCATTTGGTCACGGAATTTGAAGCGTTCCTGCCCTTTACAAGGCCAGAGCAGCTGAAGATCAAAACAAACTGCTCATATTTCTTCATCTGCTCAGTGACCAATTAATTAGTTTCCCTCCCGGATCTCATCTGTTCTATAAGTTCTGGAAGTAGCAAAAGCATACACGCTAGTTTATGTTTTAATTCTTTATGTGATATCGATAGGTAAGGGAAGTATGTACTTTAAATGTACTTGACACAATAAGGAAAGACATAGTATACAGCAGACAAATGTACGTGTTGTCATTTCCTCTCACGATCAAAGGATGTCGGGACTCTTCATTCATTAAGACAGTTTTATTAACGATTACATATTACTTTCTTCCATTAAAGATTAATGCTGCGTGCATTAATATAACGTAGAATGTCCAGAATGTTATCCGAAGCTACGGCCTTCAACTAACCGGGAAATGAAGACCGCAGAGAACTATTCCCGTGTTGTCCAATATATTACACCCTAGCCACATGTGGCTAATTATGAATCCAGATTTGGCGAGTTACATTTCTGATTATTAAATAAAGTGAATCATAGACTTGCCATAGGGCATTTTATTGTTCTGTTTCTGACGATTCCATTGACTAATGAATGCTTAGATCTAATGAAATAAAGTGACTGTGTGTAACAAAGTAAACTGCGTCCTGTCCCATAGATGTTTCCTTTAAGTTGCGCAAACAACTGATAACTGTTGAATAATGTACTGCAGTTCAGCGCTTTACTCACACGGGCATCTGAGCGGCCTCCAGATCTTTTGATCTGTGTCGCTTTATGTAATAATCCAGAGTAAAATTAAGCTCTTTTGTTTATCCTGTATTATAGGTGGCTTTTTATCTTACTTATCATTGAATGTAACCAGATTCACTTAGAAGAAATGATGTGGAGATGCCGGTGTTGGACTGCGGTGGACACATGTGAGAAGTCGCACAACACCAGGTTATAGTCCAACAGCTTTATTTGAAATCACAAGCTTTCGGAGTGCTGCTCCTTCGTCAGGTGAAGTGAAGAGATGCATATGTTTTCCTGACTGACCTGTTTGGACACCATCCACACCTTTGATTGTCGTAATTATCTCTCTGCCGAGGTGTGATAAAGGGCAGTTGGAAAGATTAACTATAATCATCTGGCAGTGTTCTTTGACTATATATGCTGTGCCTATATGCATCTCTTCACTTCACCTGACGAAGGAGCAGTGCTCCGAAAGCTTGTGATTTCAAATAAAGCTGTTGGACTATAACCTGGTGTTGTGCGACTTCTCACACTTAGAAGAAAACCCGAGCTGTTGACATACAGCAGGCACAAATCTGTCTGATATTGGAATCAAGGCGATATCAGTCTGCAAATGCCTTCAATTGTAATTCTTGTCACTGGGATAAAACCAGTTTCACATCAGAATATAACCGAGCTAACAATTTATCTGCAATATCTCTGATATATTTAAAATTTCCTATGTGATCGTATGTGTTCAAAGTAATAGTACTGACAGATTGAATGCAAGTAAGCAGTCTTTCTAAAACAGATATAGGTAAAGAGAGAAAGACTTGCATTTATATAGCAGCTTTCCCAATCGCAGGATGCCACAAAGCTCTTTACAGCCAATGAAGTTCTTTTGAAGAGTAGTCACCATTGTTATGTAGGAAACACAACAGCCAATTTACAAACAGCAAGAGCTCACAAACAGCAACGAGACAATTGGCCAGATAATCTGTTTTAGTGATGTTGGGTGAATAAATGGGTCACTTTGTAGTTGTGGTATCCTTGCCTGACCTATGAACCTTTCACCCTTAAGTCAATCTAAAAAGGGATGACGTCGGCCCCAAACGCAACATTGTCGTAACTTTAATGATTGTCCTAAGGCAGTTACTAGAAACAACTTTAGTCCTGAAGTCCCATTGTGACTGAATGTGCAACTCGCCAAGGCTTCCCAAATCCATGACCTCTCTCACCTATAAAGGCAAGGGCAACAGGAGAAGGAAACCCCCACACTCCCCTTCAAGTCACACACCTTTATAGCCAGCTACAGCTACAAGGCAGAGCAGCCTTGCTTTCCGCTCTCGATAGAGTTAGCTTATTTTATTTATTGTAACTCGTTCTGCTTTCTTGTTTATTTGCCTCTAGTCTCTCCGACATATATATTTGTCTTTACCGCCGGGTCTTCTCTCCTTTAAATGTTCCAGAATTGGTTTAAATTCACACACCCCAATGTCCACAGCCACTATCCACATTCACTGCCCACAGCCCCTTGTCCACAGCCCACTGTCAACACCCCACTGTTAGCAAAGCAAAGATCAGCACTGCCCTTAATGGTTACATGTCTGGTCTATCAATAGTGCAGAAAGTTTTTGATTGACCCAGGTAATCGTTGAAACCATCTGTAAGTGCGGCTGGGTGTTAAATTAACCAAGAGAGATTCCACTCATTGACCCAGCAGGTAATTTATGAGCACCAGCAGATGCTCCATTCCATGTAACTCCGACGATGCCATTATTTTGCAGCGAGCTATGTGACCCCTTTACTAACGAGGATAACGGGATGCAGAGATAGTGTGAATGTTCTATGAATCGCTTTAATGGACTTTACATCCAAATTAGCCAATCCACCATGACTGACGATCCATTTGGAACCAACAGTCCACAAGCCGAGTAAAACCCTGTTAAAAATGGATCCGACTCCCGTGCTTGGTATCTCCGACCCCCTTCTGCCAACTGTGGCACCATAAATTGTGTGGCGGGGAATGCCTGAACCCTATGGCGAGCGCTAAATTACCAGGCTTGTGGCGGGGCCACCGGCCACTCTGAGCTTTGTCTCGGAACATTAGTTGAGTGATACCATTGGATTCTTCCATGGCTGCTTCTGCCTGTCCAACCACCACCTATCCTAATCAGCCACGGCCAATGAGCAGCTCTCCCTGCAATAAGCTGGATGGTGTATCACACATAAACATACAATCAAGATCGAATGAAAAAGAGTATCTCGTTCATCAAACCAGATCATCCAGTCATGTTGCAACTAAGCATCATGAATCCCAATGATTTCCACCAATCAGCAGCTATGCAATCTCCTGGGAGAGGCAAAAAACAAACACACCACAGAATCAAAAATAGGCCCAGGCCTATTGTGGGAAAATAATTCTTTGAAATTCCTTTTTGACCCTTCAAAGGTGATCAAAACGATTTCCTGCAGATAACAATGATCACCAGGTGCATTTACAATAACTGACCTATATTTTGTATGCAGCGATATCAGTCTCCTCCAGGAACTCCTCCAAGTCTTCTTTGAATGTTTGCAGTCAATCCACACTCATTGCGTTAGCCAGCAACTTAGTCCAAAGTTCTGTGACCTTCCTGGGAAAAAAAAACCCCTAACATCTAAACTAGTTCTAGGCTTACATAATATATGCATGCCTCTTCTTTCTCCCTAACCTATATAATTCAAATAATTTATCAAAATATACACTGTCTAAACCCTTCACCATTTTAAATACTTTGATACTTTCACACTGAAGTCTAAACTCTTCTGGAGTGTAAACGCACAGCACTCTGAGCCTATCATGGTAACTGAGGCCGAGGTTATGCGGGGTGTCAGCGGGGAAAGAGTTTTTTTCCCCAGCCGGTCGGAAACCCGCTGTCAACCCGCCGCCATGCACTTTTTCCAATGTCGGCCCTATTAGCGCTGAGCAAACCCGGCACGTAGCTGCGGGGGACCCAATTCAAGTAATTATGACCTTGTTAGAGATCATTGAGAATACATTTGAGCTCACCTTTTGATTTTACGTGCTAGCCCACGGGATCCACACTGGTCGTGAACCATTCCTGTCAAGCTGAGGCAGGAGTCCAGTTGCCATTGAATCAGCTGTTGAGTTGACAGCTTCAAATGTAAAGTAAAGGCTCCCACCTTTCAGAGATACCTTCCCTCAGCCACAAGCTCTTCCTCACTGCATTTCACAACAGATTCCCTATGCTGCAAGTCTTTACACAAGTCTCCATCCAGTCTGACCTTATTACCTCTCACACCATTGACAGATCGCTTCAGTCATCTCTACTTAACCTGCCATCTATTCCATTGGTATGGGTGCCCTTTATACTATCTCACCTTGGTCCTCAGAATCCCACCACGATCAGCCCCAAAACCAGCAGCACCAGGCACACCAGCAGCATCAACAACAACACCAACCTTCTATACAATCAACTGATGCTGCGTAGGCCACAAGGCATCAGCACCCGACCACATTGCTGCCCAGGAGGCCAGGGATGGCCTCACCATGGCGAGATTTGCTTCACTTGATGCTGCACACCGTGGCTGCCACATGATGGGCCAGGTTGGCACCTCCCCGCACCTACACCATAAAGCATCACTATAATGCCTAAGCCATTCCTTTCACCCTCTTAACTATTGTGGAGGCTATTGTTATGTCTTTCACAGCAACTCACTAAGCCACTTCCAAAGGTGCACACAAATCTGTTCAAGAATGCAAAGTGTTGCAAATAAATGTTTCAATGTTTGACAACACATTAACAGAAACTTTACATGAACATTGCATAAAACACCCACGTGCCTACCCTTGTGTGTTGTTAGTTGGTATGATTGAACTAGGATGAGGGTGAGTGTGAGGGGTGGCTAGTGAGAGGGGGATGTGATAATATAGATAGAGAGGGGTGGGTGGAGGTGCAAGGTATGTTGGTGTGAGTAAAGATGTGCAGGCGTAGGGTAGGGAAGACAGAGTGATGGGGATGTGATGAGGCACAGCAGGATGAGGTTGAGTGTGTGGCTTTGTACTAACGTTTTATGATCTACAGAGATCATTGAAAGGTTTGTGGCACTGAACCCAGATTCTCCTGACCACATCCCTCCTCTGCAATGTGCAACCAGGCTGTGTTGAGCTCCTGGGGAGGTCTCTTCCGCCCATGGGTAGGGAAGAGGACCTCCCTGCGTGCTGTGATTCCCTCCATAAGCATATGGAGGGAATCATGGGAGAGCCTGGGTGTAGCATTACACCGCTGTGTTGTGATTGTCAGTGTTTGCAGCACCTCAATGCTGTAGAACACAGACAGCACAAATGTCAAAAATGGTCGCTTGAAGGAAATCAGCTGACGTCAACAAACCTGCTTCCTCTAATTGGCCGGGAAACACACTGGACGGGTTAAACAAACCCTGTCAAGGACAATTCATTTCAGACAGCGGGATGGATCCAGCATCAGGGTCGGGACCCACCACCGACGTCACCTGCCACGGATCCACCGAGGTCAGCAAAATCGCGGCCTTATGTTTACACTAGGTATTAATCTACTGGCCATCTTCTGAACTTTTTTGGAGCCGCTATATCTCCCGCATGTGAGGGGACCAGGACTGGACACATTAGTCCACATGAGATCTGACCAAGGTCTTGTGCAAAGACACTATGGGCTGGATTTTGTCTTGGGGTCGGGTTGGGGTCGTGTAATCCGCATTTCGTGTTTCCCCCCTGACTCCAGATTAATGTGGATGAATGATGCAATTTTCACTTAATTGGGCAATTGAGTTCCAGCATGTGGAAACCCATGAACCAATTAGTGGTTTCAGTCTGAAAGTCGCCTCTGATTATGTCATCATTGCTGACTGCCTAGTCTCAGAGACTGTTGGTGGGAGAGGACCTGCCTGGCTTGCTTTTGATCTATGTGGACCTGGATGCAAAATATGGGGGTGGGGAGAGAAGGAGAGAGAGAGAGAGAGAGAGAGAATTTTTTTTGCATCCAAGTCCTCTCACAGCAAAGCCCAGGCAGTCTCTGAACACATTCAATGCAGCAGCGGCGACTTTCAGACCTAATACTACTGCTACTTTCATCACATCTCCGTTGTAATAGTGGACCTGCAGCTGATAGTCAGCTGTCCACTTGTGCTCCCGCCAGGTTTCACTGGAGTGTTTCACACCAGGCGTACTTCACGTTAGAAAAGGGTTAAACTAGCTAAAACGTTTCAAAATGGCATTACAGAGCCAATTTAGAGCTTGTTAAGGGCTTTAATGGCCTCTCCCGCCTCTTGGAGGTGGGACGGAGTCGGGAACCCCGCGACTGATTTTGTCAAAATTGCGTGGAGGCGGGATGGGGTCGGAAACCCCGACCCCGCAAATTTAACCCCCCACACGCCTCCAAACCCGACTCCATGGGTCATTCAAAATCCAGCCCTATGTTGTTTTTTGTTTTATATTGAATCGATCCACCAATTTTCCCAATTTTCAATACTCTATTAGCTTTTATTGTTACCTCTCAGCACTTGACCTGCAAGAGAAAGAGAACTGTGTAAGTGAGTGTGGTGCAATGTGTTTCGGTGATGTGCTTGCCATAGTTGAATAGCTGTCAGTGTGTGCAAGGTGTGAAATGTGGCTGTGCGTGTTGCAGCAGTGGTAAGGTTGTAAGCGTGAGCTGAAGTCATGATTCTGAAGTGTAATAGGTAGAGATTGTTGGTAGGTGAGTTCTGGGGGTGTGGTGCATTGTGCAATGTGTGAGGCTTGTGGTGCAGATGGTGCTATGTGGCATTTCCTGAAGCCATCACTCGCCTTGACCGCCCGTGTGAGGTCATTAAACTTCTTCCTGCTCTGGTTGGCGGTCCTGGAGACCACAGTGCTGGCCGTCACATTGTCCGCAATCTCCTGCCACATGGTACGGGATGTATAGGGTGAGGGCTTCCTGCCAATTTATGGGTAGAGGACAGCCCGCCTCCTTTCCGCGCTACTACGAGTGCCTCCACAGCTTCATCAGAGATCCTCTGGGCTCTCTCCCTGGTGCATGATTTGCCACGTGTACAGAACTTTTGCTTGTCCTTGAACTTCTTTTTCTGGTTGTTGGGGCAGCTACTAACCCAACTGCCCTGACAATGAGGTGCTGCAGCATCGATGCACCTCCCCTTTCAGCAGAGGATTAAGCTTGTGGAACACATGACTGTGAATTAGACTGGCCCCGATATTGGTCTGCCTGTTGATCGTTAAGCCAATGAGCAGCAGTTTTAGCGCTGAAATCATGACTATAATCATGTTTATGAAGAGAGAGCACGAATTTTGCGTGCTACAGAGACCATTTTCAGGTGACGCAGCTTAACATCATTTGGCCTTAAAACTGCCCATTTCATGGCTATATCCAATTTCTAGGTCTATATTCCAAAGGTGAATGATCTATATATGCAGCAGTTTATGTGCCGTCTCAGCAATCTGCTCCTTAATGCTCCGACTGTTCAGGTATAGACTGCAAAAACTAACTCTGCCAAGCACGCACATGCTTAAATGATTTCAGATTCTTATTTTCTACTAATCTGTCAGATAATCTATTCCATGTGTTGATCACTCTTTGTCCGAGGAAAAACCTCCTAATGTCAGGATCCTTTGCTGATTTTACCTCCTCAACCCACAGACACCAATCATTCTGCTATCGCTTGCCTTCTCTTCAATCAATATCTTTATCGATCGGGGGTGAATGGACCTTAATAATTTCCTCCTATACCCATATCCTCTCTGTCACTGCGACACAGTCCTGGACCCTTCCTGGTTCATAGTGTAAGCTACTTCAGGATTAACTCGCAGATCCATTAGGGGAAATACCATCATCCCGTGTCATTTAATTACGTCCAAGATATTTTTGTTACAAATGTTTGAACTGAAAATGACATTAGGTGAAACTGCACCCGGAGTATTTTTGTGACGATAGGACATTGGGAAACGTTTATACTGCATGGTCTTCTCCATGTAGGGGTGGAGGCTACAGGTTTGTAGTGCGATTTTGGACTTAGAAAACAGGTTATGTGTGGCTAAAATACCAACAGGAATATTAACTAGGGTGTGATGTTAAATGATTAAATGGGCCAGACTGTAGTTTCTGCTTATTTATCTGGACTGAGAGCTTTTCACCCCTAAAGCAGTCTAAGAGGAGATGAAGTTGGCGCCAAACACAACATCAGTGCTCCAACTGTGCAGATTGTCCTATGGCGATTGCTAGAAACAACCTTGATCCGGAAATCCCAGTGTTGCTGAACCAAACTGTATGTTCCTTCTACAGCTATTGATCTGCCCAATCACTTGTTCATAGGCGCTTGATGCCTTTGTCCACAAAAATCTCAAACTCTCCCACACTGATCATACCACCTGGCAGAGTCTCCACCTTCGTTTCCTTAAGTCCAAGGTGCACAGGCATGAGTGTATATGCTGCATATTTGGTTTAGCCATCACCAAATATGGCTGAACCACATCAAGCACTCTCTTTACCCTATTGTTCTCTGCCAAAATTGTTCCCTACTCAAGGATCATCTTGGAATATGAAGTTAATGACCAGCTTCTTTTTGCCAATACCAGTTATCCCCTTAGATCCTTCTCCCCGGCCCACTGCACCCTTACTTCCAACAATGTGCAAGGAGCTCATTTACTTCTTTGTCACTAAGATGGAAAGCATCCATTCCACTGCCTATGCCACACCCTGCCCTACCCCTTGCCTACGAACCCAAGGTTCTCCCCAACCCTAGCCTTTATCACGCATTTCACTCTAGTTTCTCTTCTATCACCCCTCATGCTTTCTCCAAGATCATTTTGCCCATGAGATTCACCTTGTGCTGTCTCAATCCTATTTCCACTAAACTGCTGAACACCCAACTTCCCTTCCTGGCCCCCATGCGAGCTAACATTTCAAACGGTTCCCTCCCTTTAGGTACTGTGCCCCTTCCTTTCATATCGGTTGTCATCAACCTTCTCCCAAAAACATCATCCTTCACCACTCTGTTCTTGCAAACTACCACCCCATCTCCAGCCACTCTTTCCTCCCCAAAGTCATTGAATATGTAGTCATCTCTACAATCCGTTCCCATCTTTCCCACAAATCCATGTTTGAACCTCTCCAATCAGGTTTCCACCGCTGCCACAGCATTGAGACCGCCCTTATCAAAGGCACAAGTTACATCCTATGTGACTGTGGTTGTGGTGCATTGTCCCTCATCATTTTTCTTGACTTCTCTGCAGCCTTTGACACACAACGTATTTCTCTAACGCCCATCCTCCATTGTACAACTGAGTGCCAGTATCCTCACCTGGTTTCACTCTTTCCTATCGAGTCATTGCCAGAGAATCTCTTGCAGTGACTTGTATTTCCACACCTGCACTGTTAACTCTAGAGCCTGCCACGGATCTATCCTTGGCTCCGTCCTATTATTCATGTACATGCTGCCTCTTGGGATCATCATGCTGAGACCGGAAGGAGCGCACCTGGAGGGAGCACAGCGAGAGCAGAGCAGTTAAAAGGAGCGGCAGCAACTCAACGGAGGCAGTTTTTGAAAAAGTGACATCAGAGTAAAAAAGTGACATCGGCACAAGGGAAGGAGTTGATCGGTGAGTAGCTAGTGAGTGTATTTTTTTAAGTTTATAAGTTTATTTCTTTTAAGTTAGTTAAAATCCTATTAAATAGAGGGAAAGAGCTGATTGGTGAGTAGCAGGGGAGTGTTTTTTGTTAAGTTTTAACTTTATTTCTGCTGGGTTAGTTATTCATCTATTAAATAGAGGCATGGCAGGGCTGCTGAGTCCCGTGGAGTGCACATCCTGTGCTATGTGGGAAGACCTGGATGCTTCACGTAGCCTGGACGACCACATGTGCGGGAAGTGTTGCAAGCTAAAGCAACTCGAGCTCTGGGTTTCGGAGCATCAGCAGCAGCTGGAGTCACTGTGGTGCATCCACAAGGCTGAGAGTTACGTGAATAGCACGTTTCTAGAGGTGGTCACCCCACAGCTTAAGAGTATGTAGGCAGAGAGGGAATGGGTGACTGCCAGACAGAAGAGGAGGACAAGGCAAGTAGTGCAGGAGTCCCCGGAGTGCATCGCACACTCCAACCAGTATTCTGTTCTGAGTAGTGGTGATGGTGATGGTTCCTCTGGGGAGTGCAGCCAGAGTTAAGTCCACGGCACCACGGGTGTCTCAGCTGCACAGGTGGGGTGGAAAAAGAGTGGATGAGCAATAGTGGTAGGGGATTCGATAGTTAGGGGAGCAGACAGGAGTTTCTGCAGCCGTAGACGTGACTCCAGGATGGTGTGTTGCCTCCCTGGTGCCAGAGTCAAAGATGTCACTGAGCGGCTGCAGGATACTCTGAGGGGGGAGGGTGAACAGCCAGAGGTCGTTGTCCATATCGGTACCAACGTCATAGGCAGAAAAAGGGATGAGGTCCTGCAGGCAGAGTTTAGGAAGCTAGGAGAGAGATTAAAAAGCAGGACCTCAAAGGTAGTAATCTCCGGATTACTCCTGGTGCCATGTGCTAGTGAGTACAGGAATGAATGCGTGGCTGGAGAGATGGTGCAGGGGGGATGGCTTTAGATTCCTGAGGCATTGGGACCGTTTCTGGGAATTTGGAAACTGTTCAAGCCGGATGGGCTACACCTCAACAGAGCCGGGACCAATATTCTCGTGGGGGGGTTTGTTAGTGCTGTTGGGGACGGTTTAAATAACTTGGCAGGAGGATGGGCACCAGGATATAGGGGTAGAAAAGAGGTATAAGTTGCATAAAAGAGTGAGTGTGTTGGATAGTACTAGAGGAGATAGTGCTAGAGGCGGTAGTAGTAACATATTAGATAAGAGCAGACTAAGAAAGACTATGAAAAATTCAAAAATGGGTTTAGAATGCATGTACGTAAATGCACAAAGTGTCGTGAATAAGGTTGGTGAGCTACAAGCACAATTAGTTGTGTGGCAATATGATGTTATGGCAATAACAGAAACGTGGCTTAAAAACGGTGAGGACTGGGCACTTAATATTCAAGGGTACAAGGTATTCAGAAAAGATAGGGAAGGAAAAACGGGATGTGGGGTGGCAGTGCTGAATAAGGAAGACATTGTAGTGTTGGAAATGGAGGATGTTCTTGAGTGGACAAGGACAGAATCCATTTGGTAAGAGTTGAGGAGCAAAAAGGGTCTGATCACGCTATTGGGGATATTCTATAAGCCTCCAAATAGTGAGAGGGAGGTAGAGGAGCAAATCTGCAGGGAAGTCGCAGAGATATGCAAGAGCTATAGAATGGTGATATTGGGGGACTATAATTACCCAAATATCGATTGGGATAATGCAAGGGTAAAGGGAAAGCAGGGGGAGGAATTTCTGAAATGTGTTCAGGAGAATTTCCTTGACCAGTATGTTCTTGGCCCAACTAGGAAGGAGGCAATGCTGGATCTGGTGCTCGGGTATGAGGTGGGCCAGGTCGACCAAGTGTCTGTGGGAGAACAGTTGGGTACGAGTGATCATCGCACTCAGCGATTTAGATTAGCAATGGAGAGGAGCAAGGAACAATCTAGAGTGAACCTTCTAAACTGGAATAGGGCTAACTTCAATCGGATGTGAAAGGATCTAGCCAGGGTAAAATGGAACCAAAGACTGACAGGAAAAACTGTAACGGAACAATGGGTGATCTTTAAGGAGGAGATGTTCCAAGTACAGGCTAGGTACATTCCAACAAGAGGGAAGAGTAAGGTAACCAAAGCAAGGGCTCCTTGGATGACGAGGGAGATAGAGAAGATGATGAAACAAAAAAAGAGGGTGTATGATGCAAGTCAGGTGAATTCTTCAAGGGAGAACCAGACCAAATACAATAGGTTGAGAAGGGATGTGAAGATGAAAATAAATTGGCAAAGAGAGAATATGAGAGCAGAATGGCAGTTAACATAAAAGGGAACCCACAAATCTTCTACCAGCATGTAAATAGTAAGCGGGTAGTAAGAGGCGAGGTGGGGCCTATTAGGGACAAAGAAGGTGATATATGCTTAGAGGCGCAGGGCAAGGCTAGAATACTCAATGAGTACTTTGTATCGGTGTTTACTAAGGAGGTGGATGCTGACAAAATATCGGTAGAAGTGCAAAATTTACAACCAATAGAAGGGATGAAAATTGATAGACAGGATGTACTAGAAAGGCTGGGTATGCTTAGAGTGAACAAGTCGCCGGGTCCAGATGGATTGCATCCCAGGTTGCTAAGCGAATTGGGGGAGGAGATAGCAGAAGGGCTTGCCATAATTTTCCAATCTTCCCAAGATGCGGGGCAAGTGCCTGAGGATTGGAAAGTGGCAAATGTGATACCATTGTTCAAGAAAGGGTGTAAGGACAAACCTAGTAACTACAGTTTAACATCAGTGGTGGGTGAAGTTTTAGAAAGAATAATCAAGGAAAAAATAACGGGCAT
This sequence comes from Squalus acanthias, assembly GCA_030390025.1. Taxonomy (NCBI): domain Eukaryota; kingdom Metazoa; phylum Chordata; class Chondrichthyes; order Squaliformes; family Squalidae; genus Squalus; species Squalus acanthias. The sequence goes on along the minus strand of CM059425.1, from coordinate 98,615,171 downwards.
TTGGAGAGTTTTAAGCTAATTAAGGAGAGCCAACACGGATTTGTAAAAGGAAGATCGTGTTTGTCTACTCTAATTGAAATTTTTGATGAAGTAACAGAGATGATTGATGAAGGGAATGCAATGGATGTTGTTTACATCGATTTTCGGAAGGTGTTTGACAAAGTACCACATAGAAGGCTGGTTAACAAAATTGAGACTCATGGAATAGGTGGGTCAGTGGCAGCTTGGATAAGGAATTGGTTTAAGGACAGAAAACAGCGAGTTGTGGTAAATGGTTGTTTTTCAGACTGGACGATGGTAGACAGTCGTGTTCCCCAAGGGTCAGTGCTAGGGCCACTGTTTGTTTGATATATATATAAATGATCTGGATATTGGAATACAAAGTAGAATTTCTAAATTTGCCGATGACACCAAACTTGGGGGGTGGCAAACAGTGATGATGATTTCAATCGACAACAACAGGACATAGAAAGGCTAGCGGAATGGGCAGACAATTTGCAGATGGAATTTAATAGAGAGAAGTGTGAGGTGATGCATTTTGGCAGAAGGAGCAGGGAGAGGCAATATACACTTAATGGCACAGTTTTAAAGAGTGTGCAGGGAGAGAGGGTCCTGGGAGTTAATGTGCATAGGCCCCTGAAGGTGGCAGGACATATTGAGAGAGTGGTTAGCAAAGCATATGCGATCTTGGGCTTCATAAATAGAGGTATTGCGTACAAAAATAAAGAAGTTATGCTGAACCTTGATAAAGCGCTGGTTAGGCCACAACTGGAGTATTGCGTCCAGTTCTGATCACCACACTTTAGGAAGGATGTGAAGGTCCTTGAGAGGATGCAGAGGAGATTTACCAGAATGGTTCGGGGATGGGGGATCTTAGCTACAAGGACAGGTTGGAGAAGCTGGATTTGTTCTTATTACAGCAAAGGAGGTTGAGGGGTGATTTGATAGAGGTGTACAAGATTATGACGGGTTTGGATAGGCTAGACGGGAAAGGCTGTTCCGACTAGTTGATGGTACAAGGACTAGGGGCACAGATTTAAGGTTTTGGGCAAGAGATACAGGGGGAAGTGAGGAAAAACCTTTTTACACAGCGAGTGGCGAGGACCTGGAATTCGCTGCCAATGGAAGTGGTGGAAGCGGAGATACTCAATGTTTTCAAGGGGAGACTGGATAGGCACCTGAGGCAAATACACTTGCAGGGCTACGGGGATAGAGCAGTCTCGAACCCACCCCTTGGCTCCAGTGCCCAAAAAAGCTTCATGGCCTCAAACCAGTGGTTAAGGTCAGTGAATGCAACTTCAAAAGCCGTCTCCTACCAACTGCGCCACTAGCCTCACACACTTTTCAATGTGCGACTCCCCCACCCCCAATCACTTACCTACCAACAAGCTGTACCAATTACGAGGCACACCACCCATTTCTAGCTGCACCTCACTCTCTTGGAGGAGACGGTGCACGGCCATTCTTAGAAGGGGCATGGCTGACTGAGCTCTTGGCCAGCGGCAGGGCTGAAAGGATACAAGATGCTGGTATCCTCATATGTTATCCTCCTTCCTGCATGTACCTCATGCTTTCCCGCCCTCCACTTACCACAACTCCACCCTTGTGCCTTCCTCATTTCACACACCCAAGAAATGCAGCCTGCCCAGCCAGTGGTTACTCAAGAAGAGGAAGAGGGGAGTGAAGAAGAGGAAGAAGAAGACGAAGAAGGAGGAGGAGAAAAAGAAGAAGAAATAGCAGACACACTGTCACTCGATTCGACCCTCCCAGGTATGTCCTGTCAACAAAAAGCAGGACAAATCCAATCCAGCCAATTACTGCCCCATCAGGCTACTCTCAATCATCAGCAAAGTGATGGAAGGTGTCATCGACAGTGCTATAAAGTGGCACTTACTCACCAATAATCTACTCACTGATGCCCAATTTGGATTCCACCAAGACCACTCGGCTCCCGACCTCATTACAGCCTTGGTCCAAAAATGGACAAAGGAGCTGAATTCCAGAGGTGAGGTGAGAGTGACTGCCCTTGACATCAAGGCAGCATTTGACCGAGTGTGGCATCAAGGAGCCCTAGTCAATGGGAATCGGGGGAAATCTCTCCATTGGCTGGAGTCATACCTAGCACAAAGGAAGATGGTTGTGGTGATTGAAGGTAAATCATCACAGCCCCAGGACAGCGCTGCAGGACTTCCTCAGGGCAGTGTCCTAGGCCCAACCATCTTCAGCTGCTTCATCAATGACCTTCCCTCCAAAATAAGGTCACAAATGGGCATGTTCGCTGAAGTCTGCACAATGCTCAGTGCCATTCACAACTCCTCAGATAATGAAGCAGTCCATGCCCGCATGCAACAAGACCTGAACGACATTCAGGCTTGGGCTGATAAGTGGCAGGTAACATTCGCACCACATTAGTGCCAGGCAATGACTATCTCCAACAAGCGAGAGTCTAACCACCGCCCCTTGACATTCAATGACATTACCATTGCCGAATTCTCCACCATCAACATCCTGGGGGTCACCATTGACCAGAAGGTTAACTGGACCAGCCACATAAATATTGTGGCAACAAGAGCATGTCAAAGGCTAGGTATTCTGCGGCGAATGTCTCACATCCTGACTCCCCAAAGCCTTTCTACCATCTACAAGGCACAAGTAAGGGGTGTGATGGAATACTCTCCACTTGCCTGGATGAGTGCAACTCCAACAACACTCAAGAAGCTCGACACCATCCAGGACAAAGCAGCACGCTTGATTGGCACCCCATCTACCACCTTAAACATTCACACCCTCCACCACCAGCGTACCGTGGCTGCATTGTGTACCATCTACAAGATTCACTGCAGCAACTCGCCAAGGCTTTTTCAGTAGCACTTCCTAAGCCAACGACCTCTTCCACCTAGAAGGACAAGGGCAGCAGGTGCATGGGAACACTACCACCTCCAAGTTCCCCCCCCGAGTCACACAGCATCCTGACTTAGAAGTATATCGCCGACCCTTCATCGTCGCTGGATCAAAATCCTGGAACTCCCTCCCTAACAGCACTGTGGGAGTACCTTCACCACACGGACTTCAGCGGTTCAAGAAGGCGGCTCACCAGCACCTTCTCAAGGGCAATTAGAGATGGCCAGTAAATGCTGGCCTCGCCAGCGACACCCACATCCAATAAATGAATGAAAAAAAGCCGCTATCTCCTCTAAGTCAACTAGCAAGGCCATCTGCAGTGTCCCGCACTGAAGTCGTCTCTGTTTTTGAATTATATTGCTCTAGAAATGAACCCCAGCTTTTTTTCTCATTTTTTGGCTTTGTTAACCTGCATTGTTACTTTTAACGATTTATTAATCTGGACCCTAGATCCATTTGCTCCTCTACCCCATTTAGACTCTTATTTTTAAAGCAGCATGCAGCCTCCTTATTCCTCCTACCAAAATGCACCACCTCATATTTATCTATATTGAAATTAATTTTCATTGAAATTCAGTTTCATTTACATACCCAAAGAAACTTTGGGCATTTTCACACTCCCGATAGCTGTGTGGTAGTAAATGACATTTAACGGGTTGTCCAGCGACAAGGATCATGTGCAGAAGACATTGACATGCAAACGTTTTGCCTTGTAAAATTTTTGCCCCACAGACAGCTTTCCTGTAGAAATTTTGCTTAAGTCAGACACACATCAGATGCAAAACTTTTAATTATTTCACTGGATAAATAGAAGGGTAAATAATGGAACGGGAGAAATAGAAGAACAAATTGCCATCTTGACTAGTGATTACGCAAAAGCAAAATTTATTTAAAAAGTGCACACGAAATCCATCAATTACAGCTGCGTGATTTGAACTCCGGTCCGGGGTAAAGTAAGAATTCCAATAATAACCTGATAAAATCTCCTAATTTAAAATGCTCATCCTTCAGTAATAAGAATAAGCCACATTATGACACTGGCGCAGTTAAGTTTTAAAAATAATCTAACATTTACAGCTTGCACTTTTCAAACCTTGAACGAGAAGTTGTGAATTCCATTCTTCACTTTGTTATACATATCCTAATTTAATATTATTCTTTTCTTAAAATAAAACGAATGGGATATGGAAATATATTTTTGTCAAATATATTGTAAGCCTGCACTAACGTTAAGAGATGAATTATTACGAGGTAGGGCATTTATTTTTAAACTTTCATTTTAAACTGCGTTGAGCCTCATCATACAAATATATCACACAAAGGAAGGAGATTCTTAATGATAATTATCCCAAAAATAATAATACGAATTCTAATAATAGTAGTGCTAATAATACAACTATTACGTTTAATACCAATTCTAATACCACTATAAGTAGTATCTCCTAATAATTCTAATAATACACCTCTCATTCACAGTAATGACTTGGCAAGCGACTCTTATTGAGCACTCCGGAGATACAGCAGCACAGGGGAAAATCGAGCAAAAGAGAATCATTCGAAATTAAACAACAAAAAGAACGGCATAAAACTCACTTACAGGTGTCTCATTGTCCCCTCAGCGATCATAAGCACTCGTGGTTTACACCCACGTGCCTCACCCCCTAAACAGAAGTATACTTGAACAGCGTAAGTGAATGTGTGCTCAGGTTTTAAAATAAGAACATAAGAACATAAGAAATAAGAGCAGGAGTAGGTCATATGGCCCCTTGAGCCTGCTCCCCCAATCAATAAGATCATGACTGATCATCGACCTCAACTCCACTTTCCCGCCCGTCCAAAAATCTATCTATCTCAGCCTTGAATATACTCAAAGACTCAGCATTCACAGCCCTCTGGGGTAGAGAATTCCAAAGATTCACAAGCCGCTGAGTGAAGAAATTCTTCCTCATCTCAGTCTTAAATGGCCTACCCCTTATCCTGAGACTATGCCCCCTTGTTCTAGACCTCCCAGCCAGGGGAAACAACCTCTCAGCATTTACCCTGTCAATCCCCTTCAGAATCTTGTATGTGTCAATGAGATCACCTCTCATTCTTCTAAACTCCAGATAGTATAGGCCCAATCTACACAACCTCTCATCATAGGACAACCCTCTCATCCCAGGAATCAATCTAGTGAACCTTCGTTGCACAGCCTCCAAGGCAAGTATATCCTTCCTTAGATAAGGAGATCAAAACTGTGCACAGTACTCCAGGTGTGGTCTCACCATGGCGCTGTACAATTGTAGCAAGACTGTCAACTAAATCCCTCGAACTAATGCCCCATTCTTGACTGAGCAGTCAGTTAGTTCAGGGCTCTCGCAGTGATGAGCTGGAACCACCGACTAGAGTTAATCCGCGCTCTGACTTTCCTTTGACTATCGTATAAAACGTCTCATACTTCCCCTGACTATACTCAGGGCTCCTTGTCCAATAGCAATCGCACCGCTCTGTAATAACATCAAAATATATTTAATTGCAGTTGTCATCCAATCAGATCACTTGGCGGTGCTACTGATGAGCACCTGGGTTATACTATCTGACGGTTCAATATTGGCTGGTAGGGGCTCATTCCTGTATGTACGATACGTAGACCACTTACAGCAGCGACTAACACAGCTGTACATGACAGCATCGGATACCCTTGAAAGCCAACCTAGCGTTTGATGTATAACTCACGTTGTAGCAGGCTCTAGGAGCCGTATGGCCTACTCCTGCTCTTACTTTTTATGTTATGGTATATACACGTGTCCAAAGTTTAGGGTCTTGAGTTAGATATTTTGAGGTACACTTGTATTACTGGCCCCTGCAAGTACGATAAGCATATTACGTACAGGGGTGAGCTCCTACTGCCCAATACTTAACTGTACCATAGCATAACCCAGGTGTGTAATAATCGAATACAGCAGAGATCTGAACTGGATATTCATCTCTTTCGCACCTGCGCTTCTTCAATTCCGTCAAAGAGGATGAGAAAATATTTGGTAATACCAGCGCTGCGGACAATTATATAGCTATAACAAGTTCCTTTAGTTATTAGCCAGTGAGCACACCGGACATCAATTCTGATCAGATTTACTTAGTTTAATGACTTGAAATTGTCTTTATGCAATAATACACGATAATGAATGTGCCACCCTATATAGGAGGGTCATCTTACTTGACTTCATAAGAATAACTCCGAACTACTTTCTGGCATTCTAATTGTCTTGAAGGCTTTGTTGGGCCTGACTGTGTTAGCAGCATTTTCTTTTAACTCTGACTCCCCTCTAACCCTATGCTGGATTTGTCTGTCCACATATCATTCATTAAAAATAAATGACTGGCCGTCTGTACCTCTGTCGCACCTTTTTAATCTCAGGCAAAATCGACCAGAGACTTCCCAACTAAATGCATGTGAGGTTATTGTGGATCGCTGAGAAAATCTACTGATTGACATCTTATTTACAATCTTTGGAGGGACAACATCAAAACTTGGCTTATTTGCATTGTTACCACTGTCTGAGTGTTATTTTTCTACTTTAAAGTACTACATCTATATTAACTCTTCTCCCAAATTCTTTCTGTAGAAAAATTTGTAAAATCACCCGAAACGTGAGTCAGGATGCAGGATTGATATATAGAGCGCACTTGCAATTTGATCAGCTACAAGATTACACGACTTCATAGATTTATGAATGAGGCATCGGCTACAGGAACTGGGAGGGCAAGGGAAGAATAGATTGCTTAATTGAGAAGAATGTGAGTTTGAAACGGGAGGCCCTGAGGTCAGAATATATGATGTTTGGAAGTGTCCTGTAGTTCACAGTACTTTACGAAGGATGAGGGTCACATCAGTGGGGATCTACGTTTTTTATTGGTTACACCTTTCTTCTCCTGATTCTTCCAGCTACCGTATGTACATTACATTTGGCAAAAGAAAATCTTCAACCGTTTTGAGGGTATTCCACCGCGCCCAAAAGCAGAGCATTGATCCAGTCGGAATGAGATATTTCGCTCTGGTACCAGCGAGTATGTACTAGGAGCTGTCACTTTCGACACACCTGTGCGGAGGGGTTCGGAGCTACAAATATGATGCCATAAAGCAAAGTCCCAAGGAATAGTGCTGTGATCTAGGTGACTGATCCAGAGAGCGAAAAATCAGCATTCTCCTTATCAGACGGGATTCCATGCACATCCTACTTGAGCTATGTAATATAGTCAGTTTCTTTAACAAATGACTCGATTTATCTGGAAAAGCGACCGGAAGGTCAGTCGTATATTGACGTCACGCCCCGTTGTTTGTACGGTCCTCATTTTGTGAGTGACGCGAGGCATTGAGCAATTTTTCACACTGAGGTCACGAAGTGCTGTTCTCTTCAGTAGATATTCTGTGCTTCCAGCACTTGTTGTTCCAGGTTCTAAGGTTCCACAGTGCGTGTGTCCAATTTGTTCTTGGTCAGTGTTCACTTGGGATTAACCAACTCTGCCTCCCACAGCATAATGCAACATCTGTGATCATTTTGTTCGCTGTAACTGCACATCCCAGTCATTACCAGTGGCTGTGATGTCTGTTACATTATTCCGAAATGTTCTAATATGACAGCTTATCTTTTGCTCCCCGGTAACAATAGCAATTAAGTAATCGGCAGTAAATTTTCCTACCGAAGAGTCTGATCCAGAGAGAGGGTTCACGCTGGGGGCTTTGGGAATAGCGCCATGATATTCCGCCGGGGTTCACCTGCTCATCGGCAGAAATTCACCCCACAATGCTTATCCAAACGACGACTTTCTGGTGTTTAGTCGGCTCTGCCAAATGCGAAAATCTGAGATCTAACGGTTCTTCGTAATGGGGTCCCCCTCATGCAGTGGCTACAAACAGGAATCAATGCTAATGATTTTGCTTTTTCCAATTAACAGTCGGTGCAAAAAGTGTGATAGAATTAAAGCGGGATTAACTCGGATTGAATGCGGTTTCAGGCGTGTAGTTGTTCTGAAGTACTGGGCTGGATTTTCAATGACCCGTGGAGTCGGGTTTGGAGGCGTGTGGGGGGTTAAAGTTGCAGATTCGGGGTTCCCGACTCCATCCCGACTCCAAACCGCCTCCATGCAATTTTGACAAAATCGGTCGCGGGGTTCCCGACTCCGTCCCACCTCCAAGAGGCGGGAGAGGCCATTATAGCCCTTAACAAGCCCTAAATTGGCTCTGTAATGCCATTTTGAAACGTTTTAGCTAGTTTAACCCTTTTCCGACGTGAAGTACGCCTGATGTGAAACACGCCAGTGAAACCTGGCGGGACACAAGTGGATAGCTGACTATCAGCTGCAGGTCCACTATTACAACGGAGACGTGATGAAGGTCGTAGTAGTATTACATCTGAAAGTTGCCTCTGATGCTGCTGCATTGAATGTCTTCAGAGACTGCCTGGGAGGACTTGGTTGCAAAAAAAATTCTCTCTCTCTCTCTCTCTCTCTGATGCTGCTCATTTTGCATCCAGGTCCTCTCACAGCAAAGGCCAGGAAATCTCTGAGACCAGACAGTCTCTGCAATGATGGTCCCTGCAATGATGACATCATCAGAGGCGACTTTCACACTGAAACCACTAATTGGTTCATGGGTTCCCACATGCTGGAACTCAATTGCCCAATTAAGTGAAAATTGCATCATTCATCCACATTAATCTGGAGTCGGGGTGGGAGGGGGGGGCAACATGAAATGCGGGTAACACGATCCCAACCCGACCCTAAGACAAAATCCAGCTCACTGTGTCCAGACTGAGATTGGAACATACCAGAAGTATAAGGAACTGACACTAATCCACACTCAGAACCGATTCCCGCTGTATTTCCAATTAATAGTGTTTATCTTGTGCTCAAGTCTTCAAAGTAATAATATCATTTTGGAGTGATTATCGACACGAACATCCTAGACGGCCATCTGCGCATGTGTCAGTATCTCGAAGATGCACATGCGCACCCGATTCTCTTATGCGCGTGCGCGCTGTTACCGAGGCCGTGCATGCGCAGTACACGACAGTTGCGGCCCGCAGTGCCGCGTGGGCCACGCGATCCTCAGCTCGGTGGGAGAAGGTCGCGGGATCCGTGCTGGCCGGGTGGATAAGAGAAGATCGGAGGGGGAGAGAGAGAAATTCGGAGGGGGGAGAGAGAGGGATCAGAGGGGGGAGAGAGGAGATCGGAGGGGGAGAGAGAGAGATCGGAGACTAGAGAGGGGAAATCAGAGGGGGAGAGAGGGGGTCGGAGTGAGAGAGAGGAGCGGAGGGGAAGAGAGACAGGAAATGGGAGGGAGAGAGAGGGGGAGGAGAGAGGGTGATGGGGTGAGAGAGAGAGGGAGAGAGGATCTGAGGGGAGAGGAGGTCAGGAACTCAGGGTGGCTTGAAGGTCAGGAACTTGGGGAGTGAGGGTAAAGAGCACGGAGAGAACAGTGGGAATGGGGAAGAACGTGATTCAGGTCTAAAAGGGGGAATGAGAGCGAGAACGTGATCCAGATGGTAAGACGGGTCACGTTCTTTCAACTCCACCCCCTTTACACCCGCACCACATTCTCCCTCTCCTCACCTTTGACCTGGAAAGCTCGGTGCGTGTGTGGTAAGTGACATCATTGGACTGGACAAAATCCGGAAGTCAAGACATTGTCAGTATTCACTACATACTCAATATACCTATTAACAATCCGTGACCCACACAAAATGCTCCATCTATGGAGGGGAAGGGAATGGAAGGTCATGAACTTGTTGGAGGGAGAAGGCCAGGAACCCGAGGGTGGGGAGCAACTTCCGTAGGGGGAGAAGGTCAGGAACCTGGGGGGAGGAACTTGGGCAGGGGGAGAAGGTCTGGAACTTGGGGGGGGAGGAGGTCAGAAACTTGGGAGGAGGATGTCAGAAACTTGGACAGTGCAGGCAGGAACTTGTTTCGGGGGTAGGAGAAGCTCTCCCAACTACAGTTATGGGGATCTTGAAGCTCGAGTACAAATCACATATAAAATCAAACATTTGGCCAATTGGACCACTCGGCTCCAGACCTCATTACAGTTTTGGTCCAAACATGGACAGTAGAGCTGTATTCCAGAAGTGAGGTGAGAGTGACTGCCCTTGACATCAAAGCAGCATTTGACCGAGTGTGGCATCAAGGATCCCCAGTAAAATTGAAGTCAATGGGAATGAGGTAGAAAACGTTCCATTAGCCAGTGTAATACCTAGCACAAAGGAAGATGGTTGTGATTGCTGGAGGCCAATCATCTCAGCCGCAGTACATCGCTGCAGGAGTTCCTCAGGGCAGTGGCCTCGGCCCAACCATCTTCAGCTGCTTCATCAATGACCTTCCCTCCATCATAGGGTCAGAAGTGGGGATGATTACTAATGATTGCACAGTGTTCAGTTCCATTCGCAACTCCTCAGATAATGAAGCAGTCCATGCCCGCATGCAGAAAGAGTTGGACAACATTCAGGCTTGGGCTGATAAGTGGCAGGTAACATTCGCGCTGCACAAGTGCCAGGCAATAAATATCTCCAATAAGAGAAAGTCTAACCACTGCCCCTTGACATTCAACGGCATTAACATCGCCGAATTCCCCACCATCAACATCCTGGGGTTCACTATTGACCAGAAACTTAACTGGACCAGCCACATAAATACTGTGGTAACAAGAGCAGGTCAGAGGTCGGGTATTCTGCGGCGAGTGTCTCACCTCCTGACTCCCCAAAGCCTTGCCACCATCTACAAGACACAAGTCAGTAGTGTGATGGAATACTCTCCACTTGCCTAGATTAGTGCAGCTCCAAGAACACTCAAGAAGCTCAATGCCATCCAGGACAAATCAGCCCACTTGATCGGCACTCCATCCACCATCTTAAACATTCACTCCCTCCACAACCGGCGCACCATGGCTGCAGTGTGTACCATCTACAAGATGCACTACAGCAACTCGCCAAGACTTCTTCACAGCACCTCACAAACCCGCGACCTCTACCAGCTAGAAGGACAAGGGCTGCAGCACATGGGAACACCATCCCCTCCAAGTTCCCCTCCAAGTCACACACCATTCTGACTTGGAATTATATTGCCATTCCTTCATTGTCGCTGGGTCAAAATCCTGGAACTCCTTCCAGAACAGTACTGTGGGAGAACCAGCACCACACATTCAGTGGTCCAAGAAGGCACCTCATCGCCACCTTCGCAAGGGCAATTAGGGATGGGCAATAAATGCTGGCCTTGCCTGCGACGTCCACACCCCAGGAATGAATAAAACGCATGCAAGTATTTTTTGATCGTTGTAAGTGCTTTCTTCTTCTTCTTAGGCAGTCCCTCGGAACCGAGGATGACTTGATTGAACATTAAAAATTAGTTCTCAGGTGACTGATGAGTCCAATACGGGACCTACAGTCTCTGTCACAGGTGGGGCAGACGGTGGTTGAAGGGGCAGGTGGGTGCGGTGCTTGGGTTGACGTGCGCTCCTTACGCTGCTTGCACTAGGCCTCCGCTTGCTCCCGGTGAAGAGACTTGAGGTGTTCGGCGCCTTCTCGGATGCTTCTCCTCCACTTTGTGCGGTCTTGGGCCAGGGATTCCCAGGTGGCAGTGGGGATGTTGCACTTTTTCAAGGAGGCTTTGAGGGTGTCCTTGAAGCATTTGCTCTGCCCACCCGGGGCTCTCTTGCCGTGCCGAAGCTCCGAGTAGAGCGCTTGTTTTGGTCGTCTCGTATCGGGCATGCGGACGATGTGACCCGTCCATCGGAGCTGATCGAGCATGGTCAAAGCTTCAATGCTGGGGATGTTGGCCTGAGCGAGAACACTGACGTTAGTGTGCCTATCCTGCCAATGAATTTGCAGGATCTTGCGGAGGCAGCATTGGTGGTAACTCTCCAGTGCTTTGAGGTGCCTGCTGTACATGTTCCAAGTCTCTGAGGCATACAGCAGGGCGGGTATCACTGCTGCTCTGTAGACTATCAGCTCAGTGCCGGGTTTGAGGTCCTGGTCTTCAAACACTCTCTTCCTCAGGCGACCAAAGGCTGCACTGGCACACTGAAGGCAGGGTTGGACTTCGTCATCGAAGTTGCCTTTGTTGACAGTAGACTCCCGAGGTATAGAAACATAGAAACATAGAAGATAGGAGCAGGAGTAGGCCATGTGGCCCCTCGAGCCTGCTCCGGCATTCGATGAGATCATGGCTGATCATCCAAACTCAGTACCCTATCTCTGCCTTCTCCCCATATCCCTTCATAACTTTAGCCTTAAGAAATATATCTAACTCCTTCTTGAATATATTTACTGACTTAGCCTCAACTGCCTTCTGTGGTAGAGAATGCCACAGGTTCACCACTCTCTGGGTGAAGAAATTAATCCTCATCTCAGTCCTAAATGGCTTACCCCTTATCTTTAGACAGTGACCTATTGTTCTGGACTCACCCGCCATCGGGAACATCCTTCCTGCATCCAGTCTGTCTAGCCCTATTAGAATTTTATAAGTTTCAATGAGATCCCCTCTCATTCTTCTAAACTCCAGCGAGTATAAGCCCAATCGACCCAATCTCTCCTCGTATGTCATTCCTCCCATCCCAGGTATCAGTCTGGTGAATCTTCGCTGCACACCCTCCATTGCAAGAACATCCTTCCTCAGATAAGGCGACCAAAACTGCACACAATACTCAAGGTGTGGTCTCACCAAGGCCCTGTACATCTGCAGCAAGACATCCTTGTTCCTGTACTCGAATCCTCTCGCTATGAAGGCCAACGTGCCATTTGCCTTCTTAACCGCCTGCTGTACCTGCATGCTTACCTTCAGCGACTGGTGCACAAGGACACTCAGGTCTCGTTGCACTTTCCCTTCTCCCAATCTATTGCCGTTCAGATAATAATCTGCCTTTCTGTTTTTGACACCAAAGTGGATAAACTCGCATTTATCCACATTATACTGCATCTGCCATGCTTCTGCCCAATCACCCAACCTGTCCAAATCATACTGGAGATTCTCGGCATCCTCCTCGCAGCACACACGCCCACCCAGCTTTGTGTCATCTGCAAACTTGGAGATATTACATCTAGTTCCCTCGTCTAGATCATTAATATATATTGTGAATAGCTGGGGTCCTAGGACCGATCCCTGCGGAACCCCACTAGTCACTGCCTGCCACTCGGAAAAACACCCATTTATTCCAACTCTTTGCTTCCTGTCTGCCAACCAGTTCTCTATCCAAGTCAGTACCTTGCCCCCAATCCCATGTGCCTTAACATTACACACTAATCTCTTATGCAGGACCTTATCGAAAGTCTTCGGAAAGTCCAAATACACCACATCCACTGGTTCTCCCTTGTCTATTCTATCAGTTACATGCTCAAAAAATTCCAGTGGATTAGTCAAGCACGATTTACCTTTAAATTAACCTTTAAACGATTTATGGAAAGTGGTCCACGTTGTCCAAAGCCTTGTCGTGGATTTTGATAATCGGGGGGCAGTACTGTGTGGTGGGGGCAGGTTGGTAGAGGACCTTTGTCTTACGGATGTTTAGTGTAAGGCCCATGCTCTCGTATGCTTCGGTGAAGGTGTTGACGATGGTTTAGAGTTCGACCTCCGAGTGTAAGTGCTTTACTTCCTTGTATTCTGAATGATGATAGACGTGTGTTAACTAAATAGGCACATGTGAAGTTCATTTACCTGCATCGTGTGAATGTATTAAGATATTTTCTACTAAAATTAGCGCATGGGACTCAAACGGTGTTGGAAGGATACCTGTGGCTAGTCAGCAATTTGTATTGGAAAACACTGATAGAGAAATGTTATGATTCTAACCAGTCAGGACACAGGTGCTGTGAGTGTACTTGTCCAGACTGAATATCACATGAAAATTGGCCAAAACAGAATTTTGCAACGACTGGAGGGTCAGGATAGTCCACTTTTGGGCAATGCTCTATGCAGTTAATTAAGTATAATTTGTTCACACGTTATGATCTGTCGAAGGCTTTTATTGTGACTGCCCACTACCTTTACCAAGCCTGACTCTCTGCTTGTGGGTAAATGCAACACCGACCATTGTACTCAATTACAAATCCGTACTACACCTTAATACTAGAAGCATGAGAACATTAATGTTAACTTTGTGTTTTGGTCTGGAGTTCCAATTAATGAATTAGAGTTCGCAGCAATGAGCGTCTGCATTAGTGCAGGATGAGCCATAGAATTAACATGTTTTATGAGTGTTTGTTTGAATTGTATTTTTACAAAAGTTTATCGCCCAATTAACGACTCCTCCCCTACCCATCATTATTCAAGCTGCATGTACGAATATGGTCCTGCATTTCTTGGGGCTTCTCCCCCTTCACCGCCATACCTTTGGCGAAAAAGCATAAACGGGTGGATGGGGAGGGGTTAACCGAACATCCGCAAAGGTTAGGGTGACGAAGCAGGAGAAGGTCTGAGGAAATTAGGATTTCAGACACATTTGCACTGACCCTCCCTTTGCCACATTTAAGAAGACCCGATTGGATCCGTCATAATGGCATATTTGGGCTCATGTTAGGAGAACGGCCAAAGTTATGGCCAAGCCTTTGTTTCAGATCAGGGAACGTGTTTAATCTCTAAAGCTGTTGTTTGGCTGAGTGGGACCGCCCTCGTCTGGTACCACTCTTCCCAATCTAGTAGTAGGCAGATAATCTCCTTTAATAGCTTCTCTTCTCGCCCCTGCACCATTACCTCTGGAGTCCCTCACCGATCTATCCTTGGACCCATCCTATTTCCTATCTACGCGCTGCCCCTCGGCAACATCATCTGAAGGCATGACATAAGGTTCCGCATGTATGCTTACTCCACCAAGTTCTGCCACACAGCCACGTCTTTCAACTTCGGATGAGCAGCAATTTGCTCCAATTAAACATTGGGAAGACCGAAGCCAATGCCGTCGGCCCACTTCACAAACTCAGTTCCCTCACCCCCAATTCCATCTCCCTCCATGACTGCTGCCTCAGGCTGAATCAAACTGTTCGCAACCTTGCCATCCTGTTGGACCCTGAGCTGAGCGTCCACCCCATAACCTCTCCATCACAAAGATCACTTACTGCAACCTCCATAACATTACCCATCTGTGCCCCGTCTCAGCTTATCTGCTGTTCAAAACCTCATCCATGCTTTTCGTACCTCCAAATTCCACGATTCCAATTCTGTCCTGGCCAGCCTCCTATCTTACACTTTCCATAAACTTGAGCACTTGCAAAACATTGCTGCCTCTGTTCGAACCCACACCAACTCCTGCTCAAACATCACTCTTGTGCTCACTTAACTACATTGGCTCCACATCCACTATTACAATTAAAATTCTCATTGTCGTGTTCAAATCTCTCATCGGCCTCACCACGCCCTATCTCTGTAACCTCCTCAAGCACTATAATCCTCTTAAAACTGGATTCTTGTGCATCCAGCACTCCCGTCGGCCCGCCTTTGGGAGCCATACCTTCAGCGGTCTAGGCCCTAAGCTCTGGAATTCCCTCACTTAACCTTACCATCTCTCCATGACTCTCTCCTTCTTTAAGACCCTAATTGAAAATAACGATTTTAAGAAGGTTTTACTCACCTGTCCTAATGGGCCGGATTTTCTGACCAGAGGCTTCCTGCCTGTGGATGCCTCCGATCTGGAAAAATCGACGCACTTACCTGCTGGCTCCATAGGTCCCGAGACTTCTGATCCTGGGCCTCTCCTGGTCGGCGTGCGCAGAGGCCCAGGTATCCCAGGGGCGCAGGTGGTTCGCAAATGTCCCTGGGATCACGTGGGCCATGGGGAACCAATCAAAGAAGGGAATCCCCATACACTTTTGACAGATCTCTAAGCATAGATCTGTCAAAAGTGTGAATGGGGTTCACTTAAAAAAGTTAAACATTAAATAACTTTTTTAAAATCACGTATTTAAAATTAGTTACAATTACATTAAATTAAATAATTTAAACAAAAATTTAATTTTTTGAAAAAATTAATTATAGTTTTTTACCGGGCTAAAAATAAACTTACCTTTTTTACAGTATTTTTAAATTATAAATGAATGGAAAAAAATGTTTTTACTTTTTTAAACTCTTATGCTGGTAAAAGCAGGCCTTACACCTGCTTTTACCAGGCGTAAGATTTGTAAAGGTTTTCAGCGGGCGAAGGTTGTGCAGCAAAGCAGAACTCTCTGCCCGTGGAGGCCCTTCTCCTGGGCAGGCGGATGATCTGTCAAGAGGATTCTTGACAGATAAGTGCCTGGTTTTAGCGCATGTGCTTCGTATGCCTGAAGCCAGCACTTGCGACGCCCCAACGGGTGCGTACACACCTCGTACACACCCGTGGGGGTCGGAATATCTGGCCCAAATATCTACTTCTTTGACTCGATGTGAATTTTTGTCTTATGCTCCTGTGTACCAAATTGAATGCTTCCCTACATTGAGAACCCTATATAAATGCAAGTTTTTTTTGGCTTTATTAATATCGTAGATAAAGAAATGGGACACACGCTTTGGCATGTACTGGAGGGCTCCTCCCAAGTGGTTAAGACAGTGGAACTGTTGCGTGAGCACTCCGATGGTCTGCTCAATTATGTTTCTAGTGGAAGCAAGCAGTCATTAAATGAGTCCTGGGCAGGAGTGGTGGGATTGTGGAAGGGAGCCATCAGTCAGCTGCAGTGTGTAGCTTTTAAAAGCTCTGAATTAATGTGTCCATGACTACACAAACCATTCTGGGTACAGGTATATTGTGTATCAGTAAAACAGGTTTATTAAGCATTAAACATCCAGTACAAAGAAGTAATACTTAACAAGAAGATAGTCACAGTCTGTTCATCGAGCCCCGGCATTCCTTCCGAGTAATTGTGGCGCGGTCTCTTTAATTCTCTTGCTGTGTTCTGTTGAATGAAGTTTCTTCTTCCTGTGGCTTCGCGCTGCTTTCGGTGTTCAATATCTGCATTTTTATATCCTTTTTCTCGCATTTTGCCTACGTGGCAGTAATTAGCTTTCTGACACCTGGTAAATGCCCCTCCTCTCCTTGCCAATCATCTTATGACCTCGTTAATCCCATTAGGCCTCTTTTAGTGCATAACAAGCTACCCTTATCTAAGAATTTCACTTTACATCCTTGAGGTGTTTTCTAAACAGTTTGTCTATTCTGCAGTTTCTTAAATGAAGAATGTCTCCAACTCCTATCTATCTCTCTAGCTCTTATCTCTTTTCCATAACATTACCGAATTCTACGTCTCCAACAGTCTCCGTGTTTATTCAGCACCACGTTCCATTACTTCAGTAATTTAAAACAGAAGTTTTTAGTCAGATTGGCATAATTTCCCATCCTGCTTTGGTCTCAGCCATTCGCCGTTTTATACAGGCTTTTTAGGTTTTTAACATACAATTTCACATATTACAGTTATGTAAAAATGGTTATAGAATCTTAATAATGTTTGCTAAATCCTACCGGTAGACTCTATCCTACAAGAGTGGAGAGCCCTTGTTGTCGAGCAGCCACTCTCAGGTTTGACGTGATGGCTGGAAGATTTCTGGCACACAAGACTAGTGCAGGATGAAGGCATCATGAGTGCTGCCAGGATAGTGGGCATTCACCTTCAGGAAGCGTTGGCTGTGGTCGCACAACAACTGCACATTAATGAGTGGTAGCCTTTGTGGTTACGAAACATCTCAGGATTGGTATATGGTGCCCATAAAGCCACACGTGTGCTGTTGATGGAACCCTGCACCATGGGGAATCCCGCTGTCCTGCCAAAGACACATGCATGCTCGTCCTGCTTTTTGATGGACGGCTATCTTGTTCTTTTACATCTCCTTACTTTAAACGCCAGATTACACACGCACTCAGTTGTAGTAATGCAGAATCGGGTCTTTATTGAAACCTCATACTAGCCACACGCAGTCTGAGTGCACAGGCTTTTTTCAGTGTGTCTACTAAGCAGTCGTTGCCTTACATTTCTTAAACCAATTTTCACCTTTGCTCACTACTTTCCATGCATACTACCAATAAATCACTATATCAAAGATACATGAAAATGCCAACAGAATAACAACATAAACTAAACAACCAGTCACTTAACTCTTCTAATTATTTTATTGCCATCATAAAACTCTTCACATCGCTTAAACACAACTGACCAAACTGAAATAATCTTCCCGTTTCCCTATTTTACTTTCCTGTGAGGGGATCCTTGCTTTAAAATCCGCTTACACCATTTACAACCTATGCTCAGCAGAAATCTGTCTCAACTTTTAACTCATCGTGTGCTGATCTCACAGACTTCACAGAAAGAACGTTTGAAGTACACAGGTAATGCAGACTTTCGCTCCCAATACTTACCTCTGTTCAGAGAGAAGACAATCTAGTCCCTGCTCCTGGAGCAGAGAGCCTCCGTGACCTCCCGACTGCAACGATGGACAGTGGACTGCTATGCCTCATGTTGCAGAATGGAAAAATCTGCTGGCAAAGAAATTGCGGGCCATGGTGATCTTGAGGGCCACTGGGAGAGCCGTGGTCGCTGTGCTCTGAGGCTGCAGATCTGGTTGCAGGAGATAGCAGAGTTCTATGACCACCTCCTTGGTGAAGCAGAGTCTCCTAATACACGATTCCTTGCTTAAGTGGAGGTATGAGAAGTGCTCTCGGAAGTCCCTAGGTGGGGAAGGCCTCCTGTTAAGAGCCCTCATGGCACTCCTCCTCCTCCCTCTGAGTGCTTCTTCTCCTCTTCTTCGCTGCCTCCATTCCATCATCAGAGGATACTCGAGCACGAGGAGGACAGCAAGTAGAGCCCCTGTGACTGTGAACAAGTGGTATGAGCAGAAGCCTTTAAATGAGAATGAAGGCGTTCTTGCACCAACACGCCCTGTTACCTCAGGAACTTTAAACAATTTACAAAGCTGCAAGAGTTGCAAAAAGTTACACAGAGCCAGTCAAACTGAAAAACCATGTCAACTACAAGTTGTTGACGATCATCCCTTTAAATATCGCTGCTGGACGCTTGGTCAGCTGGTAATGATTAAGAGAGTGCGGTAAGTGGAGTGGCGATGGCGAAAATGTCAGTTCGTGCATAAAGTGAGCGTTGCACACTCATTGACGTCACGATCTGCCTCATTTCCACTACTGCAGTGAGCGCAGGCAACGGCAGCGCCGCCGACCTGCCGAAAATGGCGGCCACCACGGGACCGCCCGAAGTGAGGCAGCTGCCATTTTTTCTTCAAAACGGGCCTTAGCGGCCGGAGCTAAACCACCGAATTTCTAGGCCGTTGTGTCGAAACTTACTCCTTTGTTGTAGCCCCGTGTTATCTGTCCCAAGATACTTTTTACCTATGCCATGCTATTAATCTATTCTAACCTAAAATTGCACCTTTTCATGCTCTTCAATTGGCTGTGCCGAAGTTTGAACTGATTTGACCGTTGCTGCTCGTACAGTTACGTGAATTGGAACGGCATAAATTTCCCCAGTGTTGCACGGAGCCGTTTCATCAATTAAATTTTTAAGTCGTTTCACAGACGCCCATGTAGCTTTTGAGGCCTGGACGAGCCCCTGTATCATGTGTACACGAAGTGTGAGAGGTTATAGCCTCCCCTTCCATTATTTGAAGGGGCTGCTCCTCAATTTCGGGCTGCAATTCAATCCCTCCCACGCGCCAGATTTTGACCGCCTGGTGCGGAATGAAGTGGGCAAGTCAGAGGACTTCCTTGTGGGTCTACTCCTGGGCCGGGCCAAGTTGGCCATCGACATATCCAGGTTAGACGTGTCGGATGGCGTTGTTCGCTCTGGTTGCCTATCTCTCTTCCGCTGCTATGTACATGCCCGGGTGGCCCTGGAGAGCGAGCACATGGTGTCCACCAATACGCTTGAGGCCTTCTGCGAACAGTGGGCACTGGAGGGACTGCAATGCAGTATTGACAGGTCTTGCAATATTATGATTTAATCCGATAAATGTCCTCTCTTTTGTATAATTTGTGTGTTTATTGTTTGTGGCTCTTTAAAAAAGGGGGGCACTTTTATTAGATTAATTTTTGATTTGATTGATGAAATCTGGAGCAACCCAGTTTTATCCACGGGAACCAGAGTACATCCGCCATCTTCAGATAGGATCCATATTAACAAATGATCATGGCAAACTCACCACTGAAAACAATCACCGTAGGAGACTCTCATGCCTGCTCTGCACAAAACTTTGGCCAACATTTTGCATATCATTCCAAAATCCCGAGTGGAATAATGAAAGATTTTGAGGGAAAAACTTGGGTTTGAGTTTGTTAGGAGGTAAATTAAGGAGACCTCGTACTAAATTCCTCACCCTTGCCCTTCTCACAGAAAATGGGTTGATAATGCTCATCAGAAGTTGTAGCGGAAGGAACAGGAAAGGTTTAGGTGAACTTAAAGAATCAGAACGGCAATGACAGTGGAGAAAACCCAACCCACGTTCTCTTGTTTAGAAAGGGACTGAGTAGTAGATCACAATGATATGGTACAGTTAGTGATTGTATACACAGGAACATCACGTTATTAACAGGGCTGCTACACTGTCCTAAATCTATAAGTTCCAATATTATGGCAGCAATGTTTTTTATTTAATTCACATGAAAGAAGGCGCTCTATTTCAGAGATCAGAAGGGATACCTGGAAAGCAGGTGTGAGAGAGGGAAACCAAGGAATTATAGACCAATTAGCCTAACATCTGGAGTCTATAATTAAGGATAGGGTCACTGAACACCTTGAAACATTTCAGCTGATCAGAGCGAGCCAGCATGGATTTGTAAAAGGTAGATTATGCCTGACAAACTTGATTGCATTTTTTGAAGAGGTGACTTAAATAGTGGACAGGGGAATGTCTGTGGATGTTATTTATATGGAGATCCAGAAGGCATATAATAAAGTCCCTCATAAGAGGCTGTTAACTTAGGTTGAAGCCCATGGAATTGAAGGCAAATTATTGACCTGGTTAGGAATTTGGCTGAGCGGCAGGAGACATAGAGTAGGGATAATGGGCAGGTACTCTAATTGGCAGGATGTAATAATCAAAAAGGCTAATGGAATGTTGGCCTTTATATCCAGAGGACTAGAATACAAGAGGGTAGAAGTTATGCTGCAGCTATACAAAGCCCTGGTTAGACCACACCTGGAGTACTGTCAGCAGTTCTGGGCACCACACCTTAGGAATGATATGTTGGGCTTGGAGGGAGTGCAGCGTAGGTTTACCAGAATGATACCTGGACTCCAAGGGTTAAATTACGAGAGAGATTACACAAATTAGGGTGGAATTCCCTAGAATTTAGAAGGTTAAGGCGTGATCTGATCGAAGTTTTCAAGATATTAAAGGGAACATATCGGGTAGATAGATAAAACTATTTCCACTGGTTGGGGATTCAGGGGGCATAGTCTAAAAAATAGAGCCAGACCTTTCAGGAGTGAAATTAGGAAACATGTCTACACACAAAGAGTGGTAGAAGTTTGGAACTTTCTTCCACAAGCAGCAATTGATGCTCGATCAATTATTAATTTTAAATCTGAGATTGATAGATTTTTTTTAACCAAAGGTATTAAGTGATATGGGCCAAAGGCAGGTATATTGAGTTAGGTCGCAGATCAGCCATGATCTCATTGAATATCGGAACAGGCTCGAGGGGTTAAATGGCCTACTCCTGTTCCTATGTGTATTTTAAGGTTCTGATGTGCAAAAGTCACTATTTCTGAAGTGCAGCTAGCTGCTGCCAGTTTGACGAGACCTGCCACAGTAACAGTAACCAACTGTCTATAAACTGCCGTCGGTAACCACTGTTTTGCGGCATTTTTCCTTACTCGTGTATCAATCTACAATGACGTTTTCAATAACTTGGCTTTATGGTGACATTTAGTTTCATATCTTAAAAAGAATATTTTTGAACTCAAATTTATGGTGATTATTTGAGTCAGGTCAGTAAATATTATATGCAAAAATGATCCACACCACACTTTCCGATATCAGGGTAAAAATTGACTTATTTTATTATTGTTGTTATTATTCGTGCTTTGTTACACAGTAGTTCTATTTGAAGGTATGTGGTTTGGAAAAACAAGAGTAAAACAGCGATTGTTTATTCTGCACCACCAGTTCGATTCAAGTACTGGAACAAGTTTAAGATTTGTCACCTTTTTATTGATTGTAGTAGAAAGTAATGAACATTTTAAGACATCATGAATATACACCAGACCAGAGATGTTCGGATATTCCCAATCTCGGAGGTACAACTGAATTGTATGGTGTTATAGTCTAAAAACTTGCCCTGCGATATTGTGCAATGAATAGAAAGGAGCAAAGCCACAAAAATACAAATTTAACCCCGCCTACAATGGCCTGTTTAAAACATTCGGTTGTTTTGCCTTTAAAGAGCAAACCCGTCGCGTTTCCCCAGCGTTCCGCAGAGAAAACGAGAAGAAGCGTGAGACGCATGGCCACTGCGCAGCACTTTTAGAAAGAAATTGCGGATTCCAGTTCTTTAAATGCGTTGTTGACATTTTAACCTGGAAAGCTTTATTGCAGGCAGCGGATTGGCATTTCAGTTGTACCTTCACTTCAGGGCATTCAAACTTCCATCAATCCAAACGATTAGAAGCAGCACGAAATAACTTGTGGGCTACAACTCAGGGAAAGTAACAGTCAGTTAGTCAAGAGAGATGGAGTTCCACCATAAAGGCTGTTGAGGGTATCCGAAGGGTTAGCATCGGTAAAACGAGCGTTTTGGAATCATACTTCACAATAGAGGAAACATGAGAGTTGAATTTAAGACCAGAGGAAAGAGTAAAGATAAGATTGGCGATAGTTTGAGCAGGACGCACGTTGGAACCATCGCTGATCAGGGGCGATGTCTGTTGATTACATCTCAAGAGTGGGAACGAAATTGCCTACTCTAGAAATTCTCCTGTGCGCTATTTACCTAGGGCGTTAATCAATTTATTGTAAACGACCTAACCTATTTATTGAATAATGTGAAGCCCGCATTTTATACCAATGCGTCCGTACGTTCACCACTGATACGGAACAGAATAATTTCTACCATGGGATCTTATATCGTTGCTGTGAATTAATAAGCTTAACATTTAACATTTAATCTCTACAAGGGGAGAGCATATATGTTAAATAAAATTAATGTAACGTGCCAGTATGAATCGCCAATATTTGGAAGAGCAAGGGAAGGAACTTGGAAAGGAAGAGAAGGGAGGGAAAACACAAGACTGACTTTTGAAAAAGTTAGTAAACCTCGTGGATCCCCAGAGTGGTGTAACGTGAAAAATAGATCGTTCTCTCCCTGTCTCTGTATCAGAAACTAGTGCTCATCGTGTGGCACTTTTTTGGTCACTTTGTAAATATAATTACCCCCGCTTTTAAGAAGGAGCTCGCTGTTGAACTGCTTTGGTAGGAGCTCCTGGTGGAAATTCTCGGACCCGACTCTGGCCTCCAGGTTAGAAGACAGGTAAATTACAGTGTTTTTGTTGCAGAGATGCTGCAGTGTCTGTATAAGACCGGAAAATTGCGATGGGCTGTACACAATATCCGACCCCAGAATAAAATCATAGTCGGATGAAAAGTTATCGTGATCGTTACCCCAAACAAGGGCACGGATTTGTGACCGGTGTCTGGATCTGTCTGGAATGTTAGCAGAGACGTTGTATTCTATTTGCTTCAAAACGTACGGTCTGTCCGTCATGGTGACGTCTCCACCTGGCAAAAAGCATCAAATAACAGCAGTTACCCTGTGATTCCACCAGCAGAAGTTGCAACCTACATTGTGGTCACGGGAAGGGAAAGAATAATAGAATTCTCGAAATAAATGGTATCTCTCTGGGCCATTCGACGCGAGTGGCCTTGAGCCAAAGAGCCAGGCAGAAGCAGCACGTAGAGGGCAGAGCCTATGTCCTGAAGGGGATACCGTAAGTTGAGATCACCCACACACACCTGCTCTACATGCATTGGCTGCAATGTAGGTTTCACAGGAAGATCAAGTGAAATCAGATCTTTCAAAATCACATTCCATTTAAAAATATGACGTGGAGCAGCAATCCTTCTCCAGTCGCGCCTGTCTGCTTCCTTTTGAATCAGGGGTTACAGTGTTGGGTAGCAAAATTCTCATTACTTTAGCCAATGCCTGATCATAAGGAATCATTCATGTCTGTGAGCACTTTATGGAGAGTGTTTAATATTAGAGTTCCAACAGTCTGTCATTGCATGTTGCGGGGAAAAGTATTAAAATAGTTGAACCAACTAATCAAATATTTTGAATCTGAGACCAGCCCGTTAGAAAGATTTGGCGCAGTGATATTTAACGTTAACGACATTGCCCATAGGTTAGGGTAGAGTGTAGTATTTAGTCATGGTGTTGGTTACATCTAGTGGCGGTACGTCAATCAAACAGCAACTTCTAAAAATTCCACTCAATTGTCAGATTCCCGGCTTGAATCCTTTCTGTGACGTCACTTTGGGTCGCCAGCATTCCACTGGCCCCTTCGATAGGAGCCTGGATCTCAAATGGATTCACGTAGGTTTAACAATTAAACCTGGACAATCTTCCTTTGAATGCTTCCGATGTCATTCTGTAATGCTTTTGATTCATTTACCTTGCTACTGTGGAACAGGAGAACCATTTTTGTTCCCCCAACCTACCAATGTTTATTTTGGTCAGCTCTAATTCTAATGGTGCTTCTGCTGGATGTTGAGATCCACTGCATTCCACATATGTCTCACAACACATTAAAAAATCCCCATCGTCTCCTGAAAACAATGACTCCCTCTTTGGATATGTGTCCAAGGAGGCCGATTGGGCCAGAAATTCGTCTCCCTGGCTTCCCGCGGGTGCAAGGATCGCGAGCGCACCTACCTACCGTGCCTGCCGTTGACCCCTGGGCCCACGGGAGATTCCGGTCCTGGGCCTCCACCAACTGCCGGCGCGCAGTGCTTAAGTATCCCAGGGGCGTAGTTAGTGCGATTCGTCCCCTGGGATCAAGTGGGCCATGGAGAGCCAATGGCAGCAGATCATCTTTCATTCATAGATTTGACAGGAAGATCTGTCAAATCTATGAATACAGATCCGCCCCAAAATATCCCTAAAACTAAAAATAATATTTTTTTAAAAATCACATTTTTAAAATAACTATAAATTACATTAATTAACTATTTTAAACAAAATTTAAATTTTTGAAAAAATTGATTACACTTTTTAACGGGGCTAAAACTAAACTTACCTTTCTTTAAAGTAATTAAAAAAGATAAATCTGTGAAAAAAATGTTTAAATTTTAATAAAATCAGCACTTACCCTGTTAAAAGAAGGCCTTGCGCGTCCTTTTTCAATGTGCATCTTCTCCGTGCTTACCCTCACGGAGGAACATGTAAAAAAAACCGAAGTGCGTGGCCAACGCGCTGGCCCTCCGCGTGCGCGTTCGACCTCTGAACCCCTTCCTTCAGGGGAACGGAAGTGCCGGATTCCCGCGCATGCAAGAAACTGGCACTTTCGTTCCGTCCACGGGTGAGTACATAGTGCGTACTCACCCGTGGCGAGCCTAATTTCTGCCCTGTGTTATCTTTCCTAAGCGACAACTGTTCAGCTGGGTGTTGGTAGCCTTTACCCGTATGGAGCAGAGGTGGCCGGTAGCGTCAGAAGCGGAAATGAGAACCGAATTGTCTCTTCCTATTCCAAGGGCACTGACGTCAATTGCAAATACCCTACCACCATTGACTGCAGCATAGGATCAGAGACATTTACAGCACAGAATGAGGCTATTCGGCCCATCGTGTCTGTGCCATCCAGCCTAATCCCAGCTCTTGATCCGTGGCCTTGCTGGTTGCAGCACTTCAAGTGCATATCCAAATACTTTTAAAATGTGATTAGGCGTTCTGTAACTGTAACTATTGCGGTAAACACATTGGGCCGTATTTTCCGATCGGAGGCTTCCCGCGTGCGGAAGCCGCCGATCTGGAAAAAATCTATGGACTTACCTGAGGGCTCCCAATGTCCGGACACTTCCGCTCCTGGGTCTCTCCAACTCGAAATGTGTTAGGCCCACGTATCCCAGAGGCGCATGCGGTTCGCAAGCGTCCCTGGGATCACGTGGGCCATGGGGAGCCAATCAAAGAAGCGAATCTCCCTTCATACACTTGACAGATGGACCTGTCAAATATAATGGAGATCACCACAAAAACACTGTAAAACATTAAATAAATAAAAAAAATCACATTTTTTAAATTAGTTAAAATTACAATTAAATATTTTAAACAAAAAAAAATAATTAAAGTTTTTTACGGGGCTAAAAATAAACTTACCTTTTTTAAAAGTATTTTTAAATGATAAATGAGTGAAAAATATGTTTAAATCTTTTTTCGACTCTTATGCTGGTAAAAGCAAGCCTTACGCCTGCTTTTACCAGGCGTAAGATTTCTAAGGGTTTTCTGCGAGCGGAGGTTCTCCAGAGAGCGCAACTATCCACCCGCAAAGGCCCTTCTCCAAGACAGGCGTCCGATCTGTCAAGAGCATTTTTGCGCGTACACACCCGTAGGGATCGGAATATCTGGCCCAATGGATTATAACTGTAGTGATAGGCAATTTAAATAGTAACTAGACGCCCAAAAACTTTGCATAGCTACTGCAGGGGCAAACAGTTTGAGTAGGAACTGTAGGGTAGGAGCTATTCATAATAACTATTAGGTAGGCACCAAGAAGGGTAACAATAGGTGTAAGCATTTTGAATAGTTACAATAGGCATATACACTATGTATGGCAACAAGAAGGAAAGTTGTACGAACGGTAACCATAGGAATATGCATTAAGGATAGTATCTAGAGGGATGTTCACTCTGAATAGTAACTATAGAGGTGAAAACGATCAATAGTAAATAGAAGGTTAAGTCAACGAAGAGTCACTGTGAAGAAAACATCGGTCCTCACCTTATAAAGATTTCTAAATTGTTATTATTGCGAAATTGTATCTCTTACTTCCAAACGGCAGGATGAGTTAACTTACCCAACAGCACCGCTAAAATGCCCACAATCCCGGTGCCAGACCCCAGTTCAAGCACCTTCTTCCCAGTAAAATTCATCTTCTCATCGTGAAAGTACTGACAAAGGACAACCCCCTGAAAAAACACATTGATATTAATGCTAATCAATTTGCAAGATTCACAAATCGCTAGGACAATGTTGGAAGACGGAGGAAAGGATGGCTGTTGGAGAAGTTGTTAAAAGGCCACTCCGGCACCTTCGTGTGGGAAGGTCAGAGCAACCTTGACAGAGGGAGGGGGAGGGGTGGATCTAAGGAGAATCAAGGAAAGAAAAAATATATAATGGAAAGCGGAGTGTTGCAATCCGACTTTCGCCACTCGTCCAGTTCCCGGCCTTAGATACAAATAAGGTATTCATCTTTCACAGCTGGCTTGACTGTGAAAACAGTGTGGGGATCCGAGGATAAATGAGATCGGAATTTAAAAATAAGGACCTAGCCTGCATTTATACTGCATTGCCGAGTGGCTGCAGACTCTGAATGAAAAGCGAAACGTACCGTAGAAGCAGGACACTGCCATCAGCTATACACATTTCAGGACCGGACACGTAACGGAACTGGTCCACAGCGCTGGTCGACAACGTGTTGGACTATTTGTGTCATTGGACATCAAAAGGTTATTTTCTACAAAAGGAAAGTAGTCATTGCAGGCTATATGCTCGGTGGCAACAGTTTCTTTCTGTTCAGTTTCAGGATGTGGGCGCAGCTGGCAAGGCCGGCATATACATCACATCGCCACTTGTCCAGAGAACTGGTGATGAGTTCTCTTCTTGAACAGTTGAATAGCACTGAGTGGCTTCCCAGGCCACTTCAGGCAGCATTTAAGAGTCAATCATGTTGCCGCGGGGGTGGAGTCACACATAGGCTAGACCACGTAAGGTCGACAAGTTTCTTTCATTACTTTTCCAGATTTTTCAATAAAAAAACTGAATTTAAATTCTCAAACTGTCTTGGTGGGCTTTGAAACTCGTGCTTTCTGGATTTTTACTCCAGTTGCTAGATTACTAGCGCAATAACATAACCAATGCAGTACAGGGTCCACTTAGGAAGTACCACTCTTGGCTCAGTGGTCGTGCTCTCTTACCTCCGAATCAGCAGGTCGTACATTCAAACCTCACTCCAAAGCGTCAATACTAAATCTCAGGCTGATACTTCAACAACAACAGCAACATATAGCATTTACATAGTGCCTTTAACGTAGTCAAACGCCCCAAGGCACTTCACAGGAGCGCTATCAAAGAACATTTGAAAGCCAGGCACATAAGGAAATATTAGGACAAGTGAGGTCAAAAAGTGAGCTTTTAATGTGTGTGTTAAAGGAGGAGAGAGAGAGAGAGAGGTGGAGAGGTTTAGGGAAGGATTTCCAGAGCTCAAGGCCTAGGCAACTGAAGGCACGGCCGCCAATGGCGGAGCGATGAAAATCGGGGATGCGCAAGTGGCCGGAATGGAGGAGCGTAGAGATCACGGGGGTTGTAGGGACGGAGGAGGTTACAGAGATAAGAAGGGGCGAGGCCACGGAGGGATTTGAAAACAAGGATGAGAAGTATAGCGGGAGTGCTGCACTCTCATAGAAATGAGCCGGTAAATCTTGCCACCATCACGGGTTGCTGTAAAAGGTCCTAAGGCACTATTCGACGAAGAGCAAGGAAGCTGTCCTGAACAGCATTTATGATGTGCAAGATGTGCCGTCGATGATCACAAGTAATACACTTCAGTTACGATGAGACTTGTACAACCGTTGAAAAGGAAGCCAGTTTAGAAATCCCAGACTATTATAATTATTATAGAGCGCCCAGGAGATCCACGTTGCCAAGCCAAGTGTTGGGACATCGCTCTCCAGTGAGGGGCTGCCTCGGAATCAGACCGGGAGCTGACTCTGGAGATATGCACCTACGTACACCCGCTTCCAATCCACGCGAGCGCAGACAAAACTGCAACGATAAATTGCAAAGGCGTTGCATTAGGTTGGGAATTTATTTTTAAACCCAAACAATATATTTGTAAAAGACCACCAGACTTACAGGTCCCCAGACATAAGCAGAAACGCCTAAAGAAGCTCCTTTAAACATCGTGATCTTTAAAGGATGTCCACTAAACTCATACTCCTTCTCCTCCAACTCCTTGGGGAGGTTGTTATCCTCGGTGCTGCACATTCTCTTTGATTTCGAACGGACTCTCTTCGATCTCCAAGCAGATTCCTTCCAGCCAGTTCCGGATGTGGATTTCGATCAGTTTCAGCCCCACGTGTCCACTCCAAGATTTTATCTCGATTAAAGAAAGACGTTAAATAAACCTGTAATGTAGAAAGGCAGCGCGATATTTAATTGTGTTTTAAATCTCAGACTATCACAGGAAGACCCACAGCAAAGCACAATAGATCTCCTTTTACTATAAAATGGATACAACTGTTAAATAAAATAATTCACCAGATTCAGCCGTTGATCCTAACAAGGAGCAGCATTATTAAAATTCCTGACACCATCATATACCCAAACAAACCTTTTTCTATAGGATATATTGACTTAAAGACAATGAAACACTTGAAAAAGTCGGTATGGTCCTAAAATTAGCTGTGCGAAAAGATGTGCGGCGAACATTTAAAACGAACAACAACTGCAGGGGCCTAACCTCTAACAAGGGCGGCAAGATTGCCTGTTGCTCCATTCATTGTTGTTTTCAACGCATCTGAGATGCAAACCCTGAGCTCACTTGCCGCCTCTGTGGCATATTTTTCCCCTCGGGCCGGAATCATAAGCTTGGAGTCGGGTCGGGTGCGTGAGGGCCACGTAGCAGATCGGCAGCCCGAAGATTTGAACAGTGCGTTTTGCACCGCGCGTTTAACTCAATGGCCCCAATTAATCGAGTCATGTGGGTTTCCCGGCCCAATTACAGGAGCCGGTCTGATGACGTCACCGATGACGCGTTTGCAGCGCGGATATTTAAAGCAGCCTTGCACACATCTCATTTGAAGGTTGCTGTAGGAGTGTTAAAGGTGATTGGCAGAGCTCTAAATTGCTGAATAACATTGACAGTTCTGTGGGTCATCGAGACACAAAGGCAGAGGACAGCCCAAGATCCATAGATGCCTCCCTGGAAGTGCTGGTCCAAGCAGTAAGAGCACCCAGGGAGGTCCTCTTCCCTGCTGATGGCAGAAAAAGACCATCAAAAGACACAAAGAGGGCATGGATAGACATCGCAGAGGAGGTCAGCAACAGGCTGAGGAGAACGTGGATCCAGTGCTGCAAGCGATGCAATGATCTCATGAGGTCAGGAAAGATGAGTGCAATGTTACACTCACCTACAGCCTGATGTGCCCATCACACTGTCAACCCAAACCGACTCCTGCACATCACCACTCACACCAACCTACCTTGTAGGTCAGGTCCACCCATCCCTCTCTGTCTATGCACCTATTCACATTCCCATCTGACTAAACACAACTGACATTCGCCCTCATCATAATGCAATCATAGCAAGTAACACCACAGAAGGAGGCCATTTGGCAATGTCACGCCAATCCCTCATAGTCAACCTCTGCAGATGTAGCCCATCCATTCCATGACTCTCACTCAAACTTCTCTTCATTCCCTCCTTGCAGGAGAAGAGAGCCCACAGTAACAGGGAGAGGCAGAGAACTGGAGGTCGCCCTCCAATATTCACTCAATTGACTCCAGCAGAGCAGGATGCCCTAGAGATCTCTGGAGTTGCAGAGCTGCTGGCGGTGGGAGTCAGAGAGAGGGAAACCTCACAGCAACCTGGTGACAGCATTAAATCTCATACAGCCGCATGGCATACAGCAGTCACCCATATGGTGACTGATGTTAGCAACCAGTGAAACGTGCATAATGGTAATGTTGCCCATTCTTATCATAACACTTCTAATTCATCTCTTTACTCTGCCACAGGTCCATCAAGTGCACCCCCCCACCCTGCCCCACTGTCCTCAGATGACTCCTCAGAGGAAGCTCCAGTCTCTGAGGGTGCACCATCAGCAGACCCAAGCGCACCCAGCACCAGTGCAGATACGCACACCTCGGTGGGATCTGTGCAAGATAGAGTAGTGTTGTCACCTGGTGTCTCACACTTTACAAGTGAGCAAGAGCAGATGGTGTTGACAGGGACAGCAGTGGAGAGTCCTCGCTAGAGGGCGCAGGATACTCCAAGCTCTGCTGAGCTGCATGCAGATGCTGAACCTCGGGGACCATCGAGAAAGAGGGTGATCTTGGAGGGGTAGCAACAATTGCAGTAGGCTTAGGCAGCTTTTGTAGCCGCGATGTGTGCAAATGTACAGAGAGTAGAGGAGTCCATCTCCAACATGAGCACCACCATCTTGCAGGTGATAGTGATGATGTGCTGTTCCATGAAAAGGATGGCCACCTGCATGGAGCAGCAAATGCACCAGTCCACCGAGAATATGCTTGCTGTGAACAACATATTGCAAACGCTGATAGACATACTCTCGAGGAGGGATATTATCATAGACTTGGGCGGTCATCACACCACTGATGTGCAGGGTGCTCTGCAGCTTATTGCTAGCAGGGAATTGCGGGTGACTCGCTGGCAGCGGCAGCAGCGAGAGCGGCCCTGGAAGGAGCCTGAGCGACAGCAGGGAGTATAAGGAGCGGGAGAGAGAGCGAGGCCCAGATTCACCGGCAGCGGCAGCAGAGAGAGCGGCCCTGGAAGGAGCCTGAGCGAAAGCGGGGAGTATAAGGAGCGGGAGAGAGAGCGAGGCCCACAGTGGATCGGAAATAAAGGTTCTAAATTAAGGGGAAGGCCGATTTTAATATGATAAGGCAGGATCTCGCCAAAGTGGACTGGGATCAGCTACTTGTAGGAAAATCCACAGCAGAGCAGTGGGAGTCTTTCAGAAAGGCAATAGAAAGAGTACAATGGCAACATATTCCCGTAAAGGTCAAGGGTGGGACCAACAAACCCAGGGAACCCTGGATGTCAAGGGATATACGAGAATGGATTAGAGAAAAAAGGGAGGCGTTTTGCAGATACAAAGGACTGAAAACAGTGGAAGCCCTAGAGGAGTATAGAAAGTGCAGGGGGGTACTTAAAAAAGAAATTAGGAGAGCAAAGAGGGGGCATGAAATAACACTGGCGGGCAAAATAAAGGAAAATCCCAAGGTGTTTTATAAGTATATTAAGGGCAAGAGGATAACCAGGGAAAGAGTAGGGCCCATTAGGGACCAAAGTGGCAATCTGTGTGTAGAGCCAGAAGATGTAGGTGGGGTTTTAAATGAATATTTTGCATCTGTGTTCACGATGGAGAAAGACGGTATAGGCATAGAAATCAGGCAGGGGGATTGTGATATACTTGAACAAATTAGTATTGAGAGGGAGGAGGTACTATCGGTTTTAGCGGGCTTAAAAGTGGATAAATCCCCAGGCCCAGACGAGATGTATCCCAAGCTGCTGTGTGAGGCAAGGGAGGAGATTGCAGGGGATCTGACACAAGTTTTCAGGACCTCTCTGGCCACAGGGGAGGTACCAGAGGACTGGAGAACAGCTAACGTAGTACCATTATTCAAGAAGGGTAGTAAGGATAAACCAGGGAATTACAGGCCAGTGAGCCTAACATCAGTGGTAGTCAAATTATTGGAAACAATTCTGAGGGACAGAATTAGTCTCCACTTGGAGAGGCAAGGAGTAATCAAGGATAGTCAGCATGGCTTTGTCAGGGGAAGATCATGTCTGACCAATTTGATTGAATTTTTCGAGGAGGTGACTAGGTGTATATTGAGGGTAGTGCAGTTGATGTGGTCTACATGGACTTCAGTAAGGCTTTTGACAAAGTCCCGCATGGGAGACTGGTCAAGAAGTTAAGAGCCCATGGGATCCAGGGCAACTTGGCACATTGGATCCAAAATTGGCTTAGTTGCAGGAGGCAGAGGGTGATGGTCGAAGGTTGTTTTTGTGACTGGAAGCCTGTGTCCAGTGGTGTACCGCAGGGATCGGTGCTGGGTCCTTTGCTGTTTGTAGTGTACATTAATGATTTAGATATGAATGTAGGAGGTATGATCAGTAAGTTCGCAGATGACACGAAAATTGGTGGGGTGGTAAATAGCGAGGAGGGAAGCCTCAGGCTACAGGACGATATAGACGGGTTGGTCAGATGGGCAGAACAGTGGCAAATGGAATTTAACCCTGAAAAGTGTGAGGTGATGCATTTTGGGAGGACTAACAAGGCAAGGGAATACACAATGAATGGTAGGACCCTAGGAAGGACAAAGGATCAGAGGGACCTTGGGTGTGCATGTACATAGATCCCTGAAGGCAGCAGGACAGGTAGATAAGGTGGTTAAAAAGGCATATGGGATATTTGCCTTCATTAGCCGAGGCATAGAATATAAGAGCAGGGAGGTTGTGATGGAGCTGTACAAAACGCTAGTTAGGCCACAGCTGGAATACTGTGTGCAGTTCTGGTCGCCACACTATAGGAAGGATGTGATTGCATTGGAGAGGGTGCAGAGGAGATTCGCCAGGATGTTACCTGGGCTGCAGCGCTTCAGCTATGAAGAGAGACTGGACAGGCTGGGGTTGTTTTCCTGAGAGCAGAGAAGGCTGAGGGGGGACCTGATTGTGGTGTACAAAATTATGAGGGCATAGATAGGGTAGATAGAAAGGAACTTTTCCCCTTAGTAGAGGGTTCAATACCAGGGGGCATAGTTTCAAGGTAAGGGGCAGGAGGTTTAATGGGGATTTCAGGAAAAACTTTTTCACCCAGAGGGTGGTTGAAATCTGGAACTCACTGCCTGAAAGGGTGGTAGAGGCAGGAACCCTCACAACATTCAAGAAGCATTTAGATGAGCACTTGAAACGCCATAGCATACAAGGCTACGGACCAAGTGCTGGAAAATGGGATTAGAATAGACAGGGCTTGATGGCCGGTGCGGACACGATGGGCCGAAGGGCCTCTTTTGTGCTGTATAACTCCATGACTCTATGACTCACCGGCAGCAGCGAGAGCGGCCCTGGGTGGAGCTTAAGTGACAGCGGGGAGTATAAAGAGCGGGAGAGAGAGCGAGGCCCAGACTCACCGACAGCTGCAGCAGCGAAAGCGGCCCTCAACAGGCAACATTCGAAAGTGACGTATCAGAGATTAAAAGTGACATCGGCACAAGGGAAGCAGTTGATTGGTGAGTAGTGGGCGAGTGTTTTTTTTGTTTAAAGCTTATTCTTTTGAGTTAGTTCTTAGTCTTTAAATAAAGGGTAGTTCTTAGTCTTTTAAATAAAGGTTAGTACTTAGTCTTTTAAATAGTCTGTTAGATAAAGGGATGACAGGAATGGCAGGGCAGCTCAGTCTAGCAGAGGGCACATCCTGTGGCATGTGGAAAGTCATGGACGCTTCACGTTGCATGGATGACTACACGTGCAGTAAGTGTCACCAGCTGCAATGACTCGAGCAAAGGTTTACGGAGCTTGAGCGGCGACTGGAGTCACTCTGGTGCATCCGCGAGGCTGAGAACTACGTGGATAGCATGTTTAGTGAGGTGATCACCCCACAGCCTAAGAGAGAGCGGACAGGGAGCAAGTGGGTCAACACCAGACGGAAGAAGACCAAGCAGGCAGTGCAGGAGTCACTGGAGGGCATCTCGCTCTCCAACCGGTATTCTACTCTGAGTACTGGTGAGGACGTTGGTCTCTCTGAGGTGTGCAGTCAGAGCCAAGTCCTGTTTTTTAATCTGACGGCTAGCTCCCTAGACTCTGCCTGCAGGACCTCATCCCTCTTTCTACCTATGTCATTGGCACTGATATGGACCATGACATCTGGCTGTTCACCCTCTCCCCCAGAATGCTCGGCAGCCCTTCGGTAACATCCTTGACCCTGGCACCAGAGAGGCAACATACCATTCTGGAGTCATGTCTGCGGCCACAGAAACGCCTGTCTGCTCCCCTCACTATTGAATCCCCTACCACTATTGCTCTTCCACTATTTCCCCCCCCCCCCACCCGTGCAGCGGAGCCACCCGTGGTGCCGAGGACTTGGCTCTGACTGCACACCTCAGAGACCAACGTCCTCACCAGTACTCAGAATAGATTACCGGTTGGAGAGCGAGATGCCCTCCAGTAAACCTTTGCTCGAGTCATTGCAGCTGGTGACACTTACTGCACGTGTAGTCATCCATGCAACGCGAATCGTCCATGACTTTCCACATCCCACAGGATGCAGGACATTCTGGAGGGGGAGGGTGAACAGCCAGTTGTCGTGGTGCATATAGGTACCAACGATATAGGTAAAAAACGGGATGAGGTCCTAAAAGCTGAATATAGGGAGTTAGGTGGCAAATTAAAAAATAGGACCTCAAAGGTAGTAATCTCAGGATTGTTACCAATGCCACGTGCTAGTCAGAGTAGAAATAGAAGGATATTTCAGATGAATACGTGGCTAGAGGAATGGTGCAAGGGGGAGGGATTCAAATTCCTGGGATATTGGAACCGGTTCTGGGGGATGTGGGACCAGTACAAACCGACGGTTTGCACCTGAGCAGGACCGGGACCGATGTCCTAGGTGGAGTGTTTGCTAGTGCTCTGGGGGAGGATTTAAACTAAAATGGCAGGGGGTTGGGAACCTGAGCAGGGAGACAGAGAAAAGGGAAATAAGGATAGAAGCAAAAGACAGGAAGGAGAAAAACAAAGCTGGCAGTCAGAGAAATCAAGGGTTTAAATCAAACATGGCCACAGTAAATAATAATTCTAAAAGGTCTAAGAGCATTAAAAAAACAAGCGTGAAGGCTTTGTGTCTTAATGCGAGGAGCATTCATAATAAGGTGGATGAATTAGCTGCGCAAATAGAGGTAAACGTATATGATATGATTGGGATTATGGAAACATGGCTCCAGGGTGACCAAGGCTGGGAACTCAACATCCAGGGATATTCAATATTCAGGAAAGATAGGCAAAAAGGAAAAGGAGGTGGGGTAGCATTGCTGGTTAAAGAGGTTATTAACACAATTGTAAGGAAGGATATTAGCTCTGATGATGTGGAATCTGTATGGGTAGAACTGAGAAATACCAAGGGGCAGAAAACGTTAGTGGGAGTGCTATACAGACTCCCAAACAGTAATGCACAGGTTGGGGATGGCATTAAAAGGGAAATTAGAGAGTGTGCAATAATGGCACAGCAGTTATCATGGGTGACTTTAATTTACATATAGATTGGGCTAACCAAATTAGTAACAGTACTGTGGAGGAGGAATTCCTGGAGTGTATATGGGATGGTTTCCTGGACCAATATGTCGAGGAACCAACTAGAGATCAGGTCATCTTAGACTGGGTATTATGTAATGAGAAAGGATTAATTAGCAATCTTGTTGTGCGAGGCCCCTTGGGTCGGAGCGATCATAATATGATAGAATTCTTCATTAAAATGGAGAGTGAAGTAGTTGACTCGGAGACTAGAGTCCTGAATTTAAATAAAGGAAACTACGATGGTATGAGGCATGAGTTGGGTAGGATTGATTGGGGAATGTTACTCAAAGGGCTGATGGAGGATAGGCAATGACAAACATTCAAAGATCGCATGGATGAACTGCAGAATTTGTTCATCCCTGTTTGGCATAAAAATAAAACAAAAAAGGTGACTCAACCGCGGCTAACAAGGGAAATTAGGTATAGCATAAGATCCAAGGAGAGGACATATAAATTGGCCAGAAAAAGCAGTAAACCTGAGGATTGGGAGCAGTTTAGGGTTCAGCAAAGGAGGACAAAGGGATTAATTAAGAGGGATAAATGGAGTATGAGAGTAAACTTGCAGGGAACATAAAAACTGACTGTAAAAGCTTTTATAGATATGTGATGAGAAAAAGATTAGTGAAGTCAAACGTAGGTCCCTTGCAGTCAGAATCAGGGGAATTTATAATGGGGAACAAAGAAATGGCAGTCCAATTAAATACATACTTTGGTTCTGTCTTCACAAAGGAGGACATAAATAAACTCCCAGAGATGTCGTGGAACATAGGGTCTAATGAGAGGGAGCAACTGAAAGAAAGCAGTATTTGTAGGGAAATGGTGTTAGCGAAATTGACAGGATTGAAGGCCGATAAATCCCCAGGGCCTGATAATCTACATCCTAGGGTACTTAAGGAAGTGGCCCTAGAAATAGTAGATGCATTGCTGGTCATCTACCAAAATTCGGTAGATTCTGGAACAGTACCCATGGATTGGAGGATAGCTAATGTTACCCCACTATTCAAAAAAGGTGGTAGAGAGAAAACGGGGAATTATAGACCGATAAGCCTAACATTGGTAGTGGGGAAAATGCTGGAGTCCATTATAAAAGATGTAATAGCTGAGCACTTGGAAACAGTGACAGGATCGGACAAAGTCAACATGGATTTACAAAAGGTAAATCATGCTTGACTAATCTACTGGCAGTTTTTGAAGATGTAACTGGTAAAATAGATAAGGGAGAACCAGTGGATGTGGTGTATTTGGACTTTCAGAAGGCTTTCGATAAGGTCCCGCATAAGAGATTAGCGTGTAAAGTTAAGGCACATGGGATTGGGGGTAAGGTATTGACTTGGATAGAGAACTGGTTGGCAGATAGAAGGCAAAGAGTTGGAATAAACGGGTCTTTTTCCGAGTGGCAATCAGTGACTAGTGGGGTACCGCAGGGATCGGTCCTAGGACCCCAGCCATTCACAATATATATTAATGATCTAGACGAGGGAAAGAGATGTAATATCTCCAAGTTTGCAGATGACACAAAGCTGGGTGGATGAGTGTGCTGTGAGGAGGATGCCGAAAAACTCCAGTATGATTTGGACAGGTTGGGTGATTGGGCAGAATCATGGCAGATGCATTATAATGTGGATAAATGCGAGGTTGTCCACTTTGGTGTCAAAAACGGGAAGGCAGATTATTATCTGAATGGCAATAGATTGGGAGAAGGGGAAGTGCAACGAGACCTGAGTGTCCTTGTGCACCAGTCGCTGAAGGTAAGCATGCAGGTGCAGCAGGCGGTTAAGAAGGCAAATGGTATGTTGGCCTTCGTAGCGAGAGGGTTCGAGTACAGGAACAAGGATGTCTTACTGCAGTTGTACAGGGCCTTGGTGAGACCACACCTTGAGTATTATGTGCAGTTTTGGTCGCCTTATCTGAGGAAGGATGTTCTTGCCATGGAGGGAGTGCAGCGAATATTCACCAGGCTGATACCTGGGATGGCAGGAATGACATATGAGGAGAGATTGGGTCGATTGGGCTTGTACTCACTGGAGTTTAGAAGAATGAGAGGGGATCTCATTGAAACTTATAAAATTCTAACAGAACTAGACAGACTAGATGCAGGAAGGATGCTCCCGACGGTCGGGGAGTCCAGAACCAGGGGTCACACTCTAAAGATAAGGGGTAAGCCATTTAAGGACAGAGATGAGGAGGAATTTCTTCACCCAGAGAGTGGTGAACCTGTGGAATTCTCTACCACAGAAGGCAGTTGAGGCCAATTCATTATATATATTCAAGAAGGAGTTAGATATATTTCTTAATGCTGAAGGGATCAAGGGATATGGGGAAAAGGCAGGGACAGGGTACTGAGTTTGGATGATCAACCATGATCTCATTGAATGGCGGAACAGGCTCGAGGAGCCGAATGGCCTACTCCTGCTCCTATCTTCTATGTTTCTAATCTCTGGATTACTCCCGGTGCCATGTGCTAGTGAGTCCAGAAATAGGAGGATAGAGCTGATGAATGCGTGGCTGCAAGGATGGTGCAGGAGGGAAGGCTTTAGATTCTTGACGCATTGGGGCCGTTTCTGGAGGAGGGGCTGGTTCTGGACTTAGTTTTAGGGAATGAAGCTGGGCAGGTAGAAGGCGTATCAGTGGGGGAGCATTTTGGGGCTAGTGACCATAATTCAGTTAGACTTAAGGTAGTTATGGGAAAGGACAAGGATAGACCAGGAATAAAATTTCTAAATTGTGGAAAAGCAAATTTTGCTAAACTCAGAGGGGATTTTGCCATAGTGGACTGGAAACAGCTACTTAAAGGTAAGTCAGTGTCAGAGCAGTGGGAGGCATTCAAGGAGGAGATCCGGAGGGTTCAGACCAACTATGTGCCCTTAAAGAAAAAAGGTGGGACTAACAAATCTAGAGCCCCGTGGATGTCTAGGGACATACAGGGTAGGATAAAGAAAAAAAGGGAGGCGTATGACAGATACCGAGGGCTAAATACTGCAGAATCTTTAGAGGAGTACAGAAAGTGCAGGGGTACAATTAAAAATGATATTAGGAAAGCAAAGAGAGAGCATGAAAAATTCTTGGCAAGTAAAATCAAGGAAAACCCAAAGATGTTTTATAAATATATTAAGAGTAAGAGGATAACTAAAGAAAGGGTAGGGCCTATTAGAGATCATGAGGGTAATCTGTGTGTGGAGGCGGGAGATGTCGGAAGGGTTATTAATGAATACTTTGCGTCTGTTTTCACAAAGGAGAGGGGTGAATCAAACATTGCTATCAGGGAGGAGGTGTGTGAAATATTAGATGAAATAAACATAGTGAGGGAGGAAGTATTAAGGAGTTTAGTAGCTTTAAAAGTGGATAAATTCCCAGGCCCGGATGAAATGTATCCCAGGCTGTTAAGTGAAGCAAAAGAGGAAATAGCAGAGGCCCTGACCATCATTTCCCAATCCTCTCTGGCTTCAGGTGTGGTGCCAGAGGACTGGAGGACTGCTAATGTGGTACCCTTGTTTAAAAAGGGAGAAAAGGATAGACCGAGTAATTACAGGCTCAGCCTAACCTTGGTGGTGGGAAAATTATTGGAAAGAATTCTGAAGGACAGGATAAATCTTCATTTAGAAAGACACGGATTAATCAAGGATAGTGAACACGGATTTTTTTTTCATTTCCTGCCTTTTTGCAGTTCTGACGAAAGGTCTTCGACCTGAAATGTTAACTCTGTTTCTCTCTCCACGGATGCTGCCTGGCCTGCTGAGTTTTTCCAGCGTTTTTTGTTGTTATTTTGTTAAGCGAAGGTCGTGTCTGACAAATTTGATTGAATTTTTTGAGGAGGTAACAAGGAGGGTAGAAGAGGGTAGTGCGTTTTATATTGTGTATATGGACTTTAGCAAGGCTTTTGATATGGTTCCACATGGCAGACTGGTCACGAAGGTAAAAGCCCATGGGATCCAGGGCAAAGTGTCAATTTGGATTCAAAACTGGTTCGGAGGCTGGAAGCAGAGGGTAATGGTTGATGGGTGTTTTTGTGACTGGAAGGATGTTTCCAGTGGGGATCTTCAGGGCTCAGTAATAGGCCCCTTGCTTTTTGTGGTATATATCAATGATCTTGATTTGAATATAGGGGGTATGATTAAGAAGTTTGCAGATGATACTAAAATCGGCTGTGTGGTTGATACTGAAGAAGGAAGCTGTAGACTGCAGGAAGGTATCAATAAATTGGTCAGGTGGGCAGAACAGTGACAAATGGAATTCAATCCAGACAAGTGTGAGGTAATGCATTTGGGGAGGGCTAACAAGGAAAGGGAATGCACATTAAATGGTAGGACACTGAGTAGCGTAGATGAACAAAGGGACCTTGGAGTGCATGTCCACAGATCCCTGAAGGTAGCAGGCTAGGTAGATAAGGTGGTTAAGAAGGCATACGGAATGCTTGCTTTTATTAGCCATGGCATAGAATACAAGAGAAAGGGGGTTATGCTTCAACTGTATAAAACATTAGTTCGGCCTCAGCTGGAGTACTGCGTGCAGTTCTGGTCACCACATTACAGGAAAGCTATGATTGCACTCGAGAGGGTACAGAGGAGATTTACAAGGATGTTGCTGGGAATAGAGAACCTTAGCTATGAGGAAAGAGGGGATAGGCTGGGTTTGTTTTCCTTGGAACAGAGGAGGCTGAGGGGAGACCTTATTGAAGTGTATACAATTATGAGCGGCATAGATAAAGTGGATAGAAAGGACCTATTTCCCTTAGCAGTGGGGTCAAAAACCAGGGGGCACAGATTTAAAGTAATTGGTGGAAGGTTTAGAGGGGATTTGAGGGGAAATTTCTTCATCCAGAGGGTTTTGGGGGTCTGGAACTCACTGTCTGAAAGGGTGGTAGAGGCAGAAACCCTAACCACATTTAAAAAGTACTTGGATGTGCACTTGGGATGCTGTAACCTGCAGGGCTACGGACCAAGAGCTGGGAAGCGAGATTAGGCTGGATAGCTCTTTGTTGGCCGGCACGGACACGATGGGTCGGAATGGCCTCCTTCCGTGCTGTAACTTTCTATGATTCTATGGCCCATGAGAAGGATGATGATGAGAGGGGACATGGAATTGGGGGCTCTTGTCAAAACGTTCCCACTTCTCCCCCGTTGCCTCCCCCTTAGTCAGAGCCCCACATGCTGCCTCGGATCCCGATGGCCGAGTCTGCCCCTAGACAGTTGCAGGAGGAGCAGTTTCTGGCGGGTCCCTCACAGGCTCCTAAACCCGGAGGACGTCCGCCAAAAGTGTCAAAGCAGTCACAGCAGGGAAGTGAGTAGCCTGCCTCTACCTCTGCTGAAGCCACAGGGGTTGCACCTCGTATAAGCACTCGGTAAAGAAAATGGCACAATCCTGGATGCACAAGGGTATGCACATGGGTGTATGAAAAAACGTTAGTGTTAAGTTTCAGTTCTATTTATGGTGCAGATGAATTTATTTTTTGCACAACTTTCCCGACTTGTCCATTTTTGCCTGCTACCTGGGAAGCGGCTTTGTCACGTCGAGTGAATGGTGAGACATGACTTAACCTCGAGCATTGGGGTTTGCATGACAGGAATGGTTTTGTCATTGTAGGACGGCTTTGTGGTGTTGTTGGGGTTGAGTTGGTACAGCATCTGGCAGTCATACGTGTGTACAGTAAGTAAATGTGGCCATTATGAGGCCATCCTGGGCCACCGGGCAGAAATGTGTGCCACTGCTGGTGCCATCTTCACCATAAATTCCTCCTCCTGCTCGTGTTCCACCTATTCCTCCTCCTCCTCCTCCTCCTCTTTTTCGTGTTTCAACTGTTCCTCCTCTTCCGAAGAGGCTGTGCACTCTACGCTTTGCTCCTCCTGCAGCTCCAATCGTCGCTGCCATTCTATGTTGTGCAGTGCGCAGCAAACAATGATGAATGTGGAGACCCTAGCTGGTGCGTACTGAAGGGCTCCCCCAGTTCTGTCAAGGCATCTGAAGTGCATCCTCATCATGCCGATAGCTTGCTCTATGACACATCTGGTGGACATGTGGCTGTCATTATAGCGTTCCTCGACCTCATTACTTGGCATCCTCAAGGGTGTCATCAGCCACGTCTTCAGTGGATAGCCTTTATTTCCAAGCAGCTAACTGGTACGTCTGTTTGGAGGGGCGAAGAGCTGAGGGAGGGTGACTGGCGCAGCATGAAAGAGTCATGACAGCTGCCAGGGAATCTGGTACACACATGCATGATGGTCATTTTAGCTGCACAGTGAGGGACTGGAAGCCCTTGCAGTCACAAACACTCCTGGTTGATGTGGGCTGCTTTGATGGCCACATGTGTGCATATGTGGGAAGCCAGCCAGAGCCGCAAAGCTGAGCACCCGCTCAGTAACACTGGTTTCATCAGTGGCAAATTTCGCATAAGTGGCTGACTTGTGAAACATGGCACCAGTCACCTGAGTGATGCATCTGTGGGTGGCTGTCTGCAAGATCCTGCAAATGTCCGCTGCAGATCCCTGGAAGGAGACTGAAGCAAAGAGGTTCAGGGTGGTGGTGACTTTGACAGCTATTGGTAAGGTGTGACCACCTGGTTCTCGAGGTTGCAGACCTTCTTCCAACACGCCACAACTGTCTGTGATGACCTGGCATGATAGCCTGAGCCTCCTGGAGCACTGCTTTTCAGTCATGTCCAGGAAGCTCATTCTCTGTCTGTATACCCAGCGCGGTGCAGCCCTGTGCTGATCCCCTCTCTCCTGTGGAGCATCAGGTCATTGAGGAGAAGGCTGCTGTTGTGGCTGCTGCTGCTGCTGGTGTTGTGGCTGCTGCTGCTGGTGTGGCTGGTGTTGTTGGTGCAGGGGCTCATCTTGGTCCGATTCTGAGGTCGAAGGTGAGACAGCATAAACAGCACTGATGCCGATCTAATAGATGACAAGTAAAGTGGAGATCAGAGGCCCAATCCTTCAATGTTCTGATAGTGACTAACAATGTGATGAGAGTGGCTTCCGACGTTGCAGAAACGACCTACAAACTCATGACAGCTAAATCTCAGCACAAAATGTTGTGAGCAAGAGCCTTTCCCTTAGCAAGGTAGCAGGTGTAATGTGGGAGTATTTATAGGCTGGATTTTGTGAGGGGTCAGCGGGCACGATCGGTGGTAGGTGGGAAAGTGTGAACTTGCTGCCATGCGCCTTTCCCCGATGTCGGGCCTGTCAGCACTGAGCAGACCCGACACGCAGCGGCGGGTTAACAGCGGGGGACCGATTTCAGGCAATTAGTGGCTTGTTTAGAGCCACTTAATAATTAATTTCAGCTCAGCATCTGCAATTGACCCACGGTCTTGGACTACATCTGTCAAGCTGAGGCGGGTCCACTGGCTATTGAATGAGCTGTTGAGTTGACATCTTCAAATATACAGTAAAAACTCCCAC
The DNA here is from genome assembly GCA_030390025.1 of Squalus acanthias. NCBI lineage: Eukaryota > Metazoa > Chordata > Chondrichthyes > Squaliformes > Squalidae > Squalus > Squalus acanthias. The sequence goes on along the minus strand of CM059425.1, from coordinate 98,571,649 downwards.
CTTACAGAGATATCTTCCCTCAGCCACAAACTCTTCCTCACTGCATTTCCACAGCAGATTCATCATGCTGCAAGTCTTTATACAAGTCTCCATCCAGTCTGACCTCATTACCTCTCTCACCATTGACAGTTCGCTTCTGTCATCATTACTTCACCTGCCATCTATTCTATCAGCATGGGTGCCCTTTATACTCTCTCACCTTGGTCCTCAGAATCCCACCACGATCAGCCCCAACACCAGCATCACCAGACACACCAACAACAACACCACCAACCTTCAGCGCAATCATCTGATGGCGCACATGACACAGCACATCAACAGGGGACCACACTGCTGCCAGGGAGGCCAGGGGTGGCCTCACCATGGCGAGATTTACTTCACTTGACGCTGCACACCCTGGCTGCCACATGATGCGCCACATTGTCATCACCCCACACTAACATCATAAAGCATCCCTACAATGCCCAAGCCATTCCTTTCACATTCATCACCATTGCGGGGGGTACTGTTATGTCTCACCGTTCACTGCAACTCACTAAGCCACTTCCAATGGTGCACACAAATCTGTTCAAGAACGCATAGTGTTGAAAATAAATGTTTCAATGTTTGACACCACATTAACAGAAAAGTTACATGACCATTGCATAAAACACCCAAGTGCCTACCCTTGTGTGTTGTTAGTTGGTATGATTGCACTAGAATGAGGATGAGTGCGAGGGGTGGCTAGTGAGATGGGGATGTGATAATACAGATAGTGAAGGATGGGTGGAGGTGCATGGTTAGTTGGTGTGAGTGAAGGTGTGCAGGAGTATGGCAGGGAAGGCAGAGTGATGGGGATGTGGTGAGAGGCACAGCAGGATGAGGTTGAGTGTGGCTTTGTGCTAACGTTTCGTGATCTACTGAGATCATTGAAACGTTTGTGGCACTGAACCTAGGTTCTCCTGACCAGATCCCTGCTTGTGCCCTCGTCTGAAATGTGCAACCAAGATATGTTGATCTCCTGGGGAGGTGTCTTCCGCCCATGGGAAGGGAAGAGGAAGTCCCTGCGTGCTGTGACTCCCTCCATAAGCATATGGAGGGAGTTACGGGAGAGCCTGGGTGCAACCCTGCCCCTCTGAGCAGTGATTGTCAGTGTTTGCAGCACCTCAATGCTGTAGAACACTGACAGCACAAATGTCAAAATAAAGTTGGCCATGGTCCTTTTAAGGAAACCGGCTGATGACGCGTCATCAAATGACATCACCAGACCTGCTTCCTCTAATTGGCTGGGAAACGTGCTGGGCGGGCTGAACAAGCCCAATCACGAGAATTTAATTTCAAAGGTGCGGATGGAGACAGCAGCGGGGTCGAGATCCGTAACCGACGTCACCCGCCGCTGACCCGCTGAGGTCAGCAAAATCGCGGCCTATGTCTTTTTTCCAGCTGTCACTTAATGAAGTAGCACAATGGTCACTGAGCTCCCGTCTCCCATTCACAGGCAGATTCCCGTGTGCAAGGAGGTAAAGCCAATACCTGATGTTAAAAAGGCAGTTAACGATCCCTCAACAAACAGTTAATGACCAAAATGAGGTCGCCCGTCTCTCCCGAGTTAAATGCAGAAATGGCGGGCTGACGGCGGTTTCCCAACAGGATGTCAATTTCCACGAATTTAACTGCGATTTTTGTTTGATAAATGCTCAAATTATAGATTGGCCTGTAATTTCCGATGACTACGGGTGTGTACGCGCTGTGTACACACCTGTAGGGACCTCGCAAATGCAGGTTTCAGGCATGCGAAGCCCACCCCGCCCCTATACCCGCACACTCGATACAGGGAAAAATCCGCTCTTGGTTTCTCAGACATGTGCAGTTACGATATTTCCCAGCCTCTCCCCAGGCTACAAAGGGACAAACAGCAGGAGACATAGGCCCGTAATTTCCGATAGGAGGCATCCTACATGCGGATGCCTCCTATTGGGAAAAAATCTATGCCCTTACCTGAGGGCTCCCGAGAACTGGACTCATCCGCTCCTGGGCCTCTCCTGCTGAGCACGCGCAAAGGCCCAGGTATCCCAGGGACGCAGACCTGTCAAAAGCATGAATGGGGATCACTGAAAAAATACACTACAACATTAAATTAATTTTATCAAAATCACGTTTTTAAAATGAGTTAAAATGACATTAAATTAAATATTTTAAACAAAAATGTAATTGTTTGAAAAAAATAATTAAAGTTTTTTACGGGGCTAAAAATAAGCTTACCTTTTTTTAAAAAGTATTTTTACATAAATGAGTGAAAAAATATATTTTTTTACTTTTTTAAACTCTTATGCTGGTAAAAGCAGGCCTTAGGCCTGTCTTTACCAGGCGTAAGATTTTTAAGGAATTTCAGCGGGCGGAGGTTCTGCAGAAAGCGAAACTTTCCACCCGCAGAGGCCCTTCTCCAGGGCAGGCGTGCGATCTGTCAAGAGGATTCTTGACAGATCGCAAATGCCGGTTTTCAGCGTATGCGCTTCGCATGCCTGAAACCTGCACTTGCGAGGTCCCTACGGGTGTGTACACAGCGCGTACACACCCGTAGTCATCGGAAATTACAGGCCAATCTATAATTTGAGCATTTATCAAACAAAAATCGCAGAATCAACTTCATGCACAGGCACTATCTCTCTAGCTCTGCTGTAGTATTTTAATTTATCGTGGTCTCCTTAAATATACAATGGGATATAATTTACGGCCCCCTACGCGTACGTTCGAGGTGCGTACACCCCCGTCGGGGCCGCGCAAGTTCCGGGTTTAGGCATGCGGAGCGCATGCGTGAAAACCCGGAACTTGCGATCTGTCAAGAATTCTCTTGACAGATCCTCTGCATCCCCGGGAAAAGGGCCTCCGCTGGTGGAGAGTTGCACTATTTGCCCAACTTCTGCCCAGCGAATGCCCTTGAAATTCATACACCTAAGAGTTTAAAAAAAGAGAAAAATAAGATGTTATCACTTATTTATACATTAAAAACCCTGTCCAATAAGTTAAGTTTATTTTTAAATCATACACTTTTTTTCAAAAAAATTAATTCTTGTTTAAAATATTTAATTAAATGGCATTTTAATTAATTTTAAATATCTTTTAAAACTTATTTCATGTGTTCGTGTATTTTTTAAGTGATCCCCATTCATACTTATGAGAGTTCGGTACATACGGAATCCCCATAATTATGAATGGAGATTCCCCTTCTTTCATTGGTTGGGCCGGTCGACATGATGCCAACAGCGCATGCGGTACGCGAACGGGATGCGCCCCTGGGATCATTGGGCCTCTTCCCGCGGGTATACGGAGAGGCCCAGGAGCGCGAATCTCCGTACCTCCCGGACCACCAGGTAAATTCGTAGATTTTTTGGAGGTCAGAGGCATCCGCCCGCGGGAAGCCTCCGACCGCAAATGTTGGACCAATGAATCCTCCCGAAATGCAAAATTATGCTCTCGCTCCTTCATTTATTTTCCACACTGCTCCTCCTCAACCCGTGTTTTCTATCTCTCCTTTACTTTGGAAAAGCGGCTTCTTCCTTTGGTCACCCTGTCGCTCGGCCAATCGTCATTGGGGACCAGAGCTGGATTTGAGCCGCACTGCTCTTTCCACGGATAGCAGCGAGTGACGCATTCCAAACAAGAAGAAAGCGCTTTGGATTTCCATTGATATTCCCGCCGACCTGCTATTGAATCTGGGAATTTGCCAGTAAATTATTGTACTTCTGACTATAATTTAAAGTTGTTCCTTTTAAATGTTTCATACACATCTTTTCAATTCATGCATGTTAGATTATGTGCTTTCTTTGTTTTGTCGGGTCCCTGGGGAACTCAGGTTAGCCACCTTCCTCTAGTTATCCATAATCCGAATTCGACATTTAAAAACATTGAGGTGCCGAAATATGCTTGTTTTACAAATATATATATACGCCTCCCCCAAAGTTAATAGATGAATTATTACCAGGGAAGACCTTTGTTTAAAAGATTCATTCTAAGATGTTGATCCCCAGCTACAACAAATATATTACACCATGGAAGGAGATTCTCACTGATAATTACCCCAATAGTAACAATAGTAATACTATTAATTCTAATAATAAAAATAACAATGTTAATACTAATTCTAACACTATTAATATATCGTAATAATAAGCTATTAATTTTAATACTAATTTTAGTACTACTGGTGCTCCTAACGATACAATGTTAAAACTAATAATTCTATAGTTAAACTGCCAATTCTAAAATTAATATTATTACGAATAATAACAATAACGACAATAAACTTTACCCCTTTTCTTAACTTCTTCCCGTTATTGAATAAATTCTCTGGACTGAAATAGGGTCCCGACCCAGGATCTGATGTGCTTAGGGTTTGCTCTCTATTGATATTAATATATTTTAAAATAAATTCATTATTTTTGTTATGTATTATTTCATGGAGACAACAGACCCGCAGCAGTCTCAGGTCTCTCATTCACAGTAATTATTGGGTAAGCCGCTCTTATTGAGCTCTTCGGCGATACAGCAGCGCAGGGGAAAAGTGGGGAAAAGTGTATCATTCGACATTAAACAACAATAAGGAAGACGACGAACTCACTTAAAGAGGCCTCAGTGTTTCCGCAGTGATCTTTAATTCTCTTTGTTTCAGCCCACGTCCCTCACACACTGACCCGAGTAGCGCTGGAACAGCGCACAGTGAACTTGTGCTCCGGTTTTAACCTGTCAAAATCTCGCCAGAGTTTTAAACGGCCAGGTTTTATCGCAAGATGACAACTGTTGACCAACGAGGAACAAGCTTGAACTAGAAGCGCTGGCAAATCAGTTTGATGTCATTTTTTTGGTGGGGATGGGGCGGTATTTATTTTCCTCAACTAAATCCCTAGAAATGATGTCGCATTATTGACCGAGCGGCCAGTCAGTTCAGGTCTCTCCCAGTGATAAACTGGAACCGTGACCAGAGATAATCCGCGCCCTGACTTTCCTTTCACAATCTTAGAAAACGTCTCAAGTTTCCCTTAGTTGTAGCCGGGCTCACTGCTAAATCCGAGTCCCACCGTCCTGTAATAACATCAAAATATTTTAATTGTAGCTATCACCCCAGGAGTTTTCTCATCCTGAAGTTGCCATTAAAAAAAGAAAGACTTGCATTTATATAGCGCATTTTATGACCACCGGGCGTACCAAAGCGCTTTACAGCCAATGCAATACTTTTGAAGTGTAGTCACTGTTGTAATGTAGGAAAGCGGCAGCCAATTTGTGCACAGTAAGCTCCCACAAACAGCAATCTGATAATGACCAAATAATCTGGTTTTTTTAATGTTGATTGCAGGATAAATACTGGCTCGGACATGGGCATAACTCCCCTGCTCTTCTTTCACCTCCACCTGAGAGAGCACAGGAGGCCTCGGTTTGAGGTCTCATCTGAAAGACGGCACTTGGGTCAGTGCAGCACTCCCTCAGTAACGCACAGTAGAATCAGCCCAGATTTTTGTGCTCAAGTCTCTGGAGTGGGACTTGAACTCACAACTTTTCTGACCCAGGGGTAAGAGTGCTACAAACTGAGCCACGGCTGACATACGTTAGTCCCCTGATTAGATCAATCAGACACTTACAAAAAACTGGAATAATTTTAACATTTTAGAATTATTTTAGTTCGTTTTAAATGCTGCAACTGTACAGGACCTTGGTGAGACCACATTTGGAATATTGTGTGCAGTTCTGGTCACCTCACTATAGGAAGGACGTGGAAGCATTGGAAAGAGTGCAAAGGAGATTTACCAGGATGCTGCCTGGTTTGGGGGGGAGGTCTTATGAGGAAAGATGACACCAAGATTGGTGGAGTAGTGGATGAGGTGGAGGGCAGTTGTAGGCTGCAAAGAGACATTGATAGGATGCAGAGCTGGGCCGAAAAATGGCAGATGGAATTTAACCCTGATAAGTGCGAGGTGATTCATTTTGGTAGGGCAAATTTGAATAAGGATTACAGGGTCAACGGCAGGGTTCTGAGGAACGTGGAGGAGCAGAGGGATCTGGGGGTTCATATCCACAGATCTCTGAAGGTTGCCACTCAAGTGGATAGAGCAGTAAAGAAGGCCTATGGTGTGTTGGCGTTTATTAACAGAGGGTTTGAGTTTAAGAACCGTGAGGTTATGCTGCAACTGTACAGGACCTTGGTGAGACCACATTTGGAATATTGTGTGCAGTTCTGGTCACCTCACTATAGGAAGGACGTGGAAGCATTGGAAAGAGTGCAAAGGAGATTTACCAGGATGCTGCCTGGTTTGGGGGGGAGGTCTTATGAGGAAAGATTGAGGGAGTTGGGGCTTTTCTCTTTAGAGCGGAGGAGGATGAGAGGCGACTTAATAGAGGTTTATAAGATGATGAGGGGGATAGATAGAGTGGATGTTCAGAGACTATTTCCTCGGGTAGAGGCAGCTGTTACAAGGGGGCATAACTATAAGGTGCATGGGGGGAGATATAGAAGGGATGTCCGAGGTAGATTCTTTACTCAGAGAGTGGTTGGGTGTGGAATGGACTGCCTACTGTGATAGTGGAGTCGGACACTTTAGGAACTTTCAAGCGGTTATTGGATAAGCACATGGAGCACACCAGAGTGATAGGGAGTGTGATAGCTTGATCTTAGTCTCGGACAATGCTCGGCACAACATCGAGGGCCGAAGGGCCTGTACTGTGCTGTACTCTTCTATGTATCTATGTATCTATACAAGTGCCTGTTGATTACATATTACGGGGACCGGTTAGGAGGGTTAATTGTGCCCGCTTGTATAACCGAGCTGATTTGAGACACAGTTATAAATTGAAGTAGAGTTGGGTTAAATGGAAAGTGCACTGAGCTGAGTGGCTCTGTAATCCTCATATTTGGCACCATATATTGCGTAAGAACATAAAAAATAGGAGCAGGAGTAGGCCATACAGCTCCTCGAGCCTGCTCCGCCATTCACTAAGATCATGAATGATCTTCAAACGCAACTCCACTTTTCAGTCCGATGCACATTTCCCTTGATTCCCTTAGAATCCAAATCTATCTCAGCCTTGAATATATTCAACCACTGAGCATCCACAGTACAATAGGCCCGTCAGCTCTGATGCCTAAGGGTGTGTACGAGCTGTGTACACACCCGTAGGGACCTCGCAAGTGCCGGTTTCAGGCATGCGAAGCGCATGCGCTGAAAACCGGCACTTCCGACTTGCCAATAGAAACATAGAAACATAGAAAATAGGAGCAGGAGTAGGCCATTCGGCCCCTCGGGCCTGTTCCGCCATTCAATGAGATCATGGCTGATCATCCAAATTCAGTACCCTGTCCCTGCTTTCTCCCCATATCCCTTGATCCATTTAGCCTTAAGAAATATATCTAACTCCTTCTTGAATATATTTAATGAATTGGCCTCAACTGCTTTCTGTGGTAGAGAATTCCACAGGGTCACCACTCTCTGGGTGAAGAAATTGCTCCTCATCTAAGTCCTAAATGGCCTACCACTTATCCTTAGGCTGTGACCCCTGGTTCTGGACTCCCCCGCCATCGGGAACATCCTTCCTGCATCTAGTCTGTCTAGTCCTGTTAGAATTTTATATGTTTCAATGAGATCCCCTCTCATTCTTCTAAACTCTAGCGAATATAAGCCTAATCGACCCAATCTCTCTTCATACGTCATTCTTGCCATCCCAGGTATCAGTCTGGTGACTCTTCGCTACACTCCCTCCATGGCAAGAACATCCTTCCTCAGATAAGGCGACCAAAACTGCACACAATACTCAAGGTGTGGTCGCACCAAGGCCCTGTACAACTGTAGCAAGACATCCTTGCTCCTGTACTAGAATCCTCTCGCTATGAAGGCCAACATACCATTTGCTTTCTTAACCGCCTGCTGCACCTGCATGCTTACCTTCAGCGACTGGTGCACAAGGACACCCAGGTCTCGTTGCACTTCCACTTTTCCCAATCAATTGTCATTCAGATATTAAACTGTCTTCCTGTTTTTGCCACCAAAGTGGATAACCTCGCATTTATCTATATTATACTGCATCTGCCATGCATCTGCCCAATCACCGAACCTGTCCAAATCATTTTGGCGTTTCTCTGCATCCTCCTCACAGCACTAACGCCCACCCAGCTTTGTCTCGTCGGCAAACTTGAAGATATTACATCTAGTTCCCTCGTTTAGATCATTAATATATATATTGTGAATAGTTGGGGTCCGAGCATGGATCCCTGCGGTACCCCAGTAGTCACTGCCTGCCACTCGGAAAAAGACCCATTTATTCCAACTCTTTGCTTCCTGTCTGCCAACCAGTTCTCTATCCAAGTCAGTACCTTACCCCCAATCCCATGTGCTTTAACTTTGCACGCTAATCTCTTATGCGGGACCTTATCAAAAGCCTTCTGAAAGTCCAAATACACCACATCCACTGGTTGTCCCTTATCTATTCTACCAGTTACATCCTCAAAAAATTCCAGTAGATTAGTCAAACATGATTTACCTTTTGTAAATCCATGTTGACTTTGTCCGATCCTGCCACTGTTTTCCAAGTGCTCTGCTATTACATCTTTTATAATGGACTCTAGCATTTCCCCCACTACCGATGTCAGGCTTACCGGTCTATAATTCCCCGTTTTATTTCTACCACCTTTTTTAAAGAGTGGGGTTACATTAGCTACCCTCCAATCCATGGGAACTCTTCCAGAGTCTATAGAATTTTGGAAGATGACCAGCAATGCATCTACTATTTCTACGGCCACTTCCTTAAGTACCCTAGGATGTAGATTATCAGGCCCTGGGGATTTATCGGCCTTCAATCCCGTCAATTTCCCTAACACCATTTCCCTACAAATACTGATTTAATTCAGTTCCTCCCTCTCATTAGACCCTATGTTCCCCGACATCTCTGGGTGGTTATTTGTGACCTCCTTTGTGAAGACAGAACCAAAGTATGTATTTAATTGGTCTACCATTTCTTTGTTCCCCATTTAAATTCCCCTGATTCTGACTGCAAGGGATCTACGCTTGACTTCACCAATCTTTTTCTCTTCACATATCTATAGAAGCTTTTGCAGTTAGTTTTTATGTTCGCTGCAAGCTTACTCTCATATTCTATTTTCCCTCTCTTAATTAATCCCTTTGTCCTCCTTTGCTGAATACTAAACTGCTTTTTCTTGACATAAGGCCAAGAATCCTTTTGACAGATCGCATGTCTGCCCTGGAGAAGGGCATCTGCGGGCGGAGAGTTCCGCATTCTGTAGAACCTCCGCCTGCTGAAAACCGTTAGAAATCTTACGTCTGGTAAAAGGATGCGTAAGGCCTGCTTTTACCAGCATAAGAGTTTAAAAAAAGTAAAAATATATATTTTTTCACTCATTTATAATTTAAAAATACATTTAAAAAAGGAAAGTTTATTTTTAGCCCGGTAAAAAACTATAATTATTTTTTTCGAATAATTAAATTTGAAAATGTAATGTTAACTCATTTTAAAAACGTGATTTTTAAAAATATTTATTTAATGTTGCAGTGTCTTTTTTCAGTGATCTTCATTCATACTTTTGACAGGTCTCCCTGTAAAAAGTATGAAGGGGATTCCCTTCTTCCATTGGCTCACCTAGCCCACGTGATCTCAGGGATGCTTGCGAACTGCCTGCGCCTCTGGGATACCTGGGCCATTGAGCGCGCGCACCAGGAGAGGCCCAGGAGTGGAAGAGTCCAGACTGCGGGAGCCCAGAAATTACGGGCCATATTGTTCACAGATTATAGGGTAACAACATTAAAACGTGATTCATTTGCATTTTAATCACTAATCCCAGGCCCAACCATCTTCAGCTGCTTCATCAATGACCTTCCCTCCAACATAAGGTCAGAAATCGGGATGTTCGCTGATGACTGCTCAGTGTTCAGTGCCATTCACAACTCCTCAGACAATGAAACATTCCATGCCCGCATGCAACAAGACCTGGATGACGTTCAGGCTTGGCCTGATAAGTGTCAGGTAACATTCACACCACAGAAGTGCCAGGCAATGACTATCTTCAACAAGCGACAGGCTAACCACCGCCCCTTGACATTGAATGGCATTACCATCGCCGAATCCCCCACCATCAACATCCTGGGGGGTCACCATTGACCAGAAACTTAACTGGACCAGCCACATAAATACTGTGGTAACAAGAGCAGGTCAAAGGCTAGGTATTCTGTGGCGAGTGTCTCACCTCCTGACTCCCCAAAGCCTTTCCACCATCTACAAGGCACAAGTAAGGAGTGTGATGGAATACTCGCCACTTGCCTGGATGAGTGCAGCTCCAACAACACTCAAGAAGCTCGACACCATCCAGGACAAAGCAGCCCGCTTGATTGGCACCCCATCTACCACCTTAAACTTCACTCCCTCCACCACCGGCGTACTGTGGCTGCAGTGTGTACAATCTACAAGATGCACTGCAGCAATTCGCCAAGGCTTCTTCGCCAGCACCTCCCAAACCCGGGACCTCTTCCAGCTAGAAGGACAAGGGCAGCAGACGTATGGGAATACCACCACCTCAAAGTTCCCCTCCAAATCACACACCATCCTGACTTAGAACTATATCGCCGATCCTTCATCGCCGCTGGGTCAAAATCCTGAAATTCCCTACCTAACAGCACTGTGGGAGTACCTTCACCACACGGACTGCAGCGGTTCAAGAAAGTGGCTCACCACCACCTTCTCAAGGGCAATTAGGGATGGGCAATAAATGCTGGCTTTGCCAGCGACGCCCACATCCCATAAACGAGTAAAAAAGTTGTTACGGTGTCTTTTTGTAAATTTGCATGAATACACCATGCTTTAAAACACGTTTTCCTAAATATGAAGGCGGAGTGAATCCGTTGCAGACACGCAGTGCAATATTTGCAGTGCCTCTTGCCTGTTTCAAACTCCGATTATTGTGGCAAGAGAGATCCCTGTGCATGGGTGCTTACAAGCAAATGCAGTTGGAGGTGTGCAGTTTTAGCAGGAGCCACTTGCTTTCTGGAAACCTGATATATAACTATTTGAGCACGTGCTCTCATCGCCCCCGTCTAATTTACACCTTCCAGCAGTGTTCGCCCCAAGTGTCCGAGTTCCTTCATCAGGTAGATAGACCTTCAGGGTGGTGAAATGACCTATCCAACTCCATCTGTTTCGTGGTAAAACTTGATGTTCTAGACCAATGTGCAGTAATGCAAACCAGGCTTATTCATCAACATCTTCTTAATTGAGGTCCTCAGCTGAGGAACTTCGGCAAATGTGCATGCACGCCATTAAGCCCCCACCCCCCACCCCTTCCTCGCCACTCCAGAGTACTCAGTGACAGGTATTTATGGCTTGGAGACCTCCTCCCGGCAGTTGGCTCCTCTTATTGCCACAGCACCACCTTACAGCTTGGTCTTAGCTGTCGGACATGGGTCATAAGAAGCCTGTCTGCTACATGGTTAGGTGTTGTCCATCATCAACCGGGATGCTTAAGCTGAATTGGGACTTCGTTGTCTTTCAGCAAAGACCAGAAAGACCGAGCCTTCTCAGCGCGGTCCTTAAGTACTGTACCCAATGTGAATCCAGGCACCCAGCAGGACCCTGAGATACAAATTCGCAATCAGAACCGATAACCGATAACCCATCTGTATTTTCCAATGATCTTGTCCTTAGATCTTAAAAGCAATAATGTTATAGTTAGGCGCATTCACCACCATATCCCCATGAGTGATTATTCAAGGTAAGTGGGCAATGCGAAAGCAGTGTGACATGAGTTAAGTTGCATGTACATCCCTTACGATGTCGTCCAACACATCACTAATTAAGTCATCAAATCGGAAGAGTGACAATAGAAACCTTTTGAGAAAGGTAGGTTCTCCCATCTACCCGTATCCTGATTGTGGAGTTGGAGCCCACATCACAGTTAAAATCCAATATTTTGCAATGTTCTCGCAAAACTTCTAGCTTCTACACGTGGGCCGCATGAGGCACTGGGCCGAAAGCATGATGCAAATCTATAAAAGGACTGTAAGTGGGTTTACACTGAGCGTTATCGTGCTTTGCCAATCCGAATGAAACCACGACAGAGTAACCAGGTTTCCACTGAGCAGCATTATGGTCTGCAAATCTAGATGACTGATCCAGTGAGCGAAAACATTCCTTATTTCTTATCACGTGGGGCTCCATGCGAATCCTAAATAATAATCTTACTTGAGCTATTTAATGTTGTCAGTTTCTGTAACAAATGATTTATCTGCAATAGGAACCGAAAGGTCAGTCACATATTGCTAGCATGCCTCGCTGTTCATACGGTCGTCATTTTGTGAGTGACGCGAGGCATTGAGCAAATTTTCACACTGAGGTCACGAAGTGCTGTTCTCATCGGTAGATGTTCTGTGCTTCCAGCACTTGTTGTTCCAGGTTCTAAGGTTCCACAATGCTTGTGTCCAATTTGTTTTTGGTCAGTGATGTTTTCACTTGGGATTTACCAACTCTGCCTCCCACAGCATTATGCAACATCGGTGATCATTTTGTTCGCTGTAACTGCACATCCCAGTCATTAACAGTGGCTTTGATGCCTGTGACGTTATTCTGAAATGTTCCGACAAGACAGTTTATATTTTTCTCACCGGTAACAATAGCAATTACGTAATCCGCAGTAACTTTTCGTACAGAAGAGTTCGATCCAGAGAGAGGGTTCATTCTGGGGGCTTTAGGAATATCGGCTTGATATTCCACCGGGGTTCACCTGCTCGTCCGCAGAAATTCACCCCACGATGCACATCCAAACGGCGACTTTCCGGTGTTTAGTCGACTATGCCAAATGTGGAATATATGAGATCTAACGGGTTGTCACAATGGAGTCCCCCTTCATGCAGTGGCTGTGATGCCTTTGATCTTATTCCGAAATGTTCTGATATGACAGTTTATATTTTGTTTCCTGTAAAAATTGGAATTAAGTCATCGGCAATAAATGGTCCCACACCAGACTCGAATCCAAAGAAAGGGTTCATACTTGGGGCTTTGTAAATATCGGGGGAAATCTCCGCCGGCAATTAAATACCCGTTTAACAGTCACATATGTTTCAACATGTGGAACAGAATAAAGGCGGAGTTAACCCGGTTCCAGACAGTGCTATTTTTACAGAGACTGCTGCCTGCTTCAAACTCTAACTGGTATTCCAAGAGCAAGCCCTGTGCATGGGTGCTTATAAGCAAATGCACTTGGAGGTGTGCAGTTTCATCAGGAGCCACTTGCCTTCTGGGAACAAATCGTATTATCTGCCTGAATATAAGAGCAAGTGCTCTCTTCGCCCCCGTCCAATTTACACCTTCCAGAACTGTTCGGCCCAAGTGTCCGAATTTCTTCATCAACTGTATGATAGACATCCGCCTTCAGAGTGGTGAAATGACCTATCCAACTTCATCTGTTGCGTGGTAAAACCTGATGTTCGAGACCAATGCGCAATGCTGCATACCAGGCATCTTAATCAACAATTACTTCAATTGAAGTCTTCAGCTAAGGAACTTCGGCAAAGATGCATGTCTGTCATGAAGTGGACCCCGCTCCAAAGTATTAAGTGACCGGTATGCATAACTTGGAGCCCACAGTTAAAATCCAATACTTGGCCATGCTCTAGTATAAAGTCTATCTTCTTCACGAGGGCCATACGAGGCACTAATCCGAAACCCTTATAAAAATCTATAAAAGCAGTGTTTCCACTGAGTGTTATCATGCTCTGCCAATCCAAATTAATGCACAACAATGTAAACAGGTTTCCACTGAGCGATATAATAGTCTGAAAATCCGAATTAATCCTGCCATTCCTGAGAGTGGAATTGACCTGTTAATTTCTGGTTACTTCACGTGTCTCTTGTGCACTTGATACACATACCAAAATAACCCAAATGTCACCTAAAGAGCCATTAATAACAGCAATGTTCTTTGACCAAGTTTTAGAAATTCACCATGAATATTTTCTATGCCTGTGGCTATATCATTAGGCACGCAATGCAGCTTGGTGCCCACTCCTCACATTGAACTGGGTCATTAAGGCTTTCGATCTCTGCAGTACACGCTACCAGTTTTTCTGATCTCTGGATCCAGATTCCACCTAAGCATTGTGATCGCTAGAGATCTCAAGGGTATCCTTATTGGTGTATTGGAGAACATTGGACATGTCAGTTCTCGGCACGAGCCCAGGGGAATTATTTTCATGAAGACGAATAACTGAATTTAGGCAATGAAAATGTGATTTGAGATTATTTAAAATTGTGTTCTCTTGCAGCCAAATACAACCTATTAGTACAGCACGATCTCATTAATAAAAACAGAAAATGCTGGAAACACCCAACAGGGTCGGAGAAAATGGGAGCGGCGCTGATGTTCTGAAGTTGCTGAACTCAATGTTGGGGCCGGAAGGTTGTAAAGTGTATAATCAAAAGATGAAGTGCTGTTCCTCGAACGTGCTTTGAGCTGCTTCATTGGAACAATATAGGAGACCGAGGACAGAGAAGTCAGAATGGTAGTGAGATGGAGAATTAAAATGACAAGAGAGTGGAAGCTCAGGTTATTAATGTCGCTCCTGGTCGCACAGCATGTTGCATTATAACTTTCCCCGGCAGGAGGTCTTTATAGCCACGAAAAGGTTTTAGGTGGCATTTTCAAGACTATTCCCTTTGGCTATTATGTCCCGTCAGATGTTAAAACCTGCTACCATAATGACAGTAGAAGATTATCTGTGACTGGTCACTGTCGAGGTCTAGGCGGCAGTTAGGTCACATTGCCAGTTCCAGAAAGTGTCAACGCCTTTGGGTGGATAGACACCTGGAGGAGAGAAGTGGGACTATTACATAGAGCCTACGGTGCAAAAACACGCCATTCGGCCCAACTGGTCTATGCCGGCATTTATGCTCCACACGAGCTTCCCCCAACACTACTTCATCTAACCATAGCAGCAGATCCTTCTATACCTTTCTCCCTTGTGTGTTATCTAGTTTCCCCTTAAAAACCTCTATGCTATTCACCTCAAATACTCCATGTGGTAGCGTGTTCCACATTTTACCACTCTTTTGGGTAAAGGTGTTTGTCCTGAATTCCTTCTTGCATTTATTGGTGACTATCTTATATTTATGATCTCTACTTTTGGACTCTCCACAAGTGAGCTTAAGCACAGAACTTGGAGACAGAGCTGGGTGAATCGCAATTGGAATGGATCGCAAGCAGAGTGGAACAATTTATGATAGTAGGAATTCGATGGAGAGGAAAGCGGTTTCTCACGTCCAAATCAAAAGGAGGAGTGGAGCAACAGAACCCGAGGACTCTAAGTTAAATATCTAGATATCTAAAATTTAAGTTCTTTGTGTTTAGTATCTCAGTTGTTCTTGTTAAACATGAGTAAATCATTTTGTCTTATTTATCTCAAAGTCAGGGCAGTGGGTTAAACTAAGAAGTTTAGTTAATAGTCTCATAAATAGAGGCATGGCAGTGCACCTCAGTCCCGTCGCATGCACATCCTGTGCCATGTTGTAACTCCAGGATGCTTCTCATGTCCTTGACAACCACATGTGCAGGAAGTGTCGTCAGCTGGAGCAGCTCGAGCTCCGGGGCTGAGAGCTACGTGGATGGCACGTTTCAGGAGGTGGTCGTCCCGCAGCTTAAGAGGTTGCAGGCAGAGAGTGAATGGGTGACGGCCAGACAGACAAGGAGGATCAGGCAGGTAGTGCAGGAATCCCCTGAGTGCATCTCGCTCTCTAGATACTGGTGAGGGCAATGGTTCCTCTTGGGAGTGCAGCCAGAACCAAGGCCATGGCTCAGCTGCACGGGGGGTGGGGGGAAGGAGGGAAGTCAGGAAAGCAATAACTGATAGGGGGTTCAATAGTTAAGGGAACAGACAAGCATTTCTGTGGCCGCAGACGTGACTCCAGAATGATATGTTGCCTCCCTAGTGCCAAGGTCAGCGATGTCACTAAGCAGCTGCAGGACATTCTGAGGGGGGAGATTGAACAGTCAGAGGTCGTAGTCCATATCGGTACCAACGACATAGGTAGAAAAAGGAATGAGATGATGCAGGCAGATTTTAGGAAGCTAGGAAAGAGATTAATAAGCAGGACCTGAAAGGTAGTAATCTCCAGATTACTCCCGGTGCCATGCACTAGTGAGTACAGAAATAGGACGATGGAGCAGATGAATGCATGGCAGGAGAGAAGGCTTTAGATTCCTGAGGCAATGGAAACGGTTCTGGGGGAGGTGTGACCTGTAAAAGCCAGACAGCTTGCACCTCAACAGGGCCGGGACCAATATCCTCGTGGGGTGGGGTTGCTGTTGGGGAGAGTTTAAATTAGCTTGGCAGGGAACCTGAGCGTAGATTCAGGTTCATGACCCTACCATAAAGCATAAAGATGTTTGCGGGAGAGTCACAAGACGGCCACGATAGTCAATCAATGATGACGATTGCTTTGGCTAACAACTTTTATTCTTTTTGTCTTTACCGTAACAAGATGCTGCTTGGGGTATTGGTAACTAGCAGACTGTAGCATCAGTTAGTTCACGATTTGAGCTGAATAGGAGTCTGACCTATAAGCAATGACAAAGAACAAGTCCCAGGGTTCCTAGCCAGTAATATTGTTCTTGTGGTTGGGTTGAACTTGTCCTGCTTTTTTATGGACAGGACATAACTGGGCAATTTGCCACTTTGTCGGGTAGATGTCAATGTTGTAGTTGTACTGGGCCAGCTTGGCTGGCGGCACAGCTACTTTTGGAGTGCAAGTCTTCAGAACTACATGCTGTATTTTGTCGGGGCCCATTGGCTTTGATGTATACGGTGCTCTCAGCCATTTCTTGTTATCACGTGGAGACATCTGTGATGATTGCGACCTCAGGAGGAGGCCGATATTAATCGTCCACTCGGCACTTTTGGCTGAAGATGGTTACGAACACTTCAGCCTTGTCTTTTGCACTCGCGTGCTGGGGTTCCACCATTGTTACGGATGGGGATGTTCATGGACCCTCCTCCTCCCGTTAATTGTTTAATTATCCGCCATCATTGGCGACTGGATGTGGCAGTACTGCAGAGCTTTGAGCTGATCCGTTTGTTGTGGGATTGCTTGGCTTTCTTTATCATGCTGCTTCCGCTGTTTAGCATGCATGTAGTCCTGTGGTGTAGCTTCACGAGTTTGGCACCCCATTTTCTGGAACACCTGAGCTGCTCCTGGTATGCCCTTCTACACGTCTCATTGAACTAGGTTTGGTCATTTAGCTTGATGATAATTGTAGACTGAGGGATATATGCCGGGGCACGAGATTACAGTTTGTGCCGGAATACAATGGCCCACAGCGCCTCATGGATGCCCCGTTTTGAGCTGCTAGATTTGTTTTGAATCTGTCCCATTTAGCTGACGCAACTGGCAATGAGATAGTCAAGGGTTTAAAAAGAGTGGGATCAGTAACTGGGTCAAAGCAGGCCCACTGAGGTTTTCAACTTCTTGCAGTTGTATTGGGGCCATAGAGCCACTCGCCCTTTTAAGTGGAACAATAATCACTCCCGTCATTAGTGCCCTTGCTCAACTGGGATTTTTGATGCACAAACCTGTGATTCTTGCAGTACTTCATTATTTGTAGGAGCCTCAGTCGGAGTATCCTGCCCCATGTCATCAGGGTTATATCCTATAAATCCAAAATTGCATGCTCACCTTCCAAATGTTGAAAACCCCTCCCTCTCATATCGTGGGTGTATGTCCAAGCATTCTGTAAGCAAATTTCGCCTCACCACCCCCGGAAAATTTATGAATTCTAAAGTGAAAGTTGAGTTGGGTATCGTAGCATAGCGGTTATATTACTGGACTAATGATCCAGAGGCCAGGCCGAATAATTTGGAGAATGTGAGTGTATAATAGCACCATCCTAGTTTGCGAATTTGAATTCAAATAACACATATCTGGAAATTAAAAGCTCGGATTGTCGTAAAAACCCATTTCGATTTACTAATGTCCATTATGAAACTAAACCTGCCGTCCTTATGTGGGAGGGCCTCTATGTGACTCCAGTCTCACAACAACGTGGTCGATGCTTAACTGCCCTCTGAAGTAGCCACTCAGTTTGATCACCACGATCTTAGAGAAACTAAGGATGAACAATGCATTCTGGCCTTGCCCGCGACGCCCGGTTCAGGTTAATTTTAGATCAATATTCACATCATAGATTTTTAGCAAATAAACAATGTGTGCTAAATTATGTGAGGGGGTTTATAGTGATGGAGGGTACTTTTGCCAATTTTCCAAAAATGGCGTAGGACAAATAACAATGGAACAATGGTACTACAATAGAAGTGGAGTCATAGGGGGAAAAATTCAGTTGGTTGCGCCTCCCATTAGCGCCTTAAGAGGGCGCTAATGGGGCGTTAAGCCGCTAGCGCCCGGGCGCAGCGATGTTTGCGCCGCTCGGGAACTTAACTAGACATTGTGCGGCGGCGCTAAACTTTACCGCCGCAACCACCTGCGTGCGCAGATTGTGACGTCATTCCATGGTGCAACGCCCTTGTGGCGCCCCGGAGTGGAAATTGAGTGGCGCCCCCTGCCTTACCGCCTGGCGCATCCAACGACCGGAAGACTGGAACACTATCAATCGCTGTGGGGCTGGGGGGGGGGGGGGCGCTATTTAAAGGGGGCCTCTTCCTGTCTTTTTCTGTGGTTGACATTTTTGCACCACTCGTTCTGAGAGAGAGAGAGAGATTCCGAGAGAGAGAAAGAGAGACTTCTGCATTGAGTCAACGCTTTGTGAGGTAGTTTTGCCTACTGATCCTAACTTCGCTGGTACTTTGGTTGCTGTCCTTCATAACTTTGCTTGCAAAGAGACTATGGGGGCTGCACTGAATGGGGGCGTCGTCCTGCTCCAGCTGAATCGGAGGACACAGAGACGCAGAGAGAGAGTGGCAATGATGGCCAGATGGAGGAGGGCCAACAGGCGTATGTACAGGAGAGCTTACCCTCCCAGGGTATATCGTGAACAGCTCTCCTACATTCATATGTCTGAGGTGCTGTGTTTGCGAAGGCTGCGATTCAGCAAGGAGGTGGTCACTGAGCTCTGCCACCTGCTGCAGCCAGATCTGCAGCCTCAACTGAGGTCCAGGACGTCTCTGTCGGTGGCAGTGAAGGTCATAGTGGCTCTCAACTTCTATGCTACTGGCTCATTTCAAGCTGCTGCTGGGGACCTTGCCAATATCTCCCAGTTCACGGTGCATTGCTGCATCCGGCAGGTCACAAATGCCCTCTTTAAAAGGAGACAAGAGTTCATCTCTTTCCCCATGACCCCAGACAAGCAGCGTGACCGCGCTCTGGGCTTTGCGAGGATAGCGGGCTTCCCCATGGTGCAGGGCGCCATTGACTGCACGCATGTGGCTTTGCGTGCTCCACATGAGAATGCCGAGGAATTCCGGAACAGAAAGGGGTTCCATTCCTTGAATGTTCAGTTGGTCTGTGACCACAGACAGCTGATACTCGCTGTCAATGCCCACTATCCTGGCAGCTGCCACGATGCTTTAATCCTGCGCCAGACTACTGTGGCAGAACTTTTCGAGGCACCGCATCAGCCAGTTGGTTGGCTTCTCGGGGACAAGGGGTATCCATTGAGCACCTGGCTGATGACACCGCTCCGTACGCCCAACACCCCTGCTGAGCTGCGGTACAACGAGAGCCATCAAGCTACCAGGAACATCATTGAGCACACAATCGGCGTGCTGAAGCAACGGTTCCGCTGTCTCGACCATTCTGGAGGAGCCCTGCAGTACTCGCCTGAGCGAGTATCCAACTTCGTAGTTGTGTGCTGCATGTTGCATAACATGGCAATCGTCAGGACCCAGCCAATGCCACCAGGCCTTGGAGCACCACCAGAGGAGGAGGAGGAAGAGGAGGAAGAGGACGAGGAGGATGATCATCAGCAGCACCAAGGCGTGAGGGCGGCCCACAATGGTGAAACTGCAAGGGCCGTCTGTCAACGGCTGATAGCAAGCCGCTTCTAGGGCCCCTGCTGTGGAAATGGCTTCTGCCATTGCTAACAACATCAATGAACCCAGCACGCAACCCCTAAGCCGGCCAAGGCACCAATGATTCCAAACACCAAACATGTATATTTTGAATACAAAAACTTATTTATTTTACAAACTCTGTGTGTGTCATTTCCTCATGACAAACTCATAGAAATAAACACAAAAAAACAGTCATTAACATAACTGGTTCTCACAACCTGGAGATAATGTCCAAAACACTAGACAAAAGTTGGACCACGAACCTCGGCCTTTAATAAAAAAATGACCAGCATTTTGTCACACCTCCTACTTTTTGCCCTTCGAGGGTGATCTCCTTCCCTTGCGCACTTCCCCCCTTCTAACCCTACTGCTCCTCCGTAATGGGACCTCAGTGGCTGCAGCAAGGCTGGTGGAAGGCTGCTGATTGTCAGACCCTGACACTGCAGATGCCCCTGAAGGACGGCCTCGACCAGTTCTGGGCCTGGAGGGCCCGGCTGCACACTGCACCAACTCTGCATGGGTGGCAGCAGTCTGTCCTACAGGCGGTGGCAAGTGCAGTGGAGAAGTGACAGTGTTGGCAGCAGGAATGCTGTCATCGTGAGAGAGGACAGCAACTCCCTGCTCGACCGACACACTGGCACTCCCACGGGGCAGCACTTCAGCATCCGGAGCAATCTGCTGGAGCACAGATTGCTGGCCTGCTGCGGCGCGGTGAGAGCCCCGGGCACATGTGAATGAACCATCGCGGTTGGCAGCAGTCAGTGCTCGCGTGGCCTCAATCTGAGTCTGCATGAGAGCAGTCAGAGATGGGATCACGGCAGTCAGTGACTGAATTGCAGCACTAATCGTTAGTGTGGCATCCGCCTGTGCTACAGCGAAGTGCTCCACACTCCTTGCCAGTGACTCAATGCATTCGGGCACCCTTCCCACTGCACCCATGAGCTCAGTGTGCATGCCCACTGCCTGGGTGTTCATTTCTGCGATCAGCCGCTCCTCCTCTGCGTCCATTGCAGTAGGAGTCACTGGCATACTCTCCCTCTGGGGAGAAGGCCCCCGTTCTTCCCTACCCCCATGGCGTTGCTGCAGCCCGCTGGGTCCTGGAGCTTCACCCTCATCAGACCCTTCCCCCCTGCTCCCCTCCAGGGAAGGCGTGTTCCCAGTGTGGGCATGGGCTTCCTCGGGAGAGGGTGGCACTGATGCTCCGGCTTCCTCTGCCTCCTCGGCTGCAGCTTCACTCCCACTGGCAGCTTCAGGGCCCGTCTCCTCAGCTGGTGAATCACCATCTGAAAGCAGGGAGGTACAAGAGTGGCTTTAGCGTGAGGACAGGGTGGCAGTAAGGGAGGAATAAGTGCAGCGAGTTAGCAAGTTGGATTGAAAGTGTCAAAGGCTGGTGTTGTGAGGGACAAGTGGAAGGACAGAGGACAAAAAGGTTATGACCTTACCATTGCTGTCCAGAACGGGGTCGGCGTCTCCAGTGGCGACAGGACCGATCACCCGGCTTGCCACAATCCTGTGGACGTGCTCCTCAAGATCGCTGAGGGGTTGCAGCTGAGGCCGCCCTCCACCTGTCCGTTGCTGCTGTCTCCTATTATGCGCCAGCTTGGCCTGCAAGTAAAAGGACAGCATCTGAGTAAATATACAGCCATGGTCTTGCCTGATGTGCCTCCCATAGGTGAATAGCCCTTACTATATGCAGCCATGGTCTTGCCTGATGTGCCTCCCATAGGCGAATAGCCCTTACTGTATGCAGCCATGGTTTTGCCTGATGTGCCTCCCATAGGTGAATAGCCCTTACTGTATGCAGCCATGGTTTTGCCTGATGTGCCTCCCATAGGTGAATAGCCCTTACTGTATGCAGCCATGGTCTTGCCTGATGTGCCTCCCATAGGTGAATAGCCCTTACTGTATGCAAAGTGTGGAATGTGTGTGTGTGTTTCATGAAAGGGCCATAGGTGTTGGATGAGTGTTGTGCATTGGGGTTTTAAGACCCTCTGGCCATAGAGTGAGGTTGAGATGGAGGGATGGAGAGGTATTGAGATAAAGCCACTCACCCTGACGACCCAAGTGAGGTCGTTGAACTTTTTGCGGCATTGAACATGGGTCCTGGGCAACATGCTCCTGGAGGAGACGCTCGGAGCCACCTCCCTCCACACTCTTCTGTACTCGTGTGACAAAGGCCTCCTGCCACTCTCAGGGAAGAGTATACATCTTCTGCGCTCCACCGCGCCAACCAGAGCATCCAAGGCCCGCTCGGTGAAGCGCTGAGCTCGTTCTCTCACCCTCTCCATCCTTGGCAGCAAAATGGATTCACAGGTCTCTCCAGGCCGAGATTCAAGGCTGCAATGAGCAGGGTGTGGCTGGGGAGCAAGATGCCCCCCCCCCCCTTTAAGAACTGGCCGGCACCAGTGTGTCTGTGTTCCCTCGCTAACTGGCAGCACCTGCGCTGCGCTCGCGCGCTGAGTTAGCGCCTCACTGCTCGGCCTTTGTGCCTTAAGACAGGTGTGCAGCGCTTGATTTAGCACTCCACTCACCTCCCGGGGCGGTAAAAGTGAAGTTTCCAGTCAGTGGCGATAATTAGCGCCAGGCGCAAATTTTTGCGTCCAGATGATATTGGCGCCCCAAACGGGGCGCGACCTAATTTTTCCCCCATAATCTCTTACTGTAACTATAGCCCGCGAAATTCAGCTCCTTTGCGCCTGCCGTTAGCGCCTCACGGGGCACAAAGGGCTTATCGCCCGATGGGGGTGCTAATCCCCCAAGAAATTTGTCGGGGCGCTACTGAGGTGCTAGCCGTTAGTGCTGCGCCCCTGCTCGTAGTGCACTGGGCCGATGCGCCACCAGCAATGCTGTCACCGCCCTGCCCCACGAACCCTTAATGTCCCGCCGCGACCCCCTATCACCCCGTGGCAGAAATTTGGCTGCACCCCGCGAGGCTGCCGCGGGCAGTGTCAGCGCCAGCCTCATGTGTCGGGAGCCGGGCCGACCTCCGCTCACAGGGCGCTAATTAAAGGGAGGTGAGGCCATGACCCGCGCTGCCAATTTATTTTTTTGGCCGACCTTCGTGGCGGCCCTTGGTGGGCTAGTGTGGACCATCGGAGGCCCTGCAGAGCTCATGGCGTCCCTCCCCTTTTACGGAAGGGGAGGGGCACTGAAACGCGTCAGCGCTACATGGACCGGCTGCATAGTACCGCGCTTTGCACCCCCAACACCGCCCCGAGCGGAAGTGGGGAGCCCAAGATAACGCTCCTCCGCTTCCTCACCGGGAAGGTAAGGAGTATTTAGCGGCCGGGGCGGTAGTTACGCGCCGGGCGCTAAATCTCCGGCGATAATTCGGTTACCGCCCCTAAACAGGGCGTAACCGAATTTTGCCCCTATATGTTATATACTTTATCACAGTATATAAAGAAATTATTTTAGCCTTAAGTTACTTCTCAGGATTTCCGAATATGCTATCACGGGGGTTCTTGGTGTAGGTTCTGTATTATTGGCCCAGAAATTGATCTCGCTCTGTTCCCGCGGGGGTAAGGCTTCCCCGCGATCTCTCACTCCGCTTGTGCTTTTTCAGATCCAGCTCGCACGAACTTGATGTTCCAGACATCAGCTGGGCAGTGCTTGCGTATCCCACCGGCGTAGTGAATTCGTGCGAGCTGTGGGATCACGTGACTCAGTTAGAGCCAATGGCAGCACACCATCTTCCATTCATAAGTTTAACATACGTGCTGTGAAATCTATGAATCTTACACCCCCCCAAAATAACAGCTAAACCTCAATTAAATTTAAAAAAAACTCATCACATTAATAAAATAAGTATAGTTAAATAAATTAACCATTTTAAATAAAAAATTAAATTTTTGAAAAAATTTAAAATCTTTTAAAAAGTTATAAAAATAAACTTACCTGTCTTTAAAGTCTCTAAAAAAGATATACCTGTTAAAAAAAATTCAAAAAAATACTTAATTCACTACTTACCTTGTTAAAAGTGGGTCTTACTCCTCCTTTTTCCATTTCTAAAATCTTCCATACTTACCTGCGCGTCCAAAGGACGAAGTGCACAGCGTGCGCGCAGCCTGTAGCGCACACGCGATGCACCGAGGAACCGCCCCCTTTTCAAAAGACAAAGTGCCGGTTTTCAGCGCATGCGCAGGGCATGCAGAAAATCGGCAATTGGAGAGAGAATACGCGAGAGTACGCAGTGCGTACTCTCGCGTCGCGGGATGAATTTTTGGCCCATTAAGTTACATGTAGCTCTCGAGGGGCTACATTAACAGAACCGCAAGCTTGGGTTTATGATTCAGACGAACAGTCTCAACGAGAGCGATTTAGCTACAGCAAGTTACTTTTGACATTCCAGCCATCATTATTGTGTGAACGTCGCTGTTTGTCGCAGCCCAGCATGAGACGTCTGCTGAGATCATATTCTTCGTAGAGTGGATATTCGATTTAGTTGGCAGGCCTACTGGCGAATCCTGAATACTTAGATGTTGCAAGCTACACACTTCAGCTTTCTGTTCATTTTCATAGAGTATAGGCGAAAAGGGAGACTGGAAAACAAGTCAGCCAGCTAGTGGGAAGGAAACCTGGTCTAGTGAGGGGAAACTCTGAAGCTCAGAACCGGGCAGAATCAGAAGGCTGACGGGGCAAGGTTGAGCACTGCTTCTAATAGGATTGCGTGGCATATTCTTTTTAATCTTTTTTCTAGTTTTGGTGCAGGGTTCTTTCATGATGTGGATCAATGCGTTGTTTCATTACTAATGTTGCTCTGCATTTGCCGTCTGTAAAAAGGAACAGCTTACCGATTGTATCATATCGCATCTCGCTGAATTGTTTCTCAGTCCGTCCAGTGAGAGACTGTAGGAGCATACTGGAAGACATATGGGAAAGACAGGATATCCAGTTCAAATCACAAGAGTGTTACATCACTAGGTAACACAATTGTGTATGGGCACTTTTGAACTTAAAAATGCTCACACTGATTATGGGAATGGCCAGCACTGCCATACCCAAGAGAATATCTAAAGTCTATCTGAAACTTGGTTGCATCTCTAAAGCCCATTCAAAAGACATACCGTTTTAATAACAATCATTTCTAGCAGCGCTCAGTTTAATGTAGGGGTAGTGTGAAGCCCATGCAGTGCATCACCTGAATGTCCACTTTTTGAAGTGCAAACGCTGTTGCTTCAAATTGGAAAATTGTGCACGTCACTCCGCTACCTAAGACTGGCAAGAGAGGGAAACCAGGGAATTTTACACCAGTTGGCGTAACATCTGTTGTCGGGATATTACTAGAGTCTATAGTTGAGGTTATGGCGACTGAACACCTTGAAAAGTTTCAGCTGATCAGAGAGAGCCAGCATGCATTTGTGAAAGGTAGGTCAAGCCTGACAAACCTGATTGAATTTTTTGAAGAGGTGGCTAAAGTAGTGGACAGGGGATTGTCTATGAATATTTATATGGACATAAGAACATAATAATTAGGAGAAGGAATAGGCATACCGCCCTTCGAGCCTGCTCCGACATTTCATAAGATCATGGTTGATCTTCAACCTCAACTCCGCTTTCCCGCCCGATTCCCAGATTCCCTTGATTCCCCTTGAGTCTAAAGATCTATCTATCTCAGCCTTGAATATATTCAATAACGCGGCATCCACTACCCTTTCAGGTAGAGAATTTCAAAGATTCAGAAACCTCTGAGTGAAGAAATTCCTCCCTATCTCAGTCTTACATTGCCGACCCTTTATCCTGAGAATATGCCCCCTAGTTCTAGACACTCCAGCCAGGGGAAACAACCTCTTAGCATCTATCCTGTCATTCCTCCTCAGAATCTTATATGTTTCAATGCAACCACCTTACATTCTTCTAAACTCCAGAGAGTATAGGCCCAATCTACTCAATCTCAACTCCAAGGACAACCCTCTCATCCCAGGGATCAATCTAGTGAACCTTCGTTGCACCACCTCTAAGGCATGTATGTACTTTCTCAGATAAGGAGATCAAAACTGTGCACAGTACTCCAGGTATGGTCTCACCAAAGCCCGGTACAATTGTAGTAAGACTTCCTTACTCTTGTACACCAACCCCCTTGCAATAAAGGCCAATATGCCATTTGCCTTCCTAACTGATGCTGTACCTGCATGATAGCTTTCTGTGTCTCTTGTACGAGGACACCTAAATCTCTCTGAACACCAACATGTAATAGTTTCTCACCATTTAAAAATATTCTGTTTGTCTATTCTTCCGTCCAAAGTGAATACCCTCACATTTCCCCACATAATGGATTTCCAGAAGGCATTTGATAAAGTCCCTCGTAAGAGACATTTAACTAAGGTTGAAGTCCATGGAATTGAGGGCAAATTATTGACCTGGTTAGAAAACTGGCTGAGCAGCAGGAGACAGAGAGTAGGGATAATGGGCAGGCACTCTATTGGCAGGATGTGATTAGTGGTGTCTGGCAGGGATCTCTGCTGGGGCCTTAACTATTTACAGTATTTATTGATGACTTAGATGATGGCATAGAAAGCCAGATATCCACATTTGCCGATGACA
Organism: Squalus acanthias; assembly: GCA_030390025.1. Classification (NCBI taxonomy): domain Eukaryota; kingdom Metazoa; phylum Chordata; class Chondrichthyes; order Squaliformes; family Squalidae; genus Squalus; species Squalus acanthias. The sequence goes on along the minus strand of CM059425.1, from coordinate 98,545,088 downwards.
CAAAGATAAGCGGCATTGTAGGCAATGAAGATTAAAGCATAAAATTACAAAGGGATATCAACAGATTAAGTGAATGAGCAAAATTGTGGCAAATGGATTTCAATGTAGGCATATGTGAGGTTATCCACTTTGGACCAAAAAAGGATCGAACAGGGTATTCTAAATGGTGAAAAACTAAAAACAGTGGAGGTCCAGAGAGACTTGGGGGTCCAGGTACACAGATCATTAAAATGTCATGAACAGGTACAGAAAATAATCAAAAAGGCTAATGGAATGCTAGCCTTTATACCTAGAGGACTAGGATACAAGGGGGTAGAAGTTATGCTGCAGGTATACAAAACTCTGGTTAGACCACACCTGGAGTGCTGTCAGCATTTCTGGGCACCATACATTAGAAAGGATATACTGGCCTTGGAGGGACTGCAGCATAGGTTTACCAAAATGATACCCGGACTCCAAGGGTTAAATTAAGAGGAAAGATTACACAAACTAGTTTTGTTTTCCCTGGAATTTAGAAGGTTAAGGGGTGATTTGATCGAAGTTTTCCAAATATTAAAGGAAACAGATAGGGTAGATCGAGAGGAACTATTTCCGCTGGTTGGGGAGACTAGGACTAGGGGGCATAGTCTAAACATTAGAGACAGACCTTTCAGGAGTGAAATTAGGAAACACTTCTAACACACAAAACGGCAATTGATGCTAGATCAATTGTTAATTCTAAATCTGAGATTAATAGGTTGTTGTTAACCAAAGGTATTAAGGGATATGGGGCAAAGGCGGGTATATGGAGTTAGGTCGCAGATCAGCCATGATCTCATTGAATGGTGGAATAGGCTCGAGGGGCTAAATGGCCTACTCCTGTTCCTAAGTTCCTATGCAACAAATCGGACCGTAATTTTACAGCAGGGAGCTCACACAGCCAAGAATTAGAGCAATGATCTACTTTTAGTGGTGCTGATTGAGGGAAGGATGTTTATCACCCAATCGGAAGCACAACACCCACAATAGTTCCCCCCTTCCTCAGTGCTGCACTGCAGCCTAGATTATATGCTCACATCCAGGAGTCAATCTTGAACACCCCAACATTTTGCCCAATAAACAAGCGTGCTACAGGCTGAGCCAGTTGGCATATAACAGTGGTCTTGTCCTTACTTCAAAGACGTTATTCCGGACACAATAACAGCTGACTTTCATTACTTCGGTAAAATTATGCAGAACACCTTGAGACAAGGTTTTCTAAACCTTGTGGAAGGACATGATCTTTGTTCAATGAGATCAGGGTGTTTCAGGAGGAATTGATCTTTAGTAGAGGATTGGGTGCCAGCTTACAGCATTTACTACGTTCACCTTATGTGAGTTGTTCTGTGATGCTATCTGTGCAAATGCGTTCAGAGCATTCAAACAACGTGAAGACCAGCCGTGCAGAGACTACCATTGCAGATACACTTACATGTCACAAAGACACCTCAGCATGCAGAGCTATTACTCCATTGCAATCCAGAAAACAATTAGCAGGAGAACCGCGAGGCAGCCTCAATACCTGTCACTTCCGTTGTACGGATATCAATATAATGGAACCATATTTCTACATGTGATCTCTGATTTCACTGGTCATCGACAGGAAATGTAGCTATGATTGGTATGAAGAATTTGAGAGGGTTGAAAATTAAAGTTTGATGTTATTATGTGGAAAATTATATTTCAAACAGGACGAGGCACATTATGAAACCAAGTTTGGATTTTTGGATATTTATGTAGAAGTGTAGTGTAAAAGAACCACAGGATGAAACTACTAGTTACTGCTATATCTACTTGCTTCTCACTTATGTCATACAAGATAAGACATCCCGATCCAAGTTTGGAAAATATGTCTTGTCTGTGCCACACCATAATCTCCAGCTGCCTGCTTCTTCATCTTCATAATCTTCATCATGTCTGTCCCGCTTTAGCCCCCGTATTTCACCAACGGGAACGCTTGTCGCATTTGACAGGTCTTGCAGTAATGTAACATTGCCCAACACGTTCGACGCCATGTTGTAAAGCACCCAACCCCATCAATTCAAGCAGCAGAAGTAGGCTTCCGACCCCGAATGGCCGCTCTATTACAAGACTGCTCTATTACGTGTGCCTATTGTCTCCTAAAAACAAAAACTCATGCAGAGGCATGGGCAGCAGAGCCAAACATTGTCTTTGTCCGCCAGAAGCCATCCTTTCACCTGTTGAGATTTGGAATATTTTAGCATTGAGGCATAAATCGCTCGGGAGTCGGAGTTTGCCTCTTCCCGTGCCTTGTGATGCGTCATTTGGCCCTGGAGTAAGCATACATAAAATACTCAAATCAAAAGGCCCAGGAGCGCTCAGCTACTGATGTAACTAAACCGCAACATTGCAATAACATGTATTATTCAAGTGTAATTATCCCTCCGCGCACCTTAACGGGAACACACACTTTACAGGACGTAATTCATTCAGTTGCATAGTATTATTTTATTTCATTACACCTGCGCATCCATTCGTCAACGGAATCCTCGGGAACAGAACAATAAAATGTGTTTTCAGAATCGCAAAGGCACAGTATTTACTGGGTTCAACGTAACATGACCCAAGTTCATTTCAACATTACAACACCGCATCAGATGGGATCAACTGAATGTATTACACATTTGGCAACAGTATATACTAGAACAGTGTTAGTGGTTTCAACCACATATGCTTGGCAGCGTTATCGTTTGCAGTCTAATCATTGAATGGCAGTTATGTAGCTGTAGCATTAAATGTATAACTTGGATGGCATTGTTAGAAAGCGATTGGAGCTGTTTGAGTAGAAGCCATATACACCACCGTATACAGAGCATTCACCTTTGGAACATAATACCGATGAATTCTCTGTTGTCTTCGTTCCCCTGTTAATTGAAGGTTTTAATTTCCCATTAACATTTTGCACCCGCTGACGTGCGGTTACACTATAGTTTAAATCGCCAAAACTAAATAATATCTTAAATACCCGCGGATCAATCCCCCAATCTTCGCCAATTTAATTATTTCAATTCAAGAAGTACACATTTATTAATTAGATTTAGGTATCCGATTAACTTCGTCTCTTTAAAGGTCTTCATATCTGTATTTCACGTAAACAAGACACATGTCATGAACAATAAAGCTATCTCAAAGATTTAACCCGCGGCATCCTTATGTAAGGAAATGACGTAAGTTCACTACTGTCCGGTTTATAATCTTTCATTCTTTATTGCCAAGTGCATTTAAAATTCAAATTCACCTTTGAGGATCTATATTAGGAAAAAATGTAACTGTGATGGGTTTGTTACAGATTATTCTACAGGATATAAAGCGAGTGTTAACGATATCTGCGTCGGAATCTCTTTTATTTCTTATTGTCATTTGTACCGATTTTGGTCAATTTGTACAGAGTTATATATCTATTCCCTACTCTGTCAATAATCTGACAGTTAAAATAGTCAGGTAGAATCACCTCATGGAAAGGGAGGGATCCATTCCCGGTTCGGAATTCGGAACAGAGGTAAATTGTAGTGCGTTGGTTGCTGAGGTAGCGCAGTGTTTCTATTAGCGCGGGATAGCAAACTGAGCTATAGACAATATCCGACCCCAGGATGAAATCATAGTCGGTAGGAAACTTAGTTTGGTCTTCACCCCAGGTCAGTGCAGAGACTTTTAAACGGTGTCTGCAGGCAAAAGGGATGTTGGTTGAGACATTGTAGTTTATTTGCTTCAGGATTTCCGGTTGATCTGTCATGGTAACATTTCCACCTGATAACAAGAAAATATACCATGCATAATTCATGGGTTGCCCTTGATAACAGTCCGATCTTACATTGTGTTCATGGAGTCAACAAATAACGACCTCCAATAAAGGTCTGTGACCAAGTATCGTCCCAGATAGCCCCAGTCTCTCCAAACCACTATTAAACAGGATTAATGTTCTGAATACAGAGCTCGTGGCACATCTCTGTGTCCAGGGCAATTACAAAATATCTTAAATATTAGCTAGAAGACAGACCAATCATATCATTACTTGGGAGTAGACCTTCGGTTTTAAACTCTTTAGCTCTCATTTATGATCTCTGAAATTATTACTTTTCAAGTAAACGTTTAAAGTAGGGAGACTGAATTATTCACAAACCATATGTACCACAGGAACTGTAGCGGGCATAATCACACCTTTCGTTACTCTCAGAAATAGTATTACTTCTTCCCCGAACTAGACAGGTTTATACCACTCATCAGTAAAATTGTACATTTTGGGTTCAATACCACCCTATAACTCACCTAGTAGGGTTGCTAAAATCCCCACGATTCCAGTGCCTGATCCCAGCTCAATCACCTTCTTCCCAGTAAAGCTGATCTCCTCCTTCTCAAAGTACCGGCAAAGGGTAATGCCCTTAAAAGATGGAAAATATGTACATTCAGATTAATTTATTCAGAATTAACACTTGTACCCGAACGCCCGCTTCCAAAGAAGAGTGGGGCCTGGGTTCAAACAACTCCTTGCAGAGATAAAGGAAAGCTCTTGGAACTTGTCACGGGCACTACGACTTCTTCCCAATGTGTTCAGATCAACTCTGGGCGGGCTTGTTCACAGAGCTATCATTTATGAAGAACCTTTCACGACCTCAGGACGCCCCAAAGCGTCTTGCATCCCATTAAGTACTTCCGAAGTGCAGTCCTACATTACTACAGCGGGATCTTTTACGTCCACCTCAAATTGCAGAACGGGGCCTCGGTTTAACGTCTCATCCCTAAGACGGCGCCTCTGACAGAGCAGCATTCGTCAGTACTGCACTAAAGTGTCAGCCTAGATTATATGATCAAGTCCCTGGAGTGGGGATTGATTCCACTACCTCCTACTCAGACGCAAGAATACTGCCACTGAGCAAAGGCTGATACTGAAGAAAAAAGAAAATAACTTGAATAAAGTTTTCAAAATGGTTGCAATACTTTCTGCCCCAACCGGCCTCGGCCCCACTTCAACGAACTAGAATTCTATTGCTTCCCCAGCGCAGTTGTAGCTGGCCCCGCTGACTCTGTAAAAAAGGAACACTCTTTGTAATGCTGAGCCTTAAAGGCCAGGAATGTCCCAAGATCCCACTCTCCCGTCTATACCGAGTTAGCCACGTTCCAGATTGCTAATGAGTGGCCCCTATGGTAAACTACGAGTCTGCTGTGGCGGAGTAGGGACAGGGCCAGAAACAGCAAAAAATTCCATAGCCTCTGTGGATTTTGCCGGCGTTCAGAGGGCGGGTTTGGAGGCGGGTCAGAGGTTAAAGTCGTTTTGATTGACGGCGGGTCGCGAACCTGCCGTCAACCCGCCTCCAAACAACTTTCCCAAGTGTCGGGTCCCCATTTACGAATGGACCCGACACCTAGCGGCGCGAAAGGGATTAAAAGCAATTAACTGCCTATCACCAGGTACTTGTCAGCAGTTTTCAGGCTCTTTTTAGATTTTCCAGCTTCTGGGTCGGGTTTCACGACGTCCTGACATCACGCCAGGTAAGTGTGGCGTGTTGTGAGACTGGTCTGATGTTTGTGAAAAGCTGACAGCTGCAGAAGTAATGTCAAGGATGCCATGTTGCACATGGTGAGTTTCAGAGTAAAGAAAATATTGGTTACTGCATTTTTAATACATCTACACATTTCTTTAGCTTACAAGTTTTTAAATTCAACTGTATGTCCAGTACCACCTCATTGGGAGAACCTCTCTCACCAGGGACAAATCGCTTCTGTCATCTCACCTGCAGCTGCCATCTATTCCAGCAAAATCGAAGCCAATCAAACAATCAGACCTAATGAGATGGGGAAGTGATAAAATAGATAGAGATGGTTGGTTGGAGGTGCAAGGTAAGTTGGTGTCCTGGGGAGGTCGCTTCCGCCCTTGGAAGGGAAGAGAAAATCCCTGTGTACTGTGACTCCCTCCATAAGCATATGGAGGGAGTCATTAGAGAGCCTGGGTGCAACAGTTCACTATTGTGCAGTGATTGTCAGTGTTTGCAGCACCTCAATGCTGTCAAACACTGAAAAATCAACTGTCAAAATAAAATTGTGCATGGTCCCTTTAAGGAAACCGGCAGATGACGCGTCATCAAATTACGTCATCAGATCGGCTTCCTGTTAATTGGCCGGTAAACTCGCAGGGCGGGCTGAACAAGGCCAATCAAGGGAAAACCACGATAACAGAGCGGAGGCAGCTGGGGGCCAATCGGAACCCGAAAACCACATGACCCGCCCCCATCCCGACACGGAGGAAAAAATCGCGGCCTGGGTACACACATGAAGTATGGTCCTTTAGGCCGAGATACCGGAGCGAAATCGTGAAACAGTACAGGTAAGAGACTTTAGTCGGGGACAAATTGGAGGGTGGTAGCGAGTGAAATCTGGATATTTTCACTGAGCCTCTAACCCCTCTTAAAAAGGCACAATACTAAGTGCGAAGTATTTGTTACATTAATACATTGGTCTGTTTACTACATGTGGGAAGACTACAGGTTATAACCAGTAATACAGTGAACTACGTACAAGCTGTGCGTGATCCCTGATCTATTTTCAAAGCTCAATATTTCTAACAATAAGATTTGAAACCAACAGCAACTGAGAACAAAAAAAGAAGCATCGTTTATCTATAAACCCATAAGAATTGTGTTTTCTATTTTGCTCTATCCGATTAACGCAGTGGACTTACAGAGTCCCAGACATACGAGGAAACGCCCATTACAGAGTCCATCATTCGAGCGATCTTTAAACTAAATCCGCAAAATTTGTAGTTGCTCCTGCGGATTGCAGGGGTCGAGACATTATTCTCATTCTCAGGAGCATCGTAGCTGGAATGTTCCCGATACTGGGTGGTCGTCATCTTTTCTATTCTTCCTCCAGAATCCTCCTTGTGAACCGTCAGTGATTTGCAATCAGATTGCCGCCAGGTACCGAAATTTGAAGAAATAATTGCACTTAAATATCGTTGTTCACGCCCTCATGACGTCTTAAAGCGCTTCACGGCCAATCATGTGAGGTAAGTCCTTAGGCAATCATATACAGTAGCTAATTTTGCGGACAGCAACGGGCTGAGTAATCAGTTAAATAATTTGGCCAGGGCATCGGGAGAACTGTCTCAACAGACAGAGGGAACTATGCAAAGCCAGCTACTTATTCAACTTTCTCTTGAAAATCCAGTAAAATCAGCCCCCCACTGTCTCCATTGGAGAACATTGCATTCGTTCAACCGTGGTTCACTTGGTAGCATTCCTGTTTCTGAATCAGAAGTTTGTAGTTCAAGTCCCATTTACAGGGCTTTGAACTCAAAATCTAGGTTGACACCCAAGTGAAGTACGGAGGGAGTGCTGCACTGTTCGAGATACCGGCCTTCGGATGAGACGGTAAACGTCTGCCGTCTCAGGTAGACATAAAAGATTCCATGGCACTATTTCTAAGCAGAGCAGAGGAATTCTCCCTGGTGTCCTGGCCAATAATTATTCAACAATCCACACCTAAAAACAGACTATCAGGTCATTATCACATTGCTGTTTGTGGGAGCTTTCTGTGTGCAAATTGGCTGCGCATTTCCTGCATTGCAGCATTGATTACACTTGGATAGAATACTCCAGAGTGCTTTGGGACATCTTGAGAGCGTGAAGCGCTATATAAATGCAGGTCTTGCTTTCTTTCTCTGCCTAAAGTAGTTGAATCTAAACAGTATTTTCAAACTCCCTCTTCCAAGATTCGGGCTCTGCTCTCTTGTTGCGACTACGTTAAAACAAATATGGGCCCAAAATTTGCGGTCGGAGGCTACCCGCCGGCGGATGCCTCCGACCTGCCAAAAATCTACGAATTTACCTGGTGGTCAGGGAGGTTCGTAGAATCGCTCTCCTGGGCCTCTCCGGGTATCCACAGGTAGAGGCCCACGTATCCCAGGGGCGCGTGCGGTTCACAAGCGCCCCTGGGATTATGTGGGCCGGCCCAACCAATAAAAGAAGGGAATCCCCATTCATACTTATGGGAGTTCAGTACAAACGGAACCCCCATATAAATGAAAGTCTTTCTTTTTCTTTAATATATCCTTCATGAGATGCGGTGTCCAGAACTGAATGCAGTACTCTAAATGCGTTCTAATCAGAGCTTTATATAACTGTAACATAACTTCCATCTTTTTGTATTCAAGCCCCCTTGAGATGAAAGCCAACATTGCGATAGCCCTTTTCACTATTTTTTGTACCTGTCTACTATCTTTTAGTGATTTCTATACTTGGACACCTAAGTCTCTCTGCTCCTTCTGATCTATCTTTCTTAGGTCCAAAGTGGACGCCCTCACACTTCCCCACATCAACCACGGTTTTGCCCACTCACTGAAACTATCAATGTACCGTTGCAGTTTCTACTCTCATCTACACTATTTACTGTGCCACCTTGGTCTCGTCAGCAGACTTGTAGTAGTTGAAGAACATTGACACAGCAGACATTTGCGTTGACATAAAACACCGGCTCAGATAACCCCAACCTTCTCGACTGCAGCTTACAGCATAGCACAGATCACCACGTGTGCTCCGTGATGCCTAATATCTGACCCGAGCCTGGCTGATGGTAACAAGGGGACTTCAATAACTTAGATGCAAGAGTACAGAGTAAGGTAGAAGCACGAAGGGAGACACAAAGGCACAATTTGGTAACTATCTTGTTTTCCTATTGCAGCAAAGCGTTGCGTACGTAATTGAAAGGACATCGAATACATTGAAACATTATACATACCAGAACAAAGCTCGTTTAATTAAATTTAATTTTGGGCTACATTTCTTTCTGTGACGGCGGAACAAAATACAAAACTCTGTGTCCTTGAATAAAGGACTACATTTGATTACATTGTTTCCCCAATCTCTTTGCCTGTGCAAAGTGCTAACTACTCCTCAATTTACTTCTCCATTGATGGAACATGAATTTAGCATTGCTCACGTGCATCCTTACTGGGTGAAGCACTGGTGCCGGAAGTCTGGCAAACTGCAGGCCCCATTCTTCCATTGACAATAACATTTCAAGTTCTAATAACAATGTTAGAGATGCTTCTGATTGCAGTAATTGTGGCTTTGATGCATTCTAACAGCCTCTTCTGTCCTTTGGACACGGTGTGGAGTGGGCTCAGGGGTGTGGCTGACCTGAAGGACAACAAAGTGTCCTCCTGCGAAGCACTGGATCAGTTGTGCTGCCGAGCACCTTCCGGTCTTCAGATCTGCCACTGTATTGTGAGGTTCTGTCAGTACATGGAACTTTCGATGGCTGCCGGAACCACATTGCCAAACGACGTGACGTATTCCAAACATCTATTGCCTCGCTGCTAGCTTCCCAGAGGAATTAACTGAATTACATAATTGTCGGCATGAGAAAATGCGACAAAGCAGTTAGCATGGCACCTGCCATTGGTTCAGGGGAAATCTGCAGTGCAGGTAACTATTTATGTGGGACTTCTTTCAAGCTCATGATGCCAAAGTCCAGTGACTCAGACAACTCACGCAACACCCAGCGAGATAGTCAGGGGAGCAGTATGAAATAGTCACCGTGATATCAGTTAGGGAGATCCCGCATGTTGACATAGCGGGATGAAGAAACGACGGTGTATGTCCAAGTTAGTATGGTGTTCCCATGTACATGATGCCTTTTGCCTTCTAGGTGGTGAAGGTCATGGGGTTTGGGAGGTGCTGCTGAAGAAGCTAAGGTATATGTCCAAGCACCGCTTGTACAGGAAGTGGATGTTGAAGGTGGTAGATGGGATGCCGAGAAAGCAGACTTTTTTGACCTCAAAGGCGTCGAGCTTCTTGAGTGCTGTACTCATTCAAGCAAGTGGAGAGTATTACATCGCACTCGTGACTTCTGGCTTGTAGATGATAGGGAGGATCTGGGGAGTCAAAAGTTGAGCCACTCGCCTCATAATACACAGCCTCAGAACTGTTCTAGTAGCCACAGCAAAGTTACTTGCCACTTATAAACCCAAGCCTGGATGTTGTCCATGTATTGTTGCATGCAGGCACGGACTGCTTCATTATCCGAGGAATTGCGAATGGAACTGAACACTGTGAAATCAGCAGGGAACATCCCCATTTCTGGCCTTTTGATGTAGGGATGGTCATTGATGAAGCAGCTGAAGATGGTTGGGCCCCGGACACTGTCCTGAGGAACTCCTGCAGCGATGTCCTGGGGTTCAGTTGATTGGTCTCCAACAACTAAAACCATCTTCCTTTGTGCCAGGTATGACTCCAGCCAGTGGGGAATTTCACCTCTGGTCCCCATTAACGTCAGTTTTACTTGGGTCCCTTGGTGCCATACTCGGTTAAATACTGCCTCGGTGTCAAGTGCAGTCACTCCCATCTCACCTCTTGTGCGCTTGCATTCAGTTCTTGTATACAGAACGAGCCTGTAATGAGCTCTCCAGCCGTGTGATCCTGATGGAACCCTAGCTGAGCATCAGTGAACAGGTTATTGCTGAGTAAGTGAAGCGTGATACCATTGTTGATAGATTGAGTGTCGGTTGATTGGGAGTTAATTAGCTGGATTGAATTTTTCCTGCCTTTTGTTAACAGGCCATACCTGAGGAATTTTCCACATTATCAGATAGATGTCAGTGGTGTAGGTGCACTGAAAGAGCTTGACTAGAGCTGCGGCTAATTCAGGAGCACAGGTCTTCAGTGCTACAGTTGGGACGTGGTTTGGACCCGTCACCTTTTCTGTGTTTCTTGAATCATCAGTTTCTTGATATCACGTGGAGTGAATTGAGTTGCCTGAAGAATGGTATCTGTGGTGAGGGCGACCTCAGGAGGAGGTCGAGAATGATCATCAACTCGGTACCTCTGGCTGAAGATGGTTGCAAACACTTCAACTTTGTCTTTTACCTTGTGCTGGGCTCCGCCATTATTGAGAATGGGAATATTCATGCTACCTTCTCGTCCCGTCAGTGCAATTGTGCACCATGATTTAACGTGGCAGGACTCCAGAGCTTTGACCTGATCCATTGGTTGTGTGATCACCTAGCTCTGTCTATGCTGCTTCCGCTGGTTAGCATGCATAAAGTCCTGTGTTATAGGTTCATCTGGTTGGCACCTTCTTTTCACGTATGCCATGTGTTGCTTCAGGCATGCTCTTCTACAATCCTCATTAAACCAGAGTTGGTCATCTGGCTTGATGGTAATAGAGGAGTGAGTGATATGTCAGGTCTAAAGGTTACAGATTTTGCTGGTTAAGACTCTGCGTTTGATGACCCATAACGCCTCATGGATGCACAGCTTTGAGGTAATAGCTTTGATCTTATTCCAACTATCACAGTGGTACCGCCACATGCCTCGAGGTTTTGTGTCTTCAGTATGGCGGACTTGGTCTCCACAAGGACTTGGTGGTGCTCACTCCTACCAATACATCATGGACAGACGTAGATTTGTGAGGCTGAGGCAGGATTGCATAACTGTGGTTTATTCCCTCGTATTGTTTTGCTCACCAATTGTCCATCTGGCAGCTATGTGCTTCAGGGCCTGGCCAGTTCCTTCAGTGGCGCTACTGCCACGTCACTTTTGGTGATGAACATGTGTGCATTGTGTGCTCTTTCTACGCTCAGTGCTTCCTCCCAGTATGCTCAATGTGGAGGAGTACTGATTCATCAGTTAAGAGAGGGCGTTAAGTGGTAATCAGCAGGTGCTTTCCTTGCCTATGTTAGGTTCTGGAGTCAATGTTGATGAAGGTGAGGGTCACTCCCCTCAGACTGTACAAATTTCTGCCCTCATTTGCTGGTGGGAGAGGACATAGCCAGGGATGGTGATGGAGTCTGGAATATTGTCTGAGAGGTATGATTATCTATAGGCTCTTGCTTGACTAGTCTTTGGGACAGCTCTCTTAACTTTGGCACTAGTTCCCAGCTGTTGGTGAGGAGGACTTTGTAGGGTCGACTGGCCTGAGTGTGCCTTCAACATAATTCGATGCTTAGATCACAGTTGTGTGGTCCGTATGTTTTTATTCTTTTTCGCGATGTGATACAAATGAGTGACTTTTAAATTAGGAGTCAACCACGTTGATGAGGGACCTGAGTTATGAACAGGCCGAGTAAGGACGGCAGGATTCATTAGCGATTGTGTTTTTACAATAATCCATCGTCACTTATACAGATACCAACGCTTTATTACACATTTGATTATGTTTATTTAAAACTGAATTTTAATTCTCAAGCTGCCAAGGTGGCTTTTGAACTCACGTTCCATTGGATTACTAGTCCAGGCCTCTTCTTATCCAGTAACATAATCACTAGGCTACCGTACCCCTTTCATGTATACCTCAGTGCGTGTCAAATGCAGATGGAGTATCCTGGCACACATCATTAGGGCTGTAGACATTACAATTAAAGTTGTATGCACCTCTTCCAAGTGCTGGACATCATTTTCCCCCCAAAACACCCAGAGGTATCCTTAAAATTAAGTTTTCAGCAGACATGCTGAACACTGATAAAACAGATCGTTATTGCTAACAAATATGGGCAATGTACTTCGAAATAGAACCAGTACTGTGAGAAAATAAGAACATAAGAAATATGAGCAGGAGTAGACCATACAGCCCCTCGAGTCTGCTCCACCATTCAATAAGATCATGGCTGAACTTCTACATCAACTCTGCTTTCCCGCCCGACCCTCCATTCCATTGGTACCCAAAACTCTATCGATCTCAGTCTTGAATATACTTACCGACTGAGCATTCACAGCCCTGTGGGGAAGAGAATGTCAAAGATTCAAGATGAAGAAATTTCTCCTCATTTCAGTCCCAAATAGCCAACCCCTTATCCTGAGACTATGACCCCTATTTCCAGACTCTCCAGTCAGGGGAAACAGCCTCTCAGCATCTACCCTGTCAAATCTTCAAAGAAATGTTTACGTTTCAATGAGATCACCTCTCATACTTCTAAACTCCAGCGAATATATCCCATTCTATTCAATCTCTCCTCATAGTACAGCCCTCTAATCCCAGGAATCAATCTAGTGAACCTTCGCTGCAGCCCCTCTAAGACAAGTATATCCTTCCTAAGGTAAGGAGACCAAAACTGTACATAGTATTCCAGGTGTGATCTCACCAACGACCTACATAATTGCAACAAAAGACTAACATACCGTATGCCTTCCTAGTTGCATGCTGTACCTGCATGTTGACTCGCTGTGATTAGTGTGCAGGGACACCCAAATCCCTCTGAATAACAACATTTACTAGTCTCTCACACTTTAAAAAAGATTCTGCTTTTCCATTCTTCCTACCAAAGTGGATAATTTCACACTTCCCCACATTATACACCATCTTCCACCTTCTTGCCCAATCACATAACCAGACTATATCCCTTTGCAGCCTCTTTGCGTCCTCTTCACATCTTACGTTCCCATCTAGCTTTGTATTGTCAGCAAACTTGGCTGCATTACACTCGGTCCCCTCGTCTAATTCATTGATATAGATTGTAAATAGCTGAGGCCCAAGCACTGAGCCTTGTGGTACTCCACTAATTACAACTGCCATCCCAAAAATGACCCGTTTATTCCTACTCTCTGTTTCCCATCCGTTCACCAATGCTCAATCCATGCTATTACATTACCCCCAATCCCATGAGGAAGAGCCTTCATTATATCTGCATGCAGTACAAATCGGAGGTTCAGTGGAGGATTATAACACACACTTTTGAATGCATACTTTACACAGGATGTGTATCATTGAATTGTTAGAATTCGTCAACTTCAAATGGTCAAACCTATTCCTCTGTCCCGCAGAATACCAAATGAGTCATCAAGAGTCGATTTAGTGCTTCTGTGCACTTTACAAACAAAAAATATTACTGAGCCAGGAATAGTGGAGCCCGATATCTGAGTAAACTGGTCATAGGTAGGAAAGTGTAGCTACGTGCATCAGGGAAAATAACGAGCGAGTTGAAAATTAATTTTTGATTATCTTGCATGGAAAGTTATACTCCCAAGAGGATGACGCACATTGTGATACCCAGCAAAGAAAAGTATAAATGTAGTGGGAAAGGAGAAAAGGATGTTACTCCTAATAGTGCCAATAAATACTATATGGGATATATCAGCCTACAAGGAAATGAATCCCTGATCCAGGATTGGCAGGCATGTCTTCCCTCTGTCACACCACTGTGCCCAGCTATGTCTGTAATGTGTGGCTATTTACGTCTCAGAACATTCTTCGGGGGAAAAGGAGAAAAACCAGATGTTGTGGTCCATGTCGCGACTAAAGAAAGACTAGGGTTGAGGTCCTACAAACAAGGTTTCAGGAGCTAGGGAGTAAACTAAAGAGCAGGAACTCAAAGGTGGTAATCTCTGGATTATTCCCGGTGCCATGCGCTACTGAGTATAGGAACAGAAAGATAAAATAGTTTAAGGCATGGCTGGACAAATGAAGGCAGGAGGGCTTCAGATTCTGGATGCAATGAGACCAATTTTTGGTAAAAATGGCTTCAGACTGTCAACCCGCCTTCATCCTGACCCCACGCAATTTTCGTGAGTGTCGGGTCAGCCACTCTCAAACTGACCTGATGGGAACCGGTGGGACAGGTAGTTAAGACAGTTAAGTGCCTGTTAACTGCATCTCTAATCCTATTGTTATAGTGCTTTCCCATTTTCGTGCTTCTGGCTCCTGTTTCCCGTCTTGTCAGAAACACGCCAGCTGCACGGAGACGAGTTTCTCGAGGACATGAATTGTAGTCATTCGTGCAGAAACTTCACATGGACATTGGCTAAACCTCTCAAGTGCCTATCCTTGTGTGTTGTTATGCTTGCAGTAGGATGAGGGTGAGTGTGAGGGGTGGCTAGTGAGATGGGGAAGTGATAAAGTAGATAGAGAGGGTTGGGTGGAGGTTCAATGTAGGAGATCTCTTCTGCCATTGGAAGGGAAGAGAACCTCCCTGTGTGCTGTGACTTCCTCCATAAGCATATGGAAGGAGTCATGGGAGAGCCTGTGTGCAAGTGTTCACCTTTGTGCAGTGATTGTCAGTGTTTGCAGCACCTTAATGCTGTCAAACACTGACAGATCAACTGTCAAAATAAAATTGTACATGGTACCTTTAAGGAAACCGGCAGATGATGCGTCATCAAATGATGTCATCAGACCCGCTTCCTGTTACTTGGCTGGTAAATGCGCATGGCGGGCTTAACAAGACCAATCAAGGTAAAATCAGGTCTGCAGAGTGGAGGCAGCTGGGGGCAGGCCCAGAGCCCGGAAACCAGCTGACCCGCCCCCATCCCGTCTCCAGAAGGTGTCAAGAGGACTTAGGCAGGCAAACAGAATTAGACTAAACAGAAGTCCAGAAATAGAAGTGATCAGACAGAGGAGCAATGCTAATTAGGCTAAGGCATGTTTAAAGTGTATGTGCGTAAATGCACACAGCATGAAAAATAAGGTTGGTGAGCTTCAGACACAAGTGAGGATATTAAATAGTGGCATTAACAGAAAACTGTCTCAAACAAGGGCAGGAATGGGAACTTAATATTCCTGGCTACAATGTATTCAGGGGGAGTAGATAAGGAGAAAACAGGAGAGGTTGACAGTATTGAAAAAATACTCTGTTACCGTCCTGGAAAGGTATGATTTGCTTAAAGGCTTTAAGACAGAAATGTTTTGGTTAGGGTTAAGAAGCAGAATATGAGCTGTTCCGCTGCTTGCTGTATACCAGAGACTACCAAATAGCGGGAAGGGGATTGAGGAGGAAATTTGCAAGGACATTTCAGAAAGATGTATAAATCAATAGAATAGTGATAATGGAGAACTTCAATTATCCTAATATAGACTGAAGGAGAAAACAATGTAAAGGGCAAGGAGGGTGACAATTCCTGAAATGTGTAGAGGAGAATTTTCTTGATCAGCATGTCTCCAGTCCAACGAGGAAGGAAGCAGCACTAGGTCTAGTTCTCGAAAATAAAGTTGGGCAAGTGGAGCATGATTCAGTGGCAGAGCATTTGGGAAACAGTGATCACAATATCATTAGGTTTAGAGTAGTTATAGAAAAGGACGAGAAACAATCAAAGGTGAAGATATTCAACTGGATCAGGGCTAATTTCAATGAGTTGAAAATGGATCTGGCCCAGGTAAAATTGAAATAAAAATTGTTGGTTGAAACAAAAATTGAGCAATGGGAGGCCTTCAAGGTGGAGATAGTTCAGGCACAGACTAGACAGATTGATATGAGGTGGGGAGGGCGGTGCGGTGGGGACGAAAGGGCATCCAAAGCCAGAGCTCCCTCGATGACTAAATAAATTGCGTTAAACTGAAACAGAAAAGGGAGGCTTATGATAAATGTCAGAATCCTATTACAGTAGAAAATTGCTGAGGAGAAATTAAAAAGTAAATAAGATGGGCAAAGAGAAGGTATGAGACAAGATTAGTGGGTAAGATAAAAGGGAGCACTAACATATTTTATAAACATATAAAGAGTTAAAAAAATAGTGAAAGAAAGTTTGGAGCCAATAGGGACCAAAAAGGCGATCTTCTTGTGGAGGCAGAAGGCATTGCGGAGGTACTAAATGAGTACTTTGCATCTGACTTCAGTAATGAATAGGCTGATATTACAGCAATGGAAGAAGGGTAGAGAAATTGGATAGGATAGAAATAGAAAAAGTGGAGGTACTTAAATGGTTGTCAGTGCTTAAAGTAGAAAAGTGACCCAGTTCTGATGGGATACATCCTAGCTTGCTCGGGGAAGTAAGGGTGCAAATAGCGTAGGCTTTGGCCACAATATTTCAATCTTCCTTGGATATGGCTGTGGTTCCAGAGGGTAGGAGGGTTGCAAATGTTACACACCTGTTCAAAAAATGGAGCAGAGGTAAGAGGGTTAACTACTGACTAGTCAGCTTAATGTCGGTGGTGGGAAAACTTCTAGCAACCATAATCCTAGACAAAATTAATTGTCATTGGTTAATAAATGACAGCCATGATGATGTTAGTGCAGTTGATGTTGTGTATATGGACTTTCAGAAGGCGTTTGATGTAGTGTCAGAATATAGCAAAGTTGAAGCCCATGGGATTGCCTAGACAGTGGGAGCGTAGATACGAAATTGGCTAGGAGACAGAAAGCAGAGATTAGTGGCGAATGGTTGTTTATCAGACTGGAGGGAGGTATACAGCGGTGTTCCCAAGGAGTCCATATTGGGACCACTGCTCTTTTGATACATATTAATGACCTGGGCTTGGGTGCATAGGGCATAATTCCAACGTTTGCAGCTGTCACAAAATTGGAAATGTAGTGAAAAGTGAGGAGTAGCAGAGTTCAAGTGTTTATAGACAGACTAGTAAAATGGGCAGACAGGTGACAAATTAAATTTAACGTGGAGAAGTGTGATGTGATTTACAGCCAATTAAGTACTTTTTGAATTGAAGTTACTGTTTTAATGTAGGAGACACAAGCTCCCAGAAACCGCAATGTGATAATGATCAGATAAATTTGTTTCTGGTGATGTTGATTGAAGGGTAAATATTGGCTCGGACTCTGGGAATAACGCTTCTTTTCTTCGAAATAGTGCTATAGATCTTCTGCGTCCACCTGAGAGGGCAGAACAGAGCCTCAGTTTAACATCTCACCCGAAAGATGGAACCTCCGACAGTGCAGCACTTCCTCAGTACCATACTGGAGTTTCAGCCTAGAGTTCTGTGCTTACGTCTCTGGAGTGGGAATTGAACACACAACCTTCTGACTCAGAGGTGAAGGTGCTACCAACAGAGCCTCTGCTGACTCCAATCTACCTAACATCTGTTCACCACTACTGTCTGCTTTCTGCCCCTTAGCCAATTTCATATCCAAGCTGCCACTGCCATTTTAATCCCATGGGCTCCAATTTTGCTAAGAAGTCTATTTTGTGGTACTTTATCAAACGTTTTTTGAAAGTCCAGATAAACAATAGCAACCACAATACCCTCATCAAACCTCTTGTTACTTCATTAAAGGACTCAATCAAATTTCTCGGACACGATTTGAATTTATCAAATTCATGTTGGCTGTCAATTATTAATCCATGTTTTACCAATTGCCAATTAAATTTGTGTCGGATTATTGTTTGTAAAAGTTTCCCCACCACCGACGTTAGGCTCACTGGCCTGTAGTTACCGGGTTGATCCCCTCACCTTTTTTGAACAGGGGTGTAACATTTGCAATCCTCCAGTCCTCTCGAACCACTCTGACATCCAAGGAACCTTGAAGGATTGTGGCTAAAGCCTCCACTATTTCCACCCTTACTGCCCTCAGCAACACAGGATGCGTTGCATCCGGACCAGGACACTTTTCTACTTTGAGCACTGCCAGACATTTATTTATTAACTCTTTATCTATTTTTATCATATTTAATTTCTCTACTATCTCCTCCTTTCCCCCTCCTACTATCGGATAAATGCTCTAAATGCAGAATTTCTCCTATTGTTGTTCGTAGCTTAAACATTTGTAACACAAATTGGAAACTGGTTAAAATGCACAGTACGGCAGTGTTTTCCTGATGAATGTGTGAGTTTATTCTTTGGTAGCTGATCCATACGAACCAGGAAGGGCCCAGGTCTGTATTTTCGTTGTGAGAAGAGCAAAATGAGAGAAAAAGTTTGGGAGAAGTGAAAGCTCATTAAGGGTTCTCACCATAGGCCAGGGAACCTCTTGTTGCAAGAGTTTGGTGTCCCTCGATTAAGGAGGGAATAATCAGCAATGGATCCTGATATCAGCCAATTTTTCATCACACAAAGAGTGATCAACACGTGAAATTAACTCCCGGATAGCGTAGTGGAAATGAAATCTCTGTATGCATTTCAGAACCAATTGAATGCCGCAGTGGGGGTAGGCATTTGTGTTAGTCTGGATGGGAACAAAGACCGATTGGCCTTCCTGATTTTATCATCACAATCTCACCACTCCTAATGGACGCCGCTCCTGTATGCATAAGAGGTGAGAGCAATTAGTTAACTGTGTGGGCCACATGAAGAAATGGCCCACTTCCAACACATTGGCCAACACAGTGGTATCAGTAGACAATAGATGAAGAAATAGCCCCTGACAGTATCTGAACTTCGCATAAAGATGGCTACTTGGACGGTGTATGAGAAGGCTTCTCCTATCTGCGCAGCCGCAGGAAAGAGGCAATTACTCACAGTTCATTTACTATCCGTCTTTCGAATTCACCACGAAATAACAATTCGTGCCAGCACTCAAAGCAAACAGTCCTGAATCGTGCCCTTGATCTTAACTTCACTTGCGAATCGATGATAAATTTTCACGAGTCTTTTATCTGTGTCTGGTGGCTTGAGAAGACTTGCTAACATTGATCTAGTCAGTTCGAATCCTTTCACCATGACGCTGCACAATGGAAATTAAAAATGCATCTGATATGCTCACGTAAAGTTACGAATCAAGCGTTTACCTCAAAAACCCCACATGAGGCTTCAATTCGAATTAAATGGCTGGTTCCTTGAAGCAAACAAGTTATATCTGTTACACACACATTGGGCCAGGTGTGATACAGTTCCAATCTAAGAGCAGGTGTTTCTATTAATTGCTGGAAGAATCCACTTAGTGGGCTCATAAAAAACAACTCTTTGAGCCCAGTGAACATAACAAGTCGATAAACATGGCTGCAATTTAAGCAATTTACAGACAGATGTCGCCTTGATTCCTACATCAGAAATACCGTCCGTTCTGTGCCCGTTGTGCATCAATTGCCGTTATTATCCTTGAGTAAACCCGGTTAAACCCTGTGACAAAAAAGAACGAAGTCAATAATAATAAATGAGAGTCATGATGCGTCACTTCAGGGACAGAAGGGACCTGTACAAGCCGGACGGGTTTCACTGAGCAGGGCGTGGATCACTGTCCTCGCGAGGCGGTTAACTAGTGTTATGGGGGAGGGGTTAAACTAATTTCGCAGGCGGAGGGGAACTAATTTGCAGGGTTATGGTGTGTGGGACTAAATCAAACAGCTCTTTAAAAGAGACGGCACAGGCACGCCGGGCGGAATGGCCTCCTTTTGTGCTGTAAGATTCTATGATTCTATGATATGCTGGTATCAGCTCTCAGTATGCACTATAAGTTATATATGTGCTGGTGACAGCTCTCAGTGTGCACTATATGCAATTCATGTGCTGGTGTCAACTCTCTGTGAACACTATATGTGATGCATGTGCTGGTGTCTGCTCTCTGTTTGCACTACATTTGATTACATGTGCTGGTGTCAGCACATTTTGTGCACTATATGTGATACATGTGCTCTTGAGTACAAAAACAGGAAGATAGTGCAGGTGAATGCGTTGCTGGAGAAGTAGTGCAGGAGAGAGGGCTTCAGATTGCTGGGGCATTGGGACCAGTTCTGGGGCAAGAGGGGCCTGTACGAGCCAGATTGGTTTCACCTGACAAAAGGACGGGTCCAATGTCATTGCGGGGAGTTTATCTGGCGCAGTGGAGCAGGGTTAAAACTAATTTGGCAGTGGGAGAGACACCAGAACGCAGCAGCAGAGAGGAGAAACAAGGTGCACAGAAAACTAGGAGGGAAAACAGCAAAAGAACAAATAATAGTGTCGAAAGAGCAGGAACTAGATGGAGAAAAAAAGTAAAGTAGATTAGCATGGTGTTGGAAAGCGTGTGTGTTAATGCGAGGTGTGTTATAAATAAAGTCGACAAGCTACAGGCGGAATGTCACATAGGGTTATGATAAAGGGCTATAACGAGCCAAACGAGGAATGAAACTGCTGGATCTAGTTCTGGGGAATGAAGTAGGGCAAATTAAGTGTAGGTAATAGTGCTCATAATATAATTAGGTTTAAAGAAATTATGGAACGGGACAACAAAAAACGGTGAAAATTCTCAACTGGAAGAGAGACAATTTCAGTGATTTGAGAAGGGATCTAGCACAGGTGGACTCGAAACAAAGATTGGCCAGGAAAATAGTAAATGAGCGTAGCAGGCCTTCAAGCTGGAGATAATTCAGGTACAAACTAAGCATTTTCCTATAAGGAGAAAAGCTAGAGCATCCAAAGCTAGAGCTTCCTGGATGACAAAGGAAATAGAGGTTAAAATGAAACAGAATAAGGAGATTTATGACAAATGTCAGGTACAGAATACAACAGAAAACCAGGCAGAATACAGAGTGCAGGGGGAAACTGAAAAAGGATAGAAGGGCAAAGAGAGTATGAGAAAAGATTAGTGGGTAACATAAAAGGGGACCCACAAAACTTTTATAAACATATGAAAAATAATGGGATAGCTAAAGGAATGGTGGGGCTGATGAGGGACAAAAATGGAAATCGTCTTGTGGCGGCAGAGGGCATGACTGAGGTACTTTGCATCCGACTTCACAAAAGAAGAAGATGATTAATGTCACATTAGATGATAGGGGTAGAGATATTGAATCGGATAAAAAGAAAAGGAGATGCTAAGTAGGTTGGCATCACTGAAAGTTAAAAATTCACCCGCTCCTATGTTGCTGAGGGAAGCTAGGGTGGAGATAGCAAAAGCTTTGGCCACAATATTTCAATCATCCTTGGAAATGGATGTGGGAATGGTGCCAGAGGACTGGAGGATTACAAATGTTACACCCCTGTTCAAAAAAGGGGAGAGGGATAAACCTGGCCACTAGAGACAAATAAGTCTAAGGTAATGGTGGGGAAACTAATATAAACCATTGTGAAGTACAAAATTATTTCTCACTTTAGAAGCATGGGTTAATAAGGGACAGACAGCACCGATTTGTTAAAGGCAAACCATATCTGACTAACCTGATTGAGTTCTTTAATGAAGTAATAAAGAGGGTTGATGAGGATAGTAGTTGATATTGCATATATGGACTTTAAAAAGGCATTTGAAAAGTACCACATAACAGACGTATTCGGAAAATAGAAGCACGTGGTATTAAAGGGACGGTGGTAACTTGGGTACGTAATTTGCTAAGGGATAGGACACAAAGTATAGTGGTCAACAGATGTTTTTCTGACTGGAGAGAACTATGCAGTGGGGTCCTCCAGGTGGCGCTTTTAGGACCATTGCTTTTCTTGCTATCTATAAATGACCTGACTTGGGTAAAAGGCGTACAATTTCGAAGTTGGTGGATGATACAAAATTTGGCAATGTAGTAAGTAGTGAGGAGGATAGTAGCAGACTCCAGTAGGACATAGATAGACTGCTGAAATGGGCAGATACATGGCAGATGCAACTTAATGCGGATGAGTGTGAAGTGATGGGAGAAACAACATGGAGAGGCTATATAATCTAAATAGTACTATTTTGAGGGGGTGCAACAGCAGAAGAAACTGGGGTGCATATTCACAAATCTTTGATGGTGGCAGGGCAAGCTGACATGGTGGTTAAAAAGCGTATGGGATATTGGCTTTGTAAATAGGGGCATTGAATACAAAAACCAGGAAGTCATGTGGAACCTTTACAAATCACTGGTTAGGTTTCAGCTGGAATATTGAGTACAATTCTCGGCAGCCAGGAAGGATGTTATGAGCATAGAGAGGCTTAGCAGGATGATACCTGGGATAAGGGACTTCAGTTATTTGGAGAGATTGGAGAAGCTGGGATTGTTCTCCTTAGAGCAGAGGAGGTTAAAGGGAGAGCTAAAAGAGGTATTCAAAATTATGAGGGGTTTTGATAGAGCATGTTGGGGAAATTGTTTTCTCTGGCAAGTGGGTCGCTAACCACATGTCAGAGATTTTAAATAAATGGCAAATGAACTAGAGGGCAAATGAGGAGACGTTTCTTCACGCAGAATGTTGTCACGATCTGGAATGCACTACCTGAGTGGTGGAAGCAAGTTCCATAGGAATTTTCAAATGTCAATTGGACATGTACTTGAAGAGGTTTAATTTACAGGGAAAATGGGTAAAATATGGGTTGTGGGTCTAAATTGGACAGCTCATTCAAAGAAACGATGCAGGAAGGATGGGCCAAGTGGCCTCCTTCTGTGCTGTAAGATTCAATGATTTTCCTCACATCAGGGAGCGAGAATGACAATCTTTCACTTTTCTTTTTTCAATTGTTGTTGATATTTGCCTCGAGGCAGAAATCGTTCGGGATTCGGGTTTTGTCTCCTCCCGTTCTTCATGATGCCTCATTTGGCGCTGAACCGATTCAAATAAAAAGCCCCAGGAGTAGTTCGGAAACCCATGTAAACAAACTGCAGCATTGCAATAGTATTTATTGTTCAAGGGTTATTTTCTATTTGTGCACCTTAAAAGAAACACACACTGGAAAGGACACAATTTACTCTATTACATACAGTTACTTTATTTTATTCCATCTGACCATTAATTCGTTAAGGGAATCGTCAAAAACAGAATTATAAAAAGTTTCGTAATCAGTGGCAGATTATTAACTGGACTCAACGTAACGAGGCACAAGCTCATTTCAATGTTAAATCAACACTGCATTAGATCGGGCGGCTGTATGCATTAGACATTTTGTATGTATTAGACATTTTGCATGTATTAGACATTTTGCAACAGTTTATACCAAAGTAGTGTTCGTTGGTTTCAACCTCATATATCAGAACGTACTCGGCAAAAATCGCTTTTGCAGTCTATACTTAAATAGTTGGAACATTAACTGTATAACTTGGATGTCATTCGTTGAAGCCGCTGGAAGCGGGTTGATTAGGCTTGAAATACACCAATGTGTACAGGTCCTTCACTATTGAAATATGATGTAATCT
The DNA here is from genome assembly GCA_030390025.1 of Squalus acanthias. NCBI lineage: Eukaryota > Metazoa > Chordata > Chondrichthyes > Squaliformes > Squalidae > Squalus > Squalus acanthias. Next base: position 98,521,389 of record CM059425.1, on the reverse strand, counting down.
ACTTCTCTCGTCGTGACAGCTTTGCCGCTAACACTTGGAGCCGGCTGACGCGCGGTTGCACCTTGCTTGTAATGCGATTATAACCAAGTTCTGTACAGCGATTATGTAGTTATACTATTATACGCAACATTGTATCTAGCAGCTGAATTCTCCAACTTAACGGTTAAATTGCTAAAACTAAAGTGCACACGCGGAGCAACCAAATCTTTACCAAGTTGATGTTTCCAACTAAAGCAGTGCGTATACATTCATTAAGTTTAGTTATCCGACTAATAACTTCCCTGCAAAGGGTTTCATATCTGTATTTAATGTAAGCAGGTTACATGGAAATGTTATTAAAGCTGTCTCAAAGATTTAAGTGCCGACATTACTTCATCGTGAGAGAAAAAGCTGAAAACTCATATTTGCTTGTTTTATTCTGTATCACTGATCACTGTTTCAAGTGCATTTCAAATTGCAACTTGCGTTACGGTTTCAATAGTATGTAAGTAAGTTTGCCATATACTAACAGGTTTGGTATAGTGAAGGAAGCTCGTTTATTGGGTACTCAACCAGACAGTTGGAGACAGGTGAAGAAATATTAGATGGGTATTAAACATTGCTTTCAACTTTACTGTTTGGGACTTGGGTATCATTCCATTGTTATTAATAAGAACTTCTCAAAGCCAAGGCCCAAATAATGACGTAGTGTGAATAATAATAATAATGATGAGTTACTCCTTTAATATATCAGAGTAAGTGCATGGCCGGCTTTAGTCATACGCCAGATAGAGTAGAGAGGCTAGGTTATTTCCCTGGTTTGTGCCCAGCTAGCTTTGTTCAGCCTTGGCGGTAGTAGGAGCTACCAATTCTGGTCATTTTGTACACAGTAATATCTTTGTCTTCTAATCTGTCAACACTTGGTCTCACTGTCGTTTGGCTCGTGAGAAAAAAAATAGTCAAGTTTTCCACTCCTACCCGCTCGTCAATCACTCTAACTGCGCAGCTCAGCTCTGGCACCCCCACACTTAACTAGCTCGCTAACACTCTCTCGCTATTCAGGCATGGCTACCAGAATTGGTAACTCCTATTACGGCACTTAATTGAGATATCCGAGGACTGCCGGCGCCTGAAAGATTATGATTCATATGGTAGAAAGGGGCAATAGAGGGTAAAACATAACCTTAAAAAAACCTTGATTCTGAGTTTGAAGAACAAACAGAAATAGTGAGGTCCTCTCAGGAATCCTCGTGTCAGGGTCAGTGAGCAGCAGACTTCAGTCTTTATGTTTGGAAGCAATCCTCAGGACTTGCATCAATTCTGGACATTTTGTACACAGTAATATCCTTGTCTTCTAACTTGTCAACAACCAAGCAGTTAAAATACTCAGGTAGGACCACCTCATGGAAAGAGCGGGAACCACTTCCCTTCCGGAATACGGAAGAGATATAAATTGTGGTCCCTTGGTTTGCGAGATAATGCAGTGTTCTTATTAGCGAAGAGTAACTAACTGCGCTATTTACAATATCCGAACCCAGGATGAAGTCATAGTCGGTAGGAAAGTTAGTGTGGTCTTCACCCCATTTCATGGGACAGACTTTTAAACGGTGTCTGCTGGCAGAGGGGACGTTGGTGGAGATATTGTGTTCTATTTGCTGCAGTATGTTCGGTTGATCTGTCATGGTAACTGCTCCACCTGCCAAGAAGAAAGAAACATCCATCTCCATTCACGTTTTGCCCTTCACAATAGTTTGATCCTACTTGGTGATCCCAGAGGCAAAAAGTAACGGTCTCCAAAAAAGACGGTAGATCTGTGAGCAGGTATTGCCCGAGCCAGTGACAGATTCTAGGAATCACTCACAGACTGGATTCTGATCCATAAAGCACGCCCCAACAAGGCACTGACACAAAAGTGGGGCGGGGGGAGCGGCAGGGGTGGTAAATGTGCTGAAAGGGATCTAAATACGGAACGTTCCAGGGCAAAGTAAAATTAGATCGATTACAAAAGAAAATCGTTTTTTTAAGGACGTGGAGAAGACAATCGATCTAACTTGCCCCACTCACCCTTTCCAAAATGATTCCAAAATGCGTGGGTTTCCTCCGGGTGCTCCGGTTTCCTCCCACAGTCCAAAGATGTGCGGGTTAGGTTGATTTGGCTATGATAAAATTGACCCTTAGTGTTAGGGGCATTAAATACGTGGGGTTACGGGGATAGGGTGGGATATGTGTCGGTGCAGGCTCGATGGGCCGAAATGGCCTCTATCTGCATTGTGGGGATTCTGTGATTCTGTGATTCTGTGATTTACAACTGGAAGTTATGACTTTCCACGGGAGCATGGGGCATCACCACTGACCCACATCCTGTTCCTCCCAAGAGTGCTGCAAGCGCCCTGTCAGCAGAGGTCACCTTATGGCGATTACCGGCAGGATTACCCCCTTCCTGGTCCGGCGACGCAGGCAGTGTTGCAGCACCCCTAGCAAATCGTTCATTCCAATACGCTTAAATATTTATTTAATTTTAAAATGATTTTAATCAACAGGCTAATTTAACATCTGACTGTAGAAATACATTCAAGGGTGTGCCATAATAATGTGTAGTAGCGATTTCAACCACTAGAGGCGATTAGAAATTGCCTTGTTCATAAACATTCCCCTCGTGGCATAAAAAAAGTTTTGTTCCAATTCACAGGATCCTATAGCACTGAAGGAGGCCAGTCGGCCGATTTTTTGAAAGAACTATCCTGTTAATCCCACTCCTCTGCTATTTCCCCAGAGCCCTGAAAATTTCGCAATTTCAAGTATATATACATCTACCATTTGAAAGTTACTATTGAATCTGCTTCCACCACCTTTTCAGGTAGTGCAAAGCAGATCATAACATCGCGCTGCGTAAAAAAAATTTCCTCATTTCTCCCCTGGATTTTTTTTGCCAATTATCATAAATCTGTGTCCTCTGCTTACCGACCCTTCTGCCAGTGGAAACAGTTTTCCCAATCAAAGCACACTCATAATTTTGAACTACTTTATTAAATCTCTTCTTAATCTTATCTGCTCTAAGGAGAACAGTTTCAGCTTCTCTACTTTCTCCATATAACTGAAGCCCCTCATCCCTGGTAAATATCCACTGCAGCTGTCTAAGGCCTTGTCATCCTTTCTAAAGCGTGGTGCCCAGAATTGGACACAATACTGTAGCTGAGGCCTTATCAGTGATTTAGTTTATATTGTCTACCAGTTTAGTCGACCAGAATTATTGCTTTTCACAGTGTGTCCTCGTAAAAGGAAAAACTGAGCCTTTGGATTTGGGGATTGAAATAAACTGGATATATTGAATGATCACCGATAAACTGGATCAGGAAGGAATCTGATTTTTGAGCTCGTGCTGACGGGATCCGAACATTTCCAACAACAGTCTCCGTAATTCACCATTCCGTGTATATGTCTCTGAATGGTTAGCATGCAGTTGCGACAATTAAAACAATTGATTAACAATTCACATTACCATTAGGTCTAGAAATCTTGTCCTTGCTTAGTAAATTTCATATCCCCAATTTCAATGAAACTTCGCGCGTTGGATTCCCCGAATCTAGGACATGATGAGGTTATACCGCCGATAATTTTTAATCGTGCTTTCTATCTATATCGATCTCGGTCATCAGGTGCAACTTACATGCAGAAGATGCAAATGACATCTGCCAACAGAAAACCTACACTGGGTATTGGCAGGGATTACGGGGATTCAAATGCATTAACCTGAGCACATAGCTGGAGCCAGATTTCAATGTCAAATATATAGGAGGAAATAGGTGAATTATTTTCGTTTCCTCTAATGAGAATCACACTTTGAAACTTATTGTGGATCACTTACATTCTCTTTCAAATTATTATTTAACACATGAAAGGTCACAGTAAATACTTGCAAGGAATTCCGCCCAAGCCATGTGTTAAGGGAGGGGCGATTAATCACATCGTTCATCACTCGGGGTCATGGCAACACTACTTTTCCGATATATAAAAGGTTTGTCATTATTGCCCACATACATTTCTGATATCAACAAAATGGTAAAGTTAGTTTCAATTCGGCCTTTAACTCACCTAGTAGGGTTGCTAAAATTCCCACAATTCCAGTGCCCGATCCCAGCTCAATCACTTTCTTCCCAGTAAAATTGATGTTCTCCTTCTCAAAGTACCGACAAAGAGCAATCCCCTAAAAATATTGACCACATGCGTACGTTAGGGTTAACATATTCAGAAAATGATTTAAAACACTCGTGTTCCAAAGCCTGCTACTAAGCCAGTGAGGGGAGTGAGGCTAAGATAAAGGAAGGCTGGTGGGAACTGTTGTCATCCGGGCACTCTCATTAAACGTGGCCATGGTACCTCCGCCCACCGACTCCCTCGGCAGCTTTTAGCAGTGCAACCAAAGCTGAACCGATGACTCGGTGTAACTGCAGCATCTTGGTGCGGCACTGAGTCTCAAAGACCAGGAAGGTTCTAAGCTCCATCGCTGATGTGTACTGCTTTAGCCACCCTGGTGAACACCAGCCAATGACCTTGCTCTAAAGTGCGCGCACTGTGAGGGAAGAGTCGTTCTCAGCAACAGTGTCCCCGGCCTCTGTAGACTTTCCGCCTCAGGCCTCACACGCGTAGAATGACCATTTAGGGCGAGGAAGCAGCGGGTGATTGTGGAGCAGCACAGGTCAGCAACTCCAGGAGGAGAGGGGGAAACTGGAGGGTGCAAATATAAAACACCCCACCGGCACGAGTGAGAGCAGATTATTTAATAAGCTTCATGAGCTTCTGAACCTTATTATGAACAAGGCTTGGGACCAGGTGGCGGTTCAAAGTACATTGTTCAATTTCAAATGTATGAGAGAAATTCATGTTCCAGCCAGCCACACGACGGACAGTGGACAGGATGTGCCATATCGGTAATCTCTTTTAAAAGCGCCAATTTCTGAAAAAGAGAGGACTATTGCAAACCCACTGCACCTGAGAACAGACAAAGAGGTTACATTTTAACTGATAAATATATAAGACACGACAGGCCGGCTTGTCATCTGTTCGGCTAATGCGGCGAACTTACAGCATCCCAGGCATAAACAGATAGGCCCAGATTAGCACCCGTATTTCGAGGGATCTTTAAACTGTATCCGCAGAACTCGAAGTTGTCCTGGTTGATGTAATTGTTCGAAGAGTGATCCTTCTCCTTTGAGGCATAATCGCTAGAATTCTCCTGGCGCAGGGCTGTGGTCATCCTTTCTAATCTACCTCTGGAATTCTCCTGCTGGATCCTCTGTGATGTGCAATGGGCTCCAGGCGCCGAATTGCAGCCGGAACTTGCATTTATATAGCGCCCCTCGCGTCCTCGGCACGTCCCTAATCGCCTCACAGCCAATCATATGTCATTACTTTTGTTATTCAATCAAGCATGTCAAGGTCCCACATTTAGGAATTAAGTGATCAGATTGTTAGTTTTGGCGAAGATACCGGGAGAACTCTGCTGCTCCTCTTCAAATAATGCTATCGGTTCCTTTACGCCTATAAAGAGAGCCCCTCGGTTTAACATCCCGGGACCAACAACGATAATATCATCAACCACAGCGCACTCTCTCTGTACTACAGTGGAGTGTTGTTCTGGATTACCTCTTCAGGTTCTGCCTGAACTTGAACAGACGATCTTCAGCTCAGAGGCCAGAATGGTACCACTGAGCCGAGGTATCACGCCTACTTGTTAGAACGCGTACTTCATTATGGCTCCAATGTTAAGATGGAATGCCTGTTTTAGGACTATTATAAGCTTTGCTAGCGGTTTCCTTAAAATGCTACATATCTCAATTTACAGCTGATTAGAAAGACGCATACAATGCGAAGCCATAGTCCCTTCTCAAATGGTTTGAGGACGTCCATTGATCCTGGGGAACAATTGCTCGCGTTTCACTTCTAAATAATGGGGAGATGGCGGTGGATTTCATTTTCGGCCACATTTACACCCAAAATCGTATGCCACTATGGTCGATAGCAAATGGCTGCTGCAAAATTAAATCGGAAATAAATCAGGAGGATAAAAAGCCCGCGAATGAGGCAGCCCTGGTCAGCAAGAGGCACCGTTACTCACAAAGTGATGTGGAGGGGCAGCTTATAGGTAAGATAAGAACTCGCAGGTAAAAAATAGGAGCAGGAGTAGGCCATACGGCCCCTCGAGCCTGTTCTGCCATTCAATATGTTAATGCCTGAACTTGTACATCAACTCCACTTGCCCGCCCTATCCCCATATCCCTTGATTCACTTAGTGCCCCCAAAAATATTGATCTCAGTGTTGAATATAATCAGCGACTGAGCATCTACAACCCTCTGGGGTAGAGAATTTAAAAAAACACAACCATCAGAGTGAAGTAATTTCTCCTCATCTCAGTCCTAAATAGCCGACTCCTTATCCTGACACACCCTTGCAGCATCTACCCTGTCAAGCCCTCTAATAATGTTATATACGTTTCAATGAGATCACCTCTCATTCTTCTAAACTCCAGAGAATATAGGCCCATTCTACTCATTCTCATCCCAGAAATCAAACTAGTGAACCTTCGTTGCACCCGCTCTAAGGCAAATATATCCTTCTTTGGGTAAGGAGACCAAAACTGTATTCAGTACTCCAGGTGTGGTCTCATCATAGCCCTGCATAATTGCATCAAGAATTTCTTACTCACGTACTCCAACCCACTTGCAATAAAGTCGAACGTGCCATTTGCCTTCCTAATTGCTTGCTCTAGCTACATGTTAACTTTCTGTGATTCGTGTACAAGAACTCCCAAATCCCTTTAAATACCAACATTAACTAGTCTCTCATCTTTTAAGAAATATTCTGTTTTCCATTCATCCTACCAAAGTGAATAGTTTCACACTTCCTCACATTATACTTCATCTGCCATGTTCTTGCCCAATCACTTAACAGGTCTATATCCCTTTGCAGCCTCTTTGCGTCCTCCACCCAGCTTTGTATCATCAGCAAACTTAGCTATATTACACTCGGTCCTCTCATCTAAGTCATTGATATAGATTGTAAATAGCTGAGGTTATTCCTTCTCTGTTTTTTGACCGTTAACCAATCCTCAATCCATGCTAATATATTACCCCCAATCTCATGAGCCCTAATCTTGTGTAACAACCTCCTTTGTATCGTGCAGGTCAGAGAGGAGCACCCCACTCCCAGTGTGAATTGTAGCCATTGGACAGTGTAGGGCAATTGCTATAAGTAATTACAATCAAGCGTGCCTAATCTAGAGATTGCAGGTTGTAGATTGTGCGGTTGGGTAATGGACCTTCGGCGAACCTATTGAAACCTTACTGTTGACAAATGGGAATAATCCTGTTGCACACATTCCATATAATCGTGAGCATAGCAGTAGATCGGGTCGATTATTGGGTTACTGAAACAGCGGCTTTGATGGCTGGTCCGTTCTGGAATAGAGCTTAGAATAGGGCATAGAAAAACCTGTCGTGTAATCGATGCTACCTAACATCGTAATGCGAAGAGGCCTGAAGATAAGCAGCAAACTTGGTTAATGGTAGCAAGTGGATATCAGTAACTGAGATGCAATAATACAGAGGGAGACGGGAGCAGTGGGGAGAGAGACAAAGGGATCAGTTGGTAATAAATGTAGTTTTCATAATGCTCCAAAATGATGCGTACGTAAATGATAGGACATTGAGTACATTGCAACATTATACATAGTAGAACAAACCCATTGTAATTAAAGTTAATGTTGTGATACATTTCTTTCCGTGAGAACAGAACAAAGTAAGGAACTCTGTGTCCTTGAACAATTTGCACATCCTCGTGGCAATGTGCTAACTATTCCTCACTTTACCACTCCATTGATGAAACATGAATCTGAACATTGCTGAGTGCTCTTTACTGAGTGGAGGACTAGTGTCAGAGGTAACATAAGAAATAGGAGCAGGAGCAGGAGTAGGCCATACCACCCGCCGCCTAGCCTGCTCTGTCAATCAATAAGATCATGGCTGAACTGTTACATCAACTCCACTTTCCCATCTTATCCTCATATCCCTTGATTCCCTTAGTGCCCAAAAATATATCGATCTGTCTTGAATATACTCAACGACTGAGCTTCCATAACCGTCTGGGGTGCAGAATTCCAAAGATTCACAACCCTCTGAGTGAACAAATGTCTCCTCATCTCAGTCCTAAATGGCCGACCCCTTATCCTCAGACTATAACCCCTATTTATAGACTCTGTAGCCAGCGGACACAGCTTCTCAGTCTTTTACCCTGTTAAGCCCTCTAAGAATGTTGTATGTTTCAATGATATCAACTTTCATTCTTCTAAACTCCAGAGAGTATAGGTCCATTCTACTCAATCTCTCCTCATAGGACTGCCCTCTCATTAAAGGGAATAATCTAGTGAACCTTCGTTGCACACCCTCTAAGGCAAGTATATCCTTCCTTAGGTAAGGAGATCAACCTTTCAGCAAGACTTCCTTACTTTTATATTCCAACCCTTTGCAATAAAGGCTAACATACCATTTGCCTTCCGAATTGCTTGCTGTACCTGCATGTCAACTTTCTGTGTTTCGTGGATTCGATGATAATACTTCAGCAACCAGTAACAGCGTTGAGGACGGTCCTGGCTTCAGTCACTGTAGGTTTAATGCATTCTAACCACCCTTTCTGTTATTTATGCATGGCATGGAGTGTGCTCAGGCCTCTGTCTGACTTGAAGCAGAGCATAAGGTCCTCCTGTTAACAACCGGGTCATTTGTGCTGCCTACCGCCTTTCAGTGTTCAGAGCTGATAGCGAAGTGTGAGTTTCATACAGTACAGAGTTATCGTGATGGCTGGTGGAATTATGTTGATAAGTGAGGTGAAGTCGGGAATCATAGATTCCAATCAGCTATTGTATCGGCGATCACAGCAGTAGCCACGGCGGTTACCAGCAGCTTAATGAAATCCATGGTAAAATGAACTATTCTGCCCGGACTTCTTTCAAGCTCATGACGCCAAATGTGAAGCGGCTCAGACGACACACGGAACTGCCAATGAGATTGTCACGGACTGAATTGAGTGCAAGTCACCAGGAGTTGCATTGGTAGCTGGTTCAAAGCAGATGCACTGAGGTTTGCAAGTCCTTGTTGGGACAATAGAACCACTCGCCTTTTAAAATGGCAAACTCGCCACTCCCATTATTGATGTCCTTGCTCACCTGTGACAATTGCATTATCTCAGTACTTGTTTCAGATTCAGTCAGAGCACACGACCCAAAGGATTAACCGTGCCAGCCCGCGTGCCAGTGGACATGTTCAGTGACCAGGTGTTTCCTGCCCAACGTTTTAAATTTCAGGTTGGAAGTTACGTAAACTAGCTAATTAAAAATCAATTTTCGCAGATTCTCAATAACAAGAAGCTGAGCCAAATTATCTGAGGCAGCCAACAATGTATCACAAACCAGCCATTCCGGTTTCTAAGGGTACGTAAAAATTGTAAATCGACGAAATATGGTTCGGACATAAAAGGTTGATGGCACAATTGATTTCAAATTAAAGTCTGTGTTTAGTGAAAATCTGTTTGAAATAACATGCAAAGATGATAAAGAAATGTTATATTTGTATGTATATCAGAGTCTGTAAAGTTGTTTTAAAAAGCATACGGTATTGGTGGCTTTATAAATAGAGGCTATCGAGTACAAACACAAGGAAGTGAAGGTAAACCTTTAAAAATCACTGTTTAGAGATTGTGCCCAATTCTGGGCACTACACTTCAGAAAGGATTAGATTAGATTACATTCAGAAGGAGAGTCCGAACCAGAGTGCTTTTCAATGTCGAAGTTAGTTTAGAGAACACAGCGAATATTTCCACCTGTTGAGATGAGCATTTTGAAAAGAAACATTTGCATTTATATAGCGCCTGTCACGACCTCAGGACGTCCCAAAGCGCTTTACAGCCAATTAAGTAATTTTTGAAGTGTAGTCACTGTTGTAATGTAGGAATCGTGGCAGACAATTTGCGCACAGCAAGCCCCCACAAACAGCAACGTGATAATGGCCAGATCATCTGTTTTAGTGATGTTAGTTGAGGGGTAAATATTGGCCAGGATAGCCGGGATAACTTCCCTGCTGTTCTACTAGGAGTGTCATGGGATATTTTACGTCCACCTGAGAGAGCAGGTTTAAAGTCTCACTAATGTTGCTATTCTTGTCAGCCCATAATAAAGTGTGTGCCGAGGCTATACTCTAGACAGAAAAGCACCGTTGGTCTCGTTGGGAGGTCTACTCTTTAATTAATAAATGAAGACAGAGGCTTACCTTTCCAATTCCTGTCAACAAACATTTGTGGGGGGAGAAATGAGATGCATGGCCAGTGATTCAGTTAGCTAAGTGGAGAGGAAGCCTGTCCTAGTGAGGCGATACTTGGTCATCTCAAGCCCAGAACTGGTCAAAGTCAGAAGGCTGAGCAGAAACGTTAAGGACACCCACTCACAGGGATACAGTAGCATTTCATAAAATGATTCTCCTTGTACATGTGGAGGGTCCTGTAGTTACGAGGATGAAGGTGACTGTGTATGTTGGCTTAACGTCTGTAAAGTAAAGCAGCTTAAGGAGTTGCATCATGCCTCATCTAACCAAAGTGTTTCTCAGTCCACCTACTGAGGTATTGGAGCATTCTTGACAGATCGGAAATGCCGGTTTTCAGCGCATGCGCTTCACATGCCTGAAACCGGCATTTCCGATGTCCATACGGGCGTGTACACAGCGCATACACACCCGTAGGCATCGGAAAATATGATTATGGGCACACTACTAAATCTAAGACGATCAGACCACTAACGAGAATGTCCAGCACTACTGTACCCAAAACTTATAACACCTGGTAGTGAATATGGGATGCTGATTTACACTGGTGGTGAAGATGATTCTAAACTTAAAAGAAAATGTAACAGTGAACGGAGGAGAAAAGTGATATTTACAATTTATCAAATCTAAAGAAGTTGAAGTTGAGCTCGAAAGGTTAGTCGCCAAAGACAATGTAAAAAAGGAAAGATTTTCAGGTGAAAGATTGGATTAGCTCTTGAGTGATTTGTGCAGAAAGAATAACAAAGCTAATGGAAAGCAGAGAGGGAAAGATGCAAATTGGAGGCCAAGGAGGATAAAGAGTGGTCATGAGACTGGCAAGAAGGAAATACTCTACCAGCATGAGGTCAACGACACGGATAGACTGCAGTATGAGGCAGCAAACAAGACGAAGTGCTCTTGAACGGGCATGGAAATGAACATTGGCAGAGTCTGTTAAATGAGATCACGGAACAAAGGCTCCAGAATTTCATTTAATCAAATCTGATATCCAATTAGAATGAGCGAGATGATATTGATAGCTTTATGAGTGTGTTGTAAAAGGTTAGCCAGTCACTACAACTGGGATTAAAATGGTTAAGCCAATGACTCGCATCATCGCTATGTGGAAATGTACTCACGGAGTTTTCTCATGCAAATTCCACTGTAAATATCGATTCTAGTATTGTAACGCACTCTATTCTTTGTGCTTATGACTTAACATCTGAAGCGTATGGGTAGAATATTAAGAAACTATGCGTGAATCAATCTAGACTTAGAGGAATGGTTATCACATTCGTTCATATGCCAAATACGGTCTACATATGAAAATGAAGGCATAGTAGACTATAGCGACTTTATCAGTTACTCACCAGGGACAGATTTCTGAAAATACTTTTGGATGATTTAAGTACTTGATGCTTGATCACGAGTATTAAACACTCAAGCAACTAGCCCTATGGCGTGATAATTTTATGGCCTTGTAAGAAAAAGTAAGTATCATACATGTGTTGATACCGCATACCTCAGACCATGCTATGGATAAACTCACGGAAACCCGGTTGCCCATTATGCTCTATCTATGGCTAGAGGAGCGGTAATCACAGATCTGAATACAAGTGATTTAAATGTGGTGAGATAGGCCACAAGGTGATCTACTGCTAGTCACTTAGAAATCCTATTAAGGTATGAGGCGACCAGTTATGCCGTATGCATTGATGTAGATAGGTTAACTGCTTACCATCTCCCAGCCACAGTGAATAGGAGGCGTGTAAGGTGGTGGTGAAACTTTGGTTATACTTTCACAATAGTGCATGGACGCCTGGTGGACGACTACCATTCTGTAAAGGACACAGTTCCATGTATTCCGGAATCTGGACGATCATTGACTCTTGACCACGGTTGTGCTGCAATATATAGATTATGCAAGGATCACAGAATCATAGAATCGTTAGCACAGAAGGAGGTCATTCGGTCCATCGTGCCTGTGGCGGCTCTTTGAAAGAGCTATATAATTAGAACCACTTCCCTAGTCTCTCCAGAGAGCCCGGCATTTTTTTTATTCGAGTATTTACCCAATTCCCTTTTGAAAATTACTATGAATCGGATTTCACCCCACTTTCAGGCAGTGCATTCCAGATCATAACAACTCACTGCATTAAAAAAAATTATCTTCATCTCCTCTCTGGTTCTTTTGTAAATGCCATAAATCTGTGTCCTCTAGTTACCGTCCCTCCTGCTAGTGGAAAGTTTATCCCTATGTACTCTATCAAAACTTCTCAATGTTGAACACCTCTATTAAATCTTCCCTTAACCTTCTCTGCTCTAAGGAGAACAATCCTAGCGTCTCCAGTTTCTCCCCGTACCTGAAGTCCCTCATCCCTGGTATCATTCTAGTAAACATCCTCTGCACCCTGTCCAGGGCCGTGTCATCGTTCCTATAGTGTGGTGCACAGAATTGGACAGAATACTCTAGCTGAGGTCTAAACAGTGATGTATAGAGCTTTAGCACAACTTCCTTGCTTTTGTACTATATGCATCTATTTAAAAAACCCTTTATTTTCTTTAAGAACCTTCTCAACTTGTCCTGCCACCTTCAAATATTTGTGTATGTAAACCCCCAGGTCTCTCTGTTCCTGCAGCCCCTTTAAAATTGTACCATTCAGTTTACATTGTCTTTCCTCATTCTTACTTCCGAAATGCATCACTTCACACTTCTCTGCAATAAATTTCATCTGTCATGTGTCTGCCCATATCAACAGTCTGTTTATGACATCCTGAATCTTGCTACTATCCTGCTCACTGTTAAATTACGGCCTCTCTTTATCCATTTTTATCCTATCCAGTATAGCCATAGCCTCTGCGTCCAAGGATGATTTCGTTTTTGCTACCTAATCAGCCCCTCCCTTCATTTGACTAGCCAGAAGCGTGAGTTATATTGTCCAGGCTGCTCAATGTAGATACCGAGGGGTTTATAAGAAAGCAGCTCACGAGAGACGAAATAAGAACAACAAAGCACAGACGACAACCTTATTCCTTCAGTGCAGGCAGCTGAAGATGTCACTAACCGTGTTGCTTCAGGTCTATGGCTTTCCACACCTAAGAAACCTCTGGAGGGATAAGGAGATTTCAGGCATCCGGTCGGCTACAAACATTAAAGAGACACGTGGGGTGGTGGCAAATTGCATAATAAATATTCTAAGGGTTTACCAATTCAAGCAGAAGTGGATAGCATGAACCAAAACGGACAGGGGTAGGTGCAGCTGGCCAACTTAACCACAACCAAGGGAAAGGCGTACAGGCAGTTCACCACTCACCTCAATGACTGAATTAAAAAGGCTCCTTTCCTTGTGGACAGTGGTCAGACACACGGGAAGAAACAATGGCCTGGATTTTGTGGTCAGCGGTGAAGTGATGGCGCTCACCGCTGACCTCAAAGAAAGGTGTCCACAAAGATTTAGCGATCTCTGTGACATCGATTTATTCTCTCCCCACGTTAATCTGAACCTGACGCCAAGTCTAGGGGGTCTCCAGGGTCCAACAACAGTGATGTCATCAAGCTGGCTAAGCCGCTAATCACATTGAAGAATTCTCACTGACAGTAAGTAAAATGTACTGATTTTCCTTTACTTTTTAATAATTTTACATAGAGCGAAATAAATATTGTGACATGCATATGGGATTAAGGTAAACGCTGAAATATAAACATACTTTTAAAAATATGTTAAAAACCATGGAATTTTTATCATAATGGAAAAAGTTGATATTCCACAGATATAAAATTAGTTTTTCAGGGCCGGAACGGTTGTTCAGCAGTAATTATGACTCACTACGCCATTAAAAACCCAGTTATACCTCATTCAACAAGGCTTAACTTTTTCAGTGTTTCTAACAGCGATATTCAAGAGTAAAAAGGGAAAGTTTTCGTCAGTTCAGTGATTTCAATTGATTGCCAGCTCTGGAGAGTTCAACAGCGCGCCCTGTGGTGGAACCGGGAATGACTGACAGCAACTTTGGGATTCCCGCGTTTAACTGCGCATGTGCGTACTCCAGAAGTTGCTATCAGATTCACAGTTGCGATGACGATGAACGCTGACAGTTTCGCTGTCACTACAAACGCAAATTCCGAGTCAATATATTCTAGAAGCAGCTGTGTAGCACAAATGGTGCAGGATGAAAAAAAAAGTATGTTTTTTATCTGCACAAAGCTCAAATATGGAAGACCACGTTGTATACCGCACGGCTGGGGTTGGGCAAGCCATTAATTGGGTTTAGCTGCCATAGTTGGTGGCGAATGTACAGGAGGAGGCAGCCTGTGCCACAGCCTAGGAGAAGCACTTAGCTACCATCGTGATTTGAAGCTGGGCGTGCAGGGACAAGCACAACCCACCCCATAATATGCACAACCGCTATAGGCACAGGGGGTCAGAGGCAGCAGACACAGGAGTTGCACGTCTATCATGTAGGTTTCTACACTGCTCTTGCTCCATTGGGTTCCAGGAGGATTGGCTGTGGTGGCATAAGTAATGAAAAAGAAAGACTGCCATTTATACAGCGCCTTTCATGACCGCAGGACGTCCTAAAGCACTTTACAGCCAATGAAGTACTTTTGAAGTACAGTCACTAATCAAATGTAGGAAACACAGCAGCCAGCATGCTTCCACAAATAGCAATGTGATCATGACCAGCTAATCCGTTTTAGTGATGTTGATTGAGAGATAAATATTGGCCAGTACACCAGGGATAACTTCTGCTACGCTTCTTCGAAATAGCGCCTCGGGAATGTCAGCCTAGATTTTGTGCTCAAGTCACTGGAGTGGGACTTGAACCCACAATCTTCTGACTCAGAGGTGAGAGTGCTACCAACTGAACCATGCCTGACACACTTGAGAGATGGTCTTCACAAATGAGTTCTAGGGCTCGCAAATGCGGAATCCAACCTGGTGGGTGGGGAAAAAGCGATACTTCTAAATGGAACTTTTGAATGTCGGGTTTTAAAGCAAAGTTAATTCACACAAGTCTAAAAAAATTGGCTGAAAAAGTACTTAATTTGCTAAGCAAATGTGTACAATTTGTTTCGATTTTTCAAAGAGGGAATTTGGGAAACGAGTGCTTTTAAATATTGGGTATCGAAAATAAAGGCTATTATAGTGCTCTTGTTGCGGACTAGGTTGTTTTCATTCTCATTGCTCCTCCTCTTCCTACCAGGATTCCTTCTCAGCTTAGAGCTTCAACAGCTCTAAACAAAACAGCCTTTCTCTTATCTTTTCTCTCGGCCTCATGCTGGTGCCAGTTCTCCTCGACTGCCAATTGTTTACAATCACCTTCACCAGTGTAACTCAGTATTACAGGTAGCTGTTGCGAATTAGTTCAAATTTGGTCCTGCTGTAGATAGCTTCAGGTTCAGTGGCGGCAATTGCTCACATAAGCAGAGTCCACACCCCTTATGTCCTGGTTTGACTCACACTGCCCAATTTCCACTTTTATGATAGTATAACGCAGGGAAGCAGCAAGAGCACCTCTTGTGATCAGAACTAGATATAAATGTTAATTTATCTGACCTGGCATGAGTCTACATCTTCTTGAAAGCTGAATGAAAATACACCTCGTGAGATGAGGAGGGATATGTGTTGCTACATTGCTTTATTTCACATCGATTGAAGATACAGTGTATAAAATTATGAGGGGCCCAGATAAAGTGAACAGGAAGGACCCATTTCCCTTCACAGAGAGGTAAATAACCGGAGGCATAGAATTAAAGGAATTGGTAGAAGAATTAGAGGGGAGTTGAGGAGAACCTTTTTCATCCAGAGGGTGGGTGGGATTCTGAAACTCACTGCCTGAAAGGGTGGGAGGGGCAGAAACCCTCACGACATTTAAAAAGAGCTTGGATGTGTACTTGAAGTGTCGTGGCCTACAAGGCTACTGACCTCAAGCTGGTAAGTGGGATTAGGCTGGATAGCTCTTTTTCAGCCGAAACAGGTACGATGGGCCGAATGGCCTCCTTCTGTGCCGTAATTTTTTATGATTCTATATAGAAGAACAGTTACGATCATTCTCAAGTAAATCAATCAGTCGAACTTTTACAAGTAATACTGCAAAATTATTATCTGCCTCTCTGCAGCCTCAATGGAAGCCAGAAAAGACACGCCCAAAACAATGGATGGAGGTGTTCCTCGAATGCTGAGACGGGCAAATTAATTGCTTATATTTACAATCTTTGAGCAAAGCAGTTTTCTTTAGCAAATTAACCATCCTTGTATCTTTAAAAAAAAAACTTGTAAATGAACTTTGCTTTATAGCCCAACATTTAATAGTAATTATTTTTTCCAAATCGTTTTTGTGAGAAAATGGCAATAAAAATCCTGAAGCATGACTCACTGCGATGCCATCTGTGTACCTGAGTTCATAGCATCCAGGCAACGGCAAGACCATTAACGCAGAGCTCACCATTGCAGACAAACCGACATGTAACAATGAGACCTCAGCACCTAGGTTGGAACATATCGACATCCATTCGTCGGCATTTCAATCCATCTAGCATGTTCCACCATTCAATTAGATCATGGTTAATCTGTATCTTAACTCCGTCTACCTGTCTAGGCTCCATAACCCTCAATATCCTTACCTAACAACAAGCATTCAATCTCAGTATTGACATTTTAATTGACTTAGGTGCCGATTGCTCAGGTACTATAGGCGCGAACAAGCCTCCAAGGTAGTCAAGATGGGCTCTTAACTGAAACGCCGGTTGGACACGTGTTTAGCGCAAGAGGCCATCTTGGTAAAGGAGTTGAACCTTGTGCTTGGAGCGCGGTGAATCATTAAGGGGCTGATTTCCACTTAACTTGCCTGCTAGCGCTTATTAACGAGGCCGCACGGCATTTGGTGGATAGCGGTTAACCTACCGCCCTCTCCGAACAGCGAACAGCCAACTGGGAATAATCAGATCGTTGCAGAGGATTTCGAGCGTTATTTAAACGTATGCCACAGTTGCTGTTCAGTTTGAAGAGGACTTTTGAAACACATCGGTAGACTTTCTGAGACACGTTTTCAAGACGTCACCAACATTTATTCTGGAAATTCTCTGAGGACTTTACCGAAAAAGAGTAAGTACTCTGCTACTCTATCTTATAGGAGTCACAAGGAGAAAGGGTGTGATCGGTCATCGGCATCTTGTTAGGTGTCACCCTTGGTCTGAAGGAGAAATGGGAGGAGGACATGAGGCCAGACAAAACAGCACCAGCTTCTGCAGGCAAGAGGCTTAGGAGTACAGCATATCGCTCCTCCTCCACCAGGACGTCAAGTGCCACATCTGAGAATCTGTGTACCCTCTCACTCAGTTCCAGAGACATCCTGGAACCTTCCACTGTGTGGCTGGCAGCCAGCCACTCCACACCACCACTGCAAGTGGGTGCGTGAAGCCCACACAGACTGCTCCACGAAAATTGCTTCTAATCAGCACGCAATTGCTAAACCTGCATGTGTCTGTTTTAGCACCTGCAGGCACGTTTAAATCATGGTGATAACAACAGAAAACGCTGGAAAAACTCAGCAGGCCAGGCAGCATCCGTGGAGAGAGAAAGAGAGTTAACGTTTCAGGTCGATGACCTTTCGTCAGAACTGTGAAGAGCCGGAAATCAAATAGATTTAAGGCCAGAGTAAAGCTGGGAAAAGGGGGAGGGGATAAAAGAACAAAGGGGGAGATGAAGAGAGACATTAAGAGACATTAAGAGATATGCAAGGCTAGAGGTGGTGTTAATGTGACAGATTAAGGCTGAAAGAAGTGGGAAATCCACTGGCAGAATGAAGGACAGCTGCCAGCTTCTAGGAGGAAAAAAAAGGTGGGGGGGGCAAATAAAAGGGTGGAAAAAATAAAATATAAATGTGATTGGAGCTGAGGTTATGATCTAAAATTGTTGAACTCGATATTGAGTCCAGAGGGCTGTAGCGTGGCTAAACGAAAGATGAGGTGCTGTTCCTCGAGCTTACGCTGCGCTTCCGTGGAACAGTGTAATAGGCCGAGGACGGTGAGGTCAGAGTGGGAGTGAAGCGGTGAATTAAAGTGACAGGCCACCGGGAGCTCGGGGTCCCCCTTACGGACTGAACGGAGGTGTTCCGCAAAGCGGTCACCCAATCTGCGTTTGGTCTCCCCAATGTAGAGGAGACCACATCGTGAGCAGCGAATACAGTATACTAAATTCCAGGAAGTACAAGTAAATCGCTGTTTCACCTGGAAGGGGTGTTTGGGGCCCTGGACAGTGGGAAGAGGGGAGGTGTAAGGGCATGTGTTGCATCTCCTGCGCGTGCACGGGAAGGTGCCGGGCGAAGGGGAAGGGGTGCTGGGGGTGGTAGAGGAGTGGACTAGGGTGTCGCGGAGGGAGCGGTCCCTGCGGAATGCTGAAAGGGGAGGTGAGGGGAAGATGTGTTTGGTGGTGGGATCACGCTGGAGGTGGCGGAAATGGCGGAGGATGATCCGTTGAATGTGGAGGCTGGTGGGGTGAAAGGTGAGGACAAGGGGAACCCTATCGTGGTTCCGGGAGGGAGGGGCAGGGGTGAGGGCAGAAGTGCGGGAGATAGAACGGACACGGTCGAGGGCCGTGTCGACCACGGTAGAGGGGAATCCTCGGTTGAGGAAAAAGGAAGACATGTCGGAAGCACTGGTATGGAAGGTGGCATCGTCAGAGCAGATGCGGCGGAGACGGAGAAACTGGGAGAATGGAATAGAGTCCTTACAGGAGGCGGGGTGGGAGGAAGTGTAGTCCAGGTAGCTGTGGGAGTCAGTGGGCTTGTAGTGAATGTTAGTCAATAACCTATCCCCAGAGATGGAGATGGAGAAGTCGAGGAAGGGAAGGGAAGAGTCGAGATGGACCATGTGAAGGTGAGGGAAGGGTGGAAATTGGAAGCATAGTGAATGAAATGTTCTAGTTCAGGGCGAGAGCAGGAGACGGCACCGATACAGTCATCAATGTACCGGAAAAAGAGGTGAGGGAGGGGACCCGAGTAGGACTGGAACAAAGAGTGTTCCACATATCCCACGAAAAGGCAGGCATAGCTAGGACCCATGCGGGTACCCATAGCAACACCTTTAATTTGGAGGAAATGGGTAGAGTCAAAGGAGAAGTTGTTCAATGTGAGAACAAGTTCAGCCAGGCGGATGAGGGTGGTGGTGGATGGGGACTGGTTGGGCCTCTGTTCAAGGAAGAAGCGGAGCGCCCTCAGGCCATCCTGGTGGGGAATGGAGGTGTAGAGGGATTGTACGTCCATAGTGAAGAGGAGACGGTTGGGGCCGGGAAACTGGAAACTGTTAAAATGGCGGAGGGCATCGGAAGAGTCGCGGATGTAGGTGGGAAGAGACTGGACAAGGGGAGAAAAAATAGAGTCGAGATAGGAAGAGATAAGTTCCGTGGGGCAAGAACAGGCTGAAACGATGGGTCTACCGGGGCAGTCCTGTTTGTGGATCTTGGGAAGGAGGTAGAAGCGGGCTGTGCGGGGTTGGGGAACTATGAGGTTGGCGGCCGTGGGGGGAAGATCTCCAGAGGAGATGAGGTCAGTGACGGTCTTGGACACGGTGGCTTGATGTTCAGTAGTGGGGTCATGGTCCAGGTGGAGGTAGGAGGAGGTGTCAGAGAGTTGGCGTTCAACTTCCGCTAGGTAGAGGTCGGTTCGCCAAACAACAACAGCGCCACCCTTGTCAGCAGGTTTAATGACAATGTCAGGGTTGGATCGGAGAGAATGGAGTGCTGCAAGTTCAGAGGGAGGTAGGTTGGAGTGAGTGAGGGGAGCAGAGAAATTGAGCTGGCCGATGTCACGGCGGCAGTTAGCAATGAAAAGATCTAGAGAGGGTAAGAGGCCAGAGGGAGGGGTCCAGGTGGAACGAGAATTCTGAAAGCGGGAGAAAGGGTCAGCCGTGCGGGGGGAAGACTCCTGGCCAGAGAAGTGGGCACGGAGACGGAGGCGGCGGAAAAAGAGCTCAGCATCGTGCCGAGCTCGAAATTCATTGAGATGGGGGCGTAAGGGGATGAAGGTCAGGCCTTTGCTGAGGACTGATCGTTCGGAGTCAGAGAGGGGAAGGTCAGAGGGGATAGTGAAAACGCGGCAGGGGGTGAGATTGGGAGAAGGGGGGTCAGAGGAAAGTGAAGGGGAAGAAGGTTCCGGAGGGGCGTTAGTGTCCAAGAGTTGTTGAAGCTTGCGATCCTTGACATCAGAAAGGAAGAAGAAAAGTTTTTTGTTGAAGCGTCGGATGAGTCTAAGGATGAAATGGAACTGTGGACCCGGACAGCTTTGAGATAGAGTGCGTCGGTGCTGCTGAAGAGAGATGTCGAGAGTGTTCATGTGGCGCCGCATGGCGTTGAGCGTGGATCTCAAGATGCGGCGAGAGCAGTAGTTCAAGGAACGATGAATATCTTGGAGATATTTGTAATCCTGGGTTGATCCGAAACACGAAGGGTGGAAGTTTAGTTGGAATCCACGTGGGATAAGTCGGAACCGGAGACAGTTGCTGAGGAAAGTAATGTGGCTGTGAAACCGAGTCTTGGAAGATACCTGATCAAACACGAGAAGGGAAACTGAAATCAATGAAGATGAACAAGGTTGAAGAGCCAAACGGAAATCCCGTCGAAGAGAAGAGCAGAACTTCTTCAAGGTAGGCATTCCTAGAAGAGAGGTGGCAGTGAACCAAACACTATTACGATAGCAAAATACTGCGGATGCTGGAAATCTGAAATAACAACAGAAAACGCTGGAAAAACTCAGCAGGCCAGGCAGCATCCGTGGAGAGAGAAAGAGAGTTAACGTTTCAGGTCGATGACCTTTCGTCAGAACTGTGAAGAGCCGGAAATCAAATAGATTTAAGGCCAGAGTAAAGCTGGGAAAAGGGGGAGGGGATAAAAGAACAAAGGGGGAGATGAAGAGAGACATTAAGAGACATTAAGAGATATGCAAGGCTAGAGGTGGTGTTAATGTGACAGATTAAGGCTGAAAGAAGTGTGAAATCCACTGGCAGAATGAAGGACAGCTGCCAGCTTCTAGGAGGAAAAAAAAGGTGGGGGGGCAAATAAAAGGGTGGAAAAAATAAAATATAAATGTGATTGGAGCTGAGGTTATGATCTAAAATTGTTGAACTCGATATTGAGTCCAGAGGGCTGTAGCGTGCCTAAACGAAAGATGAGGTGCTGTTCCTCGAGCTTACGCTGCGCTTCCGTGGAACAGTGTAATAGGCCGAGGACGGTGAGGTCAGAGTGGGAGTGAAGCGGTGAATTAAAGTGACAGGCCACCGGGAGCTCGGGGTCCCCCTTACGTACTGAACGGAGGTGTTCCGCAAAGCGGTCACCCAATCTGCGTTTGGTCTCCCCAATGTAGAGGAGACCACATCGTGAGCAGCGAATACAGTATACTAAATTCCAGGAAGTACAAGTAAATCGCTGTTTCACCTGGAAGGGGTGTTTGGGGCCCTGGACAGTGGGAAGAGGGGAGGTGTAAGGGCATGTGTTGCATCTCCTGCGCGTGCACGGGAAGGTGCCGGGCGAAGGGGAAGGGGTGCTGGGGGTGGTAGAGGAGTGGACTAGGGTGTCGCGGAGGGAGCGGTCCCTGCGGAATGCTGAAAGGGGATTTTGCTATCGTAAATCATGGTGATCATCAATTAGCCCCCAAAATTGCGTGCTTCAACCAGCCTTTCAAACAGACGTCTCTTATTAGCACACCATCCACTTAGCACCTGTTCTCACTCTTTCAGCAAAATAAGCCCCTCGCCTCAACAGCTTTTGGGGGAGAGAGTTCCAGATTCCACTACCCATTGTGAAGATTTGCTTTATGACATCACTCTTGAACTGCGTATCTCTAATCTTAAGGTTGTGCCGCTTCTTCTGGACTCTCCCACTAGAGGAAATGATTTATCTCTATCAGCCTATCAATTCATTTAATTATCTTAAACAGCTCAATTGCATCGCTCCTTTATCTTCTACACGCAGGGGAATGCAAGCCTAGTCAATGAAACCTGTCCTCATAATTTAACTCTTTTAGCCCGGTATCATTCTGATGCATCTGCGCTGCGCACCCTCCAAGGTCAATACATTCTTCCTGAGGTTACGTTGCCCAGAACTGAACGCAGTACTCTAAATGGTGTCTAAGCAACGCTTTATATAACTGTAACATAACCACACCCCTTTGTATTCCAGCCTTTCAAATTATTTTTGTACCTGTCCACTAGCTTTTATCGATTTCTGCACTTGGACCCCTAAACCTCTCCGCTCCTCCACGGTTCCTAGCTTATCACCGTTTAGAAAATACTCTGATCTATGTTTGTTGACATCGTTTGTTGTAAAATAAAGGCATTGTGTGAGCTACCAGGGAATCGGGCACTGGCTGGAGCTGATCACAAAGCATTCCTGTGGAATTTCTCTTGGCTAGTTTAACAACCCGATTCTGGACGTTTATAATGAAGACCTGAGTGAATCAAAACGGTTCCGCACTCTCCAGCTTTCAGGCATGTTCCTATATCTATTTCCCTCAATCACAGATGCTCTGGAGTAAGAGGAAAGTTAATCGACGGGTTGGTGTCTGTGACGAAATTGAGATTGTGTAACGTTGTTGATGCAGCAGTGGACATCAAACGGAATAATATCAGAATTATCATCTGAGGAGGAACTGGATGCAGTCTGCACTAGAAACATTAAGGGAACTGTTGACCTTTGCTTTGCTGGAAGTGCGCTGTCTATAGTGAGGTGTTGGCAGTGGGGTGCTGACAGTGGGTTGTAGACACTGTGGTGTGGACAGTGGCGTGTGGACAATGGGGTAGGGACAGTGGAGTGTGGACAGTAGAGTGTGGACAGTGCAGTGTGAACGGTGGGGTGTGGACATGGGTGTGTGACCAATGGCGTGTGGACAGTGGGGTGTGGACGGTGGGGTGTGGACATTGGTGTGGACAGTGCAGTGTGAACGGTGGGGTGTGGACATGGGTGTGTGACCAATGGCGTGTGGACAGTGGGGTGTGGACGATGGGGTGTGGACATTGGTGTGTGAACAGTGGGGTTTGCACAGCGAAGTTTGGACACTGGTATGTGGACATTGGTGTATCACTACTGCCTGGTAAACCACAGTCTGTTGAAGACTGCTCCTCTGAAATATTCAACGAGCTCTGATATTTCCGGTGCAGAATTCCTGATGTTGTCCCTCAGCTCCAAATGAGCATTATTTTTTCAAACTCAAGCTGTTGTTGCTTTTGTCTTCCACCCTCCCCCTATGATTAAAATAGAAGTAAATACGCAAGAAAGCAGCGCGAGTTAAATTCAGTAAAATAAGTAACAATATTGAGAGAGTAAGACAAGTCCTTGTAACTCAGCAGGCTTTAAATGTATTTCAGAAAGAAAGAAAGAAAGAAAGAAGAAAGAAAGAAAGAAAGAAAGAAAGAAAGAAAGAAAGAAAGAAAGAAAAGTCCTACTGTTTGCAATGACAAATTGCAAGCGATTCCCAGCTCAGCTACTGTTACACATACGTTTGGCGAGACATTTGGGCTCAGCAATTCGACTGGAAGCAGTTTGCATTAATGTATGGGCTACTAACCCCACCTGAGGAACATGAATTTTTAATTCACTGCCAGGATGTGGGCGTAGTAGCTAAAGCCGGTATTTATTGCCCAGCCCTAGTTGGCCCGAGAAGGTGGTGGTGGTGGGCCGTTTTCTTGATATACAGGTCCGGATATACAGGATATTTTACCCAGTCACGATGAAGGAGCAGGGATATATATCCAAATTAGAATGGTGTATGACACGGAGGGGAACTTAGAAGTGATGGTGTTCCCCGGCAACTGCTACCCTTGTCTTTCCAGGTGGTAGAGGTCCTTGATTTGGGAGCTGCTGCCCGAGAAACCTTGGCGAGTTGCACATTCAGTCACAATGGGACTTCAGGACTAAAGTTGTTTCAAACAACCGCCATAGGACAATCATTAAAGTTACGACACTATTATTGCGTTTGGGGCCGACATCATCACTTCTTAGATTGACTTAAGGGGGAAACGTTCACAGACCAGTCAAGGATACTGAAACTACAAACTGACCCATTTATTGCATTGAACACCTAGCCAAGTTCGTGGTATTATTGGTATTGATCTTCTAGTAACCCGTTTTTGTCGTCAGAAATTGCACTGTTAACTTATAGCATCCACCCCCATACGGAGAGGCCCATGCGGCACATCAGTTACCGGGAGTGTCCTTCGAACGTCAGAAGGAAACTCCGAATGCAGAATTTCACCCATTGTCGTTTTCAGCCAAAACATTTATGACAGAGATCCGCAGGTAATTTAAATACACAGGATGAAGGTGCATGTGCGAGTTTATCCTTAAGTAGCTGATCCTAATGAAAGAAGTGCCCAGATCTGAATTGTCTTGGGAAGAGTGAAGCGAGAGGAAATGTTAGTGAATAGGGAGAGCTTATGAAGGACCTTCGCAATAGACCAAGGAAGACCTTGTTGCCAGAGAAGTGAAGTGATATCGAAAGATCTGGTGCCCGTAAGCTAAGCATGGACATTTCAGCATTGTATCCCGATAACAGGAAGTGTTTCTTCAGATAAAGGTTGAAATTGAGTCCTAGACAGAATGGTGGGCGTGAAAACTCTGGACTCATTAAAAAATAAGCAATTGGAAGCTGAAACTAAAAGGTGACTTCATGGTCATTGTGGATGGATGAACAACGGGCGGCGGGGGGTGGGGGGAGCGAATGGTGTTCCTCATCCGTAATTATATTTTATTTTTTCAGCCTGTTACTGCAATCCAGCCAACCCCGATGGGCGACCTTAATGGATTCGAGGTTGATGGGAAATTGTTCGCAAGTGCGCTATACATGGGGAAATAGCGTTCATATTACCTGAGCTTTCACATGCAGCATCCCTAGTTTGGCGATGTATGGAAAGATTACTCTTGCCTCGCAACTGTGCCAAAGAACACTAGCAACTACTAACAGTTGATTTATTGTTCGCCCAGGGAACTTAGAAAAAATATAAACTCGCGGCACCTCCTGCTAGCACTTACATTTAAATTTCCGGATGTTAATATTACGTAGCAGTTCGTCGTAAATCCACCACGGGTCTGTTCTCTATGTCTGTCTCTCACGGCTTCGGAGAGCCTATTAACTTGCATGAAGTTAGGTAGTCCTAATCTTTTGAACATATAGGTTCAGAAATAAGATTTAAAATGTATCTTTAAAACTCTCAGAGTCGCCAATGAAATATATGTCCAAAAGCCTAAAAAATGCTTGCATACGAATTGAGTTGGTTGGCTCCTTGCTGGAAACAAAATAGTCAATTCCAGGTATCTTGGGCCAATTGTTCAAAGCTCGCCTGCTGCTGAAACCCTCATCCATTCCTTTTTACCTCTAGGCCGGTCTATTCCAATGCCCTGCTGGCTGGCCTCCCACCAATAAACGTGAGCTCATCAAAAACTCTGCTGCCTGTATCCTGACTCTCTACCCCTCTCTCCTCCTTTAAGACGCTCCTTAAAACCTACGCCTTTGACCAAGCTTTTGGACACCTGCCCTAAAATCTCCTTACATGTCAAATATTGTTTGATATTGCTCATGTGAAGCGCCTTAGGAAGTATGACTACATCAAAGGCGCTATATAAATGTAAGCATGTTGTTAATAAGGAGAATCAACTTTCACTTTTTCAATTCCTGTTGATATTTGGAATATATTCGTCTTGAGGCATAGTCGTTCGGGAGTCGGGGTTGTCGCATCCCGTGCTTTGTGATGTTTCATAAATCGACTCAAATCGAAAGAACTAGTGACGACACAAATACCCGCGTGAGTAAAACGCAACACTGCAATAATATTTAATAGTCAAGGGTCATTATCGATTTGTTCACCTTAAATGAAACACATGACAGGACGCAGTTTACTCAGTTGCAATTGTTATTTTATTCCATTTGAAATTGATGTCAACATTAAAACAACGCTGCATGAAATCAAATCAGTTTAATGTATTAGGCATTTTTCCAACAGTATATGCTGGAGCAGCATTAGTTGATTTGAAACTCACAAAACAGTTACGTGCTTGTCAATGTTGGCATTCTACTCTATACTTGATTAACGATTATGCAGTTGGAGTTTTAAATATATAACTTGGACAGCATTAGTACAAGGCGGTGGGAGCCGTGTCAGTACAGGCGAGATAAATCGCTGTATACATATCATTCAATTTAAGATGTCGATTCTTACTCTGTTGTCTTCTTTCCCCTGTTAGTTGAAGTTTCTTACTTCCGGATAAATGTCGCCGCTGAAGTGCGGTTGCGCTATACTTCCACTGAGACTATAACGTCAGTTTTGGTACTGAGATACACTGTGTCTATTCTATTTTATAAACGTTCTAATCTTAAAACAAAATGCCCCAACTTAAATATCTTAAATTGTCAAACCTACAAGAATTTATTGGACTTGCGGGTCAATCCATCAAATCTTCACCAAGTTGATGGTTTCAACTAAAGGAGGACATCGTCATCCAGAAATATTGGTTATCGTACTAATATAATCTCTGCACGGCTCTTAATGTCTGTACTTAATGTAAGCAACTTACATATAATTGTTAATAATGCTCCCATAAGAATTGAAGTCCCGACATACTTTGATCGTGAGATAAAATTAAGAAAACCCGTTTTTATTTGTTATATACCATTTCATTTATAACCGAGTCAAGTGCATTTCAAATACCAACTTGCTTACGCATCAAATTAATATAAACGATTTAGCATAAATGAGCGGGCGGGCGCTAGCTTCTTCTGCGTTTTATAGAGCACGGGCTAGCGATATCCGGGAGGGAAACTCCTTTATTTTTTACTGAACCTGTCAATAGGAGACTGGTGAAGAAATATGAGATAGTTGTTAAACATTGATTTCATCTGAACTGTTTGAATCTTCAGCCGCCTTTACCTTGTAAAGAACAGAAACTTAAAAAGCTATTGATAGGGAGGCTCCTTTGTCAATCCCATTGTCAGGTTCATGCCAGCAGACTTCCGGCTCTACATCCACACCTGACTCTCGAGATTTGTACTAATTTTTGTCATTTTGTACACAGTAATATCTTTTTCCATTGGCCTGTCAACAATCTGGCAGTCATAATATTCAGGTAGAATCATCTCGTGGAAAGTCAGGGAGCCATTGTCGGCTCGAAATTCGGAAGAGAGGTAAATTGTAGTCTGTTCGTTGGAGAGATAGCACAGTGTATCTATTAGTTCGGTATAGGTGTCAGCTCGATAGACAATATCCGATCCCAAGATGAAGTCATAGTCGGTAGGAAAGTTAGTTTCGTCTTTACCCCAGATCAGGGGACGGACCTTTAAACGGTGCTTGCAGGCAGTGGGGATATTGATGAAGATATTGTTTCTGATTTGCATCAGGCTATTCGGTTTATCTGTTATGGTAACATTTCCACCTGACAAGAAGAAACAAATATCCATCTCCATTCATGGTTTGCCCTCGACAACAGGTTGATCCTACATAGTGATCATAGAGGCAAAAAGTGACAATCTCCAAAGAAGACGGCGAGTATATGCGCAAGTATTGTCGCCGACAGTATCACACTTTAGTAATCACTCACAGGCAGGATTCTGACACACACAGCACACCCCCAGAAGGCACTGACCCAAAGGTTAGGTGGTCAATGAGCTGAAAGGAATGTCTGTACCAGTTGGCTTTGTTGACGTTTACAGGAGGTCCAAGTAAAATAAGATTGAGCGAAAAGGATATTTTTGTCAAGACGTAATTACGGTAAGAACTCTATCTAACCTCACTCACTGCTCTTCTGAAACACTAATTAGCAATTTCTAAGTTGTATAGGAGCAGGAGGAATCTCCATTGAGGCCGATCCTCTTCTCATCCGATGCCCACGCATCCGCCCTGTGAACAGCGGTCAGTGGTGATCAGGAGTAGGATCCACCCTTCCCTAACCCAAGGACACAGCGGCCGGGTTGCAGCATCCCTATCAACTCGTTCACTCCGGTAGCAAATAAACATTACTTGAATTCTATGATAATTTCCATTGGTACATTGACCTATTATTCTACGTTACGAAGCCGTTCAGCTCTGTTGGTTATTTCCAAAGTTGTGCTATAATTAAGTGCTTAGTTTTCGATTTCACTAACTAAAAGCCATCAGAAAGCTGTGTGTAGCTTAGAGTTCCGACAAGTATCAGAAACAAACTTATGTTACAATTCAGTTTACTCCACAAGATGTACCGAATGGTGCATCGATATAACCTTGGAAAAACAAATGGCGAGGCCTTAGAATCGTGTTTTAATGCAGCCTGGGTATATCCAGTCATTCATATCCATCAGACAGAATAAAATGGATTGGGAGGATCTGTTCCTGAGCTTATGCTCATGAAGACCCGGATATTCTCGCTCGTCAACAGTCTGCGATGCGGCATTCCCGCATATGTTTCGATAGCGTTGGACCAACTTGAGGATATTCAATCAACTGATCAAAGATTCATATCACCATTGGATCTAGAAATCTTACAAGGCCTCATTAAGCTTTTGTGCTTATTTTTTTGGAAACTTGGCGTTGGATTCACAGATTCTAAGGCACGATGACGTTATGTTAGAAAGTCAGATCGGGAGGGACCAATTAGTTTGTGAAAAACAAGTGTGGTTTATCGAATGACGGAAAACAAAGTATAATCTATTTATGATTTAAGCAATAATTACATAGAAAACGAGAAAGTGATATTAACCGATCCGTTGAGAGGCGTGCAGACCTCGCCTCTTTCTCCTCACGCTACACCACTTGGCCTTTTGGCCCTACTTTTATGCTGTTTTCACCGACTGCCTCTTATATAACGAGTGCTTTACCTCACTTGCCATGATTATTTCAATTCTAACAGGATTACCTATATTTAGTTATATCCCCTGATGTTTGTGTCATACATTCTACCACGTATCGATTTCTGTCACCAGAAGCGTCTTAAATTTTCAGATTAAAATAACGGTTTGGCCAACTTGAGATCCGGTTTTCGGAGCTCGAGCGTCAGCTGGAGGCACTGCGGAGTATCCGCGAGGCTGAGAGTTACCTGGATAGCATGTTTTTAGATGTGGTCACCCCGCAGCTTAAGAAAGTGCAGTCAGAGAGGGAGTGAGTGACCACCAGTCAGAAGAAGGGGGGCAGGCAGGTAGTCAGAAAAGCCCCAGAGTGCATCTCACTCAACAACCGTTTTTCGGTTAAAGTGACGGTTCCTCTGGGGAGTGCAGCCAGAGCCAAGTTTATGGCACTGTGAGTGGCTCAGCTGCATAAGGGGGGAGGAGTAAGAGTGGAAGGGCAATAGTGGTAGGAGACGCAATAGTGAGGGGTGCAGATAGACGTTTCTGCGGCCACAGGCGTGACTCCAGGATGGTATGTTGCCTCCCTGGTGCCAGGGTCAATGATGTCACTGAACGGCTGCAGGGCATTCTGAAGGGGGAGGGCGAACAGTCAGAGGTTGTGGTTCACATTGGTACCAACGACATAGGTAGAAAGAGGGATGAGTTCCTGCAACAAGAATTTAGGGAGCTAGGGAGCAGATTAAAAAGCAGGACCTCAAAGGTTGTAATCTCTGGATTACTCCCGGTGCCACGTGCTATTGAGTATAGGGATAGGAGGATAGAGCAGATGAATCCATAGCTAAAGAGTTGGTGCAGGAGGGAGGGCTTTAGTTTCCTGGATCACTAGGTCTGTTTCTGGGGAAGGTGGGACCTGTACAAGTCGGACGGGTTGCACCTGAACCAGAATGAGACCAACCTCCTTGTGGAGAGGTTTGCTAGTGCTGTGGGGGGGGGGGGGGGGGCGGGATTTAAACTAACGTGGCAGGGGGATGGGATACGGAATGGAGCTATAGTAGGGGGTGATGCACAGCCAAATATAGAGGAAAAAACAAGTCAGTCTGGAAGCAGAGCTAATATGTAACGGCACAAGGGAGTATGGCAAGGCTGGATGGCACTTATTTTAATGCAAGGAGTCTTACGAGTAAGGCAGATGAATTGAAGGTGTTGATGAACACATGGGAGTATGATATTGTTGCTATCACAGAGACATGGTTGAGGTAGGGGCAGGACTGGCAGCTCAATATTCCGGGGTATAGAATCTTCAGGCGAGACAGAGGGGGGTGTAAAATAGAAGGGGGTGTCGCAATATTAATCAAGGAGTCAATTACTGCAGTAAGGAGGGATGATATCTTAGCAGGTTCCTCTAATGAGGCCATATGGGTAGAACTCAAAACAAAAAGGGGGCAAGCACTTTGCTGGGAGTGTGCTATAGGCCCCCAAACAGTCAGGGGGAGATAGAGGAACAGATATGTAGGCAAATCTCAGAGAAGTGTAGAAATAATAGGGTAATAATAGTAGGGGAATTCAACTTCCCCAATATTAACAGGGATAGTCAGAGTGTGAAAGGCTTAGAGGGTGCGGAATTCTTAAAGTGCATCCAAGAGAGCTTTTTGAGCCAGCATGTAGAAAGTCCTACAAGAGAGGGGCGGTACTGGACTTAATTCTAGGGAATGTAGCCGGGCAAGTGGTATAAGTGTCAGTAGGAGAGCATTTTGGTGACAGTGACCATAATTCGGTGAGATTTAAGGTAGTCATGGAAAAGGACAAAGATGGACCGGAACTAAAGGTTCCAAATTGGGGGAAGGTCGATTTTAATATGATAAGGCAGGATCTGGCCAAAGTGGAGTGGAATCAGCTACTTGTAGGAAAATCCACATCAGAGCAGTGGGAGTCATTCAGAAAGGAAATAGAGAGAGTGCAGCGCCAACATGTTCCCGTAAAGGTCAAGGGTGGGACCAACAAGTCCAGGGAACACTGGATGTCAAGGGAAATACAAGAATGGATTTGAAAAAAAAGGGAGGCCTTTGGCAGATACAAAGGACTAAAAATAGTGGAAGCCCTAGAGGAGTATAGAAAGTGCAGGGGGGGTACTTAAAAAAGAAATTAGGAGAGCAAAGAGGGGGCATGAAAAAACACTGGCAGGCAAAATAAAGTAAAATCCCAAGGTGTTTTATAAGTATATTACGGGCAAGAGGATAACTAAGGAAAGAGTAGGGCCCATTAGGGACCAAAGTGGCAATCTGTGTGTAGAGCCGGAAGAGCTAGGTGAGGTTTTAAATGAATATTTTGCATCTGTGTTCACTATGGAGAAGGACGATGTAGGCATAGAAATCAGGCAGGGGGATTGTGATATACTTGAACAAATAAGCATTCAGAGGGAGGAGGTAATAGCGGTTTTAGCGGGCTTAAAAGTGGATAAATCCCCAGGCCCAGACGAGATGTATCCCAAGCTGCTGTGTGAGGCAAAGGAGGAGATTGCAGGGGCTCTGACACAAATTTTCAGAACCTCTCTGGCCACAGGGGAGGTGCCAGAGGACTGGAGGACAGCTAACATAGTACCATTATTCAAGAAGGGTGGTAGGGATAAACCAGGGAATTACAGGCCAGTGAGCCTCACATCAGTGGTAGGGAAATTATTGGAAAAAATTCTGAGGGACAGAATTAGTCTCCACTTGGAGAAGCAAGGATTAATCAAGGATAGTCAGCATGGCTTTGTCAGGGGGAGATCATGTCTAACCAATTTGATTGAATTTTTCGAGAGGGTGACTAGGTGTGTGGATGAGGGTAGTGCAGTTGATGTGGTCTACATGGACTTCAGTAAGGCTTTTGAACAAGTCCCGCATGGGAGACTGGTCAAGAAGTTAAGAGCCCATGGTATCCAGGGCAATTTGGCACATTGAATCCAAAATTGTCTTAGTGGCAGGAGGCAGAGGGTGATGGTCGAAGGTTGTTTTTGTGACTGGAAGCCTGTGTCCAGTGGTGTACCACAGGGATCGGTGCTGGGTTCCTTGCTGTTTGTAGTGTACATTAATGATTTAGATATGAATGTAGGAGGTATGATCAGTAAGTTCGCAGATGACACGAAAATTGGTGGAGTGGTAAATAGCGAGGAGGGAACCTCAGGCTACAGGACGAAATAGATGGGTTGGTCAGATGGGCAGAACAGTGGCAAATGGAATTTAACCCTGAAAAGTGTGAGGTGATACATTTTGGGAGGACTAACAAGGCAAGGGAATACACAATGAATGGTAGGACCCTAGGAAGGACAGAGGATCAGAGGGGCCTTGGTGTGCATGTACATAGATCCCTGAAGGCAGCAGGACAGGTAGATAAGGAGGTTAAGAAGGCATATGGGATACTTGCCTTCATTAGCCGAGGCATAGAATATAAGAGCAGGGAGGTTATGATGGAGCTGTACAAAACGCTAGTTAGGCCACAGCTGGAATACTGTGTGCAATTCTGGTCGCCACACTATAGGAAGGATGTGATTGCATTGGAGAGGGTGCAGAGGAGATTCACCAGGATGTTACCTGGGCTGGAGCGTTTCAGCTATGAAGAGAGACTGGACAGGCTGGGGTTGTTTTCCTTAGAGCAGAGAAGGCTGAGGGGGGACCTGATTGAGGTGTACAAAATTGTGAGAGGCATAGATAGGGTAGAAAAAAAGCAACTTTTCCCCTTAGTAGAGGGGTCAATAACCAGGGGGCATAGTTTCAAAGTAAGGGGCAGGAGGTTTAGAGGTGATTTGAGGAAAAACTTTTTCACCCAGAGGGTGGTTGGAATCTGGAACTCACTGTCTGAAAGGGTGGTAGAGGCAGGAACCCTCACAACATTCAAGAAGCATTTAGATGAGCACTTGAAACGCCATAGCATACAAGGCTACGGACCAAGTGCTGGAAAATGGGATTGGAATCGATAGGGCTTGATGGCCGGCGCAGACACGATGGGCCGAAGGGCCTCTTTCTGTGCTGTGTAACTCTATGACTATTTACTGAAACTTTAATACCACCTGTTGATGGAGAATTAATCAAAATTTTCTCTTTATTTGTGGCAACCTTTGGGCTTGGCTCCTTTGGTTTTAGTCCAAATTAAATGTCTAGTTTCTGTTATATCAAACGCAACAACTGGCTGGTCAAATCTCTACTCGGAGGATTGTCCTTCGCAGTAATGGGAGAATGTCACACTGAACGGAACGCGGCTCATTCAAACGTTGGATTAATTGGAGGTTAACCAAGGAGTACAGCCCTAAAGACAAAAGGTGTATAAATCATTTTTAATGTACTAACGACAGAACTTAGCACTACCAGATCGGCGGTGTCTCCATCCACGGATAGACCTGAACTCTGAAAAATTAATGGTTGCAGTAGGGAGACTCAATTCCTCCCAAACCATGTGTACCACAGGAAGTGTAGGGGGCGGAATCACACCATTCCTTACTCTCAGATATGGTAACACTCCTTTATCGATATAGATAGGTCTTTCTATCATTTTCCTCTCGTCGGTAAAATGGCACATTTAGGTTTAATGACACGCGGTAACTCACCGAGTAAGGCTGCTAATATTCCCACAATTCCAGTGCCCGCTCCCAGCTCAATCACTTTCTTCCCAGTAAAACTGATCTTCTCCTTCTCAAAGTACCGGCAAAGAGCAATTGCCTGAAACGATGGAAAACGCAAGCATTAGGATTAACGCATTCAGAGTGTGATGAAAAGCACCTGGATCCCATAGCCTGCTGTTAACGAAGGGTGGGGTCGCGGTACAAACAATTTCCTACAGATATATAGGAAAGCCCCATAGAACTGTTGTGAGGCGGACACTCTCACCCACCTCCCAGTGTGTTCAGATCAGAACTGGCTGGTCTGTTAACGGACCACGTGTTCTTGCTCCCTCCGGCGAATGCAACGGGTCCCAGAAGCCATAAAGGAAAATAACTTGAACAAAGAAGTGGTCTAACCTGATAGCAAAATACTGCGGATGCTGGAAATCCGGAATAACAACAGAAAACGCTGGAAAAACTCAG
Organism: Squalus acanthias; assembly: GCA_030390025.1. Taxonomy (NCBI): domain Eukaryota; kingdom Metazoa; phylum Chordata; class Chondrichthyes; order Squaliformes; family Squalidae; genus Squalus; species Squalus acanthias. The sequence goes on along the minus strand of CM059425.1, from coordinate 98,487,212 downwards.
CAGGCCAGGCAGCATCCGTGGAGAGAGAAACAGAGTTAACGTTTCAGGTCGAAGACCTTTCGTCGGAACTGGAAAAAACCAGGAAATGAAATAGATTTAAAGCAAGTATAAACCTGGGAAAAGGGGGAGGGGATGAAAGAACAAAAGGAGAGATTAAGAGACATTGAGAGACATTAAGAGATAATCAAGGCAAGAGGAGGTGTTAATGTGACAGGTTGATGCATTTCACACTTCATTTAGCCTCACCCTGTCACATTAACACCTCCTCTTGCCTTGAATATCTCTTAATGTCTCTCAATGTCTCTTAATCTCTCCTTTTGTTCTTTCATCCCCTCCCCCTTTTCCCAGCTTTATACTTGCTTTAAATCTATTTCATTTCCTGCTTTTTTCCAGTTCTGACGAAAGGTCTTCGACCTGAAACGTTAACTCTGTTTCTCTCTCCACGGATGCTGCCTGGTCTGCTGAGTTTTTCCAGCGTTTTCTGTTGTTATTTAAGTGGTCTAACCTGTCGCACCACCGGCTCACCGCGCCCACAAGAACTCGCAGTCCCATCAAGTCCCTCGGCTAACTATGAGCGCAGTCAAAACTGCACCAATGACTCAATGATGCAGCACTCGTTGTGGTACCGAGTCTCAAAGAACTGGGAGGTCCCAGGTTCCTTTCCCGGTCTGTACTGTGTTAGTCACGCTCCTGATTGCTACCCGGGAACTCATCGTAAATTGTGTATCTGTGCAGGACAGGACCGGACTCAGCAACAATGTACGCGGCCTGTGTAGGCACACAGTGTCTGGGTTCGCGCACGTAGAATGGCCATTTTGGAGATACTGCGAATGACCGTGGAACAGAGCAGATCAACTCCAGAAGGGGAGGGGAAAATTAGAGTATGGAAATATAAAACACCACACCGGCACCAGTGAGGGTAGGTTCTTTAACCGGCTTCAGTGAGCCGCTAACCCTTATTAAAACATAGGGTTGAGACCAGGAAAAATGAACATTGTTGTGTTTCAAATTTATGTGAGAAATGCACGTTCCAGCCAGCCGCACCGCGGACCTTGAACAGAATGTGCCAGATTGGTGATGCATTTTAAAAGCGTATTTGTCTGAGAAAAGGAGGATAATTGCAAACCCACTGCAACTTGGAACAGGGGATCATGCTGATTTTTTTCTGATAAATATGTAAGATGCGATAAACCAGCTAGTCATCTATCACACTAAAGCAGCGAACTTACACAGTCCCAGATATAAGCCGATATGCCCAGGTTAGCGCCCAAAGTTCGAGCGATCTTTAAACTGTATCCGCAGAACTCAAAATTGTTCTGCCTGATGTAGCAGGTCGAAGAGTGATCTTTCCCCTTTGTGGCATCGTCGCCGGAATTCTCCTGGTACAGGGCTGTGGTCATCCTTTCTAATCTACCTCTGGAATTGTCCTGATGGTTCCTCTGTGATCTTCAAGGGAATTCGCTCGAGGCGCAGTACTGTAGCAGGAGCTTGCATTTATAGAGCGCCTCTCGCGTTCTCTGGATGTCCCGAATCTCTTCATAGCCAATCATGTCTAATTACTCTTGTTATGCAATCAAGCATGGCAGTCAATTTTACGCACCGTCAGTTCCCACAAAAAGTTATAAAATAAACGATCAGGTCATTAATATTGGGCAGAACACTGGGAGAATTCCGCAGCTCCTTTTCAAATAATCCCACCGATCCTTTACCTCTCATACAGCACTTTATTTATTTTTATTCATGTACTTATCCACCTTTCTCTTGAAATTCTGATACACTTAGCCCCTGCTCTCCCCCTTGGAAAATTATTCCATTCATTCACCACTCTCTGTCTAAAGTAGTTAAATCTTTTCACGCTCCCTCTTGTAAGTTTCAATTCGTACTCTCTTGTGTAATCTCTAACTGTATTAAACCTATTGGGGTTCAAGTTGATCTTCAGGATCTTGAATACTCCAATAAGATTCCCTTTGAGCCTTTCCTTCAACACATCAAAAGGTTTAACTGTATCTTGGAAGAACAGTCTCCAAAGGTGAGGTCCTGTTATGTTCTCAACGGGTTTGATGGCCCGTTCAGTAAGTAATATTCACATCAACTTCTCCTGCGCGACGATCATCATGTTTATTTTCTGGATAATGGGAAGGTGACAGTGGATTTTACTTTAGGCCAATTTACACCCGGTATCTTATCCCACAATGGGCGAATGCAAATAGCCTGCCGCAAAATTAACTTTAAAACAAATCAGGAGAATAACAAAGGTTACCTGTGGTAGAAGAGCTCATCCAATAATTAAAGAGTAGTCTCGATTTGAAGCCTAATTAATCCCCCAAATTGCATTAATATTTGCTTCATCCCCACACTGTTGACACCAGTTCACTGCAGCTGAAGTAAGAAGTAGGTTAAGACCGGAACTCTTGTACAAACTCTGATAATAGTCAGACTCAGCAGGAGACACCGTTACTCAAAAAGGGATGTGGAGGAGCACTTCATGTTTTCAGGGAAGTAACAGAGGAACATTTGCCCCACATCGCTCCTGTCTTGGGCAAAGCAAAGAACAGAACATTTGCGTTCAGCGCTGCTCAGAGTTTTGGCCCGAGACTCGATCCTCCCTCTCCAGAAATTAAACATTAAAGGTAAGGAAAAAACATTGAACTCACAACATGAGAGATTACTGTTCACCAAAATGGCTAGCCACGGGAATAACTAGTTCCACTCAAACCATCTCAGTAGTGCACACTCAGGCATGCTCTGCCGAGCACCTCCAGGTGAGGAGGCCACAAAGTATCTGAGGGGACCAAATCATTGCTATCCTTGTTGCAAGTGGATTCTCGGTCCTCGAGTTGGGGAGGATGAAAGAGGCGAAATGTTTGCTCGCGAGTGCTCAGGGCATAGAAGCTACAACAGAAACATAAGAAACTGGTTCATGGCATATCCTAGCAGAGAGACAACTATCTTTAACTGCCAAGGAAAGAACGCATCTGAAGGCTCTGAAAATAATAATCAGCCACCGCGTTCCCACAACACACTCTTGCTACAGTTAGCATGGGTATGGCTCTGGCAGCAAAGCTAAGCAAAACTCTAAATGTTACTGTGACTGGTGTAATTATGGCACACATTCCTGCATCAGTCACTATGCTGTGCAATGCTGTGCAGAGAACGTGACAGAAGAACAGTGTGGATTGTGGCATGTTGCATCAATTTTACCCTTGACCCAAGCAAACGGTAATGAAGTAAAGCACTATTACGTAAGATCGAGGAACAGCACCTTATCTTTCAATTAGGCACTTTACAGTCTTCCGGAATCAACATTGAGTTCAACAATGCAGATCGTAACCTCTAGCCCCATGTTTTTTGGACGGTAGCTGTTGATGATACTGATATTCCCAGTTACATCTCTTCTAGACCCATCTTTTGTTTCTTTACTTGTCCTATTACCAACTCCTTTTTGCCTTGAACCATCACCCCTATTGTCATTTAATCTCTCCTGCCTTCCACCCTATCACAGACCTCCCATTCGGTTCTTTGCTCACCTTCCCCTTTCCCTACCAATGCACTTGCTTAAAACCAATTACATCTCTAACCTTTTCCAGTTCTGACGAAATATCGTCGACCTGAAACATTAACACTGTTTCATGTAATCATAGAATCATAGAAAGTTACAGCACGGAAGGTGGCCATTTAGGCCCATTGTGTCCACGCCGGCCAACAAAGAGCTATCCAGCCTAATCCCACTTCCCAGCTCTTGGTCCGTAGCCCTGCAGGTTAGAGCATCTAAAGTGCACATCCAAGTACTTTTTAAATGTGGTTAGGGTTTCTGCCTGTACCACCCTTGCAGGCAGTGAGTTCCAGAACCCCACAACCCTCTGGGTGAAGAAATTTCCCCTCAAATCCCCTCTAAACCTTCCACCAATTACTTTAAATCTGTGCCCCCTGGTTTTTGACCCCTCTGCTAAGGGAAATAGGTCCTTTCTATCCACTTTCTCTATACTTCTCATAATTTTATACACCTCAATAAGTTCTCCCCTCAGCCTCCTCTGATCCAAGGTAAACAGACCCAGCCTATCCAGTCTTTCCTCATAGCTAAGATTCTCTACTCCCGGCAACATCCTTGTAAATCTCCTCTGTACCCTCTCTAGTGCAATCACAGCTTTCCTGTAATGTGGTGACCAGAACTGCACGCAGGACTCTAGCTGAGGCCTAACTAGTGTTTTATACATTTGAAGCATAACCCCCCTGCTCTTGTATTCTATGCCACGGCTAATAAAGGCAAGCATTCCGTATGCCTTCTTAACCACCTTATCTACCTGGCCTGCTACCTTCAGGGATCTGTGGACATGCACTCCAAGGTCCCTTTGTACCTCTGCACTACTCAGTGTCCTACCATTTAATGTGTATTGCCTTTCCTTGTTAGCCCTCCCCAAATGCATTACCTCACACTTCTCCGGATTGAATTCCATTTGACACTGTTTTCTCTCCACAGATGCTGCCTGACCTGCTGAGTATTGCCAGAATTATTTCTGTTTTTTTAAGTAAAGCACTACATTTGCTCCAGTTACTTGTCTTCTGAGGATGCAGCACAGTATAAACTGCACCCTCGTTGCCATTCATGTGCCCACCGCCAAGTCAATGCCATATGTGAACAGGGAAGGTTTCCTTAGCTGAATGTACAACAATGAGCACAGGAAGAGGTGGCTTCGTGAAAGAGGAAGGTGCATAAAGCCGAGATACATTTACAATCAAGCCCGCCTGAATTATAGTCTGCGGCTTGTAGATTGGACGGTTGGCGGTCGGATCATTTGGCGAACCTATTGAAACATTACTGTTGAAAACTGGGGATAATCCAGTTTCACATATCCGATATAATCAGGAAAATGGTAGTCGAAGAACATTGATCACGTGAATTTTGGGGGTTCTGAAAAAGTAGCTTAGATGGCCGGTCTGCTCTAGAACGGAGCTTAGATGATGGCACAGATAAACACGCCGCATACTTTATCCAACTTAACATCACCATTCGAAGCGGCCTGAGGATAAGCAGCAAAACTGCTTAATGGTAACAAGTAGACATCAGTAACTATGATGCAGTAATACAGAGGGAGACAAGAACAGGGAGGGAGAGAAACAAAGGAACTAATTGTTAACAATTTATTTCTCATAATGTTGCAAACCATTATTTATGAAAAATCATAGGATATCGAGAACATTGAAATATTATGCAGCCCAGAACAACATCCTCTTAATTAAAGCTAATGTCGCGCTACATTTCTTTCTGTAAGGACAAAACAAATTACAGAACTCCGTGTCCTAAATACATAAGAACATAAAACGTAGGAGCAGGAGTCGGTAATTTGGCCCCTCGAGCCTGCTCCGCCATTCAATAAGATCATGGCTGACCTGATCTTGGCCTCAACTCCACTTCCCTGCGGCTCGCCATAACCCTTGACTTCTTTATCGTTCAAAAATCTGTCTATCTCCACCTTAAATAAATTCAATGACCCAGCCTCCACAGCTTTCTGGGGAAGAGAATTCCAAAGATACACGATCCTCTGAGAGAAGAAATTCCTCTTCATTTCCGATTTAAAAGAGTGCCCCTTTATTCTGAAATTATGCCCCCTAATTTCCACGAGGGGAAACATCCTCTGTGCATCTACCCTGTCAAGCCCCTTCAGAATCTTATATGTTTCAATAAGATGCCCTCTCATTCTTCTAAACTCCAATGAGTATAGGCCCAATCTGCTCAACATTTCTTCATAAGATAACCCCTTCATCTCCGGAATCAACCTCGTGAACCTTCTCTGAACTGCTTCCAATGCAAGTACATCCCTCCTTAAATAAGGAGACCAAAACTGTACGCAGTACTCCAGGTGTGGTCTCACCAACGCCCTGTACCATTGTAACAGGAATTCCCTACTTTTATATTCCATTCCCTTTGCAATAAAGGCCAACACTCCATTTGCCTTCCTAATTACTTGCTGTACCTGCATGTTAACTTTTTGTAATTCATGTACAAGGACCCCCAGATCCCTCTGTACCTCAGCATTTTGTAATCTCTCCCCATTTAAATAATAATTTGCCTTTTTATTTTTCCTACCAAAGTGGATAACCTCGCATTTTCCCACATTAAACTCCATCTGCCAGATTTTTGCCCACTCACTTAGCCTATCTATATCCCTTTGGAGAGTTTTTGCGTCCTCCACACAATTTGCTTTCCCACCTATCTTTGTATCATCAGCAAAATTTGGCTACATTACACTCAGTCCCTTCATCCAAGTCATTAATATAGATTGTAAATAGTTGAGGCCCCAGCACTGATCCCTGCGGCACCCCACTAGTTACAGTTTACCAACCTGAAAATGACCCATTTATCCCGACTCTCTTTTAGTTAGCCAATCCTCTATCCATGCTAATATATTACCCCCAACACCGTGTGCTCTTATCTTATGTAGTAACCTTTTATGTGGCACCTTATCGAATGCCTTCTGGAAATCCAAATACACGACATCTACTGGTTCCCCTTTAGCCACCCTGCTCGTTGCATCCTCAAAGAACTCCAGCAAATTTGTCAAACATGATTTGTCAAATATAAAAGATTATTGCTCAAGATAAAAAATCACTGGATTGGGGGGAATATTCTGGCATGGGTGGAGGATTGGTTATCTAACAGGAAGCAGAGAGTTGGGATAAATGGTTCATTCTCGGACTGGCAACCAGTAGCCAGTGGTGTTCCGCAGGGGTCGGTGCTGGGTCCCCAACTCTTTACAATCTATATTAACGATTTGAAGGAGGGGATCGAGTGTAACATATCAAAGTTTGCAGATGATACAAATATGGGAGGGAAAGCAGAAAGTGAGGAGGACATAAAAAACCTACAAGGGGATATAGACAAGCTAGGTGAGTGGGCAGGGATTTGGCAGATGCAATACAATATTGGAAAATGTGAGGTTATGCACTTTGGCAGGAAAAATCAGAGAGCAAGTTATTATCTTAATGGCGAGAAACTGGAAAGTACTGCAGTACAAAGGGATCTGGGGGTCCTAGTGCAAGAAAATCAAAAAGTTAGTATGCAGGTGCAGCAGGTGATCAAGAAGGCCAACGGAATGTTGGCTTTTATTGCTAGGGGGATAGATTATAAAAACAGGGAGGTATTGCTGCAGTTATATAAGGTATTGGTGAGACCGCATCTGGAATACTGCATACAGTTTTGGTGTCCATACTTAAGAAAAGACATACTTGCTCTCGAGGCAGTACAAAGAAGGTTCACTCGGTTAATCCCCGGGATGAGGGGGTGGACATACGAGGAGAGGTTGAGTAGATTGGGACTCTACTCATTGGAGTTCAGAAGAATGAGAGGCGATCTTATTGAAACATATAAGATTGTGAAGGGGCTTGATCGGGTGGATGCGGTAAGGATGTTCCCAAGGATGGGTGAAACTAGAACTAGGGGGCATAATCTTAGAATAAGGGGCCGCTCTTTCAAAACTGAGATGAGGAGAAACTTCTTCACTCAGAGGGTAGTAGGTCTGTGGAATTTGCTGCCCCAGGAAGCTGTGGAAGCTACATCATTAAATAAATTTAAAACAGAAATAGACAGTTTCCTAGAAGTAAAGGGAATTAGGGGTTACGGGGAGCGGGCAGGAAATTGGACATGAGGCTGAGTTCGGATCGGTCGAGGCCCTGTGGGTGGCATAGCGGGCCCAGGGGCTGAGTGGCCGGGTCCTGCTCCTACTTCTTGTGTTCTTTAGATTTGAGGTGAGGATCAGATCAGCCATGATCTTATTGAATGGCGGAGCAGGCTCGAAGGGCTGATTGGCCTACTCCTGCTCCTATTTCTTATGTTCTTATGTATGATTTCCCTTTCATAAAACCATGCTGACTCTGCTTGACTATATTATGATTTTCTAAATGTCCTGCTATCACTTCCTTAAAAATGGACTCCAGCATTTTCTCAATGACAGATGTTAGGCTAACTGGTCGATAGTTGCCTGCTTTCTGTCTCCCTCCTTTCTTAATAGGGGCATTACATTTGTGGTTTTCCAGTCCGCTGGGACCTCTCCAGAATCCAGGGAACTTTGGTAGATTACAACCAATGCATCCACTATCTCTGCAGCCATCTCTTAAGACTCTAGGATGCACGCCATCGGGTCCAGGGGACTTGACCACCTTTAGTCCCATTAGTTTGCCTAGTACTTTCTCTCTAGTGATAGTGATTGTTTTAAGTTCCCCCACCCCACCCCAATAGCCCTTTGATTATCAATTATTGGGATGCTTTTAGTATCTTCTACCATGAGGATCGATACAAAATATTTGTTCAAGGTCTCCGCCATTTCCCTGTTTCCAATTATTAATTCCCCAAACTCATCCTCTAGGGGACCAACGTTTACTTTAGCTACTCTCTTCCTTTTTATATACTTGTAGAAACTCTTACTGTCTGTTTTTATATTTCTTGCTAGCTTACTCTCATAAGTTTTCTTCTCTCTCTTTATCATTTTTTTACTCGTCCTTTGCTGCTTTTTAAAAATTTCCCAATCCTCTGGCCTTTTACTATTCTTCGCAACATTGTATGCTTTTGTTTTCAATTTGATACCATCCTTTACTTCCTTAGTTAGCCACGAATGGTTCATCCTTCTCTTAGAGTCTTTCTTTCTCACTGGAGAAATTTGATTGCATTATTTCCCCACCTATGCCATGTGCTAACTATCCCTGACTACACTATTCCATGGATGAAACATAAATCTAATTATTGCTCACCAACGTCTTTACTGCATGGAGGACTGGCTTCAGGGTTCTGACAAACTGCAAGTCTCACACCTCAATAGATAAGAACTTAAGAAACACAAGAAATAGGAGCAGGGGTAGTCCATTCGTCCCATTGTGACTGCTCTGCCATTCAATAACATCATGGCTGATTTGGTACCCCATCTCCACTTTCCTGAACTATCCCCATATCCCTTTATTCCCTTAACTTCCAAAAATCTATCGATCTCTGTCTTGAATATACTCAACGACTGAGCCTCCACAACCCTCTGGGGTAGAGAATTCCAAAGATTCACCACCCTCTGAGTGAAGAAATTTCTCCTCATCTCAGTCCTAAATGGCCGACCCCTTATTCTGAAACTGTGACCCCTGGTTCTAGACTCCCCAGCCAGGGGAAACATCCTCCCAGCATCTACCCTGTCAAGCTCTGTTAGAATTTTGTATATTTCAATCAGATCACTTCTCATTCTTCTAAACTCTAGAGAATCTAGCAACTCAAAGCTGGGCATCCATGATGTAGTGTGGGTCAGCAGCAGCAGAATTGTATACCAACACAATCTGTAACCTCATGGCCCAGCACATCCCTCACTCTACCATTACCATCAAGCCAGGGAGGCAACCCTCGTTCAATGAGGACTGTAGAAGAGCATGCCAGGAACAGCACCAGGCATACCAGAAAATAAGATGACAACCTGGTAAAGCTACAACAGAGGACTATATGCATGCTGAAGACAGAAGCAGCATGCTAAAGATAGAGCTAAGTGATCCCACAACCAACGAATCAGATCAAAGCACTGCAGTCCTGCCACATCCAGTCGTGAATGTTGGTGGATAATTAAACAACTAACGGGAGGAGCAGGCTCCGTGAATATACCCATCCTCAATGATGGCGGAGCCCAGCACTTGAATGTAAAAGACTGGACTGACACGTTTGGAACCATTTTCAGCCAGAAGTGCCGAGTGGATGATTCATCTCAGCCTCCCCCTGAGATTCCCACCATCACAGAAGCCAGTCTTCATCCAATTCAATTCACTCCACATGATATCAAGAAACAGCTGAGCACACTCGATACAACAACGGCTATGGGCCCCAACAACATCCCGGCTATAGTACTGAGGACTTGTGCTCCAGAAATAGCCGTGCCCCTAGCCAAGCTATCCCAGTACATGTACAAAACTGGCATCTACCCATCAAAGTGCAAAATTGCCCAGGTACGTCCTGTCCACAAAAAACAGGACAAAGCTAATCCGCCCAATAAATGCTGTCTTTGTCAGCGACGCCCAAATCCCATGAAGGAATAAAAAAAAAAGCAGGATTAATCCAATCGGGCCAATTACCGCCCCATCAGTCTACTCTCAATCATCAGCAAAGTTATGGAAGGTGTCATCGACAGTGCTATCAAGCAACACTTACTCACCAATAACCTGCTCACCCATGTTTAGTTTAGGTTCCGCCAGGCCCACTCAGCTCCAGCCCTCATAACAGCCTTGGTCCAAATATGGATAAAAGAGCTGAATTCCAGAGGAGACCGCCCTTGACATCAAGGCAGCATTTGACCGAGTGTGGCATCAAGGAGCCCTAATAAAATTGAAGTCAATGGGAATCGGGGGAAAAATCTCCCCTGGCTGGAGTCATACCTAGCACAAAGGAAGATGGTTGTGGTTGTTGGAGGTCAATCATCTCATCCCCAGGACATTGCTGCAGGAGTTTCTCAGAGCAGTGACCTTGGCCCAACCATATTCAGTTGTTTCATCAATGAACTTTCCTTCATCATAAGGTCAGAAGTGGGGATGATTACGGATGATTGCACAGTGTTCAGTTCCATTCACAACAACTCAGAAAATTCAGCAGTCCATGCCCGCATGCAGCAAGACCTGGACAACATTCAGGCTTGGGCTGATAAGTGGCAAGTAACATTCATGCCACATAACTGCCAAACAATGACTATCTCCAAAAAAGCGGCAGTCTAACCATCTCCCCTTGATATTCAACGGCATTACCATCGCCGAATCCCCCACCACCAACATCCTGGGGGTCAACATTGACCAGAAACTTACAAGGCACAAGTCAGGAGTATGATGGAATACTCTTCACTTGCGTAAATCAGTGCAGCTGCAACAACACTCAAGAAGCTAGACACCATCCAAGACAAAGAAGCCCGCTTAATTGGCTGCCCATCCACCACCACAAACATTCACTCTCTCCACCACCGATGCACCGTGGCTGCAGTGCATACCAAATAAAAGATGCACTGCAGCAGCTCGCCAAGGCTTCTTCGGCAGCACCTCCCAAACCCACAACCTCTACCACCTAGAAGGACAAGGGCAGCAGGTGCATGGGAATCCTGGAAATTCCTCCCTAACAGCACTGTGGGAGCACCTTCACCACAAGGACTGCAGCGGTTCAAGAAGGCAGCTCAGCACCACCTTCTCAAGGGCAATTAGGGATGGGCAATAAATGCTGGCTTTGCCAGCGACGCCCACATCCCGGAACGAATAAATTAAAAAAAAGGTTATGGGAAATCAGCTCACATGAGTCAAATAAGGGCAACAGAGCACGGGAAGAACCATATTCCTTCAGTGCAAGCAGCTGTAGAAGTCACTGACCGATTTACATGAACCCTGTACGTGATGAAACAACTTCCATTTCATACCTGCATGAAGCTGAGATATGGAAGACCATGTTATACACCGTACGGCTGGGGGCGGGGTATCCCACTAATCGGGCGTGGCTCCCATATGTAGGTGTTGTATGTACATAACGAGGCAGTCTGTGACACAACCTAGGAGAGCACACGACTACCATCCTGATGAGAAACTATGCATACCTGGTAATTGGTACGCAGGGACCGGCACAAACCACCCCAAAATATGTAAAAATGGAATAGGCACAAGGAGTCAGAGGCAACAGACTGATCACCTGGGTTGCAGCGGGCATGGTAGCTGTGGTGAGGAGTTCTTGGCCTTCACAAGAGAGCTGTAGGGTGCGCACATAAGGGACTTACCCTGGTGGATGGGGAAGGAGTTAATTTTAAATGTCAGGTTTTAAAGAAAAATCCATGCACACAAGCATTTTTTTAAAAACCGGAAGAAAGTTAGATAAATAGCTAAGAAAATGTGCAAATTTGTTTCGATTTTTTAAAGAAGGAATTTAGGAAGAGATCTACTTTTAGATGGTGGGATTCAAATCTAAAGTTCATTCTCGTGCTCTTCTTCTGGTCTAGGTTATTCTTCTTGCTAATGGCATTGCTCTTCCTCTTGCTTCCAGCAACCCTTCTCGGAATTCAGTATCGACATTTCTAAATGGAGCGGCCTTTCCCTATCTCCATTCCCGTCCTCTTCTGGTGCCAATTCTCTTCAACTGCAAACCGTTTAAAAACATATTTGCCTGTGTACCAGTGTAACTAGGTATCGCAGATAGCTGCTGCCAATTAGTTAAAATTTGGGATTCCTGTAGATAGATTCTCAGGTTCAGTGCCGTCAGTTGCTCACATCAGCAGATCGCCCATCCCACATGTCGTGGAATTGACTCAAGCTACACATAATCAATTTTATAGTAGCTCCGAGATACACGTTGTTACAAAGCTTTATTTCACTTCCAGAGAAGATACAGAGGATAGGTAAGGATCAGACTCACGAGATTCAATTATTTACATGTAACAGCACAACATATTATATTTATCAGTTTGCAGCGAGAAGAAAAAGCCTGAAAGGCAAACCAAACACATTGGGGATGAGATGTCCACTGATTAGCCAAGTTTCAGTGCGCAGTGGAAAATGTGGTGTTAACAGTGGGGTGTGGACAGTGGGATTTCGGACAGTGAGATGTAGACAGCAGGATACGGACAGTGGGATGTGGACAGTGGGATGTGGACAGTGGGATGTGGACAGTGGGATGCGGACAATTGTATTTCGGACACTGGGATGTAGACAGTGGGATGTGGACAGTGGGAAGTGGACAGTGGGATTCCGGACAGTGGGATGTGGACAGTGGAATGTGGACATTGGGATGTGGACAATGGGATTTGGACAGTGGGATGTGGACAGTGGGATGCCGAACAGTAGGATGTGGACAGTGGAACTTCGGACAGTGGGATGTAGACAGTGGGATATGGACAGTGGGATGTGGACAGTGGGAATTGGACAGTGAGATGTGGACAGTGGGATGTTGACAGTGGGATGTGGACATTGGGATGTGGACAGTGGAATGTTGACAGTGGGATGTGGACAGTGGGATGTGGACAGTGGGATGTGGACAGTGGGATGTGGACATTGGGATGTGGACAGTGGGTAGTGGACAGTGAGATGTGGACAGTGGGATGTGGACAGTGGAATGTGGACAGTGGGATGTGGACAGTGGGATGTGGACAGTGGGATGTGGACAGTGGGATGTGGACAGTGGGATGTGGACACTGGGATGTGGAGAGTGGGATGTGGACACTGGGATGTGGACAGTGGGATGTGGACAGTGGGATGTAGACAGTGACATGAGGACAGTGGGCTGTGGACAGTGACATGAGGACAGTGGGATGTGGACAGTGGGATGTAGACAGTGACATGAGGACAGTGACATGTGGACAGTGGGAGGTGGACAGTGACATGAGGACAGTGGGATGTGGACAGTGGGATGTGGACAGTGGGATGTGGACATTGGGATTTGGGCAGTGGAATGGGACAGTGGGATGTGGACAGTGGAGTTTGGACAGTGGGATGTGGACAGTGGAGTGTGGACAGTGGGATGTGGACAATGGGATGTGGACATTTGGTTGTGGACAGTGGGATGTGGATAGTGTGATGTGGACAGTGGTATGTGGACAGTGGAGTGTGGACAGTGGTATGTGGACAGTGGAGTGTGGACAGTTGAATGTGCACAGTGGGATGTGGACAGTGGGATGTGGACAGTGGGATGTGGACAGTGGAGTGTGGACAGTGGGATGTGGACATTGGGATGTGGACAGTGGAGTGTTGACAGTGGGATGTGGACATTGGGATTTGGGCAGTGGAATGGGACAGTGGGATGTGGACAGTGGAGTTTGGACAGTGGGATGTGGACAGTGGAGTACGGACAGTGGGATGTGGACAGTGGGATGTGGACAGTGGAATGTGGACAGTGGGATGTGGACAGTGGGATGTGGACAGTGGGTTTTCGACAGTGGGATGTTGACAGTGGAATGCGGACAGTGAAATGTGGACAGCGGGATGTTGACAGTGGAATGCGGACAGTGGAATGTGGATAGTGAGATGTGGACAGTGGAATGCAGACAGTGGGATGTGGACAGTGGGATCTGGAAAGTGAGATGTGGGCAGTAGGATGTGAACAGTGGGATGTGGACAGTGGGATGTCGATAGAGGGATGTGAACAGTGGGATTTGGACAGTGGGATGTGGGCAGTAGGATGTGGACAGTGGGATGTGGACAGTGGGATGTGGACAGTGGGATGTGGACAGTGGGATGTGGACAGTGGGATGTGGACAATGGGAATTGGACAGTGGGTTTTAGACAGTGGGATGTGGACAGTGGGTTTTCGACAGTGGGATGTTGACAGTGGAATGCGGACAGTGAAATGTGGACAGTGGGATGTTGACAGTGGAATGCAGACAGTGGAATGTGGACAGTGAGATGTGGACAGTAGGATGCAGACTGTGGGATATGGACAGTGGGATCTGGAAAGTGAGATGTGGGCAGTAGGATGTGAACAGTGGGATGTGGACAGTGGGATTAGGACAGTGGGATGTGGGCAGTAGGATGTGGACAGTGGGATGTGGACAGTGGGATGTGGACAGTGGGATGTGGACAGTGGGATGTGGACAGTGGAGTGTGGACAGTGGGATGTGGACATTGGGATGTGGACAGTGGAATGTGGACAGTGGGATGTGGACAGTGGGATGTAGACAGTGTGATGTGGACACTGGGATGTGGACAGTGACATGAGGACAGTTTGATGTGGACAGTGGGATGTGGACAGTGGGATGTGGACAGTGGGATGTAGACAGTGGGATGTGGACACTGGGATGTGGACAGTGGGATGTGGACACTGGGATGTGGACAGTGGGATGAGGACAGTGGGATGTAGACAGTGACATGAGGACAGTGGGATGTGGACAGTGACATGAGGACAGTGGAATGTGGACAGTGGGATGTGGACAGTGGGATGTGGACAGTGACATGAGGACAGTGGGATGTGGACAGTGGGATGTGGACAGTGGGATGTAGACAGTGGGATGTGGACACTGGGATGTGGACAGTGACATGAGGACCGTTTGATGTGGACAGTGGGATGTGGACAGTGGGATGTGGACAGTGGGATGTGGACAGTGGGATGTGGACAGTGGGATGTGGACAGTGGGATGTGGACAGTGGGAAGTGGACAGTGAGATGTGGACAGTGGGATGTGGACAGTGGGATGTGGACATTGGGATGTGGACAGTGGAATGTGGACAGTGGGATGTGGACAGTGGGATGTGGACACTGGGATGTGGACAGTGGGATGAGGACAGTGGGATGTAGACAGTGACATGAGGACAGTGGGATGTGGACAGTGACATGAGGACAGTGGGATGTGGACAGTGGGATGTGGACAGTGGGATGTAGACAGTGGGATGTGGACACTGGGATGTGGACAGTGACATGAGGACCGTTTGATGTGGACAGTGGGATGTGGACAGTGGGATGTGGACAGTGGGATGTAGACAGTGGGATGTGGACACTGGGATGTGGACAGTGACATGAGGACAGTGTCATGTGGACAGTGGGATGTGGACAGTGACATGAGGACAGTTTGATGTGGACAGTGGGATGTGGACAGTGGGATGTGGACAGTGGGATGTGGACAGTGGGATGTGGACAGTGGAATGTGGACAGTGGGATGTGGACAGTGGGATGTGGACAGTGGGATGTGGACAGTGGGATGTGGACACTGGGATGTGGACAGTGGGATGTGGACACTGGGTTGTGGACAGTGGGATGTGGACACTGGGATGTGGACAGTGACATGAGGACAGTGTCATGTGGACAGTGGGATGTGGACAGTGACATGAGGACAGTTTGATGTGGACAGTGGGATGTGGACAGTGGGCTGTGGACAGTGGGATGTGGACAGTGGGATGTGGACAGTGGGATGTGGAAAGTGGGATGTGGACAGTGGGATGTGGACACTGGGATGTGGACAGTGGGATGTGGACAGTGGGATGTGGACAATGGGAATTGGACAGTGGGTTTTAGACAGTGGGATGTGGACAGTGGGTTTTCGACAGTCGGATGTTGACAGTGGAATGCGGACAGTGAAATGTGGACAGTGGGATGTTGACAGTGGAATGCAGACAGTGGAATGTGGACAGTGAGATGTGGACAGTAGGATGCAGACTGTGGGATATGGACAGTGGGATCTGGAAAGTGAGATGTGGGCAGTAGGATGTGAACAGTGGGATGTGGACAGTGGGATTAGGACAGTGGGATGTGGGCAGTAGGATGTGGACAGTGGGATGTGGACAGTGGGATGTGGACAGTGGGATGTGGACAGTGGGATGTGGACAGTGGAGTGTGGACAGTGGGATGTGGACATTGGGATGTGGACAGTGGAATGTGGACAGTGGGATGTGGACAGTGGGATGTAGACAGTGTGATGTGGACACTGGGATGTGGACAGTGACATGAGGACAGTTTGATGTGGACAGTGGGATGTGGACAGTGGGATGTGGACAGTGGGATGTAGACAGTGGGATGTGGACACTGGGATGTGGACAGTGGGATGTGGACACTGGGATGTGGACAGTGGGATGAGGACAGTGGGATGTAGACAGTGACATGAGGACAGTGGGATGTGGACAGTGACATGAGGACAGTGGAATGTGGACAGTGGGATGTGGACAGTGGGATGTGGACAGTGACATGAGGACAGTGGGATGTGGACAGTGGGATGTGGACAGTGGGATGTAGACAGTGGGACGTGGACACTGGGATGTGGACAGTGACATGAGGACCGTTTGATGTGGACAGTGGGATGTGGACAGTGGGATGTGGACAGTGGGATGTGGACAGTGGGATGTGGACAGTGGGAAGTGGACAGTGAGATGTGGACAGTGGGATGTGGACAGTGGGATGTGGACATTGGGATGTGGACAGTGGAATGTGGACAGTGGGATGTGGACAGTGGGATGTGGACACTGGGATGTGGACAGTGGGATGAGGACAGTGGGATGTAGACAGTGACATGAGGACAGTGGGATGTGGACAGTGACATGAGGACAGTGGGATGTGGACAGTGGGATGTGGACAGTGGGATGTGGACAGTGGGATGTGGACACTGGGATGTGGACAGTGACATGAGGACCGTTTGATGTGGACAGTGGGATGTGGACAGTGGGATGTGGACAGTGGGATGTAGACAGTGGGATGTGGACACTGGGATGTGGACAGTGACATGAGGACAGTGTCATGTGGACAGTGGGATGTGGACAGTGACATGAGGACAGTTTGATGTGGACAGTGGGATGTGGACAGTGGGAAGTGGACAGTGGGATGTGGACAGTGGGATGTGGACAGTGGAATGTGGACAGTGGGATGTGGACAGTGGGATGTGGACAGTGGGATGTGGACAGTGGGATGTGGACACTGGGATGTGGACAGTGGGATGTGGACACTGGGTTGTGGACAGTGGGATGTGGACACTGGGATGTGGACAGTGACATGAGGACAGTGTCATGTGGACAGTGGGATGTGGACAGTGACATGAGGACAGTTTGATGTGGACAGTGGGATGTGGACAGTGGGCTGTGGACAGTGGGATGTGGACAGTGGGATGTGGACAGTGGGATGTGGAAAGTGGGATGTGGACAGTGGGATGTGGACACTGGGATGTGGACAGTGGGATGTGGACACTGGGGTGTGGACAGTGGGATTTGGACAGTGGGATGTAGACAGTGACAAGAGGACAGTGGGATGTGGACAGTGACATGAGGACAGTGACATGTGGACAGTGGGATGTGGACAGTGACATGAGGACAGTTTGATGTGGACAGTGAGATGTGGACAGTGGGATGTGGACAGTAGGATGTGGACAGTGGGATGTGGACAGTGGGATGTAGACAGTGACATGATGACAGTGGGATGTGGACAGTGGGATGTGGACAGTGGGATGTAGACAGTGACATGAGGACAGTGACATGTGGACAGTGGGATGTGGACAGTGGGATCTGGACAGTGGGATGTGGAGAGCGGGATGTGGACAGTGGGTTTTGGGACAGTGGGATGTGGACAGTGGGATGTGGACATGTGGATGTGGACAGTGGGATGTGGACAGTGGGATGTGGACAGTGGAAAGTGGACAGAGAGATGTGGACAGTGGAATGTTGACAGTGGGATGTGGACATTGGGATGTGGACAGTGGAATGTGGACAGTGGGATGTGGACAGTGGGAAGTGGACAGTGGGATGTGGACAGTGGGA
This sequence comes from Squalus acanthias, assembly GCA_030390025.1. Classification (NCBI taxonomy): domain Eukaryota; kingdom Metazoa; phylum Chordata; class Chondrichthyes; order Squaliformes; family Squalidae; genus Squalus; species Squalus acanthias. The sequence continues at coordinate 98,469,021 of CM059425.1, read as the reverse complement.
TGTGGACATTGGGATGTGGGCAGTGGGAAGTGGACAGTGAGATGTGGACAGTGGGATGTGGACAGTGGGAAGTGGACAGTGAGATGTGGACAGTGGGATGTTGACAGTGGGATGTGGACATTGGGATGTGGACAGTGGAATGTGGACAGTGGGATGTGGACAGTGGCATGTGGACAGTGGGATGTGGACAGTGGGATGTGGACATTGGGATGTGGACAGTGGGAAGTGGACAGTGAGATGTGGACAGTGGGATGTGGACATTGGGATGTTGACAGTGCGATGTTGACAGTGGGATGTTGACAGTGGGATGTGGACAGTGAGATGTGGACAGTGGGATGTTGACAGTGGGATCTGGACAGTGGGATGTTGACAGTGGAATGTGGACAGTGAGATGTAGACAGTGGGATGTTGACAGTGAATTTGGACAGTGGGATGTGGACAGTGAGATGTAGTCAGTGGGATGTGGACAGTGGAGTGTGGACAGTGGGATGTGAACAGTGGAGTGTGAACAGTGGGATGTGGACAATCGGATGTGGACAGTGGGATGAGGACTGTGGGATGTGGACAGTGGGATGTGGACTGTGGGATGTGGACAGTGGTATGTGTACAGTGGAGTTGTGGACAGTTGGATGTGGACAGTGGAGTGTGGACAGTGGGATGTGTACAGTGGAGTGTGGACAGTGGGATGTGTACAGTGGATTGTGAACAGTGGGATGTGGACAATGGGATGTGGACAGTGGGATGTAGACAGTGGGATGTGGACAGTGGGATGTGGACTGTGGGATGTGGACAGTGGTATGTGGACAGTGGTATGTGTACAGTGGAGTGTGGACAGTGGGATGCGAACACTGGGATGTGGACAGTGGGATGTGGATAGTGGAATGCTGACAGTGGGATGTGGATCGTGGAATGTGGACAGTGGGATGTGGACAGCGGAGTCTGGACAGTGGAATGTGGATAGCGGAGTGTGGACAGTTGGATGTGTACAGTTGGATGTGAAAAGTTGGATGTGGTCAGTGGGATGTGGACATTGGGAAGTGGACATTTGGATGTGGACCATGGGCTGTGAACAGTGGAGTGTGGACAGTATGATGTGGACAGTGGGATGTGGACAGTGGGATGTGGACAGTTGGATGTGGACAGTGGAATGTGGACAGTGGGATGTTGATAGTGGACTGTGGAATGTGGAATGTGGACAGTGGGATGTGTACAGTTGGATGCGGACGGTGTGATTTGGACAGTGGGATGTGAAAAGTGGGTTGTGGACAGTGGAGTGTGTACATTGGAATCTGGACAGTGGAATATGGACAGTGAGATGTGGACAGTGATATGGGGCCAGAGGAATGTAAACAGTTGGATGTGGACATTGGGATGTAAACAGTTGGTTTTGGAGAGTGGGATGTGAACAGTTGGATGTGGACAGTGGGATGTGGACAGTGGGATGTAAACATTTGGATGTGGACACTGGAGTGTACACAGTGAAATGTGGACAGTGGGATGTGGACAGTGACATGTGGACAGTGGGATGTAGACAGTGGGATGTGGACAGTGGGATGTAAACATTTGGATGTGGACAGTGGAGTGTACACAGTGAAATGTGGACAGTGGGATGTGGACAGTGACATGTGGACAGTGGGATGTAGACAGTGGGATGTGGACAGTGGGATGTGGACAGTGGGAAGTGGACAGTGGGATGTGGACAGCTGGATGTGGACATTTGGATGTGGACATTTGGATGTGGACAGTGGGATGTGGACAGTGGAGTGTGGACAGTGGGATGTGTACAATGGGATGTGGACAGTGGAGTGTGGACAGTGGGATGTGGACATTTGGATGTGGACAGTGGGATGTGGACAGTGGGATGTGGACATTTGGATGTGGACAGTGGGATTTGGACAGTGGAGTGTGGACAGTGGGATGTGTACAATGGGATGTGGACAGTGGAGTGTGGACAGTGGGATGTGGACATTTGGATGTGGACAGTGGGATGTGGACAGTGGAGTGTGGACAGTGGGATGTGGACAGTGGAGTGTGGACAGTGGGATGTGTGCAGTGGGATGTGGACAGTGGAGTGTGGACAGTGGGTTGTGGACAGTGGAGTCTGGACAGTTGAATGTGGACAGTGGGATGTGGACAGTGGGATGTGGACATTGGGATGTGGACAGTGGAGTGTGGACAGTGGGATGTGGACATTGGGATTTGGGCAGTGGAATGGGGACAGTGGGATGTGGAGAGTGGAGTTTGGACAGTGGAATGTGGACAGTGGGATGTGGACAGTGGGATGTGGAAAGTGGGTTGTGGACAGTGGGATGTGAACAGTGGAGTGTGGTCAGTGGGATGTGGACAGTGGAGTGTGGTCAGTAGGATGTGGACAGTGGAATGGGGCAGTGGGATGTGGACAGTGGAGTTTGGACAGTGGAATGTGGACAGTGGGATGTGGACATTGGGATGTGGACAGTGGGATGTGGAAAGTGGGTTGTAGACAGTGGGATGTGGACAGTGGAGTGTGGTCAATGGGCTGTGGACAGTGGAATGTGGTCAGTAGGATGTGGCCAGTGGAGTGTGTACAGTGGGATGTGAACAGTGGGATGTGGACAGTGGAGTGTGGTCAGTGGGTTGTGGACAGTGATATGTGGTCAGTAGGATGTGGTCAGTGGAGTGTGTACAGTGGGATGTGGTCAGTGGGATGTGGACAGTGGGATGTGGACAGTGGAATGTGGACAGTGGAGTGTGTACAGTGAGATGTGGTCAGTGGGATGTGGACAGTGGGATGTGGACAGCGAGATGTGGACAGTGGGATGTGGACAGTGGGATGTGGACAGTGGGATGTGGACAGTGGGATGTGGACAGTGGATTGTGGACTGTGGGATGTGGACAGTGGGATGTGATCAGTGCGATGCGGTCAGTGGGATGTGGACAGTGGGATGTGATCAGTGTGATGTGGTCAGTGGGATGTGGTCAGTGGGATGTGGACAGTGGGATGTGGACAGTGGGATGTGGACAGTGGATTGTGGACTGTGGGATGTGGACAGTGGGATGTGATCAGTGGGATGTGGTCAGTGGGATGTGGACAGTGGGATGTGATCAGTGTGATGTGGTCAGTGTGATATGGTCAGTGGGATGTGGACAGTGGGATGTGGACAGTGGGATGTGGACAGTGGGATGTGGTCAGTGGTATGTGGTCACTGTGATGTGGACAGTGGAGTTTGGACAGTGGGATATGGACATTGGGATGTGGACAGTGGACTGTGGACAGCGGGTCATGGACCGTGGGATGTTGCAAGTGGGATGACGATAGTGGGATGTGGACAGTGGGATGCGAACAATGGCATGTGGACATTGGGATGTGGACAGCGGGTAGTAGACAATTGAGTGTGTACGGTGGGATGTGGACAGTGGGATGTTGGCATTGGAATGTGCAGTGGTGTGTGGTAAATGGCATCTGGACAGTGTGGTGCGGTCTTTTGGGTGTGACCAGTGGGGCGTGTATAATGAGCTGTAGATAATGGGGTGTCGACATTGTGGTGTTTTATTTTCTGTTATTCATTCATGGGATGCGGACGTCTCTGGCAAGGCCAGTATTTATTGCCCATCTCTTATTTCCCTTGAAAAGGTGGTGATGAGTTGCCTTCTTGAACGCTGCAGTCCAAATGCTGAAGGTACTCCCATAGGGTTGTTATGTTGGGCATTTCAATATTTTAATCCAGCGACGATGAAGGAACAGCAATATATTTCCAAGTCAGGATGGTGGTGTTCCCATGCGCCTGCTGCCCTTGTCTTTCTAGGTGGTAAGGTTCGCGGGTTTCGGAGATGCTGTCAAAGTAGCGTTGGCACTTGTTGCAGTGCATCTTGTAGATGGTACACACTGCAGCCATGGTGCGCCGTTTTTGGAGGGAGTAAATGGTTAAATTGTTGGATGGGGTGCCAATCATGCGGGCTGCTTTGTTCTGGATGGTTTCGAGCTTCTTGAGTGTTGTTGGAGTTACACTCATCCAGGCAATTGGACAGTATTGTATCACACTCCTGACTTGTGCCTTGTAGATGGTAGGAAGGCTTTGGGGAATCAGGAGGTGAGTCACTCGCCGCAGAATACCTAGCCTCTGACCTGCTCTTGTAGCCACTTTTTTTATGTGGCTGTTCCAGTTAAGTTTCTATTCAATGTTGACCCCCAGGATGTTGATGGTGGGCGATTCAACGATGGCAATGCCGTTGAATGTCGAGGGGTGGTGATTAGACTTTTGTTGGAGAGGGTTATTGTCTGGCGTGAATGTTACTTGCCACTTATCAGCCCAAACCTGACTGTTGTCCGTATCTTGATGCATGTGGGCATGGACTGCTTCATTATCTGAGGAGTTGTGAATGGAACTGAGTACTGTGAAATCAGAAAAGAACATCCCCACTTCTAACCTTATGATGGCGAGATGTTCATTGTTGAAGCAGCTGAAGATGGTTGGACCAAGGACACTGCCCTGAGGAACTCCCGCAGCGATGTCCTGGGGCTCTGATGATTGGCCGACAACAACCACAACCTCTCCAGCCAGTGAAGATTTTCCCATCTGATTCCCATTAACTTCAGTTTTACTAGGGCTCCTTGATGCCACACTCGGTCAAATGCTGCTTGATGTCAAGGGCAGTCACTCTCACCTCACCTCTGGAATTCAACTCTTTACCTATGTTTGGGCCAAGGCTGTAATGCGATCTGGAGCTTAGTGCTCATGGCGGAACCCAAACTGAGCTTCCGTGAGCAAGTTATTGGTGCCACTGTAGAGCACTGGTGATGAACCCTTCCATCACTTTGCTGATGATTGAGAGTAGGCTAATGTGCGGTAATTGGCCGGATTGGATTTGTCCTGCTTTTTGTGGACAATTTTTGTGGACAATTTTCTACTTTTTTGGCTAGATGCCAGTTTTATAGCTGTACTGAAACACCTTGGCTAGATGCGGCTAGCTCTGGAGCACAAGTCTCCAACAGTCCAGCCATGATAATGGCCCAAAAATTTGTGTTGATACGCGAGAGTACACACTGTGTACTCTCGCATATTCTGTCTCCAATTGCCGGTTTTCTGCATGCACTGCGCATGCACTGAAAACCGGCACTTGGTGAATGGAAAAGGGGGCGGTTCCTAGGTGAACCGCGTGCGCGCTACAGGCTGCGCGCATGCAGTGCACTTAGTGGTTTCAACGCGCAGGTAAGTATGGAAGATTTTACACATAAAAAAAGGAGTAAGACCCACTTTTAACAAGGTAAGTAGTGAATTAAGTATTATTTTGATTTTTTTTTAGCAGGTATATCTTTTTTAGAGACTTAAAAGACAGGTAAGTTTATTTTTATAACTTTTTAAAAGATTTTAAATTTTTTCAAAAATTTAATTTTTTATTTAAAATGGTTAATTTATTTAACTATACTTATTTTATTAATGTGATGGTTTTTAAATAAATTTAATTGAGGTTTAGCTGGTCTTTTGGGGGGCTATAGTATTCATAGCTTTCACAGCACTTATGGTGTGCTGCCATTGGCTCTAACTGAGTCACGTGATCCCACAGCTCGCACGAATTAACTACGCCTGTGGGATACGCAAGCCCAGCACAGCAGCTGTCCAGAACATCAAGTTCGTGCGAGCTGGAACTGAAAAAGCCAACGCGCAGTGAGAGATCGCGGGGAAGCCTTACCCTCGCACGAAGGCTTCCTCACGAATTTTTGGGCCGTTGTCCGGGCCCATAGTCTTTGCTGTAACTAGTGCGCTCAGCCATTTCTTGATATCATGCAGAGTGAATCGAATTTGCTGGAAACTTAGATCTGTGGGTGGGGGCTTCAGGAGGATGCAGAGATGCATCATACACCCGGCAATTCTGGCTGAAGATGGTTGTGAATGCTTCAGTCTTGCCTTTTGAACTCACATGCTGGGCTCCGTCATTATTGAGGATGGGGATGTTCATGAAGCCTCCTCCTTCCGTTAGTTATGTAATTTTCAACCACCATTCACGATTGGATGTGGCAGGATTGCAGAGCTTTGATCTGATCCATTGATTGTGGGATCTCTTAGCTCTATAGCATGCTGCTTCCACTGTTTAGTATGCTTGTAGTCCTGTGTTGTAGCTTAACCAGGTAGGCACCTCATTTTTACGCCTGGTGCTGCTCCTGACATGCTCTTCTACAATCCTTATTGAACTAGGGTTGGTCCCCTGGCTTGATGCTAATGGTAGATTGAGGGATGTGCCGGGCGATAAGTTTACAGATTATGGTGGAATTAAATTCTGCCACTGCCGATGGCCCAGAGAGCCTCATGGATGCCCCGTTTTGAGCTGCTAGATCTGTTCTGAATCTATCCCATTTAGCACGGTGGTAGTGCCACACAACAAGATGGAGAGTGTCCTCAGTTTGATGACGGGACTTCGACTCCACAAGGACTGTGCGGTGGTCACTGCTACCAATACTGTCATGGACAGATGCATCTGCGGCAGGCAGATTGGTGAGGACGTGGTCAAGTAGGTTTTTCCTCATGTTGGTTCACTCACCATCTGCCACAAACCCAGTCTGGCAACTATGTCCTTCAGGACTCAGCAAGCTCAGTCAGTAGTGGTGCTACCGAGCCACTCTTGGTGATGGACATTGAAGTCCCCCACCCAGAGTAATTTCTTCAGCGTTGCTACCCTCAGTGCTTCTTCCAAGTGGTGTTCAACATGGAGCAGTACTGATTCATCGGCTGAGGGAGGGCGGTAGTAATCAGCAGGAGGTTTCCTTATCCATGTTTCACCTGATGCCATGAGACTTCATGGGGTACAGAGTCAATGTTGAGGACTCCCAGGGCCACTCCCTCCCGACTCTATATGACTGTGCCGTCACCTCTGGTGGGTCTGTCCTGACGGTGCGACAGGACCTTCCCAGGGATGGTGATGGAGGAGTCTGGGACGTTGGCTGAAATGTATGATTCTGTGAGTATGACTATGTCAGACAGTGGGGTGTGGGCAGTGGGGTGTGGACAGTCGGGTCTGGACAGTGAGGTATGGACAGTCGGGTCTGGACTATGGGGTGTGGACAGTTGTTTGTGTAGAGTGGGCTTTTTGTATTCGTTCTTGGGATGTGGGCGTCGCTGCCAAGACCAGCATTTATTTCCCGTCCTTAATTGCCCTTGAGAATGTGGTCTTGAGCCGACTTCTTGTTCCAGGATTTTGACCCCACAGATTTTTTCCCCGATTCCCAGGTCCCACAGAAATCGCTGACTAGACAGAAGTGTGGCTACTGCAACACCGTTTTAGCCACATGTACTAATTTTCGCAGAAAACGCCTTGCGTGCACCCACACAATAGGGGTAAACAAATTCCACGTGTGTATATTTATTTAACTAACATATAGCACCATTCATTAACTAAGGAAGTAAAGCACTCACAACGCTCACAGAACAGACTCTGCGTTTTGTCTTACTATTTTACCAACTGACCCACAAAACGGTTAAAGTACACGTGCACACGGCTGTGAATGTGAGTATTGAGATCACACACCCAACGACAACGTATATTACTGATTTTTATTTAATAATCAGAAATGCAATTTACCACAGCTGGATTACTAATTAGCCCCCTGTGGGTAATATATTCCACCACACGGGATCAGTTCTCTGGTGTTTTCTTTCCCCGGTTAGTTGAAGTTCTTCCGGATAAAATCCTGGAGCCGCTGACGAGCGGTTGCCCTCTAACTCCCCTCCCGCTATAACAACATGCTTTTGTACAGTGAATCTGTAGTTATACTAATACACACAATATCTAAACTATAGAACAATTCTACAACTAAAATACTATAAGTTGCAAAACTTATTTCTCAGACAGGGGAGTCAATCCACCGATGCTCACCAAGCTGATGGTTTTAACTAAAGCAGCACATACAAATCTGGAAGTTTTAGCTATCTGGCTAATTTAATCTCTGCAATGGATCTCATATACCTCTTAAAGAATGAAAGGCCTCGACCTTCTTTGATCGTGAGACGAAATAGCAAAGCGTGCTTTTGTCGGCGTTATACAATTGCACTCATTCGGTCAAGTTTATTCAAAATACAAACTTGCTTTAGTTATCAATATCATATAAGAATTTAACGATAAATTAGCGGGTATGCTATAGCTTCTTCGACAGTGTTGGCGATATCCGGGAAGGAAACTCGTTTATTGGCTACTGAACCTGTCAATAGAAGACGAATGAAGAAATATCACATGGTTGTTAAGCATTGCTTTCCTCTGAACAATGTTGATCTTCAGCTGCTTCTGCCTTGTAAAGAACAGGAGCGCTTCAAAGTCATTGATCAAATCGCGTCATAGTGAATATTAATAACAAGGGAATGACTCATTTAATAACTCATTACACCAGTGCAGCGTCGAATATAATCGTACGCCAGGTAAATCCAGGCTTCTGATGGGTTCGAGCGCTTCCCTGTGCAGAATGAGCTCAGCTCAGGGCAGTCGGCCGACTGACGGAGTCATACAATGGTAGTCACTGTCGGGTCTAGCTCAACTCAGGTGTCCCGTGCCGCAATCTTGATTTATTTGTTTTCGCGATGTGCACGATGCACACAAGCCCCAAACTAGTGGTCATGAGTCGCATTAAAGGGTGTTGTTGGTGACCAGGGATCATTAAGAGTCAATCACGTAGTGAGCGGCTGGAATCATTTGCAGCTATATAGGATATTTGGTGGCGAGCATCAGCTTTCCTTGTCATTGTACTGGTGCCAGCTCACAAATTACCAAATTTATAGAAATGACTTCCATAGCTTGCCATGCTGCAATTGGAAATGGAGACCACTGTATGGTTAATCTACTACCATTGCTACGTTACTAACGCATTCTGATAATGTTCGCCAACGCAATCCCTCTTTCCTCAGACAGGGCAAATAGGAACTTGGCCGAGATATCAGAAAGCATGGCACACGGTAGAAGTCATGGCACACGGTAGAAATAGACAAATTGGAGTGGGGCGTAAGTTTCAAAAAGGAATGTTGAATATTTCTTCTGACTTTTAACGAGATCATGATGGAGAGGCGCGTTCAATCTCAGTGTCAGTGTCAATGACCACGATAAGCAGATTTCAATCTTTATGTTAGGAGCCCATCCCCAGGGATTGTACCAATTTTGGTAATTTTGTACACAACAATACCTAATTCCTTTAACCTGCCAACAATGTGGCAGTTAAAATAATTGGGTAGAACGTTCTGATAGAAAGTGTCGGAGATACTAAGTACTCGTGATTCAACAGAGAAGTAAATTGTAGTCTCTTGGTTGGCGAGATGCCGCAATGTTTCTATTAGATCCTGGTGGAAAGCCGAGAGATAGACAACATCCGCACCCAGGATGAAGTCATAGTCGGTGGGAAAATCAGTGTGGTCTTCACCCCAAGTCAGGGCACGGACTCTTGAACGGTGTCGGTAGGCAGTGGGGATGTTGATGATGACATTGTTTTGGATTTGCTCCAGGATGTGGGGTTGATCTGTTATGGTAACATCTCCACCTGACGAGAGAAAAAGCAATCCATTTCCATTTATGTTTTCCCTTGACAACTGATCCTACATTGTGATCACAGCAGCAAAAAGTAACGGCTCCAAAGGAGAACTAACAGCAAGTACTGCCCCACGTAGTGCTCGGCAGTATCGCGCCATGTTAAGATTCTCTCGTGCTGGGCGCTCTGTCAGCTGGGGTCACTGTATGGCGATGGGGGGTAGGTTGTACCCCCTCGTAATATACGGGTACAGAGGCTCGATTGCAGCAGCTCGACTGATTTGTTCACGCCAACAACACGTAAATATTTATTTAAATTTGAGGTCATATTCCTCGGCAGGTTGATGCAATGGCTGACCTCACGATAACATTCAGCTAAGCTGGGGTTCTTTAGTGTATTAGAATTCAGAAAGCTGTTTAAACATAGAATGCCCCAAATTGTAGAAATAAATTACTGACACAATTCACTCCACTTCACAAAAAATATAGTTTGCAGCGATATTATAAACTCGGAAAAACAAATGTTGAGCCCTTGGACCCGGGATTCTTAGCGACCACACAGCAGCAAATGGATTGGGAATGAGTCTGTTCCTCAGCTCATGTCTGCGGGACCTGGACATTCTCTTCAACAGTGTCATGAAGAATTCCGAGTAGATGTTTCAGGAACGTTAGACGAACTTCGGAATATTTTCAAACCATTGATCAAAGATTCATATAACCATTAGGTCTAACAATCTTACAGTAGTTCATTTTATAATTATCATCCTCCTGTTCTAATCCCGCCATGGCCTTGCCTCTCTCTATCTATTTTCCAGCCCAACAACCCTCCAAGAACTCTGCTTACTTAAACTCTGGCCTTTTGTGCATCCATCACTCCCTTCACCATAGCATTGGCGGCAGTACATTCAGTTGTCTAGGCGTTGAGCTCTTTATTTCACTCCCTAAACCTTTTCCATCCTCTCTCTGCTCCTTTCAGATTCTGATTTAAAACTACTCTTTGACCAAGCTTTTAGTCACCTGTCCTATTATCTCCGTCTTTATCTCTGTCAATGCTTGCTATATAAATGCAAGTTGTTGTTGCGGTTTACATTCTTGTGCCCAATTGTCAGAAGTTAAGCGTTGGATTCACAGAATCTAAGACAAAGTGAAATTGTACCACCCTGATGTCTGTATCATACTTTCTATCATGTATGGCTGTCTGTCACCAGATGCCACTTACATGCTCAGTACGTACTGAAGCTTCAATTGCCACCTGCTGACAGAGAACCAATTAACATTTACCTTTTTCTCCCCTTGTCCAGTCTCTTCCCAGCTTCATCCGTGACTCTTCCAATGCCCTCTGACACTTTAACAGTTTCCAGTTTCCTGGCCCTAACTGTCTCCTTTTCACCATGGACATCCAATCGCTCTACACTTCCATCTCCCACCAGGACAGCCTGAGGGCCCTCCGCATCTTTCTTGAATGGAGGCCCAACCAGTCCCCATCCACCACCACCCTTGTCTGCCTGGCTGAACTTGCTCTTACATTAAGCAACTTGTCCTTTGGCTCCACTAACTTCCGCCAAATAAAAGGTGTTGCTGTGGGAAACTGTATGGATCCTAGCTATGCCTGCCTTTTCGAGGGATATGTTGTACATTCTTTGTTGCAGTCCTAGTCAGATCCCCTCCATTACCTAATTTTCCGGTACATTAATGACTGCATTGGTGCCGTTTCCAAACTGGAAAATTTCATCAATTTTGCTTTCAATGTCCACCCTTCACTCTCTTTCACATGGTCCATCTCCGACTCTTCCCTTCCCTTCCGCAACTTCTCCATCTTCATTTCTGTGGATAGGCTGTTGACCAATGTCTGCTATAAGCCCACTGACTCCCACAGCTACCTTGACTATACTTCCTCCCACCTCGCTTGCTGTAATGACTCTATTTCATTCTCCCAGTTTCTCCATCTCCATCACATCTGTTTGAACGATGCAACCTGCAATACCAGCGCTTCCGATGTCTTCCAATTTCCTCAACCGAGATTCCCCTCCACCATGGTTGGCAGGGCCCTATCATTTCCGGGACTTCTACTCTCACCCCTTCCCCTCCCTCCCAGAACCAAGATAGGGTTCCCTTGTCCTCACCTTCGACCCCACCAGCCTTTACATTGAACGGATCATTCTCCAACATTTCGGACACCTCTAGCATGATATTACCACTAAACACATCGTCCCCTCCCCTCCCCTTTCAGCATTCTGAAGGGACCGTTCCGCCTGCGACCGTGATCCACTCTTCAATCACCCCCTCCCCCTCCCATGGCACCTTCTCATGCAAGCGCAGGAAATGCAACACCTGCCCTTTTACCTCCTCCCTTCTAAGTATGACCCTGAGCTTTCTGTCTCTTGTCATTTTAATTCTCTGCCCGGTCTGACCTCTCAGTCCTTGGCCATCTACGCAGTTCTACTAAAGCTCAAGGGAAGCTCAAGGAACAGCACCTCGTGTTTCCGTTTGGCATTTTACAGCCTTCCGGACTCAACATTGAGGTCAACAACTTCAGAGCATAACCAATGCTTCCATTTTTTTGGACAGCAGCTGTCAATAATGACTTTGCTGTTGCCATTTACAGCTCCTCTGGACCCATCTTTTGTTGTTTTACTTGTCTCATTACCACCCGCCCCCCTTTTTGCCTGGCACCATCATCTCTTTTGTCTTTTAATCTCTCCTGCCTTCCACTCCATCACAGACCTCCCATCTTGTTCTTTACTCGCCTTCCCCCTTTTCCTGCTTCTGTACTTGCTTAAAACCAGTTGCATCTCTAACTTTTACCACTTCTGAAGAAAGGTCATCGACCTGAACAGTTAACTCTGTTTCTATGTCCATAGATGCTGCCTGACCTGCTGAGTGTTTCCTGCATTTTCTGTTTTTATTTCAGATTTCCAGCATTCACAGTACTTTGCTGTTGTAACGTTTACTTATACTTGCTGGCATGCTCAGGGCTTGGCTCCTTTGTTGAATAATCGAATAGTGTTGGCTTGATTTAGCGAGAATTCAAATAACGTCTGACCTAATTTTTAATCTTGCTGCAAGGCCAGGTGGATGGAAGTCCGATTTGTTGCCAAACAGCATCCGCGCACAGCTAGGTCTCATGAACAGTCATGGAATAAGTGACCAGGTCTTCTACTTTTGCTGGCTGATTGAGGGATAAATATTGGCCATGACACCAGGAAAATTTCCTTCCTGTTTTTGTAAGTACCGTGGGATATTTTCCATCCACCTGAGAGAACAGACGAACAACATGGGAGAGGCATCACGTTTGAAACTTTATTTCCCCATCGTTTACATTCTCTTTCAAGAGTACAGAACAATTAAAAGTTTACAGCAAGCAGACTGAATTCCTCCCAATACACGTTTACCAGGGGCGAGGGAACTTATTCAAATCATGTATCACTCTCGGATTGGTAACACGCCTTTCCCGATATAGACACGCTTTGTCATTATTGGCCAAATTCCTTTCTGTTACCAACAAAGTGATGCGGTTCAGTTCACTTCCCAACCTTTCACTCACCAAGTAGGGTTGCTAAAATCCCCACGATTCCAGTGCCCGCTCCCAGCTCAATCACTTTCTTCCCAGTAAAACTGATCTTCTCCTTCTCAAAGTACCGGCAAAGAGCAATTGCCTGAAACGATGAAACACGTGTACGTTAGGATTAAGTTAGTCAGAAAGTGATGCAAAACATCGGGACCCAACGACTGCTGTTAATGAATGATGGGGTCTAGCTACTACCAATTCCCTACGGAGGTAAAGGAAGGCTCCTGTGAGCTGTTGGCACTAACCCTCATTAAAACCAAGACTTGAGACCAGAGAAAAATATATTTGTTTTGTTTCAAATGTGTCTGAAAAATGCCGTTCCAACCAGCCATACAGCGGACTGCGGACAAGATGTGTCAGGCCAATGATGCATTTTCAAAGCACATTTTCGTGAGAAAATGAGGGCGATTGCAAACCCATTGCAACTTGGGACAGAGAAAGGGGTTACATTTATTCTGAAATACTTAAGATGCGAAAGGCAGGCTTTTCCTCTATCCGACTAATGCAGCGAACTTACAGCGCCCCAGACATGAACAGAACAACCCAGGTCAACGCCCATAATCCGAGCGATCTTTAAACTGTATCCGCAGAACTTTACGTTCTCGTAGCTGAGGTAGCATTTCGAAAAGAAATCCGTCTCCTTCGCGACATCGTCGACGTATATTCGGGCCATGGCGCTTATGTCATCATTTCTCATAAGCCACTGTAATTCACCTGGTGGATCCTCTCTGATCTGCAATGGGCTTGAAGCACTGGATTGAAGGCAGGAACTTGCATTTATATAGCGCCGCTCGCGTCATCGGGAGATCTCCTCACAGCCAATCATGTGTAATTACTGTTGTTATGGAATCAAGCATGCCAGTCAATTTTACGCACCGTCAGGTCTGTTCGGTTTTCCGTCTAAAGAGGTCTGTTACTGAGCTTTGGTGTGAAAGATTCACACGCCAGTTAAATAAGAAAACAACTACAAACTGGCTTTTTAATCACATTCCATCCCAGTCCAGTTTATGATCTCATTGTTATTTTATCCCACTCTTTAACTGTCTCTGTCGACAGTAATTGCACTGCAAACCTGTGGCCTCAAACCCCACACTGAGAGGCCTGTGCAGCACAAGAGTTTCCGAGTGTTCAATCGTCACAAAAAAATTCTAGATGCAGAATATCACCTATTGCCGTTTTCAGCTCAAGCATTTGTAACAACAAAAATTCGAAGGTAATTAATTGGCACTGGATGAAGGTATTTCCCCTGATGGATCTGAGAGATACTCCTTAAGTAGCTGATTTATATGAGTCATAGAATTAAATAGGATATACGGCGCAGAAACAGGCCATTCGGCCCAACCAATCGTGCCTCCTCCCGTCCTTCCTCATCTAACTCTATCAGCATAACCCTCTATTCCCTTTTCCCTCATATGCTTATCTAGCCTCCCCTTAAATGCATCCATACTATTCGCTTCAACCACTCCCTGTGGTAGCGAGTTCCACATTCTCACCACCCTCTGGGTAAAGAACTTTCTTCTGAATTCCCTATTGGTTTTGTCAGGAAGGACGCAGATCTGTATTGTGATTATGCGAAGAGTGAAGTCAGAGGATATGGGGATAGGGATAGATTATTACGGTCCATTACCCATAGATCGATGAGGATGTTTGTGAAAGAGCAGGCAAGCGATAGCAGAATGTCTGGTACCTGTGGGTTGAGGAGGGAAATAAGCAGTGGATGCTGATATTAGAAGATGTTTTCTTCTGACAAAGAGTGATCAACAGATGGAATAGATTCCCTGATAGTGTAGTAGAAATACAAACTCTGCAATTATTTCAGGAAAAAGTGCTGCAATGAGGATAGGCCTTCGGTAATTCTGGCCTGCCTGTAATTATCTTGGAATCACAATGCCGCCATTCCCGATTAATGCTGTTTCAGTAAGGACATGAGATGAGAGCAAATTGTTTAGCTATCATGAAACTATTCAGTACAAATTCTTTGAGCATAGAGCGCCGGAAATTGAATCAACTATGTGCTTTTACTTAAAGATGTCAAGCACATTTTTAAAGATTATTTATTCATTCACGGTATGTGGGCGACGCTGACAAAGCCACCATCTATTGCCCATCCCTAATTGCCCTTGACATACGTCAAAATGCCACAAGGCACTTCGATTCGATTGGAATGGTTTGTTCCTGAATTAACAATTTGTGGACTACCAATCCATTCAAGAACAAAAAAACAGAACAAGTCGGGAAAGAGTTGTAATATAAAATAACTACACGGTGCTGTCGCCTTGACCTCGATAGCTGAAATACTGTCTGTTCTGTGCTGCTGTGCGCCAAACGCCCAGGACATGTTCTCTCAGTGACCTCGGTTAAACCCAAGGGCAAGAGGGAAAATTACCAACAATAATAATAAATAGCACACAAGGTGATCCGTCCACTGTCACATCAGGGAGCGAGAGGCAGAATTATTAAATTTCCTTTTTTAATTGCTGTTAATATTTGGAATAAATTCGCCTCGGGCAGAAATCACTCGGGAGTCGGAGTTGGTTTCTTCCCGTGCTTTGTGATGCCTCATTTGGCCCTGGAGTAGTCAAACATGAACCGACTCAAATCAAAAGGCCCAGGATCAGCTTAGATACTCATGTGAACAAACGGCAGCATTGATTCAAGTGTTATTATCTATTTGCTCACCTTAACGGAAACACGTACTGCACAGCACGCAGTT
Source organism: Squalus acanthias (assembly GCA_030390025.1). Taxonomy (NCBI): domain Eukaryota; kingdom Metazoa; phylum Chordata; class Chondrichthyes; order Squaliformes; family Squalidae; genus Squalus; species Squalus acanthias. The sequence goes on along the minus strand of CM059425.1, from coordinate 98,453,263 downwards.
CACTCTGTTACATGCAGTACTTTCATTCCATCTACACATTCAGTTCATCATTACAATGGCACACCGTCAGTTGAAGGTATTTTTCAACAGTACATACTAGAGCAGTATTAGCTGCTTTCAACCTCATGTAACCGTGCGTGCTTGGCGGAGTTAGCTTTTACAGTCTATAACTAAACAGTTCACAGCTTAACCTAGATGTCATTAAAAGAAGGTAAATGGGAGTTGGTTGATTAGGCGTCTGATAAACTGTGCATACAGGCCATTCAGCTTTGGAACATGACGTGGATTAGTTCTCGGTTTGCTTCTTTCCCCAGTTAATTGAACGTCTTAACTTCCGAATAACATTCTGCACCGGCGGACGTGCGCTGAATTTGGGGCAACCTATTAGGTACAAAATCTATTCTTTTTGACATACATTCTAATCCTAAAGCAAAATATTACAACTGAAATAGCTTAGCTGGCCAGATTAAAAGAAAATAGCTATCAGGAAATCTGCTGATAGCGGTTATTGGGCCGAAAATTCATCCCGGGACGCGAGAGTACGCACTGCGTACTCTCGCGTATTCCCACTCCAATTGCCGGTTTTCTGCATGCCCTGCGCATGCGCTGAAAACCGGCAATTGCTCTTTTGAAAAGGGGGCGGGTCCTCGGTGCATCGCGTGCGCGCTACAGGCTGCGCGCACGCTGTGCACTTCATGCTTTGGACGCGCAGGTAAGTACGGAAGATTTTGGAAATGGAAAAAGGAGGAGTAAGACCCAATTTTAAGAAGGTAAGTAGTGAATTAAGTATTTTTTTTAATTTTTTTTAACAGGTATATCTTTTTTAGAGACTTTAAAGACAGGTAAGTTTATTTTTATAACTTTTTAAAAGATTTTAAATTTTTTCAAAAATTTAATTTTTTATTTAAAATGGTTAATTTAATTAACTATACTTATTTTATTCATGTGATGGTTTTTTTTAATTTAATTGAGGTTTAGCTGTTATTTTGGGGGGGTGTAAGATTCATAGATTTCACTGCACGTAGGTGAAACTTATGAATGGAAGATGGTGTGCTGCCATTGGCTCTAACTGAGTCACGTGATCCCACAGCTCGCACGAATTCACTACGCCGCTGGGATACGCAAGCACTGCCCAGCTGATGTCTGGAACATCAAGTTCGAGCGAGCTGGATCTGAAAAAGCACAAGCGAGGTGAGAGAACGCGGGGAAGCCTTACCCCCGCGGGAACAGAGCGAGATCAATTTCTGGGCCAATATGTCAGTGGATTAAAAGGTTGTGGATAATTGCGGTCACAATTGGATCGGATTTTCCGACCCCCACAGGTGTGTACGAGGTGTGTACACACTGGTAGGGGCCTCGCAAGTGCCGGTTTCAGGCATGCGAAGTGCATGCGCTCAAACCCGGCACGTGCGATGTGTCAAGAATTCTATTGACAGATGATCCGCCTGCCCGGGAGATGGGCCTCCGCGGGCAGGGAGTTGCACTTACTGCACAACTTCCGCCCGCTGAAAACCTTTAAAAAATCTTACGCCTGGCAAAAGCAGGCATAAGGCCTGCTTTTACCAGCATAAGAGTTAAAAAATATATTTTTTTCACTCATTTATAATTTCCACATACTTTTAAAAATGGTAAGTTTATTTTTAGCCCCGTAAAAAACTTTAATTATTTTTTTCAAAAACTTTTTTTGTTTAAAATATTTAGTTTAATGTAATTTAAACTAATTTTAAATACGTGTTTTTTTTAATTTATGTAATGATTAACTGTGTTTTTAAATGTGATCCCCATTCATACTTTTGACAGATCTGTGCGTGGAGACCTGTCAAAAGTGTGAAGGGGGAATACCCTTTGATTGTTTCCCCATGGCCCACGTGATCCCAGGGGCGCTTGCGAACCGCATGTGCCCCTGGGATACCTGGGCCTCTGTGCATTTCGTAGAGCAGAGGCCCAGGATCGCAAGTCTCGGGACCTACGGAGCCAGCAGGTAAGTGCGTAGATATTTTTCCGATCGGAAACATCCGCATTGGCAGAGTTGCAGTGGCGGGAGCACAAATCCTGAGAGAGGACAGCAGCTCCATCCTTTATGGAGACACTGCCACTCCCCCGGAGCAGCGCCTCAGCATTCCTAGTAATCTGTTCGAGGATAGATTGCTGGAATACCGTGACATCCTGCAAGCCCCTTTCCACACTGGTAAACCCAGCCAGGATGTCAGCAGTCTGAGCTTGCAGGGCAGCAAGCTGAGACTGCATGAGCCCAGTCTGATTTTGCATGACTTCAGTCTGAGCTTCCACTGCAGCATTTAGACGCAGGGTGGCTTCTGCTTGTGCTACAATGGAAGCTGAGACATCAGCCATCAGACGCTGGATGATGGTTGGGTCCAGAAGTGCGCTAATGGATCTACCCATCCCTTCCATGCTGGAAATAATTGGCTCCAAACTCTGCGCAAAGTCCTGTGCATGGTTGGTGCTAGACTCCTCCATGCTTCTTGACATTACACTCAATCGTTCTGGCAGGCCTGCCAATGCACCAAACATTTTGTTGTGCATACACATCAGCGTTCTTCTGTAGGCCTCCCCAGAGCACTCCTCATCTGAGTCCTCTGTCGCAGTATTCGTGTCCGACATCACTCTCCGGGGAGCTGTCACTTACATAAGAACATAAGAAATAGGAGCAGGAGTAGGCCATTCGGCCCTTCGAGCCTGATCCACCATTCAATGAGATCATGGCTGATCTTCTGCCTCAACTCCATTCACTGGCCCTATCGCCATATCCCTTGATGCCCTTACTAGTCAGAAATCTATCGACTTCTGTTTTGAATATAACCAATGACTGAGCTTCCACAGCTCTCTGGGGTAGAGAATTCCAAAGATTCACCACCCTCTGTGTGAAGAAATTTCTTCTCAACTCAGTCCTGAATGGCCTACCCTTTATCCTGAGGCTGTGGCCCCTGGTTCTAGACTCCCCAGCCAAGGGAAACATTCTCCCAGCATCCACTCTATCAAGCCCTGTAAAAATTTTGTATGCTTCAATGAGATCCCCTCTCATTCTTCTGAATTCAAGAGAATACAGGCCTAGTTTACTCAATCTCTTCTCATACAACAGTCCCGCCATCCCAGGAATCAATCTCGTGAACCATCGCTGCACTCCCTCTATGGCAAGTATATCCTTCCCTAGGTAAGGAGACCAAAATTGTACACAGTACTCCAGGTGTGGTCTCACCAAGACCCTATAAAATTGGAGTAAGACTTCTTTACTCCTGTACTCAAATCCTCTTGTAATGAAGGCCAGCATACCATTTGCCTTCCTAATGGCTTGCTGCACCTGCACATTCACTTTCAGTGATTCATGTACAAGGACACCCAGGTCCCTTTGACCATCTGCATTCCCCCTTCTTTCACCATTTAGGAAATACTCTACGTTTCTGTTTTTTCCACCAAAGTGGATAACTTCGCATTTATCCACATTATATTCCATCTGCCATGTTCTCGCACATTCACTTAGCCTGTCGAGATCCCCTTGAAGCCTCTTCACATCCTCTTCACAACTGACACTGCCACTTAGCTTTGTGTCTTCAGCAAATTTGGAAATGTTACATTTAGTCCCCTCATCCAAATCATTGATATAGATTGTGAATAGCTGGGGCCCAAGCACCGATCCTTGCAGTACCCCACTAGTCACAACCTGCCAGCCTGAAAAACACCCGTTTATCCCTACTCTTTGTTTTCTGTCTGTTAACCAATTCTCAATCCATGCTAGTATATTACCCCCAATTCCATGTGCCCTCATTTTGTTCACCAACCTCTTGTATGGGAACTTATCGAAGGCCTTCTGAAAATCCAAATACACCACATCTACCGTTTCCCCTTTGTCTACTCCACTAGTTACATTCTCAAAGAACTCCAATAGGTTTCTCAAACAGGATTTCCCTTTCATAAATCCATGCTGATTCTGCCCAATCTTACTATTAGTTTCTAAGTGCCCAGTTATTGCATCCTTTATAATAGATTTCAGCATTTTCCCAACTACTGATGTGAGGCTAACAGGTCTGTAGTTCCCTGTTTTCTCTCTCCCTCCTTTCTTAAACAGCGGGTTTACATTTGCTATCCTCCAACCTGCAGGAACCGTTCCAGAATCTATAGAATTTTGGAAGATGACAACCAATGCATCCACTATTTCCATGGCCACCTCTTTCAAAACCCTAGGATGTAGGTCATCCGGTCCTTGTGATTTATCGACTTTTAATCCCATTAATTTTGCTAGTACTGTTTTTTTACTAATAATAATTTCTTTAAGTTCCTCATTCTCGCCACACCCTTGGTTTTCTCGTATTTCTGGGAGGTTTTTTGTGTCTTCCTCCGTGAAGACAGAAACAAAGTATTTATTTAATTTCTCTGCCATTTTGTCATTCCCCATTATAAATTCTCCCGTTTCTGACTGTAAAGGATCTACATTTACCTTCGCCAGTCTTTTCCTTTTCACATACCTATAGAAACTTTTACAATCCGTTTTTATATTTTTCGCTAGTTTGTGCTTATATTCCATTTTCCCTTTCTTTATCAATTTCTTGGTCCCCCTTTGCTGATTTCTGAAAAGATCCCAATCCTCAGGCTGACCGCTTTTACTGGCAACTTTTTTAAGCTTCCTCCTTTGACTTAATACTAGCTTTAATTTCTTTTGTTAGCCATGGTTGGATCACTTTTCCTTTTGGGTTTTTATGCCCTAGAGGAATATATGTTTGTTGCAAATTATGCATTATGTCCTTGAAAGTTAGCCATTGTATGTCCACCTTCATACCTTTTAGTGTAGTCTCCCAATCTACCATGGCCAACTTGTCCCTCATACCCTTGAACTTTCCTCTGTTTAGATTGAAGACCTTAGTTTCAGATTGGACTACATCACTCTCATACTTAATATAAAATTCAATTATATTATGGTCACTTGTCCTGAAAGGCCCCTTTACCACAAGATTATTAATTAGCCCTTTCTCATTACACAGTACCAGATCCAGAATAGCCTGTTTCCTGGTTGGTTCATCCACATACTGATCCAGGAAACCATCTCGCATGCATTCCAAGAATTCGTCCTCCACACCATTAGTGGTAATTTGATTTGCCCCGTCAATATGTAGATTAAAGTCCCCCATGATTACCGTATTGCCCTTGTTACATGCACTTCTAATCTCTTGATTGCTACTGTGCCCTACATTACCACTACTGTTTGGTGGCCTATACACAACTCCCACCAATGTGTTCTGCTCTTTGCTATTTCTTTAGCTCCACCCAAACTGATTCCAGTTCTACATCACGATCTGCCAAGCCATGATCTTTTATCTCTACCATACCGATCTCATCCCTTATTAACAGTGCTACGCCACCTCCTTTTCCTTTTTGTCTGTCCTTCCTAAATGTTGAGTACCGTGGAACATTCAGTTCCCAGCTTTGGTTACCCTGCAACCATGTCTCTGTAATGACAATTACATCATACCCATTTACTTCTATTAGTGCCATTAATGCATCCACCTTGTTGCGAATGCTACATGCATTTAGATAAAGTGCCTTCAACTTTGCCTGTTTAATACTTTTCTGCACTTTGACCCTCTTTACTGTTGGCCTTTGTTTCTGCTCCCTACTAGTTTTGCTGACTACTTTTCTAACTTGCACTTTCAGCTTTGTTTCTCTCTGTTCTGGGCCCACACTTAGGTTCCCAGCCCCCTGAAAACCTAGTTTAAATCCTTCCCAACAGCACTAGCAAACCCCCCTGTGAGGATATTGGTCCCAGTTCTGCCGAGATGTAACCCGTCCAGCTTGTACAGGTCCCACCTTCCCCAGAATCGGTCCCATTGCCTCAGGAATTTAAATCCTTCCCTCCTACACCATCTCTCCAGCCACGCATTCATCTGGTCTATTCTCCTATTTCTGCTCTCGCTAGCATGTGGCACTGGGAGCAATCCTGAGATTACTACCTTTGAGTTCCTGCTTTTTAATTTATTTCCTAGCTCCCTATATTCTGCTTGAAGGACCTCGTCCCTCTTTCTACCTATGTCGTTGGTACCGATATGGACCACGACCTCTGACTGTTCACCCTTCCCCTTCAGAATGCCCTGTAGCCACTCAGTGACATCTTTGACCCTGGCACCAAGGAGGCAACATACCATCCTGGAGTCACGTCTGCGGCCACAGAAACGTCTATCTGTTCCCCTTATGATAGAATCCCCTATCACTATTGCTCTCCCACTCTTTTTCTTCCCCTCCTGTGTAGCTGAGCCACTCGTAGTGCTGCGAACTTGCCTCTTGCTGCATTCCCCTGCCAAACCATCTCCCCCAGCAGTATCCAAAATGGAAAATCTGTTAGAGAGGGAGATGGACCCAGGGGACTCCTGCACTATCTTCCTAGTTCTTTTACTCTGTCTGGTGGTCACCCATTCACTTTCTGCCTGTGCACTCTTTACCTGCGGAGTGACACCTCGTTAAATGTGCTATCCATGAAGATCTCAGCCTCGTGGATGCTCCACAGTGACTCCAGCCACAGCTCCAGCTCGGAAACGTGGATTTCGAGTAGCTGCAGCTGGAGACACTTACTGCACACGTGTTCGCCCTGGACACCGAAAGTGTCCCTGACTTCCCACATAGCACAGGAGGAGCACTCCACATTGCCGAGCTGCCCTGCCATGTCCTACCCTTAATTTACTCCCTTTACTTCCTCTACATTAAAGAATATTAAATACACTAGGGACCTTACTTCACTTTACACACTACTTACTCTAAACTAGAGACCTTACTTTTACTTTAACGACTGGACCGTAGAAATACTCACCAGGTCCTTCTTACCAATCAGCTCCTTCCCTGGTTGTGACGTCATTTTAGCGGTTTTGCAGTTGTTGTTGTTTGACTGCTCCCGCTTGCGGACTCTTTCCTTGGTGTAAAGTAAGAACCAATTCCTACAGGGTGAAAAGTTAGGAAAAGCAAAGGCGAAGCAAGGGAGCTCCTCCTTCCACTCCTCACCTAACTCCCTGACTCACCCAACTCCCAGCACTCAGTGCAAATCGCACTGCAAAGCCTGTTTTTATAGGCCTTGAAACAGAGGAGCTGGCTGAATCCTGCTACAGGAAAACCAGTTTAATCTAGTTTCCCTAATTAACTGCCTTCAGCTGCTCTGAATTGTACGCCTTGTATATCGCTTTATAACCCTGCTTAAGGCTGGGAAATTGAGATTTTAAACAGTAAACAGTAACAGTAAATGTGAAACAAACAAATGTTTGATTTTAGCAAACAGTTAAGACTCCCTGACTCACCCAACTCCCAGCACTCTGTGCAAACCACATGTCTGCTACCCTTTCCCTCTGCCATGGCTGTAGTCCATGTGAGACCGGTGACTCACCACCTGCAGATCCCGTCTCTAAGCTACCCTCTAAACTCTGTGCAATGCCAGTATCTGAGCTAACAGCTATGAGTATCAGATCGAGTGACAATGTTTCTTCTGCTTTATCACTCGCCTCTCCCACTTCTACAACCACTGGCTGGGCAGATTGGATTTCTTGAGTATCTGAAATGAGAAAGGTACATGGGTGGGTTTGTGGTGAGGGGAGGGGGGATACCAAGAGATGTATGCTTACACCATGTGCAGCTTCTAAATCACAAGAGATTATGGGATGAGGGAGAAGTGGGATGTGGGAAGGAGGATAACTTATGAGGATATTGGCATCTTGTACTCTTCTAGCCCCGCCACTAGCCTTGGGCTCAGCCATGCCCCTTCCAAGAATGTCCAGCCCTGTCTCTTCCAAGGGGGTGAGGTGATGCAGGCGAGCCTAATATCTGGCAGTGTGTGCAAGCTGTGAGATGTTGGTGTGAGTCTTGCAGCAGGGGTAAGTGTGTGAGGGTGAGGTGAAGCTATGAATGTAAGACGTGATTCGTGTTTGGTAGAGATTGTTGGTAGGTGAGTGAAGGGGATTTGGTACATTGAGCAGAGTGTGAGCCTAATGGTGCAGATGGTGGAATATGGCTTTGGAGATAAATCACTGATCTTGACCACAATTGTGATGTCATTAAACTTCTTACTGCACAGCGTCCAAGTCGTCGTGGCTACACTGCTTGCATTCACCATAGTGGCTATCTGATCCCACTGCACTTTGGTCCGTTGCCTGGAGGGCCGCCAGGCCTCCTGAGGAAAGAGGAACTCTCTCTTCCTATTGACCTCCTGCTCCAAGACCTCCTGTGCTGCATCACAGAATCTTGTTGCACTCTCTCATCCCTGTTGTGGCATAATTAATTGATGTTTTACACTTTTTTTCGCAGCCATTTGAATGACGATCCGCAGGCAGAATGCACCTCCCCTTTAAGAGGTGCATTCTACCTTTAGATAGTGCAGGCTACCTTTAATTTGTGCTAGCCTTGCACAAAGTTTGCCCACCTGCTGAACGTTCAGCCACTCGCCACTCAGCAGCGCGTTTAGGCTGGGGAGAGCGCCAGAAGTATGCAAATCAGCAGGTAGCACGAAGTTCGAGTGCTGCCTGCAGTCTTCCAAATGGGTGCGGTTTGCGAGCGCATCGCGATACACGCGCCCTTTTTCGTGGGCAAACGAATTTCTAGGCCAGCGATGTTAAAAGTAGTGCAGAGTAGAGCAGGAAGACCGCACATGTAAAAAGAGTGCGGAGCAGAGTGCCGTACATTTATAGAGAGTGAGGAGTGGATCAGAGAAACGGCACATTAAAAAAAAGACTGCAGAGTGGATGAGGAAGAAGGCACATGTGAAAAGAATGCACTGTGGAGCGCAGCAGAGAGACGGGGCGCAGTGCTCGCAGTTAAACCGTAGTTCTTCTTGTGGGAAGTGGCGGCTGCACTCCTCCACCAGGATCTCAGAGCAGCGGTTGAAGCAATTGAGGGCTCTACTGCCGCACAAGGAGGGGCCGAAGGAGAGGTTAGGGCTGGAACTGCAGCTGCGGGAAGTCAGATGGTGGAGGGTGATGGTGTATAGGGTGGAACTAGAAAGGGAGGATATATTGGTGCTGGGGTTGGAGCAGCAGTAGGTATCTGTGAGTAAACTGTGGATGAAAGGAGGATGGAAGGAGCTCATTTTTTATACTGCAACGACAGCGAGAATGCATTACGGTCCCAATTCCTTACAGTTTGGATTGTCTGTCTAAAGCTAGACTTTAGCTCATCACACTATTACTGTGCACCATCATAATGAACATACAACTTCGCTACAGCGTATTCTAACATTACGACCTTTCTCGAGTAAAGCATCAGCTCATACAATCCCAATTGTTTCGTCCTGCAATTCAGGTCCTTCAGTGCACCCTCTCTTTTCTATCTCAGCTTCTAACTCGTTCTCTGCACTCTCCTTTTCATCCTGCATTTCCTTCGCATTGCTCTCTCGTTGCTGTTTATTCAATTGCTTTAATCTTTTACTCTCCTTCTGAGACCCTTAAGATTCGGATAGAATCTTAGCTGCGAAAAATATCCTTGTAATACCACAACCTTGGTTGTATACTTATTCGGGTTCCACAGAAAATCTTTTTAAGGATCTACTTCACTCAAAGGATCTTTCTTTCTCAGAAGATCACTAACTCTAACAGATGCCGCGACATGCCACGCCGAGTACGTATGTATATATTCACCCAAATCCTCCATATTTCCGGAATCTGATATGTAATGGGTCTAACTAACTTGCAAAGTATTACATATTTACAGCACAGAAACAGGCCATTCCAAACAACAGATCCACGCCGGTTTTTATGCTCCAGTCTTGTCCCACCCAATTTTCTTCTAACTCCATCAACATATCCTTCGAATACTTTCTCCCTTATTGGCTTATCTAGCTTCCCCTTAAATGCATCTATGATATTCGCCTGAACTATTCCCTGAGCCAGCGAGTTCTACATTCACACTGGAATGGGCGTTCCGTTAAGTGAGTGCATATTTCGAGTCTTTACATTGCACGTCCACACTGTAATTCCAACTGTGCCACAGCATGGGTCGGGGGCGTTGGCAGGAGGAATAGAATGGGATTGTCCTGCTCCTTGCAGCGGGGGCGGGGGGGGGAGTGTCAGGGGGAATAGGATAGGATGGCCCTGCTCTTTGCAGCGGGGTTGGGGGGGGGTGGTGGTGGGGCTTGTCAGGGGGCCTTGTATGCTATCAAGGGTGTCAGAAAGCCATTGTTCGTCGCTAAACGTTGGGTCCTACCCTTTGTGAGATCAAGTTGGGGAACTGTTATTCAAGTTAGCCGTTAATACCCATGTCATCACTTGATGTGTTTGGGGTTGTTGACTCGGTTAGTGCAGATGTAGGGATCTAACCTCTGTCGCAAACATTATATCAAGGTTATAAATTAAGATTTGAAGGATTTCCAGAGTGAGCAAAATGGTTAGCCTGGATATTTGTTTCGAAAAGGCGTGTACCTTTTGATTTTCAAGTAATTCATGAGGGTGTACTTTTAAGAACATAAGATCATAAGAATTAGGAGCAGGAGTAGGCCATACGGCCCCTTGAGCCTGCTCCACCATTCAATGAGATCATGGCTGATCTTCGACCTCAACTCCACTTTCCTGCCCGATCCCCATATTCCTTAATTTCTCTGGAGTCCAAAAATCTATCTATCTCAGCCTTGAATATACTCAACGACTGAGCATCCACAGCACGTTACTCACCCATTTCCCTGTCGCTCCCATTATGAAGCCAAAGTATTTGACTCAGGTGCCTTTGGTCAGGCTTATGATTTGGGGTGTTAAGTGCTTGTATTTTCACAATTCTCCACCAATGCTTTCTCAAATTACAATCTTCGTACCTTGCCATGATGTCAACAACTGCCACCTCCGGCCCTTGTAGCTTTCAAAAGCTCTTTATAATAATTTGTCTGTGACTACACAAACCACTTGGGGTACAGGTGTATTGTGTATAAGTAAAACAGGTTTATTAAGCATTAAACATCCAGTACAGAGAAAGTAATTCTTAACAAGACGATAGTCACAATCTGTTCGTTGAATCCCGGCATTCCTTCCGAGTGACATTGGCACAGTCTCTTTATTCTCTTGCTGTGTTCTGTTGACTGAAGCTTCTCATTCTCTGGTTTCTCACTGTGCACTACTTTCAGTGTTCAATATCTGTATCTTTATACCCTTTCTCTCTCTTTTGCCTACATGGCAGTAATTAGCTCTCTGACACCTGGTAAATCCTCTCCTTTCCTTGTTAATCCCACCAGGTCTCTTTCTGTGCATAACAAGATACCCTTATCTAAGAGTTTCACTTCACAGAACATTCTTGAGGTGTTTTCTAAGCAGTTTGCCTAGTCTACAATTTCTCAACTGAAGGATGACTCTAATTCTATTTCTTCTCCTCTAGTCCTTATCTCTTTTCCATAACATTACAGATCACCAGTCCGTGACTTTCTCCGTGTTGATCTAGCCCAACACTCCATTACTTCAGTAATGTCGAACAGATGTTTTTTAGTCAGGTTGGCATAATTTTGCCAGCATGCTTTGGTCTCAGCCATTCGCCATTTTATACAGGCTTTTTAGGTTTTTAACATACAATTTCACATATTATGGTTATATAAAAATGCTTATAGAATCTTAATAATGTTTACTAAATCCTACAGGTACACCTCTATCCTACACCCTTTCTTGAATATTATATCGGGCTTCCACAGTGTTCCGTCCGGTGTTTTAATCCTGAGTTCCAGGTACGAAGTCCACCCCTACATGGACACTTGGGGGAAAATTCGTCCCCTTAGAACCTCCTGCTAGCTGCAGCAGATGGCGCTAATGGGGCACTAGAGCATTATCACCAGGGCGAGGCGAATCCAGTGCAGCACGCCAAATCCCGCCCGCCCGTAGCACTGCCGGTAACAGTTATCGCTGGGAGCCTCAACGTCAGGTGGATCATGACATCAGTGAGTGTGCAATGCTCACTGACCGTCTGATCTGCTAAATTGTTTGTAGCCACCTACCTTAGTGCCTGGAGTAAACAGTGACACGGAGAGCTGGCATGAAGCACCAGGAAGCCGGCTCCAGTGACGTTATTTAAAGGGATCATCAGTACTGACTCGCAGCTGTCAGGTTAGTGGAGTTTCAGTGGTTTCTTGTCAGTTTCACATAGTCCAACAGATTCATTCAGTAATTTCAAGGTTATGTTATATTAGGAGTGTTGTGGCAAATAAAAAGTAGCTACATTTATTCTTCAAAAAATCAAACTGCTACACTTGGTTACATTAATGGGGGCTTTACTGGCAGTCGACCTCATCCTCCATGATCAACGGTGGAGGGAGCAGAGGCAGCGAGAAAGACTGGAGTAGGTTCCCAGAGGGAGGAGGGCCATAAGGACTCTCAACAGGAGGCCTTACCCTCCAAGGGTATTCCGAGAGCACTACCTCTACCTCCAATTAAGCGAGGAGCATTGTATTAGAAGTCTCTGCTTCACCAAGGAGGTGATCAAAGAACTCTGCTACCTCCTGCAATCAGACCTCCAGCCTCAGATCAGGGCGACCACGGCTCTCTCAGTGGCAGTCAAGGTCACCGTCACCCTCAATTTCTTCGCCAGTGGGTCCAGCCAGTCTGCAACAGGAGACATAGCTAATATCTCACAGTTCGTCATCCACCGCTGCATCCGGGAGGTCACAGAGGCTCTCTGCAGTAGGAGAAGGGATTACATTTCCTTCCCCATCACCAGAGAGAAGCAGGACGAGCATGCACGTGGCTTTGCCAGGATAGCGGGATTCCCCATGGTGCAGGGCACCATTGACTGCACCCACGTGGCTTTGTGGGCACCGCAAAACAATCCTGAGATCTTCCGTAACCTCAAAGGCTACCATTCACTTAATGTGCAGTTGGTGTGCGACCACAGACAGCAAATCCTCAATTTCAATGCCCTCTATCCTGGCAGCAGTCATGATGCCTTCATCCTCCGCCAGACTCTTCCAGCCACCACGTCAAGCTCGCAGCTGGCTGCTCGGAGACAAGAGCTATCTACTCTCCACCTTGCTCACGACTCCCCTCCGCAACCTCAACATCTTGCACAGCAATCATATAATGAGAGCCAGGCTGCCACCAGGAACAACATCGAGCAGACCATCGGGCTACTGAAGCAATGGTTCCACTGCCTTGACCGCTCGGGAGGAACCCGCCAGTACTCGGCTGAGTGGGTGTCCCATTTCGTGGTGGTCTGCTGCATGCTCCACAACTTGGCCATCATGAGGGCCCAGCCCTTGCCACCAGGGATTGTGGGACCACCTCAGGAGGAGGAAGAGGGAGAGGAGGAGGACGAGGAGGAAGAGGAAGATGAGGAGGATGATGAGTAGGACGAGGAGGAGGAGGAACAGGAGTGAGGGAGGAAGCAGCCACTTAATCAGCCTTCCGGAAGGGCGGTCCATGATCGCCTCATCAGACTGCAGTTCCAATAAATTAAACCCCAGATCCCCATTGCTCACCACATCCCCATCATTCCATCCCTGTCACAGGCCATATCACAGTGCAAAGCTTAAATGAGACAAACTACAAAAGAATCCTAACTGAATTAATAAATTTATCAAAAATCAGTGGACACATATTTAGAACAAAAATATTAACTATTCACCCTTGTGCAATCCTTTAGTGCCTATCGTTGCTGTGCCTTTGCCTACTCTAGTGCTCCTAGTGGCTGCAGCAGGGCTAATGGAAGGCTGTTGAGAGTCCACGCAGGAGACTTCAGATGGTCTTGCAGGATGCACTCGGAACTGCTCTGGGCCTGGAATGCCCACTCCCCCGGGGCAGCACCTCAGCATCACTAGCAATCTGTTGGAGCACAGATTGCTGACCTGCTGTGACACTGTGAGATCCCGGAGAGCTGTGGTGGACCCAGTAACGATAGCAGCAGTCAGAGCTTGCGTGCCACCAAGCTGAGACTGCATCAGAACAGTCTGAGATTAGATGCCATCAAGCATAGATTGCATTACAGCACTAAGACGTTGCATCGCTTCTGCCTGTGCTGCAATGAAAGCTGCCAGATTGCCCATCACACGTGGCATCGTGTCTGGGTCACCACGGTCTCTCTGGGAGTCTACCATCCTTTGCAGACTGGAAATGATGGGCTCCATGGTGTGCGCAGAGCTCCGTGCAATGTTGGAGGTGGACTCCTCCAGGCTCCTTACCATTGCCGTGAGGTTGTCAGGCACCCTTGCCATTGCACCTATCATCTCGGTGTGCATGCCCATCACCCTTCTTCTAAACGCTTCCCCATCGAGGTCCTCATCTGAGTCCTGTGCAGCAGAACTCGTGCACGAACTCGCCCTCCGGGGAGCTGGCCCCCGAGGTACCCTTTCCACCTCGCCTTGCTGCAGCCCACTCGACCCCGGTGCCACACCCTGTGCAGATCTATACTAGCCTCTAAAGAATGCTTGGTGCCAGTATCTGAGCTGGTGCATGCAGGTGAAACATGCAGTGACACGGTGTGTTCTTCTTCCTAATCTTCTCTCGCCTCACTCTCTACGGTGCCCTCAGGGACAGGCTGCACAGGTGCTTGCTCATAATCTGAAAACGTAAGGGCACAAGAGTCGGGCTAAGGTGAGGGGAGTGGGACAGGAAGGGAGAAATGCATGCATACAGCATGATTATCTGGAAAGTGCGAAACGCTTGTGGGCTGAGGGGGAAGTGGGATGTAAGACGGACTAGGGATTAACATACCTTTATTGTCCCCAAGGGGGTCAACGTCGCTGGTGGCCACAGCGCCCACCATCTGGCGCCCAATAATCTGCAGCACTCTATTCTCCATCACAGACTGTGGTTGGGTGTCGGCTTGTCCCCCGCCTGTGCGCTCCTGCTCCCTCCTGTTGTGATCCACCTTGGCCTGAAAGAGAAAAGAAAGTATGTGAGTGAGTGTGAAGCAATGTGTTTGGGTGATGTGCCTGCCATAGTTGAATAGCTGACATTTTGCGCAAGGTGTGAGATGTGGGTGTGAGTGTTGGTAGGTAGAGATTGTTGGTGGGTGAGTGCTGGAGGTGTGGTGCTTTGGGTATTGTGTGAAGATTGTGTTACAGATGGTGGTATGTTGCATTTGTTGAAGCATTCACTCATCGAACCACCCGAGTGAGGTCATTAAATTTCTTCCTGCACTGTGTGTGGGTCCTGGGGACCACAGTGCTGCCCGAGATGTGCTGTGCTACCTCCCTCCACATGGTTCAGAAGACTTACGACGAGGGCCTCCTGCCACTTGCTGGGTAGAACACCGCCCGGCATCTCTCCACAGTGAACACCAACGCCTCCAATGCTTGATCGCAGAATCTGTGGTCTCTCTCCCTGGGGCGTGGATTTCAATGAGTACAGCTGTTTAAGTCCTCTGGCTCCTTCTCCCTGTCCTGCTTCTGCTTTCTGAGGCAGCTGCACAGCCAGCAATGCTGAGAATGAGGTTCTGCAGCATCAATGAAACTCCCCCTTAAGTACTGAAAAAAGCCTGTGGCAATCATGACTTGCGATTAGAATGCATCTGATATTGGTCCACCCTTTGATGCACACTAAACCAAATAAACTGTAACTAATAAAACATTAAATGAAACTTAACAACTTCAATTAAAATTTGATTGGCCAGGGTGAAGATGCACTTCAGTCCCCGCGGTGCCCACCAGCCACAGAATACCTCGATCATGCTGGCGGACAACACGTGATCCATCTCCAGAGCCACCCGGGCGTGAATGTGGCCGCGGAAGAGAGGCAGGCAGTCAGGCCGAACGACCCCCTCGACCGCCCGCTGCCTGGACCAGTTAATGGCCACTTTGGCCAGGCACAGGAGCAGTCCTATGAGGAGGTCCTCCGATCTGCCCGCTCCCCTCCGCACTGGGTGACCAAAGATCAGGAGTGTGGGTCCGAAGTGCAGCCAAAAATCGAGAAGCAGCCCCTTCAAATAATGGCCTGGGAGTTGGTGAATCTACTTAAAACTTTATTGCACGGGACTGCTCCGTGCAACACCCTCCAGGCCAAGTCCTCAATAGATAAAGGGCACCCTTTGCGTGTAACGTCAATGATCTTGTGCTTTAAGACTTGAATTAGGACTCCAATCATTTTTTTGAGCAATGAGCACGAATTTTGCATGCAGTCTAAACATTAACTCCTGGCGTTAATTCTCCAACTTTTCTAATGACACCCATTCCTGGGCAATAATGAATTCCTAGCCTTTGGAATTTCAGTTTCTCCAGGATTTTGTTATGGCGCTTGATTCATGCATTTTGACTGTAGGCACCTTCCAGATAAGTGCGCCAGGGTCTCATTTGCCCCATTGCATGTTCTTCATGATTTAACCATGTTGTTTCAACCATACGCAAGTGTGCACCTAGGTGGATATAGGTTGCAACTTAGTAGCCATCCCTTTATTGAACCAGGATTGCTTAAGTTTATGGCTAGAGTTTGTCCATGAAATGGATGTTCGGTCATTTTGTTAATATTTGATGCGGGAGCCTAGGTATTAGAGATTCGCCTACCTCGTGAACTCCCATTCTCTCCATCCCCCATACCTATTCCCAGGTTTTACTCTCTCACTGGGTGGACTGATGCATGCACTTCGCATGTCCAGTATCTCTTCAGGTATGGGTGCTGGTCACTGCCTTCCATGGGGTGGCATCGCTTGGTTTTCAGGAATTCCTCCACCTCCCTGAGGGCTTTCAGGTTCCTAAACTTTGCAATGTCATCGGTATTGCTTACCCCACACTATTGGAAAGATGCTTTGATCACTGCATCATTGGAGCTCTCAAGTGACTCAAGCTTCTGGTTGATGGCGGAAGGGATATGAATCTCCAATTTTGGTAGACCCAGGCCCCCGTCTGTATTACCTGTGTACAGATTCCATCCGTGACGTCGTTAGGGAGGTGCAGAATCACCTTTACCGACTTTTTAATCAACCCGTCTAATTCCATGAAAGTGTTTTATGATGCTTCAGTTAGGATTAGATGATAATAAATCCTTGGGTTAATATGGGTTTTTAAGATCTCGAACTTTTGGGTTGGTTTTATTTCGGTGTCTTCTGGACTCACTATCCATGCACTGAGCTTGGCCGCCCATTTGTCCTCTGCGACTCCTACCCATGGGTCTATTCGGGCACCCAAGTATTTTTCCGTCTCCCCTGGAGTGATTTAACTCACGGGGCTCCCGTTTATCTGCCATTTCACTTGGTGGTTGTACAGGAAGGTCTTAGCCTTACTAATGAAGTAGAGGCTGCTTTTTTTTAGCATTAATATCGAGGCCCGTGTTTTCACAGAATGACTGTATGATTTTAAGGTTCTTGGTTATTCCGGCATAGGCGTCGCTGTTGATCGCTATATCATCTGCCAAGGCAGTTGATGGACTTGTTATTCAGTCACAGCACCACACCCATTTTAGCTCATTCTAGCGAGCATAGAAGGCGTCCATCGTTATATTGAAAAGCAGTGGTGATAGGAGGGTCGCCCTGCTTGATGCCTCTCTTTATGTGGATAGGTCCCATTTTGGTGCTGTCACCCTCTATAACCACCCTCTGTTGTATCAGTGTATAGGTCCTCCACCAGGTGAATGAAGCCCTTGGGTATGCCCATCCTTCCAAGGGCTGTGGAAACCATTTTGTACCCAACTGAGTTGAAGGCTTCGGCTCAGTCTACAAAGACTATTGCTAGCCTTATTTTCTTACCCTTAGCCACCTTCATTAGGTTCTTTCGGATAACAATATTCTCATTGCATCCGGAGGTAGCGGCTACGATGCCCTTCTGCCAAGGGTTGAGTTCCGTGGCCTCGCATAGCCTCTTCGCCATGATGTTTGTGAAGAGTCGCAGCAACATGGGTCCGATTGTAATCGGCCACCAGTTGTTGATGTTTTTTAAAAGCTCAGCATCCTCAGTTTTAGGAATCAGTACCGTGCGACTTTTCTTTAAAGTCTCTGGGATGGTGGCTGACTTGAGTCATAGAGTGAAGGTTTGTGGGAGCAAGGTCTCATTGTCCCCTATTATGTCAAGGATGTCATTGGGCCAGAAATTCGGATCGGAGGCTTCCTGCTGGTGCAAGCCCCCGAACTGCCCTTAGATAGCGCGCCTGCCGTTGTGCTGTGGGCCCGCGTGGGATTCCGGTCCGGGGCCTCCTCCAACTGCCGGTGTGCAGTGCTTGCGTATCCCAGGGGTGCAGTTAGTTCGAAGCGTCCCCTGGGATCACATGGGCCATGGAGAGCCAATCGGAGCAGGGAATCTCCATTCATAGATTTAACAGGAAGACCTGTCAAATCTTTGAATAGAGATCGGCCCCAAAACCTAAGCTAAACTTCAAATATTTTTTTTTAAATCACATTTTTATAATAACTATACATTACATAAATTAACTATTTTAAACAAAAATTAAAATTTTTGAAAAAATTAGTTCAAGTTTTTAACGGGGCTAAAAATAAACTTACCTTTCTTTAAAGTATTTAAAAATGATAAACCTGTGGAAAAAATGTTTACATCTTACTTAATTCACCACTTACCTTGTTAAAAGCAGCCTTGGGCCTGCTTTTTACAGGCGCAGGTGCCAGGGACTTACCCTCACGGAGAAACGTGTAAAAATACCGGAAGTTCCAGGTCTGCGTGCTGCCTCTCCCGTGCATGCGCTTGACCCGGGAACCCCTACCTTCAAGAGACCGGAAGTGCCGGTTTCCAGCGCATGCACTGTGCATGCACGAAACCGGCACTTCCGGTTGCCCTATGGGTGAGTACACAGCGCGTACTCACCCGTGGGGACCCGAATTTCTGGCCAATTTCATGTGTCCAACCTGGCCGCACTCATCTCCTTTATGCCTTCAAGTGCTAATTCGATCTCTTCTTTCTCTCTGCCCATCATCAGTTCGCTATGATCCTTGCGACCTGTGTATGCAGTGGATTTATTGATATTTGCCTTGTTATTAGGTTTGAACAGTTTTGCTGAAAAGCATTTCTCTAGCTCCTCATTGCTTAGAGGGCAGTTTGCTGTGGCTGGTGCACCCATGACTTGGCGTGCCAGCCTTCTCTGTTTCTTTTGATATAATGGCCTAGAAATTCACGTGGCCGGCTTGCCGCGGGGGTAAGGATCGCGCGCGCTCTTATCCACCGTGCCTGCCGTTGTGTTTTTGGCCCACAGGAACTTCGGGTCCTGGGCCTCTCCCAAGAGCCGGCGCGCAGTGCTTGCGTGTTCCAGGGGCACAGTTAGTGTGATGCGACCCCTGGGATCACGTGGGCCATGGAGAGCCAATGGCAGCAGACCATCTTTCATTCATAGATTTGACAGGAGACCTGTCAAATCTGTGAATTGAAATCGGCCCCAAAAGAACAGCTAAACCTCAAATAAATATTTAAAAAAACCATCACATTTATAAAATAACTATAGTTAAATAAATTAACCACTTTAAACAAAAACTTAAATTTTTGAAAAAATTAAAATACTTTTTAAAAGTTGTAAAAATAAACTTACCTTTCTTTAAAGTCTCTAAAAAAGATAAATCTGTTGAAAAAAATTTAAAATTATACTTAATTAACTACTTACCTTGTTCAAAAGGGGTCTTACACCTCCTTTTTACTAGTGTAGAATCTTCAATGCTTACCCTCGCGTTGAAACCTGAAAAAAAACCTAAGTGTGCTGCATGCGCGCAGCCTCTAGCGCACACGCGGTTCACCTAGGAATCGCCCCCTTCACCATACCGGAAGTGCCGGTTTCCCACGCATGCGCAGTGCATGCAGGAAACCGGCACTTCGGGAATGAATACGGGTGAGTACGCATTGAGTACTCACCCGAGAACGGTCGAATTTTTGGGCCAATGTCTGGGTCCTTTTATGCGGCCTTCTTGGTGGCCCATCTCGTTTTAGCACCGGAGTTAAGAGCTGTTCCGCCTCCGTGCTTTTACCCATCTTGCGAGGTTTGGCTGTATCTAGCACCATCTCCGTAATTACTTTGATTAAACTGATGCACAGGGTCCTGCTGTCTGGGTCTTCCCTGTCATGGAGTAGTTCCTCAGCTTGCAGCAGCTGATCATCAAGATCTCTATGTTTAGGGATACTCCCTGGTGGGCGCATTACACGTGTTTGTCATGCACTTTATGTTTGTTTGGTCGTTGTCTGCTACTGCCTCCGAGTCTGAGGGCACTGAGTCATTACTCACCATTGTGGAGTTGTTCAAGGCTGCTGTATCTGCTTTTTCTGCACCTCTTTGGAGGACGCGATGTTTGTCTGAAATCTGTTTGCTGGTCTTAGATTTCAGTAGGTTGCCAATTCTCTTATTAATGTCCCGGCAACCTTGGAACTGCTGGTCTAGTTCCAACAGGAGGGTTGTTTCCTTCTCCGACAACACATAGGCCCGGATTTTGCGGGACCGATGATGGCGTACACACAGTGTACGGCGTCGTAAGCTCTCAGAGTGGCCCTGCAAGTTCCAGGTTTCCGCATGCACTGCATATGCATGAAAACCCGGAACCTGCGATCTGTCAAGGTTCACTTTGACAGATTCACCACACTCGCTGGAAGTCAAGCAATGCCCCTACACTTGCTTAAAAATCTGTTCCATTTCCTGCTTTTTTCCAGTTCTGACGAAAGGTCATCGACCTGAAACGATAACTCTGTTTCTCTCTCCACAGATGCTGCCTGACTTGCTGAGTATCTCCAGCATTTTCTGTTTTTATTTCAGATTTCCAGCATCTGCAGTATTTTCTTTTTGTATTGTTGTAATGCTGGTGCAGAGTTGACCTATTTGCCCAACTATTGCTCAGCAGTTCCGCGCGAAATTCCTATGGTAGATAATAGCAGGCATACAGGCTGCATTTTGTTGGAAGAAGACCTCGCAGTCAGCAGGTGAACTTGAATTGTGAAAGCTGTGGAAGTTTTTGGGGCAAAGCCTCATTTAAGTTTGTAACAATTTTTATTAATATTTGTTAAATATTTTAGTGCTTTTGGATTTCAAAAGAGATGCATGTTCTGAAGATAATAGGCATTTTACAGAGGGACTTCTGCTGTGGCCAAGGTAAGCATTCTATTCAATTCGATTTAATTTTTTTTTTAACTTGAAAATGACTGTATAAAAATGAATTTTTTCACATTTACATGATTTTTTTAAATAATCATGCCAGAATATATGAATGTTTTAAATGCTGCTAACATTTATATGCTGTTTAAGATTTTCACATTCATATGTATGACTTTGTAAGAATTTTAAAAGTCCTAGAAATTCGTCTCGGGCGGTGATATTTATCAGGCACTGTGTATAACGGAGGCCAGTCCGATACCGCCCATTTTGCAACACTGCCCGACATGAATTTCTACCCACTTACTTTATTAATATGATCTTTACAACTCTTTCTATTTTTCTTCACATGTACTGCATCTATTTAAAGAGGAAGCCTGTGAGGGAGAAACATGCCTTTTGAGGACTTTGCCCCGATCTTTTGTCTGATTCTGATATATAAACCCAAATGCGCCAGGAATCAACAAAGAATAGTGAGGAACCATGACCGTCACCTGATCAGGAGGAACTACTACCCACCCCAGAGAGTGTACAGGGAGAGGCTGTCTGTTGAGATGCTGTGGAAGAGTTGTGTGTGAGGAGGCTGCGCTTCAGTAAAGAGGAAATTGGCCGACTATGTGACATGTTAAAGGACGACCTTCAAACACGCTAGAAGACCCGCATTGCCTTGTCAGTGTCCATGAAGGTAACCACGGAGCTGAACTTCTTTGCATGCAGGTCATTTCAGTCAGGCACCAGTGACATTTCAAGCATCACCCAGAGTGCTGCGAGGGCCTGCATTCACCAGGTCACAGATGCCATATTCCGTAGGGCTTCTGAGTTCATAGACTTTGACTTGTCCACTCGGCTGCAAAAGGAGACGGCCCTTGTATTTTATAGGATTACTGGCTTCCCCAAAGTGGTTGGGGCCGGCGATGGAACCCATGCTGCATTGCAGGCATCAATTGATGCACCTGTGATATACATCAACAGGAAGGGGTAACATTCATTAAATGTTATGATCGTCTGTGATGCCCAACTCAGGATCCTAAAGGTGAATGCAGATCACTGGGGAACTGCTCGTGACTCCTTCGTCCTCCGGCACTTGGACTTACATAACAGACTCAGCACATTGCCTCCAAGTTCCGCATGGATATTGGGTGACAACGGCTAACTGCAAAAACCGTGGATGATGATACCATACCGAAGGACAAATAATGCGGCACAGGAGAGATATAACCGTGCACACGTGGAGAGGACAATTGGGGTTCTGGAATCACGCTTCCAGTGCCTGGACTGGTCGGGGGGCACATTGCAGCACTCTCCTCTGAAAGTGTCAAGGATTGTGGTGGCCTGTTTCGCTTTGCACAACTTTTCCCTGCAGGAAGGACTGACCCTTAACCCTGCAGATGAGATCCCCATGCAAATGGAGTATATGGAGGATGCCAACATTGATGTCCCTGTGGACAGGCCTGATGGAGAGTAGCCAAGTGCTGCCAAGACCAGAGCTGCAACAGAACAGCTAGTAGTCAACTCGTTTATGAGGTGATGATAGTGTCGCCTCCTACCTCCCCCTCACCCAGCAAGGCACAGAAAAGGACACAATTTAAAGTGAAACAGTGAACTTTTATTGCAGCAGCAAAGATTGCAAGACTTTTGATGCACTTTTTTGATGTTCTTAGTCTTTAAATACAAATTGTTAGCTAGCTATTTTCTACTTTATAAACATTTGACATTTGTAATGTTAAATTGGTTGATAAAAAAGTGACTTTTGGGTTTCATCATCCAAGAAATACTTTACATTCAAGATGTAAACTAGTTATTTTCTACTTTGTAAACAGTTGTAACATTAAATTGGTTGTTAATAAAAACAGTTAAACACTTTAAAGTGACTACAGGTTATACATCTGAAACGAAATGGGTAATTACACTATCAGTCACAAATATAAATTTCAAGAAATAACACAACACCAACATTTAAATAATAGCAAACATTAAAAACTTAACAGATATGCCCCCTTGCATCTGTGCCTGAGGGTCAAAGGAGGTGGATTGTGCAAAAGGTGGCACCCTACTGTCTGCTGCGCCTTGCCCTTCCCCGTGACCAGAGCCCTCTCATGCCAAGGGAAAGACCCCTGTGTGCTATCTCTTGCCCTTCAGCAGTTGGCTCATGGCTGGGCTGCTGCTGCTGCTGAAAGGCAACATTTGGTTCCAACATAATTGGCGGACCAGCTGGCTCATGGGCCTGCACTGTGTCTGCGCTGGGAGCAGGCAAGGGAGATTCTACGGGGGTCAAATGAATGACAGCCGAACCTGCTGTCTGCAACTGCAATAGTTAAACGGGAGGCTCGTTAACCTGATTAATCACCTAATGAATCTGGGCCAACACATCAGATATGCTGTGTGAACCCTTGGCGAGCTGAGTAGCAATTTTCTGTGTAGTTATGCCCAACTGATTAGTGATGGTCTGTACACCTTTGTCCAACTGATTGCAGATTACTCCCCTGAACCTCTATCTCCTGCCTGATAGAGGCAAGATAGTCAAGTTTCTTCTCATGCTGAGTGAGAATTTCACACCTCAAGCATTCAATCTGTTGCACCTGAGTTTCAAAATCATCCTGCTGCGTTAAACCTCTTGCTGCTTCTCCCACCTGCTCTGCAGTATCAGGCTAACGGGCGGTTGTGGAGGGCCAGCGGGACCAGGAGATGAAGAGGCAGTGTGCTGCGTTTCATCGTGGTCAAGGTCCTGTTTTCGCTCGGCCGCCCACCCAGGGTCGACACCCTATCCTTCCACTAGCTGATCCTCCACAAATTATTTTTCCTCGGCCTCACTTACTGTTCACACTTGATCTGTAACCCCTTCTGCAATGCCCTCTCCAGGCCCCTTGTGGACATCCTCTGCAGCCACAGACTCGCCCGTGTGTGTGAAGATAGCTGTCCACCTGTGGGAAGGAAACAGTAAACACTTACAATGGTGAAGCACGATCCGGCAATTCACAGAAGCTGATATTCTGCGCATACCTTACAGCTGGACAGAGCAACTCACCTTTCCTTACTCCAATGTCTGATTGGGCACCAGACACTGAACTGCCGCCACTGGTTTCCAGAAAGTGTGTGACCCTTTTTTTCTGATAACTCCCTCAGAGTCGCAACATCACTTCCTTTCATGGCACGCTCTCTGACATTATGCGCGATTTTACTCTAAACAGAATTGAAAATGAAACTTCAGTTTTTGTTTCAGAGACCAGCTGCTTGCTTTGGAGACAGGGTAATGTTCACTAATTGAAATTTCACACCTCAAATCTGTAGTGTGCAGATAAGGGGGGAGAAATTCGGTATAGCCCCATTTGGGATGCTAAAATCCGAGAG
Source organism: Squalus acanthias (assembly GCA_030390025.1). Lineage (NCBI taxonomy): Eukaryota > Metazoa > Chordata > Chondrichthyes > Squaliformes > Squalidae > Squalus > Squalus acanthias. The sequence goes on along the minus strand of CM059425.1, from coordinate 98,428,982 downwards.
CAGGGCAGTAGCGGCAGAGCGCTAAACAATGTTGAGCACATTGTAAACAGCACTCTTTCATCACAGAGGCTGCTTCCCTCGCTTAAAGGGAAGGGCCAATGATGCTGCACAATCTAGTTGTTGCCAGTTCTATTTTGCAAGGCGACCTGGGTGACTGCCATTACAGCCCCAAACACTCTCACAACGTGTAGGGTTTGGGCATCTTGCACCAATGAAACATTAAGGGGTAGAAATTAGGTCGCGCCCCATTTGGGGCGCAAATATCGTCCGGACGCAAATATTAGCGCCTGGCGCTAATTATCGGCACTGACAGGAAACTTCACTTTTACCGCCCCGGGAGGTGAGTGGAGCGCTAAAGCAGGCGCTGCACACCTCTCTTAAGGCGCAAAGGCCAAGGAGTGAGGCGCTAACTCAGCGCACGAGCGCAGCGCAGCTGCTGCCAGTTAGCGAGGGAACACAGACACACTGGCGCCGGACACTTCTTAAAGCGGGGGGGGCCACTTGCTCCCCAGCCACACCCTGCTCATTGCAGCCTTGAATCTCAGCCTGGAGAGACCTGTAATCCATTTTGCTGCCAAGCATGGAGAGGGTGAGAGAACGCGCTCATCGCTTCACCGAGCGGGCCTTGGATGCTCTGGTTGATGCAGTGGAGCGCAGACGATGCATGCTGTTCCCGGAGAGTGGCAGGAGGCCTTTGCCACGCGAGTTCAGAAGAGTGTGGAGGGAGGTGGCTCAGAGCGTCTCCTCCAGGAGCATGGTGCCCAGGACCCATGTTCAATGCCGCAAAAAGTTCAATGACCTCACTCGGGTCGTCAGGGTGAGTGGCTTTTTCTCAATACCTCTCCATCCCTCCATCTCAACCTCACTCTATGGCCAGAGGGTCTTAAAACCCCAATGCACAACACTCATCCAACACCTATGGCCCTTTCATCAAACACACACACACATTCCACACTTTGCATACAGTAAGGGCTATTCACCTATGGGAGGCACATCAGGCAAGACCATGGCTGTATATTGTAAGGGCTATTCACCTATGGGAGGCACATCAGGCAAGACCATGGCTGTATATTGTAAGGGCTATTCACCTATGGGAGGCACATCAGGCAAGACCATGGCTGTATATTTACTCAGATGCTGTCCTTTTTCTTGCAGGCTAAGCTGGCTCATAATCGGAGACAGCAGCAACGGACGGGTGGAGGGCGGCTTCAGCTGCAACCCCTCAGCGATCTGGAGGAGCGCGTCCACAGGATTGTGGCAAGCCGGGTGATCGGTCCCGTCGCCACTGGAGACGCCGACCCCGTTGTGGACAGCAATGGTAAGGTCATCACCTTTTTGTCCTCTGTCCTTCCACTTGTCCCTCACAATACCAGCCTTTGACACTTTCAATCCAACTTGCTAACTCGCTGCACTTATTCCTCCCTTACTGCCACCCTGTCCTCACGCTAAAGCCACTCTTGCACCTCCCTGCTTTCAGATGGTGATTCACCAGCTGAGGAGACGGGCCCTGAAGCTGCCACTGGGAGTGATGCTGCAGCTGAGGAGGAAGAGGAAGCCGGAGCATCAGTGCCACCCTCTCCCGAGGAAGCCCATGCCCACACTGGGAACACGCCTTCCCCGGAGGGGAGCAGGGGGGAAGGGGCTGATGATGGTGAAGCTCCAGGACCCAGCGGGCTGCAGCAACGCCATGGGGGGGATAGGGAAGAACGGGGGCCTTCTCCCCAGAGGGAGAGTATGCCAGACACTCCTACTGCAATGGACGCAGAGGAGGAGCGGCTGATTGCAGAAATGAACACCCAGGCGGTGGGCATGCACACTGAGCTCATGGGTGCAGTGGGAAGGGTGCCCGATTGCATTGAGTCACTGGCAAGGAGTGTGGAGCACTTCGCTGTAGCACAGGCGGATGCCACACTAACGCTTAGTGCTGCAATTTAGTCACTGGCTGCCGTGATCCCACCTCTGACTGCTCTCATACAGACTCAGATGGAGGCCACGCGAGCACAGACTGCTGCCAACCTCGATGGTTCGTGCACATGTCCCCGGGGCTGTCACCGCGCCGCAGCAGGCCAGCAATCTGTTCTCCGGCAAATTGCTCCGGATGCTGAAGTGCTGCCCCGTGGGAGTGCCAGTGTGTCGGGCGAGCAGGGAGTTGCTGGCCTCTCTCACGATGACAGCATTCCTGCTGCCAACACTGTCACTTCTCCACTGCACTTGCCACCGCCTGTAGGACAGACTGCTGCCGCCCATGCAGAGTTGGTGCAGTCTGCAGCCGGGCCCTCCAGGCCCAGAAGTGGTCGAGGCCGTCCTTCAGGGGCATCTGCAGTGTCAGGGTCTGACGAGCAGCAGCCTTCCACCAGCCTTGCTGCAGCCACTGAGGTCCCATTACGGAGGAGCAGTAGGGTTAGAAGGGGGGAAGTGCACAAGGGAAGGAGATCACCCTCGAAGGGCAAAAAGTAGGAGGTGTGCTAAAATACTGGTCATTTTTTTATTAAAGGCCGAGGTTCATGGTCCAACTTTTGTTTAGTGTTTTGGACATTATCTCCAGGTTGTGAGAACCAGTTATGTTATTGACTGTTTTTTTGTGTTTATTTCTATGAGTTTGTCATGAGGAATTGACACACACAGAGTTTGTAAAATAAATAAGTTTCTGTATTCAAAATATACATGGCTGGTGGTTGGAATTATTGGTGCCTTGGCCGGCTTAGGGGTTGCGTGCTGGGTTGATTAGTGTTTGTAGCAATGGCAGGGGCCCTAGAAGCGGCTTGCTATTAGTCGTTGACGGACGGCCCTTGCAGTTTGACCATTGTGGGCCGCCCTCCTGCCTTGGTGCTGCTGATGATCATCGTCCTCGTCCTCTTCCTCCTCTTCCTCCTCCTCCTCTGGTGGTGCTACAAGGCCTGGTGGCATTGGCTGGGTCCTGAGGATTGCCATGTTGTGCAACATGCAGCACACGACTACGAAGTTCGAAACTTGCTCAGGCGAGTACTGCAGGGCTCCTCCGGAATGGTCCAGACAGCGGAACCGTTGTTTCAGCACGCCGATTGTGCGCTCAATAATGTTCCTGGTTGCTTGATGGCTTTCATTGTACCGCAGCTTAGCAGGGGTGTTTGGCGTATGGAGCGGTGTCATCAGCCAGGTGCTCAATGCGTACCCCTTGTCCCCCAGAAGCCAACCAACTGGCTGATGCGGTGCCTCGAAAACTTCTGCCACAGTAGTCTGGCGCAGGATGAAAGCATCGTGGCAGCTGCCCGGATAGTGGGCATTGACAGCGAGTATCACCTGTCTGTGGTCACAGACCAACTGCACATTCAAGGAATGGAACCCCTTTCTGTTCCTGAATTCCTCTGCATTCTCTCGCGGAGCACGCAAAGCCACATGCGTGCAGTCAATGGCGCCCTGCACCATGGGGAAGCCCGCTACCCTCGCAAAGCCCAGAGCACGGTCACGCTGCTTGTCTGGGGTCATAGGGAAAGAGATGAAGTCTCGTCTCCTTCTGAAGAGGGCATTGGTGACCTGCCGGATGCAGCGATGCACCGCAAACTGGGAGATATTGGCGAGGTCCCCAACAGCAGCTTGGAATGAGCCAGTGGCGTAGAAGTTCAAAGCCACTGTGACCTTCACTGCCACCGACAGAGACATCCTGGACCTCAGCTGAGGCTGCAGATCTGGCTGCAGCAGGTGGCAGAGCTCAGTGACCACCTCCTTGCTGAATCGCAGCCTTCGCAAACACAGCTCCTCGGACATATGGATGTAGGAGAGCTGTTCACGATATACCCTGGGAGGGTAAGCCCTCCTGTACATGCGCCTGATGGCCCTCCTCCGTCTGGCCATCATTGCCACTCTCTGTCTGCGTCTCAGTATCCTCCGATTCAGCTGGAGCAGGACGACGCCCCCAATCATTGCAGCCCCCATATTCTCTTTGCCAGAAAAGTAATGAGGTACAGCAACTAAAGTAGCAACAAAGTTAGGATGAACTAGGCAAAACTACCTCACAAAGCGTTGAGTCAATGTAGAAGTCTCTCTCTCTCTCTCTCCGAATCTCTCTCTCTCTCTCAGAACAAGTGGTGCATAAATGTCGACCACAGAAAAAGACAGGAAGAGGCCCCCTTTAAATAGCGCCCCCCCCCCAGCCCCACACCGATTGATAACGTTCCAGTCTTCCGGTCGTTGGAAGCGCCAGGCGGTAAGGCAGGGGGCGCCACTAAATTCCCGCTCCGGGGCGCCCCAAGGGCGTTGCACCATGGAATGACGTCACAATCTGCACACGCAGGTGGTCGCAGCGGTAAGTTTTAGCGCCGCCGCACAATCTCAAGTTAAGTTCTCGAGCGGCGCAAACAGCGCTGCGCCCGGTCGTTAGCGGCTTAACGCCCCATTAGCGCCCTCTTAAGGTGCTAACGGGAGGCGCAACCAAGTGAATTTTTACCCCTAAAAGCTTTGCGCAGGCACCAGTCCGGTGCAAATAATAAAGGTTGCGCAAGCTTTAATTACCACTCCGGAAGCAACCAGTCGAGTTCACAACCTCTCCTGTTGCAAGGCGATAAAGCAGGGGGCGAGAGTCAATTTTTCATCTGGGGCGATAACGAGGCGCTGCACACTTTATGACGTCATGATCTGCGAGGCGCTAGAGGCCCAGGCGCTAAGTGTTAGCGCCAGCACTAAACCGGCACTGAAGTTCGCGAGCGTCATTGCATTGGCCGTGCCTGGGCACTAACCCTTTAGCACCCCATTAGCGCCCCCACCAGGCACTAACGGGAGGAGTTAACATACTGAATTTTGCAGCCAAGATGTTTACAAGCACAATAGGTGTCTCTGACCGTCTCCAAAGCCATTGAATTTTATGACTAGCTCAGATGCCTGCATAATCAAGTCACTTCACAACAGCTATGCAACTAAACATGTTTTACTATAGTAAAATTACATTTTACAAAAATTTAAATTTGTCATTTCTAATAACCATGCAAACTTTGGCATATCACATTAAATCATTAAGTTTTTTACGACATTGCTCTGCTGTCTGCGGCACGGTGGAGTAAGTGCTAACAGCCTGCACAACTTCTGTCCAAGCTAGCAATTGCCCTTTGTGTGGGGCTCTAGACTTCGCAGTCCCTATGAGCCGTAGGCGCTTCACCTCAACATCATTGAGGAGTGTGTTCGCATCATCTTCATTAAAGTTATGAGCCCCCTTCATCACCGCAACTTTGCCTGGTAAAATGCTTTTACCAGCATAAGAGTTTTAAAATGTAAAAAATAAAACATTTTCACTCATTTATAATTTTAAAATACTTTTAAAAAAGGTAAGTTTATTTTTAGCCCCGTAAAAAACTTTAATTATTTTTTTCAAAAAATTAAATTTTTCTTTAAAATATTTAATTTAATGTAATTTTAACTCATTTTAAAAACGTGATGTTTTTTAAAATTTATTTAATGTTTTGATGTGTTTTTGAGGTGATCTCCATTCATACTTTTGACAGGTCTGTCTGTCAAAAGTATGAAGGGAGATTCCCTTCTCCCATTGGCTCGCCTGGCCCACGTGATCCCAGGGAAGTTTGCGAACCACATGCACCCCTGGGATACGTGGGCCCTGCACATTTCGAATATGGAGAGGCCCAGGATCAGAAGCGTCCGGACTTCGGAAGCCCTCAGGTAAGTGCATAGATTTTTTTCCCGATAGGAGGCAGCTGCACGCAGGAAGTCTCCTATCGGAAATTGTGGGCCATTATTAAACATGCGTAGTAATGCCTCTGCTATCTCTTCCCTAGATTCTTTTAAAATGTGTGGATGCAATCCATCCAGACCAGGGTTTTTATCCTCTTTGAGTTTGATTAATGTATTTAACATATCCCCTTTTTTATTTTAAATGCACTTATCTCACTACTAATCTCATCATCCAATGTCATGTCCACCTGTTCTATCTTCCTGGTAAATACTGAAGCAAAATAATTATTTAATATTTCTGCCATCTCTCTATCATTATCTGTGGTATTATCTTGACTATCCCTTAATGGCCCTATTCCCATCCCAACCTTCCTTTTTTATTGATGTGCCTATAAAATATTTTACTATTTTGTTTTATGTTCCTTGATAATTTAATTTCATAGCTCCTCTTTGCCTCCCTAATTGTTTTTTTGACTTCTCTCCTAATCTTTTCGTATTCTCTCTTACCATGTTTTCCCCTGCTGTCTATGTACTTAATATATGCCTCTTTCCTTACCCTCAATTGTTCCCTTATGGCTTTATTCATCCATGGAGTCTCATTATTGTTTAGTTTGTTCTTTCCTGTTAGCGGAATATATTTTTCTGCACTCTGTTGAAGACTGTTTTAAATGTCTGCCATTGCTGTTCTACATCATTGTTTGCCAATATTGTTGCCCATTTTCTTTCCCAAGTTCTATTTTCAGCCCCTCAAAATCAGCTTTTCTCCAATCTATTAACCTGGTTTTCGCCATACTTATGTCCATCTCAATTATCATCTTAAAGTGTGTTATAATATGGTCACTATTGCCTATATGTTCCCCTACCTTTACTTCTCTTATCTGCTCTGGTTCATTTCCCATTACTAGATCCAATAGCGAATCCTCCCTTGTTGGGCTTTTTACATATTGGGTTAGAAAAGAGTTCTGTACACATTGTAGGAACTCCATTCCTTTATCCCCTTTACCTACCTCTTCTGTCCAATTAATATCGAGGTAGTTGAAATCCCCCATGATTATTATTATGTTGTTTACTCATTTCCTAAATTTGTCTGCATATTTCTTCCTGCACCTCCCTTCCACTATTAGGTGGTCTGTAGACTATGCCTATTATTGTGATTGATCCTTTATTATCTTTTATCTCTATCCATATGGATTCTATTTTTGTCTTGCTGATATCTGCGTCACTTTTATCTAATGTCATTATGTTATCCCTAACAAGTACAGCTATTCCACCTCCCCTTTATCCCTCCCTATATTTTCTAAATATGTTATACCCTGCGCTGTTTAATTCCCAGTCCTGATTTTTCTGTAGCCATGTCTCAGTAATCCCTACTAGGTCTGGTTCCTCACAACATATGATTTCCTCCAGCTCCCCTGTTTTATTATGGACAATGTGTGCATTGCTGTACAGACAGTTTATCTCATTTTTAATAGGATTTCCTCTCACTTTAAGCATCTTTTTAGACTTCTGTTCTATAACTCTATTTATTCCCTTGCCATGAATATCCTCCCTTACTTTGTTCTTTTCTTTGCTCTGTGTAGGAGCCTAGGAAGATTCAGTGTAAGAAAATGTGAGGTCATCCACTTTGGACCTAAAAAGGATAGAACAGAGTACTTTCTAAATGTTGAAAAGGTAGAAAAAGTGGAGGTCCAAAGCAACTTGGGGGTCCATGTACATAGAGCATTAAAATGCCCTGGGCAGGTATAGAAAATAATAAAAAAGCCTGATGGAATGCTGGCCTTTATATCTAGAGGAGGAGAATACAAGGGGGTAGACGTTATGCTACAATTAAAGAAAGCCCTGGTTAGACCACACCTGGAGTACTGTGAGAAGTTCTGGGCACCATACTTTAAGAAGGATATATTGGCCTTGGAGGGAGTACAGCGTAGATTTACCAGAATGATACTTCGACTCCAAGGGTTAAGTTACGAGGAGAAATTACACAAACTAGGCGTGTATTCCCCGGAATTTAGAAGGTTGAGGGGTAATCAAAGGTTTCATGATATTAAGAGGAACTGATAGGCTAGATAGAACAAAACTATTTACGCTGGTTCGGGAGTCTTGGACTAGGCAGCATAGTCTAAAAATTAGAGCCAGGCCTTTCAGGATTGAAATTAGGAAACACTTTTACACGCAAAGGGTGGTAGGAGTTTGGAACTCTCCCGCAAATGGCAATTGATGCTAGGTCAATTGTTAATTTTAAATCTGAGATTAATAGATTTTTGTTAACCAAAGGTATTGAAAGATATGGGCAAAGGCGGTTATATGGTGTTAGGTCGCAGATCAGCCATGATTTCATTCAATGGTGGAACAGGCTCGATGGGCTAAATGGCCTTCTCTTGTTCCTATGTTCCAGGAGCTACCCCACCCCACCTCCTACCCCTCTTTCTTTATGATTATGTTGTAACCTGAGCTATTTAATTGCCAGTTCTGTTATTTATGTAGTCATGTTTTAGTGATTCCTACTCATCTGGTTCCTCACTGTGCATTATTGCCTCGAGTTACCCAGTTTTAATTAGGATGTTGTATACATTGCTGTACAGTCGGTTTACATTGCCTTTAATGGGCCAGAAATTCGGCTCTCCGGCTTCCCGCGGGTGCAAGGATCACGCACATACTTACCTACCGCGCCTGCCGTTGTGCATCAGGCCCGCGTGGACTTCAGCTCCTGGGCCTCCTGCGGCTGCTGGCGCGCAGTGCTTGCATATCCCAGGGGTGCAGTTAGTTCGAAGCGTCCCCTGGGATCACATGGGCCATGGAGAGCCAAGCGGAGCAGGGAATCTCCATTCATAGATTTTGACAGGAAGACCTGTCAAATCTATGAATAGAGATCGGCCCCAAAACCTCACTTAAAACTTCAAATAAATTTTAAAAAACATCACATTTTTAAAATAACTATAAATTACATAAATTAACTACTTCAAACAAAAAATTTAATTTTTGAAAAAATTAATTACACTTTTTAACGGTGCTAAAAATAAACTTACCTTTCTTTAAAGTATGTAAAAAAGATAAACCTGTTGAAAAAATGATTAAATTGTAATTAATTCACCACTGACCTTGAAAAACGCCCTCGTAAGAACGGGATATGACGCTCGACTCATCGATCGACAGTTCCGACGGGCCACAGCGAAAAATCGCATAGACCTCCTCAGAAGGCAAACACGGGACACAACCAACAGGGTACCCTACGTCTTCCAGTACTTCCCCGGGGCAGAGAAACTACGCCATGTTCTTCGCAGCCTCCAACATGTCATCGATGACGACGAACACCTCGCTAAGGCCATCCCCACGCCTCCACTACTTGCCTTCAAACAGCTGCCTAACCTCAGAAGTACCATCGTTCGCAGCAAATTACCCAGCTTTCAGGATAACAGCGACCATGACACCACACAACCCTGCCACGGCAACCTCTGCAAGACATGCCAGATCATCAACACAGATACCATCATCACACGTGAGGACACTAACCACCAGGTACATGGTACATACTCATGTGACTCGGCCAACGTTGTCTACCTCATACGTTGCAGGAAAGAATGCACCGCGGCATGGTACATCGGCGAGACCATGCAGACACTGAGACAACGTATGAACGGACACCGCGCAACAATCACCAGGCAGGAGTGTTCCCTCCCAGTCGGGGAACACTTCAGCAGTCAAGGACATTCAGCCTCGGATCTGCGGGTAAGCGTTCTCCAAGGCGGCCTTAGAAACACACGACAACGCAAAATCATCGAGCAGAAACTGATAGCCAAGTTCCGCACTCATGAGGACGGCCTCAACTGGGATCTTGGGTTTATGTCACGATACATGACGTGATCCAGACTCGAGTCGTCGTTGGCTTGTTCACACATGTGATTCCCAGTAAAAAAGTAAAAATTTTTAAAGTTTATCGTTTCCCATACAGACTGCGGCTTTTGACATATTGGACCCCCTGTAACTCCACCTCATTGTCTCAGTTGTATCTTGCTATGTCTTTGATGTGGTACCTTCCTGGCTGACCTGATTGCCTTTTGTCACACCTTGGCAGATAAACAGTCAGGATGATTTAAATGTAGTCGTCTGCCTTTGTAAGTTACACATGCATTGTTCTCTATCTATATATGCTTTGTCGAGTCTGTATTTCTTTACTTCACCTGAGGAAGGGGCCACGTAAGCTCCGAAAGCTTGTGATTTCAAATAAAACTGTTGGACTATAACCTGGTGTTGTGCGACTTCTCATTTTTGTTAAAAGGAGGCCTTGCGCCTCCTTTTTTCCCACGCAGCTTCTCCGTACTTACCCTCACTCCAAAACCTGTAAAAAAATGGAAGTTCGCTGCATGCGCACACCGGCGTACGCAGTTGACCCTCGAACCCCTTCTTTCACGAGACCGGAAGTTCCGGTTTCCCATGCATGCGCAGTGCATGCGCGAAACCGGCACTTCCAGTGGCCCTACGGGTGAGTACACAGCGCGTACTCACCCGTGAAGACCCGAATTTCTGCCTCAATATATTTTCGTTTTATTTCATTTTTTAATAGTCCTTTTATGTTTCTGGTTTATAACTGTATTTGTTCCAGGACCATTTATGTTACCCTTGTTCCTTACCTTGGTCTGAACTTTACTCTCATCTCCTATTTCTTTTATCATCGGACTTATTATATTTTCACCAGATCCCTCCCCCGTATTACTAATTGAGACTTAGAGATGGTCAGTCCTCAAAGCAGACACTCAAACGCTCAATGATTTCCTACCTTTGCCAGTGGTTGCCAATTAATGTTGGGTTTATATAAGATAATGTCATATAGCCCTATTTTCCTTATGAGTTCAAGGAATAGGAAACACTGAAAACGTCTGAGGGTGGTACTCTTTAATAAATCAAGTCAATTATACAATTACATACAATTGCAAAGAAACAAGCCATTTGGCCCAATTAATCTGTACTGAGGTTTATACTCTGCACGAGTCTCCTCTAATTCCATCTACCTCATCTCAACCATTTAGCATATTCACTTTTCTCTCAAGTACTCGTCTAGTTTTCAAAGCATCTAAGCTATTTGCTTCAACCACTTCCTATGGTAGCGAGTTTCAAATTCTAACCATTCTCTGAGTAAATTAACTTCTCCTTGCTTCCCTATTGGATTTATTTGTAACTATCTTGTATTAATGGGCCCTAGTTTTGGATTCTCCCACGAGTGGAAACATTCGCTCCACATCTATCTTGTCCAACCATTCTTAATTTTAAAGACCTCTATCAGGTCTCCTCTAAGTCTCCCTTTTCTAAAGAGAAAAGCTCCAACCTGTTCAATCTTTCCCAATAGCTGTAATCTCTCAGTTCTGGTACCATCCTTGTAAATCTTTTTAGCACTTTCTCCAGTGCTTCTATGTGCTTTTTATAGTATGGAGACCAGAACTGTTGTAGAATTCGCAATATATCGCGATTTTATTAATAAGGAGAAGAACACATAGTTTCGTTCAAACAGCTTTTATTTCAGCAGAATGCTGTCAGGTTTTCAAAGTGGACACAAGCAGCCTGTAAAATGGCCGCCGAGCATCGTGGCAGAAGCTTCCAGAATACAGTGGGCAGACAAGATGGCGTTCCAATAAACATTTCAGTATCAGATTGGTTAATACGCAGCAAACACTGATAAAGACAGGATGCAACCTGTCTGCATTCGACACAATAGCAAAGATATAAGTGCTGGAATCATTTTCCATGCACAAGTAAGGACCATTGTAATGGGCAATCGAAGGCCCATCCAGACACAGCAATACACATATCAGTATTCGAGAAGGCCCCAAACCCAGTCAGGGAGACTCCTAGCCGGCTCGACAATGGGGAAAACATTAACGGCTACTTGGCCAGTTTAAGGTGCTACTGAAACCCATTAAAGGAAAGAATCGCCCCATGCTGGGAGTTTTGTGCACCAGCATTTCACAAAGGACAAACATTAAGATTTGAGCGGGAGATAAGGGAACACGGCACTATAACTATAGTGAACAAATGTCCATCAAGGGCTTATTCTCTGGATTCGACTTATATCTCTGCTGACTCTTGACTCGGGCTGGACTCTTGACTGATTGATCTCGCTGATGACTGCTGAACTTTTATTCTCCTATTCTGATCCTCGGGTATCGCTCTGCTGGATGAGCAGCCTTCTGTTTTTCTCTGGACTCTGTTGACTACGAGACGAGACGAGAAGATGAGGAGAAGAATCCACGTACCGCCACGGTCAGTAAACCCCGACCGCGCCCGAAAATACAAGAAAGAACTGCAGCGAAACGAGCCGAGTGCCTTACTTTAAAATTCTCCGAAGTATCACGAGTGGTGAGCATGCTTCCTCGATCCTACAAATCTAGATTAGTTTACGTATTAATAGGGGAGGGTGGTTTTATTAAGGATAAATATAATGTGTTCCCCTTTTTACAATGTGCCATGCGTTCCTCGTTTCCCTGAAATTAGTCACATAACTGCGTGTAAGATTGTACTGTCATTAATCTGTGCTTATGACATGTATTTCGTAATCTTAAATAATATGCAATAAAGATTTTCCATTTCGTACCATTCAACCGAGTCTACCTGAGTTTCATCTCCATTACTGCTCTCGCATCTAAGTCCAGTGTCAGAACCGTAAGGGCGAGTGGGTCGAACCACTCACAGGTGTCTAGTGCTCCCAGACTGGCTGGAGACCAGAGCAGGCAACAAGGCCTAACCTCGCACTAGCATCCAGGCTGCACAGAGCCACACGAATCTCACAGGTTGAGAGACGAAAACCCTTACAGAAAATGGCGACCACGGCAGGACACTGGCAGCGAGAGGGTAGTGTGTTAGACTTTGGTGTGAATGTACGAAATGTTATGCAGGAAAAGATAGCAGATTATGTATTCGGAAAGGTAAATTTAACCAAGAAATGGATAAGTGACTTGTTAGCGGATAAGTGTCCACTAGAGGCAGCCGAGAGGTGGACAGATAGTAAGGAACATAAAAAGATAGTCGAGAAAGCAGTATGGTTAATGTGTTACAAAAGGCAGGTCCAGATTTCAAACCAGGTCATTACAGCGCAAACAGCTCGGATCAGGCATTTAGAGGAGGAAATGGATGAGAAAGTCTCTGGAGGGGAGTTGCTCATTAGGAATTTAAGTGCGCTGCACCGAGAACGTCAGGAAATCACCAGTCACCACAAAGCAAAAATAGATTACCTCGAGTGCCAGGTCACTGAGGCAAAGTTAAGTGAGGGCAGACTAAAGGAACGATGTGCCCGCCAAGCTGCCCAGATTAGAGCCCAGGAAGAGAGCTTAACGGGGGTTAGGGCGGCATATAAGATGGCCCTTGAGGATAAGTTTCAGGGGGCCGATCATAGCGTCTGCCAAAAGGAGATAGAGTACCTTAAAAGGGCCGTGAACAAAGCGCACGGCATGGTGTGCCTTATCAGTCCGTCAGCACACCAGCCGCTAGTAGATGAGGAGTTTCAGAATTTCCCACCAAGTAAAGCAAAGGAAGTATTAGCCACTACGCCCTCCGCGCCACCCAGCTATTCGGAAACCTGGGTAAGGGAGGAAGTAGTAGAAGAAACGAAAGAGCCCACTGAGGGAGAAGTGGAAAAGGGACCGTTGTGTCCAGTTACGGGTATGAAAAGGGGCCCAAACAGAAACGGTGGGCAGGAACCAGGGGATCTCCTCAACCAGCTTGTGTTGCCTCACAGCTCACACCAGCTGAGAGTTATGATAAATCACGTACGGAAGCTGACCGAGTCAGACGACCCTTCCGTGCATTTTAGGGAAGTTGAGCAAACCGCAGCCATTAACGGCTGCGACGATGGGGAAACAGCAAAAATGCTGTTATTTTCGTTAGGCAGTTCAATCCTTCAGTGTCTCTCGGACGAGAGCAAGAGGGGAACCAAGACATATGAGGTCCTAGAAGTGTTGGGGACGGACGATGAAGGTCCGTTTGTTAGAGTGGGACAGACAGTGCAGATGGAGGGAGAACCCCCGAAGGTTTTTGCCGACAGGCTGTGGCCAGTATATCAGCGCAGCTGTCCAGGTGCGCCAGAGCGCGACGCTGTGGACGGCGTCGGTTTAACTCATTGGCTCAGGTGTATAGTAGCCAACAGTTTGCCAGCCGTCAGAGAGCAGGCAAAAGCATGGTTTGATCCCACTGACCCCAACATTACGGAAGAGTCGGTCTTAAATCGACTCACGGTAGGATACCGCAATATAAGGGGTATGGGAACACGTCCCCTTAAGGGAAAAGTACATGAGGTACGACCCGCAGCCCCGGCTCAAAGGGAGTGGCATCAGGAGGGTAACCGCGCCCCGCAGGCCAGTAATGCTTGTTACGGGTGTGGGAAGACAGGGCACTGGCGCAAGAACTGTAGGAACCCTTGGAAGGATTCCAGGGATAAAAATCCCGCAGCCCGAGCCCAGATGCCTGTCTCTGTTAGGAAAGCTAGTGCACCCACCCCTCCCGACGACCTCGAATCAGTGTTGGGAGCCATGCGCAACTTCATGAGTGCACATGGAAAAGTGGCGGTTGCTACCGGCCCCGTAGGTGCCGCAGGCCCGTCTAACCATACCCAATGACTAGAGCCCGTGCAGCCCGTCTACCTGTGTCCGCTCAGCTATGATGCGTGGAAGCGACCCTTGGTGGAGATGGAGGTAGAGAAACAGAAGGGTAGTTATTTGTTGGACACGGGAGCTTCTTGCACCGTGATTCATACAGATAGCCCTTTTGACTCACCGCTATCTACCAAGGTCCCATTCACATTAGCGGGGTTCACGGGAAAAGAAGAGGCTGGCGCATTCTCCCTTCCGCTATCCATTCGTTTGGGAGCACTTCACATCAAGTGGAAGTGCATATTGATGGAATGGCAGGAGGGGGGTGGGAGAGGTATCCTCGGCTCCGATCTCCTATCAGGACACGGGATCCTCGTGGACCTCAGAAATCATTGTCTCTGGGGGGCTAAGAGTGAAAAAGGCGAGGTAGTGGTAATTCCGGGGGAGGAAGAAACAGGGGTCCTGTGTACCATGCAGCCATCCGGAGGCTACGACCTCGGGCTTATGGTCGCAGATGTCCCAACGGACATGCAAACGTACATGTCAGATAATATGCACGCGTTTGCAACCCACAAGCACGATTGTGGGAGGGTTACCGGGTTTGAGATCAGCGTAGATGGGGACCCCATGACCCGGCCCCAAAAGCAGTATAACTTCCCCAAAGAAGCAGAACCCGATATGGAGACAGCAATGTCCTCCTTGGTGCAGCAGGGCGTGTTGAGGCCAATAGCCACACACGTGAACTCCCCATTATGGCCGGTTAGGAAGCCGGATAATTCGTGGAGGGCCACGGTGGACTACAGAGTCCTTAACAGTAACATTCCCGCCTGCGCGCCCACGGTAGCAGCAGTTGCTGACCTAATAGGGAGTATCCCAGCGTCCGCGACCACGTTCACGGTGCTGGATATCTCGAACGGTTTTTGGTCCATCCCGCTGCGGCGAGAGGACCAGTACAAGTTTGCCTTTACTTTCAAAGGACAACAGTACACGTGGAACTGTCTGCCACAGGGTTTCCACAATAGCCCCAGTATTTTCCATCAGTGTATGGCAGGAAGTTTAAAGGAGTTTAGTCAGCCCAATCAGATAGTGCAGTACGTGGATGATTTGCTCCTATTTACGGATTCAAGGGAGGAGCATGGACCACTGCTGGCCGAGTTATTGGAGCTGCTAGCGAGAAAGGGTTTCAAAGTAAACCCTAAGAAAGCACGTATCGGTCAGCAGGAAGTAAAATTCCTGGGGCTGACCATTCGCGCTGGGGAAAGAGCCATAGATAAGGCTAGGAGGGAGTCGGTGCAAGAGTTACCAATTCCTAACGATATAAGGGGTGTGAGGTCCTTCTTGGGACTGACCGGTTACTGCAGGGATTTTATCGAAGACTATGCGGCCACAGCGGCGCCGCTCCTCCGACTCCTCCATAAGGGAGTGGAGTGGTCTTGGGACGAGGGCTGCCAAGCAGCCTTCGAGAAGTTAAAAGGGGATCTGCAGACCGCGCCAGCCTTAGGGGCCATAGATGGGGGGAAGGAGTTTTTCCTGGAGGTAGCTGCCAGCGGGGACAGCTTGAGCACTGTGCTGCTCCAAAAGCGTCACGGCAAGCTGAGGCCGGTTGTCTATTCGTCCAGGGTGTTAACGGATGTGGAGAGGAGTTTCTCCAATTGCGAAAGGCACCTTTTAGCCACGCATTGGGCTGTGAAAAGATCAGCGATCTTCACAGGGCTCTCTCCCATCACTCTCCTCACCCATCACACACCAACTAAGATGCTTTTAGATGGGAGGATTAAAGATGGGACCGTAAGCAGCGTGCGTATTGCGCGCTGGACCCTTCTTCTTTCCCAGATGGATCTTAGAGTAAAAGGTCTTTGCGAGCCCAGGCTTGCGGCCAATTTGGTATACCCCGGTACAGCCCACCGGTGTTCGGTGGAAGGGGTGTGGGACGTCAACATAGGTTTGCGGGCCGGGATACATCCCACTGGGCGCGAGATTTATGTTGATGGTTCCAGCACAGTATCTGCTGGCGAACGACTCACAGGGTGTGGAGTTTATGACCCTGCGGCAAACCTTGCCCTGGCGATCAAGCTCCCTAGCATCATGAGCGCGCAGCAGGCTGAGCTGTCTGCTGTGGTGTACGTTGTTACCCACCCAGACATTTTCCCAACCCCATACACGATTTGCTCGGACAGTATGTTCACATGCAATTCGTGTACGGAATACCTGGCCATTTGGTCCCGCCGTGGATACACCTCCGCGGACGGGCGACCTTTAACGGTGAAGCCCTTGCTGGAAAAGATCATAGCAGCAGTAGGGGAGGAAGGAGAGATTTTCATCCATAAGGTGAAGGCTCACTCCTCCACAGAGCCCCGTGGGGAGGGCAACCAGCAGGCGGATGCGCTAGCCAGGGAAGGTGCCCGCAACGGCATTTTCTGGGACCCCTATGGGCCCAGACCCATGGCAGCGATCCAAGGCAGGGACGGGAATCCCGGGAACACCAGGGTAGTATTGCCCCTAGACCTTAAGACCGTCCAGAACCAGGATCCCGCCCTAAAAGCAGTCCTAAAAACCATTGCTGAGGGGAAGCAAGTAGAGGGTCCATACAGTACGGCAACCCTCTCAGTTAAGGAAGGCATGCTGTTCCACGAGGAGCAGTGGGTTGTGCCACAGCAGCACAGGAGGGAATTCCTCCAGTTGACTCACGAGGGACCAGGGGCAGGGCACCCCGGGCCCGAGGTTACCTGGCAACGGGTAGAGCAAGCGGGATGGTGGCCAGGGCTCAGGGAACAGGTCCGAGAGTTCTGTGCAAACTGTCTCGTGTGCGCTGCAAACAACCCAGACCCCCAGAAAAGGAAAGTGCCCATGGGGCACGTAAGAAGGGTAGAGGGACCATGGCAGTCGATACAGATCGACTATATAGGGCCCCTGCCCACCACCCAGGGAGGCTATAAATACTGCCTCGTCTTGGTGGATGTGTTTTCCAAATGGGTGGAAGCCTTCCCCTGTCGAACAGCTACGGCACTGGGTACTGCAAAAATCTTGGTCAGGGAAGTGTTCTCGCGGTGGGGACTTCCCCGTTTTGTGGAGTCAGACCAAGGGAGTCATTTCACCGGCCAGGTGATGCAGAACACCCTCATGCTTTTGGGCATTGAAGGGAAATGGCACGTAGCACACAATCCCCAGTCATCCGGGATTGTTGAACGCATGAACCGGACCCTGAAGGAGAAATTGAGGAAAGAGACTAGGAACTCGCCCCAAAAATGGGCGGAGGTTCTGCGTTTAGTCCTCATGGGGGTCCGGGCCAGTCAGTCGAAAAGTACGGGATATTCCCCGCACGAGGTGATGACTGGGAGGCTCATGCGAACCCCCACCCATGTGCTAGCGCCGGTGCTCACTGAGGGTCAGCTCCAAGAGATAAGCAGGGACAAGTTCGCCCAGACCCTCTTGGAGCGCCTGAAGCAGGTTTATGAGCAGGCGGCTGGGAACATGGGAAGGCAGCATCAGGGCAATCGCCTGTTGCTGGAACCCCGCAAAACGCGGGAGTGGGAAGTAGGAGACCAGGTTATGGTCAGAAACTACGCCAGAGTAGGGAGTCTGGAACCACTGTATATGGGACCCTACAATATTGTAGATAAGGCGAGTCCCATGGTATATGCCGTAAAGGTACCTCGGCGCACTAAGTGGTTCCACGTAAACCAGTGCAAACTGTACAAGCCAGGTGCACAAGGGCCAACCACAGGGGCAAAACCTGCGAGTGGGGACTCGCAGCCCCAGGTAGGACCACAGGGCACACAGGCAGGCAGAGCAGCTTGCATCAGGGAAGGAGGCATCCTGGAAAATTGTGAAACATTTTTGTGGGGTTGGGAGTCAGATGAGGGAGAGTTCCCGGGACTCGAGTCAGATGAGGATAGTGAAGGTAGTGGAGAGTGGGAATCGGAGGACGAAAGGGTCGCCCCCGATTCAGGTATAGGGAGGACAGGGACTGCAGATAGAGATCCACACAGGGTGGACACCGAGGCTGCAGGTCCCGAACACAGGAGGGAGGAGCTAGGGGAGGTGGAGCCAGCCACTGTGGGACCACAGGGCGTGACGGTGAAAACCACAGAGCCTGAGCCGCCCGCCTTGAACGTCCTGCCCTCGAGGGAGGTAGGGATTGCGAGTGAAGGGCCGCATGCTGGGCCGAGCAGGGCGGTGCCACAAGCTGCAAGTCCCGAGGTCAGGGAGGCGGAGTCAGGGGAGGCGGAGCCAGCGACTGTGGTGGGACCACAGGCCGTCCCGGTGGAAGTCTCGGAACCCGGTCCGTCGGTCCTGGGATTCCTGCCCCCGACAACTCCTCGTAGGTCCAGTCGAGCACCCCAGCCCAGGAAAATGTGGTCATGTCCGCAGACTGCCCCAAGGCACAGGCTTAAGGTTAAAGCAGCCCCGGAAAGGCCCAGTCCCATCGCAGCAGCAACAGGCTGCGGCAGATCAAAGGAAGGGGTCAGTGCAGCAACAGGCTGCGGCAGATCAAAGGAAGGGGTCAGTGCCCTCCCACCGTCGGGAAGAGCTCGCAGCAGCCTTCTCAGAATTTAAAGGGGCCGCCCTGAGAACGGGCGGCGCTGTACAGTAATAAGTTTAAGAATAAGTTTATAGTTTTAGTTTCGGGTTAAGGTTATAAGTTTATAGTTTTAAATAAGGTTAAGTTTGTAGTTTAATTTTAACAGAAAATGGAAAAATGATGGGAGCTCTAGATAGGTTTAGTTAAAGTTTATTTAGTGAACATTGAAGTTTACGTGAGGCGAGGTCAGGGGATCCGCTCACCCTTCACAAAAGCCAGAGACTCTTGCGAGGCTGGCTACCTCATTCTATCTGATCACAGGAACCAAGGAAGGATGGAACGAATTCTAGTATTGCTCGCGGCAATCGGATGTGGATTGGCCTATTGAGGCTGCACCAAGGATGTCGTGGTGTTTGGATGCTCCGGAGACACGGCCCCCATCGCGGTGGATGGGACCGGAAGACGGGAGGCTGAGGAGACCACCACCTATTTCCACAAGGGAAGGTGGCCAGGATGGCTGGGAACGAACTCAACGGAGTATTCCAGCACATCGGGGTTTGCCTACCAAGAGACTTCTTTAATGTGCCCCAAAGTAAGGATCATCGCACCCAGGATCAGCGTCACCGTCGGCAAACGGATTTGTTTGACTTGTAATGGGAATGTCCCATTGAGCCGATGGTGGTGGCTGCGAAAGCTGAGCAAAAACATGAGGAACTCTTCGGTCGAGTGGGAACGACTGGGTAATAATACCCATCGGACAATTACGGGGACAAACGGACAAGTGAGAGTCTGTTGGGACAAATGGTGGGAACCGGATGAGGGAATTTATGTATGTATGTGGGGGTCAAAGTACGCTTGCCCCAAAGGCATCTCCATATTTTTCATTAATCAATGGCAGGATAACGGACAGGGGATGAGGTGGGATGCGAGCACCAGGGGGTGCGGAGCCCCATACTCTTCGATCCCAGTAAATGCCACTGAGCTCATTACGCGCCCACGCAAAGCCCCGCCCACGATTCCAGTGGTTCTAGTAAAGAGGAAGGGTGCCCTAAAACTAGTAAGGGACCCGAGAATGGTTTGGTACTGGTCCCCACAGACCAGATACTATTTCAGGGGGTACATTACGCGGTGGCCTCGGTGATTTTAAATCTCACCGAGGTACGGTTACCAGAGTGGTGCCCCAAAAAGACGGAACAGTTATATCAGGTCCTGCTGACCAAGATGTTCAGACAATTTTACGAATTCGATTTCGCGGAAATTGATAAAACAAGTTTGTACACCGCACCACATGAAGTTTTTGATCAAGTGGGGAGGCAAAGAAGGGGTGTAGTGAACGACGCGTTCACTGCGTTTAACACGGGTACATCTGTGGTCAACGCTCTAGATAGTGTGGAGCTGCAGACCCAGATTAATGGTTTAAAGACGCAATTAAAAGAAATTCTAACAGATGAAAATAAAGTGGTTGGGTCGGGTTTACACGAGGACCAAGCAATGACTCTCCATTTAAAGAAAATTATAGCAGAGTTAGAGAAACATGCAAAGACGGTAAATGCCCTGATTAGGGAAGATCGGAATGCATCCGATCAAGCTGCGCAGAATGAGGTGTGCGTGCTTTACGGGGCGTGGTTACTGGGCGAGGGCCGCAGTAATTTGGAGGATTTAAAACAAGGTTTGGTCCCGTCCTGGATAAGTAACAAACACCTGCGGGCGCTCCACCCTTTTCAGAACGCATTAAGCCCATGCCAGCTCAGGCTAGCTTCAGAAGCATACCCAGTCCCCGTGGACTGTGGACGATCAAACCATACTATCATGGGTATAGTATTACGTATGCCGGTTTTGGGCGACACAGCAAAGCCCGCCCCGGTGTATCGGGTAGAGAACATCGGTGTCATTCAGGGGGGAGCCCACATTCGCTATGCAGCGGTTCCACCCTACGTCATCCGCTGGGAGCAAACGATGACAGGTACAGATCTCTCTGGTTGTCGTGGCAGGGGAGCACACATAATACTGTGTCCCCAGCACTTGAATGCCTTTTTAACACCACAGTGCGGGTTCAGAACGGCTGGCGCCAAGTCCATGAATTGCACCATGGAGGCAATGGCGCAAGATCATGTGCCTCCGCAGGTAGCATACATCGGGGGTGGAACATATTGTGTTACCACTGCAGCGCAACACTACCAGCATGGAAACCGTAGCTGGTGTCCGGTGAGTGACAGCAGTTTCTGTTTCAAACCCAGGGCAGAAGTTCAAGTAGCACAACAGCGAATTGTCCCAATCCCTGAACCATCCACTGTTCATCTAACAGTAAAAGAGAATTTCACCGACTTGCAGCGATTCGTCGCGCATTTCGGATACATCATTCCCCCTCTCCCTGAACACCTCACCAAGCTCTTAAAAGCCGTCGCGGTATCACAAAAACATTTTTACACACTAGAGCAGAAAACTGTCGAAATAGGGACAGACATTCTGGATATAGTAATTCCACCGTGGTGGAATCTGTTCACCAATATTGAAGTGCCTTCATGGGTCAGAATAGCCTCCCACATTTTAGTTGTATGCCAAGTGTTTATTGTAGTGTACCTGTTGGTCGTACATTGTAAGAGAGGCAAACGCCTCACCAAGCACGAAAACACGGGAGAGTGGCGAGAACGTTACATGCGCGTGCATGATGAAAGCACCGTGTAATCGGAAAATTGCGTCACTCCCGCTTGCCACGTGCGCCGCGGAAGTGTAGTACTCGACTGTGATTTTTCGGAAACTGTAAATACGTTTGGAACTCGACATGTTTTAAGAGTTGGTGTTGATTATTTTGGTGATGGTGTTGTAGTTAAAAATGATTGTTTGGTTTTGTTTTGTTTTTCCTTTCCCTAAATAAAAATATGAATATACAGGTGATACGAGAGGCATCGGCCTGGTTACGCCTGGAAGGAAAACAAGTGGTGTAAGTTTAAAGGCAAATAATGCCTACGGTGCTATAAAATGTAATTTTCTTGGGAAATAAGGACGACGCAAAGACCCTAGATAGTTTAAGCTTTGGGATTAATTTTCTGGATCTGGAGAAATCGAGATAATATTGCTCACCACAATATTTTTGATACGATAAGCGGAGTTATTCGCATCAACAGGAGGGACTGTAGAATTCGCAATATATCGCGATTTTATTAATAAGGAGAAGAACACATAGTTTCGTTCAAACAGCTTTTATTTCAGCAGAATGCTGTCAGGTTTTCAAAGTGGACACAAGCAGCCTGTAAAATGGCCGCCGAGCATCGTGGCAGAAGCTTCCAGAATACAGTGGGCAGACAAGATGGCGTTCCAATAAACATTTCAGTATCAGATTGGTTAATACGCAGCAAACACTGATAAAGACAGGATGCAACCTGTCTGCATTCGACACAATAGCAAAGATATAAGTGCTGGAATCATTTTCCATGCACAAGTAAGGACCATTGTAATGGGCAATCGAAGGCCCATCCAGACACAGCAATACACATATCAGTATTCGAGAAGGCCCCAAACCCAGTCAGGGAGACTCCTAGCCGGCTCGACAATGGGGAAAACATTAACGGCTACTTGGCCAGTTTAAGGTGCTACTGAAACCCATTAAAGGAAAGAATCGCCCCATGCTGGGAGTTTTGTGCACCAGCATTTCACAAAGGACAAACATTAAGATTTGAGCGGGAGATAAGGGAACACGGCACTATAACTATAGTGAACAAATGTCCATCAAGGGCTTATTCTCTGGATTCGACTTATATCTCTGCTGACTCTTGACTCGGGCTGGACTCTTGACTGATTGATCTCGCTGATGACTGCTGAACTTTTATTCTCCTATTCTGATCCTCGGGTATCGCTCTGCTGGATGAGCAGCCTTCTGTTTTTCTCTGGACTCTGTTGACTACGAGACGAGACGAGAAGAAGAGGAGAAGAATCCACGTACCGCCACGGTCAGTAAACCCCGACCGCGCCCGAAAATACAAGAAAGAACTGCAGCGAAACGAGCCGAGTGCCTTACTTTAAAATTCTCCGAAGTATCACGAGTGGTGAGCATGCTTCCTCGATCCTACAAATCTAGATTAGTTTACGTATTAATAGGGGAGGGTGGTTTTATTAAGGATAAATATAATGTGTTCCCCTTTTTACAATGTGCCATGCGTTCCTCGTTTCCCTGAAATTAGTCACATAACTGCGTGTAAGATTGTACTGTCATTAATCTGTACTTATGACATGTATTTCGTAATCTTAAATAATATGCAATAAAGATTTTCCATTTCGTACCATTCAACCGAGTCTACCTGAGTTTCATCTCCATTACTGCTCTCGCATCTAAGTCCAGTGTCAGAACCGTAAGGGCGAGTGGGTCGAACCACTCACAGGTGTCTAGTGCTCCCAGACTGGCTGGAGACCAGAACAGGCAACAAGGCCTAACCTCGCACTAGCATCCAGGCTGCACAGAGCCACACGAATCTCACAGGTTGAGAGACGAAAACCCTTACACTGTGCACAGTATTCTTAAGTGCAGCCTGACCAGGTCCTACACAAGTTGTACATAACTTCACAACCTTTGAATTCTATACCCCTAGAAATAAATCCCATTGCATTGTTAGCATGCTTTATTGCTTTGCTGACCTGTGATGCTGCTTTATTGATTTATTCCCCTGTATCCCTAGATGCCTTTGTTCCTCTTGTCCATTGAGTTTCTTATTCTCTAAGGTGTAGCTGATGTTTCTGTTCTTCCAACAAAAGGGCATCACCCCATATTTATCTATATTAAAGTTAAATGTGCCACTTAACTGCCCAGTCTGCAATTTTATTTTTTAATGTCTTCTTGTTTTGTGTTGCATTCTTTCTCAGTGTCATTTTTTATTCATCCACAGTGCCCCATAATTAAAACACATGTTTTTCAATTGTACTGGAATAAATTTCTCTTGAACTGTATTGATTACCCTTTTAAAGAATTCCCACTGTTTATTGACTCTTTTTTCAAGATTTTCTCACAGCTTACCTTCTATAGTTCCGCCATAATTTCTCATAATTTGCTCTTTTATAATCTTTCTAATCCTTAGTCTTTATCCTATTTACGAAAACATAACCAATTATACGCAGTGTGCAAGAGATATAAATACCAAAAACACTCATATACCGAAGAAATTTAGATAGGGAGAAATTGTTTCCACTGACAGGAAGGTCAGTAACCAGAGGACACAGATATAAGATAATTGTCAAAAAAAGTCAGCGAGTTGTTTGGATCTGGAATACAGTGCCTGAAAGGGTGGTGGAAGTAGATTTACTAGTAACGTTCAATAGTAAATTGGATACATACATAAGAAGGAAAAAATGCAGGGCTATGGGGAAAAATCAGGGGAGTGGAACTAATTGGATAGCCATTTCAGAGAGGCAGCACAGGCAAGATGGGTCGAATGGCCACTTCTGTGCTGTATGGTACGATGTCGTCTTTGCTACTTATGCTAGCCTCAGAAAGAGTAGCTCCAGGAGTCATCATGAATTTTAGTGTGTTGCATTCTTATAGGTTTCATTACGTAGGACACATCTCATCACTATCTCTCTGTGTGTATCCTGTTGATACAGCTACTATCATTTAGTTTATTAGCTCTTACCCTTTTTTGCATATGTCTTTGATGTCATATCTCTTCCAGTCTTTATTGCAAAAGAAACGTGTTCTTTTTATCTACACTGACAATCGAATTTCTGTCTTGACACTACTGAGCTAAAAGATTCACTTTTACAGCTCTTTGTCCTTCTGGTGTGGTTTACCCTAACAAATCTAGTTGAATATTATCTAATGCTACAAAATGCCAAGTAGCTTATTTTATTTTGTAATTTATGCTTGCTTATCCTTACAGTGGTTCTGCCTAGACACCGATTACGAGTAACATCCCAGAGGGATGTGCTGGGACCGTAACGCTTCTCCATCTATATTAATGATATAGGTCATGGCGCCCCTATCTCTTACCATTAAAAAGTCTGCTTTTCTATTTGTCCTACCAAAATGGATAACTTCACATTTCCCCACATTAAATTTCATCTGGCATGTTCTTGCCCACTCACTTAAACTGTCTATATCCCTTTGCAGCCTATTTGCGTCCTCCTCACAACTTACATTCCCACTGCAAAGTTGGATACATTACACTCGATCCCCTATCTAAGTCATTGATATAGATTGTAAATAGCTGAGGCCCAAGCACTGATCCTTGCAGTACCCCGCTAGTTACAGCCTCCCAACCAGAAAATGACCCGTTTATTCCTGCTCTCTGTTTTCTATCTGTTAACCAATCCTCATTCCATGCTAATATATTACCCCCAATCTCATGAGCCCTAATTTTGTGCAATAACCTCTTGTGTGGCACCTTATCGAATGCTTTGTGAAAATCCAATGTGTAGACTTCAGGTTGATGTGATCAAAATATTTAAAAAGATGAAGGGAATAGATAGTGCCCATTTGGATAGATTATTTCAATAAGATACGTTAGAGAGAAATATGGGACATACATATCTAGGCCTGGAAATTGCGGTCGAAGGCTTGCCGCCCGCGTACGCCTCTGAACCGCAAGAAAAGCACCTCCTTACCTGCTGTCTCCGGAGCTTCGGACTATTGCGGTCCTGGGCCTGCAGGCGTATGCCTACGTAAAGGCCCACGCATCCCAGGAGCGCATACAGTTCACAAGCATCCCTGGGATCACATGACCAGGCCAACCAATGACAAAGGGGAATTCCTATTATGCTTATGGGGATTCCATTTACGTATGGAAACCTCATAAGCATAATAGAAATCACCTAATAAATACAATTTCACAACACTGAAATCAAAATAAATAATCGCAGGTTCAACATTAATTAAAATACCCTTTAATTAAACATTTAAAATAAAAATTTAATTTTTTGAAAAATAAATGTAAACATTTTTAAACGGGACAAAAATAATCTAAACTAATTTTAAATATAAGTGAATGTTTAAATCATTTAAAAAAAAATATTTTAACATTAATTTTAACCCTGCTTTTACCAGGGTTTGGTGGGTGTTCGCTGGACAGTAGTTGGGCAAATATCCCAACTCTGCACCAGCGAAAGTGAAATTGTAGCGGATGGGTACGAGCTGTCAAGGAGAAACTTGACAGATCACAAGTTCCGGGTTTTAACGCATGTACATCACATGCAGAAACCCAGAACTTGCGGGGCATGTACAATGGTGCATACGCCTTCATAGGCCCCGTAAAATCCAGGCCATAAAAATTAAGCATAGAACTGGATTAAATATCATGAGATTGTTCTTTTCCAAGACAGTCACAGAACTTTGGACTAAGTTGCTGGTTCATGCAGTGAGTATAGATTGGCTGCAATCTTCAAAGGGGATCTGGCTATGTTTGTGTAGGATACTGATATGCTGCATACAAGAGGTATGTCGGATGTTGGGTAATGTAGCTTGTAGTCATTGTTGTCTCCAGGCACTCGTTTTGAGCGTATTTAGGGCTATTGAAAGAATTGCCCAAATTTTTTCTCCCCGAGTTCGCCTAGGGAGTTTTTTTTAATCTGTTTTGTTTTGCTTCTCCCAGGAGACTACATGGCTGCTAATGTGCGGGGAATATTGAGAGTCACGATGCTCAGTTGCAACATCTTGAATGAGCCAGGCACGATGGACGAGATGGTCTTTTTCAGAGAACCTCGATGCATGGGGGCCCTAAGTAACTATGAGGTGAGAGCCAATCATTTATTTATGTGGTCTCCGTGGATATATACTGCCCGACATTATCTGAGGTTTCACATGAACCATGGCAACATGGGCAATGTGTGTGGAAGTTATTCTTCCCTGTGAAGTCTTATATTGAGCAATAGCAGCTACTGTCAGTTGATTTACTTTTCGTCTTGGGAAATTATGAAATAGTCGCATCTCCTGCTAGCACTTAATATAAAAGTTCCTGAAGCATAGTCCCGATATTAACTTTACGTGGTGGTTCTCCATCAAGCCCCCAGCAGTCGACTACCTGTATTCTTTTCTGATGTTTTCACAAAGACTGCTAATTTGCATCCACTCATTCAGTAATAATCTTTTGAACACACAGGGACACAAAGGAAATTAAAAATGTGCATTTAAAGTCACATAGAGCTGCCAATAAAACATACACCCAAAAATAGTGCACAGGATACTTGTAGAATCATTGAACGATATCGCAAAGAAAGAGGCCATTCGACCCATCGTGCGAGTGCCGGCTCCTTGAATGAGCTTTTAAATTAGTCCCACTCCCCCTGCTCTTTCCCCGTAGCCCCGCAAAATTTTCCCCTTCAAGTGTTTATCCAATTCCTTTTGAAAGTTATTATTGAATTTTCTTCCACCATCCTTTCAGGCAGTGCAATCCAGATGACAACAAATCGCTGCATAAAAAAATCTTCTCCTCTCACCTCTGGTTCATTTGCCAATTATCTTCAATCTGTATCCTTGGTTACCGACCCATCTGCCATTGGAAAAGTTTTCTCCTTATTTACTCTATCAAAACCCTTTCTGATTTTGAACGCCTCTATTAAATCTCCCCTTAACCTTCTCTGCTCTAAGGAGAACATCCCCAGCTTCTCCACATAACTGAAGTCCTGCATTCCTCGTACCATCCTAATAAATATTCTCTGCACCCTCTCTAAGGCCTTGACATCCATCCTAAAGTGCGGAGCCCAGAATTGGTCACAATACTCCAGCTGGGGCCTAACCACTAATTTATAAAGGTTTAGCATAACATCTTTGCTTTTGTACTCTATGCCTCTCTTTATAAAGCGAAGGATCCCATATGCTTTTTTAACAGCCTTCTTAACTTGTCCTGCCACCTTCAAGGTTTGTGTATGTGTACAGGTTTCTCTGTTCTTGCACTCACTTTAAAATTATACCATTTAGTTTATATTGCTCCTCCTCATTCTTCCTACCAAAATACATCACTTCACATTTCTATCATATGAAAGGAGAATAAGATTTCACAATTCTAATTGAACATATTGTGTTGGCATATGGAACCTGGTTAATTCAGCTTCTCAAAGGTGTTCATGTTTAGTTCATTCAACATGGGGAAAAAAGGTGGTTGGCTTCATGACCAAGAGAAAGAGAGATATAGATTTCACTTAGCAACAGTCGAGGGCGAGAGAGACAGAGTTGTCTTGGCATAGCAACATCCGGTGTTCGCAATCAACCAGCCTTGGATATGTTCATAAAAGAATGTTTAGATTAGAAATTATGGCCCGGTATTTCCACTCGGAGGCTTCCCGCGGGCGAAAGCCTCCAACCAGCAAAATAAATCCGCACAGACCTGAGGTCTGTTCCCACACGGAGAGTTGGGCTTTGAGTCTGCAGAGTCCTGGGCAGCGTAGGAGGTCACGCCGCCCAGGAACGCAACGTATGCGGAGCCTAGGGCTTTCATTCATAAGTGAGACCCGCCCACAAGTCCTGTCAAAATTCTACATTTGCATAGGCCACGCCCCCAATTTTTTTTTTTTTAACTCTGCAAAGGCCAAATGGCAGCTTGGACAGAAGTTCACTTGGCATGAGAGGGCTCTGATCACGGGGAAGGGCAAGGCGCAGCAGACAGTAGGGAGTCACCTTTTGCACAATCCACCTCCTTCGACCCTCAGGCACAGATGCGAGGGGGCATATCTGTCAATTCTTTAATGTTTGCTATTATTTAAATGTTGGTGTTGTGTTATTTCTTGAAATTTATATTTGTGACTGATAGTGTATTTAACCATTTCTTTCCATATGTATAGCCTGTAGTCACTTTAAAGTTTTTTTCAACTTTTTTTATTAACAACCAATTGTTACAACATTACAACTGTTTAAAAAGTAGAAAATATCTAGTTTACATCTTGAATGTAAGTTTTTATTGCACTAAGAAACCCAAAAAGTCACTTTAAACTGTTTACATTTTTATCAACCAATTTATCTTTTCAAATGTTTACAAAGTAGAAAATATCTAGCTAACAATTTGTATTTAAAGACTAAGAACATCAAAAAAGTACATCAAAAGTATTTGATGCTGCAATAAAAGTTCACTGTTTCACTTTAAATTGTGTGTGTTCTTTTCTGTGCCTTGCTGGGGTAGGAGGAGGTAGGAGGCGACACTATCACACCTCATAAATGTGTTGGCTACTAGCTGTTCACCTGCAGCTTTGCTTTCGGCAGCACTTGGCTCCTCCCTATCAGGCCTGTCCACAGGGACATTGGCATCGACCATGTCCTCCATTTTAGCAGAGAGCTCGTCTGCAGGGTTAACGGTCAGTCTTTCCCGCAGGGCAAAGTTGTGCAAAGCACAACAGGCTACCACAATCCTTGACACTGTCAGAGGAGAGTAGAGTACTGTAATGTCCCCCCCTGACCTGTCCAGGCACCGGAAGCGTGATTTCAGAACCCCAATTGTCCTCTCTACCACTTGCCGTGTGGACACATGTGCACGGTTGTATCTCTCCTGTGCCTCATTATTAGTCCTGCGGTATGGTGTCATCAGCCACAGTTTTAGCAGGTTGCCCTTGTCACCCAATATCCATGCAGACCCTGGAGGCAATGTGCTGAGGGTGCCATGTAAGTCCAAGTGCCGGAGGACGAAGGAGTCACGAGCACTTCCCTGGTGATCTGCATTCACATTTAGGATCCTCAGTTGGACATCACAGACGATCATAACATTTAATGACAGAAACCCTTTCCTGTTGATGTATGTCACAGGTGCATCAATTGGTGCCTTCAATGCAACATGGGTTCCATCGACGGCCCCAATCACTTTGGGGAAGCCAGCAATCCTGCAAAATGCAAGGGCCCTCTCCCTTTTGCTGCCGAGTGGACAAGTCGAAGTTTATGAACTCTGAAGCCCTGCAGAATATGGCATCTGTGACCTGGTGAATGCAGGCCCTCGTGTGCTCTGGGTGATGTTTGAAATGTCACCAGTGCCTAACTGAAATGACCTGCAAGCAAAGAAGTTCAGTGCTGTGGTTACCTTCATGGACACTGACAAGACAGTGTGGGTCTTGGCACGTGTTTCAAGGTCGTCCTTTAGCATGTCACATAGTCGGCCGATTGCCTCTTTACTGAAGCGCAGCCTCCTCACACACAACTCCTCCGACAGCATCTCAAAAGGCAGCCTCTTCCTGTACACTCTCTGGGGGCGGGGGTAGTAGTTCCTCCTGATCAGGCGATGGTGATGGTTCCTCAGTCTTCTTTGCTGTTCCCTGGCGTTTTCGATTCTATGTGCCAGACTCACACCGAAGATCGGGGCAACATCATCATGAGGCATGTTTCTCCTTCACAGGCTTCGTCTTTAATTAGATGCAGTACAGGTAGGGAAAAAATGGAAAGAGTTGTAAAAGTCATATTAATAAAGTGAGTGGGTAGAAATTCACGTTGGGCGGTGGTGTGAAATGGGCAGTATTGGACCGGACACCCATCATACCCACTTGATGATTATCACCACCCGAGACGAATTTCTAAGACTTTTAAAATTTTTACAAAGTCATACATTAAATTTTTAAACAGCATAAAAATGTTAACATTGAAAACATTCATATATTCTGGCGAAATTATTTTAAACAATAGTAAATGTGAAAAAATTTATTTTAAACAGTCATTTTCAAGTTTAAAAGAAAATGAAATCTAATTGAATAGAATGCTTACCTTGCCCACAGCGAAAGTTCCTCTTTCAATTGCCTACACTCCTCAGAACAAGGCCCAAAACCAATGAAATATTTAACAAATTAAAGTTGTTCTAAACTTAAATCAGGCTTTGTACCAAGAACTTTGTTAACTTTAAAAGCTAAAACAGTCCCGTTTCCCAGCTCCCTGACTTCCACGTCTTCTTCCTGCTGCTTCTTTAGCTAGACTGCAGGCTGTATGCCTGCTTTTATCTATTGTAGCAATTTCGTCCATAGCTGCTGGCCAGTATTTGGCCAAATAACGCAAATCTGCACCAGCAGTGCTACTTCTCCTGGGGAAGCATGCAATCTGTGAAGAGGATTCTTGAAAGATTACAAGTTCCGAGTTTAGCGCATGCACTTCGCATGCCTAAACCCAGAAGTTGCGCAGCCCCTACGGGCACATACGCATCTCGTACGCACCCGTACTGGTCGCAAAATATGGCCCATTATGTTTATGATACGAATGTCTAGAGACTAGAAGGGTTATGCTTACCACAGCAAGGTTGTTGATGTATGTTGATAGATTTGTGTCTTTGTACATAGTATGCAGTAGCCAGAGACTGAAGGGATATTTACTAGTCCTAGCCCCTTGGGGGTATCCCGGATCAGGCGCATTTCTCAGACATTCACTTTCAACTAAAGATTGAGGTATACAAATCCTAAAGATGCTTAACTGGGTCAAAAGGTCCGGGCCATCTCTCCCTAAAGGAAAGGAACAACCTGAGAATGTTATCGTCCTCCAGATAGCGCTTTTAATAAGTTTAGCTAGACTGTAACGTCCCAGATATTATGAGGGTCTAGAGAACTTCTTCCGAATTATGTAATTCTTCACCAAAGTGTGTACAGAGATTGAGTTCGCGGGTTATTGATACAGAAGACTTATGTGAGACAATTCTAAAAATATATAGAGATTTATTAAAAGAACCAACATGCAATTTACAGTTGGTGAATCAGTCAATTGCAATGTTAACAGTTCTAAATAGAGAAAAAATACGATCTTATTATTAACAGAGAATCTTACTTTTAAATCTTAACTTCTCTACAGTATTACAGTTCTTAAAGTTTTCTGTGCAGGATATCCATCAATATCAAATACCTTTGATCCCCGAGGTACAATGAGTGGTAGACCACAGAGCCTCCTCTGAAGCTGAGAATCGCTTTGCCCGATTAAAGCGACTCTTATATCCCATTTGAGACTTCAATATTTATACCCTTTTTCAGTTGTATTCCTTAAAGTTTCTGCTGATGCAAGTCAATTATCCCTATTCATCCTTCTACTGACCTGTGCAAGTCTTTACTGCTACATCAGCTTGTAATATTCCAGAATCTTGTCGCATCTCTAGGTGTTCTGGGTTGACCATATAAAACGGTGTGAAGGGCAGGTGTCCCTTATTTTATGTCATCTTTACGTGGGCAGATGTTCCTTATCTTATGTGCCATCTTTATGAAGTTTAAATTAAAACACCTTATCCAGGGTGGACCATTGTTTTTGTTCCCAAAAGTCAGCCTGTCGGAGCCATGCACCTTCTGTTTCAATAAGGTTATTTATTCAGGGTCAACAACTTGTCCTGTTTCAATAAGGCCAGAATTCTTTCATAAGATAGTGTATTTTTCTAAATAGGTTATATATGGCGGATTCCTTCACAAGACTACCATATCAGGCAATGCCAGTTCCAGATTGACAAGAAAACAGTAGATTAATATAAGCTTTTCCTTTGTTCAAGCAGCACGAGAAGAGACACATGCTTACGTTTGCGTGCTCTATCTGTGACTATAGTCCGGATGTAAATTGCTTTTTATGCTGAAGTTAAAGAATAAAATGACTATAACAATAATACTGAATTCATTACTACTCAAGTGAACAACAGAAGACTGTTTTAAAACAACACTGGTGAGCCGAGTGAAGGACATGATCTTGTTGCTGTTTGAAAACTGGGAGTGTCGAGACGGGACTGAAGTTGAACCTCAACCATCAAGAACTCAATCATGAACGAGCACTGGGACAGGAGGTAGACTACTTCCACCAACGAATAACCAAGGCCACGCAGAAGGACTCAGGATAAAAGAACACATACATGTGTGAGTAGTATTCAAATTGATAAGGGAGTATAGCAGATACCAAGTTATCCAGTGTTTTAACGTGACAGTGGCTAGCGGATCGCTGTACTAATCAAATAGTCCTCAATCTCTTATAGGCATCATAGAAAGCGAAGGTTGTTGTAAGTGGGGAAATTGGAGATTGAGTACTTCCAATAAAGGCCAAGTCCAAGAACGAGAGGCCAAACAGGGAACAGTTGTAAAAATAAAGAATAATAAAGGAATACTATCGTGTATTTTGTGGGCAAAAGGTTAGGTCCAAAAGCACACTCGGGATGGACCTTTAGAGGAAGGCAACAGCGACCCTTACTGTTGCCGAGTCCAAGAAGGAGAGGGCCAGACAGAGAACAACTTTAAAAATAAAATGCTAATGATAATAACGAAGTACCCTCATGGAGGGGGCAGCCAGAAGATTATAAAGGCACACAATTGTTACACTATGCAGCTCACATTTGAACACAATGTGGCGACATAAGGCTTAACACTATCAGAGAGATGAAAGAGAGAGGGAAAAAGGACACCAGCAGCTAGAAACCAGGAATGGTAATCTAAGCTGTATGCTAACCAAACTCCAGGCAGGGGCTATGGTAGCAGCAGCACAAGTTCTAGGAACTCAGCAAATGAAAATAACATAAGTTACAGAATCCAGACGAGCTGTTGAGTCGACAGTTCAAAAGGGAAAGAAAAAAGAAACTTAAAGTTGTAACCGACACTGAAGCTGCCAGCTTTTGTGCCGAGAAAAGTAAAACACGAGAATTTCTGAATGAAAATTGGAACTTAAACAAAAGCTGACAATTATTTACCAATTTAATTGCATCCCGAAATTTTGTGCACGTTTTAAAAGGTACAGAGACGAAGAAAAAAATAAAAAAGATGGCGTTTGGTTAGTTGGGACAGTTTTCTTAAATTTACGTGAAGTGGTGCAACAGCGTCTGACAATTTTTTGCTCCGCCTTCTTATAAACCTACAAAGAAGTTTACCTTTTCTGCTGACAGCTGTTTTCTTAATTCAGCAAGGAACCACTTTCGTATTGCTGGATGTAACTTTATATGGGGCATTATTAATTATAAGTTTCTTAATTTAAGTGGATATTTCCCCATGTTGACAGAAGGAAATTTTCAATTGTCAATTAAGCAGAGCCATAATTGATTCTCTGTTTCTTCCTATAACCAGAGGACCACGGTTTCCTGGGCCGTATGGAGGTTGATGACATAGCAAGAGATCCAGCAGTTTTAAGAATTTAGCTGCAGACATCGGCAGACATCGAATGTTGCAGTGTGGTGACAAAATTGGACTTAAGACTTTAACCTATTGGGATCGTTTGTTATTTTCCAAAACACATTGCTCGAAGGAGAAGATAAACGACTTGCATTTAAATGCAATTGGTACTTTTGTCTTCTTTGTAAAATCACGAAGCCTGGGCATAATTTGTTTGTGAAATTAAAATTGATTAGTTAAACTGATAAGAGTTGCTGTTCACGCACTCGGGAAAGGAAATGTATCTGAAATTTAAGGGGATAATCAAATTTTATTTTTGAAAAGGTCCAATCTACGTGGTTCCTTCCAAACTATGTATTCAGAAAGACGTTTTTGGGAGGAGACTGTTGTGTTAAAGGTAACTAACAGCCCTCATCTTGCAGACTGAATTGCTCTCTGCCATATTTTGGGGAATAAAAAGTCCAATAAGAAGGTTAAGCAGAATGAACAAAAATGTGTTGATAACTTGGACCAAGTTGGAAAGTTTAATCTATGTTTTAAAGATATTATGATAATATTGTATTGGACAGTAAAGTTCCTCCAGGGATCATGAATGAAATCGTGAAAACTGTGTAAAATTGAATGCTTGGAAGTGAGTGAGGATATAAGATGAAAACAGGAAAGTTACAGCACCAAATGGGAATTTTTCTAAAATCATTGTTCTTAGGTGAATTGGCATAAATCATATGGGTGAAATCTGGTATTAATGTACATTCTTGTAAAAGTCAGGAAAGTGTAGTAAATTGATAAGCTTTCTCTTGGAGATGTTTGAGTCATTGCCTCTACTGAACAATAAGAAAACCGCAAATAAAAACAGAAAATGCTGGAAATACTCAGCAGGTCAGGCAGCATCTGTGGAGAGAGAAACAGAGTTAACGTTTCAGGTCGATGACCCTTTGTCAGAACCAGTTCGATCTGAAACGGTAACTCTGTTTCTCTCTCCACAGATGCTGCCTGACCTGCTGAGTATTTCCAGCATTTTCTGTTTTTATTTCAGATTTCCAGCATCCGCAGTATTTTGCTTTTGAATAAGAAAACCCCATTTGATTGCCTGGCCACTACACGAGACATCGGGACCACGCAAGGGGAGATGAGCAAAGATCTCCAGACATCCCATAATCTTTTGATGAGATCACCTGAAAACCCGAGAATGGCTTGGATCAGATGTCACGTGTGGCATGATAGCGGCGGAAAACATGCTCAGTTATCGACAACAGCACAACATGAAATGGCTAATGTGGCTCAGGAGAGTGAGACAAATTTTTAAATTATGAAAGCACGAACACATATTCCATAGTGAAACCGACTTTGAAATAATCAGGATAGAGTTAAACACACTGCTGTCTGCCTGATGGGATTGTTGATAGCACAGAAAATAGCTTTAGGCATTCTGGTCATTGCATTATGCTGTGTAAGGAAGTCGATAAGAGACATAGAAAAAATAAGGAAAGGTAAGGAGATATCAAGGGCACTAAGAGGAAGCCAGGATTATTAAAGACAAAGAAGGGTATTGCTAAGGGGTAACCCATCAAAAATATATATTTTTTAAAGTAGGACATGTTGGCATATGGAACTCGGTTAATTCAGCTTCTGAAAGGTGTTGATGTTTAGTTCATTCAATATGGGGGAAAAGGTGGTTGGCATCATTAGAGAGAGAGACAGATTTCACTTAGCAATAGTCGAGGGAGAGAAAGAGAGGCAGAGTTGCCTTAGACTAACAACAGTCATATTTGCAATCAACCAGCCTTGGATATGTTTGTAATAGAATGTTTAGATTAGAAATGTTATGCTTATGATAAGAATGTCTAGCAACAAGAAGGGTTATGTTTACCACAGCAAGGTTGTAGGTGTATGTTGACAGATTTGTGTCTCTGCACATAGTATGCAGTCGCCAGAGACTACCATATAAGGCAATGCCAGTTCCAGTTTGACAAGAAAATAATGTTAAATATAAGGTTTTCCTTTGTTGAAGCAGCACGAGAAGGGACGCATGCTTATGTTCGCATGCTTTATCTGTGGTTATACTCCGCTTGTAAATTGCTTTTTATGCTGAAGTTAAAGAATAAAATGATTATAACCATGAGACTGAATTCGTTACCACTCAGGTGAACAACAGAAGGTTGTTTAAAACAGCACCTTGCTGGGAATTAATTAAGGTGCTCCGAATATTCCAGAAGAATTGAGCAATGTTCCCCCATCTAAATACAAAACCACAAACGAGCAGCTGGATAATCCAATGGTAGTCCCTTATTAAGAGTCATTAAACAAAATGTACAAAGTAATGGGTAAGTAAGATGGCAACTTAAGGAACTTACATGCTGCTGTCAACTAGATTCTGATCGCAAATATATTGTCAGTTTATGTATATTCTTATGTGATCCCGGTTTTATCCCAGGGACAAGATTTTCAATTTAAAGTATTTGCACACTAATGTTTCAACAACTTGGGTTTTCTATAAGTGATTCTGGTTAAATTCAGTGACTAGAACAAGGAACCAAGCCAACCATAATGCAGGATGAACAAAAAATCTTAATTTGTCTCTGGATTATTTCATAAAGCGAGCCAGATCAAAGTTTCCAGAGGCCACTCAGATATCTGTGTGAACAAAGCATTGTACTGCAGTAGCATTATTCAACTGTTATCAGTAATTTGCGCAGATTAACGGAAACACCCACGGGACAGGATGCACTTTACTCTGTTACATACAGTTATTTTATTTCATTCCATTTATGCATTCATTCGTCAATGAAATCGTCAGGAATAGAGTAACATGTGTTTTCAGAATCAGAATGGTACAGTATTAACTGGGCTCAATTTAACATGGTGCAATGTCATTTCAACATTGCAACGACACTGCATCAGCTAAGATCCTGTTCATGTATTAGACGTTCTACAATGCTATATATTGGAGCAGGATTAGCTGCTTTCTGTCTCACATAGCAGCAAGTGTTTGCAAAGTTAGCTTTTGCATCTATACCTGAACAGTTGGAACAATGGCCCGAAAATTAAACCTAATACGCGAGAGTACGCACTGTGTACTCTCGCGTATTAGATCCCGAATTGCCGGTTTCCTGCATGCACTGCGCATGCGCAGGAAACCGGCACTTCCTGAATTCAAAAGGGGGTGGTTCCTAAGTGAACCGCGTGCGCGCTACAGGCTGTGCGCACGCAGTGCACTTAGTTTCTTTTTCAGCTTTGAACGCGCAGGTAAGTGGTGAAGATTTTACACACAAAGAAAGCAGGCGTAGGACCCCCTTTTAACAAGGTAAGTAGTTAATTAAGTGTTATTTTAATTTTTTTTCAACAGGTTTATCTTTTTTAGAGACTTTAAAGAAAGGTAAGTTTACTTTTATAACTTTTAAAAAGATTTTAAATTTTTTCAAAAATTTAATTTTTTGTTTAAAGTGGTTAATTTATTTAACTATACTTATTTTATTAATGTTTTTAAATTTAATTGAGGTTTAGCTGTTCTTTTGGGGGGGTGTAGCATTCATAGCTTTGACAGCTCTTGCCGTCAAAACTATGAATGAAAGATGTTGTGCTGCCATTGGCTCTAACTGAATCACGTGATCCCAGAGCTCGCATGAACTAATTGCGTCTCTGGGTCACGCAAGCACTACACGGTTCCAACAGAGAGAGCCTTTGAAACTAAAGTTCGTGTGGGCCCGGAGCAAAAAGGTAGGCGCGGAGTGCGATATCGCGGGGAATCCTTACCCCCGCGGGAACCCTCACTGTTTAATTTCTGGGCCAATGTCTCGGATTTTGAACTCCCACACAGCATATGCTCAGCGTACGCCATCGAAAGCCGTCAGAAAGGCCCTGCAAGTTCCGGGTTTCCACATGCACTGTGTATGTGCGAAAACCTGGAACTTGCGATATGTCAAGGTTCGCCTTGACAGATCATCCACATCGACTCACTTACTGCCCAGCAAATGCCCACAAAACCCTTACACCTGGTAAAAGCAGACATAGGGCCTGCTTTCACCAGCGTAAAGGTTAATATAAATCTTGTTAAAAATTTAAAAATAAAAATTCATGCACAAACATTGAAATTAGTTTATACAAATTTTGGCCCAGATTAAAATGTTTGAAATTATTTATTTTAAAATTATATTTTTGTTGTATATGCTTTATTGAAGATGCTCATATTTAAATTTGAACATGGGACCATTTATTTTTATTCCAGTTCTATCAATTATTTAATTATTTGGGGATTCCTAGTATGGGTATTGGTAAATGGAATCCTCATAAGAATATTTGGAATCCTCCTTTCTGATTGGAGGACCTGGCCCACGTGATCCCAGGGACGCTTCAGAATTGCCTGTGTCCCTGGGCTCCGTGGGCCTTTACGCAGACCTACGTTGTAGGCCCAGGACCCGAAGTCTCCGAAGCTCAGGAGCCTCAAGGCAAGTGAGGATTTTTAAAAATCAGGCCAGAGGCGTACTCCAGAGGTACGCCTCCGATCGCAAATTCCGGGCCATTATATTAATAAAGTGAATGGTCTGTATACAATGGTTTATCTGACGCGTCATCAACCAGCTCCCACGGGCATCTACGAATGGCATCCAAGTTATAAACTTAATGGCCCAGAAATTAAACAGTGAGGGTTCCCGCGGGGGTAAGGATTCCCCGCGATATCGCACTCCGCGCCTACCTTTTTGCTCCGGGCCCACAGGAACTTTAGTTTCAAAGGCTCTCTCTGTTGGAACCGTGCAGTGCTTGTGTGACCCAGAGACGCAATTAGTTCGTGCGAGCTCTGGGATCACGTGATTCAGTTAGAGCCAATGGCAGCACACCATCTTTCATTCATAGTTTTGACGTCAAGAGCTGTCAAAGCTATGAATACTACAGCCCCCAAAAGAACAGCTAAACCTCAATTAAATTTTTAAAAAGCCATCACATTAATAAAATAAGTATAGTTAAATAAATTAACCACTTTAAACAAAAAATTAAATTTTTGAAAAAATTTAAAATCTTTTTAAAAGTTATAAAAATAAACTTACCTTTCTTTAAAGTCTCTAAAAAAGATAAACTTGTTGAAAAAAATTAAAAATAACACTTAATTAACTACTTACCTTGTTAAAAGGGGGTCCTATGCCTGCTTTCTTTGTGTGTAAAATCTTCACCACTTACCTGCGCGTTCAAAGCTGAAAAAGAAACTAAGTGCACTGCGTGCGCCCAGCCTGTAGCGTGCACGCGGTTCACTTAGGAGCCACCCCCTTTTGAATTCACGAAGTGCCGGTTTCCCGCGCATGCGCAGTGCATGCAGGAAACCGGCAATTCGGGATCTAATACGCGAGAGTACACAGTGCGTACTCTCGCGTATTAGGTTTAATTTTTGGGTCATTGATTAATTCAGTATTTTCCAATGGAAATCGCTGTCTAGACAGAAGTGTGCCTAATACGGCACCATTTAAGCCACGTGTACTAATTTTATTAAAACCGACTTGCGTACATCCACACAATACAGGTAAATACACTTCACATTGTTACATTTAGTTAACAAACGTATACCATCCTTCAGTATCCAAGGAAGTAGAGCACTCACAACGATCAAAGAACAATCACACTCTGCGTTTCATCTTGTAATTCTACCAAAAGCACACAAAAAGGATAAAGTACACATGGACACGCCTCTCAATAAGAATCACAGAATCACAGAATCCCCACAGTGCAGATAGAGGCCATTTCGGCCCATCGAGCCTGCACCGACACATATCCCACCCTATCCCCGTAACCCCACGTATTTAATCCCCCCTAACACTAAGGGTCAATTTATCATAGCCAAATCAACCTAACCCGCACATCTTTGGACTGTGGGAGGAAACCGGAGCACCCGGAGGAAACCCACGCAGACACGGGGAGAATGTGCAAACTCCACACAGACAGTCACCCGAGGCCGGATTCGACCGGGGTCCCTGGCGCTGTGAGGCAACAGTGCTAACCACTATGCCACCGTGTTGCCCCCCTAAGGGTATTGAGTATTGAGTATTGAGATCATTTGCCTAACGACGATGTGCAATTCTGATTTTTATTTAATAATCAGAAATGCAATTCGCCACATCAGGATTCCTAATTAGCGATATGTAGGTCATATATTGGACAACACTGGATTCGTTCTCTGTTGTCTTCTTTCCCTGGTTAGTTGAGGGACTTAACTTCCGGATATCATTCTGGACCCGCTGACGTGCTGTTGCCCTTTATTTCTCCCGCAACTATAACGGCATGTTGTACAGTGAATATGTAATTATACCAATTCACACAGCATCTACAGAAAGAAAAAATCTCCAACTTAAAAGCTAGAATTGCAAAACTAATTTCTTAGACAGGCGAGTCAATCCAACAATCTTCCCCAAACTGATGGTTTTAACTAAAGCAGCACATATAGATCCGGAAAAATTAGCTATCCGGCTAACTTAATCTCTGCAATGGACCTCGTTACTATATTTAATGGAAGCAAGTTATATGTAATTATTAACAAAACTGTTTTAAAAAATTAGGAGTCTTGACATTTTTGATCGTGGGAGGAAATGAAAAAAATTACAAAAACGTCGGCATTATACTATCGCAATCATTGTGTCAAGGACATTTACAATGCAAACTTGCCTTACGTATCAATATATAAAGAATTTAAACCATAAAATTAGCGGATATGCTATAGCCTCTTCTAGAGCAAATAGAACAAGTGTTGGCGATATCCGGGAGGGAAACTCGTTTATTGGTTACTGAACCTGTCAATAGGAGACGGTTGAAGAAATATGAGATGGTTGTAAAACATTGCATCAATCTGAAGTGTTTGGATCTTCAGCTGCTCAAACCTTGTAAAGAACAGGAATGCTTCAAAGTCATTGACCAAATCGTGTCACACTGAGTATTAATAACAAGGGAATGACTAGCTCAGTTTGCCAGTGCGCCATCGAGTACAATCGTACGCCAGGTAGATCAGAAAGGTGATGGTTTCTATCTCTTACTACGATACTGGGAGGGCTTTTAGAGGCAACCACGGAATATTGGGCTAGAGTCACTTGCAGCAACATTTGGCCGCAATCATCAGCTTTCTTGGCCAGTTTACTGGTACCAGCCCACAAATTCCCCGATTTATTGAAATTAATTCCGTAACTTGTTATGCTGTAATGTAAACTGAACACCCGTATGTGGTTAATCTGCTACAATTACCACTTTACTAGCCAATGGCGATAACATTCGTCAACGCGATCCATCTATCCTCATACTGGGTAAATAGATACATGGCCGAGATATTAGAAAACAATCGGCGCCCGCGTAGTCATGTCACATGATAGAAAGGGACACATTGGAGTGGGGCTTAAATTTACGAAAAGGAATGTTGAATATTTCTTCTGACTTTTAAAAATCCAGTGATAGTAAGGCTCGTTCAATCCCAGTGTCAGTTTCAGTGACAGGAGATTTAAGCATTTATGTTAGGAGCCCATCCCCAGGATTTATGCGAATTTTGGTAATTTTGTACACTATAATGTCATTGTCCTCGAACCTGTCAACAACGCGACAATTAAAAAACTGAGGTAGAAGCACGTTATAGAAAAGTGCGGATCTTATCGTCATTCGCAATTGAGTAGAGAAGTAAATTGCAGTCCCTTGGTTGGCGAGATGACGCAATGTTTCTATTAGCCGGGAGTACGTGGCCGAGAGATAGACAATATCCGAACCCAGGATGAAATCATAGTCGGTAGGAAAGTTAGTGTGGTCTTCACCCCATTTCAGGGCACGGACTTTTAAACGGTGTCTGCGGGCAAAGGGGACGTTGATGATGACGTTGTTTTGGATTTGTTGCAGGATACGTGGTCGATCAGTTATGGTAACATTTCCACCTGACGAGAGAAAGAAAATCTATGTCCATTTTGGTTTGCCCTTGAAAACTGATCCTACATTGTGATCCCAGCAGCAAAAAATAATGGTTTCAAAGGAGAACTGTCAGCAAGTATTGCCCCACAGTGTGGCGCAGTATTGTGCCTTGTATTGTTCCCGTGATGGGCGTTGTAAGCAGGGGTCGCTTTATGGCGATGTGGCGTAGGTTATACCCCTTCATAACATATGGGTTCAGCCCTACAACACTCCAAGATCTCTGCTTACTTAAACTCTGGTCTGTTGTGCATCCCTCACGCCCTTCGCCATAGGCTTGGCGGCGGTGCCTTCAGCCGTCCAGGCTCTAAGCTCTGGATTTCCCTTGCTAAACCTTTCCACCCGCTCACTGCTCCATTAAGAGGTTGCTTTGACCAAGCTTTGAGTCATCCGTTCTAATATCTCCTGTGTTGGCTCTGTGTCATTTTTTATCTGATTATTCTCCTGTGCAGAGTCATTGGACATTTTACCAGTTATAGGCGCTTATATAAATGTAAGTTGTTGTTGTGGTTTACATCTTGCTCCCAATTGTCAGAAGCTGAGCGTTGGATTCACAGAATCTAAGATACAATGTCATTGTACCACCCTGATGTCTGTATCATACTTTCTATCATGTATGGATGTCTGTATCAGATGCCACTTAGATGCTCAGTACTTACTGAATTTTCAATTGCCATCTGCTTACAGGGAAACAATATAAGGTTCGCCTTTGAATGCTGGCAGGCAAAGGGCGTGGTACTTTGTTGTATAATCAGATGGTGTTGGCTGGATATAGAGAGAATTCCAATACTATAAATTCTAATCTAATTTGTAATCTACCTGGAAAGCGTGTGGGTTAACAGTCCGATCGTTGCCAACTAGCGTCCGCTCCCTGACCAATTTGCGCACAGCAAGGTTCCACGAACAGCAATGGGCGAAATAACGGGGCAATCTGTTTCTGGTGGTGCTGATTGAGGGAAAATGTTTGCCATGATACCAGGAGAACTTTCCTCCTATTTTTGGAACAGCGTCATGGAATCTTTTCCATCCACCTGAGAGGACAGACGAGCGGCATCTCGTATGTAAATTTCTTACGCCTCATTTATATTCTCTTTGAAGATGAATTGACGGCTAAAAGTTTACAGAAAGGAGGCTGAATAACTCCCAATATATATTTGCCAAAAGCAACGGAGCTTAATGAAATATTTTTTTCCAAAAATTCACATTTTTATTTAAAATTAAATGGACTTTTAATTAATTTTAAATATGCATTTAAAAAATGATTTTATGTGTTGGTCTATTTTTTAAATGATCCCCATTTATACTTATTTGAGTTCCGTATACAGGAATAAGTATGAATGGGTTTCCCTTCTTTTATTGGTTGGGCCGGCCCACCAGGGCCACCTGCGAACCGCCTGCGTCCCTGGGATACGGGGACCTCTGCCCGCACGGGCTCGGAGAGGCCCAGGATCACAAACCTCCATATCTCCCGGGCCACCAGGTACATTCGTAGAATTTTTTCCAAGTCGGAGGCATCTGCCCGCGGGAAGCCTCCGATCGCAAATGTTGGCCCCAAGTATCACTCTCGGATTGGTAACATGTCTTCCCGGTATAGACACGCCTTCTCATTATTGTCTATATTCCTTTCTGACATCAACAAAGTGATGCGGTTCAGTTCACTTCCCAACCTTTCACTCACCAAGTAGGGTTGCTAAAATCCCCAAGATTCCAGTGCCCGATCCCAACTCAATCACTTTCTTC
Source organism: Squalus acanthias (assembly GCA_030390025.1). Classification (NCBI taxonomy): domain Eukaryota; kingdom Metazoa; phylum Chordata; class Chondrichthyes; order Squaliformes; family Squalidae; genus Squalus; species Squalus acanthias. The sequence goes on along the minus strand of CM059425.1, from coordinate 98,385,590 downwards.
CCAGTAAATCTGATGTTCTGCTTCTCAAAGTACCGGCAAAGAGCAATTGCCTGAACAGATGAAACACATTTACGTTAGGATTAAGTTAGTCAGAAAGTGATGCAAAACATCGTACCCCAAAGACTGCTGTTAATGAAGGGTGGGGTCCGGGTATAAACAATTCCTTACAGAGATAATGGTAGACTCCTGGGAACTGTTGTCAGTCGGACACTCTCACCCACCTCCCAATGAATTCAGATCAGCACTGGCGGGCCTGATCACAGATCTCTCCTGCTGACGCAACGAGTCTCAGAAGTAATAAAAGAAATCTAGGAAAATAACTTGAATAAAGAAATGATCTTACCTGCTGCACGATCGTCTCGCCCCGCCCGCAATAACTCGCAGTCCCATGAAGAACCTGATCCAACTATCCGGAGTGCAGTCAAAGCTGCACCAATGGCCCATTGTGAAGAGGCAGCATTCTTTGTGACACCGAGTCTCAAAGAACTGCAAGGTTCCATGTTCAACGCTCGGTCTGTAATACTTCAATTATCTTCGTGAATACCATCCAATGACCGAGCCCGCAACTGCTCGCCGTTGTGAGGATAGGCTTGGCCTCAGCAACAGTGTTCGCGGCCTCTGTAGACGCTCTGCGTCAGGCCTCACGCTCGTAGAATGGTCACTTACGGCGAGGAAGCAGCGGGTGATTGTGGAGCAGCACAGGTCAGCAACTCCAGGAGGAGAGGGGAAACTGGTGGGTGCAAATATAAAACACCCCAGCGGCATCTGTCAGAGCAGATCATTTAATCAGCTTCACTGAGGCTGTGACCCTTATTATAACCAAGACTTGAGACCAGTGAACAGTGCATTGTTCTGTTTCAATTGTGCCTGAGAAATGCCTGTTCCAGCCAGCCATACAGCGGACTGTGGGCAAGAAGTGCCAGATCGGTGATGCATTTCCAAAGCGCATTTTTCTGAGGAAAGGAGGATGATTGCAAATCCACTGCAACTTGGGACAGGGAAGGAGGTTACAATTATTCTAATAAGTACATAAGATACAAGAAGCCGGCTTTTCCTCTATCCGAATAATGCAGCAAACTTACAGCGTTCCAGACATAAGCAGAAACGCCCAGGTTAGCGCCTACAATTTGGGCGATCGTTAAATTGTACCCGAAGAACTCAAAGTTGTTGTAGACGATGAAGCTGTTCGAAGAGCGATGCTCCTTCTTTGGGGCATCGTCGCCGGAATGCTCGGGGCACAGCGCTTTCATCAAGATTTCTAATCTACCCCAGGAATTTCTCTGATGGCTCATCTATGATCTGCAAAGGGATTCGCTCTCGGCGCCGGATTGAAGCAGGAATTTGAATTTATATAGCACTACTCGTATCCTCGGGAGATCCCTGATCCCCTCGCAGCCAATCATGTGTAATTACTGCTATTAGGTAATCACGCATGCCAGTCAATTTTACGCACCCTCAGGCCCCAGCAACAGTCATTAGATTATTTAATATTGGCGTGGACAACCGGAAAACTCCGCGGCTCCTTTTTGAATAATGCCGCCGATCCTTTAAGCCTAAAAAGAGAGCCCCTCGGTTTAACGTCATGGCCAACAAGGACAATACAATCAGCAACAGAGTACTCCCTCTCTACTCCAATGGAGTTGATCTAGATTATGTGCCAAGGTTCTGACTTATTTTGATCCCACCACCATCAGCTCCGAGGCCAGAGTGCCACCAGTGAGCCGAGGTATCACTTCTACTTGTTAGAATGTAGACTTGATACATAATTGCAGCCCCAGTTACATAATTAAATGCCTGCTTTAGGACTATTCTAAGCTTCGTTAATGCTTTCCTTACAATACTAAGTATCTCCATTGATATCTGATTAGAAAGGCACATAACTAGTTCAGTTTTGAAACCTAGCGTGACAGTTTGCCTGGAATGTATACCAGAATATAACAACAGTGGATGGGAAACAACAAGATCATTGCCGTCCATCTGACCGGTCCCTCAGCACACACTTCATACCACACTACCAACGTTTTATCCAGGTACTTATCCATCTTTCTCTAGAATTTTTGAGATAAGCAGCCCACTGTTTCCCTTGGCAGACAATTCCATCCACTCACCACTCTCTGCCTAATGAAATTAAATCTAAACTATCTTTTCACTCTCGTCTTCTCAGTTGCAATTCATGCACTCTTGTGGATTCTGTGATTATATGAATTATTTTGGCTTTCATCCTGATCTTTAGCGTCTTGAATACTCCAGTAAGGTTACCCCTGAGCCTTCCCTTCAATATATCACAAGCTTAACTCTTGGTAGAAACGTCTCCAAGGGCGAACCCGTATTCCGTTCTCAATGGGTTAGGGAAGTCAGTCAATACATAAACTCCTCGGAGACAATGTTCACGTTTATTTCCTTATCCCCAAACAGTGGCTCAGATGGCCGGAACGTTGTAGAATAGACCTTAGAGTACGGCACAGAAAACCTCGTTGTGCACTCTATCCTACTTAACATCACCTTTCGAAGAGGCCTGAGGATATACAGCAGCGCTGGATAGTGGCAATCAGTAGACGTCAGCAATTAAGATGGGAGAATATAGAGGGAGTCAGGAGCAGGTTGGGAAAAAGACAAAGGGACCAGTTGGAAGCACATTTTGTTTCCATTATGCGCCAAAACATTGCATACGTAAATCAGAGGACATCGAATATCTTGAAATATTATACATACGAGAACAAAGCTATTAGTTAAAATTAATGTTGCTCTACATTTCTTTCTGAAGAACAAAACAAAGTACAGACTATGTGTGCTTAAATAAACGACTACATTTGATGACATTGTTTCTCAACCCATGCACACGTGCTATGTGTTAACTATGTGTCACTTTACAACTCCATGAAACACGAATCTAACTATTGCTCGCGTGTCTCTTTACTGGCTGGAGGACTGGTGTCGGGGCTCTGCCGAACTGCAGGCCCCACACCTCCATTGATAGCAACACTTCAGCATCCAATAACAAAGTTGAGGACGTTCCTGTCTGCAGTCACTGTGGGTTTGGTGCATTCTAACAGCCCCTTCCGTCACTTGGCCATGGTGTGAAGAGGGCTCAGTGCTGTGGCTGACTTGAAGTCCGAGTTTTGGGTTCTCCTGCTAAGCATCGGGCCACCTGTGTTAGCCAAAGCCTCCCACTGTTCAGAGCTGACAACGAAGTGTGAGCTTCGGGCAGTATATGGCTGCCGGAAATCTGTTGATAAGCGAGGTGAAGGTTTGAATCAGAGATTCCAATCAGTTATTGTATCGGCGGTCACCATAGCGGTTGCCAACGGTATAAGCGAAAGCCACTGTACAAGCACTATTACATGGAGATACATAGAATATACAGCACACAAACAGGCCATTCTGTGTAACTAGTCTGTGTTGCTGTTTATACACCACACGAGTCTCCTCCCATTCCATATGCCTCTCAGCAAAGCTTTATATTCCCTGTTCTCTCATGTACTCGTTTAGTTTCCTTTTGCAAGCATCTAAGCTATCTGCCTCAAACATATCCTGTGATAGTGAGTTCTACATTCTAACCACCCTCTGAGTAAATAAATTTCTCCTTATTTCCCTATTGGATTTATTAGTAACTATTTTGTATTCATGGCCCCGAGTTTTGAATTCTCCCACAAGTGGAGGTATTCTCTCCACATCTACCCAGTCCAACCAATTCACAGTGTAAAATACCTCTATCAGGTCACCTCTACGTTTTCTCTTTTCAAAGAAAAATCCCCAACCTTTTCCAACATTCCCAATCGCTGTAATCTCTCAGTTCTGATACCCTCCTCGTAAATGTGTTTTGCACTTTCTCCAGTGCTTCTATATCCTTTTTCTAGTATGAACACCAGAACTATGCACAGTACTCCAAGTAGCGGCCTGACCAGGGTCCTATAAATTTCAACATAACTTCACTACTTATGAATTATATACCCCTAGAGATAAATCCCAGTGCTTTGTTAGCATTTTAATTGGTTTGCTGACCTGCGATGCTGCTTTTAATGATTTGTTCACCTGTATGCCTAGAACTCTTTCCTCTTCTACCCCATTCAGTTTTTTATTTTCTAAGGTGTAGCTGATGTTTCGATTTTTCCTACCAAAGTGCATGACCTCACATTTATCTAAGTTAAAGTTAAACGCCATTTAACCGCCCAGTCTGCAAGTTTTAATCTATTCTAATCTATTGTTGCATTCTTCCTCAGTGTTATCTATAACCCCTAGTTTGGTATCATCTGCAAATTTTGATATTTTGAGTTATTTGTTCCTGAGTCCAAATCATTAATGTAAATTATGAATAACAGTGGTCCCAGCCCTGATCCTTGAATCTGAATCACTACCCTTTATCCCTACTCTCTGCTTTCTATTTTTAGGCAATTTGCTATCCATTCAGCTATTTGTCCCCTGACTCCATGTGTCCTACCCTTTGTCATGAGCCTACCATGTGGCACCTTATCGAAAGCCTTTTGAGAATCCAGGTATATGACATCAACTACATTACCCTTTTCTACTCTTTCCATTGCCTTTTCAAGGAATTCTATCAGGTTAGTTCAGAATGATTTAGCCTTTTGGAATCCATGTTGACTATGTTTTACTATATTTTCTGTCTTTAGGTGCTCTTCGATCACTTCTTTTAGTACAGATTCAAGTATCTTCCCTGTAACTGACATTAAGCTGATTGGTCTATGGTTCCCAGGTTTTGTTCTATCTACCTGTTTGTATATAGGAGCAACATTAGCTGTCCACTAGTCCTCTGGTACTATCCCTCTTCTATGGAATTTATATATACATATATATATAACTAATGCATCTGCTGTCTCCTCCCTTATCCCTGCAATTATCTTTCCTTAAAATATTTATCCAACTCCCATTTGAAGGCTACTATTGAATTGGTATCCCTTACCCTATCAGGCAGTGCATTCCAAATCCTAACCACCCGTTGTGTAAAGAGTTTTTCCTCATGTCGCCTCTGGTTCTTTTGCCAATCTCATCAAATCTGTGCCCACTGGTTATCGACACATCAGCCATTGGAAACAGTGTCTCTTTATTTACTCTATTTATATCCTTCATAATTTTAAACACCTTTATCAATCTCCTCTTAGCCTTCTCTGCTCTAATGCGAACATTCCCAGCTTCTCCAGTATATCCAGGTAACTACATTTCCTCATTCCTGGTACCATTCTAGTAAATCTCTTCTACAACCTCTCTAAGGCCTTGACATCCTTCCTAAAGTGTGGTGTCCAGAATTGAACACAATACCCCAACTGGGGTCGAACTAGTGTAGTTTATAGGTTAAGCATAACTTCCTGGCGTTTGTACTCTATGCCACTATTTATAAAGCCCAGGATCCCATATGCTTTATTAACTGCTTTTTTAACTTGTTCTGACACCTTCAAAGATTTGTACACAAGCATCCCCACGTCTCTCTCTTCTTGCACCCCCTTTCAAATTGTACCTTTTAGCATAATTGTCTCTCTTCATTCTCCTGACCAAAATGTATCTCCTCACAGTTTTCTGCATTCAATTTCATCTTCCATGTGTTCGGCTATTCCACCAGCCTGTTTCTGTCCTCTTAAGTCTATTACTATCTTCCTCAGTGTTTACTACACTTCCATGTTTCGTGTCATCTGCAAATTTCGAAATTGTATCACCAAGTCCAAGTCATTAATCTATATCAAAAACAGCAGTTGTCCAAGTACTGAACTCTGGTGAACACCACTGTATACCTCCCTCCAGTCCGAAAAACAGCCATGCACCACAACTCTCTGTTTTCTGTCCCTTAGCCAATTTTGTATCCATGCTCCTACTGCCCCTGTTATCCCATGGGCTTCAATTTTGATAACATGCCTAATATGTGGTAGTTTATCAAACTCCTTTTGAAAGTTCATATACACAACATCAACTGCACTGCCCTCATCCCCCCTCTCTGTTACCTCATCAAAAATATCAATCAAGTTAGTCAAACACGATTTTCTCTGAACAAATTTGTGCTGGCTCTCCTTTATTAGTCCATGCTTGTCAAATAGTAGTTAATTTGATCCCGTTTTATTGCTTCTAAAAGCTTCCCCACCACCGACGTTAAACTAACTAGCCTTTAATTTCCAGGTTTATCCTTCTGCCCTTTTTTGAACAAGAGTGTCGCATTTGTAATCCTCCAGTCCTTTGGCACCACCCCTGTATCTCAGGAGGATTGGAAGACTGTGCCCAATACCTCCACAATTTCTACCCTTATTTCCCTCATCAACCTAACATGCATCCCATCCGAACCAGGGGACGTGTCTACTTTAAGTACTGCCAGCCTTTCCAGTACCTTCTTTTTATCTATTTTATCTCATCCAGTATCTCAGCAACCTCCTCGTTTAGTATAGCTTTGGCAAAGTCCTCTTCCTTGGTAAACACCGATGCAAAGTACTCATTTAGTACCTCAGCCATGCCCTCTACCGGCAATAATAGATCTCCATTTGGTCCCTAATCAGCCCCACCACTCCTCTCATAAACCTTTTACTGTTAATATGTCAATATAAGACCGTTGGATTCCCTCTTATGTTAGTCACCAATCTATTCTCATAATGTCTCTTTGCACCGCTTATTCCTTTTGCACTTGTCCTCTGTACTTTTTATATTCAGCCTGATTCTCCCTTGTAGTTATCAAGTTGATATCTGTCTTACCCTCCCTTTTTCTTCTTCATTTTATTCTCTAACTCATTCGTCACCCAGGGAGCTCTGGCTTTGGTTGCCCTCCCTTTCCCCCTTGTGGGAATGTACCTAGACTGTATCCGACCCATCTCCTTTTTAAAGACCGCCCATTGCTCCATTAAATTTCTGCCTGCCAGTCTTTGAATCCAATTTACCCGGGCCAGGTCCCTCCTCAATTAGATTAATTCTGCCCTCCTCCAGTTAAGTATTTTTATTTTAGATTGTTCCTTGTACTTCTCCATAACTAATCTAAACCTTATGATACTATGATCACTGTTCCCGACCAGGACTAGATCCAGCAATGCCTCCTTCCTCATTGGGTAGGAAACATGCTGATCAAGAAAATTCTTCTGAACACACTTCAGAAATTCCTCCCCCTCTCTGCCCTTAACTCAATCACTCTCCCATTCAATATTGGGATAGTTAAAGTCTTCCATTATCACTACTCTATAGTTCTTGCACCTCTCAGTAATTTATTTGCACATCTGCTCTTCTATCTCCTTCCCAATATTTGGTGGCCTATAAAATACACCAAGTAACTTAATCGCTCCTTTTGTTGTCATGAATATTAGATTATTAGCGGAGCCACAATCAAATTGGCATAGGGTCAAGGAGATGAATGCGTGGCTCAAAGATTGGTGTGGGAGAAGTGGGTTTCGATTCGTGGGGCACTGGCACCAGTACTGGGGAAAGAGAGATCTGTTCCATTGGGACGCACTACACCTGAACCATGCTGGGACCAGGGTTCTAGCGAATCGAATAACTAGGGAGGTAGATAGGGATTTAAACTAAATAAGGGAGGGGGAGGGTCCCGGTGGAGAGAAATCTAGAATGCTAAAGAGAAAAGACAAGGAAGCAGTGCAGGAATGTGATTGGTGTAAGGATAACCAGATTGTGTCAGGGAGCGACAGAGCGTACAAACAAAGGAATGCACTAACAATTGGGTCCGGGTAAGAAAAAATGGTAATAAGACAAATAGGGCCATAGTAAAAAAAAAGTTAAATGTCTAAAAATGTTAAAAAGACAAATCTAAAGGCATTGTATCTGAATGCACGAAGCATTCGTAATAAGGTAGACGAATTAACAGTGCAAATAGATGTAAATGGATCCGATACAATTGTGATTACGGAGACATGGCTGCAGGGTGACCAAGGCTGGGAGCTGAATATCCAAGCATATTCTATATTTAGGAAGGACAGGCAAAAAGGAAAAGGAGGAGGGGTGGCGTTGTTAGTAAAGGATGAAATCAGAGCAATGGTGAGAAAGGATATTGGCTCAGAAAATAAAGATGTAGAATCAGTCTGGGTGGAGCTAAGAAGCACCAAGGGGCAGAAAACATTAGGGGGAGTTGTCTATAGGCCTCCAAACAGTAGTGGTAATGTAGGGGATGGCATCAAACAGGAAATTAGAGATGCATGTAACAAGGGTACTACAGTAATCATGGGAGACTTTAATCTACATATAGACGACCAAACCAAATTAGTAATAATACCGTGGAGGATGAATTCCTGGAGTGTGTACGCGATGGTTTTTTAGACCAATACGTTGAGGAGCCAACTAGGGAACAGGCAATCCTAGATTGGGTATTGTGCAATGAGAAGGGGTTAATTAATAATCGTGTTGTGGGGGTCCTTTAGGGAAGAGTGACCATAACATGATAGAATTCTTCATTAAGGTGGAAAGTGAAGAAGTCCAATCCGAAACTAGGGTCCTAAATCTAAACAAAGGAAACTAGGAAGGTATGAGGAGTGAGTTGGCTATGATAGATTGGGGAGCTTCATTAAAAGGCATGACGGTGGATAGGCAATGGCTAACATTTAAGAAACGAATGCATGAATTGCAACAGTTATACATTCCTTTCTGGCACAAAAACACAAAAGGAAAAGTGGCCCAACCATGGCTAACAAAAGAAATTAAGGATAGTATTAGATCCAAAGAGGAGTCATATAAAGTTGCCAGAAAAAGAAGCAAGCCTGAGGATTGGGAGCAGTTTAGAGTCCAGCAAAAAAGGACCAAGAGATTGATTAAGAGGGGAAAATAGAGTAAACTTGCAAGAACATAAAAGCGGATTGTAAAAGCTTCTACAAGTATGTAAAAAGAAAAGGATTAGTGAAGACAAATGTAGGTCCCTTACAGTCAGAAACGGGAGAATTTATAATGGCGAACAAGGAAATGGCAGACCAATTAAACAAATACTTTGGTTCTGTCTTCATGGAAGAGGACACAAATAACTTCCCAGAAATGCTAGGGAACCAAGGGTCTAGTGAGAAGGAGTAATTAAAGGAAATTAGTATTAGTAAAAAAGTAGTGCTGAAGAAATTAATCGGACTGAAAGCCAATAAATCCCCAGGGCCTGATAATCTGCATCCCAGAGTACTTAAAGAGGTAGCCATGGAAATAGTGGATGCATTGGTTGTCATCTTCCAAAATTCTATAGATCATGGAACAGTTCCTTCAGATTGGAGGGTGGCAAATATAACCCCACTGTTTAAAAGAGGAGGGAGAGAGAAAACAGGGAACTATAGACCGTTTAGCCTAACATCAGTAGTAGGGAAAATGCTAGAGTCTATTATAAAGGATGTGATAACAGGACACTTAGAAAATATCAACTGGATTAGACAAAGTCAACATGGATTTATGAAAGGGAAATCGTGTTTGACAAACCTACTGGAGTTTCTTGATGAAGTAACTGGTAGAATAGATAAGGGAGAACCAGTGGATGTGGTGTATTTGGATTTTCAGAAGGCCTTTGATAAAGTCCCACATAAGAGGTTAGTGTGCAAAATTAAAGCACATGGGATTGGGGGTAATATACTGGCATGGATTGAAAATTGGTTAACAGACAGGAAACAGAGAGTAGGAATAAATGGGCCTTTTTCGGATTGGCAAGTGGTGACTAGTGGGGTACCGCAGGGATCAATGCTTGGGCCCCAGCTATTCACAATATATATCAATGATTTGAATGAGGGAACCAAATGTAATATTTCCAGGTTTGCTGACGACACGACACTGGGTGGGATTGTGATTGTGAGGAGGATGCAGATAGGTTTCAAGGCGATTTAGACAAGTTGAGTGAGTGGGCAAATACATGGCAGATGCAGTATAACGTGGATAAATGTGAAGTTATCCACTTCGTTAGGAAAAACAGAAAGGCCGAGTAATATTTAAATGGTGATAGATTGGGCAATGTTGATGTACAAAGGGACCTGTGTGTCCTTGTACACCAGTCACTGAAAGCAAACATGCAGGTGCAGCAAGCAGCTGGGAAGACAAATGGTATGTTGGCCTTCATTACAAGAGGATTTAAGTACAGGAGCAAGGATGTCTTACTACAGTTATACAGGGCCTTGGTGAGACCACACCTGGAGTACTGTGTGCCGTTTTGTTCTTCTTACCTAAAAAAGAATATATTTGCCATAGAGGGAGTGCAGCGAAGGTTCACCAGACTGATTCCTGGGATGGCAGGACTGTTGTATGAGGAGAGATTGGGTCGACTAGGTCTGTATTCACTAGAATTTAGAAGAATGAGAGTGGGGTCTCATTGAAACGTATAAAATTCTGACAGGGCTAGACAGACTGGATGCAGGGAGGATGTTTCCTCTGGCTGGGGTGGGTCTAGAACGAGGGGTCACAGTCTCAGGATACGGGGTAGGACATTTAGGACTGAGATGAGGAGAAATTTCTTCACTCAGAGGATGGTGAACCTGTGGAATTCTCTACCACAGAAGGCTGTGGAGGCCAAATCACTGAATATATTTAAGTAGGAGATAGATAGATTTCTAGACATAAAAGGCATCAAGGGGTATGGGGAGAGAGCGGAAATATAGTATTGAGATAGAGGATCAGCCATGATCATATTGAATGATGGAGCAGACTCGAAGGGTCAAATGGCCTTCTCCTGCTCCTATTTCTTATGCAAATGAGAGATGATCTCATTGAAACGTATAAGATTCTTAAAGGGCTTGATAGGGTAGATGCTGGGAGAACGTTTCGGAATCTATTACGCTGTTCTCTGACCGTTTCTGTTACCCTTATTTCTTACCTTGCTCTGACTATTATTCTCACATCCTATTTCTTTTACCTTCAGGCTGCTGTTACTTCTACCAGATCCCTCCCCATTCTTATTAGTTTAAAGTCCGATACACAGCTCTATTTATCCTTTCCTCTAGGACACTGGCCGCATTCTGCTTCAGGTGGTACCCATCCCAGGAGTACAGCTCCTTCCTGACCTAGTAGTGGTGGCAGTGCCCCATGAAATGGAACTCCTCCTTCCCACACTACTCTTTCAGCCATGTATTCACCTTCCTGATCTGCTAATTAGCCGTGACACCGGTCGTAATCCATTGGAGAGGTCCTGTTTTTAAATTTAGTTGCTAGCTTTTGAAACTCCCTTAGCAGGACCTCCACCCTTTTCTTCCCTATGTCATTGGTCCCGACATGGACCATGCCAACTGAATTCCCTGCCTTTCCAAGTTTATCTCCAGTTGCTCCGAGGTATCATTTAACCTAGCACCAAGTAGGCAATGCAATGTCCTGGGCTCTCAGTTGTGACTGCAGAGGGCGCCTAATATCGAATCCCCTATGACTACAACATTTCTACTTTGCTCCCCCCACCCCCCTCGCCCTTGGACTGCCTCCTGGTCCACGGTGTATTGGTTAGCATTCTGCCCATCCTCCCTGCAGCCTCCATCCTTATCCCCACAGGTAGCAAGTACATTGGACCTGTTGGACCCTCTGAAACGGACGGCAACTTCAGGATTTAGCGCATGCGCAAATAAACAGAAATCCATAAGTTGCGGTCAGTCATTCCCTGCTCTGCCATAGGTTGCACTGTGGAACTCCCTACAGGTGGCAATCAGTTCAAATCACATTGGAGGACGAAATCTTCCCCATTTAAACTGGAATATTGCTGTGACCTCCACCAAAAAATGTTAAGCTTTGTTAAATGAGTGTATCTGAATTTTTAACGGCGTATTGACTGCTGAACAACCGTTCTGGCACTGAAAAACTAATTTTATATTTGTGGAATGTCAATTATTTCCATTAATATGATTAAGAATTCCAAGTTTTAATATAATTTTTTTCTAGTTTCTTTATGATATTTCAGCTTCTACCTTAATACTATGTGTATGTCCCAATCTTTATTTCGCTCTCTGTAAAATTTATTAAAGGTACATTATAATCTGTGCCTTTTACTTCCTGGTTTGCTGTCTGTAAGAATTCTTCAATGTGATTGGCTGCTTAGCCAGCTTGATGACATCACTGTTGCTGGAAGCTTCATTTGGCCCTAGATTCAAACTAAGGTCGGGAGAGCTGAAATTGACGTCAGAGAGATCGCTAGATCTTTGTGGGCAGCTTTCTTCGAGGTCAGTGGGGAACACCGTCACTCCGACACTGACCTTAAATTACGAGCCATATCTTATAATCTGTAAAAGTATTTCTGCTTTTGTCTCATTAGATCTTGCACGCAACCAGTTAGACATCTTGGCCTTGTTTTTTCTTGTGCCCTTCTTTTTATTTTAGAGACATACATCGCTTTCCACCTCCTGGACACCCAAGGGGTTGTATTGTACTTCGGCAGGAGCACAAATTGGGAGGCAGCAGAACGACCATCCTGCCCGATTTGCCTTTCGTTAGTTTTGTCAATTTAAGGTATTTCAGTTGGAATATTTTGCTTTAAGATTAGAACGTGTGTAAAATAGAACAGAATCTGTGCTCATCAGTTCAGCTGCAAAATCGGAAATTAAGACATTCAACTAACTGGGGAAAGAAAATAGCGGACAACTAACGCATAGCATATTCCAAAGCTGAGTGATCTGTACACAACGGTCTATCTGCCGCCTAATCAACCAGCTTGGCTTCAATTAATGACATCCAGGTTTAGCACTGAACTGTTTAGGTACAGACTGCAAACGCTAACCCTGCCAAGCACGCAAGTGCCTCAAACTGACCGTAACTGATGGCGTGCTATTGTAATGTTGAACTGAATGTGTAGATGGAATAGAATAAATTAACTGTCTGAAACAGAGTGAACTGTGTCCTGTTCAGTTCGTGTTCCTGTTAAGGTAAGCACATGGATAATGACACTTGAATAATAAATTTTATTGCAATGCTGCAGTTTGCTTACATGGGTATCTGAGCTGCACCTGGGTCTTTTGATTTGAGTCAGTTTATATATAACTACTCCAGGGTCAATGAGGCATCACAATGCACGAGAGGAGACAAACTCCGACTCCCGAGTGATTTCTACCTGAAGAGGAATACATTCCAAGTATCAGCAGCAATTGAAAAAGGGTAACTTAAAAATTCGGCTTCTCGCTCCCCGATGTAACAGTGAACACCTTGTGTGCCATTTATTATTGTTGGTGGCTATTTCCCTCTTGTCCCTGGGTTAAACCGGGTTCACTGAGAGAAAATGTCCCGAACGTTGGTCGCACAGCAGGCACAGAACAGACGGTAATTCTGCTATCTGGATCAAGACGTCAGCGTTGGGAAGTTGCTTTATATTACAACACTTTCCCAACTTGTACTGTTGATTGTATTGAAAGGTTTGCTACTAAGACGCCACAAAGTGATTTTTTTTCAGGAACTATTAGATACCCTAGCTCTTTGAAGGGCAAGTATATCCCAACTTGTCCAAAAAGTAACAAATTAACTTGTACCCAGCGAGGAACAAACAATTTAATTCCAATAGAAGTAACTTCTAGATTTTTTTGACGTATATGTTTGATTGACGTCTTTTCAAAAGTTCATCTGTGATGCTCCATGCTCAAAGAATTTGTACTGAATAGATTCATAGAAACAGAAAAATAGGAGCAGGAGTAGGCCATTCGTCCCTTCTGTATTCTGTAAAGGCTGCACAGGCAGGAAGGGAATGGGTAACCATCAGACAGAGTAGTAGGCGCAGGCAGGTAGTGCATGGGTCCCCTGTGGCCATTCCCCTTTCAAACAGATGTACCACTTTGGATATTGTTGAGGGAGAAGGCTTATCGGTGGAAGGCAGCAGCAGCCAACTTCCTGGCACAATGGGTGGTCCTGCTGCACAGGACGGGAGGAAAAAGAGCGGGAGAGCTATAGTGATAGGGGATTCTATTGTAAGGGGAATAGATAGGCGTTTCTGCGGCTGCATACGAGACTTCAGGATGGTATGTTGCCTCCCTGGTGCAAGGGTCAAGGATGTCACAGTAAATAATACTTCTAAAAGGACTAAGAGTGTTAAAAAATCAAGCCTGAAGGCTTTGTGTCTTAATGCAAGGAGCATTCGTAATAAGTTGGATGAATTAACTGCGCAAATAGATGTAAACGGATATGATATAATTGTGAATACGGAGACAGGGCTCCAGGGTGACCAAGACTGCGAATTCAACATCCAGGGGTATTCAATATTCAGGAAGGACAGGCAAAAAGGAAAAGGAGGTGGGGTAGCATTGCTGGTTAAAGAGGAAATTAACACAATAGTAAGAAAGGATATTAGCTCTGTGATGTGGAATCTGTATGGGCAGAGCTGAGAAATACCAAGGGGCAGAAAACGTTAGTGGGAGCTGTATACAGACCCCCAAACAGTAATGCTGAGGTTGGGGATGGCATTAAACGGGAAATTAGAGATGCGTGCAATAAGTGCACAGCAGTTACCATGGGTGACTTTAATCTACATATAGATTGGGCTAAACAAATTAGTAACAATACTGTGGAGGAGGAATTCCTAGAGTGTATATGGGATGGTTTCCTGGAGCAATATGTCGAGGAACCAACTAGAGATCAGGCCATCTTAGACTGGGTATTATGCAATGAGAAAGGATTAATTAGCAAACTTGTTGTGCGAGGCCCCTTGGGGAGGAGCGATCATAATATGATAGAATCCTTCATTAAAATGGAGAGTGAAGTAGTTGACTCAGAGACTAGGGTCCTGAATTTAAAAAGAGGAAACTACGATGGTATGAGGCACGAGTTGGCTAGGATGGATTGGGGAACATTACTTAAAGGGTTGATGGTGGATAGGCAATGGCAAACATTTAAAGATCGCATGGATGAACTACAGCATTTGTTCATCGCTGTTTGGCATAAAAATAAAACAAAAAGGTGACTCAACCGTGGCTAACAAGGGAAATTAGGGATAGCATAAGATCCAAGGAGAGGACATATAATTTGGCCAGAAAAAGCAGCAAACCTGAGGATTGGGAGCAGTTTAGGATTCAGCAAAGGTGGTCAAAGGGATTAATTAAGAGGGGGAAAATAGATTGTGAGAGTAAGCTTGCAAGGAACATAAAAACTGACTGTAAAAGCTTCTATAGATATGTGAAGAGAAAAAGATTGGTGAAGTCAAGCGTAGGTCCCTTGCAATCAGAATCAGGGGAATTTATAATGGGGAACAAAGAAATGGCGACCAATTAAATACATACTTTGCTTCTGTCTTCACAAAGGAGGACGCAAATCACCTCCCAGAGATGTCGGGAACATAGGGTCTAATGAGAGAGAGGAATTGAATGAAATCAGTATTTGTAGGGAAATAGTGTTAGGGAAATTGACGGGATTGAAGGCCGATAAATCCCCAGGGCCTGATAATCTACATCCTAGGGTACTTAAGGAAGTGGCCCTAGAAATAGTAGATGCATTGCTGGTTATCTTCCAAAATTCTATAGACTCTGGAATAGTTCCCATAGATTGGAGGATAGCTAATGTAACTCCACTATTTAAAAAAGGTGGTAGAGAGAAAAGGGGTAAGCCTGACATTGGTAGTGGGGAAAATGCTAGAGTCCATTATAAAAGATGTAATAGCAGAACACTTGGAAAACAGTGACAGGATCGGACAAAGTCAACATGGATTTACAAAAGGTAAATCATGCTTGACTAATCTACTGGAATTTTTTGAGGATGTAACTGGTAGAATAGATAAGGGAGAACCAGTGGATGTGGTGTATTTGGACTTTCAGAAGGCTTTCGATAAGGTCCTGCTCAAAAGATTAGCGTGCAAAGTTAAAGCACATGGGATTGGGGGTAAGGTACTGTCTTGGATAGAGAACTGGTTGGCAGACAGGAAGCAAAGAGTTGGAATAAACGGGTCTTTTTCTGAGTGGCAGGCAGTGACTAGTGGGGTACCACAGGGATCGGTGCTAGGACCCCAGCTATGCACAATATATATAAACGATCTAGACGAGGGAACTAGATGTAATATCTCCAAGTTTGCAGATGACACAAAGCTGGGTGGGCATGTGTGCTGTGAGGAGGATGCAGAAACACTCCAGTATGATTTGGACAGGTTGGGTGATTGGGCAGATGCATGGCAGATGCAGTATAATGTGGATAAATGCGAGGTTATCCACTTTGGTGGCAAAAACAGGAAGACAGATTATTATCTGAACAGCAATAGATTGGGAAAAGAGGAAGTGCAACGAGAGCTGGATGTCCTTGTGCACCAGTCGCTGAAGGTAAGCATGCAGGTGCAGCAGGCGGTTAAGAAGGCAAATGGTATGTTGGCCTTCATAGCGAGAGGATTCGAGTACAGGAGCAAGGATGTCTTGCTGCAGTTGTGCAGGGACTTGGTGAGACCACACCTTGAGTATTGTGTGCAGTTTTGGTCCCCTTATCTGAGGAAGTATGTTCTTGCCATGGAGGGAGTGCAGCGAATATTCATCAGACTGATACCTGGGATGGCAGGAATGACGTATGAAGAGAGATTGGGTCGATTAGGCTTATATTCGCTAGAGTTTAGAAGAATGAGAGGGGATCTCATTGAAACTTATAACATCCTAACAAACTAGACAGACTAGATGCAGGAAGGATGTTCCCGATGGCGGGGGAGTCCAGAACCAGGGGTCACAGTCTAAGGATAAGGGGTAAGCCATTTAGGACTGAGATGAGGAGGAATTTCTTCACCCATAGAGTGGTGAACCTGTGGAATTCTCTACCACACAAGGCAGTTGAGGCCAATTCATTAAATATATTCAAGAAGGAGTTAGATATATTTCTTAAGGCTAAAGGGATCAAGGGATATGGGGAGAAAGCAGGAATAGGGTACTGAATTTGGATGATCAGCCATGATCTCATTAAATGGCGGAGCAGGCTCGAGGGGCCGAATGGCCTACTCCTGCTCCTATCTTCTCTGTTTCTCCATGGATATATACTGCCTGACATTATCAGAGATTCCACATCAACCAAGGCTACTTTTTCTTCCCTATCATCACACCTAACATAAAATTTCCCCACTCCCACTCCCCTCATCTTTTCCCATAGCCCCACATAAACTTCCCCTTCAAGTATTTATCCAATTCCCTTTTGAAAGTTCTTATCGTATCTGCTTCCACCACCCTTTCAGCTAATGCATTCAGATCATAACAACTCGCTGCATCAAAATAATTATCTTCATCTCACCTCTGGTTCCTTTGCCAATTATCTTCAATCTGTGCCTTCTGGTTACTGACTCTTCTGCCACTGGAGAGAGTTTCTCTTAATTTACTCAATCAAAACCCTTTATGATTTTGAACACTTCTATCAAATCTCCTAACCTTTTCGGCTGTAAGAAGAACACCCCAGCTTCTCTAATCTCTCCACATAACTAAAGTCCTGCAGTCCTGATACCATTCTAGTGAATATCCTCTGCACCCTCTAATAAGGCCTTGACATCCTTCTTAAAGACTGGTGCCCAGAATTGGGCACAATACTCCAGCTGTGGCCTAACCACAGATTTATAAAGGTTTAGCTTAACTTTCTTTGTTGTGTACTCTATGCCTCTCTTTATAAAGCCAAGGATCCCGTATGCTTTTTAACAGCCTTCTAAACTTGTCCTGCCACTTTCAAAGATTTGTGTACAGACACCCCCAGGTCTCTCTGTTCCTGCACCCCCTTTAAAATTGAACCATTTAGTTTATATTGTCTTTCCTAATTCTTCCTACCAAAATGCATCACTTCACATGTCTATTCGAACTGACTGGGTCGGATCCTTGCTGAGAACAAATTAATGTGCTGCGATTTTTTTTGGAATAACTAAGCAACGTTTCCCCATCTCAGTACAAAGCTACAAGCAATCGGCTGGATAATCCAATTCTGGCCCCTTATTTAGAGTTCTTAAACACAATCAACAAAGTAATGGGTAAATGGAGTCGCAATTTAAGGAATTTACACGCTGATGTGGACTTGATTCATATAGCAGAGATATTTTCAACTTGTGTATATTCTTATGTGAGCCCATTTATCCCCGGTTTCATCCCAGTAACAAGAATTTCAATTTACAGCATTGGCACACTGATATCGCTTTGATCCCAATAGCAGAAATATCTTCTATTCTGTGCCTGCTGTGTGTAAACATGAAGGATTTTCTTTAAGTGATTCTGGTTAAATCCAGTGACAAGAACGATAAAACTCCAACTATAATACAGGACAAACAAAAACTTTTAATTTGTCTTTGGATTATTACATAAAGCGACACAGATCAAAAGATCTGGAGGCCGCTCAGATGCCCGTGTGAGCAAAGCGCTGAACTGCAGTAACAATTATTCAACAGTTAATAGTTGTTTGTACTGCTTAACAGGAACACCTACAGGACAGGACGCACTTTACTCTGTTACATGCAGTTATTTTATTTCATTACATCTACGCATTCATTCGTTAATGAAATCGTCAGAATCAGAACAATAAAATGTGTTTTCAGAATCACAATGGCACGCTATTAACTGGGCTCAACGTAACATACCCAAGGTTAATTTCAACATTGCAGCGACGCTGCATCTGCTGAGATAGTGTTAATGTGTTGCACATTTCACAATAGTATATATGTGAGCAGGATTAGCTGGTTTGAATCTCACACGCGCTTTGCAAAATTAGCTTTTAATCTATACCTAAATAGACGGAGCTTTAAGTGTATAACTTGGACGTAATTCATAGAAGCCCATGGGAACTGGTTAATTAGGCGACAGATAACCGCTGTGTGCAGACCTTAGCAATAAATGTCGATTAGTTCAGTGTTGTCCAACGGAAATCATTGGCTAGACAGAAGTGTGGCATCGACACGGTTTAAGACACCTGCACTAATTTTATTTAAACCGACTTGCATACACGCACACAATACAGGTAAGTGCACTTCACATTAGTTAACAAACATATACCACCCTCAGAAACCAAGGAAAATTTTCAAAGTACTCACAACGATCAAAGAGCACTCGCACACTCTGCTTTTCGTCTTATAATTTTCCGAAAAAACCGCGCAAAAAACATAATTTACACATGCACATGCCTGTGAATGTGATTATTGAGATCGCATGCCTAACGAGGCTGTACATTACTCATTTTTATTTAATAATCAGAACCACAATTCTCCGCATCTGGGTTCCCAATTCGCCACATGTGGGTTATATATTGGACAACGCCGGATGAGTTCTCTGCTGTCTTATTTCCCCGGTTAGTTGAGGGTCTTAACTTCCGGGTAACATTCTGGACCCACTGACGTGCTGTTGCCCGCTACTTCTCCCACTATAACAGGGCGTTGTACAGCTTTTATGCAGTGAATATGTAGTTGTACTAATACACACAACACCTAAACTAAAGAAAAAATCTCAAACTTAAGTACCTTATATTACCAAAACTAATTTCTTATTCAGGCGAGTCAATCCACCTATCCTCACCAAACTGATGGTTTTAACTAATGCAGAACACATAGATCCGGAAATGTTAACTATCCGGCTAATGTAATCTCTGTCAATGGACCTCATATCTATATTTAATGGAAGCAAGTTATATGTAATTGTTAATAAAATTGTCTTCAAGAATTAAGAGTCTCAACATTCTTTGATCGTGAGAGGAAATGACAAAAACGTTTATACTATCGAACTTATTGTCTCAAATGTATTTAAAATACAAACTTGCCTTACGTACCAATATCATATAACGAATTTAAACATTAATTTAAACATAAATTAGCGGGTATGCTACAGCTTCTTCCAGAGCTTATAGAACAAATGTTGGCGATATCCGGGAGGGAAACTCATTTATTAGTTACTGAATCTGTCATTAGGAGACGGGTGAATAAATATGATATGGTTGTTAAACATTGCACCAATCTGAACCGTTTGTATCTTCAGCTTTTCAAGCCTTGTAAAGAATAGAAACGCTTCAAAGTAATTGACCAAACCCTGTGACAGTGATTATTAATAAAAAAGGAATTACTCAGTTCACCAGTGCATCGTCGAGTGTGATCATACGCCAGGTATACCAGTAAGGTGGTGGGTTCTAGCCCATGACTGACCAGAATGAACTCAGCTCAGGACTGAGGGCTGTAGGCATAATACAGTGGTATTCACCGTAGGATATAGCTCAACTCGGAAGTTCCCTGCCGCGATATTGTTTTTATTTGTTTCTGTGATGTGCATGATGTTGGCAAGGCCCAAGCTAATGGCCATGAGTCGCATGAACGACTGCTACTGGTGGCCAGAGGAAATTAAGGGGGGAAAATTCAGTTGGTTGCGCCTCCCGTTAGCGCCTTAAGAGGGCGCTAATGGGGCACAAAGCAGCTAGCGCCCAGGCGCAGCGATGTTTGCGCCGCTCGCGAACTTAACTAGACATTTGGCGCCCCCTGCCTTACCGCCTGACGCTAGCAACGACAGGTTGAGGGGAGCGTTCTGCAGTCATGAAGGGAAAGGGGGAGCGCTATTTAAAGGTGTCCGCTTCCTGCCTTTTATTGTTGGTGCCATTTTTGAACTACACATTCTGAGAGAGAGAGGGAGAGACTTCTGGAGAGATTCAACGTTGTGTGAAGGAGTTTTGGGTACTGAGCAGCACTTTGCAGGTTCATTTTGATTTGCCATTCCTTGTATCGATTTAGCAGAGACTGTGGGGGCTGCACTCTGAGCTCTTTGCCTGGCACTCTCCATTGTTTTTTCCAGCACATTTGATGTGCAGGTCTCTCCAGGCCGAGATTCAAGGCTGCAATGAGCAGGATGTGGATGGAAAGCAAGATTAACCATCCCCTTTAAGAACTGGCCCGTGCCATTGTGTGTATGTTCCATTGCTGACTGACATTACATGAGCTTCGCCAGCGCTCTGAGGTAGCGCCTCGCTCCTCGGCCTTTGCGCCTTAAGACAGGGGTGAAGCACCTGATTTAGCGCTGCAATCACCTCCAGGGGCGATAAAAGTCAAGTTTGCAGTCAGTGGCGATAATTAGCGCCAGGCGCTAATTTTTGCGCCCGGACGAAATTTGCGCCCCAAACGGGGCGCGACTGAATTTTTCCCCCTATGAGTCAATGACGTAGTGTGAGGCTGGCGTCACTTGCAACTATTGGAGATTTGGTCGCAAACATTAGCTTTCCTGGTCATTTTACTGGTGCCAGCCCACAAATTATCTGATTTATTGAAATTAATTCCATAATTTACCGTGCAGGAATGTGACGGGAAGACCTATGTGTCGTTAATCTACTACCATTATCACTTTACCAGCGCAACGCGATCCCTCGATCTTCATACAGGACAAATAGGCACTTGGCCAAAATATCAGAAAGCAATCGATCCTCGGGAAGTCATGTCACGTGGTAGAAAGGGACAAATAGTCGTGGGGCTTGAATTTAAAAGAGAAATGTTGAATATTTCTTCCTACTTTTAATGAGACGATGATAGGGAGACTCGTTCAATCCCAGTGTCAGGTTCAGTGAGGAGCAGATCTTTATCGTTACTTGGGAAGTTATCCCCAGGACTTGTACCAATTTTGGTCATTTTGTACACAACAATATTTTTGTCCTCTACCCTGTCAACAACCTGACAGTTAAAATACTGAGTTAGAAGCTCCTCGTGGAAAGAAGGGGAGCCATTCCTCTTCCGTATTTCCGAAGAGAGGTAGGTTGTTCCGCCTTGGTTGGCGAGATGGCGTAATGTTTCTAAGAGAGCCGGATAGGTAACTGAGCTATATACAATATCCGAACCCAGGATGAAATCATTGTCGGTAGGAAAGTTAGTGTGGTTTTCACCCCATGTCAGGGGAAGGACTTTTAAGCGGTGTCTGCAGGCAGTGGGGATGTTGATGGCGACATTTTTTTCTATTTGCTTCAGGATGTTCGGTTTATCTGTCATGGTAACATCTCCACCTGACGAGAGAGAAACAATCCACGTCCATTTCTGTTTTCCCTTGACAACTAATTCTACATTGCGATCACAAAAACGAACTTTAACGGTTACAAAGGAGAACTCAACTGACTTGTTCACGCCAACGACACGTAAACATTTCTTTAAATTTGAGGTCATATTCCTCGGCGCGTTGATACAATGGCTGACGTCACGAAAACATTCATCTCAACTGGTTCTTTAATGTATTAGATTCAGAAAGCAGTTTACACACAGAATGCGCCCAACGGGCTGAAACAAATTACTGACACAATTCACTACAGTTCACAAGAATTACATTTGCAGAGAAAATTATAAACTCGGAAAAACAAATGTTGATCCCTTGGACTGGGGATTGGTGTAGCCCAATCATTCTCATTAATCAAGCATACGGAATGGATTCCTTATACAGGACCCCACAGTACAACCTGAAGGATCAAACCTTCCTCGCAAACAGTGGACAACCATCAACTGCCTCAGAACTGGTCATGGTAGATGCTGCCACCTTCTCCATAGATGGAAGATTAAAGCAACCCCATCATGCGACTGTGGAGCTCCTAATCAGACCCTGGAGCGCATCATTGAGCACTACCCTCAGAGGAAATTCGCAGACAGCCTGCAAGATAACCAACAGCGGAAACTTTGGCCTGGAGATCTGACTTAGATATTGGCATTTGATTTGCTTTGCTACTACCATACGAAGAAGAAGAAGAATCACACAGCAGCAAATAGATGGGGAAGGAATCTGTCTCTCAGATCATGCCAATGGGATCCGGACCTTCCCCTCAATAGTGTAACGCAGAATTCCATGAATATGTTTCAGGAACGTTAGAGGAACTTGGGAATTTTTATAAACCGCTGATCAAAGATTCAAATTAACATTAGATCTAACAATCTTACAGTAGTTCATTACTGTAATTCATTTTACAATTCCCATCCTCGTCTTGTAATCCCTCCATGGCCTCGCTGCTCACTATCTCTGTAACCTTCTCCAGCCCTACAACCCTTGATGAATTCTACTTCCTTCAACTCTGGTCTATTGTGCATCCCTCACTCCCTTCACCATAGCATTGGCGGCCGTGCCTTCAGCCGTCTAGGCCCTAAGACCTGGATTTTCATCCCTAAACCTTTCCATCCTCTCTCTCCTCTTTTAAGACGCTTCTTTAAACCTGCGTCATTGACCAATCTTTTAGTCACACATCCCACTTTGGATCTATGTCATTTTGTGCCTGATTACGCTCCCGTGTAGCGGCTTCGGACGTTTTACTTGTTAAATGCGCAATACAAAGGCAAGTGGTTGTCGTGGTATACATTCGTGTGCCCAATTGTCAGAAGCTGAGCTTGAATTCACAAAATCTAAGACACAATGAAATTGTACATCTCTCATATCCTTACTTTCTGTCATGTATGGATGGCTGTACCAGATGCCACTTACATGCTCAGTATGTACTGAAGCTTCAATTGACACCTGCTGACCGAGAACTAATTAAAGTTCACCTTCAGTTGCTGACAGGCTCGTGGTTTAGCTACTTTGCTTGGTGTCTAATCGGATGGTGAATTTCCTGCTGTCTGAATTAGGCGATAATATAAATACTACAACTTCTAATCTAATTCTAATCTACCTGCAAGGCCAGGTGGGATGGCAGTCCGATTCATTGCCAAAAAGAGTCTGCTTCCTGCCCAATTTGTGCACAGCACGGTCCCAAGCACAGACATGGGATGAGTGACTAGATCATCTGTTTTTTATGGTGTTGGTTGAGGGATAACTATTGGCCAAAAGAAAAGTAGACGCCAAAAGAATTTCCCTGCTCTCCTTGCAATAGCATCATGGGATTTTTTCCATCCAACTGAGAGGTTAGACGAACTACTACATTGGAACGGCATCTCGTTTGGAAGTTTCTTAGATCTCATTTACATTTTCTTTGAAGATGATATGAGAACTAAAGGTTTACAACAGGGAGACTGGATTCCTACCAATACATGTTTACAAGGGCAAGGGAGCTTAATCAAATCATGTATCACTCTCGGACTGGTAACACGCCTTTCCCGGTATAGACACGCCTTCTCATTATTGTTCATATTCCTTTCTGATATCAACAAGGTGATGCGGTTCAGTTCACTTCCCAACCTTTCACTCACCAAGTAGGCTTGCTAAAATCCCCACGATTCCAGTGCCCGATCCCAGCTCAATCACTTTCTTCCCAGTAAAACTGATGTTCTCCTTCTCAAAGTACCGGCAAAGAGCAATCCCCTGAAAAGATGGAAGACATGTACGTTAGGATTAATTTAGTCAGAAAGTGATGCAAAACGTCGGGACCCAGCGACTGCTGTTAAAGAAGGGTGGGGTCTGGGTACAAACGCTCCTTACAAAGATAAAGGAAGTTTCCTGGGAACTGTTATCAGTCGGACACTCTCACCCACCTCGCAATGGGTTCAGATCAGCACTGGCGGCTCTGTTCCTAGGCCGTGAGTTCTTCCTCTCTCTCTCTTGCTGCTGCGCCACCGCCTCGTCGCGCCCAAATTACCTCGCAGTCCCAACAAGTCCTTCATCCAACTATCAGAAGCGCAGTCAAAGCTGCAGCAATGACTCAATGTGAAGATGCAGTACTGGTTGTGGTACCGAGTCTCAAAGAACTAGAAGGTCTCAGTTTTCAGTCCCGGTCTGTACTGCTTTACCCACCCTGGTGAGCACAAGCCACTGATCTTGCTCTAATGTGCGCGCACTGTGAGGGAAGAGCCGTTCTCAGCAACAATGTCCGCGGCCTCTGTAGACTTTCCGTTTCAGGCTTCACACGTGTAGAATGGCCATTTAGGGTGAGGAAGCAGCGGGTGATTGTGGAGCAGCACAGGTCAGCAACTCCAGGAGGAGAGGGGGAAATGTGGAGGGTGCAAATATAAAACACCCCAGCGGCACCAGTGAGGGTTGATTATTTAATTAGCTACACTAAGCCTTCAACCCTTATTAAAATCAAGACTTGAGATTGGAGAAATGTACATTGTTCTGTTTCAAATGTGTGTGAGAAATGGACGTCCCAGCCAGCCACACGAGGGACTGTGGACGGGATATACCAGATCGGTGATATATTTTAACAGCACATTTTTTTTCTGAGAAAAGGAGGACGATTGCAAACCCATTACAAATGAGAAAGAGAAAGAGGTTTTTTTTTCTCATAAATACATAAGATGCGAGAGGCCGTCTTTTCCTCTATCCAACTAATGCAGCGAACTTACAGCATCCCAGACGTAAGCAGATACGCCCAAGTTAGCGCCCATCATACGAGCGATCTTCAAATTGTATCCGCAGAACTCAAAGTTGTTGTGGGCGGTGTAGGAGCTTGAAGAGTAATCCTCCACCTTTGGGGCATCGTCGCAGGAATGCTCGGGCGACAGTGCAGTCGTCATCCTTTCCAATCTTCCCCTGGAATTCCCCAGACGGATCGTCTGTGATCTGCAATGGGCTCAAGACGCCGGATTGAAGCAGCAACTTGCATTTATATAACGCCACTCGCGGACGTCCCAAAGCTCCTCACGGCCAATCATGTGTCATTTCTGTTGTTATGCAATCAAGCATGGCAGTCAATGTTGCGCACGCTCCAGTCGCACCAACAGTCCTGAGATAAATGAACAGCTATTTAATATTGGAAAGCACACGGGGAGAACTCTCAGGCTCCTTTTCAAATAATGCCACTGGTTACTTTGCGGCTGAAAAGAGAGACCCACAGTTTAACGTCTCATGGCCAACAAAGACAACACCATCAACAACTCCCTCTGTACTGCAATCTAGTGTTGATCTTAGATTATGTGCTCGTGTTCTGCCATAGCTTGAGCCGACGACCTTCAGCTCAGAGGCCAGAATGCTATCACTGAACCGAGGTATCACTTATATTTGTTAGAAATAGTACTACATTATTAGGATTACTGTAAGCTTTGCTAATAATGCCCTTAGAGGAGTATCTCAATTTAGATCTGATTAGAACGGCACATAACTATTTCAGCATTGATTCGTAGCATGGAATCTCGACTGGAATTTACACATGAACGTAACAACAATGGATGGGATACAACAAGACCGACAGGGAGGTATGGACAGTAGATTGTTTACAGGGAGGTATGGGCAGTTGGATGCGGGCAGTGAGGTGCTGATAGTGGGGTGCGGACAGTGGGATGTGGACATTGGGTTGTTGGCAATGCAATGTGGACAGTTTGGTGTGAACAGTGTGGTGTGAACATTGATGTGTGGACAGTGGGATGTGGACAGTAGGGTGTGACCAGTGCGGTGTGGACAGTGGCTTGTGAACAGAGGGGTGTGAATAATGCACTATGAACATTGCAGTGTGGATGGTATTGTGTGGCAGTGAAGTGTGGACTGTGTGGTGTGGACAGTGATGAGGGACAATGAGATGTGGACTGTGGCATTGCCGTCAATCTGGCCGGTCCCTGTATATATTATATCCCACCACACCTCTCATACCGCACTATCAACATTTTATCCAGGTACTTATCCATTGTTCTCTTGAATTTCTGAGACAATCAGTCCAACTGTCTTCATTGGCAGACCATCACCCTCTGCCTAAAGTAGTTAAATCTAAACTATCTTTTCACTCTCCCTCTTCCAAGTTTCTATCCCTGTATCTTGTGGAATCTGTGATTATATGCAACATGTTGGCGTTCGTCTTGTTATTTAGGATGCTGAATACTCCAGTAAGAATCCCCTGAGCCTCCGCTATAGTATATCGCAAGGTTAACTGTAACTTGGTAGAAATGTCCCCAAGTGCGAAGCCACAGTCTGTTCACAATATGTTTGTCGGCCCATTAAAGCCATAATATTCACATCCAATGCTCCTGAAAGACAGAGTTCACGATTACTTTCTGAATAATGGGGCAGTGGCAGTGGATTTCACTTTCGGCCCCTTGCCACATTTACACCCTCGACCTTATCACACTATGGGCGATGGAAAATGTACTGCCACACAATTAATTTGCAAAGAAAACAGGAAGGTAATAAAGGCGACTTGTAAGAGAATAACTGAGCCAATGGAGACACAGTAGTCTCGATATAAAGCCCAAATAATCTCAAAATGGCATGAATATGTGCTTCATCCCCACACTGTTGATGCCTGTTCTCTGCAGCTGAAGTAAGAAATGTAATAAGGCTGGGCCCACCGAGAGGGTTACTTTCTCTTCTGCAAACTCTAACCATCAGCCCTTGGATGAGGCAGCGGTGGTCAGCAGGAGGCATCGTTATTCAACAAGGGATGTGGAGGAGTACCTCTTGCTTCCTTTTTATCAGGGAGGTCAGAGAGGAATAATCCTCTCCCCCTCCCCCCCACCCCATAGCGAATGATGAGTGTGGGGCAATTACTGCAATGTAACAAATTGCATTCAGTCAGCGCCCCGGATCTGCGCAAAGCAATGAACAGAAGATTTCTGTGCCGAGCTGTGTGGAGATTTAGCCCGAGTTCCGACCCTCTTATCCAGAACATAAGAAACCAGAGCAGGAGTAGGTCATATGGCTCCGCGAGCCTGCTCCGCCATTCAATAAGATCATCGCTGATCTACGACCTCAACTCCACTTTCCTGCCCGATCCCCATAACCCTTGATTCCCCAAGAATCCGAAAATCTATCTATCTCAGCCTTGAATATACTCAATGATTCAGCATTCACAGCCCTCTGGGGTAGAGAATTCCAAAGATTCACAATCCTTTGAGTGAAGAAATTCTTCCTCATCTCAGTCTTAAATGGTCGACCCCTTATCCTGAGACTATGCCTCCAACTTGCGATCTGTCATGAATTTTCTTGACCGATCCGATGCATCCCTGGGAAAAGGACATCCGCGGGCGGAGAATTGGTCTATTTGCCCAACTTCTGGCCAGCGAATGCTCATAAAATTCTTATGCCTGTTAAAAGCAGCCGTAAGGCTTGCTTTTACCAGTGTAAGAGTTTTAAAAAACAGAAAAATAAAATTTTAACAACAGTTTTACATTTCAAAACCTGTGAAATAAGGTAAGTTTATTGTTAGCCCCTTTAAAACATGTAAATATATTTTTCAAAAAATTAAATTTTTGTTTTAAATATTTCACTAAAAATGACATTTTAATTCATTTTAAACATGTGATGGTGTTTTTTTATTTATTTGAAGTGTAGAAGTATTTTTTGGGGTATTCCCATTCATACCTATGGCGATTCCGTACATACAGAATCCCGATAAGAATGAATGGGGATCCCCCTTCTGTCATTCGTTGGGCCAACCCACATGCTCCCAGGGGCGCTTGCAAACCGCCTGCAGCTCTGGGATACCTGGGCCTCTATGCATGTCTACGCATAGAGGCCCAGGAGCGCGAGTCTCCGTGGATCCAGATGCAGATGGTAAGTTCGTAGATTTTTTGCCGGTCAGAGGCATCCACCGAAGCCTTCGACCGCAAATTCAGGCCCATTATGACTTTCTAAGTGCCCTGTTACCATTTCCTTAATAATGGATTCCAGCATTTTCCCGATAACTGACGTCAGGCTAACTGGTCTGTAGTTCCCAGTTTTCTCTCTCCCTCCTTTCTTGAATAGCGAGGTTACATTTGCTACATTCCAATCCGCTGGGATCATTCTACAATCTAGGAAATTTTGCATCCACTATCTCTGTTAGCTGAATATATTATAATGCGCACAGGAAAGAAAGTAGCGCCGGGAAAGGGCAAGATGCATATTGCCTACATACTTTTACAACCAAGCGAGCCTGACCTCTGGTTTCCAGGTTGTAGATTGGACAGTTCGCGATCGGATCGTTTGGCGAACCTAATGAAACCTTACTGTTGACAACTGGAGATAATCCTGTTGCACACATCCGCTATAATCAGGAGCATGGTAGTAGAAGAACACTGATCGATTAGAGTTTGGGAGATCCTGAAACAGCGGCTCAGATGACCAGACTGCTCTGGAATGGAGCTTAGAGTATGGCACAGCTAACATGACGTGTTCTCTGTGCTATATAACATCACCATTCGAAGAGGCCTTAGGATAAACAGCAACACTGGTTAATGGTAACAAGTAGACATCAGTAACTAAGATGGAAGAATACAGAGGGAGAAAGGAGCAAGGAGGAAGGTAGTCAAACGGAACAGTTGGGTCCAAATGTTTCTTTCATATTGCTGCAAAACGTTGCATAAGTAAATCATACGACATTGAATACATTGAAACATTACACATAGCAGAACAAAGCTCTTTTAATTAAGGTTAATGTTGCGATATATGTCTTTTTGTAGTAACAAAACAAAATACAGACTCTAAGACCTTGAATAAACGATTAAATTTGGTGTAATGTCAGAGAGGGTTGATGATGATACTGCAGTAATGTTGTATATATGGACTTTCAAAAGGCATTTGATAAAGTACCACATAACACACTTATTCGGCAAATAGAAGCACATGGTATTAAAGGGATGGTGGTAACTTGGGAGTGTAATTGGCTAAGGGATAGGAGGCAGAGAGTTGTAGTGAACGGATGTTATTCTGACTGGAGAGAAGTATGTAGTGGGGTCCCCCAAGGGTCAGTATTAGGATCATTGCTTTTCTAAAGGGAGTGCAATTTCGAAGTTTGCGAATGATACAAAACTTGGCAACGTAGCAAATGGAGAGGAGGATAGCAGCAGAATTCAGGAGGACATAGACAGACTAATGAAATGGGCAGATACATGAGAATTGCAATTTAATGCGCATAAGTGTAAAGTGGTGTGCTTTGGGAGGAAGAACATGGAGAGGCAGTATAATCTAAATGGTACTATTTTGAGGGGGCGCAAGAGCCAAAGGACCTGGGTGTGCATAATTCACAAATTTTTGAAGGTTGCAAGGAAAGATGATAGGGTGGTTAAGAAAGCATGTGGGGTAATTGGCTTTGTAAATAGTGGCAGTTAATACAAAAACAAGGAAGACATGCTAAACATTTACAAATCACTGGTTAGCTCTCAACTGGAGTATTGTGTCCAATTCTTGGCACCAAACATTAGGAAGGATGTCAAGGCCTTGGCGAGGGTACAGAGGAGGATTACCAGGATGATATCAGGGATGAGGGACTTCAGTTATGTGGAGAGATTGAATAAGCTGGGCTTGTTCTCCTTGTAGCAGTGAGGGTTGACGGGAGACCTAATAGAGGTATTCAAAATAATGAGGGGTTTTGACAGAGCAAGTAGGGAGAAACTGTTTTCTCTGGCAAGTGGGTGGGTAACCAGATTTAAAATGTCATAGATTTAAAATAATAGGCAAAATAAAGTAGCGGGGGAATGAAGAGATCTGAACGCACTATTTGAAAGGGTGGTGACAGCAGTTTCCATCGGAAATTTCAAAAGGCATTGGACATCTACTTGAAGAGAACTAATTTATAGGGTTATGGGGAAAAGGCTGAGGTGTGGAAGTAAATTGGACAGCTCTTTCAAAGAGCCGGCACAGGCACAATGGGCGAATGGCCTCCTGCTGTGCTGTAAGATTTTATGATTGCATGAAACATTTCTCTTTTTTTATACATTTAAGCGTTGTGGGCGTCGCTGGCAAGGCGAGCCTTTATTGCCCATTCCTAATTGCCCTTGAGAAGGTGGTGGTGAGCCGCCTTCTTGAACCGCTGCTATTAGGTAGGGAGTGCTGTTAGGTAGGGAGTTCCAGGATTTTGACCCAGTGACGATGAAGGATCGGCGATATACTTCGAGGTCAGGATGGTTTGTGACTTGGAGGGGAACTTGGAGGTGGTGGTGTTCCCATGTGCCTGCTGCCCTTGTCCTTCTAGGTGGAAGAGGTTGCGGGTTTGGGAGGTGCTGCCGAAGAAGCCTTGGCAAGTTGCTGCAGTGCATCTTGTAGATGGTACACACTGCAGCCATGGTACGCCGGTGGTGGAGGGACTGAATGTTTAAGGTGGTGGATGGGGTGCCAATCAAGCGGGCTGCTTTGTCTTGGATGGTGTCGAGCTTCTGGAGTGTTATTGGAGCTGCACTCATCCAGGCAAGTGGAGAGTATTCCATCACACTTCTGGCTGGTGCCTTGTAGATGGTGGAAAGGCTTTGGGGAGTCAGGAGGTGAGACACTCACAGCAGAATACCTAGCCTCTGACCTGCTCTTGTTGCCACAGTATTTATGTGGCTGGTCCAGTTAAGTTTCTGGTTAATGGTGACCCCCAGGATGTTGATGGTGGGGGATTCGGCGATGGTAATGACATTGAATGTCAAGGGGCGGTGGTTAGACACTCGCTTGTTGGAGATAATCATTGCCTGGCACTAATGCGGCGCGAATATTACATGCCACTTTCAGCCCAAGCCTGAACGTCGTCCAGGTCTTGTTGCATGCGGGCCTGGACTGCTTCATTATCTAAGGCGTTGTGAATGGCACTGAACACTGTGCAGTCTTCAGCGAACATCCCTAATTCTGACCTTATGTTGGAGGGAAGGTCATTGATGAAGCAGCTGAAGATGGTTGGGCCTACGACACTGCCCTGGGGAACTCCTGCCGCGATGTCCTGGGCAGTGATGATTGACCTTCAACCACTACAAGCATCTTCCTTTGTGCTAGGTATGACTCCAGCCAGTGGAGCATTTTCCCCCCGATTCCCATTGACTTCAGTTTTACTAGGGCTCCTTGATGCCACACTCGGTCAAATGCCGCCTTGATGTCAAGGGCAGTCACTCTCACCTCACCGCCGGAAATCAGTTCATTTGTCAATGTTTGGACCAAGGCTGTAATGAAGTCGGGAGCCGAGTGGTTTTGGTGGAACCCAAGCTCATGGTGTCAATGCCAAACAACTCAGACGAATCACGTTAATGCCAATGAGTTTGTCAAGGACAGAAGTGAGTACCAGTCGGCCTGAGGTGCATTTGTAGCTGGTTCAAAGCAGGTACACTGAGATTTGCTACTCCTTGTAGGGACAATAGAACTATTCGCCTTTTTAGATGGCACACTTATCACTCCCATTATTGATGCCCTTGCTCACTTGGGCGTGGTAACTCACACACCTGTGACAATTGCATTATCTCAGTACCTGTGCCAGGTTCAGGCGGCACACACCATCTGAAGTGTAAGTTACAAATATTCCTTGCAAATGAGTAACTGCCCAGACCACGTGCTAGTGGGCTTGTGCCGAGGTGTTCGGTGAGCAGACGCCTCCTACCCAACATTTTAAATTTCAGATTGAAAGATACATAAATTGGGTAATTACAAATCAAGTTTCACAGGTCCTCAATAACGAAAGAAATTGAGCCAATTTATCCGAGGCAGCCATTATTTTAACTCAAATCGGCCATTCCGGGTTATTAGGGTGCAGAAAACTTGACATTTGGCGAACTTTGGACAAGGACATACAATACTGGTGGCACAATTGATTTGAAATGAAAGACTGTTTAGTTCAAATGTGTTTGAATTAACATGCAAAGCTGATAACGAAATGTTATATTTTATGCTATATCAGAGCCTTTAGAAGATTGTATTTCCCATTAGCAACGTTTCAGGATTTGTACCGTGGTGCCATGCTAGGATCTCGATCTCATTGCTGGTAAAACTGATACTATTGAGTTAAGTGTAGCTCCCAAATGAATATAATTCATATTATAAAGCAGCTAGGAAATTCAAACTTTGACACAGTTGACCACACTATCATTCTCCAACGCCTCTCCTCCATCGTCCAACTGGGTGGGACTGCCCTCGTCTGGTTTCATTCCTATCTGTCCAGTGGTAGCCAGAGAATCACCTGCAATTGCTTCTCTTCCCTCTCTCGCACTGTCAACTCTGGATTCCCAGAAGGACCTATCCGTGGCCCCCCTCCTATTTCACATTTAGCTCCTGCCCCTCAGCAACATCATCCAAAAGCACAACGTCAGGTTCCACTTGTACGCTGACGATATCCAGCTCTATCTCACCACCACCTCTCTCGACCACTTCACTGCCTTTGATTTGTCATGCTGCTTGTCCGACATCTAGCACTAGATGAGCAGAAATTTCACCCAACTAAATATTAGGAAGACCGAAATCTTCGGTTGCCCCCACAAACTGTGTTCCCTAGCCATCGACTCCATCCTTCTCCCTGGCCACTGTCTGAGGCTGAACCAGACGTTTTGCAAACTTGGCATCCTATTTGAACCTGAGATGAGCTGCTGACCCCATATCTGCTCCATCACCAAGACCGCCTATTTCCACCTCCGTATATTGCGTGTCTCAGCCCCTGCCTTAGCTCAACTGCTGCTGAAACCCTCATCCATGCCTTTGTTACCACTAGAGTATTCCAATCCTCTCCTAGCCGACCTCCCAACTTCTACCCTCCAGAGACTTGCACTCGTCAAAAACTCTGCTGCCCATATCCTAACTCGCACCAAGTCCCGTTCACCTATTGCCCCTGTGCTCGCTGACCTATATTGGCTCCCAGTCCGGCAATGCCTCAATGTTACAATAATCATCCTTATTTTCAAATCCCTCCATGACCTCAGCCCTCCCCATCTCTTTAACCTCCTCCAGCCCTATAAACCTCCGAGATCTCTGCGCTATTCCAATTCTTTCCTCTTGCCCACAGCTGATTGTGATTGCCCCAGAATTGGGGGACCTTGCCTTCAGCTGTCTAGACCCTAAGGTCTGGAATTCCCTCCCTAAAGATCTCCGCCTCTCTCTCCTCCTTGTTGTTGCAGTTGTTGTAGAGTCAGATGGAGCTTCTAAATCAGAGTGTTTTTCAATATGAAAGTTAGCTTAGCGATTCCAGCAAATATTCTCACATATTGAGATGAGGTTCTTGCTATTCATGTTAGCCCATAATAAAGTGTGTACTGAGGCTGTAATCGTGCAAGAGGGCATCGCTGTTTGTTTGGCGAGGCCTACTGTTTAATTCCTGAATGAAGCCAGAAGTTCTGCCTTTCCACGTCCTGTCAATAGTCAGAGATTTTTTGAGAAAAGAGACACATGGTCAGTGAGTAAATCAGCAAGTGGAAAGGAAGCCTGGCCTACTGCAGCAATACTTGGTCACCTCAGGCCAGGAGCTAATCAAAGTCAGAAGGGTGAACAAGAAAGTTAAGAACACCAAGTCAGAGGGATAGTGTAGCTATTTATCAAATTATTTTTCTTGTACTTGAGAAGGGTCATGTAGTTAGATGGCTGAAGGTTACTGTGTACGTTAACTTCTGTCTGCTAAGTAAAGCAGCTTAATCATTTGATCATGCTTCGCCTCATAAAAGTGTTTCTCTGCCCACCTACTGAGATATTGTACAAGCACGTGGAAAGCATGTGTGAAAGACATAACATTCAGTTCAGATCAGAAGGGGGTCCCACTGTTCACCTTTTGGATTACGCTATTGAATAATTAATATTATGCATTATGGGCGCACTCCTGAACATAAGTCGCTCGGACCACTTACGAGAATGTCCAGTACTACTGAACCCAAGACCTGTAACAATTCTTGGTCGTGGCAATGGGATGTTGGCTTATACTGGTGATAAAAATGATTCAAAACATTTTAAATTTAAAAGTGAACTGAAGAGAAACAGTGATATTTAAAATATGTCAAATTTAAAGAAGTTGTACTTCAGCTAGAAAGGTTAGTTGTCAAAGAGAAAGCAAAAACGAGAGATTTTCAGCTGAAAGATTATGCGATTCAACTAGAGCTTGAGTGATTTATGCAGAAAGAAGAACAAAGCTAATGGGAAGCAGAGAGGGAATTATGCAACTTGGAGTCCAAAGATGATAAAGAGTGGTAGTACGAGACTGGCAAGAAAGAAAGACTGTACCAGCAGAAGGTCAATGACAAGGAGAGACTGCACGAGTATGCAACAGAAAACAAGGTAAAGTAACTTTGCAGTGCTCTTGAACGGGCATAGAAATAAGCATTGGCAGAGTTTGTTAAATGAGATCACGGAACACTGGTCCCAGCATTTCATTCAATCGAACTTGATATCCAATTGGAATGAACGAGGTGATATTGATAGTCTTATGTGGGCGTTTGAATTTTTAGCCAGACACTACAACTAGGAATAAATGAATGGGCCAATGACTCGCAGCATCATTAGTTGAAAAACACTCTGGCTGAGAAATTCATTATAGCCCAGGAATGGGCGCTAACTTTGGAAAAATTTGAGATTTAGCGCCAGGCGCTAATGAATCTCACTGCACGCAAAATTCAGTGCCATCACTGAAAGAAAGGATGGGAGCAGTAAACCAGGCGCTAATGGCCCAGCTCAGTGGTGTTGCACTCAAAACGCTAACCAGTATCAGGTGCAGTCTAATCGCAAGTTATCATTTCCATAGGCTCTTTCCAGTTCTTAAAGGGCAGGTTAATTCATGCTGCAGAGCCTCATTCTCAGCATTGCTGCCTGTGAAACTGTGTCAGCAAGCAGGAGCAGGCCAAGTACAAGGAGCCGGATGACTTAACCAGCTTTACTCATGGCAGATCCATGCCCCAGAGAAAGAGCCCGCAGATTTTCAGATCAAGCATTGGAAGAGTCGGTGTCCACTGTGGAGAGATGGAGGGCGATGCTCTATCCAGGAAGTGGCAGGAGGCCCTCGCCTCAAGTCTTCCGTGCCAGGTGGAGGGAGGTTGCCCATCAGGCCTCTGGCAGCACTGTGGTCCCCAGGATCCATACACTGTGCAAGAATAAATTTAATTACCTCACTCGGGTGGTCAGGGTGAGTCAATGTTTCAACAAATGCTAGATATCACCATCTGGACCACAGTCTGCACAAACTGACCAAAGCACCACACCCCCAGCACTCACCCACCAACAATCTCTACCTACCAACACTCACACCCACATCTTACTCCTTGCACACAATGACAGTTATTCAACTATGGCAGGCACATAACCCAAATGCATTGCTCCACACTCACTCACACATTTTCCTTTCTCTTGCAGGCCAAGGTGGCTCACAACAGGAGGGAGCAGGAGCGCACAGGCAGGGCACAAGCTAACACCCAACCATTGTCTGCGCTGAAAAATACAATGCTGGAGATTATTAGGCACCAGGTGGTGGGCGCCGCGGCCAGCAGCGATTTTGACCCCCTTGGGGACAACAACGGTGTGTTCATCCCCATTCCTTCTTCTCACATCCCACTTCCCCCTCACCCCACAAGCTTTTCGCACTTTCCAGCTAATCATGCTGTATGCATGCATTTCTCTGTTCCTGCCCCACTCCCTTCACCTTAACCCCACTCTTGTGCCTTTATGCTTTCAGATAATGAGCAAGCACCAGAGCAGCCAGTCCCTGAGGGCACCGTTGAGAGCAATCCGGGAGAAGAGGAGGAGGAAGAACACATTGCTTCACTGCATGTCACACCCGCAGGAAACAGCTCAGATACTAGCACTATGCGTTCTTTAGAGCCTAGTATAGTAGTGGGATCAGCACAGGGTGTGGCACCGGGAACGAGTGGGCCAGGGAGAAAGGTTGCTCAGAGGCCCGGCTCCCCGGGGGGCGAATTTGCATATGAGTTCTGCTGCACAGGACTCAGATGATGACCTCGATGCAGAGGCCTTTAGAAGACGGGTGATGGGCATGCACACAAACATGATAGGTACAATGGAAAGGGTGCCCGAGAGCCTGTCAGCAATGGTAAGGAGCGTGGAGGAGTCTGCCTCCAACATTGCACAAAACTCTGCGCACACCTTCTAGCACAGCATTTTCAGTCTGGAAAGGATGGTCGACTCCCAGAGAGACCGTGAGGACCCAGACCTGATGCTGCATGTGATGGGTGATCTGACAGCTTCCATTGCAGCACAGGCAGAAGCAACACAATGTGTTGGTGTCATTCAATCTCAGACTGCTATCATGCAGTCGCAACTTGATGCCACGAAAGCTCTGACTGCTGCCATCGTGGCTGGGTCTACAACTTTCGATCGGGGCTTTCATGGTGTCGCAGCAGGCCACCAATCTGTGCTGCAGCAGATTGCTAGAGATGCTGAGGTGCTGCCCCAGGGGAGTGGGGTGGGTCAGTGGAGCAGGAACCTGCTGTCCTCTCTCACGATGATAGCATTCCTGCTCCCACCGCTGCCACTCTGTCATTGCCCTTGTCGCTGCCTGTCATC
Organism: Squalus acanthias; assembly: GCA_030390025.1. NCBI lineage: Eukaryota > Metazoa > Chordata > Chondrichthyes > Squaliformes > Squalidae > Squalus > Squalus acanthias. The sequence continues at coordinate 98,348,781 of CM059425.1, read as the reverse complement.
CAGCCACTGCTGCCACCCATGCTGAGGTGGTGCAGTCTACAGCCGGCCTTTCAGGCCCAGAACTGGCTGAGGGCGTCCTGCAATGCCATCTGAAGTCTCCCGCATGGACACTCAGCAGCCTTCCACCAGCCCTGCTGCAGCCATTAGGTCAACACTTTGTAGGAGCACTAGAGCAGATATAGGCACAGTAACGTAAGGCAATAAGGGATTTCACAAGGGTGAATAATAAGTAGTGTTGTTGTAAAGATGTGTTCACTGATTATTGATAAATTTATTAATTCACTTCGGAAAATTTTGTACTCTCTCTCATTTCAGCTGTGCTCTGTGTTATGGCCTGCAACAGGGATGGAATGATGGGGATGTGGTGACCCATGGGGATCTGGGTTGAATTTACTGGAACCACAGTCTGATGAGGTGGTCACAGACTGCCCTTCCGGAAGGTCGATTGAGTGGCTGCCTCCTTCCTCGCTCCTGTTCCTGCTCCTCCTCCTCCTCCTCAGTTTCCTTGTCCTCTTCGTCGTCCTCCTCCTCTCTCTCTTCATCCTCCTGAGGTGGTCCTGCAATCCCTGCTGGCAAGGGCTGGGCCCACATGATAGCCAAATTGTGGAGCATGCAGCACACCATGATGGAATGGGACACTGGAGTACTGGAGTGCTCCTCCCGAGTAGTCAAGACAGCAGTACCGTTGCTTGAGCACCCCAGTGGTCTACTCAATTATGTTCCTGGTGGCAGTATGGCTCTCATTATATGAGTGCTGTGCAGGAGTGTTGGGGTTGTGGAGGGGAGACATGAGCCAGGTGGACAGCAGATACCTCTTGTCCCCGACCAGCCAGCTGCGAGCTTGACGTGGTGGCTGGAAGAGTGCTGGCAGGATGGTGCAGGATGAAGGCATCGTGGCTGCTGCCAGGATAGCGGGCATTCACATTGAGGATTCGCTGTCTGTGGTCGCACACCAACTGGAAATTAAGTGAGTGGTAGCCTTTGCGGTTATGGAAGCACTCAGAATTGTTATGCAGTGCCCGTAAAGCCACGTGGGTGCAGTCAATGGTGCCCTGCACCATGGGGAATCCTGCTTTCCGGGCAAAGCCACATGCACGCTCGTCCTGCTTATCTCTGGTGATGGGGAAGGAAATGTAGACCCTTGTCCTACTGTAGAGAGCCTCTGTCACCTCTCGGATGCAGCGATGGACGGCGAACTGTGAGAAGTTACCTATGTCTCCTGTTGCAGACTGGAAGGATCCGCTGGCGAAGAAATTGAGTGTGACAGTGACCTTGACTGCCACTGAGAGAGCCGTATTCGCCCTGATCTGAGGCTCGAGGTCTGGTTGCAGGAGGTGGCAGAGTTTCGTGACCACCTCCATGCTGAACTGGAGCCTTCTAAGAAACTGCTCCTGTCTTAATTGAAGGTAGGAGAATTGCTATCAGAAGACCCTCGGAGGGTAAGTCCTGCTGTTGAGAGCCCTGTTGGCCCTCCTCCTCCCTCTGGCCATATGTTCCAATCTTTCTCGCTGCCTGTGTTCCCTTCGCAGTAGATCCTGGAGGGCGAGGCCGACTGACAGTACAGCCGCCATTAATGTAAGGAAGTGCAGCACTTTGATATTTTGTGAGAATAAATGTAACTAACTTTTAGAAGCCACAACACTCCGGAGACTTAACAACCTTTGAATGACTGAATTCAACTCTTGAACTATCTCAAACTGACACGGAAGGACTGAAACACCACTAACATAACAGCTGCGACTCATTACTAATGATCCCTTTAAGTAGCGCCCCTGGAGCCGGCATCCACCTGCTTGACGCCTCCTTTCCCTATCACTGTCAGGACCAGGCGCTAAGGCAGGGAGCAAAACTCTATTTGGCAGATCGGGCACCCAGTGAGCGTTGCACACTCGCTGACGTCACGATCTGCCTGGTGCTGATGTCCCCAATGCTAATTCATAGCGGCGGTGCTACGGGGGCCCAATTTGGCATGCGCTGCTGGATTTGCCTCGCCACAGCGCTGCTACCTCAGCGCCCTGTTTGCGCCCCCACCAGGTGCTAACTGGAGGCACTAAGGTCCTGAATTTCACCCCTTCTGTGTTTTCTCATGTAATTTCCACTGGAAATATCAACTATGATATTGTAAAGCATTCTATTGTTGGCGCTTAGGACTTAAAACCTGAAGCGTATGGACAGAAATTTCAGAATTTATGCAAGAATCCATCCAGACTTACAGAAAAACGATAATCATATTCCAGGATATATGATAGATATCGTCGGAAAATAAAGGCATACATCTTGTGTCGGGAGTGGAGAGAGCAGCAGCACAGTGAGTATTTAAATTCATTTTCGTGGGCTTTTATTCAGAGGCCAGTGTCGGGAGCAGAGAGAGCAGCAGCAAAGTGAGTATTTAAACTCACTTTCAGAGGCCGGTGTCGGGAGCACAGAGAGCAGCAGCACAGTGGGTATTTAAACTCACTTCCGCGGGCTTTTTTTCAGAGGCCAGTGTCGGGAGTGGAGAGAGCAGCAGCACAGTGAGTTTTTAAACTCACTTTCACGGGCTTTTTTTCAGAGGCTTACCAATCTCACAGACCAGCGGCGGCATTCCAGAGCCATGTCACAATTCAGAAAGTGACGCGGACAAGAGGAAGCAGCTGATTGGGTGAGTAGGGCCAGGTGAGTATTTATACTACTCTGTAGTTCGACAGTTAAGGTTAATAGTTTATAAAGTTTAGAAGGTCCTAATTTTTGTGGTTATAGTTTCTAAGGTCTCTCTTGTGTAGCAGGCAGAGCTAGTATACAAGGGCCCTTGAGTATATCATTTAATTGTAGTGTAATTTGTGGTATTGATTTGAGTTAATTTAAATTAATTAAAGGGTAAGTCATGGCAGCACAGCTCGGCCCCGTGACATGCTCCTCCTGCACTATGTGGGAAATCAGGGACACTTCCTGTGTCCCTGTTGACCATGTGTGCGGGAAGTGTATCCAGCTGCAGCTACTGGCAGACCGCATTGCGGCGCTGGAGCTACGAATTGATGCATACTGGAGCATTCGCGATGCTGAGGACATCGTGGATAGCATATTTCGGGAGTTGGTAACACCGCAGGTAAAGGCTGCAAAGGCAGGAAGGGAATGGGTGACCATCAGGCAGAGTAGTAGACGCAGGCAGGTAGTGCAGGGGTCCCCTGTGGACATCCCCCTCTCAAACAGATATACCACTTTGGATATTGTTGAGGGAGATGGCTTATCGGGGGAAGGCAGCAGCAGCCAACTTCCTGGCACCATGGGTGGTTCTGCTGCACAGGACAGGAGGAAAAAGAGCGGGAGAGCTGTAGTGATATGGGGATTCTATTGTAAGGGGAATAGATAGTCATTTTTGCGGCCGCAAATGAGACTCCAGGATGGTATATTGCCTCCCTGGTGCAAGGGTCAAGGATGTCTCAGAGCGGCTGCAGGACATTCTGGAGGGGGAGGGTGAACAGCCAGTTGTCGTGGTGCATATAGGTACCAACGATATAGGTAAAAAAACGGGATGAGGTCCTAAAAGCTGAATATAGGGAGTTAGGAGGTAAATTAAAAAATAGGATCTCAAAGGTAGTAATCTCAGGATTGCTACCGGTGCCACGTGCTAGTCAGAGTTAAAATAGAAGGATATTTCTGATGAATACGTGGCTAGAGGAATGGTGCAAGGGGGAGGGATTCAAATTCCTGGGACATTGCAACTGGCTCTGGGGGAGGTGGGACCAGTACAAACTGGACAGTTTGCACCTGGGCAGGACCGGGACCGCTGTCCTCGGGAGAGTGTTTGCTAGTGCTGTTGGGGAGGGTTTCAACTAAAATGGCAGGGGGTTGGGAACCTGTGCAGGGAAACAGAGGAAAGGGAAGCAAGGATAGAAGCAAAAGACAGGAAGGAGAAAAGCAAAAGTGGAAGGCAGAGAAATCAAGGGTGTAAATCAAACAGGGCTACAGTAAATAATATTTCTAAAAGGACTAACAGTGCTAAAAAAAAAGCCTGAAGGCTTTGTGTCTTAATGCGAGGAGTATTTGTAATAAGTTGGATGAATTAGCTGCGCAAATAGATGTAAACGGATATTATATAATTGGGATTATGGAGACATGGCTCCAGGGTGACCAAGGCTGGGAATTCAACATCCAGGGGTATTCAATATTCAGGAAGGACAGACAAAAAGGAAAAGGAGGTGGGGTAGCATTGCTGGTTAAAGAGGAGATTAACACAATAGTAAGGAAGGATATTAGCTCTGATGATGTGGAATCGGTATGGGTAGAGCTGAGAAATACCAAGCGGCAGAAAATGTTAGTGGGAGTTGTATACAGACCCCCAAACAGTAATGGTGATGTTGGGGATGGCATTAAACGGGAAATTAGAGACCCGTGCAATAAGGGCACAGCAGTTATCATCAGTGACTTTATTCTACATATAGATTGGGCTAATCAAATTAGTAACAATACTGTGGAGGAGGAATTCCTAGAGTGTATACGGGATGGTTTCCTGGACCAATATGTCGAGGAACCAACTAGAGATCAGGTCATCTTAGACTGGGTATTATGTAATGAGAAAGGATTAATTAGCAATCTTGTTGTGCGAGGCCCCTTGTGGAGGAGCAATCATAATATGATAGAATTCTTCATTAAGATGGAGAGTGAAGTAGTTGACTCAGAGACTTGGGTCCTGAATTTAAACAAAGGAAACTACGATGGTATGAGGTGCAAGTTGGCTAGGATGGATTGGGGAGCGTTACTTAAAGTGTTGACGATGGATAGGCAATGGCAAACATTTAAAGATCGCATGGATGAACTACAGAATTTGTTCATCCCTGTTTGGCATAAAAATAAAACAAAAAAGGTGGCTCAACCGTGGCTAACAAGGGAAATTAGGAATAGCATAAGATCCAAGGAGAGGACATATAAATTGGCCAGAAAAAGCAGCAAACCTGAGGATTGGGAGCAGATTAGGATTCAGCAAAGGAACACAAAGGAATTAATTAAGAGGGGGAAAATAGAATATGGGAGTAAGCTTGCAGGGCACATAAAAACTGACTGTAAAAGTTTCCATAGATATGTGAAGAGAAAAAGATTGGTGAAGTCAAGCATAGGTCCCTTGCATTCAGAATCAGGGGAATTTATAATGGGGAACAAAGAAATGGCAGACCAATTAAATACATACTTTGGTTCTGTCTTCACAAAGGAGGACACAAATAAACTCCCAGAGATGTCGGGGAATATAGGGTCTAATGAGAGGGAGGAATTGAATGAAATCAGTATTTGTAGGGAAATGGTGTTAATGAAATTGATGGGATTGAAGGCCGATAAATCCCCAGGGCCTGATAATCTACATCCTAGGATACTTAAGGAAGTGGCCCTAGAAATAGTAGAAGCATTGCTGGTCATCTTTCAAAATTCTATAGACTCTGGAACAGTTCTCATGGATTGGAGGGTAGCTAATGTAACCCCATTATTTAAAAAAGGTGGTAGAGAAAAAATGGGCAATTATAGACCGATAAGTCTGACATCGGTAGTGGGGAAAATGCTAGAGTCCATTATAAAAGATGTAATAGCAGAGCACTTGGAAAACAGTGACAGGATCGGACAAAGTCAACATGGATTTACAAAAGGTAAATCATGCCTGACTAATCTACTGGAATTTTTTGAGGATGTAACTGGTAGAATAGATAAGGGAGAACCAGTGGATGTGGTGTATTTGGACTTCCAGAAGGCTTTCGATAAGGTCCCGCATAAGAGATTAGCGTGCAAATTTAAATCACATGGGATTGGGGGTAAGGTACTGATTTGGATAGAAAATTGGTTGGCAGACAGGAAGCAAAGAGTTGGAATAAACGGGTGTTTTCCGAGTGGCAGGCAGTGACTAGTGGGGTACCGCAGGGATCGGTGCTAGGACCCCAGCTATTCACAATATATATTAATGACCTAGACGAGGGAACTAGATGTAATATCTCCAAGTTTGCAGACGACACAAAGCTGGGTGGGCGTGTGTGCTGTGAGGAGGATGCAGAGAAACTCCAGTATGATTTGGACAGGTTGGGTGTTTGGGCAGATGCATGGCAGATGCAGTATAATGTGGATAAATGCGAGGTTATCCACTTTGGTGGCAAAAACAGGAAGACAGATTATTATCTGAATGGCAATAGATTGGGAAAAGGGGAAGTGCAACGAGATCTGGGCGTCCTTGTGCACCAGTCGCTGAAGGTGAGCATGCGGTTAAGAAGGCAAATGGTATGTTGGCCTTCATAGCGAAAGGATTCGAGTACAGGAGCTAGGATGTCTTGCTGCAGTTGTACAAGGCCTTTGTGAGACCACACCTTGAGTATTGTCTACAGTTTTGGTCGCCTTATCTGAGGAAGGATGTTCTTGCCATGGAGGGAGTGCAGCGAAGATTTACCCGAATGATACCTGGGATGGCAGGAATGACGTATGAAGAGAGATTGGGTCGATTAGGCTTATATTCGCTAGAGATTAGAAGAATGAGAGGGATCTCATTGAAACTTATAAAATTCTAACAAGACTAGACAGACTAGATGCAGGAAGGATGTTCCCGATGGCGGGGGAGTCCAGAACCAGGGGTCACAGTCTAAGGATAAGGGGTAAGCCATTTAGGACTGAGATGAGGAGGAATTTCTTCACCCAGAGAGTGGTGAACCTGTGGAATTCTCTAGCACAGAAGGCAGTTGAGGCCAATTCATTAAATATACTCAAGAAGGAGATAGATATATTTCTTAAGGCTAAAGAGATCAAGGGATATGGGGAGAAAGCAGGGTCAGGGTACTGAATTTGGATGATCAGCCATGATCTCATTAAATGGCGGAGCAGGCTCGAGGGGCTGAATGGCCTACTCCTGCTCCTATCTTCTATGCTTCTACGATGATCTTTGCCAGTTAATAAGCTGGGTCAAATTAATGGAAATAATCCTTGGTTATTTAAGAATCTTGTACGTCATCACGACTACTAGACTCTGGATCTGCTAGGCCTGTGCCCTGATAATGTTATGGCCTTGTAAGCAAAGGCAAGCATCACATAACTGTGGACAGTGCATACCTCAGGCCACCATATGGATAAATGCCACGGACACCCAGCTGCCCAGGCCATGACCAGCAGTGGAGCAGCAAAGCAGCAATCACAGACCTGAATGCAATGAGAGCAGCTGATTTCAATGTTACGATTTAGACCTCAAAGAGATCTAATGCTGATCTCTTAGAAATCCGGTATCACAAAGCGGGAAGCCTTGTGAGCTCCTGCGCAATGAGACACGAGTGTGAATGAACTTTGCTTTAAAACCCGACATTTAAAAGTAACTTTTTTTCCAAACCCTTTGTGTACCAAATGTATCAATAATCCTGAGGCGTGACTCACTGCGATGTAACTTGTGCAAGTGAGTGCAGAGCCTCCAGGCAACCTGAAGACCAGTAATGGTCGCCGACATGTCACAATGAGTTCTGACGCAGGGTCATCGACCCGAAACGCTAACTCTGTTTTTTTTCTCTCTCCACGACGCTGCCTGACTTGCTGAGTTTTTCCAGCATTTTCTGTTATTATTTCAGATTTCCAGCATCCGAAGTATTTTGCTATTATATCAAAATGAGACATCAGCATCTAGATATATCACGTCTTCGCAATATAATGGGATTGAACAGTAGACTTGCTAGTCAGCCATAGCATCTATCACTTCCATTTTAGGGGGTATCACTTAGAATAGAACATCAGGAAGACCCTGCAGTAAATCGGCATGCGGTAAATAACAGCACAGATCATAAAATGTACTGCACTTTACACAAATTAGCAGGACGTGAATCACTGGAATGTCGAATTACTTCTTTACACATTGCCAGATCTTACTGCACGATACCAGATGAGCGATCATGACTAGAGTAAGTGCTTCCGTGTTCTTTACAAGCTGAAAGTATAATGGAGCGAGTAAAAGTGCAGCCCGACATCTGAGCAAACTGGCCTTACATCCGATATGGCTCCTTGATACTCAATGATGTTATACTACACAGGGCTTATCAGTAAAGCACCAAGGGAATTCCCGATCCAGGCTTGGTGAATATGTCGTCCCTGCCTCACACCACCATCTCCAGGTTTGTTCCACGATGTGCTTATTCTCAATCCAGAACCAGAGGACCTCGGTGAAGACGTGGGCAGGATATCACAGCAGAATCTATTTCCGCCGGAAGCAATCCTTCCACTTTGCTATCTCCACTGACAAGGGGACGACATCATTTGTTGCAAAATGAAGGCATCGCGTGAACTACCAGCGAACCGGGTTCTGACTGGTGCTGCTCTCAAATCATCCCTAGGTTCAAGGAATAGAATTTGTTTTCGTTAGTTGAGCCCCCCACCCCCCCCGCCCCCCCCCCCCCCCCCAATTCCAGATGTTTCTAACGACGACCTGAGTCAATCAAAAACATTCCGCAACCTCGGAAAATCAGACATATCATTCAATGTATTGCCCTTAATCACACCTGCTCTGGAGTCAGAGGGAAGTTAATAAACGGGTTTGTGTGGCGGAATTAGGAGTATGTAACTTTGTTGATGCAACAGTGTCCAGCCAACGGACTAATGTCAGAGATTTCACGTAGGAAGGAACTGCATGCTGTCTGCATCAGAAACATTAAGGGTAATGCTGACCTTTGCTTCGCTGACAGTAGGTTGTGGACAGTGGGGAGTGGGCAGTGGGTTGTGGTCATTGGGGTGTGGGAAGTGGAGTTGGGCAGTAGGGTGTGAACAGCGGGGCGTGTACAGTGTGGTGTGGACAGTGGGGTATGGACAATGAGATATCACTACTGCCTGGTTAGCCACAGTGGGGCAAAGGACCACTCCTCTGAAATAACACCGGCCAGATAGGTAATTCCTGATGCGAGTCACTCACCTCCAATCCAGCCTGGTTTTATTCACTCTAAAGCTATTGTTGTTACTGCTCTTCCACCTCCATGACCAGTCTGCCAGAGAAAATCAAATGTGAAGGCAAAATATTCGGGGATTGAAATAATTCTGGGAACATTAATGGGAGAGAAGACTCGATGAGTTGAACAGTTATAAAGGTCTGAAAGAGAGGGCGCGAAACTAGAAAGGAACACAGCTTATAATCAATAAAACAGTATTGACACAAGTCAAGACCAGTCTGCCTTGTCATATCGGAAAAGGCAATTTTGCCGACAACTTCTGCTGTGAGAGATTCTCGCTCAGATCCTGTGATTGCAGTTCCCGATATTGGCAATGATCATGAACAAGTGATTCCCAGATCAGCTGCTGTTACACACACGATCCACGGGTCCACTGGGACTAGCAATGCCTTGCATTGTTGAATTTCACGAGAGGCCCGAATAAGTAAACAGTAAGGAAGAGTTCAAGAGGTCATAAGCAGGCTGGTGAAATAGACAGACACATGGCAGGTGAAATTCAACGCAGGATTTCAGGAAGAATGAGGAGAGGCAATACATGCTAAATGGTACAATTTAAAGGGGGTCTAAGAAGAGAGGGTGTTTGTGCACAAATCTTTGAAGGTTCACAAAGCAGTTAATAAAGCATATGGGATCCTGGGATTTATAAATAGAGGCATATATAGAGTACAAAAGCCAGGAAGTTATGATAAATCTACATAAACACTAGTTCGACCCAAGCTGGAGTATTGTGTCCAGTTCTGGGTACCACATTTTAGGAAGGACGTGAAGGCTTTGGAGAGGGTACAGAAGAGATTTACTGGAATGCTTCCAGGGATGAGGGTTTAAAGTTACGTGGATAGACTGGAGAAGCTGTGGTTGTTCTCTTTAGAACAGAGAAGGCTAGGAGGAGATTTGATAACGGTATTTAAATCATGAAGGGTTTAGTTAGAGTAAATAAAGGGAAATTTTTTCCAATGGCTAACCGGTCGATAACCAGAGGGCACAGATTAAAGGTGATTGGCAAAAGAACCAAAGGTAACATGAGGAAAACGTTATTATGCAGTGAGTGGTTAGGATTTGGAATGTACTGCCTGATAGGATGGTGGATAAAGATTCAATAGTAGCCTTCAAAGGGGATTTGGATAAATACTTGAAGAAAAAACTGCAGGGATATGAGGAAAGAGCGGGTTAGTGGAATTAACTGGATTGCTCTTCAAAAGAGCCGGAACAGACTCGATGGGCTGAATGGCCTCCTGCTGTGCTGTGCTAATCTATGATTCTCTGATTCTATGAATCGAAGCAGTTTACGCTAATGTGTTACCAATTAACATGAACTAATCTACAACAGCAACTTGTTTTACATAGCGCCTTTAACTTATCAAAATGATGCAAGGCGCTTCAGAGGAGTGTGATTAGACAAAACTTGACACTGAACTAAAAGAAGAGATATTAGGAAGAGTGGCTAATTGATTGATTAAAGAAGTAGGCTTTGGGAAGTTGTTAAAGAAGGAGAGAGGTGAAAAGATGGAGAGCGCGAGAAAGGGAATTCAGCAGTTTAGGGCTTTGGGGGATGGTGGTATTGCCGCCAATGGTGGGAGGGAAAGCAGTGGATGTTATCTATATGGATTTCAAGAAAGCGTTTGACAAAGTACCACATAAAAGGTTGGTTAACAAAATTGAGGTTCATGGAATAGGAGGGTCAGTGTCAGCTTGGATAAGAAATTGACTTAAGGACAGAAAACAGCGAATCGCGGTAAATGGTTGTTTTTCAGTCTGGAGGACGGTAGACAGTGGTGTTCCCCCAAGGGTCAGTGCTAGGACCACTGCTTTTTTGATATATATAAATGACTTGGATATTGAAATACGGAGTAAAATTTCAAAATTTGCCGATGATGCCAAACTTGGAGGTGTGGCAAACAGTGAGGATGATACCAATCGACTGCAACAGGACATAGAAAGGCTAGCAGAATGGGCAGACAAGTGGCAGATGGAATTTAATACAGAGAAATGTGAGGTGATGCCTTTTGGCAGAAGGGATAGGGAGAGGCAATATAGACTTAATGGCACAGTTCAAAAGAGTGTGCAGGGACAGAGGGACCTGGGTGTTCATGCGCATAGATCTTTCAAGGTGGCAGGACATATTGAGAGAGTAGTTAGCAAAGCATATGGGATCTTGGGTTTCATAAATAGAGGTATTGAGTACAAAAGCAGGGAAGTTATGCTGAACCTTTATAAAGCTCTGGTTAGGCCACAACTAGAGTACTGTTTCCAGTTCTGGTCACCACACGTTAGGAAGGATGTGAAGGTCCGTGAGAGGGTGCAGAGGAGATTTACCAGAATGGTTCCAGGGATGGGGGATTTAAGCTACAAGGTTAGATTGGAGAAGCTGGGGTTGTTCTCCTTGGAGCAAAGGAGGTTGAAGGGAAATTTGATAGAGGTGTACAAGGTTATGACGGGTTTGGATAAGGTAGACAAAGAAAGGTTGTTCCCATTAGCTGATTGTACAAGGACTAAGGGACACAGATTTAAGGTTTTGGGCAAGAGATACAGGGGGGATGTGAGGAAGAACTTTTTTATGCAGCGAGTGGTAATGACCTGGAACTCGCTGCTGACGAGGGTGGTGGAAGTGGAGATGATCAATGATTTCAAAAGGAAATTAGATAGGCACTTGAGGAAAATAAACTTGCAGGGCTACAGGGATAGAGCAGGCGAATGGGACTGACTGGATTGCTCTACAGAGAGCCGACATGAACTCGATGGGCCGAATGGCCTCCTTCTGTGTCGTAATGACTCTATGACTGGACACTAAAGGTAGAGCAGCAGGTACAGAGGGTATTTATGCTGTATTTCTAAAAGTTGCTCTGGGAATCTTGCTGGTATTAGTGGATCTTAAGGTTATTGAGGCATGTATATCAGATGCCCAAGAGACCTGTGAAGTAGCCAGAAATTAATAGGCCAGTTTCCACTATCATGAACGTGTAGGACAAGTTGTGGATTAAATCGGATTTGCAGAGCATGATAACGCTCAGCGGAAACATATTTCCACTGTATTTTATAGATTTTATAAGGTTTTCGACTTAGTGCCGCATGTGACCTCCATTACGAGGCTGGAAGCTTTGGGAGAATATGGCCAAATGTTTGATTTTGACTGTGATTTGTACTCAAACTCTAAGGTCCCTATAACGGTAGATGGGAGACTTACTGAACCTACCTTTCTCAAACTGTGTCTATTGTCACACATTCGATTGGGTGTCTTAACTTAGCGACATGTTGGACTCATCACAAGGGATAAACTTGGATCTTAACTGACGTCACTGTGTTTCTGGCAGACTTCACTTACCTTGAATAATGGGTCTACTAATGGAACATGTGCAGGCTGCCCCCCAAAGTGATATTATTAATATGAAGACTTGCGAACGGGATCACAAAGGTATTGATTCGAAAATACAAGGGCATCGGTTCTGATTGCGGGTTTGCGTCAGTACCTGTGTTCCAGTTTCAGTCTGGATACAGTGTTCCAGGACCACTGTACGTCTGGAAACGGGTTAATTCCGCCTTAATTCTATTCCACTTTTTGCACCGAATCTTAATTGGAAAAACAAATCATTAGAATGTATTTCTGTTTGCAGCCACTGCATAAAGGGAAACCCCATTGTGAGGACCGTTCGACCTCAGATTTATTCATTTGGCCGAGCCGACTGAACACCAAAAAGTGGCTGGTTGGATGAAAATCGTGGGGTGAATTTCCGCCCAAGAGCAGGTGAACCCCCTTCGGAAAATCACGCCAATATTCACAAAATCCCCAGCATGTACCCTCTCTCTGGGTCACAATCTCCTGTGGGACCGTTTACTGCCGATCACTTCATTCCAATTGTTACCGGTGACCAAAGATAAGTTGTCATATCAGAACATTTCAGAATAATGTAAAAGACATCACAGCCACTGTTAATGACTGGGATGTGCAGTTGCACCGAACAAAATGATCACAAATGTTGCATTATGCTGTGGGAGGCAGAGTTGATAAATCCCAAGTGAACATTGACCAAGAACAAATTGGACACACGCACTGTGGAACCTTAGAACCTGGAACAACAAGTGCTGGAAGCACAGAACATCTACTGAAGAGAACAGCACTTCGTGACCTCAGTGTGAAAAATTGCTCAATGCCTCGCGTCACTCACAAAATGACGACCGTACAACCAACGAGGCGTGACGTCAATATACAACTGACCTTCCGGTCGGCATTCCAGATAAATCGAGTCATTTGTTCAAGAAACTGTCTATATTACATCGCTCAAGTAGGATCAGCATGGAACCCCGCCTGATAAGGAGAATGCTGATTTTTCGCTCTCTGGATCAGTCACCTAGCTTAAAGCACTATTCCTTGGGAACCTGCTTGTTGACATTATATTTGTAGCACCGAACCCCTCCTCAGAGGTACATGTAAGGAATGCCGAAGCGACAATCCCTGGTACATATTTGCTGGTACCAGAGCTAAATGTATCATTTCGATTGGATCAACACTCTGCTTTCCGGCGCTGTGGGTGTACCCTCAAAACAGTTGAAAATTATTTTGTCCCTAACATAGTGTACACACAGTAGTTGAAAGAATCAGAGGAAGAAAGTGTAACCAAAATAAAGCACAGATCCCCACTGATATGAGCCGTCACCCTTCCTAAAGTACTGTGGCTGCTGGACTCACTTAGACAATCTATTATTCGTGAAGTTAATTTCCCTCACCTTACTCGTTCCTGTACCTACTGCCGCTTTCATAAATCTATGAAATCGTGTTATTTCGCAAGTGATCAAATTGCAAGTGTGCTCAATATATCCATCCTGCATGATGGCTCACGTTTCTGGATCCACCACCACCCCTCCCCCCCCCCCCCGCCCCCCACCCCCACCCACCCCACCCCCCAACCTTTTCCCATAAAGAATTCGGAAAAATGAGTCACGTTTACATGTTGTACTTTAAAGAATGGTGTATTAATACAATTTGTTTTGAAGCACTAAGACTAAAAGTGGTAAAATGCAAATAAACCATGTTTTGATGTTGTTTCTCCATCGACTGTAACTAATATGTGAATCAATAGCCTGTCGCAGCAATCCATAAGCGCATCACATGCATTCTGTTGGGAAGTCACTGATTGCTTTTGCCTGAGATTTAAAAGCTGCGGCAGAGGTACAGACGGCCAGTTATTGCTTATTAAAGAATGATATGTGGACAATCAAGTCCAACATAGGTTAAGAGGGGAGTCGGGGTTGAAAGAAAATGCTACAAACACAGTCAGGCCCAACAAAGCCTTCGAGAAAATCAGAAAGCCAGATAGTAGTTAGGATTTATTTTGATGAAGTCAAGTAAGATGACCCAGCGATGTGGGGGCAGGGTGGCGCATTAATTATTTTGTATTGTTGCACTAAGACTATGTGAACTCATTAAACTAAGTAATTGATGTCCGGTGTGCTCGCTCACTAATAAATAACGGAGCTTGAGAATCCACACCGCTGGTCTTACTAAGTGTTTTCCCGTCAACCTTTGAAGGGATTGAAGAAACAGAGATGTGAAAGTGACGAATATCTAGTTCAGATCGCTAGGGTATTCGATTGCTACACACCTGGGTTATACTATCTTACGGTTATATATTGGGCAGTATGGGCTCACCGCTGTACGTACGGTGCTTAGCTTACTTGCAGGAATGACTAACATCACTTTATGAATAAGCCCCCTACTGCCCAATATTGAACTGTAAAATAGAATAACCCAGATGTGCAACAATAGCATTCCCTACTGATCAGAATTGGATATTTGTCTCGTTTCCACCTGTGCTTCTTCATTATCTTGTAAGGTGGATCAAGGAATCACTTGATAAGATGAGGGGTGCGAATTCTCAAGCTGTTTTATTCACAGTGAGTGAGCGCACATACAACAACTATGACCAGATTTCTAGAATAAAGCTAAAGAAATGCTAGGGTGGGCATAATATATACGGTGCCAAATCTGAGGATTACAGAGCCACTCAGCTCAGTGCACTTCCCATTTAACCCAACTCTACTTCAAATTAACTGTGTCTTAAATCTATTCAAAACGGGCACGTTGAAACTTTCTAGCCCATCCCACTAAAATATCATCAATACGCACTTATTCAACATGTGTATTTAAAAGAAACAAAAATAATTTAAAAGTTGCAGTGTTTTCTGTTTCTTTGTAAATTATTCTTGTATCTAATCAGGGCATTGGTGGTAACAGGAGTTATGTTAACATAGAATAGAATGATACAACAAAGAAGGAGGCCATTCGGCCCATCATGCCTATGCCGGCTCTTTGCTGGAGCTATCCAATTAATCGCACTCCCCTGCTCTTTCTCCATATGCCTGCATTTTTCCCTTCAAGTATTTATTCAATTATTTTTTAAATTATACGATTGAATCTGCTTCCACCATCCTTTCAGGCAGTGCATTCCAGATCACAACAACTCGCTGTGTAAAAAAATATATTTCCTCATGTCGCCTCTGGTTCTTTTGCCAATCACCTTAAATCTGTGTCCTCTGGTTACTGACCCTTCTGCCACTGGAAACAGTTTCTCCTTATTTACTCTATCAAAAAAGAAATGGATAAAACGTTAACAAAGGCATACGTGTGAGTCTTCAGGGTGAGAAAAGTCCTGGGGTGACAACTGCAATTCAAATATTTTAATGTTATTACCGGACGGTGGGACTCGGATTGAACAGTGAGCCCGAAGTATAGCCAGGGGAAGCTTGAAACGTTTTCTAAAATTTTGAAAGGGATGTCAGGGCCCATAAATTAATGCCCCATTATTCGGTCAATAATGGGACATTAGTTCTAGGGATTTAGTTGAGGAAGATAAATACCGCCGCACTCTACTGAAAAGAATCATATCAAACTGCTCTGTCAGCGGTTCTAGTGCACGCCTTTTTTTTCTCATTGGCCAACACTTGTTATCTTGCGCTGAAAGCCTGGCCGTTTTAAGTGGCGAGATTTTGACAGGTTAAAACCGTAGCACAAGTTCACTGTGCGCTGTTCCAGTGCACCTCTGGTCAGTGTGTGAGGGACGTGGGCTGAAACAAAGAGAGTTAAAGATCACTACGGAAACAGTGAGGCCTCTTTAAGTGAGTTTTTCGTCTTCCTTATTGTTGCTTAATTTCGAATGATACACTTTTACTCACTTTTCCCCTGCGCTGCTGTATCTCAGGAATGCTTATTAAGATTAATTTGCCAAGTCATTACAGTGAGAGAGAGACATGAGCCTCCTGGGAGTCCACAGTCTCTATGAAATAATAATTATTATTATCAGCATTAGCAGTATTACTATAGAATTAATAGTTTTCTTATTTTTATGGTTAGGGGCACTAATTCCACTAAACTAAGTATTAAAAGTAATAATTTATTAGTAGCATTATTAGGATATATTAATAGTATAAGTATTATTGGCGATAGGCTTTAAATTCATAGTTTTATTATTAGCATCGTTTGGAGCATTAATAGTATTAGTGGTATTGGAATTAATATTAAAATTAATATTTTTATTAGCAGCATTATTAGCAGATGTTATTACTACTCATGGTATTAGAATTGATATTGAACTGAATCGTTTTATATTAGCAGTAGCATTCTTATTAAAATTAGTAGTATCGCTCTTGTTATTATTGGTATAATTATCAGTAAGAATCCCCTTCCTTCGTGTAATTTCATTGTTATATCTGAGGATCAACAGTTTAGAATTAACTTTTTTTAACAAAGGTCTTGCCTCATAATAAACCATCTATTAACGCTGGGAGAGGCTGAAAATATATGTGAAAAAGCATATTTCGATATCCCACTTGTTTTATTTTGAGAAAGGAATCATGTTAGATTAGGATATGCATAACGAACACAAGGATACAATTAGCAACTTCTCGCTCAAAAGTGGAAAGTTGAAAATGTTAGATTTTTTCACAGCTTAACTTCATCAGTTTCAGAATGTGGGTTATGACTGAAGGATGAAGTTTATAAATTAAGACAAATTAGCAGATTATTGTTGGAACCTTTACTGTACCCAGGGCCGGAGCTCGAACCCAGCTGCAATTGATGGATTTCGTGTGCACTTTGTAAAATAAATGCAGTATTTGTGTCACCACAATTCAAGATGGCAGATTGTTCGTCTATTTCTCCCGTTCAATGTATGTCTTTAGATTTATTTACCCTTCGATTTATCCAGAGAAATAATTAGAAGTTTTGCATCTGGGGTGTGTCTGGCTTCGGCAAAATTTCGACGGGAAAGAATCTGTGTGGCAACATTTCTACAGGGCAGAATTTCTAGGCTTTGGAAAGTATCTGATATGCAGGTGGGACACAAGGCGCGATGAATAGATGCTTTATAATAAATGTGAGATTTGAGCCGATGAAAATTCTATATACATTTTCCGCAACTCTTTCTAAGGACATTTGAATTCACCAAAAAAAATCATTGATCAACCATAGAAGCAATTAATAAAAATCTATTAAGAAAACTAAGTTCTCTTGAGCGGTCATATTGGTTCGCCAGGTTCCACGGGCTCACTACTAAATTCAACATTTTTGAGACAGAAAGTCTCAAAGTCTATCCATCTCATCTCCCAGCAATGGAACAACCTAACCCCGCAAGGTCCTACCGTCCAAAAAGGGCGTCAAGCTTGCCTACTCCCCCAGCGCCTCTCTGCTGCGAGCCCTGTGCTCACTGGCCGCCTCTGCAGTTTTTTAAAAAAAATTGTCCTTTGGTATCTCAGACATGAGGAGTTGCGATGTTCCCAGTCTCACCACAGCCTGCAAAAAGCCAATGCCACAGGGGACCTACTACTTCATTTGAGCATTTATCAAACGCAAATCACAGAAACACCGTTTTGGCCAGGCACTTATGTAATGGGGAGAATGAGAACGGAAGATAGAAAATCAGTTGACATTTTCTCCTCAACTCTCTTTTATTATTTTAATAGATCATGGTCACTTTGAACATTCCTATTTAATCGCCTTTGCTTGCAAATTATACTCTCGCTCCCTCATTCATTTCCCGCTCAGCTTCTTCTCTTTTTTCTATCTCCCCTTTAATTAGCGAATTGGGTTACTTTCCCTCCCGTCCTCTGCTCGTGCCACTTATTGGTTGGCAAACAAAAAAACTTAATTTCGTAGCTCGCAGCTATCTGGAGTGTCAAGATGCCCAACAGGTCAATCTCATGTAATGGTGTAACCTATTTAAACAGCGCTCCTCATTGTTCGGATCTACGGCCAGTGTTGGATGCATGCTGAATGTGATGGATTAATATTTTGGCAGTTGTGTCCATGCTAAAGTGAAGGGAGCTCTCCTGTGTTTTGCTGTCAGCCGTCTTGTGCTATTCTGTGCTATTCTGCGTTTCAACATCAAAGTTTTTTTAACCGTCTTTCTTTAATCCGAGATAAAATCTTGGAGTGGACACGTGGGACTGAAACTGATAGAAATCCACATCCGGGACTGTAGGAATCTGCTTGGAGGTCGTAGAGAGTCCGTTCGAAATCAGAGAGAATGAGCAGCACCGAGGATAACAATCTCTCTTTGGAGTTGGAGGAGAAGCAGTATGAATTTAGTGGACATCCTTTAAAGATCACTATGTTTAAAGGAGCTTTTCTTGGCGTTTCCGCTTTTGTCTGGGAACCTGTAAGTCTAGCAGCCTGTTGCAAATGTATTGTTTGGGTTTAAAAGTAAACGTCCTACCTATTTTGCAACGCATTTTCTAGATACACTCGCATGCCTGTACAAAGTATTTACAGCTCGGAAACGGGCCATTCGACTCAACAAGTCCATGCCTGTGTTCATGCTCCACACGAGCCTCCCCCATCCCTCTTTATCTAACCACATCAGCATAACCTTTGATTATTTTCTCCCTTGTGTGCTTATCTAGCTTCCCCTTGAATACATCTATGCTAGTTCTGGTCTCGTCCGCAAGTGGAAACATCTTCTCTAGGCCTACCCTATCAAACCCTTTCATAATCTTAAAGACATCTATCAGGTCACCCCCCACTCCAGTCTTCTCTTTTAGAGAAAAGAGCTCGGGGCTAGTCAATCTTTCCTGATAGGTATAACCTCTTAGTTCTGGTATAATTCTGGTAAATCTTACCCAGTGCCTCTATATCCTTTTTATAATACGGAGAGCAGAACTATTCACGGTAGTAAATGTGATAGTCTAACCAAGGTGCTCTACAAGTTTAACCTAACTGCTCTGCTTTTCAGTGCTAGCCCTCTAGAAATGAACCCTAGTGCAGTGTTTGCTTTTTTATGGCCTTATTAACCTGCATCGCTACTTTTAGCGATATGTGTATCTGTACCCCTAGATCCCTATGTTCCTCTACCGTATTTAGACACTTGCTTTCCAAGGAGTATGTGACCTCCTTATTCTTCCTACCAAAATGTAGTACCTCGCACTTATCTACATTGAGGTTCATTTGCCAATTACATGTCTATTCTGCAAGTTTATTAACGTGTTCCTGTATTTTGTCACAGTTCTCCTCTGTATTAACTGCAACCCCCAATTCGATGTCACCTAGAAATTTTAAAATTGTACTTCCCATTCCCAAGTCCGAAAGATTTATAAAAATGGTGAACAATTATGTTTACTACATTATCGTTATCTAACCTTGCTGTGACTACTTAAAAGAATTTAATAAGGTTGGTCAAGCATGATCTTCCCTTCTGGAATCCATGCTGACTACTCATTATTATATTTTCAGTTTCTAGATGTTTGTCTATTACATCTTTTAGCAAGGGTTCCTTTATCTTTCCGGCCACCGATGTTAAGCTAATTATTCTATAGTTCCCTGGGCTTGTTCTATCTCCCTTTTTATATATAGGAATCACGTTAACTGGACGCCAGTCTTCCGGCACTGTTCCCTTTTTTAATGAATTGTTATATATACGCAATAGTGCCTCTGCTATCTCTTTCCTAACTTCTTTTAATACGCACGATGCAATCCATCCAGAACAAGGGTTTATCCTCTATAAGTTTGATTAGTTTATCAATTATCTCCCCCTTCTATAACAACAACAACTTTCATTTATACAGCGCCTTTAACATAGCAAAACGTCCCAAGGTGCTAAACAAGAGCGTTATCAATAACAAAAAATTGACACTGAGCCACAGAAGGAGATATCACGGCAGATGGTCAAACAGGTAGGTTTTAAACAGCATCATAAGAAGCAGAGAGATGGAGAGAGGCGGGGAGGTTTAGGGAGGGAATTCCAAAGCTTAGGGCCTAGGCAGCTGAAAGCACGGCCGCCAATGGGGGAACAATTCATATCGGGGATGCGCAAGATGCCATCATTGGAGGAGCGCAGAGATCTCAACTGCTTTTAGGGCTGATGGAGGTAACAGAGAAAGAAAGGGGCGAGGCCATGGAGGGATTTGACAACAAGGATGAGGATTTTAAAATTGAGGCGTTGTTGGACCGGGAGCCGATGGAGGTCAGTGAGCACAGGGCTGATGAGTGAACAGGACCCAGAGCAAGCCAAGATACAAGCACCAGAGCTTTGGATGAGCACAAGTTGATGTAGGGTCTAAGATCGGAGGCCGGCCACGAGAGCACTGGAATAGTCAAGTCTAGAGATAACAAAGACATGGACGACAGCCTCAGCAGCAGACATGCTGAAGCAGGGTCAGGTAATGTTATGGAGGTGGACTTAGGCAATCTTGGTGATGGAGTGGATATGTGATGGGAATCTCACCTCGGGGTCAAGCACAACAGTAAGTTTGTGAACGGTCTGGTCAAGCTTCAGACAATTGCCAGGGAGAGGGATAGAAATGCTGGTCAGGGAATAGAGTTTCTGGTGGGGACCAAAGACAATGGGGGCGATTTTCCCAGCCCTGAGGAGGTGGGTTTGGAGGCGGGACTGCTGGGAAAATGGGAAAAATTGGGAACGGGTCCCAACCCCGCTCCCAACCCGCCTCCGAACCATCTTCCCAGCAGGCGGGTCCCTGACTCACACAGGGACCCGTCTCCTCAAGGCGGGAAGGGGATTAGAGCCAATTAACTTTTTGAGGCTTTTCCCCATTTTACACCTGCAATTGTGGGCTTCCCGACGGCTGCAAACCTCGCCAGCGTCAGCGAGGCAAGCAGTGGGTCTGCGGGGGTGAGAGGGGTCGAAATGTCAGTTATAGAGGTGAGTGATGGGTGCAAGTGTGGACAGGTAAGTATGAGAGGTGAGTGTAAAGTGTTGGTAAAAGTTTCCTTAACTTTGTTTCTTTCTGCAGGCTTCAACCTTTGAGGTTCCGGAGGTGCCTCATCTCAATGGCAGAGATGACAGAATGGTTGCTGCATTCTCAGACGCAGCAGCCATCTGCTTTCTGCTGAGGAGATAGATCTCGGTGAGCCTTCTGTGCAAGGGCTCACCTTAGAACAGAGATTGTCAGTGTTTGACAGCTTCTCAAAGCTGTCAAACGCTGACAATTCATCTGTCAAAAAATTTTCGACCGATGAAGCGTCATACGCTGATGTAATCTGTCACCGGCTTTCCCTTAATTGGCAGGTAAGCCCGCAGGGCAGGCTTAACAAAGCCAGTCAAGGGAAAATAGCATGGGTTAGCCAGACGTCGCTGGGGGCAGGACTGAAACCCGGAAACCAGAAGTCCCGCCTCCAGCATGTCGCCACAGGTAATATCGCGGCCAATGACTTCGGTCTTCCCAATATTTAGTTGGAGGAAATTTCTGGTCATTCAATACTGGATGTTGGACAGGCAGTGTGAAAGTGGAGGGGTTGGGAGAGGTGGTGGTGGGATAGACCTGACTGCTGCGAGCACACACATGGGGCTGGATTTTGAATGACCCATAGAGTCGGGTTTGGAGGCGTGTGGGGGGTTAAATTTGCGGGGTCGGGGTTTCCGACCCCATCCCGACTCCATCCCGCCTCCACGCAATTTTGACAAAATCAGTCGCGGGGTTCCCGACTCCGTGCCGCCTCCAAGAGGCGGGAGAGGCCATTAAAGCCCTTAACAAGTTCTAAATTGGCTCTGTAATGCCATTTTGAAACGTTTTAGCTAGTTTAACGTATTTCTGACGTGAAGTACGCCTGGTCTGAAACACTCCAGTGAAACCTGGCGGGAGCACAAGTGGACAGCTGACTATCAGCTGCAGGTCCACTATTACAACGGAGATGTGATGAAGGTAGTAGTAGTATTAGGTCTGAAAGTCGCCGCTGCTGCATTGAATGTGTTCAGAGGCTGCCTGGCCTTTGCTGTGAGAGGACTTGGATGCAAAAAAAATTCTCTCTCTCTCTCTCTCTCTCTCTCTCTCCCCCCCCCCCCCCCATATTTTGCATCCAGGTCCACTCACATCAAAAGCAAGCCAGGCAGGTCCTCTCTCACCAACAGTCTCTGAGACTAGGCAGTCAGCAATGATGGCATCATCAGAGGCGACTTTCAGACTGAAACCACTAATTGGTTCATGGGTTCCCACATGCTGGAACTCAATTGCCCAATTAAGTGAAAATTGCATCATTCATCCACATTAATCTGGAGTCGGGGGGGAAACACGAAATGCAGATTACACGACCCCAACCCGACCCCAAGACAAAATCCAGCCCATGGACTCCAATGTTGTGTTTTCAGATGACATTGCCGAGGGGCAACATTTAGATGAGTAATAGGAGGGGGCAAGGATAGATCCTTGGTGGACTCCAGAGGTAACGGTGTGGGAATGGGAAGAGAATCTATTGCAGGTGATTCTCTGATTATGATTCGGTAGTTAAGAATGGAACCAGGCAAGGGCAGTTCCACCCAGCTGAACCATGGAGGAGAGGCGTTGCAGGAGTGTGGTGTGGTCGACTGTTTCAAAGGCTGCAGATAGATGGAGAAGGATGAGGAGGGATAGTTTACCACGGTCACAATCACATAGAATATCATTTGTGACTTTGATAAGGGCCGTTCCAGTACTGTAGCGGGGGCAGAAACCTGATTGGAGGGATTGAAACATGGAATTGCGGGAAAGATGGCCACAGATTTGGGAGGGGACAACACATTCAAGGATTTGAAGAGGAAAGGGAGGTTGGAGATGCGACGATAGTTTGCAAGGACAGAGGGATCAAGGATGGGTTTTTTTGAGGAGAGGGGTGATGATGGCAGATTTGAAGGGGAGGGGGACAGTACCTGAGAAGAGAAAACCGTTAACAATATCAGTTAACATGGAGGCCAGGAAGAGAAGTTGGGTGGTCAACAGTTTGGTGGGAATAGGATCTCAGGAGCAGAAGGTGGGTCGCATGGATAAGATGAGTTTGGAGAGAGCACAGCAGGAGATGAGATAGAATATAAAGAAAGATGTAAGTTCAGGGCCAGGTCAATGGGAAACATTCAGGGAAGTTTGGCCCGGCGGGCCAGGAACAGGGAGGGAAGCGGCGGAGGCAGCTGAATGGATGGTCTCGAACTTTGGGACAAAAAAGTCCCTGGGCTCCTCACACTTGTTCTTGGAGGTGAGAGTGGAGAAGGCACAGTTTAAGAAGACCATTGGTGGTGAAGAGAAGCCAGCGATTATTTTTGCATTTCAGGATGATCATTGAATAGAGAGCCATTTTAGCAAAAGAGAACAGGACCCGATAATGCTTTATGTGGTCCAACCAGAACTGGCGATGGATGGTTAAACCAGTTGTCCACCATAAACGTTCAAATTTTCATCTCTTGAACTTAAGGCAGCGACGATGAGGATTATACTAGGAGGAATGAGAGAGTAGTGGCTTTAATGAGGCAAGAGCATCAAAGGTGCTTTAGCAGATCGGTAGCTGAAAAAATATCATTATGAATGGAGGGCCAAAGGCTAGATAGTTGTGAATTTGAAAGTGCAGTGGTAAGTTATTATAGGGAGTATTTTTTTTTAATTGGGGCGGACACAGAAGGAAGTGGTGTTGGGAGGGGATATGGCAATGTGAGTGGAAAGTGATACAAGGAAGTGATCAGAGATGGCCTTATCTGTGATAGTCACAATGGGAGTAGTGAGGTCACATGAGGTGGCGAGGTCAAAGGGGTGACTGTGAATATGGGTAGGAGAGTTTATATGGAGAGAGCAATTTAGGGAGGAAAGGAGGGCAGTGAACTCAGAGGAGAGGGAGCAAGAAGAGTTGAGATGGAGATTGAAATCACCGAGGATGAGAAGTTGCTCGGTGCAAAGGCCAAGGGAGGAAAGTAGGGAAGATATCTCAGTGAGAAACTTGGCGTGATACCTGGGCAGTAAAGAACAAGGATTTTAGATGAGCGTCATGAGGGGTGGAACATTTCAATCTTAAGTAACTTTATATCCTTTTTGATCTCTTCTTTTAATGTCATGTCCACCATGTTAGTTTCCCTGGTAAATACGGAGGCAAAGTAATTATTTAATGGCCTGGAATTTATGATCGCCGTGATGGCATTAGCCTTCTGAATGGCCCCGCAAGTTCTGGCTTTCCGCATGCGCTGTGCATGTGCGAAACCCCGGAACTTGCAATCTGTCAAGGTTCGCCTTAACAGATCTACCGCACCGACTAGGAAGTCATTTTCGCTGGCACAGAGTTGGGCTATTTGACCAACTACTGCCCAGAAAATGCCAACAACACTCTTACGCCTGGTAAAAGCAGATGTAGGGCCTGAGACGTTAAACCAAGGCCACGTCTACTCTCTCAGGTAGATGTAAAAGTTCTTATGGCACTATTTCGAAGAAGAGGTGGAGCATTATCCCCGGTGTCCTGGCCAATATTTATCTCTCAATCAACAAAAACACCCAGATTATCTGGTCACTATCACATTACTGTTTGTGGGAGCTTGCTGTGCGCAATTGACTGCAGTGTTTCCGACATTACAACAGTGACTGGTTGTACAAAAGTACTTCATTGGCTGTAAAGCGCTTTGGGACGTCCTGAGGTCGTGAAAGGCGCTATATAAATGCAAGTGTTTCTTTTCTTTCTTCCGGACTCTCGGTCGCGAATCCAAATGGAAACGGGTGTAGGGATGCACCGATACAGAGCTGAGCATTACTCAAGGGTCAGCTCCCGCTTTGATTCCGAAACGCCTGAGGAAGATTAGGAGCCGGCCCTTCGTGGACGGTGATGTTCCACCACTTGTCTGGGCAGCGTGGATCTCCTTGGCATTGTTCTCATACGTTTATGAGAGACTCGTCGCAACTGAGTTATACTACTTGTGATCTGAAACTGCACATCTTCGACTCCACAGCTCCTTGTTAACGAGTATATTTTGCAATAATGCTAAGATTTCTGAAGGATTTCCACATCTCTGATCAACACTAAAGCGGAAGAGTTACAGTCTGAAAGGCTGAAAGTGCAACGCTCTTTTCTGGCACTGCAACAACATCTGCACAGTGTAGGAACTACACAGCATTGACACAAAAAATTGTTTTTAAAAAAAACTTCAATTTCGATAGCGCCTTTGTCGTAATTACTTTAAGACCAATGAAGTATTTTTGAAATACAATCAGTGTTGTAATTCAGGGAAACAATTTGTGCACTGCACTGTCCCAAAAACAGCAATAAGATACATGACCAGATAATCTGTTTTAGTGACGTTGGTTCAGGATTAAATGTCGTCTCGAACAAAATACGCCCACCCAAGAAGGCAGACCGGGGAGACCTTATCTTGGTTTTCCTGAGAACACCCCACCCCGAAACCGAGCTTGAGAAGGCCACCTGCGTGCAGGACTCTGTCCAGGCTGCTCTGACCTGCCCACACGAAGGTCCCTGAGTGACCTTTAAACCATCCCCACCAATCATCCTTTCCTCCCTCTTCCAACATTGTCCTAGTGCTTTGTGAACTTTGTAAATCGATTAGCATTAATATGAGTGTATTTTTTACAGGGGCTTGTACTTTGTCGGTACTTTGAGGATGAGAAGATTAATTTTACTGGGAAGAGGGTGCTTGAACTGGGATCTGGCACCGGGATTGTGGGCATTTTAGCGGTGCTGCTGGGTAAGTTGACTAATCCTGCTGTTTGGAAGTATATACGTGCACCTTACAAGTTATATTGTCTGTAAGGCATATTGGGGTAGAAATTAGGTCGCGCCCCATTTGGGGCGCAAATATCGTCTGGACGCAAATATTAGCGCCTGGCGCTAATTATCGGCACTGACTGGAAACTTCACTTTTACCGCCCCGGGAGGTGAGTGGAGCGCTAAAGCAGGCGCTGCACACCTGTCTTAAGGCGCAAAGGCCAAGGAGTGAGGCGCTAACTCAGAGCGCTGGCGAAGCTCATGTAATGTCAGTCAGCAATGGAACACACACACAATGGCACGGGCCAGTTCTTAAAGGGGATGGTTAATCTTGCTTTCCATCCACATCCTGTTCATTGCAACCTTGAATCTCGGCCTGGAGAGACTTGCACATCAAATGTGCTGGAAAGAACAATGGAGAGTACCAGGCAAAGAGCTCAGAGTGCAGCTCCCACAGTCTCTGCTAAATCGATACAAGGAATGGCAAATCAAAATGAACCTGCAAAGTGCTGCTCAGTACCCAAAACTCCTTCACACAACGTTGAATCTCTCCAGAAGTCACTCCCTCTCGCTCTCAGAATGCGTAGTTCAAAAATGCCACCAACAATAAAAGACAGGAAGAGGCCCGCTTTAAATAGCGCCCCCCCCCCCAGCCCCACAGCGATTGATAGCGTTCCAGTCTTCTGGTCTTTGGAAGCGCCAGGCGGTAAGGCAGGGGGCGCCACTCAATTTCCACTCCGGGGCGCCACAAGGGCGTTGCACCATGGAATGACGTCACAATCTGCGCGAGCAGGTGGTCGCAGCGGTAAGTTTTAGCGCCGCCGCACAATGTCAAGTTAAGTTCCCGAGCGGCGCAAACATCGCTGCGCCCGGGTGTTAGCGGCTTTGCGCCCCATTAGCGCCCTCTTAAGGCGCTAACCGGAGGCGCAACCAACTGAATTTTTACCCCATTCTCTATTAAAGAGCCGACATTCACATTTGTATCCTTACAGATACTAGTTACAGTGCGTACTCCGGTGGCTAATATTCATTGTGCGTGGCCCTATAATGGAGACCTAGCTTAAAAAAGGGCAGCAATGGGGAATAAACAATCCTGGCTACAATGTAGTCAGGAGGGATAGGGAAGGAAAAAAGAAAGGCGGGGGTGTGGCAGTCTTGATCAAGGATAAAATTACTGTTCTACAGAGGGCCGATACACTAGAGGGCTCAAAGGCAGAATATATTTGGTTAGAGTTAAGGAACAGTAAAGGAGCTGTTACATTGCTGGGTGTTTACCATGGACCCCAAATAGTGAAAATGAGATAGAGCAGCAAATCTGTCGGAAAATATCAAAGTAATGTAACAATAATAGAACAGTAATAGTAGGGGACTTCAATTACCGTAATATAGACTGGGTGGAAACCGAGTAAAGGGCAAGGAGAGTAAATAATTCCTAAAATGTGTACAGGAGAACTTTCTTAACCAGTATGTTTCAAGCCCAACGAGGGAGGAAACAGTGCTGGATCTATTTCTGGGGAATGAAGTAGTGCAAGTGGAGTGTGTTTCAGTTGGAGAACATCTGGGTAAGAGTGATCATAACATAAGTAGGTTTAAAGCAGTTATGGAAAGGGACAAAGAAAAATCAAAAGTGAAAACATCCAACTGGAAGAGAGCACAATTTCAGTGATTTCAGAGGGATCTAGCACAGGTAGACTGGAAACAAAGATTGGCCAGGAAAACAGTGAATGGGCAATAGCAGACCTTCAAGCTGGAGATATTTCAGGTACAAATCAAGCATATTCTAATAAGCAGGAAAGATGGGGCAACCAAATCTAGAGCTTCCTGGATGACAAAGGAAATAGAGGTTAAAATAAAACCGAAAAACGTATATGACAAATTTCAGGTACAGAATACAACAGAATACAACAGAAAACCAGGCAGAATACAAAGAGTACAGGGGAAATTGGAAAGGGATATAAGAAGGGCAAAGAGAGAGTATGAGAAAAGATTAGTGGGTAACATAATAGGGAACACAAAAATCTTTTATAAAAGTATAACAAGTAAAAGGATAGTTAAAGGAATGGTGGGTCCGATTAGGGGCTAAAAGGGTAATCTTCTTGTGGAGGCAGAGCGAATGACCGAGGTACTGAATGAGTACTTTGCACCTGTCTTCACAAAAGAAGAGGATGAAGTTCATATCGCAGTAGAGGAGGAGGGAGTAGAGATATTGGATAGGATAAAAAATAGAAAGAAAGGAGGTGCTAAATAGGTTGACATCAATCAATGTTAACAAGTCACTCGGTCCAGATGGGCTGCATCCTTGGTTGCTGAGGGAAGCTAGGGTGGAGATAGCAGAAGCTCTGACCACATTCTTTCAATCCTCGTTGGATATTGGAGTGGTGCCAGGAGACTGGAGGATTGCAAATCTTACAACCCTTTTCAAAAAAGGGAGAGGGATAAACCTTGTAACAACAGACCAGTTAATCTAAAATCAGTGCTGAGAAAACTACGAGAGACCGTTGTCAAGGACAAAATTAAGTCTCACTTGGAGAAGCATGTCTGACTAACCTGATTGAGTTCTTTAACGAATTAACAGAGAGGGTTCATGAAGGTAGTGCAGTCGGTGTTGCATATATGTACTTTCAAAAGGCATTTGATAAAGTACCACAAAACAGACTTATTTGGAAAATAGAAGCACATGGGATAAAAGGGACTTGTTAACTTGGGTATGTAATTGGCTAACGGATAGAAGACAGAGAGTAGTGGTGAATGGGTGTTTATCTGACTGGAGAGAAGTATGCAGTGGGTTCCCCCAGCAGTTAGTATTAGGACCACTGTTTTTCTTTTATATAAATGAGCTAGACTTGGGTACAGGGAGAACAATTTCAAAGTTTGCAGATGATTCAAAACTCGGTAACTTAGCAAATAGTGAGGAAGATAGTAGTAGATTTCCCGAGGACATAGGCAGACTTGTGAAATGCGCAGGCACATGGTAAATGCCATTTAATGTGCATACGTGTGAAGTGATGCACTTCAGGAGGAATAATATGGAGAGGCAGTATAATCGAAATGGTACTATTTTGAGGGGTGCAAGAGCAAAAGCACCTGGGAGCGCACATTCACAAATCTTTGAAGGTGGCAGGGCAAGATGATAAGATGGTTAAGAAAGCGTATGAATAATTGGCTTTGTAAATAAGGACATTGTATGCAAAAACGTGGAAGTCATGCTAAACCTTTACAAATCACTGGTTAGGCCTCAACTGGAGTGCTGTGTACAATTCTGGGCACCACACTTTAGGAAGGATGTCAAGGCCTTTGGGAAGGTATGGGGATGTTGATCAGGATGATACTGGGGTGAGGGACATCAGTTATGTGGAGGGTTTGGAGAAGCTGGGATTGTTCTTCTTAGAGCAGAGAAGGTTAAGTAGAGACCTACTAGAGGTATTCAAAATTATGAGGGGTTTGAGTAGGTAGGGAGAAACTTTCATCTGGCAAGTGGGTCAGTAACGAGAGGTCATAGATTTAAAGTAATTGGCAAAAGAACTAAAGGGGAAATGACGAGATATTGTTTCTCACAGAGAATTGTTAAGATCTGGAATGCAATACCTGAAGGAGTGGTGGAAGCAGATTCCTTAGGAACTTTCAAAAGGCAATTAGACATGTGCTTGAAGAGTACTAGTTTGTAGGGTTGTGAGGGAAAAGCTGGTGTGTTGGACTAAATTGAACAGCTCTTTCAAAGAGGCAGAACAGGCACGATGGGCCAAATGGGCTACTTCTGTGCTGTAAGATTCTATTATTCTATGATTCTATTCTATGTCACCATAGTTAATATTCACAGTTCTTGCTCCTTAGTTACTAATCATAGTCCGTACCCCTATTGTTAATGGTCAATGTGTTTACTCCAATAGTTACTATTGATTGGGCGTATCTGTGGTTACTGTTCATAGTTCATACCCTATAGTTACTGTTTATAGTGTATATCCCTACAGTTAATAGTCACAGTGCACACTCTATAGTCACTATTCGTAGTGATTACATCTATAAGTACTAAAGTACTATTGGCGACGCATAGCCCTTTGGTACCCTTCTATTTACTATTGATAGGTTCCACTTCTATAGTTACTATTCCTAATACATAGTCCTATGGTTACTGTTCACAGTACTTAACCTTCCCGTTACTATTCATAGTCCTCACTTCTATAGTAGAGAGCGAATGTCCGTATGGATAGGATCCTTGCCTCTGAGACTGAAAGGCAATCCTAATGAGTGGAAACTCGGCCACAGGCTCTGAATTCTGTGTTGATATTCACCGGGATGTTCGCATCCGGTCTGTTTGGTATTCCCCCTTCCCATCATATAGGTTCTGGGAACCAGAAAGCCCTCCTACTGTATAGGACTAACTACCCTATCAGCTGGTATAAAGATGGTTACGGCTATGGATGGGGCCTTCGTGTCGTGGTCGGTCAGACTATTAATCAGCGTGCAAATCCTTACACTCATTCACACTATTCTCCAAAGGGAGCGCGTAAATGTATGAAAACAAAAACCTCTATAGTTACGATTCATAATACATACTCTACATTGTAACTAATAGTGCATACCCCTGTAATTACTATTCATGCTGAATATCCCTATAGTTACCATTCAGTGTGCCTTCCCTCTTGTTGCAATTCTTAATGGACAAACCTATAGTAACTATTCAATCTGCTTACACTTATAATTAATATTCTTAATTCATATAATTATAATTATTATTCATAGCACCTATCCTACACTTACTATTCACATTGTTTACCACTGCAGGGAGTGTTCATAGTATGTACCCCTCTAGTTACTATTAACATTGTATATCGCTATAGTTATGATTCATGATACTTACTATAACAGTTAATGTTCACAATGCCTACCTATTTATTTATGATTTGTAGTGTTTAACATTCTATATATTATTCATAGTGCTTTCCCCTCTAGTTACTAATCTGTAGTTAAAATTACAGAGCTTACTCCAATAGTTACTATAAATCGGGCATATTCCTATAGTCCTTGTTCTATAGTTACCATTCGTTGTATTTACCCTTATAGTAACGATTTGTAGTGCATTGCGCTATAAATATTTGTCCTGATTACCCCTACAATTACTATTCATCTTATTCACCCTTCCAGCTGCTACTCGCAGTACATGCTCCTAAAATTCCTCGTCATAGTACTTATCACTATTCGTAGTGAATACCCCTGTAATTATTATTAATGACAGTTATCACTATAATTACCATACTTAACTCTACAGTTACTATTCGTTGTACATACCCATATAATAGAATGCAACATATAATTAATATTCATTGTGCGCAACCGTCTAGTTACTAATTGTTTCGCATACACCTGCAATTCCTATTCATGGTTCATGCGCCTCTGGTTACTATTATAGTGCATTCTCATAGAATTACTTTTCATCATGGTTTCCCCTATAATTAATACTCAAAGGGCTAGAAATTCGCCTCCTTTGCGCCTCCTGTTAGTGCCTCTGGGTGGCGATAACGGGGCGCTACAGGCTTCGTGACTGGGTGCGGCAATAGTACCGATGCCCGCAAAATTGACGTGGAGGTGTGCGGCATCGGTAACCATGAGTGCCACAATCGTGATGTCATCTGGCTGCGCAGCGCCCCGGTAGCGCCCCGGATCCGAACTTCGATTCCGCCCCCTGCAGCATCGTTGGGCGATAACACCGACAGCTGCAGGAGGCGTTGTTAGGGGGGCCAACCGCTTGGGGAGCGGTATTTAAAGGTAAGGCTTGTGTCAATGAAAAATTCGTTTTCACCACTTAGGTTGTTTTTTCAACTTTTTCCTGTGCCACGATTGATCAGCCCAACACTCTGTTAGAGCGCTTGGGGCTGATCGTCGTGGATCACGGCTGCCGTCGGCGACCAGGCACATGGATTTAATGCAGAGCCTGCAGCAATGGCCCTTCCCTTTTAAGGGAGGGAAGGAGCCTCGGTTCCCGGTAGCGCTGCATTCAACATTGGGCAGCGCTGCACCGCTACCGCCCCTCTTGCCAAACTTTGGGGGGTAAAAATTCACTTGGTTGCGCCTCCCGTTAGCGCCTTAAGAGGGCGCTAATGGGGCGTTAAGCTGCTAACGCCCGGGCGCAGCGATGTTTGCGCCGCTCGAGAACTTAACTTGAGATTGTGCGGCGGCGCTAAAACTTACCGCTGCGACCACCTGCACGCGCAGATTGTGACGTCATTCCATGGTGCAACGCCCTTGGGGCGCCCCGGAGCGGAAATTGAGTGGCGCCCCCTGCCTTACCGCCTGGCGCTTCCAACGACCGGAAGACTGGAACGTTATCAATCGGTGTGGGACTGGGGGGGGCGCTATTTAAAGGGGGCCTCTTCCTGTCTTTTTCTGTGGTCGACATTTATGCAACACTCGTTCTGAGAGAGAGAGAGAGATTCGGAGAGAGAGAGAGAGAGACTTCTACATTGACTCAACGCTTTGTGAGGTAGTTTTGCCTAGTTCATCCTAACTTTGTTGCTACTTTAGTTGCTGTACCTCATTACTTTTCTGGCAAAGAGAATATGGGGGCTGCAATGATTGGGGGCGTCGTCCTGCTCCAGCTGAATCGGAGGATACCAAGACGCAGACAGAGAGTGGCAATGATGGCCAGACGGAGGAGGGCCATCAGGCGCATGTACAGGAGAGCTTACCCTCCCAGGGTATATCGTGAACAGCTCTCCTACATCCATATGTCTGAGGAGCTGTGTTTGCGAAGGCTGCGATTCAGCAAGGAGGTGGTCACTGAGCTCTGCCACCTGCTGCAGCCAGATCTGCAGCCTCAGCTGAGGTCCAGGACGTCTCTGTCGGTGGCAGTGAAGGTCACAGTGGCTTTGAACTTCTACGCCACTGGCTCATTCCAAGCTGCTGTTGGGGACCTCGCCAATATCTCCCAGTTTGTGGTGCATCGCTGCATCCGGCAGGTCACCAATGCCCTCTTCAGAAGGAGACGAGACTTCATCTCTTTCCCTATGACCCCAGACAAGCAGCGTGACCATGCTCTGGGCTTTGCGAGGGTAGCGGGCTTCCCCATGGTGCAGGGCGCCATTGACTGCACGCATGTGGCTTTGCGTGCTCCGCAAGAGAATACAGAGGAATTCAGGAACAGAAAGGGGTTCCATTCCTTGAATCTGCAGTTGGTCTGCGACCACAGACAGGTGATACTCGCTGTCAATGCCCACTATCCGGGCAGCTGCCACGATGCTTTCATCCTGTGCCAGACTACTGTGGCAGAAGTTTTCGAGGCACCGCATCAGCCAGTTGGTTGGCTTCTGGGGGACAAGGGGTACGCATTGAGCACCTGGCTGATGACACCGCTCCGTACGCCAAACACCCCTGCTGAGCTGCGGTACAATGAAAGCCATCAAGCAACCAGGAACATTATTGAGCGCACAATCGGCGTGCTGAAACAACGGTTCCGCTGTCTGGACCATTCCGGAGGAGCCCTGCAGTACTCGCCTGAGCAAGTTTCGAACTTCGTAGTCGTGTGCTGCATGTTGCACAACATGGCAATCCTCAGGACCCAGCCAATGCCACCAGGCCTTGTAGCACCACCAGAGGAGGAGGAGAGAGGAAGAGGACGAGGACGATGATCATCAGCAGCACCAAGGCAGGAGGGCGGCCCACAATGGTCAAACTGAAAGGGCCGTCCGTCAACGACTAATAGCAAGCCGCTTCTAGGGCCCCTGCCATTGCTATAAACACTAATCAACCCAGCACGCAACCCCTAAGCCGGCCAAGGCACCAATAATTCCAACCACCAGCCATGTATATTTTGAATACAGAAACTTATTTATTTTACAAACTCTGTGTGTGTCAATTCCTCATGACAAACTCATAGAAATAAACACAAAAAAACAGTCAATAACATAACTGGTTCTCACAACCTGGAGATAATGTCCAAAACACTAAACAAAAGTTGGACCATGAACCTCGGCCTTTAATAAAAAAATGACCAGCATTTTGTCACACCTCCTACTTTTTGCCCTTCGAGGGTGATCTCCTTCCCTTGCGCACTTCCCCCCTTCTAACCCTACTGCTCCTCCGTAATGGGACCTCAGTGGCTGCAGCAAGGCTGGTGGAAGGCTGCTGCTCGTCAGACCCTGACACTGCAGATGCCCCTGAAGGACGGCCTCGACCACTTCTGGGCCTGGAGGGCCCGGCTGCAGACTGCACCAACTCTGCATGGGCGGCAGCAGTCTGTCCTACAGGCGGTGGCAAGTGCAGTGGAGAAGTGACAGTGTTGGCAGCAGGAATGCTGTCATCCTGAGAGAGGCCAGCAACTCCCTGCTCGCCCGACACACTGGCACTCCCACGGGGCAGCACTTCAGCATCCAGAGCAATCTGCCGGAGAACAGATTGCTGGCCTGCTGCGGCGCGGTGACAGCCCCGGGGACATGTGCACGAACCATCGAGGTTGGCAGCAGTCTGTGCTCGCGTGGCCTCCATCTGAGTCTGTATGAGAGCAGTCAGAGGTGGGATCACGGCAGCCAGTGACTGAATTGCAGCACTAAGCGTTAGTGTGGCATCCACCTGTGCTACAGCGAAGTGCTCCACACTCCTTGCCAGTGACTCAATGCATTCGGGCACCCTTCCCACTGCACCCATGAGCTCAGTGTGCATGCCCACCGCCTGGGTGTTCATTTCTGCAATCAGCCGCTCCTCCTCTGCGTCCATTGCAGTAGGAGTGTCTGGCATACTCTCCCTCTGGGGAGAAGTCCCCCGTTCTTCGCTACCCCCCCCCATGGCGTTGCTGCAGCCCGCTGGGTCCTGGAGCTTCACCCTCATCAGCCCCTTCCCCCCTGCTCCCCTCCGGGGAAGGCGTGTTCCCAGTGTGGGCATGGGCTTCCTCGGGAGAGGGTGGCACTGATGCTCTGGCTTCCTCTTCCTCCTCAGCTGCAGCATCACTCCCAGTGGCAGCTTCAGGGCCCGTCTCCTCAGCTGGTGAATCACCATCTGAAAGCAGGGAGGTACAAGAGTGGCTTTAGCGTGAGGACAGGGTGGCAGTAAGGGAGGAATAAGTGCAGCGAGTTAGCAAGTTGGATTGAAAGTGTCAAAGGCTGGTGTTGTGAGGGACAAGTGGAAGGACAGAGGACAAAAAGGTGATGACCTTACCATTGCTGTCCACAACGGGGTCGGCGTCTCCAGTGGCGACGGGACCGATCACCCGGCTAGCCACAATCCTGTGGACGCGCTCCTCCAGATCGCTGAGGGGTTGCAGCTGAAGCCGCCCTCCACCTGTCCGTTGCTGCTGTCTCCTATTATGAGCCAGCTTAGCCTGCAAGAAAAAGGACAGCATCTGAGTAAATATGCAGCCATGGTCTTGCCTGATGTGCCTCCCATAGGTGAATAGCCCTTACAATATGCAGCCATGGTCTTGCCTGATGTGCCTCCCATAGGTGAATAGCCCTTACTGTATGCAAAGTGTGGAATGTGTGTGTGTGTTTGATGAAAGGGCCATAGGTGTTGGATGAGTGTTGTGCATTGGGGTTTTAAGACCCTCTGGCCATAGAGTGAGGTTGAGATGGAGGGATGGAGAGGTATTGAGAAAAAGCCACTCACCCTGACGACCCGAGTGAGGTCGTTGAACTTTTTGCGGCATTGAGTATGGGTCCTGGGCACCATGCTCCTGGAGGAGACCCTCTGAGCCACCTCCCTCCACACTCTTCTGAACTCGCGTGGCAAAGGCCTCCTGCCACTCTCAGGGAACAGCATACATCGTCTGCGCTCCACTGCGTCAACCAGAGCATCCAAGGCCCGCTCGGTGAAGCGATGAGCGCGTTCTCTCACCCTCTCCATGCTTGGCAGCAAAATGGATTACAGGTCTCTCCAGGCTGAGATTCAAGGCTGCAATGAGCAGGGTGTGGCTGGGGAGCAAGTGGCCCCCCCCCAGCTTTAAGAAGTGTCCGGCGCCAGTGTGTCTGTGTTCCCTCGCTAACTGGCAGCAGCTGCGCTGCGCTCGCGCGCTGAGTTAGCGCCTCACTCCTTGGCCTTTGCGCCTTAAGAGAGGTCTGCAGCGCCTGCTTTAGCGCTCCACTCACCTCCCGGGGCGGTAAAAGTGAAGTTTCCTGTCAGTGCCGATAATTAGCGCCAGGCGCTAATGTTTGCGTCCGGACAATATTTGCGCCCCAAATGGGGCGCGACCTAATTTCTACCCCTAGCACTCCAACGGAAGTGGTAGCGCTTGATTAGCGCTCTACTTCCTTCCTGGAGCGCTAAACCTGAAGTTCGCGTCGGATTCCCTGGAGGCACTACTTTTTCATTACCGCTAAAGTTATCACCCCAAACGGGGCGATACTCAATTCTCCCCCTTAGTGCATACCTCTATAGTTGTTATCTGTAGTGTCACTGCATAATTCATTTAAAATATCCTATCTACAGCAACCCGACGGCTCCGAGAGTTCATCCACTGAGTAACTGGGCCATATGAACAAGGAAAACTGATAAGTTAGCTTATTTCAGGCGGGACAAAGTCTTACAATTGCTGCTGATGGGGCGCTACGGCTGACGATGATCGGGTCGTTAAAATTGGCGATGGTGTAGCCGTTACAGTTGGCGATATTGGGGCCGTTACCATTGGCGTTCTGAACCGTTGTTTGGCCATCTTTAGTGTCAATCGGGTTGAGCCGGCCTGCAATGGCAGACTGGTGAACTCTAATGTTATAACACTCTCTGTAAAGTGCCCACAGATCTGATCCACATGATCAGGCACAGGAGAAAATCCACGCTAAAGTAATGCGAACGTTTGCTTGCCCAACACAATGGCCCAGAAATTCGGTCGAATACGGGAGAGTACGCACTGTGTACTCACCCGTATTCGGTCCCGAAGTGCCGGTTTCCTGCATGCACTGCGCATGCGCGGGAAACCGGCACTTCCGATATTGTGATGGGGGCGGTTCCTAAGTGAACCGCGTGCGCACTACAGGCTGTGCGCACGCAGCACACTTAGGTTTTTTTTCAGGTTTGAACGCATGGGTAAGTATGGAAGATTTTAAACATGAAAAAAGGAGGCGTAAGACCCCCTTTTAACAAGGTAAGTAGTTAATTAAGTATTATTTTCAATTTTTTTCAACAGGTTTATCTTTTTTAGAGACTTTAAAGAAAGGTAAGTTTATTTTTATAACTTTTAAAAAGAATTTCAATTTTTTCAAAAATTTAAATTTTTGTTTAAAGTTGTTAATTTATTTAACTATAGTTATTTTATTAATGTGATGGTTTTTTTTAAATTTAATTGAGGTTTAGCTGTTCTTTTGGGGGCAAGTTGTATTCATAGTTTTGACAGTTCTATCAAAACTATGAATGAAAGATGGTGTGCTGCCATTGGCTCTAACTGGCCCACGTGATCCCAGAGGTCGCATCAACTAACTGTGCCTCTGGGACACGCACACACTGCGCGCCGGCACCAGGGAGAGGCCCAGGAACCGAAGTTCGTGTGGGCCCGAACCATAAAGGCAGGCGTGGTAGGTAAGATCGCGCACGATCCTTACCCCCGTGGCAACCATCGAAGTCTAATTTCTGGGCCAATAACCTCTGCATGACAAAGAAACAGACAGGTGCGATTAGAGAAGGATAGCTGTCACCTGTCCAATATGTAAACGGAATGTGGTTTTGAAAGATCTGATTTCACTTGATCTTCCTGTGAAACCTACATTGCAGCCAATGCATGTAGAGCAGGTGTGAGTGGGTGTTCTCAATTTACGGAATCCCCTTCAGGACATGCGCTCCGTACTCCGTACTCGCGCCGAATGGCCCAGAGAGTTACAATTTATTTACAGAATTCTACTTTCTTTGCTCTTGCATGAGTAAAATGCATCATACAGCTCGTGCTACGGGGAAATCATAGGGTAACTGTTGTTATTTGATGCTTTTTGCCAGGTGGAGATGTCACCATGACGGACAGACCGTACGTTCTGAAGCAAATAGAATACAACGTCTCTGTTAATATTCCAGTCAGCTCCAGACACCGTTCAAAAATTAGTGCCCTTGCTTGGGGTAACGATCACAATAACTTTCCAGCCGACTATGATTTCATCCTGGGCTCGGACATTGTGTACAACCCTACACAATTTCAAGGTCTTTTACAGACACTGCAGCATCTCTGCAACGGAAAAACGACAGTTTACATGTCTTCTAACGTGGCTGCCAGAGAGGGGTCCGCCAATTTCCATCAGGAGCTCCTGCCAAAACAGTTTAATAGCGAGCTAATTCATACAAGTGGGAGCAACCGTATTTACAAAGTGACCAAAAAAGTCCCAAACGACGAGCACTAGTTTCTGATGCAGAGACTGGGAGAGACAACGATCTACTTGTCACTTAACACAACTCTGAGGATCCACCAGGTTTACTCCCTTTTCGAGAAGTCAGTTTGAATACAAACCTTGTGTTTTTCCCAACTTTCTCTTCCTTTCACAAGTTCCTTCCCTGGCTCTCCCAAAATATGTTGATTCACCCTGACACATTACATTAACGCGTTCCTTTAGAGCAGATTAAGAATTAATGGTTCATCCAATGTTTATATAAATGAAAGCCCATAAAGGGAATTACTTTGAGGCGTTACTTTTCCGGCCACCCAGAAGCTCACATACTCACCCCATGGACAGGTACATAGTTTAAATGTTAACGTTATTAAGTCACAGTAACAATATAAGATCCCAGGGTAGAAATTATTCGGTTCCGTATCAGTCCTGAATGTGCGATCGCACTGGTATGACATTCAGTCTGTCTCTTATTTACAATGGGTTTAACTCTTTAAAATAAATGGGCTGAGCCCCTCGTTAAATAGTGCACAAAGGAATTTCATTAGGGCAGCAATTTATTTGTTATCAATATGGTAAAGGGCATTTTAACCCTCCAATCTTTATTCAATTCTGTGAATACACGGAACCAGTAAGTTTCAAGTTGCTTCAACTGACCGACATAAACCTTATTTCAATTTCTTTCTCACTGTGGATGTTTCCAACATTCATCGCCCCTGATCTCCAATGGCTCCGCCCTGCTCCTCCATCTCTCGTCAATCTTATCTTCACTCTTTCCTCTGGCCTTAAATGCAGCGCTCACATTTCCTCCATGGCGAATTCTGATTGCAAGATGCTCGGTTTACAGATGCCGAACCCTCAGGTACCCTCACCAGCTGTCATGGCCGGGATTCAATCTCTCTGGCTAAAATCGGGGCCGATTACTGTTAATTTCCCTGAATTATAACCCACGCGCTATAACCTGCTGATTTACGTGCTTGGATTTATGGGAGCTTGAATAAACTGAGTGAAGGTGCAACTGAAAAGCCAATCCGATGCCTGCAATAAAGCTGCCCAGGTAAATCCGCTAACGATACGTTTAACGAACGGAAGTCCGCAATTTCTTTATAATAGTGCTGCTCAGTGAGCATGCGCCTGGTGCCTTTTCTCTCATTGCCTTTGCTGAACCCTGGGGAATCGCAAAGTAGCGGGTTTAACTCTACAAAGGCGAACCTTCTGTATTTTTTGAAATAGACCGGTGTTAGGATTGTATTTTTGTAGCCCCGGTTCTTTCTATTCATTGGACAAGTATCGCTCGCCCCAGTGTGTACATTTCCCAACTACTGGAACTTTTCATTATTCATTGAGAGAAGTAAATCACAACACAAGCAGGCATCATGTGTTAGCAGTCTAAGTTGTAGGACTATAACGCAGCACACTTCAGTTGTGCCTCAGATACTGGGAATATCCGAACCGCTCTGGAAAAGTCTAATTCATGATGTCATAAATCTTAATTACTTGCTACAGCATGCAATAGAAAAGTGACAACCGTGAACTTGCACCAGTGGTTGAATGGAACTGGTAGCGTAGAATAAATACTTATTGCTTTACTTTTGTTTTTCCAGAACCATATGACTTCAAATAGAACCACTGTACAACAAAACATGAATGACAATAATAAAACGAGTTTTACAACTTACATCTTGATAATGCAAAGTGTGGATCATTTTTTGCACGTCCTTATTACTGACCCGACTCATAGAATCACTGTAAAGAATATAATCAGTTCAAGCATATTTTTATTTAAGATATCAAACTAAATATCACCATGCACCCAATTTATTGAAAACATCATTGCAGATTAATACAGGAGCATGGTAAAAGGCCGCAAAACATTGTCAGAACTTGCTTACCGACGGTAATTTCTGGACAGTTGAGTACTGTTGCTGCTGCAGGTCTCGTTACACTGCCAGCAGCAAACTGCCTATGCACTTCAGTAATAGTCACTTTTGCACATCACAACCTGTTAAAAAAACTGATATACAGGTAACCAGGTTACTAACGTGGTAGATAAGGGAGTGTCTATTGGTGTTGTGGGAATCCTGGGGAAGTCTCCATTTCGGATTTCCCCTACTAACTAATATGCACTAAATGAGATAAGTCTTATTAGTACAATAGCAAAATACTACGGATGCTGGAAATCTGAAATAACAACAGAAAATGCTGGAAACACTCAGCAGGCAAGGCAGCATCCGTGGAGAGAGAAACAGAGTTAAACATAGAAACATAGAAACATAGAAGATAGGAGCAGGAGTAGGCCATTCGGCCCCTCGAGCCTGCTCCGCCATTTAATGAGGTCATGGCTGATCATCCAAATTCAGTACCCTGTCCCTGCTTTCTCCCCATATCCCTTGATCCCTTTAGCC
Organism: Squalus acanthias; assembly: GCA_030390025.1. Lineage (NCBI taxonomy): Eukaryota > Metazoa > Chordata > Chondrichthyes > Squaliformes > Squalidae > Squalus > Squalus acanthias. Next base: position 98,308,241 of record CM059425.1, on the reverse strand, counting down.
TTAAGAATAAATCTAACTCCTTCTTGAATATATTTAATGAATTGGCCTCAACTGCCTTCTGTGGTAGAGAATTCCACAGGTTCACCACTCTCTGGGTGAAGAAATTCCTCCTCATCTCAGTCCTAAATGGCTTACCCCTTATCCTTAGACTGTGACCCCTGGTTCTGGACTCCCGCGCCATCGGGAACATCCTTCCTGCATCTAGTCTGTCTCGTCCTGTTAGAATTTTATAAGTTTCAATGAGATCCCTCTCATTCTTCTAAACTCTAGCGAATACAAGCCCAATCGTCCCAATCTCTCTTCATACGTCATTCCTGCCATCCCAGGTATCAGTCTGGTGAATATTCGCTGCACTCCCTCCATGGCAAGAACATCCTTCCTCAGATAAGGCGACCAAACCTGCACACAATACTCAAGGTGTGGTCTCACCAAGGCCCTGTACAACTGCAGCAGGACATCCTTGTTCCTGTACTCGAATCCTTTCGCTATGAAGGCCAACATACCATTTGCCTTCTTAACCGCCTGCTGCACCTGCATGCTTACCTTCAACGACTGGTGCACAAGGACACCCAGGTCTCGTTGCACTTCCCCTTTTGCCAATCTACCGCCATTCCGATAATAATCTGCCTTCCTGTTTTTGCCACCAATGTGGATAACCTCGCATTTATCCACATTATACTGCATCTGCCATGCATCTGCCCAATCACCCAACTTGTCCAAATCATACTGGAGTTTCTCTGCATCCTCCTCACAGCACACACGCCCACCCAGCTTTGTGTCGTCTGCAAACTTGGAGATATTACATCTAGTTCCCTCGTCTAGATCATTCATATATATTGTGAATAACTGGGGTCCTAGCACCGATCCCTGCGGTACCCCACTAGGCACTGCCTGCCACTCAGAAGAAGACCCATTTATTCCAACTCTTTGCTTCCTGTCTGCCAACCAGTTCTCTATCCAAGACAGTACCTTACCCCCAATCCCATGTGCTTTAACTTTGCACGCTAATCTCTTATGCGGGACCTTATCAAAAGCCTTCTGAAAGTCCAAATACACCACATCCACTGCTTCTCCCTTATCTATTCTACCAGTTACATCCTCAAAAAATTCCAGTAGATTAGTCAAGCATGATTTACCTTTTGTAAAGCCGTGTGTCCGATCCTGTCACGTTTCAGATCTGGGACCCTTCCTCCCTTCCCACTGTCCAGGGCCCCAAACACCCCTTCCAGGTGAAACAGCGATTTACTTTTACTTCTTGCAATTTGGTATACTGTATTCGCTGCTCACGATGCGGTCTCCTCTACATTGGGGAGACCAAACGTAGATTGGGGACCGCTTTGCAGAACACCTCAGTTCAGTCTGTAAGGGTGACCCTGAGCTTCCGGTCACCTGTCACTTTAATTCTCCGCTTCACTCCCACTCTGATCTCTCTGTCCTCGGCCTCTTATATTGTTCCAATGAAGCTCAACGTAAGCTCGAGCAACAGCACCTCATCTTTCGATTAGGCACTTTACAGCCTTCTGGACTCAACATTGAGTTCAACAATTTCAGACTATAACCCCTGCCCCCATTCTTCAGGCTGTATCATTTTGCCATCCCCATTTGCAACATTTTATCTTTGCTGCCTCCTACTTTAGCACAGAATGTTCCTTCAATTCCTTCCTCCCCTCCCAATCCCACCCCCCACCACTTCCCTGCCTCTGTACCTGCTTAAAATCTGTTACATCTCCAGCTTTTTCCAGTTCTGATGATGGGTTCCAGACCTGAAACGTTAACCCTGTTTCTCTCTACACGGATACTGCCTGGTCTGCTGAGTGTTTCCAGCATTTTATGTTGTTATTTAAGTATTATAGGTTCACGTTTGTATTATGTAACTGTTACGCGATGTATGGCGATTCTTGAATAATCATGCTTTTAAACTAGTGTAATATACCCTGAGTAGATTTAAAATGGAAGAAACCAAGGCACTGGGCCTTGCTTGGCCACATTAAAAATACAATCAGCAGCATTCCTAGCAGAACAAAACAGACAGCTTGTCTGTGGGAACAGAACTAGAAGAATTAATGGCATTCCAGGGACTGAGATCAGAGGCAAAGGGACTGTAAGATTATCACAGATTAGTTGATTCTTAGAATACTTGTTTTGATATCTTATAACCATTAATGTCTTATAATCATCTGTTATGGATTTATAATCGTGTGTAAGAATTAAATGTGAAATTTTGTAATCATCAGCTGTGCGCAATGATAACCTGAATTATGTATGACATGCAACCCTTTTGCTAATAATTAAAAGTCTGTGATTAAGCTGTAACCAGACAGCCTGGGGTGAGAAAGAGGGTTGCCATGGTCGAATAGAGAGCAGCTAGCCTGGGAAGCAAAGTCAGGTGTGGCTGCCACTGTGTTCGAATGTTATGGTATCTGCAGTGAATTAAAAACATAGGCCTTTTGCAGCGAACAGCAAGGAACATTGGAGATGTGTTCCTTTTGCATTGCCATAAATACCCTAGATATGAGTCTTGATGCTGAAAAACAGATGATGTAAGGGTGTCATAAGACTAGAACCTGCGTAAGTCAAGGTGCTGCGGACGTGGCATCTTTGTGATTGGATATTGGATTTGGGGTGTAGGCCAGTCATTGGTTTAGGAGGACTCCATATGTTTTGAATGAGAGTAAAGGTATAAGAAACTTAGGTTGTTGAGGCATTCGGCAGAAGAGAGCTTGGGAACATCCCCCAGATGAGCCAAGGATAGATTCAGGTTGACGGAGGACCCACACGTGTCACACCAGGTGGAGGAGGGAGCCGAAAGGCCAGGGCCGATTGGGGTGGAGTTGTGGAGATTGCGTCTTCTACCCAGGGCGTAACGGGTAATATAAATATTGATTGTGCCTTGTTTAACTACTGCTCAGATGCTGTAATGTATCAAGTCTCACTTTCACTAAATAAAATATAATCACTGTCGCCAATACGAGTCAAGTCGAATCTTTAGGAACTTAGGAGTGAAAAGTTTAATTGGCAAAGATCCAGAAACTCAACATTGTTATTGTTATGGACTTCTAGAAGGCATTCAATGAGGTTCCACACAAGAGACTGTTAAGAAAAATGGAAGCAGATGGAATTTGAGGCAATCTTTTGACATGGGGAGGGAATTAGTTCGGAAGTAGGAGACAGAGAGTAGGGATAATGGTTATGCACTCCAAATTGCAGGATGTGACTAGTGGTATTCCCCATGGATCTGTACTGGGCTCTCGGCTTTACACTATAATTATCAGTGACTTAGAAGAAGGAACAGAGAGCCATATATCCAAGTTTGCTGACAACACTAAGTTAGGTGGCACAGTAGGTCGTATAAATGGGAGCAGAAAGTAACAAAGGGACATTGATAGATTAAGTGAGTGTGCAAAACTGTAGCAGATGAAGTTCAACGTGGGGAAATGTGAGGTCATCCACTTTGGACCAAGGAAAGATAGATCAGGATATTTTCTAAATGGTACGAAGCTGGGAACTGTGGAGGAGCAGAGAAATTTAGGGATCCGTGTACATAAATCACTAAAGAAACTAGTGGACAGATACAAAAAATAATTTAAAAGACTAATGGAATGTTAGCCTTCATCAGGTTTGGAATAAAAAAGGGTGGAAGCTAAGTTACAGTTCCATAAAGCTCTGGTTAGATTGCATCTGGAGTAACTGCATTCAGTTCTGGGCACCGCACCTCAGGAAGGATATATTGGCCTTGGAGGGGGTGCAGCACAGATTCATCAGAATGATACCGGAGCTGAAAGGGTTAAATTATGAGGACAGGTTGCATAGATTAGGCGTGTATTCCCATGAGTATTGAAGGTTAAGGGGTGAAAAAACTGAGGTGTTTAAGATGATTAAAGGATTTGATAGGGTAGATAGAGAAAAACGATTTCCTCTGGGAGGCAGGGGGAGTCTAGAACAAGGGGGCCTAACCTTAACATTAGATCTAGACCATTCAGAGGTGATGTCAGGAAGCACCTCTTCATACAATTGGTAATGGAAATCTGGAACTCTCTCCCCAAAAAGCTATTGTGGCTAGGTCAATTCAAAATTTCAAAATTAAGAGTGATAAATTTTTGTTAGGCAAGGGTATTAAGGGTTTTGGAAGCAAGGCGGGTAGATGGAGTTAAAATACATATAAGCCAGGTTCTAATTGACTGGCCGAACAGGCTCTAGGGCTTGTATGTCCTACTCGTGTTCCGATGTTCCTATCCTTTCTCATCTCTGAAATAGAGCGCCCTCTTTTAATGTGAATTAAATAAAACACAATCCCACCGTGATATTTTAACTGTCAACAGGTTTAGTCCAGTGCAGCAGCACCTTTGATAACGGGCTATTACTTTGTAATGGGGTCTTCCGTCCGGTCTCAGTTTCATGGGTGCGCTGATTGGAGAAGAGCCCTTTCTTGAACGCACATCTGCAGCCACATATATTGCATTGGAAACCAAATGGATACATTATTTTGCTTTGCTTGCCAGGGGCTTTACAGCCGGATGTCATAACCTCACAACCTCAAATATATTCAAACCGACTTGGCAGACGTGACGTCACCGTGATCTGCTGGTGACTATTCTTCCCAGGTACCGGAGATAATATTGGAAGGTTTCACGGTGGGCTTCAGTGAGTCTTTATAGGGTTCCATCGTTATTACGATATTATTGTGCTCTACCCTTCAGTCTCTTTCCCATCAAGACAGCCTGGGTTGGATTGTCTCCACTCTCGTCGCCATTCCACGCATTTATTCCAACTCGCTCCCTGCCTCATGCGCTCAAGTTCACCTCCAACTTCCCGTTCCTTCCGCTACAATAGTTCTAGCGCCAAATGTGCATTATCAACCCATCTTCTATGAGAAATTGTGAAGCATTTAGTGCGAGGGCTCCTTAATTGGCCTCGGTACAAGCCCCGATCCCAGTTGTGCATTTTCCATTATTATTCCACAGAAGATTTTGGGATGCTGTACAAAAGTCCAGGCCAAAGGTTTGCTCACAGCGGGCAGAAGACACTCCAGCGACTGTTTCCGATGGCGAGTTTGCCGTGTTCCGTTGTTAAATTGTACCCTATTTGAAGACAGCCAAAGTACTCTGGTTGCCGCGGAAGATTTTCTGCAGAACCAATTCACTTAATGTACGAGCAGCAAGGGGTAAATCGGCGAACGACTGCAACAATGACCACCCCATATTGCTCAAACTGCGACACAGCCAGGTGCAATAATCGCTAACGTGGAGTGTCGCAATCCAATAACAATATGCGTTTCGCGCGGCCAAATAGCAAGGCTCGTTTCGCACATAACATCAGAAAGGTGCTGATGGAGGGTGTGATGACCAGCCTGTTCGTGGTTGCTATCATGGTTGACAGGAAACCGAGAGCATGGCCGTAGATGGGTGGAAGCGTCAATGCCGCCCACAATATACAGTCTTAGAGACCTGCAACAAGTTCTCTGGTCTGACATTTACATTGGACGTTCTACTAACATCTCGAATGCTCTCAAAGATGTCACCGTGAGGGATCCTATACGGGTCTTCTGAAATGTGGTAATCAGTGATGATCAGTACAAATTGCATCTCGTTGGTGCTTCTCTCCCTCCGCCACGGTAGCATCAGCGAAAACACCATTTAAGCGAGTAAACAGAGTTTCCGCCAAAATTACGACGGCGGAGCCGGAGTAGCCCCGAGGATATCACCCCTCCCCGAGGTCGATTTTAACTTGCCGAAATGGCTCCAACTTCTTCGCTGCCCCAACGGTCGATTTTAACTTTTGGACGGCAGCCCTCCAGTTCCAGCCGTTACATCGAGTTACATCAAGTGCACAGCAGAAACAGAGCATTCTGCCCAAACTGGTCTATGCCGGCGTTTATGCTCCACAGGAGCCTCCTCCCGTCCTACTTTGTCTAACCCTATCAGTATAACCTTCTATTCCGTTCTCCCTCATGTGCTTATCCACCTTCCCTTTAAATGTATCTATCCTATTTTCCTCAACTACTCCTTGTGGTAGCCTGTTTCACATTCTTACAGCTTTTTGGGTAAATAAATGTCTCCTGACTTTCCTATTGGATTAAGTAGTGACAATCTTACATTTATGACAGCTAGTTTTGGACTCCCACAAGTAGAAACGTTTTCTCTAAGTCTACCCTATCAAATCCTTTCATTATCTTAAGGATCTCTATCAGATCACCCCTCAGCCTTCTCTTTTCCAGAGAAAAGAGCCCCAGCCTGAGAAGCCTTTCCTGATAAGTATATCCTCTCAGTTCTGTTATCATCCTTGTAATCTTTTTTGCAGCTTCTCCAATGCCTCCATATCCTTTTTATAACATGGAGACCAGAACTGTGCACGGTACTCCAACTGTGGTCTAACCAAGGTTCAATACAAGTTTAACATAACATCTCTGCTTTTCAATTCTATCCCTCTGGAAATGAACCCCAGTGCTTGGTTTGCTTTTTTATGGCCTTATTAACCTGCATTGCTACTTTTAGTGATTAGTGTATATGTACCCCCAGATCCTTCTGCTCCTCTATGCAATTCAGACTCTTATTATCCATGATGTAAAGCTTGTAAAATTAAATAAATCTGTTGGACTATAACCTGGTGTTGTGCGACTTCTCTTATTATCCAAGCAGTATGTAGCTTCCTCATTCTTCCTAACAAAATGCACCACCTCACACTTAGTTATATTGAAATTAATTTGCCAATTACACACCCATTCTGACAGCTTATTAATGTCTTCCTGTATTTTGTCACATTCTTCCTTTGTATTAACTATACCGCCCAATTTGGGGTTGACACAAATTTTGAAATTGTACTTCCAATTCCCACGTCCAAATCGTTAATGTAAATTTTGAATAACAGTGGTCCCAGCAGTGATCCCTGTGGAGCACCTCTTCCCACCTATTGCCAGTCTGAGTACCTATGCTTAACCCCTACTCTCCGTTTTCTGTTTTGTAGCCATTTTGCTATCCATTCTGCTACCTGTCGCCTGACTCCACATGCTCTAAACTTAGACATGAGTCTACTATGCAGTACCATATCGAAAGCCTTTTGGAATTCCAAATACATTACATCTACTACATTACCCTTGTCTACTCCTTGCTACTTCTTCAAAAAATTCATTAAGGTTGGTCACACATGATCTTCCCTTTTGAAATCCATGCTGATGAATGTTTATTAAATTCTAGGGCCCAGAAATTCGGGTGGTTTGCGCCACCCATTAGCACCATGAAATGGGGAAAAATGGAGGCCGGCACACTTGCACCAGCTCAGGGTGGGTACTGTGGCGGCAGCCATTTTTGGTAGGTCCTCAGCGCTGGCGGTTACTGCTATCAGCAAGCGCATTTTAATGAGGTGGAGCGTAACATCAACTGGAATTTTTTGAGGATGTAACTGGGAAAATAGATAAGGGAGAACCAGTAGATGTGGTGTATTTGGACTTTCAAAAGGCTTTCGGTAAGGTCCCGCATAAGAGATTAGCGTGTAAAGTTAAGGCACATGGGATTGGGGGCAAGGTATTGACTTGGCTAGAGAACTGGTTGGTGGACAGAAAGCAGAGAGTAGGAATTAATGGGTCTTTTTCCGAGTGGCAGGCAGTGACGAGTGGGGTACCGCAGGGTTCGCCCTTGGACCCCAGCTATTCACAATATACATTAATGATCTGGATAAGGGAACTAAATGTAATATCTCCAAGTTTGCAGATGACACAAAGCTGGGTGGGCGTGTGTGCTCCGAGGAGGATACTGAGAAACTCCAGGATGATTTGGACAGGTTGGGTGAGTGGGCAGAAGCATGGCAGATGCAATATAACGTGCATAAATGCGAGGTTATCCACTTTGGTGTCAAAAACAGAAAGGCAGACTATTATCTGAATGGCAATAGATTGGGAGAAGGGGAAGTGCAACGAGACCTGGGTGTCCTTGTGCACCAGTCGCTGAAGGTAAGCATGCAGGTGCAGCAGGCAGTGAAGAAGGCAAATGGTATGTTGGCCTTCATAGCGAAAGGGTTTGAGTATAGGAACAGGGATGTCCTGCTGCAGTTGTACAGGGCCTTGGTGAGACCACACCTTGAGTACTGTGTGCAGTTTTGGTCGCCTTATCTGAGGAAGGATGTTCTTGCCATGGAAGGAGTTCAGCGAAGATTCACAAGGCTGATACCTGGGATGGCAGGAGAGATTGGGTTGATTGGGCTTATACTCGCTGGAGTATAGAAGAATGAGAGGGGATCTCATCGAAACATATAAAATTCTGACAGGTCTGGACAAACTAGATGCAGGAAGAATGTTCCCGATGGTGGGAGAGTCCAGAACCAGGGGTCATAATCTAAGGATAAGGGGTAAGCCATTTAGGACAGAAATGAGGAAGAATTTCTTCACCCAGAGAGTGGTGAACCTGTGGAATTCTCTACCACAGAAGGTAGTTGAGGCCAAGTCATTAAATATATTCAAGAAGGAGTTAGATATTTTTTTTAAAGCTAAAGGTATCAAGGGCTATGGGGAGAAGGCAGGTACAGGGTACTGAGTTTGGATGATCAGCCATGATCTCATCGAATGGCGGAGCAGGCTCGAGAGGCCGAGTGGCCTACTCCTACTTATATGTTTCTATGCGTGCAACGCCGAGATGATGCCAGCTCATCCATTTTGGAGTTCTCCACTCGCATTGCCACCCGTGCTAATTCACGCCAGTATTTGATGCCACTAACATGTCTTTCAGCAGCGTTAACAACGGAGGAGTCTGGCAGGACTTATGAGGTTGGATGCTGGAACTTCCACAACTCCTTTGCCAAGGTTCTTCTTTTAAACTTCAATTTTTGCCCCATCATTGGCGGGGGCGGGGGTTGCTTTTTCTGGCTGCTTTCCAGGAGGCCTGCAGTGTTTGTGGGTCAGTAAATCGATGGGCGAACTCCATTGCAACGATTGAAAATTATTTGTGATAAAATCTCTTTTATCTGCATTCATGTCATAAACAAACAAAAGATCGATCAACATCTGGTGGCAGATAATATTTTTGGAGCATGTACGCGAACTGTTCAGGGTCGCTCCTTTCTTCCCCGCTCCCCTACATTGCGAGCGGGAGAGAGAAGCGACCTTTGGTCTTCTTCTGACAATAGTGCTGCAAAGAGCGCGTTGCACTCGAAAATTACCGCCACGTTGATGATAATGAGCAGACAGTACCAAAATGCCAGCACTGCCTGCGCTCCTTTGGCCAGCGGCCATTATCCTTGGCCGCCAATGTTACCGGTAGGTGTCCAGTGTTCCCCAAGTTTTAGGCCATAGTTTCTAGATGTCTTTCTCTTACATCTTTGAGTAAAGATTCCATTATCTTTCCTACCACCGGCGTTAAGCTAACCTGTATATAGTTCACTGAACCATTATTTCCATTTTTAAAATACAAATAACATTAGCTATCTGCCAGTCCTCTGGCACTATTCCCTTTTCTAATGAATTTTTATATGTATATAATAGTGCCTCTGCTACCTCTTCTTTTAATATGCACGGAAGCAATCCATCTGGACATGGGGTTTTCTCCTCTCTATAATTTTTATTAGTTTATCAATTATCTCCCCCTTTCTATCTTAAATGTCGTTATATCTTTTAATCTCTTCTAATGTCATGTCCACCTTGTTAGTCTCCCTGGTAAAAACTGAGGCAAAGTAACTATTCAAATTTCTACCATGTTGCTGTTATTACCTGTGAGTTTATCTTGTGCATTCTTTTAGTGGCCCTATCCCTATCCTGGTTTTTCTTTTGTTATATACGTGTTTATAGAATATTTTCCTATTTCTTTTTATATTCCTCAATAATTTAATTTCGTAGTTCCTTTTTGCGTTCCTATTTGTTTTACTTCTTTCCTAACCTCATTGTGTTCTTTTTGTCGACCTCTCCTTTATGGTCTATGTACTTAGTGTATGCCATTTTCTTTACTTTCAATTGTACCCTTATCTCTCTATTCATCTATGGTGTTTCATTATTGGCAAGTTTGCTCTTGATTTTTAGCATAATATATTTCTCCTGAACTCTATTGATCACCATTTTAAATATGTGATCCAATTTGAGGCCCAGGCTTCAATTAAGTGGCAATAGCAGCTATCTGCCAAAACGAAAGTGCTGATGCAGCTCGCAAAATTCAGGCCGACTTAAAGATCCTCTCCCTCTACCACCGGCACACCCGGTAGCAGTGTGCACTATCGACAGGATGCACTGCATTCTTTGGCACCACCTCCCAAACTTGCAACGACCATCACCTAGATGGACAAGGGCAGCAGGTGCATGGGAATACCATCGCCTCCAGGTTCCCCTCCAAGTCATAGACCATCCTGAGTTGGACATGTATCGATTTTCCTTTATTGTTGCTCGGTCAAAATCCTGGAACTCCCTATCTAACAGCGCTGTGGGAGTACCTTCACTACGTGGACGGCAGCGCTTTAAGAAGAAGGCTAGCCACCACCAACTCAAGGGCAGCTAGGGATGAAAAACTAATGCTGGCCTTGCTAGTGATTCCTACATCCCAAGAATGAATACAAATATATTTCAGGATCGGAGGCCACCAGGCCAGCAGCAAGTAAAATGCGGTAATTTAATTTAAAATAATTTCAAAGTTAACTTTTTTGAGTTTCGTAGGCTGTATTGCCAATAAAACTGGTCGGAGAGTCCAAAGCCACACTCCAACCAATTCTGTGCTACGATGTACGTCGTAGGACTCCAATTTGCATATATACCAGTGTAGTGACTGGTTGCAATTATATCATTTCTGAATTACTGAGTGCAAGCTCATGTCGTCGTTCACATTGAAAGAGGAGGCCAGCATGTCACAAGTCACAGAAGAACACCAGTCATCAATGCATCTCTCAGCAATGCTCTCTCAAGCACCCAGTAACAGCACAGATACTCCCATAGATACCGAGGTAGTTCACTCATACTGCACTCGGGAGGAAGGGGCAAGGGTGCTGGGAAGTGAAGAGTGACCCCATGCGTTATCGGAAGCGGTGAGCCAGTTATAGCCAATTCTTAGTTGCAAGGAGATGCAGGTCTCAGTGGGTCTGCTGTAAAATGAAGGCTAAATGGAACACATTGGGCTGGATTTTAATGTGCAGGAACGCATGGGTTTGGGAGCGGGTACGGGGTTAAAACTGGCACAGCTGACCTTGCGTCGGGAAGCCAGCTCCAACCCATGACCTTCTGGGTTTCACTGCAGCACATTAGGCTGCGTGTGCGCAACCCCCTCGGGGGAGGCAGGTTGTCAATTAACCTATGTTAATTGCTCAATTCGAGCGATATTGACATAGGATTTTAACTTTAACTTTGGGCCCATGGATTTCCCGAGCTTCCTGGAACTCGCCACTGAAAGCAAGGCGAGTACTCAGCGGCAATTGAGGGGGCTGAAGCAATTCAGGGAAATATGCCATTAAGTACTCAGTACCGACAGCTGCTTTCTTACCTGCTTGTGGGTAAGGGTTTGCTCACAGTACCTGTGCTGCGAGGTTACTTTACACATATTGGAAGTGTCATCTACACTTTGCAGATTTGGAGGTCCGATCTGCAATTTCGAGCTTGATCTATCAGATCAGGATGGGTGCCGCTTATGCTGCCTTAGATCAGACGTCAAGTGAGGACCAAGATGACCAGCAACAGCACCAGCAATAGGCAGCTCCACAGGAGAGAGGGGTGAAGCAGAGAGGTGCAGCTCGCAGGAGGACATACCCGGCACACAGGATCTACAGGCAGGGAAGCTTCCTCGACATGTCTGAACACCAGTGTCTCAGGAGGTGGTGGCAGGCGTTTGCAGCTTGCTGGTACAAGACCTGCTGCCAGCTGGACTGGTGGCTCTGCTTTACCTGAGGCTGTCAAAGTCACCACTGCCCTCAGCTTTTTTGCCTCTGGATCCTTCCAGGGCTCTGCCAGAGACCATTGCAGGATCTCGCAGTTGGTGGCACACAAATGCATAAGACAGGCGACTGATTGCTTGTTTGCCAGGGCCACCAATTATGTTAACTTTGCCTGCAATGATGCCAGTCAGAATGAGCAGGCGCTCGGATTTCCAGCTTCCCACAAGTGCAGGACATCATCGATTGCACACATGTGGCAATTAAGGCAACCATAGATCACCCAGGTGTACAAAAGCAAAATACTGCAGATGCTGGAAATCTGAAATAAAAACAGAATTTGCTGGAATTACTCAGCAGGTCGGGCAGCATCTGTGGAGAGAGAAAAAGAGGTAACGTTTCAGTTTGATGACCTTTCATCACCCAGGATCACTCAAGAGTGCTTGTCGACCGCAAGGGCTTCCAGTCCATCAATGTGCTGTTGGTGTCCAACCACAAACTGATCTTTATGCAGGTGCGCGTAAGATTCACGGGCAGCTGCCATGAAGCAGCAGTCCACCTTCCCAGAAGTCTTTACACCTGGAAGCAGAGTTACTGGCTGGCTGCTCGGAGACAAGGGATACCCACTTAAACCGTGGCTTATAGCACCTCTCAGAAACCAGAGAAATGAGGCTTAGGAGTGCGACACTGAATGCCATATGACCACCAAATGTGTCATTGAACAAGCCATCGGCATGCTGCAGATGCGCTTCAGGTGCCTGGACATCTCTGGAAGCACCCTTCAGTGCACACCAGCCAAGGTTTCCAGAATGGTTGTGGTGTGCTGCGCTCTGCACAACATTGCCCAGCAGCGAGGTTTGAACCTGCAGAAGGACCAAGGCACAGAGCACAGAGCCTCTTCAGAGGATTCGTCGGAGGAGGAAGAGGAGGAGGAATTCCAGGAATAGTAGAAGGAAGACGAGGAGGCAGAAGGTGATGAGGGCAATGAACCACCAGTGATGCACTTTGCTGCCCGGAATGCCCTGATTATCGTGAGGTTCACTTAGGGTCCAACAGTTCACCTATCTCACAACCTGATACAAAAGCAAGTCCCTCCCCCCCACCCCATGCCACTAACACAAAGCAGTCCTGAAAAAACCAAGCATCCCTTTCACATTACCCCTTTAGTCGCCATCAATTCACGTCTTCCCATTCATCATCAAACAACTGAAAAGGCGACTTCCCAACCAGCAACCAAGAGTGGGCAAGACGGGAAAGTGATGCAAAATAATAATATTTATGTGCATCAAATGACAAACGATACTTAACAGTACAAAAGCAAATACTGTGGATGCTGGAAATCTGAAATAAAAACAGAAAATGCTGGAAATACTCAGCAGGTCAGGCAGCATCTGTGGAGAGAGAAGCAGAGTTAACGTTTCAGATCGATGACCCTTCGTCAGAACTGCTGAGTACTTCCAGCATTTTCTGTTTTTATTTAACAGTACAAAATGTGTTACACACCCATGTGCATACCCTTGTGCAACTACAAATTTTTACTCTTCCTTTTCCTATTGCTTCGACGTGGTGCAACATCTATGGCTTCATCAGAGGTTGCGTCAGGCTGCTCACATCCCTGCTCTGACTGTTGAGTTGCTCTTGGCCGACGTCCTCTGGGTTTTGGAGGCAGTGAGGGCCCCGCCAAGGACTGCTGCACATGCAGCTGTGCAGGGGCAGACTCAGCCATCGGGACACGAGGTAGTATGTCGGGTACTGACTGGGGAGTGGACAACGGGTGATAAGTGGAAGCACTTTGGGTGGAGTTCACAACCCACTTCCATATCCCCTTTCTCCATCATGCCTCTCATGGCCCAGCTCCACTTCACTACTACCAATGTAAGGTGGCATCCAGAATGTGCAAGCACTTGTTGAAGGCCTGCATGCACTCGTTTGATTGATGCGTTTAATGCTCCACGCAGTAGACCACTCTATCCATGGAAGAAGACATCATTGCAATGGCTTGCATCAGCATCCCAATCATGCTTGAGGCGGACTCCTCCAATCTCCCTGCAATCGTGCACCGTGCGCTTGGAATGCCTGTCAGTACATCGCACGATCTCTGCTGCTGCTCAATGATTATCCTATTAATCGACAGCCCCCGGGGTACAGCATCTGCGTCCATCTGAGCAGAGCTTGGTGAGGCCTGCGCCCTCTGATGCTGACTCTCCACTGCTGTCTCTGACTCCACCATCTGCTCTTGCTCACTTGTGAAGTGTGAGTCACCAGGTGGAAACCCAACTATCTCTCTAACTAGTCCTGTCGAAGTGTGAGTATCTGAGCTGGTGCTTGGTCTGTGTGAGTCCTGTGATGGTGCACCCGCAGAGGGATTGAGCTCTTCTGAGGAGTTGGCGGTGGCACCAGCGGCGACCTAGACCACCTCCTGCTGGTGGTGTGAAGGCCCTGTGGGAGATAAAAGACATAAATGGGTACTATCAATGTAAGAATGTTTGACGTTATTATTATGCACATGATAATATTTAATTTGCTGTTGACATCAAGTCAACATGACAGAGTGTTGTATACCATGTGACTGTCTGATATTTAATTCTGTCACCAGGTAGCTGGCAGGCCCTCGTCTCCCCATTTCTGATGGCTAGGCATGCTGAGACAGTCCGCTGATCTCCAGTGCCTCCTCCTCTGCACTTGTTAGTTGCGAGATGGCTGGAGGGCCACCTCGGTTCTCTGCCACTCCCTGGTGTTCTCTGCTCTCGTCTCCTGCAGCGAGAGAAAGAAGAGACCAATGAGTGAGAGTAATAGCATGTGTTCACCCGATGCATGGAGAGCAATTGTTGAGGGTGACTATGTGGGAGAGGCATGACATTACATAAGGATGAGGGTGAGTATCAGTGGTGGATGGATAGATGGGGATGTGAGGAAATGCATAGACAGAGACCGATGGGTGGACCTGCAAGGTAAGATGCGATGGAGTAGGCTTGAGAAGGCAGAGTGAGGCGATTGGGATGATATGCACATCAGAATGTAGGTGAATGTGCCACTACGCTCACCTTTCCTGCCCTGCTTAGGTAATTGAACAGCTTCCTGCATTGGATCCAGGAGTGTGGCACTATGCTTCTGCTGCTGACCTCTTGTGCCACCTCCAACCACGCCTTCTTGGTTTCCCAGCTAGCTTCTTCCTTCCTTTGCTTGGCAATAGCATCTCCTTCTGGGTCCACACAGCCCCCAACAGCACAACAAGGGAGGTGTCGTTGAAGCTGGGCAACACTTCTTTCTCTCTCTCCTTCCCAACTCCAACTATTTCAACTTGCATGTTTGCAGTGTCCCTTTAAATACTGGAGTTGAGATCGCGAGTCGTCAGCACGCCCGCTGACGTTAATTGGACGAGAAAACAGGAAATCAGATGTTAATGAAGTGGCTGGGAGACGAGCTTCACATGGCTTGGCTAACTCATCAACAGGTGGTATGAAGCACTTACAGGAATTACCTGATCAGTTGAAGTCTTACATACTTTGTATTATTTCTAGGGATGTGAGCATCACTGGCAAAGCCAGTATTTATTGCCCAAACAAGGACACAAAGAGCCTGCAAAGGGATATAGACAGGTTAAGTGAGTGGGCAATCAGACAGATGGAGTACAATGTGGGAAATGTCAGGTTATTAAATCTGGTAGCAAGAATAGAAAAACAGAATAGTTTTTAAATGGTGAGAAACTATTAAATGTTGTAGTTCAGAGAGATTTAGGTGTCCTTACATAAGAACATAAGAACATAAGAAATAGGAGCAGGCGTAGGCCAATTGGCCCCTCGAGCCTGCTCCGCCATTCAATAAGATCATGGCTGATCTGATCCTAGCCGCCAATCTAGTATCACAGAACCATCTCCTGAACCTAACAGAATTGGACACACGAAATAGGAGCAGGATCAGGCTACACGGCCCCTGGGCCCGCTACGCTACCCACAGGGCCATGACCGATCCGAACCTAGACTCATGTCCAAATTCCTGCCCGCTCCCCGTAACCCTTAATTCCCTTTACTTCTAGGAAACTGTCTATTTCTGTTTTAAATTATTGTAATGATGTAGCTTCTACAGCTTTTTGGGGCAGCATATTCCATGGACCTACCACCCTCTGAGTGAAGTAGTTCCTTCTCATCTCAGTTTTGAAAGAGCAGCCCCTTATTCTAAGACTATGCCCCCTAGTTCTAGTATCACCCATCATCGGGAACATCCTCCCCGCATCCACCCGATCCAACCCCTTCACAATCTTATATGTTTCAATAAGATCGCCTCTCATTCT
This sequence comes from Squalus acanthias, assembly GCA_030390025.1. Taxonomy (NCBI): domain Eukaryota; kingdom Metazoa; phylum Chordata; class Chondrichthyes; order Squaliformes; family Squalidae; genus Squalus; species Squalus acanthias. The sequence continues at coordinate 98,292,127 of CM059425.1, read as the reverse complement.
TCTGAACTCCAATGAGTAGAGTCCCAATCTACCCAACCTCTCCTCATATGTCCATCCCCTCATCCCCGGGATTAACCGAGTGAACCTTCTTTGTACTGACTCGAGAGCAAGTATGTCTTTTCTTAAGTATGGACACCAAAACTGTATGCAGTATTCCAGGTGCGGTCTCACCAATACCTTGTACAACTGAAGCAATACCTCCCTATTTTTATATTCTATCCCCCTAGCAATGAAAGCCAACATTCCATTGGCCTTCTTAATCACTTGCTGCACCTGCATACTAACCTTTTGAGTTTCGTGCACCAGGACCCCCAGATCCCTTTGTACTTCAGTACTTTCCAGTTTCTTGCCATTAAGATAATAACTTGCTCTACTATTTTTCCTGCCAAAGTGCATAACCTCACACTTTCCAGTATTGTATTCCATCTGCCAAATCTCTGCCCACTTACTTAGCCTGTCTATGTCCCCTTGCAGATTTTTTATGTCCTCCTCGCTCATTACTTTCCCTCCCATCTTAGTATCATCTGCAAACTTTGATATGTTACACTCGGTTCCCTCCTCCAACTCGTTAATATAGATTGTAAAGAGTTGGGGACCCAGCACTGACCCCTGCGGAACACCACTAGTTACTGATTGCCAGTCTGAGAATGAATCATTTATCCCAACTCTCTGCCTTCTGTTAGATAGCCAATCCTCTATCCATGCCAGAATATTACCCCCAATCCCGTGATTTTTTATCTTAAGCAATAATCTTTTGTGTGGCACCTTGTCAAATGCCTTTTGGAAGTCTAAATACACCACATCCACTGGTTCCCCTTTATCCACCCTGTATGTTACTTCCTCAAAGAACTCCAGAAAATTTGTCAAACATGACTTCCCCTTCATAAAACCATGCTGACTTTGTCCTATTAAATTATGATTATCCAAATGTCCCGTTACTGTCTCCTTAATAATGGACTCCAAAATTGTACCTACCACAGATGTTAGGCTAACCGGTCTATAGTTTCCAGCCTTCTGTCTACTGCCCTTTCTAAATAAGGGTGTTACATTAGCAGTTTTCCAGTCTGCCGGGATCTTTGCTGAGTCCAGGGAGCTTTGGAAAATTATTACCAATGCATCCACAATCCCTACCGCCACTTCCCTCAAGACCCTAGGATGTAAGCCATCAGGTCCAGGTGATTTATCCGCCTTGAGTCCCATTATTTTACCGAGTACCACTTTCTTAGTGATTTTGATCGTGTTTAGCTCCTCCCCCCCTATAGTCCGTCTTTGTCCAGTGTTGGGATATTCTTAGTGTCCTCTACTGTAAAGAATGATACAAAATATTCATTCAGTGTATTTGCCATCTCCATATTTCCCACCATTAATTTCCCAGTCTCATCCTCTAAGGGACCAACATTTACTTTAGCCACCCTTTTTCTTTTTATATAACTATAAAAACTCTTACTATCTATTTTTATATTTTTTGCTAATTTACTTTCATAATCTATCTTCCCTTTCTTAATCAATCTTTTTGTTATTTTTTGCTGTCTTTTAAAGTTTTCTCAATCCTCTATCCTCCCACTAGATTTGGCTACCTTATAAGGCCTTGTTTTTAGTTGAATACTATCCTTAATTTCTTTACTTAGCCACGGATGACTGTCTTTTCTTTTACACCCTTTTCTTCTCAGTGGAATATATTTTTTTTGGAAGTTGTAAAATAATTCCTTAAATGTACACCACTGAGCATGTATCGTCTTACCCTTTAATCTATTTTCCCAATCCACTCTACTCAATTCCGCTCACATACCTTCATAGTCTCCTTTATTCAAGCTTAGCACGCTTGTTTGAGATCCAACCTTCTCACCTCTAATTGAATATGGAATTCAACCATGTTATGGTCACTCATTCCAAGGGGATCCTTTACTAGGACATTTTTAATTAATCCTGTCTCGTTACACAGGACCAGATCTAAGGTTGCTTGCCCCCTGGTCGGTTCAGTTACATACTGCTCAAGAAACCCATCCCTAATACACTCAATGAACTCATCCTCAAGGCAGCCCTGCCCAATTTGATTTGTCCAATTAATATGATAGTTAAAATCCCCCATAATTATAGATGTTCCCTTATTACAAGCCTCAACTATTTCCTGATGGATACTCCGTCCAACAGAGTTGCAACTGTTCGGAGGCCTATAGACTACGCCCACTAGTGTTTTTTCCCCCTTATTATTCCTTATCTCCACCCAAACTGTTTCATTATCCTGATCTTTTGACCCAATATCATTTCTCTGTATTACAGTGATTCCTTCCTTTATTAACATAGCCACCCCACCTCCCCTTCCTTCCTGCCTGTCCTTCCTGCTCGTTAAATAACCTGGTATGTTTAATTCCCAGGCATTGTCACCCTGCAGCCATGTTTCTGTAATGGCCACAAGATCATACCCATATGTAGTTATTTGTGCCATTAACTCGTCTATTTTGTTACGAATGCTACGTGGATTCAGATAGAGAACTTTCAAATATGTTTTGTGACACTTAGTTCCTGCTTTTGCCCTTTTTATTACTTTACCTTTTACTCCATACCTTCTGCCCCTTCCTGACACACTCTGGTTTTTAATTTCCCCACTGTTACCTAAGTCTATGACCTTCTCTTTGTCATTTTTATTATTTGCTCTCTAGGAACCTCCCCCCCCCCCCCCTCCCCCACTAGTTAGTTTAAAGCCCTCTCTACAGCCCTAGTTATATGATCCGCCAGAACTCTAGTCCCAGCACTGGCCAAGTGAAGCCCGTCCCAATGGAACAGCTCCCTCCTGCCCCAGCACTGGTGCCAGTGTCCCAGGAAGCAAAACCCATTTCTCCCACACCAGTCTTTGAGCCACTCATTTAACTCTCTAATTTTATTTGTCCTAGCCAAATTCGCTCGTGGCTCAGGTAATAATCCAGAGATTATTACCCTTGAGGTTCTGTTTTTTAATTTGACGCCTAGCTGCTCATACTCCTTTAACAGAACCGGCTTCCTTGTCCTATCTACGTCGTTTGTACCAACATGGACCACAACAACTGGATCCACCCCCTCCCACTGCAAGTTTCTTTCCAGCCCAGAGGAGATGTCCTTAACCCTGGCACCGGGCAGGCAACACAGCCTACGGGACTCTCGCTCTCGGCTGCAGAGAACTCTATCTATCCCCCTAATAATACTATCCCTTACCACTACAACATTTCTATTTACTGCCCCCTCTTGAATGGCCCCCCGTTCCACGGTGCTGTGGCCAGGTTGCTCATCCTCCCTGCAGTCCCTGCTCCTGTCCCCACAGGGAGTAAGAACCTCGAACCCGTTGGACAAGAGCAAGGGCTGCGGCTCCTCCAACACTACCTCCTGGATCCCCGTACCTGCCTCACTCGTAGTCACACCGTCCTGTCCCTGACCATGGGCTACATCTGAATTAATTAACTTCATAGGTGTGACCACCTCCTGAAACACAGAGTCCAGGTACTTCTCCCCCTCCCTGATGTGTCGCAGTGTCTGAAGCTCAGACTCCAGCTCATCAACACGGAGCTGGAGTTCCTGTAGCAGTAGACACTTGTCACAGATGTAATCACCATGAGCCTCAATGGGGTCCACCGGCTCCCACATCTCGCAACAGTAACACATCACCTACTCCATTCTATGTAATTAATTAAAAAAAATTATTGTTAGTTATGGACACTCTCTGCCCGATTATAGATGCTAGTATTCCCTCTAATTAATTGGATTTAAATTAAATCAATCCCTCTAAATTACACCAGTTAAATGGTTTACCAACAGTCACTCTGCACCAGAAAGGCCTTATTAACTACAAACCACGGAGTTAAAGTTTGAAAAGAGCACCCTGCACCCCACTCACCCGAACTCACACATACCCAAACTCAGCACTCTCTGCTGACTAGCACTCAGTGCTTGCTCGCACTAGCACTGGTCTTTTTATACTGTTTGTTTGTTAACAGCCAAATGAGTCACCCCTGCTGATTGATTAGAAAATTGGTTTCCACTGCCTGCTGTGCCAATTTACTCCTACTGCAGTGCAACCTTGTTTTACTCTTCTTAAACCAACAGAATCCCAAATATTTAACTTTTCTCCTTCACTTAAACTGCTTAAGTATTCTTATCAAGAATGATTTAAAGAGAACTAACAATTAAAGAACTCTCACACTTACCCAAACTCAGCACTCTCTGCTGACTCGCACTTGTACAGGAAACACAGAAAGTTAGCATGCAGGTACAGCAAGCAATTAGGAAGGTAAATGGCATGTTGGCCTTCATTGCAAGGGGTTGGAGTACAAGAGTTAGGAAGTCTTACTACAATTGTACAGGGCTTTAGTGAGACCACACCTGGAGTACTGTGCACAGCTTTGGTCTCCTTATCTGAGGAAGGACATGCTTTCTGTAAAGGTGATGCAATGAAGGTTCTCCAGATTGATTCCTGAGATTAAAGTGTTGTCCTATGAGGAGAGATTGAGTAGATTGGGTCTATACCCTCTGGAGTTCAGAAGAATGAGAGGTTGAAGCATATAAGATACTGAGGGGGATTGACAGGGTAAATGCTGAGAGGTTGTTTCCCCTGGCCACCTACCTTCTTCTCTCTAGAACTAGAGAACATAGTCTCAGGATAAGGGGTCGGCCATTTAAGACAGAGATTAGGAGAAATTTCTTCACTCAGAGGGTTGTGAATCTTTGGAATTCTCTACCCCGAAAAGGCTGTGGATGCTGAGTCTTTAATTATATTCAAGACTGAGATAGATAGATTTTTGGACTCTAGGGGAATCAAGGGATATGGGGATCGGGCGGGAAAGTGGAGTCGAGGTCGAAGATCAGCCGTGATCTTATTGAATGGTGGAGCAGACTCGAAGGGTCGTATGGCCTACTCCTGCTCCCAATTCTTATGTTCTTATATTAAACCTAGTTTCTCTGAGAAGGTGTTGGAGAGGCTTCTTCTTGAACTGCTGCAGTCCATATGCTCAATGTCCTCACAAAGTGCTGTTGTAGGGAGTTCCAGGATTTTGAGCCAACAGTTTAACAAGAGCGGGAAATCAGAGAGATTTAAAAGGAGACCCGTGACAGTTTAACAAACTAAGGAAAAATCTTAGAAAGTGATGTCACTGTCAGCGCAGAGGGAGCAGTGGCAGAACCCGAGGAAATTAAGCTAAGTTTTTAACTTACTATACATACTCAAATGTTAACTATAAACTACAAATAAATAGTTAAATCAGTAAATAAATATATATTCAGAATAATGAAAAACTAATTAATTTAAAATTGAGCAAAGATCCATCTACGAAATATAATCTAGATCTCAAGTATTTCTATTAGTTCTAGAAATAAATCCTACGAACTAATAAAGAAAGAAAAAAAGAAAGAAAGAAAGTAAGAATAGTAATGGCAGCACAGACTGTGTGTCGGGATGCACACAGCAAAACTGTCCCAGACTGCCACGTCTGCAGAAAATTACTAATTGAGCTGGAGTGTGAGTTAGAGACATTCGGACACATTAGGGTTTTCTCCAGAGTACAGTCACACCTCAGAGGAACATACCAATGCAGGAAGAGGAGTGTGTGCTTGTCAGTCAGTAGGGTAAAGGAAGCCTAGGGGAGGTAGGTAAGGAGGTCCAGCAGACAGTGTTCCTATCCAGCAAGTACAAGGTGCTTGCTGCCTATGACGACAAGGAGAAAGACTGTAGAAAGGTCAGCTACATTGCTAACCAAGACAACGTGGAGCAGAGGGCTGCCCTAAGGCGGGAGCAGCAGAATAGAAACATAGTTTCTATTCTGGGGATTGATAGCATGCTCTGCAGTCTCGAACGAGAGTCCCAAAGGGTATGTTGACTACCTGGTGCGAGGGCAAGAGATATCTCAAAGCGGCTGCATAGGAATCTAGAAAGGGAGGGGGCAGATCCAGTTGTCGTGGTCCATGTCGGGCCAATGATATAGGAAAGATTAGGGAGGTTCTGCTGAGGGAGTATCAGGAGCTAAACTAAAAGGCAGGTACTCAAGGGTAATAATCTTGAGATCATTACCCGAGCCATGTGCAAATTGGCATAGGGACAAACAGATTAGGAAAGTAAACACGTGGATTGGTGTAGGAAAGGGGTTCATGGGACGCTGGCACCAGTACAGGGACAGGAAGGAGCTTTATCACTGGAATCGGCTACACCTGAACCAGACTGGGGCCAGGGTCCTAGCTGAAAGGATAAATAGGGCTGTAGAAAGGACTTTAGACCAATAAAGGCTCAGATAGAAATAAATATAAAATAGCCTATAAATCAAAAAAAAGGGATGAGGCTGAAGTCTAGTTCATCAATAGTGTTAAAGTTAACATAAATACTTGAGGTTCAGAAAAAAATATCGGAAATTATAACAAAAGAACTGATCAAAATACAACAGAAGTGATCAAAAACAAGGAACGTGAGAGTTTACAACATATGTTTAGGAGCCCAAGTATAGAAATTGCTAAAAGATAGGGGATAGGTACAAATAATAATTTAAAAGGCTAATGGAATGTTGGCCTTTATCTCAAGGAGGCTGCAATACAAAGTGATTATGTTACAGCTGTATAGAGCTCTGGTTAGACCCCATCTGGAGTACTGCATTCAGTTCTGGGCATCGCACCTCAGGAAAGCTATACTGGCCTTGGACATAATGCAGTCAGATTCACCAGTATGAACGCAGTTAAATTATGAGGACAGGTTGCAGAGAATAGGCTTGTATTCCCTTGAATTTAGAAGATTAAGGAGTGATCTAATGCAGGTGCTTAAGATCGTTAAAGAATTTGATAGGGTAGATAGAGAGAAACTATTTCCTCTTGTAGGGGATTCCAGAACAAGGGGGTATAACCTTAAAATTAGAGCTAAGCCGTTCTGGGGTGATGCCCGAAAGCACTTTTCATAGAGGAAATCTGGAATTTTCTCCCCCAAAATGCTGTTGAGGCTGGGGGTCAATTGGAAATGTCAAAACTGAGTTGGATAGATTTTTGTTAGGCAAGTGTATTAAGGGTTACAGAACCAAAGCGGGTAGCTGGAGTTAAGATTAGCCAAAGTCTAATTGATGTGGCGTAACAGGTTCAAGGGGCTGAATGGTCTATTATGTTCCTAACAATGAAGGAATGCTGAGCTATGTCTAAGTCAGGATGGATGTGACTTGGAGGAAAACCTGGGCGTGAGAGTAATCCTTGTACCTGCTGGTTTTGTTCTTCTAGGTGGTGGAGGTCACGGGTTTGGGAAGTGCTGCTAAAGAATCCTTTGCGAGTTGCTGCAGTGAATCCTATAGTTAATACACATTGTAACCATACTATGCTGGTGATGGAGGAGGGGGATGGTTAGTTCAGTGGTTGAGGTACTGAGCAAGCAAACTACTTTGTCCTGGATGCTCTCGAGCTTCTTGAGTGTTGTTGCCGCTGCACCCACCCAGGCAAGTGGAGAATCTTCCATTACACTCCAAAATTGTGCCTTGACTCAGTGGTAGCACTCTTGCCTCTGAGTCAGAAGGTTGTGGGTTCATAGTCCCGCACCAAAGACTTGAGCACAAAATCTTAGCTGACGCTCTAGTGCACTGTCTGAGGTGCTATCTTTCGGATGAGATGTTAAGCCATCTCCATCTGCCCTTTCAAGTGGACTTAAAAGAACCCATGCCACTAATTCGAAGAAGAGCAGGCAAGTTGGAATCATAAAATCATAGAAATTTACGGCAGGAGATCATTCGGCCCATTGGGCTGGATTTTGATACTGGGGCGGGTTGGGGTCGTGTTATCCACTTTTCGTGTTATCAACCCGACTGCAATTGGATGTGGGAGATTGATGCGATTTTCACCTAATTGGACAATTGAGTTCCAGCATGTGGGAACCCATGACCCAATTAATGTTTTCAGTCTGAAAGTCGCCTCTGATGATGTCATCATTGCTGCTGCATTGAAGGTCTGCAAAGACTGCCTGGCCTTTGCTGTGAGAGGACCTGGATGCAAAATGAGCAGCAGCAGCCCTAAGTCTGCTCCCAGATATTTTTGCACCACCACTCCCAGATATGTCTCCCTTGCACCACCACTCCCAGATATGTCTCCCTTGCACCACCACTCCCAGATATGTCTCCCTTGCACCACCACTCCCAGATATGTCTCCCATTCACCACCACTCCCAGATCAGCCAGCCAGCCAGCCAGCCAGCCAGCCAGCCAAATGTGCTCCCACCAGGTTTCACATTCGTGGTTCAGAACAGGCGTGCTTCACGTAGAAAAAAGGTTAAAATCACAAAGGCCTTTCAAAATGGCATTATAGAGGCAATTTAGTGCTTGTTAAGGGCCTTAACAGCCTATCCCGCCAGTTTTCGCAATTTTAACCCCCCACACGCCTCCAAACCCGCCTCCACGGGTCAATGAAAATCCAGCCCATTGTGTCTGTGCTAGTTCTCCCAAGTGTTCTAGTGTTTTATCCCTCAACCAACACCTAAAACAGATTATATGGCCATTATCACATTGCTGTTTGTGGGAGCTTGTGTAGAAATTGGCTGCTGTGTTTCCTATATTACAACAGTGATTACACTTCAACAGTACTTCATTGAGTAAAGTGCCTTGGAACATCCTGAGGTCATAAAGCGCGCTATATAAATGCAAATTCTTTCTTTCTTGTAGGTAGTGGAGAGGCTTTGGGGAGTGAGGAGGTGAACCATATGCCGCAGAATAACCAGCCTCTGACCTGTTTTAGTAGCCACTGCATTTATGTGGCAGGTTCAGTTAGCTTTATCAGTGGTGACCCTCAGGATGTTGCTGTTGCGGTATTTGGTGATAGTTATGACATTGTATGTTAAGGAGAGATGGTTAGGCTCTCTCTATTGGACATGGTAATTGCCTGACACTTGTTCGACACAAATGTTACGTGCCACTTATCAGCCCAAACCGGGATGTTGTCCAGGTCTTATTGTATGTGGACATGGATTGCTTCATTATCTGAGGAATTACAAATAGAACTGAATACTGTGCAATAATTAGTGAACAGCCCATTTCTGACCTTATGATGGATGGAGGCATGTAGTCTTGTGTTCTAGTTTCACCTGGTTGGCACATCATTTTCAGGTAGATGTTATACTGCTCCCAACATATACTTCTACACTCTTCTTTGAACCATCATCTAGCTTCACTGTGATGGAGGAGTGAAGAATATACCAGGCTATAAGGTTACAGATTGTAGTGTTCAACATGGAGGAGTACTGATTAATCAGCTGAGGAAGAGCAGTAAAGAGCAAGCAGCAGGAGTTTTGTTGACCTAGATTGACCTGAAGCTATAAAACTTAATAGGTTCCAGACTCAATGATGAGGACTCCAAAAACAGTTAAGAGGCTGGGTATTCTGTGGCAAGTGATTTACCTCCTGACTTCCCAAAGACTTTCCACCATCTACAAGGCACAAGTCAGGAGTGTGATGGAATACTCTCCACTTGCCTGGATGAGTGCAGCTCCAACAACACTCAAGAAGTTCGACACCATCCAGAACAAAGCAGCTCGCTTGATTGGCACCTCATCCACTGCCTTAAATATTCATTCCCTCCACCACTGGCGTACCGTGGCTACAGTGTGCACCATCAACAAGATGCACTGCAGAAACTCGCCAAGTCTTTTTTGACACCACCTCCCAAACCTGCGACCTCTACCACCTCGAAGGACAGGGGAGGTAGGTGCATGGGAACACCAGCACCTCAAATTTCCCCTCCAAGTCACACACCATTCTGACTTGGAAATATATCGCCATTCCTTCATCATGTCTGGGCCAAAATCCTGGAACACCCTAACAGCACTGTGGGAGTACCTTCACCACGCGGACTACAGCGGTTCAAGAAGGAGGTTCACCATCACCTTTTCAAGGGCAATTAGGGATGGAAAATAAATGCTGGCCTTGTCAGCGACGCCCACATCCCATGAATGAATAAAAAACTGTACTTCTTTACATATGTTTGCTACATTTTAATACGAAAAGTATAAGAACATCGACATTAACAACTCTGTGGAATAATAAGAGATTATTTGAGTAACTGGTATTTGAGTTTGTTAGAACGCCAATTCAGGATACCTTCCACTAAATTCCTCAGCCTTGTATTTCTCACAAAACCATGGCCTAGAAATTCGATCCACCCAGAATTAGGTGTGCAGGAGGCAAGGCACATACTGCATGTGCCATTTAACGTGAATGCCGGTAGCATGCAATATTCATGCTGCTTGCTGATTTTAATGATCCAGGTAGCACTATTCATTGGCTTCACGCCTATGGGCTGGGCAACAGCTTTCGTCATCTATGAAGCCACATAAACACAGTCAGCATCTTTAAAAGGGGAGCTGCATTCTGACTGCACAGAAAAAGAAAGAAGTTGGTGAACAAATGGCTAAAAGAGGCAATGATTGGGCTCCAAGACTCACCGATGCTGCATTGGAGGCCTTGGTGCAGGCAGTGGAGAGGAGAAAGGACATCCTTTTTCACCCAAAAGGCAGGACGTCCTCCAGTCATCTACTGAGGAGACAGTGGGAAGGGATCACTGACTATGTCAATTGAAGGATAATCAAAGGAAAGATGGGGACGATTAGGGACTAAAAAGGAAATCTTGTGAAAGCAGGGTGCATAGCTGAGGTACTAAATGAGTATTTGCATCTGTCTTCACTATAGAAGAGGATGCTGCCAATGTCACAGTTAAGGAGGGGGTAGTCGAGAAATTGGATAGGATGAAAATAGATAAAAAGAAGGCGCTTAAAAGATTGGAAGTGCTCAAGGAAGTAAACACATCTGGTCCAGATGGGTTGCATCTTAGATTGCTGAGGGAAGTAAGCGTGTAAATAGTGGAGGCTTTAGCCATAATATTTCAATCCTCCATTGATATGGGATGGTGGCAGGGGACTGGAGGATTGCAAATGTTACACCTCTGCACAAAAAAGTGGAGAGGGATAAATCCAGTAACAGGTCAGTCAGACTAATGTCGGTGGTGGGGAAACTTCTAGGGACCATAATTCGGGACAAGACTAATTGTCACTTTGAAAAACATGGCTTAATAAATGACTATGAGCACAGATTAGTAAAATACAAATCGTGACTGACAAACTTGATTGCATTCTTCAATGAAATAACTGAGAGTGCTGATGAGGGTAGTGCAGCTGATGCTGTGTTTATGGACTGCCGGAAGGCATTTGATAAAGTGCCACATAATAGACTTATTAACAAAATTGAGGCCTAGGGGCTTAAAATGGGTTAGCAGTAGAAAGATAGATCAGAGTATATTGCTAAATCGTGAGAAGATAGGAACAGTGGAGCAGCAGAGACGTAGGGGTACATGTACAGAAATCACTTTTTTATTAATTCACGAGATATGGGCGTCGCTGCCAAGGCCAGTATTTTTATTGCCCATCCATAATTGACCTTGAGAAGGTGCTGATGAGCTGCTTTCTTCAACCGCTGCAGTCCGTGTGGTGAAGGTACTCCCACAGTGCTGTTAGGTAAGGAATTCCAGGATTTTGACCCAGCAATGATGAAGGATCCGCGATATATTTCCAAGTCACGATGGTATGTGACTTGGAGGAGAACTTGGAGGTCCCCACGTGCCTGCTACCCATGTCCTTCTAGGTGTTAGAGGTTCTGGGTTTTGGAGGTGCTGTCAAAGAAGCCTTGGCGAGTTGCTGCAGTGCATCTTATCGATGGTACACACTGCAGCCATGGTGCGCTGGTGGTGGAGGGAGTGGATTGTTTAAGGGGGTGAATGGGGTGCAGATCAAGCGGACTGCTTTGTCTTGGATGGTGTTGAGTTTCTTGAGTATTGTTGGAGCTGCACTCATCCAGGCAAGTGGAGAGTATTCCATCACACTCCTGACTTGTGCCTTGGAGGTGGTGGAAAGGATTTGGGGAGTCAGAAGGTGAGTCCACTCGCCACTGAATACCCAACGTCTGACCTGCTTTTCTAGCAAAATATTTATCTGACTGGTCCAGTTAAGTATCTGATCAATGGAGACCACCCAGGATGTTGATGGTGGTGATTCGACGATGGTGATGCCATAATTGTAGATGGTCATTGCCTGGCACTTGTCTGGCGTGAACTTTATTTTCCACTTATCAGCCCAAGCCTGAATGTTGTTCAGGTCTTGCTGCATGCGGGAACAGACTGCGTCATTATTTGAGAATTGCAAATAGAAATGAACACTGTGAAATCATCAGCGAACATCCCCATTCTGACCTTATAATGGAGCGAAGGTCACTGATGTGCAGCTGAGGATGATTGGGCCTAGGAAACTGCTCTGACGAACTCCTGCAGCGATATCCTGGGGCTGAGATGTTTGGCCTCCAACAACCACATCCATCTTCTTTTGTGCTAGGTATGACCCCAGCCAGTGGAGATTTTCCCCACAATTCCCATTGACGTCAATTTTACTCGGGCTCTTTGGTGCCACACTCGGTCAAATGCTTCTTTGATGTCAAGGGCAGTAACTCTCACCTCACCTCTGAAATTCAGCTCTTTTGTCCATGTTCGGACCAAGGCCGTAATGAGGTCTGGAGACAAGTGGTCCTTGTGGAACCCAAACTGAGCCTCGGTGAGCAGGTTATTGGTGAGTACGTGCTGCGTAATAGCCCTGTCGATGACATCTTTCATCACTTTGCTGATGATTGAGAGTATGCTGATGGGGCAGCAATTGGCTGGATTGGATTTGTCCTGCTTTTTTGTGGACATGACATACCTGGGCAATTTTACATTTGTTGGGTAGAAGCGTGGTTAGTTCTGAAGCACAAGTCTTTAGCATTACAGTCGGGATGTTGTCGGGGCCCACAGACTTTGCTGTATCCAGTGCACTCAGCCGTTTCTTGATATCACGTGGAGTGAATTGAAATGGCTGAAGACTGGCTTCTGTGATGGTGGGCACCTCAGGAGGAGGTCGAGATGGATCATCTACTCGGCATTTCTGGCTGAAGATGGTTGTGAACACTTCAGCCTTGCCTTTTATACCCATGTGCTGGGCTCCACCATAGTTGAGTATGGGGATGTTCATGGAGCCTCCTTCTCCACCATTCACGACTGGATGTAGCAGGACTGCAGAGCCTTGATCTGATCTACTGATTGTGGGATCGCTTAGCTCTGTCTATAGCATGCTGCTTCCGCTGTTGATCATGCATGTAGTCCTGTACTGTAGCTTCACCGGGTTGGCACCTCATTTTCAGGTATGCCTGCTGCTGCTCCTGGCCTGCACTGCTACACTCCTATTGAACCAGGGTGGTCGCCTGGCTTGATGGTTATGGTACAGTGAGGGATGTGCTGGGTCCAGTGTCAATGTTGAGGACTCCCAGGGCCACTCCCTCCCGACTGTCTACCACTGTGCTGCCACCTCTGGTGGAATACATTTCTGCTGCTGCTGATGGCCCACAGCACATCATGGATGCCCAGTTTTGAGCTGCTAGATCTGTTCTGAATCTATGCCATTTGGCACGGTGGTAGTGCCACACAACACGATGGAGGGTATCCTCAGTGTGAAGACAGTACATCGTCACCACAATGACTGTGTGGTGGTCACTCCTACAATGCTGTCATGCAGAGATGCATCTGCGACAGGTAGATTGGTGAGGACGAGGTCAAGAAGGTTATTCCCTCAAGTGGGTTCTTTCACCACGTGCTGCAAGACTAATCTGGCAGCTATGTCCTTCAGGACTCGGCCAGCTCGGTCAGTAGTGGTGCTACCGAGCCACTCTTGGTGATAGACATTGACGTCCCCCACCCAGAGTACATTGTTCGCCCTTGCTACCCTCAGTTAATCTTGCAAGTTGTCTTCAACATGGAGGAGTACTGATTCATCAGCTGAGAGAGGGTGATAGGTGGTAATCAGCAGGAGGTTTCCTTGCCCATTTTTGACCTGATGCCATGTGACTTCATGGGGTCCAGTGTCAATGTTGAGGACTCCCAAGGCCACTCCCTCCTGACTGTGTGCCACTGTGCCACCACCCCTGGTGGCTCTGTCCTGCCAGTGGGACAGGACATACCCAGGCATGGTGATGGAGGTGTCTGGGACGTTGACTGCTAGGTATGATTCTATGAATATGACTATTCCAGGCTGTTGCTTGACTTGTCTGTGGGACGGCTCTCCCAATTTTGGCACAAGTCCCCAGATGTTAGTGAAAAGGACTCTGCAGAGTCGACTAGGCTGGGTGTGCTGTTCTCGTGTGCGAATCTGATGCCTAGGTCGACGCCGGGTGGTCGGTCAGATTAGTTTCCTACACCAATTTGTAGCAGTTTAATAAAACTGAGTGGCATGCTCGGCCATTTCAGACGGCAATTGAAAGTCAATCACATTTCTGTGGGTCTGGAGTCACATATTGGCCATACCAGGTAAGGACGGCAGATTTCCTTCTCTAAAGAACATTAGTGCGCCAGTTGGGTTTTTATTACAATCCCATAGGTTCATGGTTACCATTACTGATACTAGTTTTTTATTCAAGCTTTATTTAATTAACTTAATTGAAATTCCCCAACTGCCATGATAGGAATTGAATTGACGTCTCGGGATTATTACACCAGGCCTCTGTATTATTGGTCCAGTAATATAACCATTATGCTACCGCACCCCATTTAAAACTAGTGAACAGGTACAAAAAATAATTTAAATGGCTGATGGAATGTCAAAAATTGGCTAAGATACAAAAGCAGAGAACAGTGGTGAACGGTTCCTTTTAACATTGGAAATAAGTATACAATGATGTAATCGGAACATAGGAACAGGAGCAGGCCATTCAGCCCCTTGAGTCTGTTCTGCCGTCCATTTAGATCATGGCTCAACTCCATTTACCCACCTTCATTCCATATCCCTTAATAATCTTTCCTAACAAAAATATATCAACCACAGTTTTGAAATTTCCAATTGACCTAGCCTCATCCGCTTTTTGAAGAAGTGAGTGCCAAGTTTATGCCCACGTGTTCTGGACTCTCCCACCAGAGGAAATAGTTTCTCTCTATTTACCCTATCAAATCCTTTACTCATCTTAAACATCTCAATTATATCGCACCTTAATCTTCTATATTCGGGGAAATATAAGCCTAGTCTATGCAACGTTTCCTCATAAATTAGATCCCTGAAGGTAGCAGGCCAGGGAGATAAGGTGGTTAAGAAGGCATACGGAATGCTTGCCTTTATTAGCCGTGGCATAGAATACAAGAGCAGGGGGGTTATGCTTCAAATGTATAACACACTAGTTAGGCCTCAGCTAGAGTACTGTGTGCAGTTCTGGTCACCACATTACAGGGAAGATGTGATTGCACTAGAGAGGGTACAGAGGAGATTTACAAGGATGTTGCCGGGAGTAGAGAAGCTTAGCTATGAGGAAAGATTGGATAGGCTGGGTTTGTTTTCCTTGAAACAGAGGAGGCTGAGGGGAGACCTTATTGAGGTGTATAAAATTATGAGGGGCCTAGATAAAGTGGATAGAAAGGACCTATTTCCCTTAGCAGAGGGGTCAAAAACCAGGGGGCACAGATATAAAGTAATTGGTGGAAGGTTTAGAGGGGATTTGAGGGGAAATCTCTTCACCCAGAGGTTTGTGGGGGTCTGGAACTTACTGCCTGAAAGGGTGGTAGAGGCAGAAAGCCTAACCACATTTAAAAAGTACTTGGCTGTACACAAGGGATGCTGTAATCTGCAGGGCTACGGACCAAGAGCTGGGATGGGATTAGGCTGGATAGCTCTTTGCTGGCCGGCGCGGACACGGTGGGCCGAAATGGCATCCTTCCGTGCTGTAACTTTCTATGATTCTATGATCCTAACCCTTTTAGCCATGGTAACATTCTAGTGAATCTGCGCTGCACCAGCTCCAAGGCCGATATATCCTAACCGAGGTGCAGGACCGAGAACTGAACGCAATGGTCCAGATGTGGTCTAACCAGAGCTTTATGCAACTATAGCATAACTTGCACCCCTAAGTGTTCTCGAAAAGTTGAGACGAATTCCCTCCATAAACCTCTCCACCTCTCTACCTGTCTTTCCTCCTTTAACACGCTCCTTAAAACCTAACTCTTTGACCAAGCTTTTGCTTACCTGCACTACTATCTCCTTATCTGGCTCGGTGTCCAATTGTGTTTGATAACGCTCCTGGGAAATGCTTAGGAACGTTTACTACGTTAAAGGCGCTATATAAACACAAGTCGTTGTTGTTGTAAAGACATGCAAAATGATCCACACTTTGCGATATCAGGCTGTAAGCTGAAAACTTAATTTATTATTATTCATGTATTGTTGCACAGTTCTATTTGAAGCCACGTTGATTGGAAAAACAAAAGCAAAGCAGTAATTATTTATTCTGCACTACCAGTTCCATTCAAGTACTGGAACAAGTTCAAGTTTTATCAACTTTTTATTGCTTGCATTACAAATAATTAAAATTATAGACATAACGAATATACACCAGGCAGGAGATGTTCGCATATTTCCAACATATGAGGCACAAAGGAATTGTACTGTGTTATAGACCAAAAACTTGCACTGCTAACACATGACTGTGTTGTGATTTACTTCTCTAAATGAAAAATAAAAAAGTTCCAATAGTTGACAAATGTATACACTGGAGCTACTGATATTTGTCCAATGAATAGAAAGGACCGCAAATTATAATTTTAACTCCGGTCTATTTGCAAAGAAGCAGAAGGTTCGCCTTTGTACAGTTAAACCCGCTACATTGCGTTTCCCCAGGGTTCAGCTAAGGCAAGGAGAAACAAAGACACCAGGCGCATGCTCACCGAGCAGCATTTTATAAAGAAATTGCGGATTTCCGTTCGTTAAAATACATCGTTAGCAGATTAACCTGGGCAGCTTTATCGCAGCTACGGGATTGGATTTTCAGTGGCACCTTCACTCAGGGCATTCAAGCTCCCATAAATCCAGGCAGGTTATAATTGGTGGGGTATAATTCAGGGGAAGTAATAGTAATAGCCCCCTATTTTAGCCAGAGAGATGGAATTCCAGCCATAAGGGCTGGTGAGGATACCTGATGGTTCGAGACCTGTAAACGCAGCATCTTGCAATCATATTTCGCCATGGAAGAAATGAGAGAGTTGCATTTAAGGCCAGAGGCAAGCGCATATGTTAATGTAATCTGCCAGTATAAATCACCAATGCTTGGGAGATCCAGGATGGATCTTGGAAAAGGATGAGAAAAAAACTAAACCTGATGAATCCCCACAACGATGTAAAATGAAAAATAGACCGTTGTCACTCCGTCTCTGCATCAGAAACTAGTGCTCATCGCCTGGGACCTTTCTGGTCACATTGTAAATACAGTTACTCCCGCTTGTATGAATGAGCTTGCTGTTAAACTGCTCGGGCACCAACTCATTGTGGAATTTAGCGGCCCCCTCTCTGTACTTCACATCAGAAGACAGGTAAATTGTGGTGTTTTCGTTGCAGAGATGCAGCAGCGTCTGTAAAAGACTTGGAAATTGCGATGGGTTGTACACAATGTCCGACCCCAGGATGAAATCATAGTCGGCTGGAATTTTTTCCTGATCGTTACCCCAAGTAAGGGCACAGACTTTTGAACGGGGTCTGGAGCTGACTGGAATGTTAGCAGAGACGTTGTATTCTATTTGCTTCAAAACGTGCGGCCTGTCCGTCATGGTGACATCTCCACCTGGCAAAAAGAATAAAATAATAACACAATTCTCCTATGGTTTCCCGGCAGCAGGAGTTGCAACATCCATTCTGGTCACAGGAAGAGAAAGAAAAGTAAAATTCTGTAAAGAAAAGGAAACTATCTGGGCAATTCGGTGCGGATGCTCTTGAGCCAATCAGAAGCAGAATGGCCCATCGAGTTCGGAGCACATGTCCTGAACCGGATTCGGGAAATTGAGATCAGGCAACGCGCGCCTGCTCTACAAGCGTTGGCTGCAATGCAGGTTTCACAAGAAGATCAAGTGAAATCAGATCTTTAAAAAATCATATTCCATTTAAAAATATGACAGGGAGCAGCAATTCTTCTCTAATCGTACCTGTCTGTTTCCTTTTAATGCCGCTGTTAGTCTGTTGGGCAAGAAAACGGCCGCGTTATTTTAGCATGAATTTTCTCCAGGGCCTGATCATGTGGAAATAATCAGGTCTGTGGGCACTTTACAGAGAGTGTTATAATATTAGAGTTCATCAGTCTGCCATTGCAGGCCGGCTCAAGCCGATTGAGCCTAAGTGTGTCCTTTGAAGACAGAAAGTGACTACTGCGGTATATAACTTCACTCCGCAAACACCATTGGCATTTATAGAGAAATCTTGTTCGGTGCTATAAAAAAAAACAGTTGCCCAGCTTTTAAAGACGAGTAATTGGCTAATCCAATGATTATTATCAAGCAAACAGAATAAACTGGACAGAAACATATTGAGAACCTGCACCCGCGTTCCTGTTAGCACTTTTTCATTAATGTAACTTTAAAAAAAAGTATATATTAAGCACCCATTGAGTGCTGCGGGGAAAATTCTTCAAATCACTTGAACAATTGGTTAAATTTCGGAATCTGAGACCAGCCGGTTAGGTAGATTTGGCGCAACAATATTTAACTCAGATGACGTCCCATGGATTAAGGTACAGTGCCGCAATGAGTGAAGGTGCTAGTGACATCTAGTGGCGGAGCATCAATCTAACAGGAACTTTAAATTCCACCCTATTGGCAGATTCCCGACTCGGATTCTTTCTCTGCCGTCTGGGTCTAAATTCCACGTAGATTTAATCATTAAACCTCAACAATCTTCCAGTGAATGCTTCCCGGGTCATTCTACATTAATGTTTTTGCATCGTTTCTCTTGTTACTGTGCCGAATTTCTTGAATCCCACCAATGTCTATGCTGATCAGCTTGAATCCTATGGTGGTGCTGCTGAGTGTGGAGATACAGTGAGTTACACAAAGGTGCAACAAGACAAGAGTTTAAAAAGTCTTTCTCTCCTCTCCCGAAAACAAGTAGTGTAAATGGGAGCAGAAAGTAGCAAAGGGGCATTGATAGCTTTAATGAGTGCAAAACTGTGGCAAATGCAGTTCAACGTGGGAAGTATGAGGTCACTTTGGACCTATGAAAGATAGATGAGAGTATTTTATAAATGATAAGAAGCTGGGAACTGTGGAAGAGCAGAGAGATTTAGGGGTTCATACACAGAAATCGCAAAAAAGTGGTCGACAGGTACAAAAAATAATTTAAATGGATGGAGGAATGTTATCCTGTATCTCAAAGGGTTGAAATATAAAAGGATAGAAGTTATGCTTCAGTTGTATAAAGCTCTGGTTAGACAGCTTCTGGAGCACTGCATTCCGTTCTGGCACCGCACCTCAGGAAGGATATATTGGCCTTGGAGAGGGTACAACACAGATTCACGAGAATAATATCGGGGTTACATTATGAGGACAGGCTGCATAGACTAGTCTTGTATTTACCTGTGTATAGAAGATTAATGGGTGACCTAATTGAGGTGTTTAGCATTAAAACATTGGATAGGGTAGATAGAGAATGAATTTCTTCTGCCGAGTCCAGAACAAGGGGCATAACCTTAAACTGAGAGTTCGGTCGTTCAGCGGTGATGTCAGGAAGCGCTTCTTCACACAATTGCTAGTGGAAATGTGGAAGTCGCTCCCCCCAAAATTCTGTTGAGGCTGGGGGTCAATTTAAAATTTAAAAACTGAGATTAATATTTTTTTGTTAGGCAAGGGTATTAAGGGCTATGGAACCAATGCGGATAAATGGAGTTAAAATATAGATCAGCCCTGATCTGATTGAACGGAGGAACAGACTCGAGGGCTAACTGACCTACTCCTGTTCCTATATTCCTAATTGTGACTCTATGGGTAAACACATTGAAGCGGAAGTATGCACTTCGCAAATTAATTAGAGAGGAAAAAAGACGAATAATAATAGGAGTAACAACTACGAATAGTTGTTATAGCGAAATGCACTACAAATAATTATTAAGGAGTAACCACTACGCAAACTAACTATAGGGATATGCATGATTAATAGTAAGTATTGGGATCAGCTCTATATTGTACCTATAGATTAATACAGTAACTCGAGGGGTAAGCACTATGAATAATATGTGGAATGTTAAGCACTACGAATAGTAAATAAATGGGTAGGTATTGTGAGCATTAATTATTGTAGTAAGGATCATGAAATATAACTATAGGGATATGCGCTTTAATTAGTAAGTAGAGGGATAAATACTCTGACTAGTAACTGCAGAATTAACTTACCCAGCAGCACCGCTAAAATGCCCACAATTCCGGTGCCAGATCCCAATTCAAGCACCTTCTTCCCAATAAAATTAATCTTCTCATCGTGAAAGTACCGACAAAGGATAAGACCCTGAAAAAACACACTCATATAAAGATAATTATTTACAATGTGCAGAAAGAACGAGGACAATGTTGGAAGAGGGAGGGAAGGATGATTGGTGGGAAAGTTGCTAAAAGGTCAATCAGGCGCCTTCATGTGAGAAGGTCAGAGCAACCTTGACAGAGTCCGGCACGCAGGTCCTCTTCCCAACCTCTCGGTTTTAGCTGTTTTTATTCGTTCCTGGGATCTGGGCGTCGCTGGCAAGACCAGCATTTATTGCCCATCCCTAGTTGCCCTTGAGAAGGTGTTGGTGAGCCGCCTTCTTGAACCGCTGCAATCCGTGTGGTGAAGGTACTTCCACAGTGCTGTTGGGAGGGAGTTCCAGGATTTTGACCCAGCGATGATGAAGGAACAGCGATATACTTCCAAGTCAGGATGGTGGGTGACTTGGAGGGGAACTTGGAGGTGGTGGCGTTCCCATGCGCCTGCTGCCCTTGTCCTTCTAGGTGGTAGAGGTCGCGGTTTTGGGAGGTGCTGTCGAAGAAGCCTTGGCGAGTTGCTGCAGTGCATCTTGTAGATGGTACACACTGCAGCCACGGTACGCCGGTGGTGGAGGGAGTGAATGTTTAAGGTGGTGAATGGGGTGCTAATCAAGTGGGCTGCTTTGTCTTGGATGGTGTCGAGCTTCTTGAGTATTGTTGGAGCTGCACTCATCCAGGCAAGTGGAGAGTATTCCATCACACTCCTGACTTGTGCCTTGTAGATGGTGGAAAGGCTTTGGGGAGTCAGGAGGTGAGACACTCGCCGCAGAATACCCAGCCTCTGACCTGCTCTTTTTGCCACAGTATTTATGTGGCTGGTCCAGTTAAGTTTCTGGTCAATGGTAACTCCCAGGATATTGATGATGGGGCATTCGGCGATGCTAATGCCGTTGAATGTTAAGGGGCGGTGGTTAGACGCTCGCTTGTTGGAGATAGTCATTGCCTGGCACTTGTGTGGCGTGAATCTTACTTGATACCTATCAGCCCAAACCTGAATGTCGTCCAGGTCTTGCTGCATGCAGGCATGGACTGCTTCATTATCTGAGGAGTTGATCAACGGAGAATCAAGGAAAGGAGAGATAAATTCATATCCCATCCGAGGACTTGAGAACGTAATTCAGCCAAACACTTCAATACAGCACCGAGGGACGCTGCGGAGAGTCAGAGGCCACATTTCGGATTAGACGTTCAATGTCCGCCCTCTCAGGCGGATGCAAACAGTTGCATGGCGCCATTCAATGAAGAGCAGAGGAGTTGTCCTGACCAACATTTATCCCTCAGCCATCACCACGAACATTTAGCTGGTCTTTTATCTCATTGCTGTTTGTGGGACCTGCCGGGTTTCCCGACATGACAACAGTGTCAACGCTTCAAAAGTATTTCACCGCTTGGAGAGCGCATTGCGGTGTCCTTTGATCGTGCAAGGAGCTATATAAATTTAAAAAATCTTTCGATATTGTTTTGTGCCTATTGTGTTTCGTGTGCCCTAAACTGAGCAGATATATTTTCTTTTCAAGTAAATCGTGTAAATAGTAATTATGCCGCCAACGGTCAGATGCAGACTGTGACACGCCCGCCTTCGTGTTGCTCAGACATGTGGAAATCCTTCAGAAATCTAGAGCACAGCCTTCCTGCAAAAAGACACGTGCTAACAAGGCGCTGTGGGGTCCATGATGTGTCCGCTCAGATTGCAAGTTGTAGCTCAGTGGCAGCACACTTGCCTCTCTGTTGGAATGTTGTGGATTCAAGATCCAGTCCAGGGACTTGAGCACATAATTTACGCCGACACTTCAGCACATTACTGCGTTTTCTAAATTACAACAGTGACTACAGTTCAACAGTACTTAATTTGATGTAAAGCGCTTGTTTGAAATGCGCTATACAGATATAAGTCGTTCTTTCTTATACCTCAATTGCGATGAGTCTGGTGTAACCGTTGAAAAGGAAGCGAGTTGAGAAATCACAGTCTATTATATTATTATACAGCGCCCAGGAGATCCGCGTTGCCAAGCCAAGAGTTGGGACATCGCTCTCCCTTGAGGGGCTGGTACCATTCTGCCTCGGGATCAGACCGGGAGCTGACTCTGGAGATATGCACCTACCTACACCCGCTTCCAATCCATGCGACTGTAACCAAAACTGCAACGATCAATAGGTCGGGAGTTTACTTTTAAACCCAAACAATACATTTGTAAAAGACCACTAGACTTACAGGTCCCCAGACATAAGCAGAAACGCCTAAGGAAGCTCCTTTAAACGTAGTGATCTTTAAAGGGTGTCCACTAAACTCATACTCCTTCTCCTCCAACTCCTTGGGGCGACTCTTATCCTCGGTGCTGCTCATTCTCTCTGACTTCGAACGGACTCTCTTCGATCTCCAAGCAGATTCCTTCCGGTCCCGGAAGTGGATTTCTGTCAGTTTCAGCCCCACGTGTCCACTCCAAGATTTTATCTCGGATTAAAGAAAGACGTTAAAGAAACCTGTAATGTAGAAAGGCAGCGCGACATTTAATTTTGTTTTAAATCTCAGACTATCACAGGAAGACCCACAGCAAAGCACAAGAGATCTCCTTTTACTATAAAATGGATACAACTGTTAAATAAAAGAGTTCAGCAGATTCAGCATGAACCCAACAGTGCTCGTTGAACCCATCACGGAGCAGCGCTGTTTAAATGGTGACACCATTACATTCCTAAACAAACCTTTATCTATTGGTCAGCTTCGCACTCTAGGTCCCCGTGTGGTGCTGAATGAAAGGTATTGGGCTGCCGCGGGACAAGGAGCAGGTGTAGAGGGCAGGAGGGAAAGTATCCACACCCAAAGTACAGGAGAGAAAGAACAAGAGAAGAAGTTGATCTGAAATTGAGTGAGGGGGCGAGAGTAGAATTTGCAAACCAGGGAAATTAAATAGAAATATTCAGAGAGACCAAGATAGATTCAACTAAAGGACCGTTGGAGAGACAATGACAGCGGGTTTTCTAAGTTCGCATCCTCCTTCCTGCACAAGTGCCAGTGTGTAAACCTCGAGTCTGTGATCTGCCTGCGGTATGATACTGGACTAGAATACAGAGATCATCAGTTTAAATCCCACCATGTGAATTTCAATTCAGTTAATTTTAAAACCTGGGAATGAAAAGCTGTTATCAGTAAAAGTGGTCACGGAGCTCTGCCGTTGTTCATTAAAGGAGGAAACATGCTGTCCTTAGCTGCTCTGGCCTAAAGCCGTTCTGGTTGACGCTTAACTGCCCTCTGAAGCCACTGAGTTGTATCAAACCGCTCATTGCGGACACCTTCCCCACACAGACTGCAGCGGTTCAAGCGCAAGGCCCACCACCACCTTCTCAGCGCAATCACGGACGGGCAATAAATGCAGCTTTGCCAGAGTCCCACACATCAGGAGAATGAATTAGAATGAAGACATCAGTGAGTGGTGCAGAAGACAAGCTTGTCGCCCTTGATAGAAAGGATGCTCCAGCAGAGGGAAGTTATTTTGTTGCCGGGAAACCCGGAAGTCAAGGTTTCCCGGACGGCCCGCAGATATTTAATGCAGGAAGTCCTTTACATTTTCTCTGCAGGTTCCGCGCTGACAGGCTGCTTGACTCTCCGGCGGGAAAGCCTCCAGCACAAGGCTGAAGTCGGGGACCAGAAAGCAGGTAGGTAGACAGGGAGGGATGGTGGTCGGGGTGGGGAGATGGTGGTCGGGGTGGGGAGATGGTGGTCGGGGTGGGGAGATGGTGGTCGGGGTGGGGAGATGGTGGTCGGGTGGGGAGATGGTGGTCGGGGTGGGGAGATGGTGGTCGGGGTGGGGAGATGGTGGTCGGGGTGGGGAGATGGTGGTCGGGGTGGGGAGATGGTGGTCAGGGTGGGGAGATGGTGGTCGGGGTGGGGAGATGGTGGTCAGGGTGGGGAGATGGTGGTCGGGGTGGGGAGATGGTGGTCGGGGTGGGGAAATGGTGGTCGGCGTCGCGAGATGGTGGTCAGGGTGGGGAGATGGTGGTCGGGGTGGGGAGATGGTGGTCAGGGTGGGGAGATGGTGGTCAGG
Organism: Squalus acanthias; assembly: GCA_030390025.1. Classification (NCBI taxonomy): domain Eukaryota; kingdom Metazoa; phylum Chordata; class Chondrichthyes; order Squaliformes; family Squalidae; genus Squalus; species Squalus acanthias. The sequence continues at coordinate 98,267,741 of CM059425.1, read as the reverse complement.
GTGGGGAGATGGTGGTCGGGGTGGGGAGATGGTGGTCAGGGTGGGGAAATGGTGGTCGGGGTGGGGAGATGGTGGTCGGGGTGGGGAGATGGTGGTCGGGGTGGGGAGATGGTGGTCAGGGTGGGGAGATGGTGGTCGGGGTGGGGAGATGGTGGTCGGGGTGGGGAGATGGTGGTCGGCGTCGCGAGATGGTGGTAGGAGTGGCGAGATGGTGGTCAGGGTGGGGAGATGGTGGTCGGGGTGGGGAAATGGTGGTCAGGGTGGGGAGATGGTGGTCGGGGTGGGGAGATGGTGGTCGGGGTGGGGAGATGGTGGTCAGGGTGGGGAAATGGTGGTCGGGGTGGGGAGATGGTGGTCAGGGTGGGGAGATGGTGGTCGGGGTGGGGAGATGGTGGTCAGGGTGGGGAGATGGTGGTCAGGGAGGGGAGATGGTGGTCGGGGTGGGGAGATGGTGGTCAGGGTGGGGAAATGGTGGTCGGGGTGGGGAGATGGTGGTCAGGGTGGGGAGATGGTGGTCGGGGTGGGGAGATGGTGGTCGGGGTGGGGAGATGGTGGTCGGCGTCGCGAGATGGTGGTAGGAGTGGCGAGATGGTGGTCAGGGTGGGGAGATGATGGTCGGGGTGGGGAGATGGTGTTCAGGGTGGGGAGATGGTGGTCGGGGTGGCGAGATGGTGGTCGGGGTGGGGAGATGGTGGTCAGGGTGGGGAGATGGTGGTCAGGGTGGCGAGATGGTGGTCAGGGTGGGGAGATGGTGGTCAGGGTGGGGAGATGGTGGTCAGGGTGGGGAGATGGTGGTCAGGGTGGGGCGATGGTGGTCAGGGTGGGGCGATGGTGGTCAGGGTGGGGAGATGGTGGTCGGGGTGGGGAGATGGTGGTCAGGGTGGGGAGATGGTGGTCGGGGTGGGGAAATGGTGGTCAGGGTGGGGAGATGGTGGTCGGGGTGGGGAGATGGTGGTCGGGGTGGGGAGATGGTGGTCAGGGTGGGGAAATGGTGGTCGGGGTGGGGAGATGGTGGTCAGGGTGGGGAGATGGTGGTCGGGGTGGGGAGATGGTGGTCAGGGTGGGGAGATGGTGGTCAGGGTGGGGAGATGGTGGTCAGGGTGGGGAGATGGTGGTCGGGGTGGGGAGATGGTGGTCAAGGTGGGGAAATGGTGGTCGGGGTGGGGAGATGGTGGTCAGGGTTGGGAGATGGTGGTCGGGGTGGGGAGATGGTGTTCAGGGTGGGGAGATGGTGGTCAGGGTGGGGAGATGGTGTTCAGGGTGGGGAGATGGTGGTCGGAGTGGGGAGATGGTGGTCAGGGTGTGGAGATGGTGGTCAGGGTGGGGAGATGGTGGTCGGCCTGGCGAGATGGTGGTCGGGGTGGGAGAGATCACTGAGGGGATGGTGCCAATGATCTGTGAGCTGGAGGCAAGTTAGCTTGTTGGACCTGGGAAGGTGGTGGGAAATACTGCCACTCCTCCTGGCCCACAAGCAGGGCTGTAAAGGCACTTATAGAAATCTTATGGAACCGGCCCTTCTGGTTTTCTTTTATCTGCCGGGTTTCATTAGGCCCGGGAATCCCGGCTGGGATGGGTGAGAAATAAATATCTTGTTAAAATGGAGGCACCAAACCTCCTTAATAGCTTTTATGGAGGACCCAGCTCCTGAGAATGCATTGGTCTCTCACCGCTATTAAAGCAAACAGTGGGCCGCTTCGAGGCCGGGTTGAAATTTTTTAGATTTTAACTTCTCACCTGACCCAAACCCACCCATTTTGGGGGTTAAAATGACCCCCTTGGTTTTCTTAAGGGATTATATTAATTACTGTGGTTGTTCGGTGTTTGTTTTGCAGCGAATACAAATGTATTTAAAATACGTTGGTGAAAACATATTGGTTTTGCTGATAGCAGTTTCATCGGGTTAAATTTCAGACAATTTGTGTTCCACCAACACACCAGGCACTTTCCAAACCCGAGAAATGATGCTCACAGACTTTATCCGCGCTGAAATGTTGCCCTCCAGACAAGTCAGAAACACGCCAGGTGCAAAAACTTTCATTATAAAGGTGGAGAAATAGAAGAAGAAATAGCATAAAGAAAGAAATGGAAATTGAGAAATGGAAGAACAAACTGCGATCTTGACCAGTGAGGTCACAAATACTGAATCCATTTCAAAAACTGTACCGGGAATCCGTCAACGGCAGCTGGGTGATTTGAGCTGCGGTCCTGGGTAGAGGAAGGATTCCAATAATAATCTGGTGATTTGTCTTAATTTAAAACGCATCTGTTCCAGTCATAGCCCACATTCTGATAACAAGGAAGTTAAGCTTTAAATATAATCTAACAATGTCACCTTTTACTTTCCAATCTGTGAATGAAAAGTGGTGAATTCCAACCTTCACCTCGTTATGCACATCCTAATTTGACCGTTTCCTTTCTTTATAAATGAGGTTTCAAATATATTGTACGCCTCCCCAGTCTAAATAGATGAGTTATTACGAGGGAAGACCTTTGTTAAAAAAAGTTGATTGTGAACTGTTGATCCTCAGCTATATTAAATATATTACTCGAAGGAAGGAGATTCTCACTGAGAATTATCCCAATAATAGTATTAATACTAATTCCGATAATACTACTAATAAAACGAGTAATTTTCTTTCTAATCCTTATACTACTAATATTATTCATATATCCTAATAATACTAATTACAATATTACATTTTATACTCAGTTAAATACTACTAATATTATAAATGCTCCCGATAAAACAAATAATAAAAACATTCAATTTACTACTTCTAATGCTCATAACACTACGAATAATAAATATTAATTCTATAGTTATGCTACTAATTAAATAATTAAATTCTGCATTATTTCATGCGGACTGTGGCCTACCAGGAGTCTCAGGTCTCTCACCCACAGTAATTATTGGGTAAGCGGATCTTATTGAGCACTCCGGAGATACAGCAGCGCAGGGCAAATCGAGCAAAAGAGTATCATTCGAAATTAAACAACAATAAGGAAGACGACAAACTCACTTAAAGAGGCCTCACTGTTTCCGCAGTGATCTTTAATTCTCTTTGTTTCAGCCCACGTCCCTCACATACTGACCCGAAGAGCACTGGAACAGCGCACACTGAACCCGTGCTCCGGTTTTAACCTGTCAAAATCTCGCCAGAGTTTTAAACAGCCAGGTTTTATATCGCAAGATGACAACCGTGGACCAATGAGAAAAAAGCGTGAATTGGAAGTGTTAACAGAGCAGTTTGACGTGTTTCTTGCGGGTGGGGTTGGGGGAGGGTCAATTTATTTTCCTGAACTAAATCCCTAGAACTAATTCCCCATTATTGACCGAGCGGCCAGTCAGTTCAGGTTTCTCCCGGTGATAAACTGGAACCGCCGACCAGAGATAATCCTCGCCCTGAATTTCCTTTCACAATCTTAGAAAACGTCTCAAGCTTCCATTGGCTCTCGCCGGGGCTCGCTGTTAAATCCGAGTCCCACCGCTCTGTAATAACAACAGAATATTTTAATTGAAGTTATCACCCCAGTGTTTTTCTCACCCTGAAGGATCTCGAGTTAAAATAACTGTTGCCATTAATCCCTGATTAGATAAATGAATAAGAAACAGAAATAACTTCACTATTTTAACATCATTTTTCTTTCATTTTAAAATACACATGTTGAACAAGTCAGTGTTAATGACATTTCGGGGGACGGGTTTGGAGCGGTTACTGCGCCCGCTTGTATAACCGCGCTGATTTGAGACACAGTTGACATTGAAGTAGAGTTGGGTTAAATGGAAAGTGCACTGAGCTGAGTGGCTCTGTAATCCTCATATTTGGCACCGTATATATTATGTAGAACATAGCCATTACATATTATAACATGGAATGACATTCTGGCATCAGTTTGGTCTAAAATTTGGTCTTATTCCTGAACTATATAATATTAGAATAGATTGCTTTGACCTGTGCTCGAATACCATTAAAATCCAGTCTAGCGTGTGTTTACCTGGGGTCGTGTTTAACACACGGGTTTAGGGTCCTAATTTAGACATTGTCTCAGGTACAGTGGTGATAGTAGCTCCTGTAGTTGTCTAAGCATGTCACGCACAAGGATGAGCTCCTAATGACTAATATATAACTAAAAGTATAACCCAGGTGTGTAACAATGGAATACCATAGTTATCTGACCGGGACATCTGTCTCTTTCACGCCTGTGCTTCTGCAAAGGTGGACCGAGAGATCACTTGTTGAGACGAGGGATGCGAATTCTCAAGCTCTTGGATTTCACAGTGAGTGCGCACAAGTTCATCAATTATGATCAGATTTACTTCGTTTACTCAGTTCAACTTGTCTTTGTGGGTCATCTTACTTGGTAATCCAAATAGCTTCTAACTACTCTCTGGAATACTAACTTTCTTGCAGCCTTGGTTGGACCTGACTATGTTTGCAGCATTTTCTTTAAACGCTGACTCCTCTCTTCCCCTATGCAGCACCTGATTGTTGGCACTTCATTCCTGAAACGGAGAGAATAGCTCTCTATATTTCTGTTGCAGCTTTTTATTCTCAGACAAAAGGGACTTCCCAACAGAATGAATGTGAGGTGTCTGTGGATTGCTGAGATACAACAACAACTTGTATTTATGTAGCGCCTTTTACTACTAAAACCAAGCCACATAAGGAGATATTAGGGAAGAGAGGTAGAGAGGCGGAGAGGTTTGGGGAGGGGATTACAGAGCTTAGGGCCTTGGCACTTGAAGCACGGCTGCAAATGGTGGACCGATGGAAATCGGCGATGTGCAAGAGGCCAGAATTGGAGGAGTGCAGATATCTCGGAGAACAGATGGAGCCTCGGTTTAACACGCCATCCGAAGGACGGCACTTCCTCAGTACTGCACTGGACTGTTAGTGAGTGACGCGAGGCATTGAGCAATTTTTCACACTGAGGTCACGAAGTGCTGTTCTCTTCAGTAGATGTTCTGTGCTTCCAGCACTTGTTGTTCCAGGTTCTAAGGTTCCACAGTGCGTGTGTCCAATTTGTTCTTGGTCAACGAAGTGTTCACTTGGGATTTACCAATTCCAGGTCCCACAAATATCTGTGATCATTTTGTTCGCTGCAGCTACACATCCCAGTCATTGAAAGTGGCTGTAATGCCTGTGACCTTATTCTGAAATGTTCTGATGTGACAGCTTATATTTTGCTACCGGTAACAATGGGAATGAAGTGATCGGCAGTAAACAGTCCCACACAAGAGTCTGGTCCGAAGAGAGGGCTCACCTTGGGGGCTTTGTGAATATCGGGGGTTCTCCCGCTAGTCCGAAGTTCGGGAGAAAATTCAGCCCAAGACGTTCATCCGACCAGCCACTTTCTGGTGCCGTGTTCAGGCGGCTCCGGAAAATGGGTAACTCTGAGGTCTAATAGTTCCTCACAAAAGGGAAGAGAGACGAGCCGTCAAATTATAGATCCGTAAGCCTTACTTCTGCTGTTGGGAAAGTGTTTGAAAGTATTATGAGGGATAACATAAGGGAGTATCTTGAGGGGCATGAGGTAATCCTCGACAGTCGGAGTGGGGAGGTGGGCTCATACTTGATTCATTTATTGGATTTCTTTGAAGGTGGCAGAAGAAGTCGATAACGCTGTAAAATAAAAAAAATACTGAATCCTGGAATTTATAAATAGAGGCATAGTGTACAATAGAGAGGGCGTTATGCTAAAGCTTTATAAATCACTAGTTAGGCCTCAGCTGGAGTATTGTGTCCAATTCTGGGCACCGCAGTTTAGGAAGGACAGAATCTATTTGGTTACGGGAAAGAAACAATAGAGGTGCCATAACACTACTAGGTGTATTCTATAGGCCGCCTACTAGTTGGAGGATATAGAGGAGCAAATTTGCAGGGAAATTACAGAGAGGTGCAAGAACTAAGAGTAATGATAATGGCGGACTTAAATTATCCTAATATAGATTGTATAGTAATAGTGTAAAGGACAGAGAGTCATAGGGGGAAATATTCAGTTGGTTTGCGGCTCCCTTTAGCGCCTTAAGAGGGCGCTAATGGGGCGCAAAGCAACTAGCGCCCGGGTGCGGCGCCGCCCATGCCTCCCGCGAAATTCAGCGGGTGGTTTGCGGCGGCGCTAACCGGTAGCACCCTGTGGCGCTATGCCACCGGCGATGACATCATTGCCGTGCGCAGTGCCCCGCTCGCGCTCCAGCTGCGATCTTCGGTAGCGCCCCTTGACTTACCGCTGGATGCTATGTCTGACGGGGTCAGGGGGGCCTAGTGCGGCTGGGGCAGCGCTAGTGAAAGGGGAGGTGGTGGGCTGCCATTTTTGTTGCTGGCCACCTGCCAGCACCTGCCCCCATTGCTGTCCCCAGCCCCCGTGAAGCCCCCCACCTCCCCTCCCCCCGCTAAGTGCCAGCTGCGCGCCAAGAGCCCGGCACTTCTCTTGAGTGCTGGGCTCTTTTGCCGGCACTCCCGATCCCCGGGGGCCCAGCTGGGCCCCGGTTCGCGCTGTGCAAGGTCCCTCCCCTTTAAGAAGGGGAGGAAGGCCAGCAATACCACGGTGCGACGTGCCGCAGCGCCTGGTGCTGCAGCACGTAGTGCCACGATATTGACTTGCAGCGCCCCAAGAGGGATGCGGGGTGTTTCCAGTAGTGCCCCGCTTCCCTCTTGGGGCGCAACCACTCAATTTCCGGCACGGGGGCACTAATTTTTATGGGGCGCTAAAAGTACCGCCCCGGCAAAGTTAGTGCCCCAAAGGGGGTGCGACTCAATTTTTCCCCCATAGTGTCATAATGGCACAGTAGGAGGCCATTCGGCCCATCGAGTCTGTGCCGGCTCTCTGTAGAGCAATCCAGTCAGTCCAATTCTCCGCTCTATTCCCATAGCCCTGCAAGTTTATTTCCCTCAAGTGCCTATCCAGTCTCCCCTTGAAAACATTAAGTGTCTCCGCTTCCACCAATTCCGTCAGCAGCGAATTCCAGGTCATCACCACTCACTACGTAAAAATGTTTTTCCTCACGCCTCCCTGTATCTCTTGCCCAAAACATTAAATCTGTGTCCCCTAGTCCTTGTACCATCAACTAGTGGGAACAGCCTTTCCCCGTCTAGCCTATCCAAACCCATCGTATCTTGTACACCTCTATCAACTCACCCCTCAACCTCCTTTGCTCTAATGAAAACAAATCCAGCTTCTCCAACCTGTCCTTGTAGCTAAGATCCCCCATCCCCGGAACCATTCTGGTAAACCTCCTCTGCACCCCTCAAGGGCCTTCACATCCTTCCTAAAGTGTGGTGACCAGAACTGCATGCAATACTCCAGTTGTGGCCTAACTAGCATAACTTCTCTACTTTAGTACCCAATACCTCTATCTATGAAGCTCCAGATCCCATATTCGTTGTTAACCACTCTCTCAATATGTTCTGCCACCTTCAGGGACCTATGCACATTAACTCCCAGTACCCTCTTTCCCTGCACACTCTTTAAAATTGTGTCATTAAGTGTATATTACCTCTCCCTGTTCCTTCTGCCAGAATGTATCACCTCACATTTCTCTGTATTAAATTCCATCTGCCACTTTTCTACCCATTCTGCTAGTCTTTCTATGTCCTGTTGCAGTCGATTGGTATCATCCTCACTGTTTGCCACACCCCCAAGTTTGAGGTCATCGGCAAATTTTGAAATTCTACTTTGCATTCCAATATCCAGGTCATTTATATATATCACAAAAAGCAGTGGCCCCAGCACTGACCCTTGGGGAACACCACTGTCTACCATCCTCCAGTCTGAAAAGCAGCCATTTACCACAACTCGCTGTTTTCTGTCCTTAAGCCAATTCCTTATCCAAGCTGCCACTGACCCACCTATTCCATCAGCCTCAATTTTTTTAACCAGCCTTCTATGTGGTACTTTGTCAAACGCCTTCCTAAAACCCATGTAGATAACATCCATTGCATTCCCTTCATCAATCCTCCCTGTTACTTCATCAAAAAATTCAATTAGATTAGCCTTTTACAAATCCGTGTTGGCTCTCCTTAATTAGCTTAAACCTCTCCACGTGCCCGTTAATTTTTTCCTTGATTATTTTTTCTGAAACTTGTTCCACCACTGATGTTAAACTGTAGTTACTAGGAATGTCCTTACACCCCTTCTTGAACAATGGTTTCACATTTGCCACTTTCTAATCCTCAGGCACTTCCCCCACATCTAAGGAAGATTAGAAAATTATGGCAAGCCCTTCCGCTATCTCCTCCCCCAATTCCCTTAGCAATCTGGGATGCAAGCCATCTGGACCAGGCGACTTGTCCACTCTAAGCATACCCAGCCTTTCTAGTACATCCTGTCTATCAGTTTTCACCCCTTCCATTGCTTCTAACTTTTCCACTTCTACCGATATTTTGTCAACATCCACCTCCTTAGTGAACACCGATACAAAGTACTCATTGAGTATTCTAGCCTTGCCCTGTGCCTCTAAGCATATATCACCTTTTTTGTCTCTAATAAGCCCCACCCCGCCTCTTACTACCTGCTTACTGTTTACATGCCGGTAGAAGATCTTTGGGTTCCCTTTTATGTTAACCGCCATTCTACTCTCATATTCTCTCTTTGCCAATCTTATTTTCATCTTCACATCCCCTCTCAACTTATTGTATTTGGTCTGGTTCTCCCTTGAAGAATTCACCTGACATGCATCATACACCTTCTTTTCTGGTTTCATCATCTTCTCTAACTCCCTCGTCATCCAAGGAGCCCTTGCTTTGGTTCCCTTACCCTTCTATCTTATTGGAAGGTACCTAGCCTGTATTTGGCACATCTCCTCCTTAAAGATCACCCATTGTTCCATTACAGTTTTTCCTGTCAGTCTTTGGTTCCATTTTACCCTGGCTAGATCCTTTCATATCCCATTGAAGTTAGCTCTATTCCATGCTTAGAAATTCTACTCTAGATTATTCCCTGCTCCTCTCCATTGCTAATCTAAATCTTATGATACGATGACCACTCGTACCCAAGTGTTCTCCCACAGACGCTTGGCAGACCTGGCCCACCTCATTCCCCTGCACCAGATCCAGCAATGCCTCCTTCCTAGTTGGATCAAGAAAATATTGGTCAAGGAAATTCTCCTGAACACATTTCAGAAGTTCCTCCTCCTCCTTTCCCTTTACCCTAGCATTATCCCAATCGATATTTGAGTAATTAAAGTCCCCTAATATCACCACTCTATAGCTCTTGCATATCTCTGCGATTTCCCTGCAGATTTGCTCCTCTACCTCCCTCTCACTATTTGGAGGCCTATAGAGTACCCCCAATACCCTTTTTGCTCCTCAACACTAACCAAATGGATTCTGTCCTTGTTCCTTCAAGAACATCCTCCTTTTCTAACACTAAAATGTATTTCTTAATCAGCACTGCCACACTACCTCCCCTTTTTCCTTCCCTATCTTTTCTGAACACCTTGTACCCTTGAATATTAAGTGCCCAGTCATCACCGCTTTTAAGCCACGTTTCCGTTATTGCCAAAACATCATATTGCCACACGGCTAATTCTGCTTGGAGCTCAGCAACCTTATTCACCACACTTTGTGTGTTTACATACATGCATTATAACCCAGTTTTGAATTTTTCGTAGTCTTTCTTAGTCTGCTCCTATCTAATATGGTACAACTTCCACCTCTAGTACTACTTTCTTCTCTAGTATTATCCAACACACTCACCCTTTTATGCACCGTATTCCTCTTTTATACTCCTATATGCTAATGCCCATTCCCCTGCCAAGCTAGTTTAAACCCTCCCCAACAGCAGTAACAAACCTCGCTGCGAGAATATTGGTCCCGGCTCTGTTGAGGTGCAACCCGGCCGGCTTGTACAGGTCCATCTTTCCCCAGCAACGGTCCCAATGCCTCAGGAATTTAAAGCCCTCTCTCCTGCACCATCTCTCCAACCGCACATTGATCTGTTCTATCGTCCTATTCCTGAACTCACTAGCACATGGCACTGGGAGTAATCCGGAGACTACTACCTTTGAGGTCTTGCTTTTTAATCTCTCTCCTAGCTCCCTAAACTCTGCCTGCAGGACCTCATCTCTCTTTCTGCCTATATCGTTGGTACCAATATGGACAACGACCTCTGGCTGTTCACCTCCCCCCTCAGAGTGTCCTGCAGCCATTCAGTGACATCCTTGACCCTGGCACCAGGGAGGTAACATACCATCCTGGAGTCACATCTACAGCCGCAGAAACGTCTGTCTACTCTCCTAACTAGCGAATCCCCTACCACTATTGCTCTTCCACTCTTTTTACTCCCCCCCCCCCCACCCACCATGCAGCTGAGCCACCGTGGTGCCGTGGACTTGACTCTGGCAGCACTCCCCAGAGGAACCATGGCCCTCACCATTAGTCAGAACAGAATACTGGTTGGAGAGCGGGATGCACTCCGGGGGCTCCTGCACTACTTGCCTGGTCCTCCTCTTCTGTCTGGTGGTCACCCATTCCCTCTCTGCCTGCATACTCTTAAGCTGCGGGGTGACCACCTCCAGAAACGTGCTATCCACGAGAGGGGGAAGAATTTCTGAAGTGTGTTCAGGAGAACTTTCTTGATCAGTACATTTCCGGCCCAATCAGGAAGGAGGCATTGCTGGATCTGGTTATGTGGAATGAGGTGTGTCAAGTGGAGCAAGTGTCAGCAGGGGAACACTTGGGGAACAGTGATCATAGTATAATAAGGTTCAGATTAGCTATAGAAAAGGACAGGGAGCAATCTAGAGTAAAAATACTTAATTGGAGGAAGGCCAATCTTAGTGGGTTGAAAATGGATCTGGCCCGGGTAAATTGGAATCAAAGATTGGCAGGCAAAACTGTAATCAAACAATGGGCTGTCTTTAAAGAGGAAATGGTTTGGGTACAGTCGAGGTAAATTCCCACGAGGGGGAAAGGTAAGGCAACCAAAGTCAGAGCTCCCTGGGTGACGAAAGAGGTAGACAGTAAGATGAAGCAGAAAAAGGGGGCGTATGACAGATGTCAAATTGAGAATACAAGTGAGAACCAGGCTGAATATAGAAAGTTCAGAGGTGAAGTGAAAAAGGAAATAAGAGGGGCAACGAGAGAGAGTATCAGAATAGATTGGCAGCTAACATAAAAGGGAATCCAAAAGTTTTCTATAGGCATATAAATAGGAAATGGGTAGTAAGAGGAGGGGTGGGGCCAATTAGTGACTAAAAAGGATACCTATGCATGGAGGCAGAAGGCATGGCTGAGGTACTAAATTAGTACTTTGTATCTGTCTTTAAAAGGAAGAAGATGCTGCCAAAGGCATAGTGAAAGAGGAGGTATTTGAGATACTGGATGGGCTAAAAATTGATAAAGAGGTGGTTCTACAAAGGCTGGCTGTACTTAAAGTAAATAAGTCACCAGGACCAGATGTGATGCATTCTGGGATGCTGAGGGAAGTAAAGGTGGAAATTGTGGAGCGACTGCCCATAATATTCCAATCTTCCATAGATATGGGGGTGGTGCCAGAGAACTGGAGAATTGCAAATGTTACACCCTTTTTCAAAAAAGAGTGTAAGGATAAACCAATCAACTATAGGTGAGTCAGTTTAACCTCAGTAGTGGAGAAGCTTTTAGAAACGATAATCAGGGACAAAATTAACAGCCACTTTGACAAGTGTGGATTAATTAAGGAAAGCCAGCACAGATTTGTTAAAGGCCAATCGTGTTTAACTAACATGATTGAGTTTTTTGATGAGGTAACAGAGAGAGTTGATGAGGGCATTGCGGTTGATATGGTGTTCATGGACTTCCAAAAGGCGTTTGATAAAATGCCAACAAAGTTGAAGCCCATGGAATAAAAGAACAGTGGCAGCATGGTTACGAAATTGGCTAAGTGACAGGAAACAGAGAACGGGTGTTTTTCAGACTGGGGGAAGGTATATAGTAGGGTTCCCCAGGGGTCGGTTCTAGGACCACAGCTTTTCTTGATATATATTAATGATTTTGGGCTTGGGTGTACAAGGCAAAATTTCAAAATTTTCAGATGACACAAAGCTTGGAAGTACAGTGAACAGTGAGGAGGATAGTGATAGACTTTAAGAGGACATAGACAGGCTGGTGGAATGGGCAAACACGTGGCAGATGAAATTTAATGCAGAAAAGTGTGAAGTGATACATTTTGGAAGAACGAGGAGAGACAATAGAAACTAAAGGGAACGATTCTAAAGGGGGTGCATGAACAGAGAGACCTAGGGCTATATGTGCACAAATCGGTGAAGGTGGCAGGGCAGATTGAGAAAGCAGTTAAAAGGCATGCCGGATCCTGGGCTTCATAAATAGAGGCATAGAGTACGAAAGCAAGGAAGTTATGATGAACCTTTATAAAACACTGGTTCGGCCTCAACTGGAGTATTGTGTCCAATTCTGGGCACCACACTTTAGGAATGGTGTGAAGGACTTAGAAAGGGTGCAGGAAAGATTTACAAGAATGGTTCCAGTGATGAGGGTCTTCAGTTGCATGGATAGACTTGAGAAGCTAGAGTTGTTCTCCTTACAGCAGAGAAGGTTGAGGGGAGATTTGATAGAGGTGTTCAAAATCTTGAGGGGTCTGGACAGAGTAGATAGAGAGAAAATGTTCCAGTGGTGGAAGGGTCGAGAACCAGAGGACACAGATATAAGGTGATTAGCAGAAGAACCAAAGGTGACATGAGGAAAAACTTTTTTACGCAGCGAGTGATTATGATCTGGAATGCAGTACCTGAAGGGGTGGTGGAGGTAGATTCAATCGTGGCTTTCAAAAGGGAATTGGATAAGTACCTGAAGGAAAACAATTTTGCAGGGTTACGGCGAAAAGGGCGGGGGAGTGGGACTTTCTGAAGTGCTCTTGCGAAGAGCCGGCATAGCTCGACGGGCCGAATGGCCTCCTTCTGTGCGGTAACCATTCTATGATTCTATGATTATAAGACAGGCTGGTGTGTGACTTGGAGAAGAACTTGGAGGTGGTGGTGTTCCCATGTGCCTGCAACCCTTGCTCTTCTAAGTATTAGAGTTTGCAAGTTTGGGAGGCGCTTTCGAAGAAGCCTTGGCGAGTTGCTGCAGTGCATCTTAGGTACATAGGAACATAGGAACAGGAGTAGGCCATTCAGCCCCTCAAGCCTGTTCCGCCATTCATGACATCAAGGCTGATCTGCGACCTAACTCCATATACCCACCTTTGCCCCATATCCATCAACACCATTGCTTAACAAAAATCTATCAATCTCAGGTTAAAGTTAACAATTGATCCGTTTGCGAAAGAGAGTTCCAACTTCTACCACCCTTTGTGCGTAGAAGTGTTTCCTAATTTCACTCCTGAAAGGTCTGGCCCTAATTTTTAACTATGCCCCCTAGTGCTAGACACCCCAACCAGCGGAAATAGTTTCTCTTTACCTACCCTATCTGTTTCCTTTAATATCTTGAACAGTTCGATTAAATCACCCCTTAACCTTCTAACTTGTGTGGAATACAACCCTAATTTGTGTCATCTCTGATCGTAATTTAACCCTTGAAGTCCGGGTGTCATTCTGATAAACCAAAGCTGCACTCCCTCCAAGCCAATATACCATTCCGAAGGTGTGTTGTCCAGAACTGCTCAGTCCAGGTGTGGGCTTAACCGGGCCTTGTATAGCTGAAACATAACTTCTACCCTCGTGTAGATGGTACACACTGCAGGCACGTTGGACCAGTGGTGGAGGGAGTGAATTATTTAAGGTGGTCGATGGGCTGCCAATCAAGCGGGCTGCTTTGTTCTGGATAGAGTTGAGCTTCTTGAGTGTTGTTGGAGCTGCACTCACCCAGGCAAGTGGAGAGAATTCCATCACACTCCAGACTTGTACCTTATAGGTATTGGAATGGCTTTGAGGAGTCAGAAGGTGAGTCATTTGCCGCACATACCCAACAACTGAAGTGCTCTTCTAGCCACAGTATTTATGTGGGCCAATTAAGTTTCTGGTCAATGGTGATCCCCAGAATGTTGATGGTGGTTGGGTTCGACGATGGTAATGCCATTGATGTCAAGGGGAGGTTGTTATACTCTCTCTAGTTGGAGATAGTCATTGCTTGGCACTTGTGTGGCACGAAAGTTATTTGCCACTTATTAGCCCAAGTCTCGATATTGTCTAGGTCTTGCGGCATGGGGAAACGTACTGATTCATAAGAACATAAGAAATAGGAGCAGGAGTAGGCCATTTGGCCCTTTGCGCCTGCTCGGCCCTTCAATAAGATCATGGCTGATCTTCTACCTCATCTCCACTTTTCTGAACTATCCCCATATCCTCATAATATTCAAAAATCTATCGATCTCTGGTGATCTCAGAATTTGAGGAGTTGCAAATGAAACTGAACACTGTGCAACCATCAGCAAACATCCCCTTTTATAATCTTAAGATTGAGGAAAGGTAATTTATGAAACATAGAAATATAGAAAAATAGGAGCAGGAGTAGGCCATTCGGCCCTTCAAGCCTGCTCCACCATTCAATATGATCATGGCTGATCCTCTATCTCAATACCATATTCCCGCTCTCTTCCCATACCTCTTGACGCCTTTTGTGTCCAGAAATTTATCTATCTCCTTCTTAAATATATTCGGTGACTTGGCCTCCACAGCCTTCTGTGGTAGAGAATTCCACAGGTTCACCACCCTCTGAGTGAAGAAATTTCTCCTCATCTCAGTCCTAAATGTCCTACTCCGTATCCTGAGACTGTGACCCCTCGTTCTAGATCCCCCAGCCAGGGGAAACATCCTCCCTGCATCAAGTCTCTCTAGCCCTGTCAGAATTTTATACGTTTCAATGAGATCCCCTCTCATTCTTCTAAACTCTAGTGAATACAGACCTAGTCGATCCAATCTCTCCTCATACGACAGTCCTGCCATCCCAGGAATCAGTCTGGTGAACTTTTGCTGCACTCCCTCTATGGCAAATATATCCTTTCTTAGGTAAGGAGACCAAAACTGCGCACAGTACTCCAGGTGTGGTCTCACCAAGGCCCTGTATAACGGTAGTAAGACATCCTTGCTCCTGTACTCTTGCAATGAAGGCCAACATATCATTTGCCTTCCTAACTGCTTGCTGCACCTGCATGTTTGCTTTCAGTGACTGGTGTACAAGGACACCCAGGTCCCTTTGTACATCAGCAATTCCCAGTCTAGCACCATTAGCACAGCAAACTTGTAAATATTACATTTGGTTCCCTCATCCAAATTATTGATATATATTGTGAATAGCTGGGGCCCAAGCACTGATCCCTGCAGTACCCCACTAGTCACCTCCTGCCACCCCAAAAAAGACGCATTTATTCCTACTCTCTGTTTCCTGTCTGTTAATCAATTTTCAATCCATGCCAGTATATTACCCCCAATCTCATGTGCTTTAATTTTGCACACTAACCTCTTATGTGGGACTTTATCAAAGGCCTTCTGAAAATTTATATACACCACATCCACTGGTTCTCACTTATCTATTCGACCAGTTACTTCCTCAAAAAACTCCAATTTGTCAAACACGATTTCCCTTACATAAACCCATGTTGACTTTGTCTAATCCAGTTGATATTTTCTATGTTTCCTGTTATCCTTTATAATAGACTCTAGCATTTTCCCTACTACTGATGTTAGGCTAACCGGTCTGTAGTTCCCGGTTTTCTCTCTCCCTCCTTTTTTAAATAGTGGGGTTACATTTGCCACCCACCAATCTGCAGAAACTATTCCATAATCTATAGAATTTTGGAAGATAACAACCAATGCATCCACTATTTCCATGGCTACCTCTTTTAGTACTCTGGGATGCAGATTATCAGGCCCTGGGGATTTATGGACTTTCAGTCCCATTAATTTCTCCAGCACTATTTTTTACTAATACTAATTTCCTTTAATTGCTCCTTCTCACTAGATCCTTGGTTCCCTAGCATTTCTGGGAAGTTATTTGTGTCCTCTTCCGTGAAGACAGAACCAAAGTATTGGTTTAATTGCTCTGACATTTCCTTGTTCCCCATTATAAATTCTCCCGTTTCTAACTGTAAGGGACCTACATTTGTCTTCACTAATCCTTTTCTTTTTACATACTTGTCGAAGCTTTTACAATCCGCTTTTATGTTCCTTGCAAGTTTACTATCATACTCTATTTTTCCCCTCTTAATCAATCTCTTGTTCCTTTTTTGCTGAACTCTAAACTGCTTCCAATCCTCAGGCTTGCTACTTTGGTGGCAACTTTCTATGACTCCTCTTTGGATCTAATACTATCCTTAATTTCTTTTGTTAGCCATGGTTGGGCCGCTTTTCCTTTTGTGTTTTTGCGCCAGAAAGGAATGTATAACTGTTGCAATTCATGCATTTGTTCCTTTAATGTTAGCCATTGCCTATCCTCTGTCATGCCTTTTAATGAAGCTCCCCAATCTATCATAGCCAACTCACTCCTTATACCATCGTAGTTTCCTTTGTTTAGATTTAGGACCCTAGTTTCGGATTGGACTTCTTCACTTTCCATTTTAATGAAGAATTCTATCATGTTATGGTCACTCTTCCCTAAAGGCCCCACACAACAAGATTATTACTTAACCCCTTCTGCACAATACCTAATCTAGGATAGCCTGATCCCTAGCTGGCTCCTCAACGTACTGGTCTAAAAATCCATCTCGTACACACTCCAGGAATTCATCCTCCACAGTATTATTGCTAATTTTGTTTGGCCAGTCTATATGTAGATTAAAGTCGCCCATGCTTACTGATGAAGCAGCTGAAGTTGACTGGGCCTAGGACACTGCCCCGAGGAACACCTGCAGCGATGTCCTACAGCTGTGATAATTGGCCCAGCAATCACAACCATCTTCTTTTGTGTTAGGTATGACTCCATTCAGTGGTGCCTTTTCCACCTGATTCCCATTGACTTCATTTGTACTCGGGCTCCTTGATGCCACAATCTGTCTAAGGCTACTTTGCAATCAAGGGCAGTCACTCTCACCTCATCTCTGAAATTCAGTTCTTTTGTCCATGTTTGGAACAAGGCTGTAATGTGGTCTGGAGCCAAGTAGTCCTGGCAGAACCGAAACTGTACATCAGTGTGCAGGTTATTGGTGAGTAAGTGCTGCTTGATAGCACTTGTAACGACACCTTCCATCACTTTGCTAATGCTGAGAGTATGCTGATGAGGCGGTAATTGGTTGGATTGGATTTGTCCTGCTTTTGTCTGGACAAGACATACCTGGGCAGTTGTCAACTTTTTCTGGTAGAAGTGTGGTAAGTTCTGTAACACAAGTCTTCAGCCAGGATGTGGTCTGGATCCATAGACTTTGCAGTATCCAGTGAACTCAGCCGTTTCTTGAGAACACGTGGAGTGAATCGAATTGGCTGAAGACTGGCATCTGTGATGGTGGGCACCACAGGAGGAGTTTGAGATGGATCATCTGCTCGGCACTTCTGGCTGAAGATGGTTGTGAACACTTCAGCCTTGCCTTTTGCACCCATGTGCTGGGCTCCGCCATAGTTGAGGATGGGGATGTTCATGGAACCTCCTTCTCCACCATTCATGACTGGATGTGGCAGGACTGCAGAGCCTTGATTTGATTTATTGGTTGTGAGATCGCTTAGCTCTGTCTATAGCATGCTGCTTCCGCTGCTTAGCATGCATGTAGTCCTGCACTGTAGCTTCACCTGGTTGGCACCTCATTTTCAGGTGTGCCTGGTGCTGCTCCTGGTATGCTCTTCTACACTCCTCATTCAACCAGGGTTGGTCACCTGGCTTGATGGTAATTGTAGAGAGAGGGATATGCCGGGCCTTGAGTTTACAAATTGTGGTAAAATACAGTTCTTCTGCTGATGGCCCACAGCACGACATGGATGCCCAGTTTTAAGCTGCTAGATCTGTTCTGAATCTATGCCATTTAGGACGGTGTTAGTGCCACACAACACGATGGATAGTATCCTCAGTGTGAAGATGGGACTTTGACTCCACAAGGACAATGCAGTGCTCACTCCTACCAATACTGTCATGGACAGATGTATATGCGACATGTAGAATTGTGAGGACGATATCAAGTAGGTTTTTCCCTTTTGTTGGTTCTCCCATCACGTGCTACAAGCCTAGTCTGGCAGCTATGTCCTTCAGGACACGGCCAGCTCCGTCAGTAGTGATTCTACAGAGCCACTCTTAGTGATGGACATTGAAGTCCTCCACCCGGAGTACATTCTGCACCATTGCTACCCTCGGTGCTTCTTCCAAGTGGTGATCAACATGGAGTAATACTGGTTCATCAACTGAGGTAGGGCGACCTATGGTAACCAGAAGGCTTCCTTGCCCATGTTTGACCTGGTGCAATGAGATATCATGGGATCCGGAGTCAATGTTGAGGACTCCCAGAACCACTCCCTCCCGACTATCTAACAAAGTGCTGCATCCTCTGGTGGGTCGTTCCTGCTGTTGAGATAGGATATACCCAAGGATGGTGATTGAGGAGTCTGGGTGAAAGGTATGATTCTGTGAATATGACTATGTCAGGCTGTTGCTTGACTAGTCTGTGAGACAGCTCTCCCAATCTTGGCACAAGTCCCCAGATGATAGTGAGAAGAACTTTGCAGGATCGACTTGACTGGGTGAGCCGTGTTTAGGTCAATGCTGGGTGGTCGCTCCAGTTTTATTCTTATACCTTTTTGTACCAGTTTGATACAACTGAGTGTCTTGCTCGGCCATTTCAGAGGGCAGTTAAGAGTCAACCATATTGCTGTGGGTCTGGAGTCACATATAGGCCAGACCGGGTAGGAACAGCAGGTTTGCCTCCCTGAAGGACATTAGTGAACCGGATGGGTTTTTATGAAAATCCGATTGGGTCATGGTCGCCATTACTGATACCAGCATTTTTTTCCAGCTTTATTTAATTAACTGAATTCAAATTCCCCAACTGCCATTGTAGGATTTAAACTCACGTTTCTGGATTATTTGTCCCCAGGCCTCTGGATTACTATTCCAGTAATATAACCACTATGTTACCGTACCCCACTTAAAACTGGTGGACAGGTATAAAAAATAATTTTAATGGCTAATGGAATGCTAAAAGAGACATAAAGCAGAGAACAGCGGTGAACAGTTCCTTTTAACACTGGAGGGAAGTGTACAGTTGTGTAATCTGAATTTAGGAACAGGAGTAAACCGTTCAGCCCCTTGAGTCTGCTCCGCCATATCTTTTAGATCATGGCTGATCAGTCTCTCAACTCCATTTACCCGCCTTCATTCCATATCCCTTAATACAGTTGCCTAATATGAATATATCAAACACAGTTTTGAAATTTTCAATTGGCCTAGCCTTAACAGCTTTTTGAAGAAGAGAGTGCCAGACTCCCACTAGCATTTGTGTAAAGAAGTGCTTCCTGACATCAATCATCAGCGGCATAGATCTAATTTTAAGATTATGCCCAATTGTTCTGGCTCTTCCACCAGAGGAAATAGTTTCTCTCTATCTACACTATCAAATCCTTTAATCATCTGAAACACCTCAATTATATCACAGCTTAATCTTCTATCCTCGAGGGAATACAAGCTGGGTCTATGTAACCTTTCCTCATAACTTAACCCTTTTAGCCCTGGTAACATTCGAGTGAATTTCTGTTGCACCCACTGTGAGCTGTGGCTCAGTTGGTAGCACTCTCACCTCTGATTCAAGAAGGTTGTGGGTTGAAGTCCCACTCCAGAAGACTTGAGCGCATAAATCTAGGCTGAAACTCCAGTGCAGTACTGAGGAAGTGCTGCTCTATCGGAGATACTGTCTTTCAGATGAGACATTTAACCGATGTCTGCCCTCTCAGGTGGACGTAAAAGATCCTATGGCACTATTTCAAAGAAGAGCAGGGGAGTTATCCCCGGTGTCCTAGCCAATATTTATGCCTCAATCACTAAAAAAAATTATTATCTGGTCATTATCACATTGCTGTTTGTGGGATCTTGCTGTGCGCAAGTTGGCTGCCGCATTTTCTTTATTACAACAGTGACTACACTTCAAAAAGTACCTCATTGGCTGTAAAGTCCTTTGGGACATCCGGTGGTCATGAAAGGCGCTATAT
Organism: Squalus acanthias; assembly: GCA_030390025.1. NCBI lineage: Eukaryota > Metazoa > Chordata > Chondrichthyes > Squaliformes > Squalidae > Squalus > Squalus acanthias. The sequence continues at coordinate 98,247,685 of CM059425.1, read as the reverse complement.
AAATACAAGTCCTACTTTCTTTCACTCCAAGGCCAATATATCCATCATGAATTGCAGGGCCCAGAACTAAATGCAGTGTTCCAGATGTGGTCTAACCACAGCTTTATTCAACGATAGCATAACTTCCCCCCCCTTGTATTCCCAACTCGTTGAGAGGAAGACCAACATTCCATTAGCCTTTTAACGTAGTTTTTGTACCTGTCCACTAGTTTTAAGCAGTTTCTGTACAGTCCCTAAATCTCTCTGCTCCTCCACATTTCCTAACTTCTCACCATTTAAACAATTATCTGATGTATCGTTCTTTGGTACAAACTGGATGAGCTTACATTTCCCCACGTTGAACTCCATCTGCCACCAGTTTGCCCACTCATTGTGCATGGTGATATTTACTTTATTATCTGAAGTAAGAATATACTTGAGATTATGATATTCTTTATAGTGATTCTATGAGTCGGCTCAGTAATAAGGAGCCCTTTCTCGTATCACCACTGCGTTCACTGTGCTACATTGAATCCTGGTTAAGCAACAGATCAATTTTAAATTCTCATGCTTGTTTTCAAATACCTCCATGGCCTTTCCCCTCCCTATCTCTGCAATCTTCTCCAGCCCTATTACAACCCTTGCAGATATCTGCACCCTTCCAATTCTGGCCTCTTCAGCAGCCCCGATTTTAATCGTTCCACCATTGGCGCCCTTCCCTTTAACTGCCAAGGCCCTAGGCACTGGAATTCCTTCTAAACCTCTCCACCAGAGGTTATGGTCTGAAATTGTTGAACTCGATGTTGAGTCCAGAAGGTTGTAAAGTGCCTAATCGAAAGATGAGGTGCTGTTCCTCAAGTTTACGTTGATCAACGTTGGAACAGTGTAAAAGGCCGAGAACAGAGAGGTCAGAGTGCAAGTGCAGTGCAGAATTAAAGTGACAGCCGAGCAGAAGCTCAGGGTCACACTTCTGGACTAACGGAAGTGTTCTGCAAAGCGGTCACCCAATCTGCGTTTAGTCTCCCCAATGTAGAGGAGGCTGCATCGTGAGCAGTGAATACAGTATACTAAATTGGAAGAAGTACAAGTAAATTGCTGTTTCACCTGGAAGGAGTGTTTGGGGCCTGGACAGTGGGAAAGGAGGAGGTAAAAGGGCAGGTGTTGCATCTCCTGCGCTTGCATGGGAAGGTGCCGTGGGAAGGGAAAGGGCTGTAGGGGGTGATTGAGGAGTGGACCAGGGTGTCTCGGAGGGAACAGTCCCTTCAGAATGCTGAAAGGGGAGGTGAGGGGAAGATGTGTTTGGTGGTGGGATCACGCTGCAGGTGGCGGAAATGGTGGAGGATGATTCGTTGAATGTGGAGGCTGGTGGGGTGAAAGGTGAGGACAAGGGGAACCCTATCGTGGTTCTGGGAGGGAGGTGAAGAGGTAAGAGCAAAAGTGTGGGAAATGGAATGGACACGGTCAAGGGCCATGTCAACCATGGTAGAGGGGAATTCTCGGTTGAGGAAAAAGGAAGACATATCAGAAGCACTAGTATAGAAGGTGGCATCATCAGAACAGATGTGGCAGAGACAGAGAAATTGGGAGAATGGAATAGAGTCCTTACAGGAAGCGGGGTGGGAGGAAGTGCAGTCCAGGTAGCTGTGGGTGTCAGTGAGCTTCTGGTGAATGTTTGTCGATAGCCTATCCCTAGAAATGGAGACAGAGAAGTCGAAGTTGGGAAGAGAAGAGTCAGAGATGGACCATGTGAAGGTGAGGAAGGGTGGAAATTGGAAGCAAAGTGAATTAAATTTTCTAGTTCAGGATGAGAGCAGGAAACGGAACCGATACAGTCATCAATGTATCGGAAATGAGGTCAGGAAGGGAACCTGAGTAGGCCTGGAAAAAAGAATGTTCCACATATCGCACGAAAAGGCAGGCATAGCTAGGACCCATGTTGATTCCCACAGCAACACCTTTAATTTGGAGGAAGTTAGTGGAGTTAAAGGAGAACAAGTTCAGCCAGGTAGAGGAGGGTGGTGGTGGATGGGGACTTGTTGGGCCTCTGTTCAAGAAGAAGCAGAGAACCCTCAGGCCGTCCTGGTGAAGGATGGAGGTGTAGAGGGATTGGACATCCATAGTGAAAAGCAGACGGTTGGGGCCAGGAAACTGGAAACTGTTAAAGTGGCAGAGGGCATTGGAAGAGTCGTGGAAGAGACTGGACAAGAGGGGAAAAATAGAGTTGAGATAGGAAGAGATAAGTTCTGTGGGGCAGGAACAGGCTGAAGCGATGGGTCTTCCAGGGCAGTCCGCTTTGTGGATCTTGGGAAGGAGGTAGAAGCGGGCTGTGCGTGGTTGGGACACGATGAGGTTTGCAGCTGTGGAGGGAAGATCTCCAGAGGAGATGAGGTCAGTGACAGTCTTGGAAACAATGGCTTGATGTTCGGTAGTGGGGTCATGGTCCAGGCGGAGGTAGGAGGAGGTGTCAGAGAGTTGACGTTCAGCCTCCGCTAGGTAGAGGCCAGTTCGCCAAACAACAACAGCACCATCTTTGTCAGCAGGTTTAATGACAATGTTGGGGTTGGATCGGAGAGAACGGAGTGCTGCAAGTTCAGAGGGAGGGAGGTTGGAGTGAGTCAGGGGAGCAGAGAAATTGAGATGGCCAATGTCACGCCAGCAATTCGCAATGAAAAGATCTAGAGAGGGTAAACACCAGAGGGAGGAGTCCATGTAGAATGAGAATTCTGAAAATGGGAGGGAGGAAGGTACTTGGCCAAAGAAGTGGGGACGGAGACGAAGGCGACGGAAAAAGGGCCATTGATTATTTATTCTGCACTACCAGTTTCATTCAAGTACTGAAACAAGTTCAAGCTTTATCACCTTTTTATTTCTTCTGGTACAAAATAATTAACATTATAGACATAATGAATATATACCAGACAGGAGCTGTTCGCATATTTCCAACATCCGAGGCACAACGGAATTGTACTGTGTTATAGACCAAAAACTTGCACTGCGAACACATGATTGTGTTGTGATTTACTTCTCCAAATTATAAATAACACGTTCCAATAGTTGGGAAATGTATATACTGGAGCGAGCGAAACTTGTACAATGAATAGTAATGGCCGCAAATTATAATTTGAACACCGGCTACAATGGTCTATTTACAAGAAAGCAGAAGGTTCGCCTTTGTAGAGTTAAACCCGCTACATTGCGATTCCCCAGGGTTCAGCAAAGGAACTGAGAAGCAAAGGCACCAGGCGCATGCTCACTGAGCAGCACTTTTATAAAAAATTTGCGGATTTCCGTTCGTTAAACGTATCGTTAGCGGATTAACCTGGGCAGCTTTATTGCAGGCATCGGATTGGCTTTTCAGTTGCACCTTCACTCAGGGCATTCAAGCTCCCATAAATCCAAGCGAGTAAATCAGCAGGTTATAGCGCGTGGGTTATAATTCAGGGGAATTAACAGTAATCGACCCCTATTTTAGCCAGAGAGATGGAATCCCGGCCATAACATCTGGTGAGGGTACCTGAGGGTTCGGCATCTGTAAACCGAGCATCTTGCAATCAGAATTCACCATGGAGGAAATGAGAGCGCTGCATTTAAGGCCAGAGGAAAGAGTGAAGATAAGATTGGCGAGAGATGGAGGAGCAGGGCGGAGCCATTGGAGATCAGGGGCGATGACTGTTGGAAACGTCCACAGCGTGAGAACAAAGTTGAAATAAGGATTATATCGGTCACTTGGAGTAGTTTGAAAGTTATGTGTTCAGTGAATATCCAGAATTGAATAAATATTGGAGGGATCAAATGCCCTTTACCATATTGATAACAAATAAATTGCTGCCCTATGGAATTCCGTTGCGCGCTATTTAACGAGGGGTTTAGCCCGTTTATTTTAAAGAGTTAAGCCCATTGTAAATAAGAGACAGACACGCGTTCATCACCGAAAAATTTCTACCCTGGGATCTTATATTGTTACTATGACTCAATAACGTTAACATGTAAACTCTGTGCCTGTCCATGGGGTGAGTATGTAAGCTTTTAGGTGGCCGGAAAAGTAACACCTCAAAGTAACTCCTTGATGGGATTTCACTTATATAAACGCTGGATGAATCATCAATTCTTGACCTGCTCTATATGTTAATGTATTCTGCCAGTATCAATCACCAATGTTTGGGTGAGCCAGGGAAGGATCTTGGAAAAGGAAGCGAAAAGAGGGAAAAATTAAACCTGGTGAATACCCAGAATGATGTAAAGTGAAAAATAGACCGTTGTCACTCCGTCTCTGCATCAGAAAATCTAGTGCTCATCGCCTGGGACCTTTCTGGTCACATTGTAAATACAGTTATTGCCACTTGTATGAATGAACTTGCTGTTAAACTGCTCGGGCACCAACTCATTGTGGAATTTAGCGGCCCCCTCTCTGTACTTCACATCAGAAGCCAGGTAAATTGTGGTGTTTTCGTTGCAGAGATGCATCAGCGTCTGTAAAAGACTTGGAAATTGCGATGGGTTGTACACAATGTCCGACCCCAGGATGAAATCATAGTCGGCTGGAAAGTTTCTCTGATCGTTACCCCAAGTAAGGGCACAGACTTTTGAACGATGTCTGGAGCTGACTGGAATGTTAGCAGAGACGTTGTATTCTATTTGCTTCAAAACGTGCGGCCTGTCCGTCATGGTGACATCTCCACCTGGCAAAAAGAATAAAATAATAACATAATTATCCTATGGTTTCCCCGGTAGCAGGAGTTGCAATATCCATTCTGGTCACAGGAAGAGAAAAAAAGTAGAATTCTGTAAAGAAAAGGAAACTATCTGGGCAATTCGGTGCGGGTGCCCTTGAGCCAATCAGAAGCAGAATGGCCCATCGAGTTCGGAGCACAGGTCCTGAACCGGATTCGGGAAATTGAGATCAGCCAACGCGCGCCTGCTCTACAAGCGTTGGCTGTTATACAGGTTTCACAAGAAGATCAAGTGGAATCAGATCTTTAAAAAATCATATTCCATTAAAAAATATGACAGGGAGCAGCAATCCTTCTCTAATCGCACCTGTCTGTTCCCTTTTAATGCCGGGGTTCGTCTGTTGGGCAAGAAAACGGTTGCATTACTTCAGCATGAATTTTCTCCAGCGACTGATCACGTGGAAATAATCAGGTCTGTGGGCACTTTACAGAGAGTGTTATAAGATTAGAGATCATCTGTCTGCCATTGCAGGCCGGCTCAACCCGATTGAGCCTAAATGTGTCCTTTGAAGACAGAAAGTGAGTACTTCTATATATAACTTCACTCCACAAACACCATTGGCGTTTATAGAGAAATCTTGTTCGGTGCTAAAAAAAAATGCCCAGCTTTTAACCACGAGTAATACCTTAGTCTTGGCTAATCCAATGATTCTTATCAAACAAACAGAATAAAATGGACAGGAACATATTGAGAACATGGACCCGCGTTCCTGTTAGCACATTTTCATTAATGTAACTTCTTCAAAAAAAAGCATATATTAAGTACTATTGAGTGTTGCGGTGAAAATTCTTAAGATTACTGAAACAATTGATTAGATTTCGGAATCTGAGACCGGCCGGTTAGGTAGATTTGGCGCAACAATATTTAACTCAGACGACGTCCCATGGATTAGGGTACAGTGCAGCAATGAGTGAAGGTGCTAGTGACATCTAGTGGCGGAGCATCAATCAAACAGGAACTTCAAATTTCCACCAATTGGCAGAATCCCGGCTTGGATTCTTTCTCTGCCGTCTGGGTCTAATATTCACGTAGAATTAATCATTAAATATCACCAATCTTCCAGTGAATGCTTCCCGGGTCATTGTACAATAATGTTTATGCATCGTTTCTCTTGTTATTGTGGCAACACGAGTGCCGGATTTCTTGAATCCCACCAATGTCTATGCTGATCAGCTTGAATCCTATGGTGGTGCTGCTGAGTGTGGAGATACACTGAGTTGTACAAAGGTGGAACAAGACAAGAGTTAAAAAAATCTTTCATACCTCTCCCGAAAACAAGTAGTGTAAATGGGAGCAGAAAGTGACAAAGTGGCATTGATAGATTTAATGAGTGCAAAACAGTGGCAAATGGAGTTCAACGTGGGAAGTATGAGGTCACTTTGGACCTATGAAAGATAGATCAGAGTATTTTATAAATGATAAGAAGCTAGGAACTGTGGAAGAGCAGAGAGATTTAGGGATCCATACACAGAAATCGCAAAAAAGTGTGGACAGTTGCAAAAAATTATTTAAATGGTGAGTGAAATGTTATCCTGTATCTCAAGGGGTTTGAAATGCAAAGGGGTAGAAGTTATGCTTGAGTTATATAAAGCTTTGGTTAGACAGCTCCTAGAGCACTGCATTCTGTTCTGGGCACCGCAACTCAGGAAGGCTATATTGACTTGGAGAGGGTACAGCACAGATTCACCAGGTTAATGCCAGTGTAATATTATGAGGACAGGCTGCATAGACTAGTCTTGAATTCCCCTGAATAGAGAAGATTAAGATTTGAGCTAATTGAGGTGTTTAGGGTTAAACCATAAACAGGGTAGATAGAGATAATTTATTTCTTCTGGTGTGGCAGTTCACAACAAGGGGCATAACCTTAAACTGAGAGCTAGGGCGTTCAGCGGTGATGTCAGGAAGCGCTTCTTCACACAATTGCTAGTGGAAATGTGGAAGTCGCTCCCCCCAAAATACTGTTGAGGCTGGGGGTCAATTGAAAATGTCAAAACTGAGATTGATATATTTTTGTTAGGCTAGGGTATTAAGGGCTATGGAACCAATGCGGATAAATGGAGTTAAAATATAGATCAGCCGTGATCTGATTGAACGGAGGAACAGACTCGAGGGCTAACTGACCTACTCCTGTTCCTATATTCCTAATTGTGACTCTATGGGTAAACACATTGAAGCAGAAGTATGCACTTCGCAAAATAATTAGAGAGGAAAAAAGACGAATAATAATAATAGGAGTAACAATTACGAATAGTTGTTATAGCGAAATGCACTACAAATAATTACTATAGGAGTAACCGCTACGCAAACTAACTATAGGGATATGCATGATTAATAGTAAGTATTGGGATCAGCTCTATATTGTACCTATAGATTAATACAGTAACTCGAGGGGTACGCACTATGAATAATATGTGGAATGTTAAGGAATACGAATAGTAAATAAATGAGTAGGCATTGTGAGCATTACCTATTGTAGTAAGGTCATGAAATATAACTATAGGGATATGCGCTTTAATCAGTAAGTAGAGGGATAAATACTCTGACTAGTAACTGCAGAATTAACTTACCCAGCAGCACCGCTAAAATGCCCACAATCCCGGTGCCAGATCCCAGTTCAAGCACTTTCTTCCCAGTAAAATTAATCTTCTCATCCTCAAAGTACCGACAAAGGATAAGACCCTGAAAAAACACACTCATATAAAGATAATTATTGACAAGGTACACAAAGCACGAGGACAATGTTGGAAGAGGGAGGGAAGGATGATTGGTGAGGGAATTGTTAAAAGGTCACTCAGGCGCCTTCGTGTGGGAAGGTCAGAGCAGCCTTGACAGAGTCCTGCACGCAGGTCCTCTTCCCAACCTCTCGGGTTTAGTGGGGAGTGGATCTACGGAGAATCAAGGAAAGGAGAGATATATAATGGAAAGCGGAGTGATGCAATCCGACTATCAACACTCGTCCCCTTAGGTATTTATAAATAATATATTCATCTTTCACAGCTGGGTTCACTGTGAGAACAGTGTGGGTATTCGAGGAATGAGAATAAAGTCTAACAAATAAAGAGTTAGACTGTAGTTATCCTGTATTGCCGGTCTGAGGCGATGAAAGTAGACTCTGACTGTGCAGCGAAAGAACAGTAGAAGCAGGACACTGCCATCAACAGCACACAGTTCACGTGACGCGACCTAACGGAATGAAAGACATCGCTGGTCGACAGCGTGTTGGACGATTTGTGAAAATGGACATCATGAGGTTACTTTCTACTGAAGGAAAGTGGTCATTGCGGGCTGCCGCTTTAATGGGCTTTATATACTCGGTGGCAAAGCGGATCAGTTGGTGGCAGCCTTGGCCACGAAGGTAAAACCCTCTGGTCAGTGTGTCAGAAGGATTGTGATTCATATACCACTGGAGGACTTGAGAACGTAATTCAGCCAGACCCTTCAATACAGCACCCAGGGCCGCTGCGGAGAGTAAGAGGCCAGATTTCGGATTAGACGTTCCATGTCCGCCCTCTCAGGCGGATGCAAACGGTTGCATGGCGGCATTCAATGAAGAGCAGAGGAGTTGTCCTGACCAACATTTATCCCTCAGCCATCACCACTAACATTTAGCTGGTCTTTTATCTCATTGCTGTTTGTGGGACCTGCCGGGTTTCCCGACATGACAACAGTGTCAACTCTTCAGAAGTATTTCACCGCTTGGAGAGCGCATTGCGGTGTCCTTTGATCGTGCAAGGCGCTATATAAATATGTTTTTCTTTCGATATTGTTTTGTGCCTATTGTGTTTCGTGTACCCTAAACTGAGCAGATATTTTTTCTTCTTTGCAAGTAAATCGTGTAAATCGTAATTATGCCGCCAACGGTCAGATGCAGACTGTGACACGCCCGCCTTCGTGTTGCTCAGACATGTGGAAATCCTTCAGAAATCTAGAGCACAGCCTTACTGCAAAAAGACACGTGCTAACAAGGCGCTGTGGGGTCCAAGATGTGTCCGCTCAGATCGCAAGGAAGCGAGTTTAGAAATCCCAGATTAAATCATGACTGCACAGCGCCCAGGAGATCCGCGTTGCCAAGCCAAGAGTTGGGACATCGCACTCCATTGAGGGGCTGGTACCATTCTGTCTCGGAATCAGACCGGGAGCTGACTCTGGAGATATGCACCTACCTACACCCGCTTCCAATCCATCCGAGTGCAGCCAAAACTGCAGCGAGAAAGAGATCGGGAGTTTACTTTTAAACCCAAACAATACATTTGTAAAAGACCACTAGACTTACAGGTTCCCAGACAAAAGCAGAAACGCCTAAATAAGCTGCTTCAAACGTAGTGATCTTTAAAGGGTGTCCACTAAACTCATACTCCTTCTCCTCCAACTCCTTGGGGAGATACTTATCCTCGGTGCTGCTCATTCTCTCTGACTTCGAACGGACTCTCTTCGATCTCCAAGCAGATTCCTTCCAGTCCCGGAAGTGGATTTCTGTCAGTTTCAGCCCCACGTGTCCACTCCAAGATTTTATCTCGATTAAAGAAAGACGTTAAAGAAACCTGTAATGTAGAAAGACAGCGCGACATTTAATTGTGTTTTAAATCTCAGACTATCACAGGAAGACCCACAGCAAAGCACAAGAGATCTCCTTTTACTATAAAATGGATACAACTGTTAAATAAAAGAGTTCAGCAGATTCAGCATGAACCCAACAGTGCTCGTTGAACCCATCACGGAGCAACGCTGTTTAAATGGTGACACCATTACATTCCTAAACAAACCTTTATCTATTGGTCAGCTTCGCACTCCAGGTCCCCGTGTGGTGCTGAATGAAAGGTATTGGGCTGCTGCGGGACAAGGAGCAGGTGTAGAGGGCGGGAGGGAAAGTATCCACACCCAAAGTACAGGAGAGAAAGAACAAGAGAAGTTGATCTGAAATTGAGTGAGGGACCGAGAGTATAATTTGCAAACCGGGGAAATTAAATAGAAATATTCAGAGAGACCGAGATAGATTCAACTAAAGGACCGTTGGAGAGACAATGACAGCGGGTTTTCTAAGTTCGCATCCTCCTTTCTGCATAAGTGCCAGTGTGTAAACCTCGAGTCTGTGATCTGCCTGCGGTTATGATACTGGACTAGAATACAGAGATCATCAGTTTAAATCCCACCATGTGAATTTCAATTCAGTTCATTTTAAAACCTGGGAATGAAAAGCTGTGATATCGCGGTCGGGCTCTTGTGGTAAAGGTTGGGGCGAGATCACGGTGGAGAGATCGCGATCAAGGGGGAGGGATGGTGGTGGGGGTGATAGCTGAGCGGTTGTTATCTTGTTTCGGGTGGGAATGAAGTAATACACTCCCGCTCCTCCTGGTCCACAAGCAGGGCAGATAGATAAGGTGGTTAAAAAGGCATATGGGATACTTGCCTTCAATAGCCGAGGCATAGAATATAAGAGCAGAGAGGTTATGATGGAGCTGTACAAAACGTTAGTTAGGTTACATCTGGAATACTGTGTGCAGTTCTGGTCGCCACACTATAGGAAGGATGTGATTGTATTGGAGAGGGTGCAGGGGAGATTCACCAGGATATTACCTGGGCTGGAGCGCTTCAGCTATGACGAGAGACTGGACAGGCTGGGGTTGTTTTCCTTAGAGCAGAGAAGGCTGAGGGGGGACCTGATTGAGGTGTACAAAATTATGAGGGGCATAGATAGGGTAGATAGAAAGGAACTTTTCCCCTTAGTAGAGGGGTCAATAACCAGGGGACATAGTTTCAAGATAAGGGGCAGGAGGTTTCGAGGGGATTTGAGGAAAAACTTTTTCACCCAGAGGGTGGTTGGAATCTGGAACTCACTGCCTGAAAGGGTGGTAGAGGCAGGAACCCTCACAACATTCAAGAAGCATTTAGATGAGCACTTGAAACGCCATAGCATACAAGGCTACGGACCAAGTGCTGGAAAATGGGATTAGAATAGACAGGGCTCGATGGCCGGCGCGGACACGATGGGCCGAAGGGCCTCTTTCTGTGCTGTATAACTCTATGACTCTATGACAGGGCTGTTAAGGCCCTTACCTCACCGATCTGGCCTTTCTCGTCTGCTTTTACCTGCCGGGTTTCATGAGGCCCGAGAATCCCGGTCGAATGGATTAAAAATAAATATCTTGTTAAAAAGGAGGCACCGAGCCTCCTTAAAAGCTTTTATGCAGGACCCAGCTCCTGAGAATGGATTGGTCGCTCACCGCTATGAAAACCGGCAGTGGGCCGGTTCGAGGCCGGTTTGAAATGTTTAAAATCTTAACTTCACACCTGACCCAAACCCACCCGTTATGGTGGTTAAAACTACTCCTTTTGTTTTCTTAAGGGGTTATATCAATTGTTGTGCTTGTTCGATGTTTGGTAGTGAATTCAAATGCTCCAATAGTAATCTGGTGATTTGTCTTAATTTAAAACGCATCTGCTCCAGTCATAGCCCAAATTCTGATAACAAGGAAAATAAGCTTTAGATATAATCTAACAATTTCACCTTTTACTTTCCAATCCGTGAATGAAAAGTGGTGAATTCCAACCGTCACCTCGTTATGCATATCCTAATTTGACAGTTTCCTTTCTTTATAAATGAGGTTTCAAATATATTGTACGCCTCCCCCAGTCTAAATAGATGAGTTATTATGAGGCAAGATCTTTGTTTAAAAATGTTAATTGTGAACTGTTGATCCTCAGCTATAATAAGTATATTACTCGAAGGAAGGAGATTCTCACTGACAATTATCACAATAATATTATTAATACTAATTCTAATAATACTAATAATGAAACTATTAATTTTCTTTCTATTCCTTATACTACTAATATTATTCATATATCCTAATGATACTAACTACAATATTAAATGTTATAGTCATTTAAATACTACTAATATTATAAATGCTCCCGATAATGCTAATAATAAAAACTTTAAATTTACTACTTTTTATGCTCCTAAAACTACAAATAATAAATATCAATTCTATATTTATACTACGGTGGCCGCGCGGGAGTCTCGGGTCTCTCAGTCACAGTAATGATTGAGCACTCCGGAGATACAGCAGCGCAGGGGGAAATCGAGCAAATGAGTATCATTCAAAATTAAACAACAATAAGGAAGACGAAAAACTCACTTAAAGAGGCCTCACTGTTCCCGCAGTGATCTTTAATTCTCTTTGTTTCAGCCCACGTCCCTCACACACTGACCCGAGGAGCACTGGAACAGCGCACCGTGAACCCGTGCTCCGGTTTTAACCTGTCAAAATCTTGCCAGAGATTTAAACAGCCAGGTTTTATATCGCAAGATGACAACTGTAGCCCAATGAGGGAAATAAGGGTGAATTGGAAGTGTTGACAGAGCAGTTTGACGTGTTTCTTGCGGGTGGGGTTGGGGGAGGGACAATTTATTTTCCTGAAATAAATCCCCAGAACTAATTCCCCATTATTGACCGAGCGGCCAGTCAGTTCAGGTCTCTCCCGCTGATAAGCTGGAACCGCCGACCAGAGATAATCCTCGCCCTGAATTTCCTTTCACAATCTTAGAAAACGTCTCAAGCTTCCATTGGCTCTCGCCGGGGCTCGCTGTTAAATCCGAGTCCCACCGCCCTGTAATAACAACAGAATATTTTAATTGAAGTTATCACCGAAGCATTTTTCTCACCCTGAAGGATCTCGTGTTAAAATAACTGTTGCCATCAATCGCTGATTAGCTAAATGAATAATTTATAAAGGAATAACTTTAATATTTTAACATCATTTTTCTTTCTTTTTAATACACATGTTGAACAAATGCCTGTTAATGACATTTTGGGGGGACGGGTTTGGAGCGGTTACTGCGCCCGCTTGTATAACCGCGCTGATTTGAGACACAGTTGGCATTGAAGTAGAGTTGGGTTAAATGGAAAGTGCACTGAGCTGAGTGGCTCTGTAATCCTCATATATGGCACCGTATATATTATGTAGAACATAGCCATTATATATTATAGTATGGAATGACATTCTGGCATCAGTTTCGTCTAAAATTTGGCCTTATCCCAGAACTATACAATACTAGAATAGATTGCTTTGGTTTGTGCTCGAATACCCTTAAAATCCATTCTAGCGTTTGTTTACCTCGGGTCGTGTTTAACACACGGGTTTAGGGTCCTAACTTCGACATTGTCTCAGGTACAGTGGTGATAGTGGCTCCTGGAGTTGTCTAAGCATGTCACGCACAAGGGTGAGCTCCAAATGACTAATATATAACTAAAAGTATAACCCAGGTGTGTAACAATGGAATACCATAGTGATCTGACCGGGTCATCTGTCTCTTTCACGCCTGTGCTTCTTCAAAGGTGGACCGAGAAATCACTTGTTGAGACGAGGGGTGCGAATTATCAAGTTCCTGGATTTCACACCTGACCCAAACACACTCGTTTTTCTTGCAGCCTTTGTTGGATCTGACTGCGTTTGTAGAATTTTCTTTAAACCCTGACTCCGCTCTTACCCTATGCTGGACCAGACTGTTCGCACGTCACTCCTTAAACAGAAAGGAAGAAAGAATTGCATTTATATAGCGCTTTTCATGACCAGCGGACGTCCCAAAGCACTTCACAGCCAATGTACTTTTGAAGTGTAGTCGCTGTTGTAATGTAGGAAACGCTGCAGCCAATTTGCGCACAGCAAGCTCCCACAAACAGCAATGTGATAATGACCAGATAATCTGTTTTAGTGATTGAGGGATAAATACTCGGCATGTCACCGGGACAACTCCCTTGCTCTTCTTCGAAAGAGTGCCATGGTATCTTTTACATCCATCTGAGAGAGCAGACGGGGCCTCGGATTACCATCTCATCCGAAAGACGGCACCTCTGACAGTGCTGCACTTCCTCACTACTGCACTGGACTGTCAGCCTCGATTTTTATGCTCAAATCTCTGAAGTGGGACTAGAACCCACAACCTTCTGACTCAGAGGCAAGCGTGCTACCCACTGAGCCGCAGCTGACAGAGCGATTAGTTCTCTGTATCTCTGTCATGGCTTTTTATTCTCAGGCAAATGGAAATTCTCAACAGAATGAGTGTGAGGTGTTCATGGATTGCTGAGATACAACAACAACAACTTGTATTTATATAGCGCCGTTAACGTAGTAAAACATCGCAAAGCGCTTCACAGGAGCGTTACCAAGCAAAATTTAACTCCAAGCCACATAAGGAGATATTAAGATAGGTAACCAAAAGCTTGGTCAAGGAGGTAGGTATTAAGGAGCATCTTAAAGGAGTAATGAGAAGTAGAGAGGTTTAGGGCGGGAATCCCAGAGCTTAGGGCCGCAGCTGAAAGCACAGCTGCCAATGGTGGAGCGATGGAAATCGGGGATGTGCAAGAGGCCAGAATTGGAGCAGTGCAGATATCTCAGAGAACAGGTGGAGCCTCGGTTTAGCACGCCAACCGAAGGACTGCACCCCCTCAGTACTGCACTGGACTGTTAGCCAAGATTATGTGCTCAACTCCCTGGAGTGGAGCTTGAACCCACGCCTTCTGACTCAGAGGTGAGAGAGCTAACACTGAGCCACGCTGACAGGTTTCTTTTCCTGATTCCCCCAGCTACTGTTTGGACAGTACGCTTGGCACAAGAGAATCTTAAACCGTGCAGAGTGTGTCCCCACAGCGGCTGAAAGCAGAGTGTTCATCAAGTCGGAATGACATATTTCGCTCTGGTAAAGGAAAGATGTACTTGGAGATGTCAATTTCGACACGCCTTATATGTCAGTTTCTTTAACAAATGACTCGATTTATCTGGAATGCGGACCGGAAGGTCAGTCGTATATTGACGTCACGCTTCGTTTGTACGGTCGTCATTTTGTGAGTGACGCGAGGCATTGAGCAATTTTTCACACTGAGCTCACGAAGTGCTGTTCTCTTCAGTAGATGTTCTGTGCTTCCAGCACTTGTTGTTCCAGGTTCTAAGGTTCCACAGTGCGTGTGTCCAATTTGTTCTTGGTCAATGAAGTGTTCACTTGGGATTTACCAATTCCAGGTCCCACAAATATCTGTGATCATTTTGTTCGCTGTAGCTGCACATCCCAGTAGTTTAAAGTGGCTGTAATACTGTGACCTTATTTTGAAATGTTCTGATATGACAGCTTATATTTTGCTACCCGTAAGAATGGGAATGAAGTGATCGGCAGTAAACACTCCCACACAAGAGTCTCGTCCGAAGAGAGGGCAAACGTTGGGGGCTTTATAAATATCGGGGTTTCTCCCGCCAATCCGAAGTTAGGGAGAAAATTCACCCAAGACATTCATCCGACCAGCCACTTTCTGGTGCCGTGTTCAGGCGGCTCCGGAAAATGGGTAACTCTGAGGTCTAATAGTTCCTCACAAAAGGGAAGAGAGACGAGCCGTCAAATTATAGATCCGTAAGCCTTACTTCCGTTGTTGGGAAAGTGTTTGAAAGTATTATGAGGGATAACATAAGGGAGCAGCCTGAAGAGCACGAGCTAATAGGGATAAGGGACTTCGTTTATGTGGAGACTGGAGAAGCTAGGATTGTTCTGCTTAGAGCCGAGAAAGTTAAGGGGAGATTTAATAGCGGTGTTTAGGACTGTTAAGGGTTTTGATAGAGTAACTAAGGAGAAACTGGTTCCACTGGCAGGAGAGCCGTTAACCAGAGGACACAGATTTAAGATTATTGGGAAAAGAACCTGGGGCAAAATCAGGAGACATTTTTGTAATGACCTGAAATGCACTGTCTGCAAGGGAGGTTGAAGCAGATTTAACTTTCAAAAGGGAATTGGATATATACTTCAAAAGGAAAATTGCAGGGCTATGGGTAAAGAGCAGGGAAGTGGGACTTATTGGATAACTCTTTCAAAGAGCCGGCACAGGCTTGCTGGGCACATGTTCGCCTTCTGTGCTGTGTCATTCTTTGATTCTAGATGACAGAGCGAGTAGATAGGGGAGAAACGTTGGCTGGTATCGACCTGGATTTCAAGAAGCCTTTGACACTGTCCCACATAATAGGTTTTTATAAACATATAAATAGTTAAAGGCTAATCAAAGGAAATGTGCGGCTGATTAGGTACTAAAAAACAAATCTTTTGGAAGCAGGGTGCATAGCTCAGGTACTAAATTATCATTTGAATCTGTCTTCCCTTTCGAAGAGGATGCTCCCTATGTCACAGTAAAGGAGGAGGTAGTCGAGAAATTGGATAGGATGAAAATAGATAAAGAGGAGGCACTTAAATGGTTGGCAGTGCTCAAGGTAGGAAAGACATCTGGTTGGAAAGGGTTGTATCTTAGGTTGCTGAGGGAAGTAAGCGTGTAAATAGCGGAAGCTTTGGCCATAATCTTTCAATCCTCCTTCGATATGGGAGTGGTGCAAGAGGACAGGAGGGTTGCAAGTGTTACACCCCAGTTCAAAAAAAGGGGAGAGGGACAAACTTGGTAACTACAGGTCAATCAGACTAATGTCGGTGTGGGGAAACTTCTAAGGAACATAATCTGGGACAAAATTAATTATCACCTGGAAAAACATGGCTTAATAAATGACAATGTGCACAGATTTGTTAACTGCAAATCGTGTCTGATAAACTTGATTGCGTTCTGCAATGAAATAACCGAGAGGTTTGATGAACGTAGTGTGGCTGATTATGTAGGATTACATCGGATATACAGCACAGAAACACACCATTCGGCCCAATCAGACCATTCCGGCATTTATGCTCCACTCGAGCTATTTCCCATCTTTCCTCATCTAACTCTATCAGCATAACCCTCTATTCCCTGACTGTAAAAGCTTCTATAGATATGTGAAGAGAAAAAGATTGGTGAAGTCAAGCGTAGATCCCTTGCAGTCAGAATCAGGGGAATTTATAACGGGGAACAAAGAAATGGCAGTCCAATTAAATACATACTTTGGTTCTGTCTTCACAAAGGAGGACACAAATAACCTCCCAGAGATGTCGGGGTACATAGGGTCTAATGAGAGGGAGGAATTGAATGAAATCAGTATTTGTAGGGAAATGGTGTGAGGGAAATTGAAGGGATTGAAGGCCGATAAATCCCCAGGGCCTGATAATCTACACCCTAGGGTACTTAAGGAAGTGGCCCTAGAAATAGTAGATGCATTGCTGGTCAGCTTCCAAAATTCTATAGACTCTGGAACAGTTCCCATGGATTGGAGGGTAGCTAATGTAACCCCACTATTTAAAAAAGGTGGTAGAGAAAAAACGGGGAATTATAGACTGGTAAGCCTGACATCGGTAGTGGAGAAAATGCTAGAGTCCATTATAAAAGATGTAATAGCAGAGCACTTGGAAAACAGTGACAGGATCGGACAAAGTCAACATGGATTTACAAAAGGTAAATCATGCTTGACTAATCTACTGGAATTTTTTGAGCATTTAACTGGTAGAATAGATAAGGGGATGTGGTGTATTTGGACTTTCAGAAGGCTTTTGATAAGGTCCCGCATAAGAGATTAGCGTGCAAAGTTAAAGCACATGGAATTGGGGATAAGGTACTGACTTGGATAAAGAACTGGTTGGCAGACAGGAAGCAAAGAGTTGGAATAAACGGGTCTTTTTCCGAGTGGCAGGCAGTGACTAGTGGGGTACCGCAGGGATCGGTGCTAGGACCCCAGCTATTCACAATATATATTAATGATCTAGACGAGGGAACTAGATATAATATCTCCAAGTTTGCAGACGATACAAAGCTGGGTGGGCGTGTGTGCTGTGAGGAGGATGCAGAAACTCCAGTATGATTTGGACAGGTTGGGTGATTGGGCAGATGCATGGCAGATGCAGTTAATGTGGATAAATGCGAAGTTATCCACTTTGGTGGCAAAAACAGGAAGACAGATTATTATCTGAACGGCAATAGATTGGGAAAAGAGGAAGTGCAACGAGACCTGGGTGTCCTTGTGCACCAGTCGCTGAAGGTAAGCATGCAGGTGCAGCAGGCGGTTAAGAAGGCAAATGGTATGTTGGCCTTCATAGCGAGAGGATTCAAGTACAGGAGCAAGGATGTCTTGCTGCAGTTGTACAGGGCCTTGGTGAGACCACACCTTGAGTATTGTGTGCAGTTTTGGTCGCATATCTGAGGAAGGATGTTGTTGCCATGGAGGGCGTGCAGCGAAGATTCACCAGACTGATACCTGGGATGGCAGGAATGACGTATGAAGAGAGATTGGGTCGATTAGGATTATATTCGCTAGAGTTTAGAAGAATGAGAGGGGATCTCATTGAAACTTATAAAATTCTAACAGGACTAGACAGACTAGATGCAGGAAGGATGTTCCCGATGGCGGGGGATCCAGAACCAGGGTCACAGTCTAAGAATAATGGGTAAGCCATTTAGGACTGAGATGAGGAGGAATTTCTTCACCCAGAGAGTGGTGAACCTGTGGAATTCTCTACCACAGAAGGCAGTTGAGGCCAATTCATTAAATATATTCAAGAAGGAGTTAGATATATTTCTTAAGGCTAAAGGGATCAAGGGATATGGGGAGAAAGCAGGGACAGGGTACTGAATTTGGATGATCAGCCATGATCTCATTAAATGGTGGAACAGGCTCGAGGGGCCGAATGGCCTACTCCTGCTCCTATCTTCTATGTTTCTATGTTGCTCCCTGATATGCTTGTCTAGCCTCCCCGTAAATGCATCTAAACTATTGGCTTCAACCACTTCCTGTGGTAGCGAGTTCCACATTCTCACCACTCTCGGGGTAAAGAAGTTCCTTCTGAATTCCCTATTTGATTTCTTGGTGACTGTCTTATATTGGTGGCCTTTAATTTTGTTCTTCCCACAACTGTAAACACTCTCTCTGTATCTACTCTATCAAAACGTTTTATAAATTTAAAGTCCTCTATTAGGTCACCCCTCAGCCTTCTCTTTTCACGAGAAAAGAGACCCAGCCTCTGTATCCTTTCCTGGTAGGTATAACCTCGCATTTCTGGCCTCATTCTTGTAAATCTTCTCTGCACCCTTTCCAGTATCTCTATATCCATTTTATAATATGGCGACCAGAACTGTACACAGTACTTCAAGTGTGGTCTAACTCAGGTTCGATACAAGTTCAGCATAATTTCTCTACTTTTCAGTTCAATCCCTCTAGTAACAAACCCTAGCGCTTGGTTTGCTTTTTTATAGCCTTGTTAACATATGTCACTACTTTTAGTGATTTGTGTATTTGTACTCGCAGATCCCCTTGTTCTTCTACCCCACTTAGATTCGTATTTTACAAGTAATATGTGACCTCCCTATTGTTCTTAGCAAAAGGTAATACCTCACATTTATCTGTGTTGAATTTCATTTGCCAATTATATGCCCATTCTTAAGGTTCATTAATGTCTTCTTGTAATTTGTTGCAGTCCTCCTCAGTATTGACTATACCCCCAAATTTGGTGTCATCTGCAAATTTAGAAATTGTGTTTTTGATTCCAAAGTCAAAGTCGTTAATATAAATTGTGAACAACAGTGGTCCCAGCACTGATCCTTGTGGAACACAACTTCCCACCTTCTGCCACTCTGAATAGATACCCTTTACCCCTACTCTCCGCTTTCTGTCTTGAAGCCAGCTAGTTATCCATTCTGCTACTTGTCCCCTGATTCCACATGCTCAGACCTTATTCATTAGTCTATTATGTGTCACCTTCTCGAAGGCCTTTTGAAAATATAGATACATTACATCTACTGCATTACCCTTGTCTACGCTCCCTGTTACCTCTTCAAAAATTTCAATGAGGTTGGTCAAGCAAGACTTTCCCTTTTGAAATCCATGCTGATGGTTCATTATTATATTTTTGGTTACTTGATGTTCTTCTATTTTCTCCTTGAGTAGAGATTCCATTATTTTTCCTACCACCAATGTTAAGCTGACTGGTCTATAGTTCCCTGGACATGTTCTAACTCCCTTCATAAATATAGGTCTTGCATTAGCTATCCACCAGTCCTCTGGCACTACACTTTGTTCTAATGATTTATTAAATATGTGTAGTAACGCCTCTGCTATCTCTTCCCTATATTCATTTAAAATGCACGAATGTAATCCGTCCAGAGCAGGGGTTTATCCTCTTTGAGTTTCAGTAGTTTATTTAATATTTCTCCTCTTTTTATTTTAAATGCAGTTATCTCATTTCGAATCTCATCATCCGATGCCATTTCCTCCTGTTCTGTCTCCTTGGTAAATACTGAAGCAAAGTAATTATTTAATATTTCTGCCATCTCTCTATCACTGCCTGTGATATTATCCTGTCCATCGCTTAGTGGCCCTGTTCCCATCCCGACTTTATTTTTTTTATTCATATGTCTGTAAAATATTTTACTAATTTGTTTTATGTTCCTTGATAATTTAATTTCACTGTTCCTTTTTGCCGTTCTATTTTTTTTGACTTATCTCCTAATCTTTTCGTATTCTTTCGTCATGCTCTCCCCTGCTTTCCAAGTACTTAGTGTATGCCTCTTTCCTTACCCTCAATTTTTCCCTTATGTCTTTATTCATCCATGGTGTCTCGTTACTTTTCAGCTTGTTCTTGATTTTTAGCGGAAAATATTTTTCACGGACTCTGTTGAACACCGTTTTAAAAATTTTGCACTGATGTTCTACATCATTGTTTGCCAATATTGTTGTCCATTTTATTTTCCCAAGTTCTATTCTCAGCCCCACAAAATCTGTTTTCCTCCAATCTATTACCCTGGTCTTCTTCATACTTATGTCCTTCTCAATTATTATCTTAAATGTATTATATGATGGTCATTAATGCCTGGATGGTCCCCTACTTTTATTTGTTTTATCTGCTCTGGTTCATTTCCCATTGCTAGATCTAATAGTGAATCCTCCCTTGTTGGGTTTCTTACATATTGGGTTAGAAAGGAGTCCCGTACACATTGTAGGCATTCCATTCCCTTATCTCATTTACTTACCTCTTCTGGCCAATTAATATCGGGGTAGTTGAAATTCCCCATGGTTATTATTCTATGTGTTTTACTCATTTCCCTAATTTGTTTGCATATATCTTCCTCCACCTCCCTTTCACTATTAGGTGGTCTGTAGACTACTCCTATTAGTGTGATTGATCCTTTATTATCTTTTATCTCTATTCACGTGGATTCTATTTTTGGCTTGCTGATATCTGCGCCACTTTTTTAAAATAGACAGGGCTTGATGGCCAGCGTGGACACGATGGGCCGAAGGGCCTCTTTCTGTGCGGTATAACTCTATGGGGGAAAAATTCAGTTGGTTGCGCCTCCCGTTAGCGCCTTAAGAGGGTGCTAATGGGGCGCAAAGCATCTAGCGCCCAGGCGCGGCGAAGTTTGCGCTGCTCGCGAAATTAACTAGACATTTTGTGGCGGCACTAAACACTACCGCCACGATCTCCTGCGCCGACAGATCGTGACGTCAGTCGAGTGCGCAACGCCCCGGTATCACCCCGGAGCGGATATTGAGTGGCGCCCCCTGCCTTACCGCCTGACGCTAGCAACGACAGGTTGAGGGGAGCGTTCTGCAGTCATGAAGGGAAAGGGGGAGCGCTATTTAAAGGTGACCGCTTCCTGCCTTTTATTGTTGGTGCCATTTTTGAACGACGCATTCTGAGAGAGAGAGAGACTTCTGGAGAGATTCAACGTTGTGTGAAGGAGTTTTGGGTACTGAGCAGCACTTTGCAGGTTCATTTTGATTTGCCATTCCTTGTATCGATTTAGAAGAGACTGTGGGGGCTGCACTCTGAGCTCTTTGCCTGGTACTCTCCATTGTTCTTTCCAGCACATTTGATGTGCAGGTCTCTCCAGGCCGAGATTCAAGGCTGCAATGAGCAGGATGTGGATGGAAAGCAAGATTAACCATCCCCTTTAAGAACTGGCCCGTGCCATTGTGTGTGTGTTCCATTGCTGACTGACATTACATGAGCTTTGCCAGCGCTCTGAGGTAGCACCTCACTCCTCGGCCTTTGCGCCTTAAGACAGGTGTGAAGCGCCTGATTTAGCACTCCAATCACCTCCAGGGGTGATAAAAGTCAAGTTTGCAGTCGGTGGCAATAATTAGCGCCAGGCGCGAATCTTCGCACCCGGCCGATAATTGCGCCCCAAATGGGGCAATACTGAATTTCTCCCCCTATGACTCTACTGCCATTGTGTTATCCCTAATAATTACAGCTACTCTACCTCCCCTTTTTCCCTCTCTATCTTTTCTAAATATGTGACACCCTGCAATGTTTAATTCCCAGTCTTGATTTTCTGTAGCCATGTCTCAGTAATCCTTACTATGTCTGGTTCCTTGCAACATATTATTGCCTCCAGCTGCCCTGTTTTATTACGGACACTGTGTGCATTGCTGCACAGACAGTTTAACTCATTTTTAATAGCAGCTCCTCTCACTTTATTGTTAACCATCTTTTTAAACTCCTGATCTATAACTCTATTTATTCCCTGGCCGTCAATGCCCTCCTCTACTTCATTGTTTCCTATGCTTTCCTTTCCTGTTATGTTTATATTTAGGCTGATTTCATTTCTTGTAGATCCCTCCCCCACCCCACCCCACCCCATCTTACCAGTTTAAAGCATTTGCCACTTCCCTATTTACCCTATCCACTATGACATGGGTCCCATCCCGGTTCAGGTGGAGCCCTTCCCATTGGTACAGCTCCTTCCTGTCCCAGAACTGGTGCCAGTGTCCCATGAAAAGGAACCCCTCTTTCCCACACCAGCCCTTTAGCCACGTGTTAATTCTCCTGATCTGACTGTTTCTATGTCATTTTGCATGTTGCTCGGGCAAAAATCCAGAGGTTATTACCCTCAAGGTCCCGCTTTTTGATTTCACTCCTAACTCCTGATACTCCATCAGAAGGCCCTCCTCCCTGTTCCTACCTATTTGTCGTTTGTTCCGACATGGACCACGAGAACTAGATTTACCCCCTCCCTTTTCAAATTCCTCTCCACCCGCCTTGAGCTATCCCTTACCCTGGGACCTGGTAGGCAACACACCCTTCGGAATTCTCGTTCGTGGCTACTGAGGACACAATCTATCCCCTTAATTATCGAATCCCCTATCACTACCAAACTTCTTTTCTGTTCTCCGCCCCCCCCCCCCCACCCCTTGGACAGCCTTCTGAGCCATGGTGCCTTGGTCTGTGTTGTGGTTGTCTTCCCTGCAGTCTTTCTCCTTATCCTCACAGGTAGCGAGTACATCATACCTGTTGGACAGGACCAGTGTCTGCATGACCTCCTTCTCAACCTCTGCTACGTCCCCAGTACCCGTCTCCCTAAGAGTCACACCCTCCCTTTCCTGAACCTGTGCTTTCCTCTGGGGTGAGACTGTTTTCTGGATAAAACTATCCAGAAATTCCTCCCCCTCCCTTATGTTCCAGAGTGTGTCTAACTCGCACTCCAGCTCAGTGGCTGGAATATTTCGGGGGGTCAGCGGGCGAGATTGGTGGCGGGTCGGGGCGGAAAGTGTGCTTTTTTCACTGTAGGTTGGGACCCTGCTGTGAACCCACCGACACGCACTTTTCCCAATGTTGGGTCTGTCAGCGCTATGAAGACCCGACATGCAGAGGCGGGGAACCCAATTAAGCTCATTATGGCCTTGTTTAGACATCATTACGAAAACATTTTAGCTTCGTTTTTGACTTTACGTGCTCGCCCATGGGATCCTCGCTGCCCGGTTATCACGTCTGCTAAGCTGAGGTGGGAGATGAATGGCCATTGAATCAGCTGATTACTTGACAGCTTGAAATGTGCTATAAAAGCTTCCATCTCACCGCTCTTCACTTTCCAAGCTCAGAAGCTGTTGCTTACTGCATTTCGAACACAGATTGAGTTTATGCAGGTTGCAAGTGTTTGGAGCAAACTCTCTATCCAGTGTCACCTCATTGGAACAACCTCTCTCACCATTGACAGATTGCTCTGTCATCTGTACTTCACCTGCGATCTATTCCATCAATATGGGTGCCCTTTATACTTTCTTAACTTGGTCCTCAGAATCTCACTACGATCAGCCCCAACACCAACAGCACCAGGCACACCAGCAGCACCAACAACAACACCAACCTTCTCCGCAATCACCTGATGCTGCACAGGACAGAGGGCATTAGTACCCGACCACATTGCTACCCGGGAGGCCAGGGATGGCCTCGCCATGGCCAGATTTACTTCACTTGACGCTGTACACCCTGGCTGCCACATGATGTGCCAAGTTGGCACCACCCCACACCAACACCATAAAGCATCCCTACATTGCTCAGCCATTCCTCTCACCCTCAACACCATTGTGGGGGGTAACGTCATGTCTCACCATTCACTGCAACTCACTAAACGACGTCCAAAAGTGCACACAAATCTGTCCAAGAATGAAAAGTGTTGAAATTAATGGTTTCAATGTTTCACAGCACATTTACAGAAACTTCACATAAACATTGGATAAAACACCCAAGTGGCTACCCTTGTGCATTGTTAGTTGGTATGATTCCACTAGGATGAGGGTGAGTGTGAGAGGTGACTAGTGAGATGGAAATGTGATAATATAGATAGAGAGGGATGGGTAGAGGTGCATGGTAAGTTGGTGTGAGTGAGGATGTGCAGGAGTAGGGCAGGGAAGGCAAAGCGATGGGAATGTGATGAGAGGCACAGCAGGATGAGGTTGAGTGTGGCTTTGTACTAACATTTCGTGATCTACTGAGATCATTGACACGTTTGCAGCACTGCACCCAGGTCCTTCTGACCACATCCCTGCTTATGCCCTCCTCTGCAATGTGCAACCAGGCTGTGTTGATCTCCTGGGGAGGTCTCTTCCGCCCATGGAAAGGGAAGAGGACCTCCCTACGTGCTGTGACTCCTTCCATAAGCATATGGAAGCAGTCATGGAAGAGTCTGGGCGCAGCTCTGTGCCTTTGTGCAGTCATTGTCATGTTTGCAGCACCTCAATGCTGTAGAACACTGACAGCACAAATGTCAAAATAAATTTGCACATGGTCCCTTTAAGGAAACTGGCTGATGACGCATCATTAAATGACATCACCAGAACCGCTTCCTCTAATTGGCCGGGAAA
The DNA here is from genome assembly GCA_030390025.1 of Squalus acanthias. NCBI lineage: Eukaryota > Metazoa > Chordata > Chondrichthyes > Squaliformes > Squalidae > Squalus > Squalus acanthias. The sequence goes on along the minus strand of CM059425.1, from coordinate 98,222,947 downwards.
CACGCTGGGCGGGCTTAACAAGCAATATCAAGGGAAATTCCTTTCACAGCGTGGGATGGAGCCAGCAGCACGTCCACGACCCACCACCGACATCGCACGCCACGGACCCGCTGAGGTGAGCAAAATCCCAGCCAATGTCTCTAAACCGGAGTGACTGAAGGCAGAGACATTTCCTGCAGGTCTAGGAATCTGGGACAGTCTCACTGTCCACAAACCCCCACATACGACAGTCCCAACACAGAGCCTGCCCTGTCATCTCCAGTCTTTTTTATTTATTTGATTATTGATAGCCTTAATTCATTTAATTAGTTAACGTTTTTATTCAAACGATTATGTATTGTTATATTAATTAATTAGTTTATCTAGTTAAGTTATTAATTTAATAAAGTATTAGTGACAGTTTCCCAGCTCTCAGTTTCGTGTGTCCAATTCTGTTAGGTTCAGGAGATGGTTCTGTGATAGTAGATTGGCGGTTAGGATCAGATCAGCCATGATCTTATTGAATGGCGGAGCAGGCTCGAGGGGCCAATTGGCCTACTCCTGCTCCTATTTCTTATGTTCTTATGTAAACCACTGCCGAGCTTAGAGAAAAAATGTTGTAATACTCACCAATCAATCACCTACATGCTGTCCTGTGCAGGCAAAAGCAACAGCTCCTTCTACCCTCTGCTCCAAATTCCCACTCTCTCCAATTTCCCAAGTTTAACATTCTGTTAAAATGCACTCTGTTTAAGATCACTCTGTGCAGACCACTCTGTGCATCAGCAGATAGTGTTTACTTTGGAGCCTCACCCAAGTTACAAATGCTGTCTCAGCTCCCTGCTCGCTGCTCACAGATGTTGAGTTCATGGACATTCAGAAGACATATGATAAAGTGCCACATAGTATACTTATCCAAAAAAATTGAGGCCCACGGGCTTAAAATAGGGAAGTGGTAGAAAGATAGATCAAAGTATTTTCTAAATGGTCTTGAGTGTTGCTGGAGCTGCACACATCCAGGCATGTGGAGAGTATTCCATCAAACTCCGCACTTGTGCCTTGTAGCTGGTGGAAAGGCTTTGTGGAGTCAGAATCTGAGTCACTTGCCACAGAATACCCAACCACTGAACTGCTCTTCTAACCACAGTATTTATGTGGCTGGTCCAGTTAAGTTTCTGGTCAATGGTGACCCCCAGAATGTTGATGATGGAAGATTCGACGATAGTAATGCCATTGATGTCAAGGGGAGATTATTAGACTATCTCTACTTGGACATGGTCATTGCCTGGCACTTGTGTGACATGAATCTTATTCGCCACTTATTAGCCAAAGTCGCGATGTTGTCTAGGTCTTGCTGCATGTGGGCACGCACTGCTTCATTACTTGAGGAGATGCAAATGAAACTGAACACCGTGCAATAATCAGCGAACATCCCCATTTATAATCTTATGATTAAGGGAGGGTCATTGATGATGCAGTTGAAGATTATTGGGCCTAGGACACTGCCCTGAGGAACTCCTGCAGTGATGTCCTGGGGCTGAGATGATTGGCCTCCAATAACCACAACCATCTTCTTTTGTGCTCGGTATGACTCCAGCCAGTGGAGAGTTTTCCCCCTGATCTCCATTGACTTCAGTTTTACTAGAGCTCCTGCCACAATCTGTCAAATGCTACTTTGATGTCAAGGGCAGTGATTCTCACCTCACCTCTGAAATTCAGCTCTATTGTCCATGTTTGGGCCAAGACTGTGATGAGGTCTGGAGCCAAGTGGTCCTGGCGCAACCCAAACTTAACATCAGTGAGCAGGTTATTTGTGAGTAAGTGCTGCTTGGTAGCACTTTTGACGTCACCCTTCATCACTTTGCTGATGATTCAGAGTCGACTGATGGGGCAGCAATTGGCTGGATTGGAATCGTCCTGCTTTTTTGTGGACAGGAGATACTTGGGCAAATTTCCACTTTGTCAAGTAGAAGCGTGGTTAGTTCTGGAGCACAAGTCTTCAGCACGACAGCTGGGTTGTTGTCAGGGCCCATACCCTTTGCTGTATCCAATGCGCTCAGCCGGTTTTTGATATCACATGGAGTGAATCGAAATGGCTGAAGACTGGCATCTGTGATGGTGGGCATCACAGGAGGAGGTCGAGAGGATCATCTGCTTGGCACTTCTGGCTTAAGATTGTTGTGAACACTTCAGCCTTGACTTTTACACCCATGTGCTGGGCTCTGCCATAGTTGAGGATAGGGATGTTCATGGAGCCTCCTTCTCCACCATTCATGACTGGATGTGGCAGGACTGCAGAGCGTTGATCTGATCCGTTGGTTGTGGGATCGCTTATCTCTGTCTATAGCATGCTGCTTTCATTGTTGATCATGCATGTAGTCCTGCACTGTAGCTTCCCCAGGTTGGCACCTCATTTTCAGGTGTGCCTGGTGCTGCTCCTTGCATGCTCTTCTGCACTCCTCATTGAACCAGGGTTGGTCGCCTGGCTTGATGGTAATTGTAGAGAGGGGGATATGCCGGGCCATGAGTTTACAAATTGTGGTAAAATACAGTTCTGTTGTTGATGGCCCACAGCACGTCATGGATGAAAAGCTTTGAGCTGCTAGAACTGAATTTGTCCCATTCGGCATAGTGGTAGTGCCACAGAACATTATGGAGGGTAATCTCAGTGTGAAGATGGAACTTCGTCTCCACAAGGACTGTGCATTGATCACTCCTGCCAATACTGTCATGGAAAGATGCATCTGCTCTGCGACAGGTAGAATTGTAGGGACGAGGTCAAGTAGGTTTTTGCCTCGTGTATGGTTCTCACATCACGTGCCACAAGCCTAGTCTGGCAGCTATGTCCTTCAGGACTCGGCCAGCTCGGTCAGTAGTGATGCTACCGAGCCACTCTTAGTGATGGACATTGAAGTCCGCCACCCAGAATACATTCTGCAGTCTTGCTACCCTCAGTGCCTCTTCCAATAGGTGACGAACATGGAAGAATACTGATTAATCTTGCTGAGGTAGGGCGATATGTGGTATCAGCAGGAGGTTTCCTTGCCCATGATTGACCTGATGTCATGAGACATCATGGGATCTGGAGTCGCGCCCTCCTAACTATATAATACAGTGCCGCAACCTCTGCTGAGTCAGTCCTGCTGGTGAGACAGGACATACCATGGGATGGTGATGGAGGACTCTATGCCGTTGGCTGAAAGGTATGATTCTGTGAGTATGGCTATGCCAGGTTGCTGCTTGACTAGTCTGTGGGACAGCTCTCCCAATCTTGGCACAAGTCCCCAGATATTAGTGAGAAGGGCTTTGCAGGGTCGACTGAGCTGGGTGTGCCTCTGTCGTGTTCAAATCCATGTCTAGGTCAATGCTGGGTGGTCGCTCTAGTTTTATTCTTATGACTTTTTGTAGCAATTTGATACAACTGAGTATCTTGCTGGGCCATTTCAAAGAGCAGTTAAGAGTCAACCACATTGCTGTGGGTATGGAGTCACATATAGGTCAGACCTGGTAGGGACGGCAAGTTTGCTTCCCTAAAGGACATTAATGAACCAGATGGGTTTTTATGGAAGTCCGATAGAATTATCGTTACCATTACTGACAGTAGCATTTTATTCCAGCTTTATTTAATTATCTGAATTTAAATTCCCCAGCTGCCATGGTAGGATTTAACTCGCGTTTCTGGATTATTTGTCCCCAGGCCTCTGGATTACTATTCCAGTAATATAACCACTATGTTACCGTGCCCCACTTTAAACTAGTGGACAGGTACAAAAAATAATTTTAATGGTTAATGGAATGCTAAAAGAGACATAAAGCAGAGAACAGTGGTGAACAGTTCCTTTTAACACTGGAGAGAAGTATACAGTTGTGTAATCGGAATTTAGGAACAGGAGTAAGCCGTTCAGCCCCTTGTGTCTGCTCCGCCATTCTGTTGGATTACGGCTGATCTGTCTCTCAACTCCATTTACCCGCCTTCATTCCATATCCCTTATTAGACTTGCCTAACAAGAATATATCAAACTCAGTTTTGAAATTTTCAATTGGCCTAGCCTTGACAGCTTTTTGAAGAAGAGAGTGCCAGACTCCCACTAGCATTTGTGTGAAAGAAATGCTTCCTGACATCAATCATCAGCGGCATAGATCTAATTTTAAGGTTATGCCCAATTGTTCCGGATGTGGTCTCGCCACAGCTTTATACAACTATAGAATAACTTCCCCCCCCCCTTGTATTCCCGACCTGTTCAGATGAAGACCAACATTCCATTAGGCTTTTAAATTACTTTTTTGTACCTACCCACTAGTTTGAAGCGGTTTCTGTACAGTCCCTAAATCTCTCTGACCTCCACATTTCCTAACTTCTCACCATTTAAAAAATGATCTGATGTATCTTTCTTTGTTACAAATTGGATGAGCTCACATGTCCCCACTGTAAGATTTGATCAAGGGTCACAGATTACCCAAAAGTGTCGAGGAGTCACAAGCAGTTTATTGAGGAGCGACGGTTCAAATACAACATGAAATCAGGATAGACACATTAGACATACGATGTGTAACAGGTGAGAATGGTTTACCGGGCCCGGATTGGACGGACAGATGGATGAGGCAGGACGACTTGATCTTTGCAGCCTGCGGTAATGATCTCTTTATCTTCCATCATCTCACAAGCTGGCTGAGGTGTTAAGCCGAAGCTAGCATGGATCCACCTTGGGGAGCTCTCCTCCATCTGTCCTTTTTTTTCCCTTCTTGACTGCCCATTTATATACCTTATTTTAGGGGCCGGGGGATACCTCACGTCAATCATTAATTTAATTACATTTACCCATTCCATTGGTCAATTACAGGGGAATAGATACCCAAGGTGGACCCCTCCTAACCTAGGCTCCATTCTCATGAGATCATTCCTTCACTTATCTCTTGCATGGACATCTTGTTACCTTCTCCCAGACAGTTTGTTTTAGATACGTGGATCATGAGGCTCCTTCCCCAACCTCTTATCAGGCCCAGTCATGCCTACACAAAGGTCTGTTTCTACGTTATGTCCTTGGCCTCATAACGAGCCCTTGTGAAAACCCTTATCTAACATGATTAACATTGTTCTGTGTCAGCTCAGGCAGACTGCTGAAGAAATTCCCTTAACTAGAGAAGCCTATTTCTTACGATTCTATAGGATCACTATTTCTTACACCACATTGAAATCCATCTGCCACCAGCTTGCCCACTCATGAGCACGGTGAAATTTAGGTTCATATCTGAAATAAGAATATACTTGAGATCCTGATATTCTTTACAGTCGGCTCCATAATAAGGAGCCTGTTCACCCATCACACCTGTGCTTGCTGATCTACATTAGTTCCTGGTTAAGCAAACGCTTCAATTTTAAATTCTCCTCCTTGTTTTCAAATACCTCCATGGTCTTGCCCCTCCCTATCTCGACAATCTCCTGCAGTCCTACTACAATGCTTGCAAATATAGGCACTCTTCCAATTCTGGCCTTTTCAGCATCCCTGATTTAAATTGTTCCACCTTTGGCGGCTGTACCTTCAGCTGCCAAGGCCCGAAGCTCTGGAATGTCCTCCCTGAACCTCTCCACCTCTCTTTTCTCCTTGAAGACACTCCTTAAAACCTACCTCGTTAACCCTTACCTGCCCTAATATCTGATTATGTGGCTCGGTGTCAAACTTTGTTTCATAATACTCCTGTGAAGCACCTTGGGACGTTTTATTACATTAAAGGCACTGTATAAATACAGGTTGCTGTTGTTGTTGTAAGGGCATGCAAAAAATGATCCACATTTTGTGATATCAAGCTGTAAGCTGAAAAACTTAATTTATTATTCTTCATGTTTTGCTACACAGTAGTTCTTTATGAAGCCACATTGTTTTGTAAAAACAAAAGCAAAGCAATGATTATTTATTCTGCACTACCAGTTCCATTCAAGTACTGGAACAAGTTGAAGCTTTATTACCTTTTTATTGCTTGCGGTACAAAGTAATTAACATTATAGACATAATGAATATACATCAGATAGGAGCTGTTCACATATTTCCAACATCCGAGGTACAATTGAATTGTACTGTGTTACAGTCTAAAAATTTGCACTACTAACACATGATTGTGTTGTGATTTACGTTCCAATAGTTGGGAAATGTATAGACTGGAAATAGTGATACTTGTACAATGAATAGTATAATTGTAATTTTAGCTACAATGGTCTATTTGCAAAAAAGCAGAAAGTTCACCTTTGTAGAGTTAAACCCGCTACATTGCGATTCCCCAGGGTTTACCAAAGGCAATGAGAAGCAAAGGCACGAGGCGCATGCTCACTGAGCAGCACTATTATAAAGAAATTGCAGATTTCCATTCATCAAATGCATCGTTAGCGGATTAACCTGGGCAGCTTTATTGCAGGCATCGGATTGGCTTTTCAGTTGCCCCTTCACTCAGGGCATTCAAGCTCCCATAAATCCAAGCGAGTAAATCAGCAGGTTATAGCGCGTGGGTTATAATTCAGGGGAATTAATCGAAGATTCACAAGGCTGATACCTAGGATGGCAGGAATGACATATGAGGAGAGATTGGGTCGATTGGGCTTATACTTGCTGGAGTTTAGAAGAATGAGAGGGGATCTCATCGAAACATATAAAATTCTGACAGGTCTGGACAAACTAGATGCAGGAAGAATGTTCCCGATGCTCGGAGAGTCCAGAACCAGGGGTCATAATCTAAGGATAAGGGGTAAGCCATTTAGGACAGAAATGAGGAGGAATTTCTTCACCCAGACAGTGGTGAACCTGTGGAATTCTCTACCACAAAAGGTAGTTGAGGCCAAGTCATTAAATATATTCAAGAATGAGTTAGATATATTTCTTAAAGCTAAAGGTATCAAGGGATATGGGGAGAAGGCAGGTACAGGGTACTGAGTTTGGATGATCAGCCATGATCTCATCGAATGGCGGAGCAGGCTTGAGGGGCCGAATGGCCTACTCCTGCTCCTATCTTCTATGTTTCTATGTTTAATCAACCCCTATTTTAGCCAGAGAGATGGAATCCCGGCCATAACAGCTGGTGAGGGTACCTGAGGGTTCAGCACCTGTAAACCGAGCATCTTGCAATCACAATTCGCCATGGAGGAAATGAGAGAGTTGCACTTAAGGCCAGAGGAAAGAGTGAAGATAAGATTGGCGAGAGTGGAGGAGCAGGGTGGGGCCATCAAAGATATGGGGCGATGACTGTTGGAAACGTCCACAGCGTGAAAACGAAATGTAATAAGGGCCCAGATTTTACACGGCCTATGATGGCATATGCACATACACTGTTGTAAGTGGCCCACAAGTTCCAGGTTTCCACATGCGATGCGCCTGCGAGAAAACCCAGCACTTTTGTGATCTGTCAAGCTTCTCCTTGTCAGATCGTCTCCATCCACTGGAAATTTATTTTCTGTGGCGCAGTGTTAGGCTATTTGCCCAACTATTGCCCAGCGAATGCCCACCAAACCCTTACGCCTGGTAAAAGCAGGCATATGGCATTCTTTTACGAGTGTAACATTTGAAATGAATGTTAAAATAAAAAGTTTTAAATGATTTAAACATTCACTTAAATTTAAAGTTAGTTTAGGTCAATTTTGTCCCAGTAAAAAATGTTTACATTTATTTTTCAAAAAGTTAAATTTTTCTTTGAAATGTTTAATTAAATTGTATTTCAATTAATTTTGAACCTGCGATCATTCATTTTTATTCAGTGGTGTGATATTGTATTTTTTAGATGATTTCTAATGGCCCGGGTTTTCTGGGGCCTGTGTCCGCATATGTGGTGCGTACACGGCCATTGATGCCCCACAAGACCCGGGTTTCCACATGCGATGTGTGTGCGTGAAAACCCGGAACTTGCCATCTGTCAAAAATCTTACTGATAGATCATCTGCATCCCCGGAAATGGACATCCTCTGGCGGAGATTTGAGCTATTTGCCCAACTACTGCCCAGCGAATGCCAATGAAACTCTTATGCCTGGTAAAGCACACGTAAGGCTTTCTTTTACCAGCGTAAGAGTTTAAATAAATAGTAAAATACATTTTTAAAAATCAATTTAACATTCAAAACCCTGTAAAATAAGTTTAGGTTATTTTTGGCCCCTTGAAAAATGATTACATTTATTTTTCAAAATATTAACTTTTTGTTTCAAATGTGTAATTAAATTATATTTAATTAATTTTAAACATGTAATGATTTTTCTTTATTTCAGTGTTGTGTACATGTGTTTTTTGGGTGATTCCTATTCAGCTTATGGGGATTCCGTACGTAAATGGAATCCACATAAGCATAATGGGAATCCCATTTCTGATTGGTTGGGCCGGCCCACGTGATCCCAGGGATGTTTGCGAACCTCCTGCGCCCCTGGGATACGTGGGCCTCTACGCATGCATACGCGAAGAGGCCCAGGAGCACGAGTCTCCGTGGATCCAGGACCATCAGTTCGGTGTGTAGTTTTATTGCTGTTCGGAGGCATCCACCTGCGGGAAGCCTCCGACTGCAAATTCAGGCCCAATATACTTATGCGAACTCTGTACACAAATGGGATCCCCATAAGCATGATATGGTCATTGGTTGACCTGGCCCACGTGATCCCGGTGAAGCTTGCTTTTACCAGCATAAAAGTTTAAAAAATTAAAAAATATTTTTTTTTCACTCATTTATACTTTTAAAAAATATAAGTTTATGTTTAGCCCCGTAAAAAACTTTATTTTTTTCAAAAAATTAAATATTTTAAACAAAAATTTAATTTTTTGAAAAAAATAATTAAAGTTTAAAATATTTAATTTAAAGTAATTTTAACTAATTTTAAATACTTGTTCTTTTTTCATTTATTTAATGTTGAACTGTGTTTTTAAATGTGATCCCCATTCATACTTTTGACAGATCTATGCGGAGAGACCTGTCAAAAGTGTGCAGGGGGATTCCCTCCTTTGATTGGTTCCCAATGGCCCACCTGATCCCAGGGGCTCTTGCGAACCGCTGGGATGCCTGAGCCTCTGCGCGCGCGGACTAGGAGAGGCCTAGGATTGGAATTCTCAGAACCTACAGAGCCAGCAGGTAAGTGCGTAGATTTTTCCCGATCGGAGGCATCCGCACGCAGGAAGACTCCGATCGAAAATCCGGCCCAATGGTTTTCTTGTGATTTGGAGGCGTACGCAGGTGGCAAGCCTCCGACCACAATTTACAGGCCAATCTTTATATCGGTCAGTTGGAGCAGTTTGAAACTTGCTTGTTCAGTGAATACCCAGAATTGAATAAATATTAGAGGGTTAAAATGCCCTTTTCGATAGAGATAACAAATACATTGCCGCCCGTATGAATTTCTGTTGTGCGTTATTTAATGAGGGGCTTAGCTCCTATATTTTAGCTCATAATGGGCCACAAATTCGGCACTTGCCGGTGAGTACGCACTGTGTACTCACCCGTAAGGCCACCTGAAGTGCCGGTTTCCTGCATGCACTGCGCATGCGCAGGAAACCAGAACTTCCGCTCTCGTGAAGGGAGGGGTTGAGAGGTCAACCGCATGCGCAGTAGAGGCTGCGCGCACACAGCGAACTTAGGTTTTTTTTCAGGTTTCTCTGGGAAGGTAAGTATGGAAGAAGCTGCACATTTAAAAATGAGGCACAAGACCCGTTTTTAACAAGGTAAGTGGTTAATCAATTACAATTTTAAAATTTTTTCAACAGGTTTACCTTTTTTAGATACTTTAAAGAAAGGTAGGTTTATTTTTAGCACTGTTAAAAAGTATTTTAATTTTTTCAAAAATTAACATTTTTGTTTAAAGTTTAGGTGTTGTTTTGGGGCCGATTTCAATTCATAGTTTTGACAGGTCTTCCTGTCAAATCTATGAATGAAAGATGGTCTGCTGCCATTGGCTCTCCATGGCCCATGTGATCCCAGGGGACGCATCGCACTAACTACGCCCCTGGGGTACACAAGCACTGCGGGCAGGCAGCTGCAGGAGGCCCAGGAGCTGAAGTCCCCGTGGGCCCAGAGGTCAACGGCAGGCGTGGTAGGTAGGTGCGCGCGGGATCCTTGCAACCGCGGGAAGCCAGGGAGCCTAATTTCTGGGCCATAGTTTCAAATACCTTTCAGACTGAATTTCATACCAGTGCGATCGCACGTTTATCACTGACACCGAACCGAATAATTGCTATCTTGGGACCTTATACTGTTACTGTGACTCAATAACGTTAACATTTGAACTATGTGCCTGTCCATGGAGTGAGTTTGTGAGCTTGTGGCCGGAAAAGTAATGCCTCCAAGTAACTCCTTTATTGGCTTTCACATATGTAAAGGTTGGATGAATCAATAATCCGTGATCTCCTCCAAAGGAAAGCGTACATGTTAATGTTAGTAAACCTGGCGGCTCCCCAGAATAATGTAAAGTGAAAAATAAATCGTTGTCACTCCGTCTCTGCATCAGAAGCTAGTGTTCATCGCCTGGGACTTTTTTGGTCACTTTGTAAACACAGTTACTCCGGCTAGTATGAATGAGCTTGCTGTTAAAATGCTCGGGCACCAACTCATTGTGGAATTTAGCGGCCCCCTGTCTGTACTTCACTTCAGAAGACAGGTAAATTGTGGTGTTTTCGTTACAGAGATGCATCAGCGTCTGTAAAAGTCTTGGAAATTGCGATGGGCTGTACACAATGTCCGACCCCAGGATGAAATCATAGTCGGCTGGAAAGTTTTCCTGATCGTTACCCCAAGTAAGGGCACAGATTTTTGAACGATGTCTGGAGCTGACTGGAATGTTAGCAGAGACGTTGTATTCTATTTGCTTCAAAACGTGCGGCCTGTCCGTCATGGTGACATCTCCACCTGGCAAAGAGAATAAAATAATAACATAATTATCCTATGGTTTCCCCGGTAGCAGGAGTTGCAACATACATTCTGGTCACGGGAAGAGAAAATTGTTAAAATTACTGAAACAATTGATTAGATTTCGGAATCTGAGACCGGCCGGTTAGGTAGATTTGGCGCAACAATATTTAACTCAGACGACGTCCCATGGATTAGGGTACAGTGCAGCAATGAGTGAAGGTGCTAGTGACATCTAGTGGCGGAGCATCAATCTAACAGGAACTTCAAATTCCACCCCATTGGCAGATTCCCGGCTTGGATCCTTTCTCTGTCTAATATTCACGTAGATTTAATCATTAAACCTCAACAATCTTCCAGTGAATGCTTCCCGGGTCATTGTACATTAATGTTTATGCATCGTTTCTCTTGTTACTGTGGCAACACGAGTGCCGGATTTCTTGAATCCCACCAATGTCTATGCTGATCAGATTGAATCCTACGGTAGTGCTGCTGAGAGTGGAGATACACTGAGTTACACAGAGGTGGAACAAGACAAGAGTTTAATAAAATGTTTCTCACTTCTCCTGAAAACAAGTAGTGTAAATGGGAGCAGAAAGTAGCAAAGCGGCATTGATAGATTTAAAGAGTGCAAAACTGTGGCAAATGGAATTCAACGTGGGGAAATATGAGGTCACTTTGGACCTATGAAAGACAGATCAGAGTATTTTATAAATGATAAGAAGCTGGGAACTGTGGAAGAGCAGAGAGATTTAGGGGTCCATACACAGAAATCTCAAAAAAGTGGTCGACAGGTACAAAAAATAATTTAAATGGCGAGTGGAATGTCATCCTGTATCTCAAGAGGATTGAAATACAAAGGGGTAGAAGTTATGTTTGAGTTGTATAAAGCTCTGGTTAGACAGCTTCTGGAGCAATGCATTCCATTCTGGGAACCGCAACTCAGGAAGGCTATATTGGCTTGGAGAGGGTACAGCACAGATTCACCAGGATAATGCAAGTGTTACATTATGAGGACAGGGTACATAGACTAGTCTTATATTCCCCTGAGTATAAAAGATTATGGGGTGAGCTAATTGAGGTGATTAATTTCTAAGAATTGGATAGGGTAGATAGAGATAAACTATTTCTTCTGGTGACGAGACCAGAACAAGGTGCATGACCTTAAACTGAGAGCTCGGGCGTTCAGGGATGATGCAATTCTTCACACAATCGCTAGTGGAAATCTAAAATTCGTTCCCCAAAATACCGTTGAGGATGGGGGTCAATTGAAAATTTCAAAACTGAGATTAATAATGTTTTGTTAGGCAAGGGTATTAAGGGCTGTGGAACCAATGCGGATTATTGGTGTTAAAATATAGATCAGCCCTGATCTGATTGAACGGAGGAACAGACTCGAGGGCTAACTGACCTACTCCTGTTCCTACAGTCCTAATTTTGACTCTATGGGTAAACACATTGAAGCGGAAGTATGCACTGCGCAAAATAATTAGAGAGAAAAAAAGACGAATAATAATAATAGGAGTAACAACTACGGATAGTTCTTATAACGAAATGTACTACAAATAATTACTGTAGGAGTCACCACTACTAAAACTAACTATAGGGATATGCGCGAATAATAGTAAGTATTGGGATCAACTCTATAATTGTACGAATTGAGTAATACAGTAACTCGAGGGGTAAGCACTATGAACAATATGTGGAATGTTAAGGAATACGAATAGTAAATAAATGAGTAGGCATTGTGAGCATTACCTATTGTAGTAAGGTCATGAAATATAACTATAGGGATATGCGCTTTAATTAGTAAGTAGAGGGATAAATACTCTGACTAGTAACTGCAGAATTAACTTACCCAGCAGCACCGCTAAAATGCCCACAATCCCGGTGCCAGATCCCAATTCAAGCACTTTCTTCCCAGTAAAATTAATCTTCTCATCCTCAAAGTACCGACAAAGGATAAGACCCTGAAAAAACACACACATATAAAGATAATTATTGACAAGGTACACAAAGCACGAGGACAATGTTGGAAGAGGGAGGGAAGGATGATTGGTGGGGGAATTGTTAAAAGGTCACTTAGGCGCCTTCGTGTGGGAAGGTCAGAGCAGCCTTGACAGAGTCCTGCACGCAGGTCCTCTTCCCAACCTCTCGGGTTTAGTGGGGAGTGGATCTACGCAGAAACAAGGAAAGGAGAGATATATAATGGAAAGCGGAGTGATGCAATCCGACTATCAACACTCGTCCCCTTAGGTATTTATAAATAATATATTCATCTTTCACAGCTGGGTTCACTGTGAGAACAGTGTGGGTATTCGAGGAATGAGAATAAAGTCTAACAAATAAAGAGTTAGACTGTAGTTATCCTGTATTGCCGGTCTGAGGCGATGGAAGTAGACTCTGACTGTGCAGCGAAGGAACAGTAGAAGCAGGACACTGCCATCAACAGCACACAGTTCACGTGACTGTTTGTGGGGCCTGCCGGGTTTCCCGACATGACAACAGTGTCAACGCTTCAGAAGTATTTCACCGCTTGGAGAGCGCATTGCGGTGTCCTTTGATCGTGCAAGGCGCTATATAAATGTGTTTTTCTTTCGATATTGTTTTGTGCCTATTGTGTTTCGTGTGCCCTAAACTGAGCAGATATTTTTCTTCTTTGCAAGTAAATCGTGTAAATCGTAATTATGCCGCCAACGGTCAGATGCAGACTGTGACACGCCCGCCTTCGTGTTGATCAGACATGTGGAAATCCTTCAGAAATCTAGAGCACAGCCTTACTGCAAAAAGACACGTGCTAACAAGGCGCTGTGGGGTCCAAGATGTGTACACTCAGATCGCAAGGAAGCGAGTTTAGAAATCCCAGATTAAATCATTACTACACAGCGCCCAAGAGATCCGCGTTGCCAAGCCAAGAGTTGGGACATCGCACTCCATTGAGGGGCTGGTACCATTCTGTCTCGGAATCAGACCGGGAGCTGACTCTGGAGATATGCACCTACCTACACCCGCTTCCAATCCATCCGAGTGCAGCCAAAACTGCAGCGAGAAAGAGATCGGGAGTTTACTTTTAAACCCAAACAATACATTTGTAAAAGACCACTAGACTTACAGGTTCCCAGACAAAAGCAGAAACGCCTAAGGAAGCTCCTTTAAACGTAGTGATCTTTAAAGGGTGTCCACTAAACTCATACTCCTTCTCCTCCAACTGCTTGGGGCGACTCTTATCCTCGGTGCTGCTCATTCTCTCTGACTTCGAACGGACTCTCTTCGATCTCCAAGCAGATTCCTTCCGGTCCCGGAAGTGGATTTCTGTCAGTTTCAGCCCCACGTGTCCACTCCAAGATGTTATCTCGATTAAAGAAAGACGTTAAAGAAACCTGTAATGTAGAAAGACAGCGCGACATTTAATTGTGTTTTAAATCTCAGACTATCACAGGAAGACCCACAGCAAAGCACAAGAGATCTCCTTTTACTATAAAATGGATACAACTGTTAAATAAAAGAGTTCACCAGATTCAGCATGAACCCAACAGTGCTCGTTGAACCCATCACGGAGCAGCGCTGTTTAAATGGAGACACCATTACATTCCTAAACAAACCTTTATCTATTGGTCAGCTTCGCACTCCAGGTCCCCGTGTGGTGCTGAATGAAAGGTATTGGGCTGCTGCGGGACAAGGAGCAGGTGTAGAGGGCGGGAGGGAAAGTATCCACACCCAAAGTCCAGGAGAGAAAGAACAAGAGAAGAAGTTGATCTGAAATTGAGTGAGGGGGCGAGAGTAGAATTTGCAAACCGGGGAAATTAAATAGAAATATTCAGAGAGACCGAGATAGATTCAACTAAAGGGCCGTTGGAGAGACAATGAAAGCGGGTTTTCTAAGTTCGCATCCTCCTTTCTGCATAAGTGTCAGTGTGTAAACCTCGAGTCTGTGATCTGCCTGCGGTTATGATACTGGACTAGAATACAGAGATCATCAGTTTAAATCCCACCATATGAATTTCAATTCAGTTCATTTTAAAACCTGGGAATGAAAAGCTGTGATATCGCGGTCGGGCTCTTGTGGTCGAGGGTGTGGCGAGATCGCGGGGGGGGGGCGGAGTTCGCGATCAAGGGGGAGGGATGGTGCGATGGTGGTCGGGGTGGGGGTGATAGCTGAGCGTATGTTATCTTGTTTGGGGTTGGCGGGGGGGGGGGGGGGGGGCTGAAACACTTCCACTCCTCCTGGTCTACAAGCAGGGCTATTAAGCACTTACCTCACCGATCTGGCCTTTCTTGTCTCCTTTTACCTGCCGGGTTCCATGAGACCCGGGAATCCCAGCCCGAATGTGTTAAAAATAAATATCTTGCTAAAATGGGGGCACCTAGCCTCTTTAAAAGCTTTTATGGAGGGACCAGCTCCTGAGAATGGATTGGTCGCTCGCCGCTATCAAAAGCGGCAGTGGGCCAGTTCGAGGCCCGTTTGAAATATTTAAAATCTTAACTTCACACCTGACCCAAACCCACCCGTTTTGGGGCGGTAAATTACCCCCTTTGTTTTCTTAAGCGATTATATCAATTGTTGTGCTTGTTCGATGTTTGGTGATGAATTCAAATGTCTTTAAAAGACGTGAGTGAAAACTTATTGGTTTTAAGGGTTCCAATAATAATCTGGTAAATTAAGAACATAAGAACATAAGAAACAGGAGCAGGAGTCGGGCATTTGGCCCTTCGAGCCTGCTCCGCCATTCAATGAGATCATGGCTGATGTTCTGCCTCAACTCCATTCACCGGCCCTATCACCATATCCCTTGATGCCCTTACTAGTCAGAAATCTATCGACTTCTGTTTTGAATATACTCAACGACTGAGCCTCCACAGCCCTCTGGGGTAGAGAGTTCCAAAGATTCACCAACCTCCGAGTGAAGAGATTTCTCCTCATCTCAGTCCTAAATGGCCGATCCCTTATTCAAAGACTGTGACCCCTGGGTCTAGACTCCCCAGCCAGGGGAAACCTCCTCCCTGCATCTACCCTGTCAAGCCCTGTAAGAATTTTGTATGTTTCAATGAGGTCACCTCTCATTCTTCTAAACACTAGAGAATATACGCCTAGTCTACTCAATCTCTCCTCAGAGGACAATCACCCCCATCCCAGGAATAAGTCTGGTGAACCTTCGTTGCACTCCATCTATGGCAAGTATATCCTTCCTTAGGTAAGGAGAACAAAACTGAACACAATACTCCAGGTGTGGTCTCACCAGGGCCCTATATAATTGCAGTAAGAGGTCTTTACTCTTATACTCAAATCCTCTTGTAATAAAGGCCAACATACCATTTGCGTTCCTAATTGCTTGCTGTATCTGCTTGTTAACGTTCAGTGATTCGTGTACAAGGACACCCAGGTCCCTCTGAACAACAACATCTCCCAATCTCTCACCATTTAAAACATACTCTGCTTTTCTATTTTTCCTACCAAAGCAGATAACTTCATATTATATTCCATTTGCCATGTTCTTGCCCATTCACTTAGCCTGTCTATATCCCCTTGAGGCCTCCTTGCATCCTCCTCACAACTTACATTCCCACCCAGCTTTATATCATCATATCAAATTGTCTTAATTTAAAACGCCCATGCTCCAGTCATAACCCACATTCTGATAACAAGGAAGTTAAGCTTTAAATATAATCTAACAATTTCACCTTTTACTTTCCAATCCGTGAATGAAAAGTGGTGAATTCCAACCTTCACCTCGTTATGCACATCCTAATTTGACAGTTTCCTTTCTTTATAAATGAGGATTCAAATATATTGTACGCCTCCTCCAGTCTAAATAGATGAGTTATTACGAGGCAAGATCTTTGTTAAAAATTGTTAATTGTGAACTGTTGATCCTCAGCTATAATAAGTATATTAATCGAAGGAAGGAGATTCTCACTAAGAATTATCCCAATAATAGTAATAATACTAATTCTGATAATACTAATAATGAAACTATTAATTTTCTTTCTAATCCTTATACTACTAATTTTTATTCATATATCCTAATAATATAATAAAAATATTAACATTTTATAGTCATTTAAATACTACCAATACTCTAAATGCTCCCTATAATGCTAATAATAAAAACCGTAAATTTACTACTTTTTATGCTCCTACAACTACAAATAATAAATATCAATTCTATAGTTATACTACGGTGGCCGCGCGGGAGTCTCGGGTCTCTCAGTCACAGTAATGATTGAGCACTCCGGAGATACAGCAGCGCAGGGGGAAAATCGAGCAAAAGTGTATCATTCGAAACTAAACAACAATAAGGAAGACGAAAAACTCACTTAAAGAGGCCTCAGTGTTCCCGCAGTGATCTTTAATTCTCTTTGTTTCAGCCCACGTCCCTCACACACTGATCCGAGGAGCACTGGAACAGCGCACAGTGAACTTGTGCTCCGGTTTTAACCTGTCAAAATCTCGCCAGAGATTTAAACGGCCAGGTTTATATGACAGATGACAACTGTAGCCCAATGAGGGAAATAAGGGTGAATTGGAAGTGTTGACAGAGCAGTTTGACGTGTTTCTTGCGGGTGGGGTTGGGGGAGGGACAATTTATTTTCCTGAACTAAATCCCTAGAATTAATTCCCCATTATTGACCGAGCGGCCAGTCAGTTCAGGTCTCTCCCGGTGATAAACTGGAACCGCCGACCAGAGATAATCCTCGCCCTGACTTTCCTTTCACAATCTTAGAAAACGTCTCAAGCTTCCATTGGCTCTCGCCGGGGCTCGCTGTTAAATCCGAGTCCCACCGCCCTGTAATAACAACAGAATATTTTAATTGAAGTTATCACCCCAGGGTTTTTCTCACCCTGAAGGATCTCGAGTTAAAACAACTGTTGCCATCAATCGCTGATTAGATAAATGAATAATTTACAAAGAAACACAAATAACTTTACTATTTTAACATCATTTGGGTTTTTTTAATACACATGTTGAACAAGTCCCTATTAATGACATTTCGGGGGACGGGTTTGGAGCGGTTACTGCGCCCGCTTGTATAACCGCGCTGATTTGAGACACAGTTGGCATTGAAGTAGAGTTGGGTTAAATGGAAAGCGCTCTGAGCCGAGTGGCTCTGTAATCCTCATATATGACACCGTATATATTATGTAGAACATAGCCATTACATATTAAAGCACGGAATGACATTCTGGCATCAGTTTGATCTAAAATTTGGTCTTATCCCAGAACTATACAATATTAGAATAGATTGCAATAGCAAAATACTGCGGATGCTGGAAATCTGAAATAACAACAGAAAATGCTGGAAACACTCAGCAGGTCAGGCAGCATCGAGGAGAGAGAAACAGAGGCAACGTTTCGGGTCGAACCCATAGATTGCTTTGGCTTGTGCTCGAATACCCTTAAAATCCAGCCTGGCGTTTGTTTACCTCGGGTCGTGTCTAACACACGGGTTTAGGGTCCTAACTTAGACATTGTCTCGGGTACAGTGGTGATAGTGGCTCCTGGAGTTGTCTAAGCATGTCACGCACAAGGATGAGCTCCAAATGACTAATATATAACTAAAAGTATAACCCAGGTGTGTAACAATGGAATACCATAGTGATCTGACCGGGACATCTGTCTCTTTCACACACGTGCTTCTGCAAAGGTGGACCGAGAAATCACTTGTTAAGACAAGGGATGCGAATTATCAAGCTCCTGGATTTCACAGTGTGTGCGCACATGTTCATCAATTATGGTCAGATTTACTTCGTTTAATCAGTTCAACTTGTCTTTGTGGGTCATCTTACTTGGTAATCCAAATAGCTTCTAACTACTCTCTGGAATACTAACTTTCTTGCAGCCTTGGTTGGACCTGACTATGTTTGCAGCATTTTCTTTAAACGCTGACTCCTCTCTTCCCCTATGCTGGACCAGACTGTTCGCACATTATTCCTGAAACAGAGCGAACGGCTGTCTGTCTCTGTCTTTTTATTCTCAGGCAAAAGGGACCTCCCAACAGAATGAGTGTGAGGTGTTGGTGGATTGCTGAGAAACAACAACAACAACTTGT
Source organism: Squalus acanthias (assembly GCA_030390025.1). Taxonomy (NCBI): domain Eukaryota; kingdom Metazoa; phylum Chordata; class Chondrichthyes; order Squaliformes; family Squalidae; genus Squalus; species Squalus acanthias. Next base: position 98,204,064 of record CM059425.1, on the reverse strand, counting down.
TTTTATATAGCGCCGTTAACGTAGTAAAACGTCCCCAGGCGCCTCACGGGAGCTTATCATACAGAATTTAACACCAAGCCACATAAGGAGATATTAGGACAGGTGACCAAAAGCTTGGTCAAAGAAGTAGGTTTGAAGCAGCGTCTTAAAGGAGGGAAGAGAGGTAGAGAGGCGGAGAGGTTTAGGGAGGGAATTCCAGAGCTTAGGGCGTCGGCAGCTGAAGGCACGGCCGCCAATGGTGGAGCTATTAAAATCGGGGCTGCTCAAGAGGCCAGACTTGGAGGAGCGCAGATCCAGAGAGCGAAAAATCAGCATTCTCCTTTTCAGGCGGGGTTCCATGCTCATCCTACTTGAGCTATGTAATGTTGTCAGTTTCTTTAACAAATGACTCGATTTATCAGGAAAAGCGACCGGAAGGTCAGTCGTATATTGACGTCACGCCTCGTTGTTTATACGGTCGTCATTTTGTGAGTGACGCGTGGCATTGAGCAATTTTTCACACTGAGGTCACGAAGTGCTGTTCTCTTCAGTAGATGTTCTGTGCTTCCAGCACTTGTTGTTCCAGGTTCTAAGGTTCCACAGTGCGTGTGTCCAATTTGTTCTTGGTCAGTGTTCAATTGGGATTTACCAATTCCAGGTCCCACAAATATCTGTGATCATTTTGTTCGCTGTAGCTGCACATCCCAGTCATTGAAAGTGGCTGTAATGCCGGTGAACTTATTCTGAAATGTTCTGATGTGACAGCTTATATTTTGCTACCGGTAACAATGGGAATGAAGTGATCGGCAGTAAACAGTGTTTGAAAGTATTATGAAGGATAACATAAGGGAGCATCTTGAGGGGCATGAGGCAATCCTCGACAGTCGGACTGGGGAGGTGGGCTCATACTTCATTAATTTGTTGGATTTCTTTGAAGGTGGCAGAACAAGTCGATAACGCTGTTAAAGAAATGCTGAATCCTGAGATTTATAAATAGAGGCATAGTGTACAATAGCAAGGAAGTTATGCTAAAGCTTTATAAATCACTGGTTAGGCCTCAGCTGGAGTATTGTGGACAATTCTGGGCACCGCAGTTTAGGAAGGATGTCAAAGGCTTGGCGAGGGTGCAGAGGATAATTACTAGAATATTAATAAGGATAAGGGACTTCAGTTATGTGGAGAGACTAAGAAGCTAGGATTGTTCCCCTTAGAGCAGAGAAGGTTAAGGGGAGATTAAATAGAGTTGTTTAAAATTATGAGGGGTTTTGACAGGGTAGAGGGTAGCTAAAGTAAACGTTGGTCCCTTCGAGGATGAGACTGGGGAATTAATAATGGGGAACAGGGAAATGGCAGAGACTCTGAACAAATATTTTGTATCTGTCTTCATGGTAGAAAACACTAACAACATCCTGATAATAGATAATCAAGGGGCCACAGGGAGGGGGGAACTAAAGACAATCACTATCACTAAGGAGATATTACTTGGTAAAATAATGGGACTAAAAGATGACAAGTCCCCTGGATCAGATGGCCTGCATCCCAGGGTCTTAATATAAGTGGCTGCAGAGATAGTGGATGCATTGGTTGCAATATACCAAAATTCCCTGGACTCTGGAGAGGTCCCAGCGGATTGGAAAACCGCAAATGTAACACCCCTATTTAAGAAAGGAGAGAGACAGAAAGCAGGAAACTATAGACCAGTTAGCCTAACATCTGTCGTTGGGAAAATGCTGGAGTTCTTCATTAAGGAAGCAGTAGCAGGGCATTTGGAAAATCATAATGCATTCAAGCAGAGTCAGCATGGTTTTATGAAAGGGAAATCATGTTTAACAAATTTGCTGGAGTTCTTTGAGGAGGTAACGAGCAGGGTGGACAAAGGTGAACTAGTGGATGTGGTGTATTTTGATTTCCAGAAGGTATTCAATAAGGTGCCACATAAAAAGTTACTGCATAAGATAAGAGCTCACGGAATTGGGGGTAATATATTAGCATGGATAGAGAATTGGCTAACTAACAGAAAGCAGAGAGTCGGGATAAATGGGTCATTTTCCGGTTGGCAAAAGGTACCTAGTGGGGTGCCACAGGGATCGGTGCTCGGGCCTCAACTATTTACAATCTACATTAATGACTTGGATGAAGGGACCGAGTGTAATGTAGCCAAGTTTGCGGATAATACAAAGATGGGTGGGAAAGCAAGTTGTGCAGAGGACTCAAAGAACCTGCAAAGGGATATAGACAGGCTAAGTGAGTGGGCAAACATTTGGCAGATGGCGTATAATGTGGGAAAGTGCGAGGTTATACACTTGGCAGGAAAAATAAAAAAGCAAATTATTATTTAAATAGAGAGAGATTACAAAATGCTACAGTTCAGAGGGACCTGGGGGGTCCTTGTGCATGAAACACAAAAAGTTAGCATGCAGGTACAGCAAGTAATCAAAAAGGCAAATGGAATGTTGGCCTTTATTTCAAAGGGGTTGGAGTATAAAAGCAGGGAAGTCCTGCTACAACTGTACAGGGTATTGGTGAGACCACACCTCGAGTACTGCGTACAGTTTTGGTCTCCTGATTTAAGGAAGGATATACTTGCATTGGAGGCAGTTCAGAGACGATTCACTAGGTTAATTCCAGAGATGAGGGGGTTGACTTATGAGGAAAGGTTGAGCAGGCTGGGCCTATACTCATTGGAATTTAGAAGAATGAGAGGTGATCTTATTGAAACATATAAGATACTGAGGGGGCTCGACAAGGTAGATGCAGAGAGGATGTTTCCCCTCGTGGGGAAATCTAGAACGCAGGGGCACAGTTTTAGAATTAAGGGTCGCCCTTTTAGAACTGAGATGAGGAGGGATTTCTTCTCTCAGAGGGTCGTAAATCTGTGGAATTCTCTGCTCCAGAGAGCTGTGGAGGCTGGGTCATTAAATACATTTAAGGTGGAGATAGACAGATTTTTGCAAGATAAGGGAGTGAAAGGTTATGGGGAGCGGGCGGGGAAGTGCCTTTGAGCCCAAGATCAGCCATGATCTTATTGAATGGCGGAGCAGGCTCGAGGGGCCAAGTGGCCTATTCCTGCTCCTATTTCTTCTGTTCTTCTGTTATTATGACAGAGTAGATGGGGAGAAACTATTTCCACTGGCAGCGGGGTCAGTAACCAGAGGACACAGACTTAAGACAATTGGGAAAAGAACCAAGGGGAAAATGAGGAGACATTTTTGTTATGATGCCTGAAAGGGTGGTGGAAGCAGATTCAATACTAGCTTTCAAAAGGGAATTGATTATATACTTGAAAAGGAAAAATTGCAGGACTATTGGGAAAGAGCAGTGGAGTGGGACTAATTTGGATAGCACTTTCAAACAGCCAGCACAGGCACAATGGTGCATGGCCTCCTTCTGTGTTGTAGCTTCACCAGGTTGGCACCTCAATTTCAGTTATGCCTGGTGCTGCTCCTGGCATGCACTTTTACACTCCTCATTGAACCAGAGTTGGTCACCTGGCTTGATGTTAATGGTAGAGTGAGGGATATGCCGGGCCATGAGGTTACAGATTGTGGTAGAATACAGTTCTGCTGCTGCTGATGGCCCACAGAACCCCATGGATGCCCAGTTTTGAGCTGCTAAACCTGTTCTGAATCTATCCCATTTGGCACGGTGGTAGTGTCATACAACACGATGGAGTCTATCCTCAGTGTGAAGGTGGGACTTCGTCTCCACAAGGACTGTGCAGTGGCCACTCCTACCAATACTGTCATGGACAGATGCATCTGGTACAGTGTCAAGTACGTTTTTTTCCCCTCGTGTTGTTATCTCCTCACGTGTCACAAGCCTAGTCTGGATGCTATGTCCTTCAGTGCTCGGTCAGTAGTGGTGTTACCGAGCCATTCTTAATGATGGTCATTAAAGTCCGCCACTCAGAGTGCATTCTGTGCCCTTGCTACCCTCAGTGCTTGTTCCAAGTGGTGTTCAACATGGCGGAGTACTGATGCATCAGCTGAGGTATTGTGATAGGTGGTAATCAGCAGGAAGTTTCCTTGTCCATGATTGACCTGATTCCACGAGACATCATGGGATCCAGAGTCAATGTTGAGGACTCCAAGGGCCACTCCCTCCAGACTATATACCACTGTGCTACCACCTCTGGTGAGTCTGTCCTGCTGGTGGGACAGGACATACCCAGGGATGGTGATGGAGAGGTCTGGGACGGTGGTTGATAGGAATGATTCTGTGAGTATGACTATGTCAGGCTGTTGCTTGACTACTCTGTGGGACAATTCTCACAATTTTGGCACAAGTCCCCAGATGTTAGTGAGAAGGACTTTGCAGGGTCGACTGGGCTGGGTGTGCCTTTGTCATGTCCAAATCGCATGCCTAGATCAATACCGGGCAATCAGTCCAGTTATATTCTTATACTTTGTTGTAGCAGTTTGATCCAACTGAGTAGCTTGCTCGGCCATTTCAGAGGGCAGTTAAGAGTCAGCAACATTGCTGTGGGTCTGGAGTCACATCTAGGCCAGACCGGGTAGGGACGGCAGGTTTACTTCTCTAAAGGGCATTCGTGAACCAGACGGACTTTTATGAAATTCCGGTAGGTTCATGATTACCATTAATGAGACTAGCATTTTATTCCAGCTTTATTTAATTAACTGAATTCAAATGACCAACTCCTCCGGCTTCTATTCTCTACTACTAACCATATTCTTAAACTCCTCTCCCCAGTCTCCTCCACCTTCACTTCGAATAACAATTGCGAGGAGCTCATGGATTTCTTTGCCTCCAAGATTGAGACTATTGGATCAGCTGCCTCTGCCACTTCCCTTCCTTCCCCAGCCCACTTCCTCTAAGTTTTCCCCCTGCCCTAGCCCTGAACTCGCATCTTTCTCCAGTTTCTCTCTGATCTCCTCTCATGAACTCACTGCACTCATACTGTCCATGAGACGCACTTACTGCTCCCTCGACCCTATTCCCACTAAACTGCTGACCACCCAACTTCCTTTTCTGGCTCCCATGCTAGCTGACATTGTTAACGGTTCTCTCTCCTCAGGTACTGACCTCCTCTCCCTCAAATCTGCCATAATTACCCCTCTCCTCAAAAAAAACCCTTGATCCCTCCGTCCTTGCAAACTACTGTCCAATCTCTGACCTCCCTTTCCTCTCCAAAGTCCTTGAACTTGTTGTCACCTCCCAACTCGTGCCCATCTTTCGGGAACTCCATGTTTCAATCCCTCCAATCAGGTATTCACCCATGCCACGGTACCGAAGTGGTTCGCATCAAAGTCACAAATGACATCCTTTGTGACTGTGAAAAGGATAAACTATCTCTCCTCGTCCTTCATGACCTGTCTGCAGCCTTTGACACTGTTGACCACTCCATCCTCTTCCAACACCTCTCCACCCTGGTCCAGCTGGGTAGGACTGCACTCACCTGATTCCATTCTGATCCATCTCATCATAATCATAGAATCACCTGCAATGACTTCTCTTCCCCCTCCCCCATCGTTACCCCTGATGTCCCACAAGGACCTATCCTTGGCCACCTGCTATTTCTCATCTATATGCTGCCCCTTCAAGACCCTTCCACTGTCTCTAAATTGCCAGACTGCTGTCCGACATTCAATATTGGATGAGAAGACATTTTTTCCAAGAAGAGTAAAGAGATCTCGGAGGACAAATACACAAATCACTGAAAGTAGTGACACATAAGGCCATAAAATAGCAAACCAAGCACCAGAGTTTATTTCTAGAGGGATTGAATTGAAAAGTAGAGAAGTTAGGCTGAAGTTGTATCGAACCTTGGTTAGACCACACTTGGAGTACTGCGTACAATTCTGGTCGTCATATTATAAAAAGGATATAGAGGCACTGGAGAGCTCGCAATAAGATATACAAGGATGACACCAGAAATGCGAGGGTATACCTATCAGGAAAGGATGAACAGGCTGGGTCTCTATTTTCTTGAAAAGTGATGGCTGAGGGGTGGCCTAACAGTGGTATTTAAAATTTAAAATTATGAAAGGTTTTGATAGAGTGGATACAGAGATAGATTCCACTTGTGGGGAAGAGCAAAACTAAAGGCCATCAATATATGATAGTCACCAAGAAATCAAATAGGGAATTCAGAAGGAACTTCTTTATTCAGAGAGTGGTGAGAATGTGGAACTCGCTACCACGAGGAGTGGTTGAAGTGAATATTATAGATACATTTAAGGGGAGGCCAGATAATATATGAGGGAGAAGGGAATAGTGGGTTATGCTGATACAGTTAGATGAGGAAAGACAGGAGGAGGCTCGAGTGGAGCATAAGCGCTGGCATGAACTGGTTGGGGACGATTGGCCTGTTTCTTTGCAGTATATCCTATGTAATCCTATATAAATATTGGGAAGACCAAAGCCATTGACTTCGGGCTCTAGCTACCGACTCCATCCCTCTCCCTAGCATCTGTCTGAGGCTGAACCAGACTGTTCGCAACCTTGGTGTCATATTTGACCCTGAAATTAGCTTCCGACCACATATCTGTGCCATAATTAATACCGCCTATTTCCACCTCTGTAACATTGCCCATCCCCACCCTGCTTCAGCTCATCTGCTGCCGAAAACCTCATCCATGCCTTTGTTACCTCCAGACCTGACCTGGCTGGCCTCGCACATTCTACCCTACTTGAGGTCACCCAAAACTCGGCTGCCCGTTTCCTAACTCGCACCAAGTCCCATTCACCCATCACCTCTGTACTCGCTGACCTACATTGGCTCCCAGTTAAGCAACGCCTCGATTTTAAAATTCTCACCCTTGTTTTCAAATCCCTCCATGGCGTCTCCCCTCCCTATCTCTGTAATCTCCTTCAGCCCCACAACCCCTTGAGATATCTGCGCTCCTCTAATTCTGCCCTCTTGAGCATCCCTGATTTTAATCGCTCAACCATTGGTGGCTGTTCCTTCAGATCCCTAGGCACTAAGTTCTGGAATTGCATTCCTAAACCTCTCCACCTCAGTACCTCTCTTTCCACCTTTAAGGTGCTCCTTAAAACCTACATCTATGACCAAGTTTTTGGTCATCTGCCCTAATTTCTCCTTATGTGGTTCGGTGTCACATTTTTTGTCTTATAATACTCCTGTGAAGCACCTTGGGATATTTTACTACGTTAAAGGCGCTATATAACTACAAATTGTTGTTGTTGTTATTTGAACGCAGGTTTCTGGTTTCTTAGTCCAGGCCTGTGGATTGCTTGTCCACTAATATAACCACTATGTTACCGTGCCCCACTTAAAAGTAGTGGACAGGTACAAAAAGTAATTTTAAAGGATAAGAATTGGCTAAGAGACATAAAGCAGAGAACAGTGGTGAACGGTTCCTTTTAACACTGCAGGGAAGTATACAGTTGTATAATTGGAACATAGGAACAGGAGTAAGCCGTTCAACCCCTTGAGTCCGTTCCGCCATTCTTTTAGCTCATGGCTGATCTGTCTCTAAACTCAATCTACCCACCCTCGTTCTATTTCCCTTAAAACATTTTGCAAGCAAAAATATTTCAATTTCATTTTTGAATTTTTCATTTGGCCTAGCCTTGACAGCTATTTGAAGACGAGAGTGCCAGACTCTCAGTAGCATTTGCGTTGCACTCAGTCCAAGGTCCGTATGTCCTTCCTGCGATGCAGGGCCCAGAACTGAATGCAGTGGTCCAGATGTGGTCTAACCACAGCTTTATACAACTATATAATAACGTCCACCGATTAGTATTCCCGACCCGTTGATATGAAGACTAACATTCCATTAGCCTTTCAAATTATTTTTTGTACTTGTCCACTAGTTTTCTGTGATTTCTGTACATGAAACCTGAATCTCTCTGCTCCTCCACATTTCCTAACTTCTCACCATTTGAAAAATTACCTGATCTATATTTCTTTGGACCAAATTGAATATCCTCACATTTCCCCATGTTGAACTCCATCTGCCACCAGCTTGCTCACTCATTGTGCATGGTGATATTTACTCTCATATATGAACTAAGAATATACGTGACATCATGATAATCTTTATAGAGATTCTATGAGTTGGCTCAGTAATAAGAGCTGGTTCACCCGTCAACCCGGTCTCGCTGACGTACATTGGCTCCCAGTTAAGCAACACCTCAATTTTAAAATTCTCATCCTTGTTTTCAGATATCTCCATGGCATTTATGCTCCCTATCTCTTTAATCACCTCCAACCCTACTACAACCCTCGGAGATATCTGCACTCTTCCAATTCTGGCCTCTTGAGCATCCCTGATCTTAATCACTCCACCAACTGCCAAGGCCCTAAGCTCTGGAATTCCCTCCCTAAACCTTTCCACCTCTCTTTCATCCCTTAAGCTTTTGGTTGCCTGTCCTAATATCTCCTTATGTGGCTCGGTGTAAAACTTTGTTTGATAATACTCCTGTGAAGCGCCTTGGGATGTTTTACTATGTTAAAGACGCTGTATAAATGCAGGCTGTTGTTATAAGGGCATGCAAAAAATGATCCACACTTTGTGATATCAGGCTGTAAGCTGAAAAACGTAATTTATTATTATTCATGTATTGTTGCACAGTGGTTCTATCTAAAGCCAGCTTGTATTGGAAAAATAAAAGGAAACAATTGATTATTTATTCAGCATGACCAGTTCCATTCAAGTACTGGAACAAGTTCAAGCTTTATTACCTTTTTATTTCTTGTGGTACAAAATAATTAACATTATAGACATTATACACCAGACAGGAGCTGTTCACATATTTCCAACATCTGAGGCACAACTGAATTGTACTGTGATATAGACCGAAAGCTTGCACTGCGAACACATGATTGTGTTGTGATTTACTTCTCTAAATGAAAAATAAAAAGTTCCAATAGTTGGGAAATGCATATACTGGAGCTACTGATACTTGTCCAATGAATAGAAAGGGCCGCAGATTATAATTTGAACACCGGTCTATTTACAAAAAAGCAGAAGGTTCGCCTTTGTAGAGTTAAACCCGCTACATTGCGATTCCCCAGGGTTCAGCAAAGGAACTGAGAAGCAAAGGCACCAGGCGCATGCTCACTGAGCAGCACTATTACAAAGAATTTGCGGATTTCCGTTCGTTAAACGTATCGTTAGCGGATTAACCTGGGCAGCTTTATTGCAGGCATCGGATTGGCTTTTCAGTTGCACCTTCACTCAGGGCATTCAAGCTCCCATAAATCCAAGCGAGTAAATCAGCAGGTTATAGCGCGTGGGTTATAATTCAGGGGAATTAACAGTAATCGACCCCTATTTTAGCCAGAGAGATGGAATCCCGGCCATAACAGCTGGTGAGGGTACCTGAGGGTTCGGCATCTGTAAACCGAAAAACTTGGAATCAGAATTCGCCATGGAGGAAATGTGAGCGCTGCATTTAAGGCCAGAGATCGAGGAGCTGGGCGGAGCCATTGGAGATCAGGGGCGATGAGAGTTGGAAACATCCACAGAGTGAGAACAAAATTGAAATAATCGAAACTGAAGCAGTTTGAAATTTATTTGTTCAGTGAATGTCCAGAATTGAATAAATATTGGAGGGTTAAAATGCCCTTGACAATATTGATAACAAATAAATTGCGGCCCGTATGAAATTCCGTTGTGCGCTAGTTAACGAGGGGTTTAGCCCATTTATTTTAAAAAGTTAAGCCCATTGTAAATAAGAGACAGACACACGTCCATCACTGATACCGAATCGAATAACTTCTACCCAGGGATCTTATATTGTTACTGTGACTCAATAACGTTAACATCTAAACTCGGTGCCTGTCCATGGGGTGAGTCTGTGAACTTTTGGGTGGTCGGAAAAGTAACGCCTCAAAGTAACTCCTTGATGGGCTTTCACTTACATCAACGCTGGATGAACCATTAATTCTTGACCTGCTCTAAGAACAAGCGCATATGTTAATGTAATCTGCCAGTATAAATCACCAATGTTTCGGTGAGCCAGGGAAGGATCTTGGAAAAGGAAGAGACAAGAGGGAAAAACTCAAGATTTTTATTCAAACTGACTTTTGAAAAAGTTTGGTAAACCTGGCGAGACCCCAGAACGATGTAAAGTGAAAAATAGACCGTTGTCACTCCGTCTCTGCATCAGGAACTAGTGCTCATCGCCTGGGACCTTTCTGGTCACATTGTAAATACAGTTATTGCCGTTTGTATGAATGAACTTGCTGTTAAACTGCTCGGGCACCAACTCATTGTGGAATTTAGCGGCCCCCTCTCTGTACTTCACATCAGAAGACAGGTAAATTGTGGTGTTTTCGTTACAGAGATGCATCAGCGTCTGTAAAAGACTTGGAAATTGCGATGGGCTGTACACAATGTCCGACCCCAGGATGAAATCATAGTCGGCTGGAAAGTTTCTCTGATCGTTACCCCAAGTAAGGGCACAGATTTTTGAACGATGTCTGGAGCTGACTGGAATGTTTGCTTCAAAATGTGCGGCCTGTCCGTCATGGTGACATCTCCACCAAGCAAAAAGAATAAAATAATAACACAATTCTCCTATGGTTTCCCGGCAGGAGTTGCAACATACATTCTGGTCACGGGAAGAGAAAGAAAAGTAGAATTCTGTAAAGAAAAGGAAACTATCTGGGCAATTCGGTGCGGGTGCCCTTGAGCCAATCAGAAGCAGAATGACCCATCGAGTTCGGAACACAGGTCCTGAACCGGATTCGGGAAATTGAGATCAGGCAACGCGCGCCTGCTCTACACGCGTTGGCTGCAATGCAGGTTTCACAAGAAGATCAAGTGGAATCAGATCTTTAAAAAATCATATTCCATTTAAAAATATGAGAAGTCGCACAACACCAGGTTATAGTCCAACAGATTTATTTAATTTTACAAGCTTTTGAAGCAGTTCGCTCCTTCGTCAGGTAAGTTAGCAATGAGAGAATCTCCCAGAATTCACAATTTAAACACAGACAAAATCTATTCACATTTTTCCTACAACAAAGAGCACAGCCAAGACAATGAGATGTGTCCCAGGGGGTCCAACGTGTCAAACCACCTGCTGGCTGCATATCCTGTCAATTTGTGTTCTTGTGTTAGTAAAAAAAAAATTTTTTTAAAAACACCTGGGAAGACCGGCCATGATGTCAAGTCACGTTCTGTATCGTGACATGAACCCGATATCGTGATTGAGGCCATTCTCATGAGTGCGGAACTTGGCTATCAGTTTCTGCTCTATGATTTTGCGCTGTCGTGTATCTCGAAGGCCGCCTTGGAGAACGCTTACCCGCAGATCCGAGGCTGAATGCCCCTGGCTGCTGAAGTGTTCCCCGACTGGGAGGCAACCCTCCTGCCTGGCGATTGTTGCGCGGTGTCCGTTCATACGTTGTCTCAGTGTCTGCATGGTCTTGCCGATGTACCATGCTCTGGAGCATCCTTTACTGCAACGTATCAGGTAGACAACGTTGGCCGAGTCACATGAGTATGTACCGTGTACCTGGTGGGTAGTGTCCTCATGTGTAATGAAGGTATCTGTGTCCATGATTTGGCATGTCTTGCAGAGGTTGCCGTGGCAGGGTTGTGTGGTGTCTTGGTTGCTGTTCTCCTGAAAGATGGGTAATCTGCTGCGAACTATGGTACTTTTGAGGTTAGGCGGCTGCTTGAAGGCGAGTAGTGGAGGCGTGGGGATGGCCTTAGCAAGGTGTTCGTCGTCATCGATGACATGTTGAAGGCTGCGAAGAACATGGCGTAGTTTTTCCGCTCCGGGGAAGTACTGGACGACGTAGGGTACGCTGTTGGTTGTGTCCCGTGTTCGTCTTCTGAGGAGGTCTATGCGGTTTTTCGCTGTGGCCCGTCGGAACTGTCGATCGACGAGTCGAGCGTCATATCCCGTTCTTACGAGGGCGTCTTTCAGTGTCCGTAGGTGTCCATCGCGTTCCTCCTCGTCTGAGCAGATCCTGTGTATTCGCAGGGCTTGTCCATAGGGGATGGCTTCTTTTACGTGGTTAGGGTGGAAGCTGGAGAAGTGGAGCATCGTGAGGTTGTCCGTGGGCTTGCGGTAGAGTGAAGTGCTGAGGCGTCCGTCTTTGATGGAGATTCGTGTGTCCAAGAATGAAACCGATTCTGAGGAGTAGTCCATGGTGAGTTTGATGGTGGGATGGAACCTGTTGATGCTATCGTGTAGTCCTTTCAGTGATCCTTCGCCGTGGGTCCAAAGGAAGAAGATGTCGTCGATGTATCTGGTGTACAGCGTTGGTTGGAGGTCCTGTGCAGCGAAGAAGTCTTGCTCGAACTTGTGCATGAAGATGTTGGCGTATTGGGGTGCGAATTTGGTCCCCATGGCTGTTCCGTGTGTTTGGGTGAAAAAATGGTTGTCGAAGGTGAAGACATTGTGGTCAAGGATGAAGCGGATGAGTTGTAGGATGGCGTCCGGAGATTGGCTGTTGTTGGTGTTGAGTACTGAGGCTGTCGCAGCGATGCCGTCATTGTGGGGGATATTGGTGTAGAGTGCCGATACGTCCATTGTGACGAGGAGTGTTCCTGGTTCAACTGGTCCATGGGTGCTGAGTTTCTGCAAGAAGTCTGTAGTGTCGCGACAGAAGCTGGGGGTTCCCTGTACGATCCCTGGGACACATCTCATTGTCTTGGCTGTGCTCTTTGTTGTAGGAAAAATGTGAATAGATTTTGTCTGTGTTTAAATTGTGAATTCTGGGAGATTCTCTCATTGCTAACTTACCTGACGAAGGAGCGAACTGCTTCAAAAGCTTGTAAAATTAAATAAATCTGTTGGACTATAACCTGGTGTTGTGCGACTTCTCATTTTTGTCCACCCCAGTCCAATGCCGGCATCTCCACATCATTTAAAAATATGACAGGGAGCCTCAATCCTTCTCTAATCGCGCCTGTCTGTTTCCTTTTAATGCCGGGGTTCCTCTGTTGGACAAGCAACCCTCGCGTTACTTTCGCATGAATTTTCTCCAGCTCCAAATCAGGTGGAAATAATCAGGTCTGTGGGCACTTTACAGAGTGTTATAATATTGGGGGGACCAGTGGATGTGGTGTATTTGGATTTTCAGAAGGCATTCGATAAGGTGCCACACAAGAGGTTATTAAAATTAGGGCTCATGGGATTGCGGTAATATATTAGCATGGATTGAGGATTGGTTAACGGACAGAAAATAGAGAGTAGGAAAATACCGGTCATTTTCGCGTTGGCCCGCTGTAACTAGTGGGGTACCGCAAGGATCAGTGCTTGGACCTCAGCTATTCACAATCTATATCAATGATTTGAATGAGGGGACCAAAAGTAATATATCCAAGATTGCTGATGATAGAAAGCTAGTTGGGAGTGTAAGTTGTGAGGAGGATGCAAGAAGGATTCAAGGGGATATAGACAGACTAGGTGAGTGGGCAAGAGCATGGGAAATTGAAGATAATGTGGAGAAATGTGAAGTTATCCACTTTGATAGGAAAAATAGAAAAGCAGAGTATTTTTTAAATGGTGAGAGATTGGGAAATATTGGTGTTCAGTGGGACCTGGGTGTCCGTGTACACGAATCACTGAAAGTTAACATGCAGGTACAGCAAGCAATTAAGAAAGCAAATGGTATGTTGGACTTTATTACAAAAGGATTTGAGTATAAGAGTAAAGATGTCTTACTGCAATTATATAGGGCCTTGGTGAGACCACACCTGGAGTTTTGGTCTCCTTACCTAAGGAAGGATATACCTGCCATAGAAGAGTACAACCAAGGTTCACCAGATTGATTCCTGGGATGGGGGGATTGTCCTATGAGGAGAGATTGAGTAGACTAGACCTATATGCTCTAGAGTTTAGAAGAATGAGAGGTGATCTCATTGAAAAATACAAAATTCTTACAGGGCTTGACAGGGTAGATGCAGGGAGGGTGTTTCCCCTGAGGAGTCTAGAACCAGGGTCACAGTCTCAGAATAAGGGGTCGGCCATTTAGGACTGAGATGAGGAGACATTTCTTCACTCAGAGGGTGGTGAATCTTTGGCATTCTCTACCCCAGAGGGCTGTGGAGGCTCAGTCGTTGAGTATATTCAAGTCAGAGATTGATAGATTTTTGAATATTAAGGGAATCAAGGGATATGGGGATAGTGCAGGAGAGTGGAGTTGAGGTAAAAGATCAGCCATGATCTTATTGAAAGGCGGAGCAGGCTCGCAGGGCTGAATGGCCTACTCCCTACTCCTGCTCCTATTTCTTATGTTCTTATTAGAGTTCATCAGTCTGCCATTGCAGGCCGGCTCAAACCAATTGAACCTAAATGTGTCCGTTGAAGACAGAAAGTGAGTACTGCTGTATATAACTTCACTCCACAAACACCACTGGCGTTTAAGAACATTAGAACATAAGAAATAGGAGCAGGAGTAGGCCATTCGGCCCCTCGAGCTTGCTCCACCATTCAATAAGGTCATGGTGGATCTGATCTTGGCCTCAACTCCAGTTTTCTGCCTATTTGCCATAACACTTGATTCCCCTGTAGTACAAAAATCTGTCTATCTCAGCCTTGAATTTATTCAATGACCCAGCCTCCACAATTCTCTGGGGCAGAGAATTCCAAAGATTCTCGACCCTCTGAGAGAAGAAATTCCTCCTCATCTCCGTCTTAAATGGGCGACCCCTTATTCTGAGACTATGACCCCTCGTTCTAGATTCCCTGATGAGGGGAAACATCCTCTCAGCATCCACCCTGTCCAACCCCCTCAGAATCTTATATGTTTCAATAAGATCACCTCTCATTCTTCCAAATTCCAATGAGTATAGGCCCAATCTGCTCAACCTTTGCTCATAAGACAATCCCTTCATCCCAGGAATCAACCTAGTGAACCTTCTCTGAACTGCCTCCAATGCAAGTATATCCCTCCTTAAATAAGGAGAACAAAACTGTACACAGTACTCTAGGTGTGGTCTCACCAATGCCCTGTACAGTTGTAGCAAGACTTCCCTACTTAGTTTGCCTAGTACTTTTTCTCTAGTGATAGTGATTGTTTTAAGTTCCTCCCTCCCTTTTGCCCCTTGATTGTCCACTATTATTGGGATGCTTTTAGTGTTTTCTACCATGTAGACAGATATCAAATATTTGTTCAAAGTCTCTACCGTTTCCTTGTTTCCCATTATTAATTCCCCAGTCTCATCCTCTAAGGGACCAACGTTTACTTTAGCTACTCTCTTCCTTTTTATATACTTGAAGATGCTCTTACTATCTGTTTTTATATTTCTTGCTAGTTTACTCTCAATCTATTTTCTCCCTCTTCATTAATTTTTTGTCATCCTTTGCAAGTTTATAAAATTCTCCCAATCTTCTGGCCTACCATTAATCTTCACAACATTGTATGCCTTTTCTTTCAATTTGATACCATCCTTATCTTCCTTAGTTAGCCACGGACGGTTCATCCCATAGAGTCTTTCTTTCTCACTGGAATATATCTTTGTTGAGAGTTATGAAATATCTCCTTAAAAGTCTGTCACTGCTTATCTACCATCTTACCATTTAATCTCTTTTCCCAGTCCACTTTAGCCAACTCTGTCTTCATATCTTTGTAATTGCCTTTATTTAAGTTTAAGACACTAGTTTCAGACCCAAGTTTCTCACCCTCGAACTGAATGTGAAATTCTACATGTTATGATCACTCTTCCCTAGAGGATCCTTTACTGTGAGATCATTAATTAATCCTGTCTCATTACACATTACCAGATCTAAAATAGCCTGTTCCCTGGTTGGTTCCACAATGTATTGTTCAACGTATTTTCTGTTTATAGAGAAATCTTGTTCGGTGCTAAAAAAAAAATAGATGCCCAACTTTTAAACACATGTAGTACCTTAGTCTTGGCTAATCCAATGATTCTTATCAAGCAAACAGAATAAAATGGACATGAACATATTGAGAACCTGGACCCGCATTCCTGTTAGCACTTTTTCATTAATGTAACTTTTTATTAAAAAGCATACATTAAGTACCAGTGAGTAATGCAGTGAAAATTCTTAAGATCACTGAAACAACTGATCAAATATTTGGAATCTGAGACCAGCCAGTTAGGTAAATTTAGCACAACAATATTTAACTCAGATGACGTCCCATGGGTTGGGGTACAGTGCAGCAATGAGTGAAGGTGCTAGTGGCATCTAGTGGCGGAGCATCAATCTAACAGCAACTTCGAATTCCATCATAGAATCATCAAATGGTTACAGCATAGAAGGAGGCCATTCGGCCCGTCGAGCCCATGCCAACTCTCTGCAAGAGCACTTCAGCTAGTCCCACTCCCCTGCCCTTTCCCCATAGCCCTGCAATTTTTTTCTTTAAGGTACTTATCTAATTCCCTTTTGAAAGCCATGATTGAATCTGCCTCCACCACTTTTTCATGCAGTGCATTCCAGATCCTAAACACTCGCTGCGTGAAGAAGTTTTTCCTCATGTCGTCTTTGGACCTTCTGCCAATCACCTTAAATCTGTGTCCTCTAGTTTTTGACCCTTCCGCCAATGGGGACAGTTTCTCTCTATCTACTCTGTCTAGACCCCTCATGATTTTGAACACCTCTATCAAATCTCCTCTCAACCTTCTCTGCTATCAGGAGAACAACCGCAGCTTCTTCAGTCCATCCACGTAACTGAAGTCCCTCATCCCTGGAAATATTATTGTAAATCTTTTCTGCACCCTCTCTAAAGCCTTCACATCTTTCCTAAAGTGCGGTGCCCAGAATTAGACACAATACTCCAGTTGTGGCTGAACCAGTGTTTTATAAAGGTTCATCATAACTTCCTTGCTTTTGTACTCTATGCCTCTATTTATAAAGCTCAGAATCCCATGTGCTTTTTTAAGTGCTTTCTCAACCTGTCCTGCCACCTTCAACGATTTGTGCACATATACCCCAAGGTCTCTCTGTTCCTGCACCCCCTTTAGAATTGTATCCTTTAGTTTATATTGCCTCTCCTCGTTCTTCCTACCAAAATGTATCACTTCGCACTTTTCTGCGTTAAATTTCATCTGCCACTTGTCCGACTATTCCAGCAGCCTGTCTATGTTCTCTTGAAGTCTATCCCTATCCTCCTCACTGTTCACTATACTTCCAACTTTTGTGTCATCTGCAAATTTTGAAATAGTGCCCTGTACACCTAAGTCCAAATCATTAATATGTATCAAGAAAAGCAGTGGTCCTAGTACCGATCCCCGGGGAACACCACTGTATACCGTCCTCCAGCCCAAAAAACAACCATTCACCACTACTCTCTGCTTCCTGTCACTAGCCAATTTTGTATCCATGCTGCCACTGTCCCTTTTATTCCATGGGCTTCAACTTTGCTGACAAGCCTATTATGTGGCACTTTATCAAATGCCTTTTGGAAGTCCATGTACACCACATCAACTGCATTGCTCTCATCAACCCTCTGATAATAAAGGATGACATAAGGACAGCAGCGAGAAAGGATCTCAGGTCTGAAGACCAGGAAGAAGAATCAGTATGGGTGGAGATAAGAAATAACAAGGGGCAGAAAACACTGGTAGGAGTAGTATATAGGGCCCCTAACAGTAACTATACCATTGGACAGAATACTAATCAAGAAATAGTAGGAGTTTGGAACAAAGGCAATGCAATAATCTTGGGGGACTTTAATCTTCATATAGACTGGACAAATCAAATTGGCAAAGGTAGTCTGGAGGACGAGTTCATGGAATGCATTCGGGACAGTTTCCTAGAACAATATGTCATGGAACCAACCAAGGAACAGGTTATTTTAGATCTTGTATTGTGGAATGAGACAGGGTTTATTAGCAATCTCATAGTAAACGATCCTCTGGGGCAGAGTGATCATAATATGATAGAATTTCACATTAATTTTGAGAGTGACTTGCCAAAGTCTGAAACGAGAGTCTTAAAGTTAAATAAAGCCAATTACATAGGTATGAACGACGAGTTGGCTAAGGTAGATTGGAAAAATAGATTAAAAGGTATGGTGGTAGATAAGCAGTGGCTAGCATTTAAAGAAATATTTCATAATTCTCAAGAAAAATACATTCCATTGAGAAACAATTGATCCAACCGTGGCTAACTAAAGAAGTTAAGAATAGCATTAGATTGAAAGAAGAAGTTTATAATGTTGCAAAGAATAATAGTAAGCCTGAGGATTGGAAGAGTTTCAGAAACCAGCAAAGGTTGACCAAAAAATTGATAAAAAGGGAAAAAATAGAATATGAGAGAAAACTAGCAAGAAATATAAAAGCAGATTGTAAGAGTTTCTACAAGTATGTAAAAAGGAAGAGAGTAGCAAAATTAAACGTTGATCCCTTAGAGGCTGAGACAGGAGAAATTATTATGGGGAATAACAAAATGGCAGAAACGTTAAACAAATATTTTGTATCTGCCTTCACAGTAGAAGACCCAAAAAGCATACCAAAAATGATGGGGAACCAAGGGTCTAATGAGGGTGAGGAACTTAACATAATTAATATAAATAGTGAAAAAGTACTAGAGAAAGTAATGGGACTAAAAACTAACAAATCCCCTGCACCTGACGGCTTACATCCTCGGGTTCTAAAAGAGGTGGCTGAAGAGATAGTGGATGCATTAGTTTTGATCTTCCAAAATTCCCTAGATTCTGGAATCGTCCCAGTGGATTGGAAGGTCGCAAATGTAACACTGCTATTCAAGAAAGGAGGGAGAGAAAAAGCAGGGAACTACACGCCAGTTAGACTGACATCAGTCATCGGGAAAATGCTGGAATCCATTGTTAAGGAAGTGGTATCAAGTTACTTAGAAAATCATAACATGATTAGGCAGAGTCAACATGGTTTTATGAAAGGGAAATCGTGTTTGACAAATTTATTAGAGTTTTCTGAGGATGTAACTAGCAGGGTAGATAAAGGGGAACCAGTGGAACTAGTATATTTGGATTTCGAAAAGGCATTCGATAAGGGAACGGTAGCATAGTGGTAATCTAGTAATCCAGAGGCCTGGACTAATGATCCAGAGACGTCAGTTCAAATCCCACCACAGCAGCTGGGGAATTTAAATTCAGTTAATTAAATAAATCTGGACTAAAAAGTTAGTATCAGTAATGGTGACCATGAAACTATCAGATTGTCATAAAAACCCATCTGGTTCACTAATGTCCTTTAGGGAAGGAAATCGGCTGTCCTTGTCTGGCCTATATGTGACTCCAGACCCACTGCAATGTGGCTGACTCTTAACTGCCCTCTGAAATGGCCTAGCAAATCCCTCAGTTGTAACTAACTGCTACTAAACAAAATAATAAGAATGAAACCGGACGGACCACTCGACCTCAGCACCAGCTACAGACACAGCAATGGCACACCCAGCCCAGTCGACCCTGCAAAGTCCTCCTCACCAACATCTGGGGACTTGTGCCAAAATTGGGAGAGCTGTCCCACAGACTAGTCAAGCAACAGTCTGACATAGTCATACTCACAGAATTATACCTTTCAGCCAATGTCCCAAATTCCTCCATCACCATTTGGCACACTGGATCCAAAATTGGCTTAGTATCAGGAGGCAGAGGGTGATGGTCGAAGGTTGTTTTTGTGACTGGAAGCCTGTGTCCAGTGGTGTACCGCAGGGATCGGTGCTGTGTCCTTTGCTGTTTGTAGTGTACATTAATGATTTAGATATGAATGTAGGAGGTATGATCAGTAAGTTCACAGATGACACGAAAATTGGTGGAGTGATAAATAGCGAGGAGGGAAGCCTCAGGCTACAGGACGATATAGACGTGTTGGTCAGATGGGCAGAACAGTGGCAAATGGAATTTAACCCTGAAAAGTGTGAGATGATGCATTTTGGGAGGACTAACAAGGCAAGGGAATACACAATGAATGGTAGGACCCTAGGAAGGACAGAGGATCAGAGGGACCTTGGTGTGCATGTACATAGATCACTGAAGGCAGCAGGACAGGTAGATAAGGTGGTTAAACAGGCATATGGGATACTTGCCTTCATTAGCCGAGGCATAGAATATAAGAGCAGGGAGGTTATGATGGAGCTGTACAAAACGCTAGTTAGGCCACAGCTGGAATACTGTGTGCAGTTCTGGTCGCCACACTATAGGAAGGATGGGATTGCATTGGAGAGGGTGCAGAGGAGATTCACCAGGATGTTACCTGGGCTGGAGCGCTTCAGCTATGAAGAGAGACTGGACAGGCTGGGGTTGTTTTCCTTAGAGCAGAGAAGGCTGAGGGGGGACCTGATTGAGGTGTACAAAATTATGAGGGGCATAGATAGGGTAGATAGAAAGGAACTTTTCCCCTTAGTAGAGGGGTCAATAACCAGGGGGCAAAGTTTCAAGGTAAGGGGCAGGAGGTTTAGAGGGGATTTGAGGAAAAACTTTTTCACCCAGAGGGTGGTTGGAATCTGGAACTCACTGTCTGAAAGGGTGGTAGAGGCAGGAACCCTCACAACATTCAAGAAGCATTTAGACGAGCACTTGAAACACCATACCATACAAGGCTACGGACCAAGTGCCGGAAAATGGGATTAGAATAGATAGAGCTTGATGGCCGGCGCAGACACAATGGGCTGAATGGCCTCTTTCTATGCTGTATAACTCTGTGGGGGAAAAATTCAGTTGGTTGCGCCTCCCGTTAGTGCCTTAAGAGGGCGCTAATGGGGCGCAAAGCATCTAGCACCCAGGCGCGGCGAAGTATGCGCTGCTCGCGAAATTATCTAGACATTTTGCGGCGGCGCTAAACACTACCGCCACGATCTCCTGCGCCGGCAGATCATGACATCACTCGAGTGCGCAACGCCCCGGTATCGCCCCGGAGCGGATATTGAGTGGCGCCCCCTGCCTTACCGCCTGACGCTAGCAACGACAGGTTGAGGGGAGCGTTCTGCAGTCATGAAGGGAAAGGGGGAGCGCTATTTAAAGGTGACCGCTTCCTGCCTTTTATTGTTGGTGCCATTTTTGAACTACGCATTCTGAGAGAGAGAGGGAGAGACTTCTGGAGAGATTCAACGTTGTGTGAAGGAGTTTTGGGTACTGAGCAGCACTTTGCAGGTTCATTTTGATTTGCCATTCCTTGTATTGATTTAGCAGAGACTGTGGGGGCTGCACTCTGAGCTCTTGGCCTGGTACTCTCCATTGTTCTTTCCAGCACATTTGATGTGCAGGTCTCTCCAGGCCGAGATTCAAGGCTGCAATGAGCAGGATGTGGATGGAAAGCAAGATTAACCATCCCCTTTAAGAACTGGCCCGTGCCATTGTGTGTGTGTTCCATTGCTGACTGACATTACATGAGCTTCGCCAGCGCTCTGAGGTAGCGCCTCGCTCCTCGGCCTTTGCGCCTTAAGACAGGTGTGAAGCGCCTGATATAGCGCTGCAATCACCTCCAGGGGCGATAAAAGTCAAGTTTGCAGTCGGTGGCGATAATTAGCGCCAGGCGCTAATCTTTGCGCCCGGCTGATAATTGCGCCCCAAATGGGGCGATACTGAATTTCTCCCCCTATGACTCTATGACCATCCCACCAGTAGGACAGACCCACCAGAGGTGGTAGCACAGTGGTATACAGTCAGGAAGGAGTGGCCCTGGGAGTCCTCAACATTGACTCTGGACCCCATGAAGTCTCATGGCTTTAGGTCAAGCATGGGCAAAGAAACCTCCTGCTGATTAACACCTACTGCCCTCCCTCAGCTGATGAATCAGTACTCCTCCATGTTGAACACCACTTGGAAGAAGCACTGAGAATAGCAAGCATGTACTCTGGGTGGGGGACTTCAATATCCATCACCAAGAGTAACTCAGTAGCAGCACTACTGACTGAGCTGACCTGAAGGACATAACTGCCAGTCTGGGCCTACGACAAGTGGTGAGAGAACCAACACGAGGGAATAACCTACTTGACCTTGTCCTCAGCAATCTACCTGTCGCAGATGCATCTGTCCATGACAGCATTGGTAGCAGTGACCACTGCACAGTCATTGTGGAGACAAAGTCCCGTCCTCACACTGAGGACACCCTCCATCGTGTTGTGTGGCACTACCACCATGCTAAATGGGATAGATTCAGAACAGATCTAGCAGCTCAAAACTGGGCATCCATGAGGCACTGTGGGCCAACAGCAGCAGCAGAATTGTATTCCACCACAATCTGTAACCTGATGGCCCAGCATATCCCTCATTCTACCATTACCACCAAGCCAGGGGACCAACCCTGGTTCAACAAGGAGTGTAGAAGAGCATGCCAGGAGCAGCACCAGGCGTACCTAAAAATGGGGAAGCTGCAACACAGGACTACATGCATGCTAAAAAGCGGAAGCAGCATGCTATAGACAGGGCTAAGCGATCCCACAATCAACGGATCAGATCAAAGCTCTGCAGTCCTGCCACATCCAGTCGTGAATGGTGGTGGACCATTAAACAACTAACGGGAGGATGAGGCTCCAAGAATATCCCCATCCTCAATGATGGAGGAGCCCAGCACGTGAGTGCAAAAGACAAGGCTGAAGCGTTTGCAACCATCTTCAGCCAGAAGTGCCGAGTGGATGATCCATATCGGCCTACTCCCGAGGTCCCCACCATCACAGAAGCCAATCTTCAGCCAATTCGATTCACTCCACATGATATCAAGAAACGGCTGAGCACACTGGATACAGCAAAGGCTATGGGCCCCGACAACATCCCGGCTATCATGCTGAAGACTTGTGCTCCAGAACTAGCCGTGCCTCTAGTCAAGCTGTTCCAGTACAGCTACAACACTGGCATCTACCCAACAATGTGGAAAACTGCTCAGGTATGTCCTGTCCACAAAAAGCAGGACAAATCCAACCCGGCCAATTACCGCCCCATCAGTCTACTCTCAATCATCAGAAGGTGTCATCGACAGTGCTATCAAGCGACACTTACTCACCAATAACCTGCTCACTGATGCCCAGTTTGGGTTCCGCTAAGGCCACTCGGCTCTCGACCTCATTACAGCCTTGGTCCAAACATGGACAAAGGAGCTGAATTCCAGAGGTGAGGTGAGAGTGACTGCCCTTGACATCAAGGCAGCATTTGACTGAGTGTGGCATCAAGGAGCCCTAGTAAAACTGAAGTCAATGGGAATCAGGGGGAAAACGCTCCACTGGCTGGAGTCATACCTAGCATAAAGGAAGATGGTTGAGGTGGTTGGAAATCAATCATCACAGCCCCAGGACATCGCTGCAGGAGTTCCTCAGGGCTGTGTCCTAGGCCCAACCATCTTCAGCTGCTTCATCAATGACCTTCCCTCCAACATAAGGTCAGAAATGGGGATGTTCGCTGATGACTGCACAGTGTTCAGCACCATTCACAACTCCTCAGATAATGAAGCAGTCCATGCCCGCATGCAACAAGACCTGGACGACGTTCAGGCTTGGGCTGATAAGTGGCAGGTAACATTTGCGCCACAGAAGTGCCAGGCAAAGACTATCTCCAACAATCGATAGTCTAACCACCACCCCTTGACATTCAACGGCATTACGATTGCCGAATCTCCCACCATCAACATCCTGTGGGTCACCATTGACCAGAAACTTAACTGGACCAGCCACATAAATACTGTGGCAACAAGAGCAGGTCAGAGGATAGGTATTCTGCGGCGAGTGTCTCACCTCCTGACTCCCCAAAGCCTTTCCACCATCTACAAGGCACAAGTAAGGAGTGTGATGGAATACTCTCCACTTGCCTGAATTAGTGCAGCACCAACAACACTCAAGAAGCTCAACACCATCCAGGAAAAAGCAGCCCGTTTGATTGGCACCCCATTCACCACCTGAAACATTCACTCCCTCCAACACCGGCGTACCGTGGCTGCAGTGTGTACCATCTACAAGATGCACTGCAGCAACTCGCCAAGGCTTCTTTGGCAGCACCTCCCAAACCCGCGACCTCTTCCACCTAGAAGGACAAGGGCAGCAGGCGCATGGGAACACCACCACCTCCAAGTTCCCCTCCAAGTCACACACCATCCTGACTTAGAAGTATATCGCCGATCCTTCATTGTCGCTAGGTCAAAATCCTGGAACTCCCTCCCTAACAGCACTGTGGGAGTACCTTCACCACATGGACTGCAGCGGTTCAAGAAGGCAGCTCACCACCACCTTCTCAAGGGCAACTAGGGATGGGCAATAAATGCTGGCCTTGCCAGCGACACCCAGATCCCATAAGCGAATAAAAAAAAGGTGCCACATAAAAGGTTATTACACAAGATTAGGGCTCATGGAGTTGGGGGTAATATAATAGCATGGATAGAGGATTGGTTAATGGACTGAAAACAGAGTGTAGGGATAAACGGATCTTTTTCAGGTTGGCAGGCTGTAACTAGTGGGGTGCCGCAAGGATCATTGTTGGAGCCTCAGCTATTTACAATCTATATTAATGACCAAGATGAAGGGACTGAGTGTAATGTATCCAAGTTTGCTGATGATAAAAAGGTAGATGGGACTGTAAGCTGTGAGGAGAACACAAAGAGTCTGCAAAGGGCTATAGATAGACTTAGGTGAGTGGGCAGTAAGGTGGCAGATGGAGTATAATGCAGGGAAATGTGAGGTTATTCACTTTGGTAGGAAGAATAGAGAAACAGCATATTTTTTAAATGGTGAGAAACTTTCAAATGTTGGTGTTCAGAGAGATTTGGGTGTACTCATGCAAGAAACACAGAAAGCTAGCATGCAGGTACAGCAAGCAATAAGGAAGGCAAATGACATGTTGGCCTTTATTGCAAGGGGGTTGGAGTATAAGAGTAAGGAAGTCTTGCTGCAATTGTACAGGGCCTTGGTGAGACCACACCTGGAGTACTGTGCACAGTTTTGGTCTCCTTATATAAAGAAGGATATACTTGCCTTGGAGGCGGGGCAACGAAGGTTCACTAGATTGATTCCTGGGATGAGAGGGCAGTCCTATGATGAGAGATTGTGTAGCATCGGCCTATACTTTCTGAGTTTAGAAGAATGAGAGGTGATCACGTTGAAACATATAAGATTCTGAAAGGGATTGACAGGGTAGATGCTCAGAGGTTGTTTCCCCTGGCTGGAGTGTCTAGAACTAGGGGGCATAGTCTCAGGATAAGGGGCAGGCCATTTAAATATAATCATAGAATCACAGAAGATAGGAGCAGGAGTAGGCCATTCGGCCCCTCTAGCCTGCTCCGCCATTCAATGCAATCATGGCTGATCATCCAAATTCAGTACCCTGTCCCTGCTTTCTCCCCATATCCCTTGATCCCTTTAGCCTTAAGAAGTATATCCAACTCCTTCTTGAATCTATTTAATGAATTGGCCTCTACTGCCTTCTGTGGCAGAGAATTCCACAGGTTCACCACTTTCTGGGTGAAGAAATTCCTCCTCATTTCTGTCCTAAATGGCTTACCCCTTATCCTTAGACTGTGACCCCTGGTTCTGGACTCCCCGACCATCGGGAACATCCTTCCTGCATCTAGTTTGTCCTGTCCTGTCAGAATTTTGTAAGTTTCAATGAGATCCCCTCTCATTCTTCTAAACTCCAGCGAGTATAAGGCCAATCGACCCAATCTCTCTTCATATGTCATTCCTGCCATCCCAGGTATCAGCCTTGTGAATCTTACATAGAAACATAGAAACATAGAAAATAGGTACAGGAGTAGACCATTCGGTCCTTCGAGCCTGCACCGCCATTCAATGTGTTCATGGCTGAACATGCTACCTCAGTACCCCATTCCTGCTTTCTCGCCATACCCCTTGATCCCCTTAGTTGTGAGTGTTATATCTAACTCCCTTTTGAATATATTTAGCGAACTGGCCTCAACAACCTTCTGTGGAAGAGAATTCCATAGATTCACCACTCTCTGGGTGAAGAAGTTCCTCCTCAGCTCAGTCCTAAATGGCTTCCCCTTAATCCTTAGACTGTGACCCCTGGTTCTAGTTTTCCCTACCATTGGGAACATTCTGCCCGCATCTAATTTGTCTAAACCAGTCAGGATTTTAAATGTCTCTATAAGATCCCCCCTCATTCTTCTGAACTCCAGAGGATACAAGTTCAGTTGACCCAATCTTTCTTGATATGTCAGTCCGGCCATCCCAGGAATCAATCTAGTGAACCTTCGCTGCACTCCCTCAATAGCAAGAATGTCCTTCCTTAAGTTAGGAGACCAAAACTGCGCACAATACTCCAGGTGTGGCCTCACCAAGGCCCTGTACAACTGTAGCATCACCTCCCTACTCCTGTACTCAAATCCCCTTGCTATGAAGGCCATCATTCCGTTTGCTTTCTTGACTGCCTGCTGCACTTGCATTCCCACCTTCAGTGACTGATGTACCATGACGCCCAGGTCTCGTTGCACGTCCCCTTTCCCTAATCTGCCACCATTCAGGTAATAGTCCGCCTCTCTATTTTTACCACCAAAGTGGATAACCTCACATTTATCCACATTGTACTTCATCTGCCATACATTTGCCCATTCACCCAACCTGTCCAAGTCACTCTGTAGCCTCCTAGCATCCTCCTCATTGTTCACACTGCCTCCCAATTTAGTGTCATCCGCAAATTTGGAGATATTACATTTAATCCCTTCGTCCAAATCATTAATATATAATGTAAACAGCTGGGGTTCCAGCACCGAACCCTGCGGTACCCCGCTGGTCACTGCCTGCCATTCTGAAAAGTACCCATTTACTCCTACTCTTTGTTTCCTGTGTGCCAACCAGTTCTCAATCCACGTCAACACATTACCCCCAATCCCATGTGCTTTAACTTTGCTCACCAATCTCTTGTGTGGGACCTTGTCGAAGGCCTTCTGAAAGTCCAAATACACCACATCTACTGGTTCCCCCCTGTCCACCCTATTGGAAACATCCTCAAAAAATTCCAGAAGATTTGTCAAGCATGATTTCCCTTTCACAAATCCATGCTGACTTGGACCTATCATGTCGCCACTTTCCAAATGGTCTGTTATGACATCTTTAATAATTGCTTCCATCATTTTACCCACGACCGATGTCAGGCTGACCGGTCTATAATTCCCTGCTTTCTCCCTCCCTCCTTTTTTAAAAAGAGGGGTTACATTGGCCACCCTCCACTCCATCGGAACTGATCCAGAGTCTAAGGAATGTTGGAAAATGATCGTCAATGCATCCACTATTTCCAAGGCCACCTCCTTAAGTACTCTGGGATGCAGACCATCAGGCCCCGGGGATTTTTCAGCCTTCAGTCCCATCAATTTCCCCAATACCTTTTCCCGACTAATAAGGATTTCCCTCAGCTCCTCCCTCTTACCAGATCCTCTGACCCCTTTTATTTCCGGCAGGTTGTGTGTGTCCTCCACAGTAAACACCGAACCAAAGTACTTGTTCAATTGATCTGCCATTTCCTTGTTCCCCATTACGACTTCCCCTGTTTCCGACTGCAGGGGACCTACGTTTGTTTTTACTAACCTCTTTCTTTTTACATATTTATAGAAGCTTTTGCAGTCCATTTTAATGTTCTCTGCAAGCTTCCTTTCATATTTTATTTTCCCTGCCCTAATCAAACCCTTCGTCCTCCTCTGCTGAGTTTTGAAGTTCTCCCAGTCCCCGGGTTTGCTGCTACTTCTGGCCAATTTGTATGCAACTTCCTTGGTTTTAATACTATCCCTGATTTCCCTTGTTAGCCATGGTTGAGCCACCTTCCCTTTTTTATTTTTACGCCAGACCGGGATGTACAATTGTTGTAGTTCATCCATGCGATCTCTAAATGTCTGCCATTGCCCTTCCACTGATTGCCCCTTAAATATCGCTTGCCAATTTAACCTCGCCAATTCACGCCTCATACCCTCAAAGTTGCCCTTATTTAAGTTCTGGACCATGGTCTCTGACTTAACTGTTTCCTTCTCCATCCTAATGGAGAACTCCACCATACTATGGTCACTCTTCCCCAGGGGGCCTCGTACCACAAGATTGCTGATTAGTCCCTCCTCATTACACAACACCCAGTCCAGGATGGCCTCCCCTCGAGTTGGTTCCTCAATCTTCGCTGAACTCCTTCCATGGCAAGAACATCCTTCCTCAGATAAGGCGACCATAACTGCACACAGTACTCAAGGTGTGGTCTCACCAAGGCCCTGTACAACTGCAGCAAGACATCCTTGTTCCTGTACTCAAACCCTCTCGCTGTGAAGGCCAACATACCATTTGCCTTCTTAACTACCTGCTGCACCTGCATGCTTACCTTCAGCGACTGGTGCACAAGGACACCCAGGTCTCGTTGCACTTCCCCTTCTCCCAATCTATTGCCATTCAGATAATAATCTGCCTTTCTGTTTTTAACACCAAAGTGGATAACCTCGCATTTATCCACATTATATTGCATCTGCCACGCTTCTGCCCAATCACCCAACCTGTCCAAATCATCCTGGAGTTTCTCAGCATCCTCCTCGCAGCACACACGCCCACCCAGTTTTGTGTCGTCTGCAAACTTGGAGATATTACATCTAGTTCCCTTGTCTAGATCATTAATATATATTGTGAATAGCTGGGGTCCACGGACCGATCCCTGCGGTACCCCACTAGTCACTGCCTGCCACTCGGAAAAAGACCCGTTTATTCCAACTCTTTGCTTTCTGTCTGCCAACCAGTTCTCTATCCAAGTCAATACCTTGCCCCCAATCCCATTTACACGCTAATCTCTTATGCCGGACCTTATCAAAATCCTTTTGAAAGTCCAAATACATCACATCCACTGGTTCTCCCTTATCTATTTTCCCAGTTACATCCTCAAAAAATTCCAGTAGATTAGTCAAGCATGATTTACCTTTTGTAAATCCATGTTGACTTTGTCCGATCCTGTCACTGTTTTCCAAGTGCTCAGCTATTACATCTTTTATAATGGACTCTAGCATTTTCCCCACTACCGATGTCAGGCTTACCGGTCTGTAATTCCCCGTTTTCTCTCTACCACCCTTTTTGAATAGTGGTGTAACATTAGCTACCCTCCAATCCATGGGTACTGTTCCAGATTCCATCGAATGTTGGAAGATGATCAGCAATGCATCTACTATTTCTAGGGCCACTTCCTTAAGTACCCTAGGATGTAGATTATCAGGCCCTGGGGATTTATCGGCCTTCAATCCCTTCAATTTCCCTCACACCATTTCCCTACAAATACTGATTTCTTTCAGTTCCTCCCTTTCATCAGACCCTATGTTCCCCAACATCTCTGGGAGGTTATTTGTGTCCTCCTTTGTGAAGACAGAACCAAAATATGTATTTAATTGGTCTGACATTTCTTTGTTCCCCATTATAAGTTCCCCTGATTCTGACTGCAAGGGACCTATGCTTGATTTCACTAATCTTTTTCTCCTCACATATCTATAAAAGCTTTTACAGTCAGTTTTTATGTTCTCTGCAAGCTTACTCTCGTATTCTATATTCCCCTTCTTAATTAATCCCTTTGTCCTCCTTTGTTGAATCTTAAACTGCTCCCAATCCTCAGGATTACTGCTTTTTCTGGCCAATTTATATGCCCTCTCCTTGGATCTTATGCTATCCCTAATTTCCCTTATTAGCCACGGTTGAGTCACCCTTTTTGTTTTATTCTTATGCCAAACTGGGATGAACAAATTCTGTAGTTCATCCATGCAGACTGAGATGAGAAGGAATTTCTTCACTCAGAGGTTTGTGAATCTTTGGAATTCTCTGTCTCAGAGGGCTGTTAATGCTGAGTCTTTGAATATATTCAAAGCTGAGATTGATAGATTTTTGGACTCTAGGGGAATCAAGGGATATGGAGATCGGGCGGGAAAGTGGAGTTGAGGTTGATGATCAGCCATGATCTTATTGAATGTCGGAGCAGACTCGAGGGGCCATATGGCCTACTCCTGCTCTTATTTCTTATGTTCTCCTGCCTCGCTGTACAGCTGAGCCATCTGTGCTGCCTTGGACTTGGCTCTGGCTGTACTCCCCAGAGGAACCATCGCCCTCACCGTACCGGTTAGAGAGCAAGATGCACTCAAGGGACTCCTGCACTACCTGCCTGGTCCTCCTTTTCTTTCTGGTGGTCACCCATTCCCTCTCTGCCTGCACACCCTTAAAATGCAGGGTGACCACCTCCTGAAACGTACTATCCACGTAGCTCTCAGCCTCATGGATGCACCACAATGACGCCAGTTGCTGCTCAAGCTCCAATGCCCAGAGCTCGAGCTCCTCCAGCTGACAACATTTCCTGCACATGTGGTTGTCCAGGACACTGGAAGCATCCTTGATTTCCCAAATGGCACAAGATGTGCATTCCACAGGGCTGAGGTACCCTTTCATGCCTCTATTTAATAGACTATTAATTAACTTAGCAGAAATAAACTTAGAACTTAAAGAAAAACACTCACCAGCTACTCACCAATCAGCTCCTTCCCTTGTGCTGCTGTCACTTTAGGGTTTTTACTCTGATGTCACTCTTTCAAATTCTGCCTGTGTTGAGTTGCTCTCAGCTCTGGTCCCGCTCAGATCCACTGCCTCTGCTCTCAGGCCTCCTCTGCCGTGCTCTTTATCTTGCTCTCGCTCCCAGCTCCAATCTCGTTTAGGTCCGCTGCCTCCTATTAGCAGATTCCCAGCTTGGATCCTTTCTCTGCCATCTGGGTCTAATATTCACGTAGATTTAATAATTAAACCTTAACAATCTTCCATTGAATGCTTCCCAGGTCATTCTATAATAATGTTTTTGCATCGTTTCTCGTTACTGTGGCAACACAAATACAGGGTTTCTTGAATCCCACCAATCTCTATGCTGATCAGTTTGATTCCTGTGGTGCTGCTGCTGAGTGTAGATAGGTCCCACAAGACAAGAGTTTAAAAAAAATCTTTCTCTCCTCTCCTCTCCTGAAAACAAGTAGTGTAAATGGGAGCAGAATTTAGAAAGGGTCATTGATAGATTAAGTGAGTGCAAAACTGTGGCAAATGGAGTTCAATGTGGGAAAGTGTGAGGTCACTTTGGACCTAAGAAAGATGGATCAGAGTATTTTATAAATGGTAAGAATCTAGCAAAAGTGCAAGAGCAGAGAGATTAAGGGGTCTATGTACAGAAGTCACTAAAAACTAGTGGACAGGTCCAAAAAAATTAAATGGCTAGTGGGACGTTAGCCTGTATCTCAAGAGGCTTGGAATACAAAGGGGTTGAAGTTATAATAGTTAGATGGCTTCTGGAGCACTGCGTTCCATTCTGGGCACCGCACCTCAGGAAGGATATATTGGCCTTGGAAAGGGTCTTGCACAGATTCACCAGAATAATACCAGTGTAATATTATGAGGACAGGTTGCGTAGGCTAGGCTTGTATTCCCGAGTATAGAAGATTAAGGGGTGACCTAATTGAGGTGTTGAGGATGAAAGGATTGGATAGGGTAGATGGAGAGAATTTATTTCTTCTGGTGGGGGAGTCCAGAGCAAGTGACATAACCTTAAACTGAGAGCTAGGCCTTTAGGGTGATGTCAGGAAGCACTCCTCCTTCACAAAGGGTAGTGAAACTCTGGAACTCGCTCCCCCAAAATACTGTTGTTACTCTGAGTCTGGCCTCTTGTATATCCCTCATTCCCTTCACCCCATCATTAGTGGCCGTGCCATCAGCCACCTAGGCCCTAAGCTCTGGAATTTCTTCCCCAAGCCCCTCCCCCTCATTTCCTTTAAAATCCTTCTTAAAACCCATCTCTTTGACCAAACTTTTAGTCACCGCTCCTAACATTTGTTTTACTGTCTTGGCATCCATTTTTCTCTGATTATGGTCTGTAAAGCACATTGGGGTGCTTTTCTACATTAAAGGCGCTATATCAATGCTAGTTCTTGTTGTTTTATAGCACCCTGGCTTACCCCCAAACCAGTCCCAATTCTCTAGAAATCCAGAACATCCTGAGACACATTTACTCGCCCCCTAAAAAGTGAGTAGGACCATCATATCCGCTCATCTTTTTTCTCTCCAGAGCAAGCATCTATTTGTCACGTAACCCAAGTACACTTTGCTTCAATGGTTGCTCCTAGTAAAGGAATAATACGCACCAATAAAGCACCAATGTCCCAAAGAACACTCCACATCCAACAAATCAGAGTTGATCTACTAGGGGGATTAAGGCAGAAGCTAATTCACGGACAGCAAAATCCTACAAACTGCAAATGAAATAAATACCAGATTATCTGTTTTGCTGCTGTTGGTTGAGGGAAGGATGTTGGCCAGGACACCGGGAGAATTATAATAATACAACAGGATCTTTTATGTCCACCTGAACAGACAGGGCCTCAACTTAGCAACACGACAATCCCTCAATACTGTACTGAAGTATCAGCCTAGATTATGTGCTATTGTGCTAGAGTGGGGCTTTATACAACAACCCTCTGATTCAAGGACAAGAGTACTACCAACTGAGCCAAGTTGGTAGTACTTGGGTAGCTTAAGAACATAAGAAATAAGAGCAGGAGTCGGCCATACAGCCCTTCGAGCCTGCTCCACCATTCAATAAGATCATGGCTGATCTTCAATCTCAAATCCACTTTCCCATGCGATCCCCATATCCCTTGATTCCCCTAGAGTCCAAAAATCTATCTATCTCAGCCTTGAATATACTCAACGACCCAGCATCCACAGTCCTTTCGGGCAACGAATGCCAAAGATTCACAACCCTCTGAGTGAAGAAATTCTTCCTCATCTCAGTCTTAAATGGCCGACCCCTTATCCTAGGCTCTCCAGCCAGGGGGAACAGCCTCTGAGCATCTACCCTGTCAATCCCACTCAAAATCTTACCCCCTTATATCTGTGTTGTTTATTTTAACGAGTCATTGTATATTCTGAGTGCCACAATTGTACTTAATGATCATTTTCTTTTAGGATGAAGGGTCCAAGAAAGGCTGTATCCCGCACAGTGCAGAGAGAATGACCAGGTGTGTGGCAGCTGAGTCACCCAAAGATGTGGAGGAAAGGGATTCTCTACCTCGCTGCTTCTTGCTGATTGCCTCTGGAACGGCTGATCTCACCACAAGAGAAAACCATGTGCTACACCACAACCCGTGTGCATCAAGATATTTAGAGGGCCACGGTAAACCTGAGCCAACCATTAGTATAGAAACTTTCATTAAGGGGTTAATCTAGGATGGACCTTAGTTTTCCAAAAGGGTAAACCTGTTGGGGAGTCAAAAAAGTTTTTTTTTATTGTTGTTAAATCAATTCTAAATTGTGCGTTAACTGAAGATGTTGTTTAATTCTAATGTTGATTTTTTCTCTAGTGTATAATAAATGGTTGTTTTCTTTACATAGCCATGGTTTATACCTAATGTTTCTTTAGGAAAAAGAGCCCACTGAGTTAAATATGTTAACTGTGTGGGGAAAAATGGCACTTCCCCAAATTAAAGAATAACATCATATTGCACCTTTGGTCCGTACACTGGCGTTTTCTCCTATTCAATAGTACAAGGTGCTCACTCTCTCCTCAACCCTGCCTCCTTGAAAAAAGCACTTGCCACACTTGCATTTTGGCCATTTTTACATTTTTCTGAGCAAAAAAGTACCATTCAGATTGGACTCCAAGGGGGAAATTACTGCACAAAGCTAACAGACCAGGAATGATTTATGCAAAATAAAACACATATTTATTGTTCAGGTTCAAATGTTTACAACACACTCTGATTTCAGTCCAATTTAAGTTATTGCAAAGATACACTGGTGGTCATTGTGGGGGGTCACCTCACAGTTAAAAGTGGTTTGCTTGTTAGCTCCACCTTTAACTGCATCTTCTCCTGAGTAAATCAGCCTTTGTACCACCTCCTGTAATATTCTCTGAGTTAAATCACTTATAAATCAAACAGACTGGTTCGGTCTCTGTACTGTGCTAAATTGTCTGATCTTGGTTGGGGCACAATTGAGAGGGGAGAAAAAAGAGAAATTTGGGGTGGAGAATAGAGCCAAAAGGAGAACTTACATTTATATAGCACATTTCATGACCTTCCTAAGTGCTTCACAGCAAATGAAGTACTTTTGAAGTGCAATCACTGTTGTAATGTAGGAAACGCGGCAGCCAATTTGCACACAGCAAGGTCCCACAAACAGCAAGGGGGTAAATGACCAGATAATCTATTTTTAGCGATGTTGGTTGAGGGATAAATATTGGCCAGGACACCCGCTCTTCTTCAAAATAGTGCCATGGAATCTTTTACGTCCACCTGAGAGAGCAGGCGGGGCCTCGGTTTAAGGTCTCATCTGAAAGACGGCACCTCTGACAGTGCAGCACTCCCTCAGCTAGAGGAAGAGCACGGAAAAAGGGGCCAGAAGGAAGGTCTACCGGGGTAGGCAACAAAAGAGGGGAAATTATCATTATGTGTGTTCTATTTAAATTCTCCGCAGCTTTTAACCCATTTAAGTGCAGCCACAAACTGGTCAGGTCAAACCTGTTCCAATCAGGCTGTAACAGAGGCTCCATGGGGGAGACGGGCAAGAGAACAACGCAACTGGCACACCAAGGCAGGTGGAAAGCAAGAGGAATGAAGAATGGCTGCTCACACTCTAAGCAGGAAAAGCCCAATGATGTGAACCTCACATTAACACCATGCAGTGTCCCCGCACAGATCATAACCCTCTCCAGTTCACTCCATTTGCCTCTCACATTTGCCACAAGCACAAACTTGTCCTCAAGTTTTAAACTGCCAAATCCCAGTGAGGTTGACGTGCCACTAGATCTGACCAACTTTCACCACTAACTATGGTGGTCAATGAAAGGAGTGAGCTGGAAGTGCTCCGAAAACAAATTTCTTTTTAGGATGAATTGTTTCTCTCAATTGCTTCGCTTAAAAGTGCCTCATTATCGTAATCCAGTGTCAGCCTAGATTACATGCATAAATCTCTGGGGTATCTTTCATTCATTTATTGAATTCATGGCATTTATTGACCATCCCTAATTGTCCTGAGAAGGTGGTGGTGGGCTTTCTAACTGAGTGGCTTGCTGGGCCACCTCAGAGGACAGTTAAGAGTCAACCGCTGTAGTATGGGACTGTAATCACACATAGACTACACTGGATAAGGATGGCAGGTTTCCTTCCCTAATGAACCAATTGGTCTTTTATGAAAATCCGACAGCTTCAGGGTCACCTTTCACTGATAGTGGGGCCTGAGTAGGTGGTGGTGGGCCTGGATGGCCTGGTGTAGTACAAAGCCACATAGAGGTGGGAGGTCCCAGCTTCAATCCCTCGGCTGTGCTTAGTTATCTTAGCTTATCTTAGCTATTAGACTCAGTCTCCCTGGACCAGAGAAGGGAAAATTCAACCAGGGTTCCCGCTCTTGATCAGTTGCCAGTGATTCTATTTTCAAGTTCACTGTGTTTGTCCCCGTGCATTTATAAATAAATAAAATGTACAGCCCTCACACAGAACTTTAATATACTAAAAGCACACAGGAGATAGGGGAGCCTAAATAAATCAGATACATAGGCCGCAACATGACTGTGTGCATGCTCAGTAGTTAGACGATGCCATGGTCCATCACTACTTCTCTGCTGCACCTCCTTCAACCATCATGGAAACTGTGATACTGACACCTTCGATCTGCCCAGGTCCATCACTGCAGGCACCTCCTGGCCATGCATTTTATCTGTCGTGTATTGACATGACCGCAATGTGTCTCCTTGATTTACAAACAGAGGCACAAAACCAAACATTTCCTGCAACTAATCTACATTCAAACTTGATAAATTATTTCTTTGAGCGGTTCCAATGGGCTGGTGGGTGAAGACACTGCCAGGGTTGTACTGAACCACATCAGGTAAATGTAAGAGATTTAAAACAGCGGATAGGATACATTTCTTCACACAGAGTTGTGAAGCTGTTAAATTTACATCCAGGGTTAGCGCCCAAGGCAGAAACTATGGGCCAGAAATTGCTGGGATTATAATGACGCATTAACGTTACATGCCATTATTAATTTGTAAAAAATTTGCAGAGTGAAAGAAATATGCCATGAGTTCCGATTCTTCACAAATTGCTGGACGATTTGCTCCACACCGCTGGTAGCTTCACCAAAGCCTATAAAATTACTTCTCACCATGAGGCTCCCCATTGAACTTAATGACAGTCATGAATTACGACGTCAGTACGAATTATTCCTGCCGCAGCCATTTAGAGCTGGATATCAATGTCGCACAGGACCCTGATAATGACATGATTTATGGTCCTGACATGGCACTGAACCTTGGAGATCCTTAAAGGAACCAATGAAGCTGTAGAGTCTCACTCCAGCAGGTAGTGAATTGTTCCGAGAGGATTTTTATCCTTTTTATTTGTCTTGGCAGTCTTTTGTGCCAGTCTTGCCATCTACAACTTTGTTAGTGTCGGAAGGCAATAGATTTGAGGATTCAAAGCTGTTTCAACACTCTGAATTGCATATTAGATAGATTTCTTTCAGAAAATAACATTTTCAGATCCAGTATCTGAGTAATCTGAGACATGGCGTGTGGTAAATGCAGTATGCTTGGGAGGAACCGGTGACTTTGGAACTATGGTTCCCAAAGCTCTCCACCACTGGGGTTTTCCTCACCTCATGTCTGGGTCTGTTGTAGACTCATTGACAGAGATTGATTGCTGTGATTAGTCAACAACTCCATTATTGTTGTATTATGTGACTACCAGGATGATAGAAGGCACACTAGATGGACCTTGGAATTTTTTCGTCTAGCGATTCCTATGTTCCTATGAAAGCAGTGCAATGACATATGCACTGGGTGTTTCACAGTTTCTGAGCACGATGGACGGGGCCACTGGTTCTATACTCCATGCGTCAAGAGTGTCTGTACATTTCACACGCCTACCCTGCCATTTACTCATTAACTTCTCAAGGACCAATACAGCAATTCACCAACACAACTGAGTTACAATGTCCTGTTCTTCTGCTTGCTCTTTTCAATTTTTTCTTACTTTTCCTTTCTCTTTTTTCTCTCTCTCTTAATCCATTCTTTCTTTCTCTCTCTTGATTCCTCTTTCTGTCTCTTTTAATTTGACTCTAATTCACCCTATTTCCTTCTCCGTTGTTCGCTCTGTTTCTTTCTCTATCCTTTTCTTTCAATGGTTAAGGAGATAGACCGCTGGGCACGATGTTCATGAGGTCCCAGATGCGACATTGACATCGCTATGCCATTATCAGATCAACGTTCCAGTAACTTGCGGCGGAAATATAGTGCAATTTCACCGGTGAGCAGAAAAGTCCAATCAATGTTGTCCGCCGCCATACCCACCAGTGCAGCAATTTCTGGCCCATAGTCAACATTCAAGATTAGATTGGACAGGTGGATGAAGGAAAAGGGTTTGAAAGGGTTGGGAACAGGATGGGTAAATACGATTCGTGCTATGTGCTCGCATGAAGGGTAACTGCTGACACAGGCCAAATGGCCAAATGGCCTGTTTCTGTGTTGTAATTGCTGTTTTTTTTAAATTCTATCTCGGGTTCCGGGTATCGCTGGGCAGACCAGCATTTGTTGTCCATCCATGGTTGCCCTGAGAAGGTTGTGGTGGGCCTTCTTCTTGAACCACTGAGCTGTTTCATACAATTGAGTGGCTCGCCTAGATCACTTCGATGTGGGAGTGTATTTTTATGTAATCCATTGTCAGTACTGACTTCACTGATCTCAGGCAGGGCAGCGGTATGAACACCCCTGGGATAGGGAAAGAGGAGGGGGGAAGTGACTGATCACTTCCCTGCTGGACAATACATGTGTGTGGAAGCTGGCAAGTGATTTAAGTGATAGTCCCTCAAGCAGTCAACTGATAGTTACTGGCTTGGCACAGGTTATTTGACTGCAGCAGTCCAAACATGCAGTGATCCAGCAGGGCTGACGGAATAGAGTCCTGGATGATAATTCCCCTCCCTGGCCCTGGGGTACTGAAACCAGCTGCAGTGACTCAACTGGCTGTGAGATCTGCTAACTCATTCCACACCAAACATTGAACCTGGGATCTTCTACTCAATGTTATATAAGGCAATGCATTTACCCACTAGGCCACCAAAGACAGAGTTTAGAGTAGGGGAGTTTATTGTAAAATCATACAAGAGCAATAAAGAAAACTTGTGCTTTTATCCTGGCTTCAGGTGTTCCTAATCGCAAAGGTTCACACAGTTGCAGTAAGACATGCTGATCTGACAGTATGCAACAGGCTGTCGTGGAGTCAACCGCTTCACACCTGGCTTCCTGAAGTACTGTTGAATATCATGGGTAGAAAAGGTTGCTTTTGCATATGATGCTGTTGAGGTTTGGCCGTTGAGTTTGAGGTAATAGCCAGGCACGTGAGCCACCAGGAACACAGAGTCCCGAGACTCTTAAGCATATATGGTGAGTTGCAACCACTGTGGAAATAAGAACACCATAAACATTAATCCCATCAGTAAGGAATACAGTGCGTTCAAACGCAGGTCAAATCTGCTAAGAACATGAGGAGAAAACATCATTTGCTCCATCCAGCCTTTCCCTTCACTAAACAACATTTGCTGCACTTCAATAAAAAACAATCCATTATGTGAAGTATTCTAAGATGTTCTGAAATACATAAAACTAATTGTTATTATGTCATGCGCTGTCATAGACAAACCTAACTCAAGGAGACAACATATCACAGTTAAACCACCAAGAAGATAAAGTCCTATGGACTTTCTCCCCAACGTCCAAAGACATTCTAATGAGTATTAATCCGACCTCTGGAATCAGTCCTTATAACTAACATAGAAACATAGAAACATAGAATCTAGGAGCAGGAGTAGGCCATTCGGCCCGTCGAGCCTGCTCCACCATTCAATACGATCATGGCTGATCATCCAAATCCAGTACCCTGTCCCTGCTTTAATCCCCACAGTACACATATCCCACCCTACCCCCATAACCCCACGTATTTAATTCCCCCTAACATATCCCATCCTATCCCCATAACCCCACATATTTAATCCCCCCCGAACACTAAGGGTCAATTTATCATAGCCAAATCAACCTAACCCACACATTTTTGGACTGTGGGAGGAAACCGGAGCACCCGGAGGAAACCCACGCAGACACGGGGAGAATGTGCAAACTCCACACAGACAGTCACCCGAGGTCAGATTCGAACCCGGGTCCCTGGCGCTGTGAGACACCAGTGCTAACCACTATGCCACCGTGTTGCCAGTCACATTCCGCAACCTTGGCCCCATTAGCACTATAAGATATTTGACACATTGGAGAGGAGGATTTTAACTGCCAGCGGGTTTCTGGCAGGACACCAGCAGTTTCAGTTGGATTCCAACCTGTCATGGCAATTTTAACAAAGAGTAGCGTCTGCAGGTTGGGCTTCTGCTTCCCAAACGAGGAGAATGGCCACGTGCTAGAGACTGGCTTTGGGGAGAATAATAAAGAAGGGGAACTCGTGAATAGAAATCTGCCAGATCAATGTTTTTCCCAAGCAAAGATCGTGGTGTGCAATGAATCCTGAAGCTGCTGTGTTCTGAGGGCAGCTTCACACAGGTGCTATCCCCACACCATCCCTTGTGATGAACATTAAAGGGAAAGAAAGACAGTGAATAATATCCTAAAGATCTTGAAATCTGTACATTTACACCAGGACTTAAAAGGCCCTTGAAAGACACAGTTCCTTTTAATGTCCACCTGGGACTTTGCTTTATACCACATATGCTCCTGGAGTTCTCTGATAAGGAAATATGGCTCAGTTACATGAGTGACAGTTGCACCTACCTCCAGAACACTGAGTTTAATGATTCCATCTCCATCTTTATCAAAGGCATGGAAGGCTCCTGCAGAACAAAAAGGGGGACAATGAAGACAGTGCCTCCTCTCAAAACACACACACAAAGGTAGAAACTGATTTTAACACTGGTAATGTACAGTAATTCTGAGAACACAGCAAGAATCCAGATACTAGTAAAGCCCGTCCTGCTTGCTGCATCATCCAGATCTTGCTTTGTCTTTTTCCTTCAACTAACCTTGGCCTTTATATTCGATGATGGAGAGCAAGGCCCATTATAGACACCAGCAATTAAAGCATTGAAAGGTGTAAAACAAAATCTTCTCTTTGGGTGTGTACAGTCATAACTTTCGTCCGCTCTCTAATTTCCTCCTCTGACTCAGGCTGGGATATGGTTCCACAAGTGCGAGTCGCCCACAAATACCTCACCCACGTGCAAGCTTAGACACTGGACTGTTGGCAGGCTGTTCCTTTATTGAACCCTGGGGAGTGGTCATCACAGCCAAATCCCAATCCTGTCCTCACCCAGGGGAGGGGATAAAGGGAAATGGGATCAGGGTGGGCAAAAGGGATTAAGATTACTGCTCATGTGGAGGATAAACACCAACACGGACTGGTTGGGCCGGACAGCCTCCTTCCGTGTTGTAACTTCTACGTAATTATATCTAACCCTACAGTCACCTAGCCGAGATCAACTAACTCAGCAGAGGCCAGGAATCGATCCTCGAGCCTACCTAATTTATTGGCTCAGTTCCACACTTACCAACTGAGTCATTGGGGAGCCCCCAAGAATCAGTATAGTACAGGACAGTTGCAAACGGCCTACTGCCTGTTGCTGACAACACTTAGCTCTAGCTCCACCTCCCCACTTTGTACCCATCCTTCTCTGGGTCATATACCAGTCCCGAACTGAGAAGGCCACACCTGCCCTCTCTCAAGCTTTTGCCTGCGCCACTCTGAACCAGGAGACATGTGTCTGCCCAGGGATAAAACTTCCAATTTTCCATCTCTCTACTCTTTGTTACTAAGATCAGAAACTATGTGCTATTCCCTGGTGGCTTAGGAGTGTGTACACAGTTAGTAGCTGAGCCATACAGACTTAGCGGCCTGGATTTTAGCCTGGAGGTGCGTTCCATGCAGGCGGGGGGGCTGTTTTGAGGTCGGGAAACCCGGAAGAACGGGTTTCCCAAATGTCCGGCAGTTTTTAACTGCAGGGCGCCTTTAAATTTTTCTGCCAGTTTCCCGCTGACAGGCAGCCTGATTGATAGGCTGGAGGCCTGTTGGGCGGGAAAGCCAACAGCACAAGGCCACAGGTGAGGAGAGTGGGTAGGTCTAGTGGGGGGTGGGTGGGAGAGATTGTGGGGGTCCCAATCACGCTGGGGGGTCCTGAGCGCAAGTGGTCCTGATGGTGGTCGGGGTGGGTCGGATGGTGGTCGGGGAGTCCGATGGTGGTCGGTGGGTCCAATGGTGGTCGGGGTGGGTTGGATGGGGGGGTGGCCGACAGATCACGGGTGGGTGGGGGGGTTTACAGGGTAAGCTTGTTGAGCCTGGAGGAAACACTCCTGCTCCTCCTGGCCCAAAAGCAGTGCTGTAAAGGCACTTAACTCATGGATTCAGCCCTTCTCGCCTCCTTTCATCTGCCGGGTTTCCCGAGGCCTGGGAAACCCAGCCGGCATGAGTTCAAAATAGAATGAGTTAAAATGAAGACAGGCAGCCTCATTATAATATTTAAATGACCAACTCGCTTCCCGCCAGTGGATAAGTCGCCCGCCCTCGTCCCGCCTCTGACAAAACCAGAAGCGGGCGGGCTGGAGGCAGGCTGGATTCCTGTTTCAGATTTTTTGAATTTTAACCTCTGACCCGAGCCCAAACCGCCCGTTAAGCTTCAGCCCAGAGAGTGTCGTGTTTGCTCCTCAGTCTGTGTTCAGTTATCTGACCTCAGCAAGCATGCCAGTAGGGGCACTACAATTGCCCTTAGGGTCCCTGGGTTAGGGGGGAAAACTGACCAGGGCTCCCACTCCTGCTTGCTACCCAATGACCCTTGCTGAAGGAAGGGGCGGCATTTGTACTGTGCAATTGCACGGGTTTCTAAGTGGAGTCAGCAGCCATAGATGGACACAATCTTCTGAGACCCGTGTTTGTCCCTCTTCAAATAATTCAGGAACTATGGATTGCAGCACAGTGAAGGCTTTGCGTCTGCTCCCTGCATAATGGCCGTGGTGATGTTTCTACCACCTGATCATTAATCCAGTGAAAACTATTTCTGTTCATGAAGGCCATGGAGTAGCTTTGAACGACTCTGATTCGCACTCAATGGAACCATGCCAACCAGCACAAGCTGTGCTCACTATCCAGCTGATGCCTCCTTTCCCCAGCAAAAGCAATGAAGTTGTTGCTCCTTGGCAATTATTTTATTATACTTGTAACTCCAGCCATTGAATTATTCATTCAACTAAATACTGATCGAAGCCCTTTTCAGGCAGAAGATAATTAACAGAAATATCAATGCATATTCCCATTGTCTGGTTTGGAAGATCCCAATTTCCAGTCACTGCAGTTTAAGAATTCAATTTTTCTTTCTGTGAATGTTTGTGTTGATCAATATGAGGGACGTTATTGCTGGAGATTGTGGTGAATGGATTATTTTTCCATTTCAGGCAATCAAGAGCCAATTTTAACACTCGGCCAGTGTTGTTTGGACA
The DNA here is from genome assembly GCA_030390025.1 of Squalus acanthias. Lineage (NCBI taxonomy): Eukaryota > Metazoa > Chordata > Chondrichthyes > Squaliformes > Squalidae > Squalus > Squalus acanthias. The sequence continues at coordinate 98,161,748 of CM059425.1, read as the reverse complement.
GAGGCTGAGGTGGCGGCAAACGGCAGTGTGAGGGCCATGAGATTTTTGATCCCGGGCCTCAGCTGTAAAGGCCTCATCAGCCTCCAGCCCGAACCTGGTGGGAAGTGCTGGCTGGGAGTGAGCGGGGTTTTGGGTGGCAGGATGCCGTTGCAGCGAGCTGAACAAATGGCCCCCAACAATCAGGCAAGTGGTTGGGAGAGGGCTCAGGGAAGTGGGGGAGTCTTGGGCACAGGAGGCGCAAAGTTGACTTGAGAGGCCAGGAGGAGCACTCCTGCTACTCCTGACCTACAGGGAAAGAAAAAATAATTAAAATTAACTTATCCTTCTGGCCCTGGCTCATCTTGCCACCAGGTTGACCTGGTATGGAAGTCATAACAGCTTCCCCGCGCTGGCCTCAGTTTAAAATTGCAGTCGGATCCCAATGACATCATCAAAGAGCAATCTTTTATTTTAATTAGTTTATGGGATGTGGGTGTCGTTGGCAAGGCCAGTATTTATTGCCCATCCCTAATTGCCCTTGAGAAGGTGGTGGTGAGCCGCCTTCTTAAACCGCTGCACTCCGTGTGGTGAAGGTACTCCCACAGTGCTGTTAGGTAGGGAGTTGCAGGATTTTGACCCAGCGACGATGAAGGATCGGCGATATACTTCCAAGTCAGGATGGTGTGTGACTTGGAGGGGAACTTGGAGGTGGTGGTGTTCCCATGCATCTGCTGCCCTTGTCCTTCTAGGTGGTAGAGGTCGTGGGTTTGGGAGGTGCTGCCGAAGAAGCCTTGGCGAGTTGCTGCAGTGCATCTTGTAGATGGTACACACTGCAGCCACGGTACGCCAGTGGTGGAGGGAGTGTATGTTTAAGGTGGTTGATTGGGTGCCAATCAAGTGGGCTGCTTTGTCTTGGATGGTGTTGAGCTTCTTGAATGTTGTTGGAGCTGCACTCATCCAGGCAAGTGGAGAGTATTGCATCACACTCCTGACTTGTGCCTTGTAGATGGTGGAAAGGCTTTGGGGAGTCAGGAGGTGGGACACTCGAACATACGAACATACATACGAACATACGAATTAGGAGCAGGAGTTGGCCACTCGGCCTTTCGAGCCTGCTCCGCCATTCAATAAGATCATGACTGGTCCAATTACTCCACATTCCCGCCTACCCCCGATAACTTTTCACCCCCTTGCTTATCAAGAATCTATCTACCTCTGCCTTAAAAATATTCAAAGACTCTGCTTCCACCACCCTCTGAGGAAGAGAGTTCCAAAGACTCACGACCCTCTGAGAAAAGATTTCTCCTCATCTCTGTCTTAAATGGGCGACCCCTTATTTTTAAACAGTGACCCCTAGTTCTAGATTCTCACTCAAGAGGAAACATCCTCTCCACATCCACCCTGTCCAGACCCCTCAGGATCTTATATGTTTCAATCAAGTCACCTCTTACTCTTCTAAACTCCAGCGGATACAAGCCGAGCCTGTCCAACCTTTCCTCATATGACAACCCGCCCATTCCAGGTATTAGTCTAGTAAACCTTCTCTGAACTGCTTCCAATGCATTTACATCCTTCCTTAAATAAGGAGACCAATACTGTACACAGTACTCCAGATGTGGTCTTACCAATGCCCTGTATAACTGAAGCATAACCTCCCTACTTTTGTATTCAATTCCGCTCGCAATAAACGATAACATTCTATTAGCTTTCCTAATTACTTGCTGTACCTGCATAGTAACCTTTTGTGATTCATGCACTGGGACACCCAGATCCCTCTGCATCTCAGAGCTCTGCAATCTCTCACCATTTAGATAATATGCTTCTTTTTTATTCTTCCTGCCAAAATGAACTTCACATTTTCCCACATTATACTCCATTTGCCAGATCTTTGCCCACTCACTTAATCTATCTATATCCCTTTGTAGCCTCCTTATGTCCTCTTCACAATTTACTTTCCTACCTATCTTTGTGTCATCAGCAAATTTAGCAACCATACCTTCGGTCCCTTCATCCAAGTCATTTCTATAAATTGTAAAAAGTTGAGGCCCCAGCACTGATCCCTGTGGCACACCACTCATTACATCTTGCCAATCAGAAAATGACCCATTTATGCCTACTCTCTGTTTCCTGTTAGCTAGCCAATCTTCTATCCATGCCAGTATGTTACCCCCTACACCATGAGCTTTTATTTTCCGCAATAACCTTTGATGTGGCACCTTATCAAATGCCTTCTGGAAATCTAAGTACAGTACATCCACCGGTTCCCCTTTATCTACAGCACATGTTACTTCTTCAAAGAACTCCAATAAATTGGTTAAACATGATTTCCCTTGCACAATTCCTGCCATAGAATACCGAGCCGCTGACCAGCTCTTGTTGCCATAGTATTTATGTGGCTGGTCCAGTTTAGTTTCTGGTCAATGGTGACCCCCAGGATATTGATGGTGGGGGATTCGGCGATGGTAATGCCGTTGAATGTCAAGGGGCGGTGATTAGATGCTCGCTTGTTGGAGATAGTCATTGCCTGGCACTTGCGTGGCGCGAATGTTACCTGCCACTTATCAGCCCAAGCCTGAATGTCGTCCAGGTCTTGCTGCATGCGGGCATGGACTGCTTCATTATCTGAGGAGTTGTGAATGGCACTGCATATTTAAAGAAGGACCCCGCTGCCTTCTGTCTCGTGTCGCTCTGCCTGCTCAAAAGAACAGGTTAAAATTGCAACCTCCAGGAATGGGGGGCGAGTCACCGCCTGGAATAATTTAATGCTAAATCGGAGACCATTTCAAGTGATGGGACCATGCTCGTAAAAAGTAGATTCAGTCCTGTCCTAAATTCATTTTATGGATCCTGAGAGAAGGGGCCTTCACCCCATCTGTCTGGGCGGAATTTAAACCCAGATCGCATAAGTGCACCACAGGCTTCAAAGACTCCATTGCAGTGGAGGAAAGGACACTGCGAACGGTGTTGCACTTACTGAACATCCCCTCCAGTCTCACAATACAGCAGATGAAGCTGTCAAAGTCCAGGTTCATATTTTCATCGGCGTAACGCATGGAGATGATCTCGTAGAGCTGGCTGTTCAGATGGAAACCTGAAGAACAAGAAATAAGGGTACTTACTACAGGAAACTCTCTTTTAACCGGCACCCAAATAACCGGAAATCTCTCTTAACCGGCAAAATTCTTGAGTAGGTAACCGGGGTTTTCCTTCATCTCTCCTTTAAAATAACTTTTAAAAAACCCCGAGGCGTTTGCCTTGTATCGGAGCATGTAGATTGGGAGGGGAATGTGCAGCCCGGGTAGGCAGCGGACACGACAGATGGTCAGCTGGCGGTCCCCGGGGAGACGGAGCTCCGAATGCAGGGGCATGTCAGTGTGTACGGGGCTCTCGTACGTTGGGAGATATAACTCTCCGTTATCCGGACTTTTTGATTAACCGGCACCACACCGGTCCCGTCGGTGCCGGTTAATAAAGAGTTTCCTGTACTTCTTAGGTAGTCTCATCAACACTTCCCTCAAGTTCCAGTAAACCAAAGCCCTGCAATCCAACCACCTCTGGTATACTGCAACTAAGTGTGTAACGGACATAGGAGATCAGACAGCCATATCTTATCATCTAAAACAGTGCTCCGACAGGCTCAGATGACATCATAACCCATGTGGTCTGAGGGAGAAATTTAGATGTGGAGGGCAATTGGCACAGCTGACTTGTGTCCCCTCTTCACCATACTTCACTGTGATAACATCGTTCACAATCCGCTGTGGTAACACCACTCACAGTCCACTGTGATAACATCATTCACAGTCCGCTGTGGTGACACCACTCACAGTCCGCTGTGATAACACCACTCACAGTCCACTGTGATAACATCATTCACAGTCCGCTGTGGTAACACCACTCACAGTCCACTGTGATACCATCGTTCACAGTCCGCTGTGATAACACCACTCACAGTCCACTGTGATACCATCGTTCACAGTCCGCTGTGATAACACCACTCACAGTCCACTGTGATACCATCGTTCACAGTCCGCTGTGGTAACACCACTCACAGTCCACTGTGATACCATCGTTCACAGTCCGCTGTGATAACACCACTCACAGTCCACTGTGATAACATTGTTCACAGTCCGCTGTGATACTGCGACTAACATTTCGTAGCATGTGACTGAAAGTGCAATGAGGAATATCTTTACTTTACACTTTGACACTGGGACTGCAGTGCCCTGTAAACATTGCACCAACTCATCACCCTCACGTAACACCGCACACAGTCTGGAGGTACCTGAGAGAATGTGGTATAGACATGACCGTGGTGATCATAGCTGGCAGAGCTTCTGCATCGCCAGCCCAAAATTAGCGTCAGGTGGCCTGAACCGGTTTTGAGGTGCTCCAGCCTGAGGAATCTTGGGGGCTAGGGTTTTGATGACGGTTCAGAAGAGGGGTTACCTATGGTTTTCCTGCACTTTGGCGGGAGGATAAGTTAACTTAATGCCCACAGGGCCCTGAGGTTTCCCTGTAATTTGCTCAGGAATAAGAAATCGGAATTCACCTGAAGGAAAAAGTAGCTGGATTTTCCACATGGCGGCCAGGATTGGGAAATGTGGCTCTCTGGCGTTCCTGCACCACTTCCAGGATTTTCTGCCGGAAGCGACGGTGGGTATTGAATATGCCCGCCCATATTTGGGAGGGCGTATTCAAAAAATAAGTTAATGACAGGAATAGCTCATCCGACATGTTTCCTGTCATTACCAGCTAAGAGTGTTGGGCGTCAGGAACGCAGAAAGGGGAAGTTAAAATTGAGAGGGACGCCTTGACTGGTGCAATAATCAGAACAAAGCGCTAGACTGTGCTCGGCAAGTCACGAAATGTAAACATTTTTCAGCCACCTCCCTCCCCTCTCCTCACGAGGCAGGCTCAAGTGCTGCAGGAAGACCCCTACCAACAATCAATGAAATGAGCATGATCCCAGAAGATCTGCCTTTACCATTCTAGTGCTCTGATGCACTTGGAAATCAATTACATCCATAAACCGAATACGAACCCACGGATCTTGTGACAGGAAGGGAAGGCCTGGAAGAAAAAAGTCTAAATGTTCTGCTGAAGAAGCTGACACTGCAGCAGATGCAGGGGGATGTGCTGTGATCTTGAGATGGGAACCCTCCACTGACATTTTCAGACCTCCTCCTGGAAGAGACTTTTTCTGAAAACTTCCTAGCCCAGTGGCTTCATCGTTGGAGCAGCTGAACCGTCAAGAATTGGAAACAAATCCTTTCAAGTCCAACTGTTCAGGTATTCACTGATATCAGTACACATGGTCCCATCTGCAGCCACTCCAGCCCATTCCCACTCACCTGCATCACAGTCTAACTCCCATCTGCAGCCACTCCTGACCCATTCCCACTCACCTGCATCATTCACAGCACTGCGCATTTCATAGCTGTCAATCACTCCGGAATTATCCTTGTCATATTCCTTAAAGATAGCCTACAAAAAACAGGAAATGACAATGAGAATATATTTGGCTGGGACTGAGGCCAGAATACAGTTATAGGATCATGTCTGAGGGACTGAGGCTAGGCTGTAGTTACAGGTTCATGTCTGAGGAACTGGGGAAGAATATATGATGAGATTGAGGTCAGGGAACCTGAATGGAGTATTCACCATCCTATGGGACAGTCAGAGTTCAGATCCAAGGGTTAGCCCCTGTGATCACCGTCAGGTGACCTCTGTCCCTTTCTCATTCCTGGGTGGTTTTAAGTGGTGATCCTACCATTTAAATGTGCGAAAGCAATGATAATTTGTAGTGATGCTGTACATTGAAGCACTAATGTGCTATACCTGACAGTGTGTGCTGTAAAGGAAGTGGACTCGATCTCTGACATATTCTTTGCTATAACTGAACAGGCTGTTCCATAAGCAGCCAAGGCCTTAACATTTCAATTCTTTCAATCCAGGGGTTTTAAAATGTACAGACTATCTGGGAAACAGACATCTCAGACAGACAACACACCCAATGGCTCAGTGGGTAACTGCACTACAAAGTGTCACGCTGCCCCATCGAGGCTTAGCAGGTTGCAGGTTCAATCCCTGATCTGTGCTGACTTTAGCTGGGGCAACATTGTAGGTGTAACTACTGGCCTCGATGTTCGTGGCTGGTGAAGGAGCCAAAGCTTCTGGTCCTGTTTACTATCCAGTATCACCCTGCTGGAAAGTATGTGCGAGTACAGGATCTGGCCCAGCTGTGATAGTACCTCCCCCGAGCAATGATACACAACACCAGACTCATACATGCTGAATAGACACCTTGTGGGGGCATTGGTGGCCTGCTGGTGCCTGTGGAATAGTGCCCCAGCATGAGAGAGGGATGAACAAACACCAGTAGGAAAACAGATGACTCCCACGGACAGCCCTGACCACGTGCTCCAGTGTTGCATCAGACTCAAAACAGCAACACAATGAGGAATTTAAAAGTTAAGGGAGTAAATTATTTGCAATCCGTTTTGACCGAGTCCTGACCTACAAAGCCGTCCGACCTCAGTGACTGGGAGAGAGGAGAGGGGTGGCGGGGGAAAGATCATGATTCCCTGAACCCTCACTGGCTCCTCCATTGACGAGCTGACCAGGTAAACAGATACATCAGGTGAAATGCACCAGGGAAATGGACAGCAATGATTGATGATTTCAGATAGTTACACCATTCTTGACTAAAGCCTGTCAAACTCTAAATTAACCTCTCTGCCAGTCTTGATGATCTGAGAGGGAATGACTGTATCCTGGCTTCAGCACTGTTTGCCATACATTAATTATCCAGACGTTGAACCCACTATAATTCAAATACAGTCACACTCCCTGTGACATAATTGCCCTAAACCCTCCAACACTCCTACCTGCCATTGCTTAATCTTGCTCCAGAGATGTCTAAATTCCATCAAATTAAGCTTTCCGGATCCATCTGTCTGCAGTTAGCAATGTTAAGGAAGAGATAATAAGAGGTAATAGGAGATAATAGTGTGATAGTCCAGCAGGCTGGTAATAGGATTGCAATCCCCTGCCCTGTGAGGGGGAAATGCCAATATTACATCCCAAATCAATGTACATTGTTGATCAGAAAATAGCCTCTGCAGCCTGGAATTAACAGCAGTTCCTTTATGTTCACTTCTGTACTTAGTTTGTAATTATGACACCACATGGTAGATCCTGACATTATGCAATCGCGTAAAACAGGTAAAACTTTTGGAAATCACACAATTATGGGATCAGCTGATTTTTTCTCTCTCAAATGAAAGGGTAATGAGGGCAATTGTACTGCTCCTACTACTGTCCAGCCTGAGGCCAGCTATCTCAGCATAGGCCAGGAATCCAATATGGGATCTTCCCAGACTGTTCCCCTCAGCCTTTGGCAGAGTCAATGACACACTTCTAACCAACTGCATCATTGAATCCTCAAGACACTTTCAGTTGGGCCTGGATTAAAAACAGGGATCCTGAGTGAAAAGGCATTGCTCTAACTCACTGCATGACCATTAAACAAGTGCCTCTGAAAGAATAATGAATGTAATGGAGAAAAGGAAAGGATACATCCATGAGGGCAACCATACTGCGACAAGACTCGAGGGTGAACCCTTCAGTTTTCATCTTGTCTGTGAGGAGAAAGAACAGTTAATATTCAGAATCACTGCATCACTTTGTGAAGGAATAAACTTTTTTAAACATTGTGTGAAGGCAAAGAACGGAGGGGAAAAGAAACAGAAAATTATCTCCGACAGCACTAGGAGTGGAAACCTTCTCTCACACAGTCTGGGGGTCCCATTAACCAGTATGTACTGTACTGAGAATCTCACACACAGTCTGGGGGGTGGGGGGTCCTATTAACCATGTGTACTGTACTGAGAATCTCATACACTCTGGGAGGGGTCCCATTAACCAGTATGTACTCAACAAAAATAACAACTTGCAATTATATAGAGCCTTTTAAAGCAGAAATACATCCCAAGGTGCTTCATAGCAGCATAGAAGATAGGAGCAGGAGTAGGCCATTCGGCCCCTCGAGCCTGCTCCGCCATTTAATGAGATCATGGCTGATCATCCAAATTCAGTACCCTGTCCCTGCTTTCCCCCCATATCCCTTGATCCCTTCATCCTTTCACAGAGGATGAGAAATTTTAAAACGAGGCATTGCCAGACCAGGAGCCAATGTAGGTCAAAAAATGAGATAATGATCATATAATCTGTCTTTTACTGATGTTGGTTGAGGAATAAATATTGGCAGGACACGGGGGAGAACTCCCCTGTTCTGCTTCAAATTAGTGCATGGGAACCTTTTATGTCCACCCAAGAAGGAGACTCAGGTTTAACATCTCATCCGAAAGATGGCACCTCCGACAGTGTAGCACTCCATCATTACTGCACTGGAGCGTCAGCCTAGATTTTGTGCTCAAGTCTCTGGAGTGGGTTACGAATCCACAACCTTCTGACTCAGAGGTGTGAGTGCTCCCCACTGAGCCAAGGTTGACAGAGCAACTTGGTCAAAGAGGTGGGGTTCAAGGATACTCTTAAAGGAGAGGTGGAGAGGTTTAGGAAGGGTGTTCCAAAGCTTATGGCCTAGACAGCTGAAGGTAAGGCCAGAAATGGTGGGGAGAAGGGAGTGCGGTTGCACAAGAGGCCAGAGTTGGAGGAATGTAGAGCTCTCAGAGGGTTGTAGGGCTGGAAGAGGTTACAGAGGTAGGGAGGGACGAGGGCATGGAGGGATTTAAACACAAGGATGAGAATTTAAAATTTGAGGTGTTGGGGGTTCGGGACCAAATGTAGGAGTGATGGGTAAGCAGGACTTGGTAGTGTATAGGATACAGAATTTTGGATGAGCTGAAGTTTGTGGAGGGTGGAGAATGGGAGACCAGCCAGGAGTCTTTGGAATAATCAATTCTGGAGGTGACAATGGCAAGGATGAGGGTTTCAGGAACAGATGGGATGAGGTGGGGTGGAGGTTGCCAATGTTATGGAGGTGTAACTAGGAAGTCTTTTTGACGAAGAGGATATGGGGTTGGAATCTTAGCTCGAGGTCGAATAGGATGCTGAGATTGCAAACAATCTAGTTCAGCCTGAGACAATGACTAGGGAGTACAGAGTCATGGCAAGAGTATGGAGCTTTTGGCAGGGACTGAAGGTACCTTCAGTCTCCCCAGTGTTGAACTGGAGGAAATTGTGGCTAATCCAAGACAAGATATCGAACAAGCAGTCTGAGGACACAGAGACAGTTCACGGGTCAAGAGAGGTGGTGGAGCGGTACAACTCTGTGTCATCAGCGTACACATGCAAGCTGACCCCACATCTGTGGATGATGTCGCCAAGGAGTAGCATATAGATAGGAAGAGAAGCAGGCCAAGGACAGATCTTGGGGGACTCTGGAGTTAACGGTGCAGCGGGCAGGAAGAGAAGCCATTGCTGGAGATGCTTTGACTACGATCGGATAGGTAAGAATGGAACCAAGCAAGGACAATCCTACTGAGCTGGACAATGAAGGAGAGGTGTTGGTGGAGGATGGTGTGGTCGATCATGTCAAAGGATACAGTGAGGTCAAGGAGGACGAGGAGGGATAGTGCATCATGGTCACGGTCACAGTCAGAGATTGTTATTTTTGACTTTTATTCGGGCTGTTTCAGTGCTGCGGCAGGGACGGAAACCTGATTGGAGAGATTCAAGCATGGTGTTGTAGGAAAGGTGGGCACGGATTTGGGATGAAACAACGCATTCAAGAACTTTGGAGAGGAAAGGGACAGAAGGATTGAGGGTGGGTTTATTGAGGGTAGTGCTTAAAGCAATTTTAAAAGCAGGTGGGACAGTACCTGAGGAAAGAGAACCATATGCAACACCAGCTAGCATGGGGGCCAGGAAGGGAAGTTGGGTGGTCAGCAGTTTTGTGGGTGTGGGATGAAGGGGGAAAGAGGTGGATCTATTGGACAAGTTGAGTTTGGAGAGGGCATGATGGGAGATAAGAGAGAAATTGGAGGAAGACGCGGGCTCAGGGGTAGGCCAGGGAGAGCAGGGGAGAGGTTTGGCTTGGTGGACAAGGGGAAGAGGGGAAGCAGCAGAAGCAGCTGAACGGATGGTCTCAAATTTAGTGATAAAGAAGTTAATGACCTCCTCGCACTTGTTTTGGAGGTGAGGGTGGAGACAGCAGAGGAGAGGGGTTTAAGGAGACGGTTAGTGGTGGAGAAAAGAAGCTCTCCAGGATGATCCTGGAGTAGTGGGGTGGTTTTGAGAGAGGACCGATTATTGCTTGATGTGATACAGCCAGATCTGGTGATGGATGCAAATTAGTTGGCCTTGAGGGATCGAAGATGGGGGCCATACTAGAGGGAACAACCGAGATGGGAAAGAGTAAGGGGGAAAAATTTGGTTGCTTTGTGCCTCCCGTTAGCGCCCTAAAAGGGCGCTAATGGGGCGCAAAGCAACTAGTGCCCGGGCGCGGCGATGTTTGCACCACTCGCAAAATTGACCAGACATTTTGCGGCAGCGTTAAACACTACCGCCACGATCTCCTGCGCCGGCAGATCGTGGCGTCAGTCGAGCGTGCAATGCCCCGGTAGCGCCCCGGACCGGATATTGAGTGGCGCCCCCTCAGCGTTAGCGCCTTAAGAGAGGTGTGTAGTGCCTGATTTAGCGCTCCAATCACCTCCAGGGGCGATAGAAGCCAAGTTTGCAGTCGGAGGCGATAATTAGCGCCAGGCACTAAACTTTGCACCCAGCCGATAATTGCGCCCCAAACGGGGCAATACCGAATTTCTCCCCCTAAAGGTTTTACTGGGGACATGGACATCAAAGATAAATATGATGGAGTGGTTAAGCAGATTGACAGCTGCACAAGTATTATGGTGAATGGAGGGCCAAAGGCTAGGCAGTTGGGAAGTAGAAAGTGCAGTTGTCAGTGATTTGGGAGAGAATTCTTTTCCAGGTATGGACATGTAAGGAAGTGGAGATCTGAGTGGTGAGGGATATAAGGAAGTGTTTGGAGCCGGTCTGGTCTATGATGCAGACTATGGGAGTAGAGAGGCCATGGGAGATGGCAGGTTTGGGGGGTGTCAGTGAGTCTGGGTAGGAGAGGTTATACGGAGGGAGAGGTAAAGGGAGGATAGGAAGTTAGTGAATTCAGAGGAGAGAGGGCGAGTGGAGCGGAGATAAAGATTGAAATCACTGGGGATGAGGAGTCACAGTGCAGAGGCTGAAGGAGGAAAGGAGAGAGGATATCTCAGTGAGAAACTTGGGGGCGATAGTCAACAAGGAATTTAAAGAAGAAGTGGGAGGGGTGGAACAAGTGTTCGAAGGAGAAGAAAGTACCGGAGGAGTAGGGGGAGAGACCAAGCTGTAATTTGGTGGTAAGGGCCACACCATCACCACGGTGGTTTGGCTGGTGCAGGTGGTGAAAAGTATAGGTAGGCAGGGAAGCTTCAGTAAGGGACAAGGTGTCACCACCCATGAGCCACATTTCAGTCAAAGCCAGAATGTCAATGCGATCATCTACAATAAGGTTATGGATAGCAAGGGCCTTGTTCACGAGTAAACAGACATGCTGGAGGGAAACGCAGAGCAGGGTGGCGATTGATCCACTGGTAGAGTTCAAGGGGGCAGTGGTTTGTGAGGTGACTGGGATGAGAGGGACGAGAAAGAGGTTGACAGGATTAGCACCCAGCAGACGCGCTGGGTGGGAAAGTCAGTGATAGAGAAGGATGCGACAATTGGTGTTGCTCCTCGTAGAGAGACAGCAACGGGTGCCTCGATGGGCCCTTCGGAGAATGCCAAGAGAGGCACGGAAGATAGCTGTGGGCTTATCCAAAAGGGATACAAGCCAGGGATAGCAACAGGAGAGCAGGAAGGCAAAGGAGCAGTGATGGGTTGGGGTAGGGATTGGGACCCTTTGGTTGATGTCACCAAGGGCAGCATATAGATGGGACGGAGGACACCCATGGGCGACTCCGGAGGTAATGGTGCAGGTGCTGGACATTATCTCGCATGACCTTATTGTATTGGTGAGGGTTGGTATTAAGTTTCTTGTTTAATCGGTACTTACGTTTTTTAACAACACGGTTGAAGATGTTCATCAGTTCAGCTGCAGTGATCTGCATGTCCTGTGGTGAACAAAGGAAAAGACTTAGTTTGTTACAGACTTTGCCAGAGTTTACCTCTTTAACACAGCAGTCACTTGTTGTCGCTCTGATGCATGCACACCTGTCCTTTAGCAATGAGCATTATCCATTTGTCAGCTTTTGCTTCAGGTGGTGTGAATATCCAGTAATTCCATCCAGATAAGGGCCTGAGTATCGATCACCTGACACCAGGAGAAACACAATCAGTAGCAGCAACTGACACCAGGAGTAACACCATCAGTAGCAGCAACTGACACCAGGAGTAACACCATCAGTAGCAGCAACTGACACCAGGAGTAACACCATCAGTAGCAGCAACTGACACCAGGAGTAACACTCTGTTCCTGCAACCCCTTTAAAATTGTACCATTTAGTTTATATTGCCTTTCCTCATTATTCCTACCAAATGCATCACTTCACATCTGTGTTAAATGGCATCTGCCATTTGTCTGCTCATTTCACCAGTCTGTCTGTGTCCTCCTGAAGTCTACAATCCTCCTCACTGTTTACTAAATTTCCGAGTTTCGTGTCATCTGCAAACTTTGAATTTATGCCCTGTATACCCAAGTCCGGGTCAGTAATATATATTAAAAAGAGCAATGGTCCTAATACTGGCCCTGGGGGACACCACCGTATACTTCCCTCTAGTCTGAAAATCAACCGTTCACCACTATTCTCTGCTTTCTGTCTCTTAGCCAATTTGCCTTTAACAAATCCATGCTGGCTATCATTTATTAACCCATATTTTTCCAAGTGATAATTAATTTTGTCTTGGAAATTTTGTCTTTACGTTTCCCCACCACCGACGTTAGGCTGACTGGCCTGTAGTTGCTGGGTTTATCCCTCTCCCCTTTTTGAATAATATTTGCAATCCTCCAGTCCTCTGGCACCACTCCCATTTTGGGATTCCATTTTTTTTTATGAGATGAGATGATAGAAATATCCAATAATATCTTTGAAAGAATCTTTCCAATATCCAACCTCACTGAGAAGGAATCATTAGCAGGAGTTAGTAATACTTACTTCTCCTGAAATCTGTTCGAAAATATGGCGGAACTGCAGGTCCTCCTCATTCTCCTCCCTGGCTGTTGTTGGTGAAGGCTGACCATGGAAAGAAATTAAATCGAAGTTGCTGATGGACAAAGTGTCAAGAATAGATCTCGTAGCATCTCAGAAAAGACATTTGCGCCAAAAGCCAATCGAGATAATAAGTCTAAAAAGTCAAAGCCCAACACCAGGCCTCTGACAGCAGCTGACATCAGTAAGGGGATGATTCTATTTTTGTGACAGGCCTTCAATGTGCCCTGACAACAGGCCTCTGATTGTTGGTTCTTCCAAAAGGCCTCTGATGGTCATCCTGTCAACAGGCCTCCGATGGTCAGCTCTGCCAAATGCTGATGGTTAGCATGCCACTAGGACTCTGAACCACAAAAGACCACTGACAGTTCTATCCAATAGTTTTTGTGTAGCACTAGCCTTAAGCAGTTAAAAGCACATTTATAATCTGCCATAAAGCACACCTTGCAGTGTAAGGCTGCTTCAGTTAATGCTCCAAACCAACCAAAACCTGTGCTCACTTCAGCTGCTCATGTAATATGCTTTTCATATGCTGCACATCAGCCTCGAGCCATAATTTGTCCTGTGTGCGTGACAGCTTTGTTTTTCTCGAAGTGAAAGTATAAACAAGTATGTAGCTCCCTCCCCAAAATGCACAAGCAGGACTGCCCTAGCAGACTCACTGTTTCATCGCCTAGTGCCTGAGTAGCACTGCCTGAAACTCCTATTTTTTTCATTGCAATCCATCTCTCCAGCCACAGGAGAAGCTTAATATGGGTGTTCCCATTCACTTCTGACCCGGGTAAATTCAGAAAGAAGGACTGAAGGTCAGAGGACCACTTCTAAGTGGGGAAAATCTCCATCAAAATCCCCTTTGATGAGCTGGCCTCATAATCAGGACACTTTACACTTTATAGTGAGAGATTCGGTCAGCAGCCCTTTAAAAATTCTAATTTAACTGCACTTGCTGTTTAGTGTGAATGCCTTTGTAATTCAAGTCTTGTTGGTGAAATTGGCTGGGAGTCAGGCCCTGTTGGTGACACTGTCTGTGAATCAGGTCCTGTTGGTGAGACTGGGAGTCAGGTCCTGTTGGTGAGACTGGGAGTCAGGTCCTCTTGGTGAAACTGTCTGGGAGTCAGGTCCTCTTGGTGAGACTGTCTGGGAGTCAGGTCCTGTTGGTGAGACTGTCTGGGAGTCAGGTCCTCTTGGTGAGACTGTCTGGGAGTCAGGTCCTGTTGGTGAGACTGTCTGGGAGTCAGGTCCTCTTGGTGAGACTGTCTGGGAGTCAGGTCCTGTTGGTGAGACTGTCTGGGAGTCAGGTCCTCTTGGTGAGACTGTCTGGGAGTCAGGTCCTGTTGGTGAGACTGTCTGGGAGTCAGGTCCTGTTGGTGAGACTGTCTGGGAGTCAGGTCCTGTTGGTGAGACTGTCTGGGAGTCAGGTCCTGTTGGTGAGACTGTCTGGGAGTCAGATCCTGTTGGCGAGACTGTCTGGGAGTCAGGTCCTGTTGGCGAGACTATCTGGGAGTCAGGTCCTGTTGGTGAGACTGTCTGGGAGTCAGGTCCTGTTGGTGAGACTGTCTGGGAGTCAGGTCCTCTTGGTGAGACTGTCTGGGAGTCAGGTCCTCTTGGTGAGACTGTCTGGGAGTCAGGTCCTCTTGGTGAGACTGTCTGGGAGTCAGGTCCTCTTGGTGAGACTGTCTGGGAGTCAGGTCCTCTTGGTGAGACTGTCTGGGAGTCAGGTCGTGTTGGTGAGACTGTCTGGGAGTCAGGTCCTGTTGGTGAGATGAATTAATTTCCAGCCCTTATTTCCTCCCATATCCCAGGCACCTTTTAGTGCTCTCCCAGTGGTTCATTCCCAGCTGCATCGGGAAAGCCTCATCTTGAACCAGAGCCAGATTTCTATCCTCACAAGAAGCTCGGAAATATGCTATTGCTCTGGTGCTCTTGAACCCTGTCATACTCTTAACCCTTTCCAATCTAGAAGCGTCAGGGTTTTCAGTGGCAGCATCTGTCTGTTATTTTAGGTCCCTTGTGGGTGGGAAAGAGCTGTGCAGAGCGTAGTTCACTGATTTCACGCTACAGCAGTCCGAGCCATGCTAGCACATGAAGAAACCTTGGTCTTTTTCTTGTCTTCCATTTTTTTCTTTTCTTCCTTCTCCGAGTCTACAGTGTCCTTAGTTCTATCAGAAACAAAGATGATTGGCTAGAGGAGAGAGGGAGTGGTTAGAAATGATGAAATGGTGACACGGTGTGGGTTTGACAGGTGCCTTGAAAGTACAATTACTCAAGTTCCACCCAGTTGGCTCAGGTGGCTTAATGGAATGGGTTGGTGAGCCATACAGAGCAGGAAGGTCCCATCTCCGGTCACTCTGCTGAGCTAGTTGTTCTCAGCCAGGCTGTGCTACAGTTGACATTGGCACTGTGGGAGTACCCTCACCACATGGACTGCAGCAGTTCAAGAAGGCGGCTCACCACCTCCTTCTCAAGGGCAATAATGGAAGGGCAATAAATGCTGGCCTTGCCAGCAACGCCCACATCCCATGAACGAATATTTAAAAAACCCACTAGGTTAGGTGGAAGGGAAAATCGGCCCGCCAACACTCACCATCTAAACTCACATTGGCGAGGTAGCGGAAGGCACCTGATACCAGCGGGACCTGAACCACAGCAAAGTACAGAAAACAAAAGTGGCAGAAAAAATGATGAAGTGAAAATAAGGTACATTTATTCATTTAATTTATAGATGACCATATTTCAGCTCAGTCAGGATGCGCTACTTTTGGGGTGGGGGAAGGGCTGGACTATTTGAAAGTATTTGCAGAGTCTTCCTCACCTCCTGCCTCCCTACATTCAGCTACAGTGTCTCTCCCTCCCTGGGAAGAACCCAGATTCTAGCACTCTGCGCGCATTGCTTAGGATCAAGAGTCTCAGGCCCATTAGAAAGCTGCTTTGGAAGAGCGACACTTGATACAAAAGTAGGGATGTTATAGGAGGAGCGGGATATTATAGATGAGGTTTTGTAAGGAGGTGCGTGTTATACAACAAAGATATTTATGAGCCTGCAGTGCGGGCAGGGAGTCTCACCCACTTCCTGCTTTCCACTGATTTTTGTTCCCTAGTGGCAGTGCAGAATTGTAAAATTATCCCTCACATCTCCTACAGTAGCTGCTCCTCTGCTTGCACAGCCAACTCCATGCTACTCCAGGTCTCCATCCTTGGTCCCCTCCTCCCGTATCATCGCTGATACGTTGTCCCTTGCCGCTAGGGAATCATAGAGATGAGATTCCACATGTACACCAAAGACACCCAGCTTTGCCCCTAGGCTGTTACTCCCCTCTGGAACTGCCAGTCCGGCTATGATGAGCTGAGATTTCCTTCAGTCTTGTGTCAGTAAAACTGAAGCCACCCTCTTTAGCTCTCGCCAGCACTTGCATGCCTCTGGTTTCAACCCCCTCAACCTCCCCACTACCACCTCAGGGTAAATCTGCAGGTACAGAACCTTACCGTCCTGGTGAACCCCAGACTGAGCTCCCCTTCCCTTACCTAGAAACATCCCCCATCTCTACCTCACCCCCATCGCAATATCCTAGTTTGCATCTCTATTACCTTGAGACTCAATTTCAAAGTCACAACTCATTTGAAATGCTTCAGGCTGCATCCTCAACCTCACAACGTTCCACTTTCCCATCAGCCCTGTTCTTGGGAAGCTCCATTGGCTCTGCATGCCACAGCCAATTCATTTTGAGATCCGTGACTCCACTCACACCCAACCCACCCGCCCCCCCACCTCCCCCACCACCACCATGGACTCGCCCCACCCTACCTCAGTGATGACCTTCACTCCTCCAACGGCAGTTTACTCCCTGTTCCCTACTCCCTCCGTTCCACCTTCAGTGGCCATTCTTTCAGCCATGCTGGAACTCCTGCCCTCAATCCCTCCACCTTCAGCCTTCACTGCCCATTTTCAACAGGCTCCTAAGAATCCTTTTTTCCCAACAGTGCTTTCAGTTCCCTGCCCACTCAGTTTCTCTCCCTCCTATTTGTTATCCATTATTTCCCTGCACTTTGTAAAGCATTGTTAGATGTCTTTCTGTATGAGAAGAACGCTATAGGAACAGGAACTTGTTGTTGAGTGTTATAAGGAAAGGATGTGTTATCAAAGAAGTGTTATTAACAGAGAAAGTATTTAAAAAGTAGTTTTATAAGGAGAGGGGATGTTATAATGGAGTGTTGTATGGAGGGGCTTGTTATAAAGGGGGGTATTATCAGGTAGGTGCCTATTATAAAGGGGGTATCATGAGGAAGGGGTGTGTTACAAAGGGGACATAATAAGGATCTTGATTTGAAACATAAACTGGACAATAAATGATTGTAAATCTGTAAAATCCAGCTATTTCACTTAAACTTTCAAGATGAAAAATACATAATTATATCCTAAGAGGTGGTCCTGACCAACAACCAACTGGAGCATTAAATTGGTATAAAATGAAACAGTCCAAACTTGGAATGAAGCCGGCCCAAAACTACTTTTAAACCAGGCCTAAACTAGCTTTTAGTATTTTTCTCCTGTCTTGATTGAAAATTGAGAGTTTGTGAGTTCAGCCATGTCACCGGGGAGAGAAAAGGATGAAAATTGTCCGATAGTCGTAGGTGAATGCACAGTGTGGTACTGAGCCATAAAGACCAGATGGATCCCAGGTTTGATACCTGCTCTGTGCTCAGTTAACTGGTCTCAGCCAAGACAGTAGTAGGGATGCTACAAATGACCTAAGCACCCCTCAGTTAGAGAGGGCAAAATCAATGAGACAGGGTTCCCAATCCTGATTCCTGCACATCTGAGGACAGACGGAGGCTCGGCTGTGCTGTCTGTACAGTTGGATTATCTGCGGACGATCACCATCTAAGGTCTGACAAGAAGGAGAGCCAGTTGGGTGAGCATACCAGCTGTGATCCCACATCCTGGCAATGTGGAACTGTGCACTACCCAGGGACAGTACCAGAAATGTTTGTTGGGAAGCAACAAGTCCAAAATTAGCCAGGCCAGCCAGCATCAGCGGAGGGGTGTTTCTGGGAGGCAAAGGGACAGTAAGTTGCCATTGAAGGTCTAACTGGTATGTGGGCAGAAATTAGATCTGTGGGTCAGTATTCGGATAGTTCATAGAACGGTATTTGAGGAAGAAAGTCTGGGCTTTAGTATTTTGAGAGATGGGGGGAAAAAGTGGCCCATAACCTGGGTTTTGGGGTTGAGGAATCTGTAGATTAGTTGGAGAGAGGGGTCTTTGGGCTTATAGTAAGAAAGAGGGATGCCACTAGGCTGCAAAAGTGGGGACAGAGGCCTGTCGGATGGTCGATGGGGAAAGAGGATACTGTGCTTGTAGTGGGAGGGAGAGAGGCCCGTGAGCTTATAGTTGGGTGACGGAAGCCTGTAGGCTGGTAGTTGGGGAGAGAGGGGTCTGTAAACCGATAGCTGGGGCAAGAGTGGTGCAAGAGTCAGTGTTTGAAGGAGTACGACGCTGTTTGGGGGAGGTCTGTAGGCAGTTTAGAACCTGGAAAATAACCATTCCCTCCAGGCACCCACACCATGGACTGACAAAAGCCCCATGAGCTCCAGGATTAGTTCATCAGAACCACCAAGTAGGACAGAAACCACACACACTGAAACATGCAGATTGGGTGTGAGACACACAGTCCATCTGAGAAACAGGCATAGGTCACTAATTCTGGGTTAGTCTGCATATCGGACACAGTGGTTTAGATAAGAACATAAGAACATAAGAAATAGGAGCAGGAGTAGGCCAATCGGCCCCTCGAGCCTGCTCCGCCATTCAATAAGATCATGGCTGATCTGATCCTCACCTCAAATCTAAAGAACACAAGAAGTAGGAGCAGGACCCGGCCACTCAGCCCCTGGGCCCGCTCCGCCACCCACAGGGCCTCGATCGATCCGAACTCAGCCTCATGTCCAATTTCCTGCCCGCTCCCCGTAACCCCTAATTAGATCTTGACTTTGTTTGATAGTGCAAAACGGATAATAGCGAGCCAGTAGACAATTTTACATCTCTCCCCATTGAAGTCAATGGAAAAAAAAATTGTCAGACATTTTACACTATCGCACAAAGTTTTCAGGGGTGGAAAAAGTCAAATTACTGTAGTCTTATCGCATGTTGATGGGTTCTGTAGGGCATCTATTTTATTCTCAAAGGGAGGGGCTGGTTGTGATTAAATACACAAACGGAAGCTGCTTCAGATCACAAAGTCCAGGAATGCCTTCCATGGATGTGAGGTAAGTTCATTGCCTGGAGATCGGAGGCAGTCTGTTGCACTCTATACTTTAATCCCAAGCATATTACAATGCTGATGGCACATTCGTTCCAGGCACTCTATCACTGCAGAAGAAGACCCTCACACCTGAATGTGCCCTGTAGGTGCTCGTGAGTTAAAGGCATCTTTCCCACTTGTGAAGTGGCACCCTCACCCACATGATCTTCTGTGCCCTCTCATTCAGGTAAATAACTGACAGCATTCCCCTCTGAGTGAACCACAATCGTCCAAGTGCTTTCAGACACCATGCACTGATAAAGCGCAATAAACAGACAACAGCAGAGCTCACGTACCTTCAGCTGAGCCGACAGAAGATGGTTGGGCAGAGGGGAAAGAAAGATTAGTTACTCAGAACATGGGAAGTAACAGGAAGAGGATGAGGCAGTTAAACATTAACACTTTCAGCACTGACACAAATCCTGAGCAGCCTGAATACTTCCTGTGAATTTTGGGGTATATTTTAGCCTGGAACAGGTTTCGGGCAGCGAGTGGCAGGGTAGTGCGAAACACAGACACTGGCATAAATTCCAGGCCTGGGTTTTTTTTTTAAACTCCCAGGTCTCATCTACATGCCGCTAGTCAGCTGCCCGCCCAAAACTCTGCTCCTCCTGGCCCCACTAAGGAAAGTATTTTACTTATCTTGGAAAGCCTCCACTGCCTCAGGAGGGAGTTAAAATACCATCATGGTCCTATTGACATCGTAGGACCCTGATTAGCATTTATGCATGAGGCTCCCATCTGAGTCCAGTGGGCACCTCATCCACCACCAAAACCAGTGGCATTAAATTAGAAATTGGTGAAAACGGAGCAGGAAATGAAGCCGCTTCAATTTAACTGCTCATCCGCTCCACTCTCCAAGCAGGAAGAGTTTATAATGTCCCCCCTTCCCCCTTGTGTTCATCAAATTGAGAGATGTTGGTGCTGTTTTAGCATCCAATGTCAACATCAAGCTCCCAGATCAGCTATAACATGGTTAGAATGGTTCAACTCTGCCCCAACAATATGCCTCAATCCCCAGGTGTACTATACAGCACTTCCACTTTCCACAGCAGATGTGCTGTGGCTTTGCTGAGGTGGGATAGGCAACTAGTGTTGAACTATGTGCCATAGGCCCATTCTGGGTTGTGGCTACTCAAACACATGTCACATAGGGTCCTCTCAGCCAGAAAACAGAGGGGATTTTCATCCCATCAGTTTGGGCTGCAGTCAAACCCAGGTCCCAGACAGGGAAGGACAGTTTTAATCCACTACGCCACTCAGTACCCTGTTTAGTATGAAGAGGGTATGAAGGTATAGCTACTACAGGAGAGTTGCCATTCAGCAATGTGTCATGCGTGGCAAGTAAATAAGCCACTTAAACACAACACGCCAGGAATTTTCTCCGGGAATTTCCTAGGGCTTCTCCCGCTCCGCCGCTGTAACTTTGGAAACCACATTTCCACTCAAACAGTGGAGCAGGAAAAGTCCCAAAGGAGTTCCTGGCTATAACTCCAGAAGTAAAAGGGGGCAGAACTTATCAGAATGTGATCTGTCATTGAGCCTCTCAGGAGCAGAGGTTGTGCTGGAAGGGTTCTTGTAAAACTTTAACAGATAAAAAATTATAATAAATGTGCTCAAAAGTACAACGGTGAAGAGAATTAGAGATGGTACAAACCTCAGGGTTGTTCGCTATGATCTGGTTCTCAGTTTCCCTGAAATAAATAAATCACACATACATTTATTATAGGAAATGAAACTTTTTCTTCTAAATTCCTTCAGTTGTACATTGTACTTAACTTCAGGTTGTCCCTGGAAGGCCTGGTGAGAAGTGGTTGTACTGTCTAATGGTTTCTCCAGTTTGCAAACATGAGGAGGGCTCAGTGAAGATGTGTAAACAGAAATACTTGCTAACAATCCCGGTTTAACTGGGCGTGGTTATGGTACTGGACTAGCATGCCAGAGGTCGTGGGTTCAAATCCCACCATGGCAAGTTGTGAAATTAAATGTAATAAATCTGGCAATGTGGGGGCTAGCACCAGAATAATTGACTATGAAAGCTGCCGGATTGTCATAAAGACTCAACTGGTTTATTAATGTCCTTCAGGGAAAGGAACCTGGCACCATTACCCAGTCTGGCCTATATGTGACTCCAATCCCACAGTATCTGTTTGACTCTTAATGCTCTCTGAAGTGGTCTAACAAGCCACTCAGTTGTGCAAAAAAAGTGTTCATAGGAGAAGGCCCACCACCTTCTTAGAGCAACTAGGGATGGGCAATAAACAAGGTGTCACCTGCATCCCCAGAACAAATATAAATATAAATAATTAAGACAATCCCAGTTTAAACAAGAAGGCTCGAATCCCAGTTTAAGTTGGAATGCCTGATGACCACCCTAATTTAAACAAGAGGCTTCAGAACAATCACAGGAAGGACTGAAGCTGAGCATTGGAACAGGAATAGGCCATTCAGCCCCTCGAGCCTGTCCCGCCACTCAATTAGATCATGGCTAATCTGTATCTTAACCCCATCTACCCGCCTTGGTTTTGTAACCCTTAATACCCTTGTCTAACTAAAATCTATCAATCTCAGTTTTGAAATTTTCAATTGACCCCCAGCCTCAACAGCCTTTTAGGGAGAGAGTTCTAGTTTTACAGTACACTTTGTGTGAAGAAGTGCTTCCTGATATCACCCTTGAATGCAAATAGTTTCTCTCTATCTACCTCTATCAAATTCTTTAATCATCTTAAACACCTCAATTAGATCACCTCTTAATCTTCCATACTCAAGGGATTACAAGCCTAGTCTATGCAACCTGTCCTCATAATTTAACGTTTTTAGCCCCAGTATCATTCTGGTGAATCTGTGCTGCATCCCCTCCAAGGCCAATACAGTATATCCTTCCGGAGGTGCGGTGCCCAGAACTGAAGGCAGTGCTCCAGATGGGTCTAACAAGACCTCTGTGCAGCTGTAACATAACTTTCATCCCTTTGTATTTCTTTTGTACCTGTCCACTAGCTTTTAGTGATTTCTGTACTTAGACCCTAAATCTCTCTGTTCATCCACAGTTCATAGCTTCTCGCCATCTAGAAAATACTCGAAACTATCTGAATGTGTGAACTCTATTTACGCAGCATACCAATCCAAGTAGCGAGCATTTCAATCATCAAACTCCAGAGATAGTGATTTATATTGTCTATCAGTATTTCAGACCTTTGAATTCTATCATTTTGTCTTCTGTTGTATCTTTGGGCACTCTTCTCCTGATTCTCCAGGCTCTGAAACGGGAAGTAAAAACAGAAAATGCTGGAAATACACAGCAGGTCAAGCAGCATCTATGCAGAGAGAAACAGAGTTAACGTTTCAGGTCGATGACCCTTCGTCAGAAGGGTCATCGACCTGAAACGTTAACTCTGTTTCTCTCTCTACAGATGCTGCCTGACCTGCTGAGTATTTCCAGCATTTTCTGTTTTGATTTCAAATTTCCAGCATCTGCAGTATTTTTGCTTTTGTATTAGTGTGAAATGGGAAGGCCTGGCTCTACTTTGAGGGGCTTGGTGGGCATTTTTTCCACACGATTGGCGACCAGGTGGGACACATCTCTGAATGTGCAGCCCTGAACACAGATGGTGCCATGTTTACGTGTGGCGTGGTTTGAGAACAGAGGCAATGACAAACGGATTTGGTTTTTATTCAAACTATTTTATGCTTTCGAATGGCACTATTTGGCAGTCAGATCCAGTGCCGCCTGTGCCCGTGCCGCAGCACGAGGCTGACTTCAGCCACGCCACCAGAGAGCCCGCAGAGTGGGTGTTTTCCAATGGGAGCCAGTCCTATGTGCCTCATGGTGACCAGCCCCTGGGTGACGTGCTGTCTGGGGAGACCAGATGCGGTACAGGGGAGAGAGAGGTGAAGAAGTACTTTTAAATATAGCAGAATTATAAGTTAAAACACCTTTAAACCTTTACTTAATACTATAGTTAATCTTTCTTTTGAGGCTGAGAGTTTTTTTTTTACTGATTTATGTATTTAAAAAAATATTTTGAACATCCATCTGAGCCAATGAGGAGCACCTTGGAGGAATTGCCTTGCAGAAGATCCTGAGCTGGATGTGTGAGGCAGCTGAATTAACACACGCGGCTCAAACGCTCCCAGTTACTGATACAACCCGCAGCTGCTTTACACTATCGGCATTTATAAAACTCTCCAGTCTAATCTCCACTGTGTTCCCCCCCACCCGCCCACAGTGAGATCATCAAGATCCAGTAGGGTAAATCCACCAAACGGGTGCCCTTGGCAGGGAGTCTCATTCGAAGGGATGAGCAGATTGGAGACAGGGCTAGAACACCATAGTGTCGATTCTACAACTCCTGCTCCCACTGGCAGCACTATATTTACCCTACTGTTTATTTCCTTTTGGCCATGCACTTCCAACTTCTCCTTTCCTGAAGGCCCTGACTCATAAGAACATAAGAAATAGGAGCAGGAATAGGCCATACGGGCCTTCGAGCCTGCTCCACCATTCAATAAGATCATGGCTGATCTTCTACCTCAACTCCACTTTCCCGCCCTATCCGCATATCCTTTGATTCCCCTAGAGTCCAAGAATCTATCAATCTCTGTCTTGAATATACTCAATGACTGAGCATCCACAGCCCTCTAGGATAGAGAATTCCAAAGATTCTCAACCCTCTGACTGAAGAAATTCCTCCTCATCGCAGTCCTAAATGGCCGATCCCTTTTCCTGAGACTATGACCCCTGGTTCTAGACTCTCCAGCCAGGGCAAACAACCTCTTTCAGCATCTACCCTGTCAAGCCCTGTAAGAATTTTATACGTTTCAATGAGATCACCTCTCATTCTTCTAAACGCCAGAGAATATAGGCCCATTCTACTTAATCTCTCCTCATAGGACAGCCCTCTGCTCCCAGGAATGAATCTAGTGAATCTTCATTGCACCCCCTCTAATGCAAGTATATTCTTCCTTAGGTAAACTGTACACAGTACTCCAAGTGTGTTCTCACCAGGGCCCTGTATATACTCCTTGCTGCAGCATAGTGCCATCCTCCTCCAGGACCACAGCTAAGCGGCCATTCCTCATGTGCGAGCATCGATAGTGAGTGTCCACAGGCTATTCCACTGTGGTGGGCATCACAGGCCTAATCTTGCGATCAACCAACTTGCACACATAGGCACTTCTCAGCAGAGTCACTGGATAGTGATCAGCAGCAGGGACTTGGCTGAATTTTCCCATTTCTAGTTCAGCGGAACTGAGCCCACTTACTG
Organism: Squalus acanthias; assembly: GCA_030390025.1. Taxonomy (NCBI): domain Eukaryota; kingdom Metazoa; phylum Chordata; class Chondrichthyes; order Squaliformes; family Squalidae; genus Squalus; species Squalus acanthias. The sequence continues at coordinate 98,136,988 of CM059425.1, read as the reverse complement.
TGCCTCTGCTGTTAGTCCGGCTTAGATCTGGTAACTCAGCAGAGACTGGGATTAAACCACAAACCTTCTGGATTTATACAGCTCACAGCCTATAGCAACTGAGCCATGAGGGGTAGCTGGGGCTCACTGTTTAATAATAATTAAAAAATTAACAGGGGAAAAAAAAATAACCAGCCTAATTCTTAAAGGAGGTACTGATGGTGAGAGCGTCCCTTTAAGACACCTTGAGAATAATTCTGGCGATGAGTAACTTATGTTTTGCCAAAGGGACACAGAGCAGCAGAGAGAAATTTGAATGAAATTAAAATTTGCGTTTATAGAATGCTGTATCATATCTCTCAGAAACGTCTCACTCTGCTTCACAAATGATGAACTGAGTTGAAGTGCACTGACTGCTTTCATGTAGGCAGACATGGCAGCCATTCTGCACACAGCAAGACCCCAAGAGCAGCAGAGAGATGAATAACCAGTTAATCTTTTATTTTTGGGTGGTGTTGGTTGAAGGAGGAATGTTTGCCAGGACATCGGGAAAACTCCCTGCTCTTCTTTTGAACAGTGCAATGAGCTCTCTTATATCGGTCTGAGCAGGCCGAGGGGACTTCAGCTAAACACAAGGAGGGGACTGCTGACAAAGTAGCTCTCACTCACTATCACACTGCTTACTACCCTGGTCTCCATCTGCACCCGTACCCAGTGAGAGACGACTTACTCTGACATGTTCTGCTTTTCCGAGAAGACCCTGAGGACAAACTCGCCCTCTTGGTGTGGATCGTATGTGGAAGGGACGATGACGTATTCCCCCGGGGGAAGGCTGAAACGCTGCGATACCTCCCGCAGGTTAATGTACGACTTAGACCTGCACTTAGAGGCCTTGTAGAGGAAGAAATCTTTGGGAAGATGTTGCTTATTGCCTTGCATCTAGGAAAAAGAAACAAGTGAATAAACTTATACACGTCTCGGTTCCCGTAGTAAAATCAAACATTCCCATTCTGGACAATGCACATGGGTTCTGGGAGGACTGGCAGGGTTGGATAGGGAATGACTCTTCCCACCGGCAGGAGAAACAAGAAAAAGGGGACAGAATCTTTAAACTGAGCCAATTAAAAGCGAATCGAGGAAAAAGTTCTTCACACAGCGGGTTGTAAGAATGTGAACAAGGGCAACACGGTGGCATAGTGGTTAGCACTGGTGCCTCACAGCGCCAGGGACCAGGGTTCGAATCTGACCTCGGGTGACTGTTGTGGAGTTTGCACATTCTCCCCGTGTCTGCGTGGGTTTCCTCCGGGTGCTCCGGTTTCCTCCCACAGTCCAAAAATGTGCGGGTTAGGTTGATTTGGCTATGATAAATTGACCCTTAGTTTTAGGGGGGATTAAATATGTGGGGTTATGGGGATAGGATGGGATATGTTAGGGGGAATTAAATATGTGGGGTTACGGGGGTAGGGTGGGATATGTGTACTGTGGGGATTAAAGTAAGGATAGGGTACTGGATTTGGATGATCAGCCATGATCGTATTGAATGGTGGAGCAGGCTCGACGGGCCGAATAGCCTACTCCTGCTCCTAGATTCTATGTTTCTATGAACGCACTTCCACTAAAGGCCATAGATGGAGTCAGGGAGTTTAAAAGGAAGATTTAATAAAGGAGCATCAGGAGCTAGGAACTAAATTAAAAAGCAGGACCCCACGGGTGATAATCTCGGGATTACTACCCGAGTCACATGCTAATTTTCATAGGGATAGACAATTCAAATGGTGAATGCATGGCTGAAAGACTGGTGTGGGGAGGAGGGGTTCCATTTCATGGGACACTGGCACCATTACTGGAACAGGAAGGAGCTGGGATGGGCTCCCCCTGAACCAGAGTGGGACCAGTGACCTAGCAGAAAGGATAAACAGGGTTGTGGATAGGACTTTAAACTAGGAGGGGGGGGGTGGGGGAGAGATCTCGTCGAAATAACAGTAGCCTGAAGATAAAAAAAATAAGAGATGAGAAGAAAGTTCAGAAACGATTCACTCGGTTAATTCCAGAGATGAGGGGGTTGACTTATGAGGAAAGGTTGAGCAGGTTGGGCCTATACTCATTAGAATTTGGAAGAATGAAAGGTGATCTTATTGAAACATATAAGATACTGAGGGGGCTCGACAAGGTAGATGCAGAGAGGATGTTTCCCCTCGTGGGGAAATCTAGAACTCGGGAACATAGTTTCAGAATAAAGGGTCGCCCCTTTAGAACTGAGATGAGGAGGAATTTCTTCTCTCAGAGGGTCGTAAATCTGTGGAATTCTCTGCCCCAGAGAGCTGTGGAGGCTGGGTCATTAAATGCATTTAAAGTGGAGATAGGCAGATTTTTGCAAGATAAGGGAGTGAAGGGTTACGGGGAGCGGGCTGGGAAGTGGCTTTGAGCCCAAGATCAGCCATGATCTTATTGAATGGCGGAGCAGGCTCGAGGGGCCAAGTGGCCTATTCCTGCTCCTATTTCTTATGTTCTTATGTAAAGATCAGACCAAGGAAAGGAATAAGGGGAACATAAACGGTCAGGGAAAAAAATAAAGTTATAGAATATAATTAAAAAATAAAGCGAGAGGAACGATTACTAAAAACAAATTAAATTGCCTGTACAGCAATGTGCACAGCATCCGAAACAAAACGGGGGAACAGGAAGCAATAATTTGTTAAGAGGAACCAGATGTAGTAGGAATAACTGAAACATGGCTACATAAAGAACAAGACTAGAAGTTACATATTGCAGGATATAACTTATTTAGGAAGGGTAGGGAAGGAATAAGGGGGTGGGATATCTGTAATAATTTGAGATAACATAATAGCAGTGGAAAAGAAGGACATAACTAATATTGGGCCAAAAATTCGGCCCTTGCCGGGTGAGTACGCACTGTGTACTCACCCGTAAGGCATCCTGAAGTGCTGGTTTCCTGCATGCACTGCGCATGCGCGGGAAACCGGAACTTCCGGTCTGGTGAAGGGGGCGGTTCATAGGTGAACCGCGTGTGCGGTAGAGGCTGTGCGCACGCAGCAAACTTAGGTTTTTTTTCAGGTTTCTCCGGGAGGGTAAGTATTGAAGAACCTGCGCTTTTAAAAAGGAGGCGCAGGACCCATTTTCAACAAGGTAAGTGGTTAATTAATTATAATTTAAAAAAATTTCAACAGGTTTATCTTTTTTAGATACTTTAAAGAAAGGTAAGTTTATTTTTAGCACTGTTAAAAAGTATTTTAATTTTTTCAAAAATTAAAATTTTTGTTTAAAGTAGTTAATTTATTTAACTTATAGTTATTTTATAAATGTGATGGTTTTTTTTAAAATTTATTTGAAGTTTAGCTGTTCTTTTGGGGCCGATTTCAATTCATAGATTTGACAGGTCTTCCTGTCAAATCTATGAATGAAAGATGGTCTGCTGCCATTGGCTCTCCATGGCCCACGTGATCCCAGGGGACGCATCGCACTAACTACGCCCCTGGGACACGCAAGCACTGCGCGCCGGCACTTGGAGCAGGCCCAGGAGCTGAAGTTCCTGTGGGCCCAGAGGTCAACGGCAGGCGCGGTAGGTAATGCGCGCGCGATCCTTACCCCTGCGGCAAGCCGGAGAGGCGAATTTCAGGGCCATTAAGATGCAAACAGAATCCATATGAATTTATATAAAGGATGAGAAGGGATTGATCATGATTATAGGGGTATATTACAATAATATTCAGGGTTTCCTTTTTTTTTAACCATTTAATATTCGAAACACCTCAGTAAGTTTCCTCCCCTAACCTTCTCTCTCAACTGTAGATGTTAAGCTGCCTTGATCTTTCCTCACAACTCATCCTTTTTACACTTGGGATTGGTCTCATTCCCAATTCTGCCACCCAAATGTATGTATTTGATGTTATGGCTTGGTGACCAGAACTGAACACAGTACTCCAACTCTGAGCTGATCAGTCAATTGTAAAGCCTCAGCATAACCTCTCAAGACTTGTCCTCCACTGTTCTGGCCAAACATGTCCTGGCATGCCATATGCTTTGATAATTGCTTCACTGCGTTGTCTAGATCAGAGCCGGATTAAGAAATCTAGCGGCAGTTGGGGCCCCTGCACACGCCCAATACAATCCATCCCACACATTAAAACACAAACGTGTAGCACATGCACGAAGAAATAAGGCGTTGGAGTATTCTTTTCTGTGGAGAGCATTTATGTTTATTAAAGATTCTTCTTAGCTTTGCTTCTAAGGCTCCTTATATCTGAATAAATAAATGTTTTGTAACTTGTGAACTGCAGCCGCAAGTGTCAGTATTTATATTGTATCGAATCTGACCACTCTGACAGTATTTGGTAGCCTGAGGGTTAATCTGTCTCTGGTCTAGACATTCAAAGTGTTGAGTCTACCATCACTCCCAGGGCCCTTTCTAAGTCTCCTTCTGCCATTTCAGCCCAATTGTCTACTTATGATGCTCACTTCTCAGCCCAGTGTACAATACTGTCCCCATTTATCAGAGTTGAATTTCATTTTGCATGAGTCTGCCCAACTGCATCACCATTCTAAAACATTCTGCTAATCTCCTGCTGCTTCCTCTGTTTCTGTGACTGTCCATATATAATTGTATTTTTTACATTTAGCTGCACCAATGATGAAGTTAACAAAATTATTGACCTATTGGGAGGAATGATTTGCTGTCTGCCATTTAAAATTATACAGCAGGATTTCTCCAGGCAGCTCCACAGAAGAATGATCACAAAAGAGTAACCAAAATGGGGAGCAAAAACAGGAATATAATCTCCAACCAGGGCAGGCTTGTTTAGCTGAAGCCCAACCAGATTGTAATGGCAAAAAACACTGAGCAGCCCTTTCAGAATGGGACAGTACACAGCAAACAAGACACAGCAAACAAGACACAGCAAACGTGTTAATGCAAATGAGTCACAGCAAACATTACAATAAACATGGTATAGTAAACTTGTAACAGCCAATATTTCAACATGTTACGGCAATCCATGGCCATCCTCTGCTTGCTTATTTACCTCTTTGGGCACCTTTACAAAGAAAAGAAAATTGTTAAAAGAGCAAACTCCAAACAAACCAACACATTCATGCATTGATAACAACTTGTCAATCAACTATGTATGTGCATCGCTGGGTTCAGCAAGATAAAATTGCTCAGAGTCTCCACTCCTGATCTCCATCCAGTGACCCCAGTCAAAAGGTGCACATGTGCGGATGCCGGGTGAGGGCAGAATCAAGCTGAGCTGTGATGCCCCAGCCCCACAGTGGTTTTGCCTCCTGACACACTCTAGGCTCACATGTGAAGAATGGGCCTTGGCTAAGTTACCAGGAGCGCCTATAGGTTTATGTACCCCGGCAAAAGTCAGCACCTTCAGGAAAGAAAACTAGAAATAAGATGATATGTGTTACAGATTGGTTGCCAAGGCTCAAAGCTTTTCAATACTTTGAATAAGGCAGAAGAAAGATATTGGATGGTGCATGGGTTCAAATCCAGCCCAGAGGGGATTAAGATCTGCCCTGTCTGCTGGAGTAAATTTTCATCTTCACTGCACGGGAGGTAATGTGGTGGAGCGAATCACCTGCCCATTGTAGAACCCGCCACTGGTCTCAATGGAAAGGAAATCAGGCGGGCTTGAGAACGGGAGTGAGATCCACTCCACCAGATTACCGCCTGTACAGTGAAGATCAAAATTTATCCTAGGCTGACCTGAAATAAGCTTGGACCGGTTTCAGCCCAACCGACGCCCTCACTCTACTCTACAGGCCAGTTCTTTGTTCGCTGTAGCACGCTTCCATGATATCTTGTCCTTTGAACTGAATAGTTTGGTTTATGTATCTTTAGAGTTTTGCTAAGCTAATTCCCTTTTCACTAAATTTAGACTCTATCTTCCTGTCCTTCCCGTCTCTGTTTGGCAGAAGTCTTTGGTTACAACAACACCTCGCATTTATATAGCGCCTTTAACATAATAAAACGTACCAAGGCGCTTCACAGGAGCATTATCAAACGAAACTTGACACCGAACCACATAAGGAGATATTAGGACTGGTGACCAAAAGCTTGGTCAAAGAGGTAGGTTTTAATGAGCGTCTTAAAGGAGGAGAGAGAGGTAGAGATTTAGGGAGGGAATTCGAGAGCTTAGAGTCTAGGCAGCTGAAGGTACAGCCGGCAATGGTGGGGCAATAAAAATAGGGGATCCACAAGAGGCCAGAATTGGAGGAGCGCAGATCTCAAAGGGTTGTAGGGCTGGAGGAGGTTACAGGGATAAGGAGGGGTGAGGCCATGGAGGGATTTCAACACAAGGGTGAGAATTTTGAAATGAGGAAATGGTAGCATAGTGGTTATGTTACTGGACTAGTAATCCAGAGGGCTAGACTAATGATCCGGAATTTAAATTCAGTTAATTAAATAAATCTGGAATAAAAAAAGCTAGTATGGTGACCATGTAACTACCAGATTGTGGGAAAAAACAATTTGGTTCACTAATGTCCTTTAGGGAAAGAAATCTGCCGTCCTTACCCAGTCTGGTCTATATGTGACACCAAACCCACAGCAATTTGGTTAACTCTTAACTGCCCTCTCAAATGGCCTAGCAAGCTACTCAGTTGTTTCAAGAAGGCGGCTCACCACCACCTTCTCAAGGGCAATTAGGGATGGGCAAAAAATGCCAGCGACACCCACATCCCATGAATAAAAAAAAATTGAGGGTGGACCAGGAGCCAATGTAGGTCAGCAAGCACAGGGGTGATGAGTGAGGAGAACTTGGCATGAGTCAGGATGTGAGCAACAGAGCTTTGGATGAGCTCAGGGTTTATGGAGGCTGGCTAGGAGAGCATTGGAATAGTCAAGTCTGGAGGTAACAAAGGCATGGATGAGGGTTTCAGCAGCAGATGAGGCAGGGGCAGAGATGGGCGATATTATGGAGGTGGAGGTCGGCAGTCTTGGTGATGGAGAGGATATGGGGTTGGAAGCTCGGCTCAGGGTCAGATAGGAGGTTGTGAATAGTCTGGTTCTGCCTCAGACAGTGCCCAGGGAGGGGGATGGAATTGGTGGCTAGGGAATGGAGTTTGTGGCGGGCGCTGAAGACAATGGCTTCTGTCTTCCCAATGTTTAATTGGAGGAAATTTCTGCTCATCAGAGGCAGTGGAGGGGCTGAAAGAGGTGGTGGTGAGGTAGAGCTGGGTGTTGTCAGCATATATATGGAATCTGATGATGTATTTTCGGATGATGTTGCCCAGGGGCAGCATGTAGATGAGAAATAGGAGGTAGCCAAGGATAGATCCTTGGGGACCTCCAGAGGTAACAGTGCGGGTAAGGGAAGAGAAGCCATTGTAGGAGATTCTCTGGCTACGACTGGATAGATAGGAGTGGAACCTGGCGAGGGCAGTCCCAGCCAGCTGGACAACTGAGAAGAGGCTTTGGAGGAGGATGGTGTGGTCAACTGTGTCAAAGGCTGCAGACAGGTCAAGAAGGATGAGGAGGGATAGTTTACCACAGTCACAGAGGATGTCATTTGTGACTTTGTTAAGGGCCGTTTCAGTGCTGTGGCGGGGCGAAAACCTGATTGGAGGGGCTCAAACATGGAGTTGCAGGAGAGATGGGTACAGATTTTGAAGGCAGCAACACGTTCAAGAACTTTGGAGTGGAAAGGGAGGTTGGAGATTAAGCGGTAGTTTGCAAGGACAGCGGAAACCTCTTAGCTCCCACTCAGCAGCGACAACCACTGTCTCCTGTATGCTCCAAGAGCTGAAGTGACGCTTTAAACGCTGTCAGGCAAGTTGCAACCCAACCCATTGCTGGAGGTTGTTCCCACTCCTCTCTCTGCCGTTGCTCCCATTGACAGCGCTATGCCTGAGGTTGGGCCCTCCCACTCACCATGGCCACTGCTGGCAGAGCGTGCTTTTTCAAGGCTCCTGACCACTGCACGCTGGCCCAAGAAATACTGCACATCGTCTTCCTGCTACTGCTGTAGCTGAAGGCCTAGAGGCAGCTGGTACTACCCACATCTGAGACTCTTTCACATACAGCACAGGCCATATACAATTAAGACATTGCCCTGCAATGCGCCTTCCTTAAGCTAACCACCTCCTACTGGGTGTCAACCTTGGCTTCCTTGCTAGCATTCGTCTCTGCGTCAGAAAGTCCTGGGTTCAGGGATTTGAGCACATAATCTAGGCTGACACTTCAGTGCACACCACACATCACTGACGGAACACTGCACTGTCAGAGTGCTGTCTTTCAGATGAGACGTTAAACTGAGGTCCCATCTACCCTCTCTGGTGGATCTTTAAAAACCCATGGCACTTTTTGAGATCTCCCTGTGTTCTGACCAACACTTATCCCTCAGCCAACATCACTAAAACAGATTATCAGGTTACTTATCTTGTTGCTGTTTGTGGGACCTTGCTTTGTGGCAAATAGGCTACTACGTTTCCCTACAACACTTCAAAAGTACTTCATTGGCTTTTAAGGACTTTAGGGCATACTGTGAAAGGCAAGATATAAATTTAACTTCTTTCTTACTACACAGATGTGAGCCCAACAGCCACTGTCTTCCTCTTTCTGCCCGAAATGACCTAATTATTGTCAAATTATGACCAGGTCGGTGCTCTGGCATAATGTTACTCGTGTTTTGTAGCCCAATCTCCAAATGCTTTGCAAATTTCCCAAATCTTGTCTTCAGAATTTACCTCATAAATAGCAAATCCGATGGTATGGAAGCTGACCCCTATCTTGCGGTCCTTCCGACGATTCTTTTGCATCAGAGCGACGACAAATGTGCAGAGGACACTGGCATCATCAGGATCATCATCCTCCTCAAAGAGTTTCAGACGGTACTGCGGGTTTGTCCAGAATGTGTCTTAATTGAAAGAATGGGAGGGAAAGAGATTTGTCTTTGGCTGATCTGTACTTAGAGTCTAAAAGTAAAGAAAAATAAAGAAAACAAAGGGATCGAGAGAGGCAAAAACAGACAGAAAGGAAGAGAGAGAGTAAGCACAGAGAGAGAAGAGTGAGAGAACATAAGAAATAGGAGCAGGAGTAGGCCATTTGGCCCTTCGAGCCTCTGCCGCCATTCAATAAGATCATGGCTGATCTTCTACCTCATCTCGACTTTCCTGCACTATCCCCATATCGCTTGATTCCCTTAATATTCAAAAATCTATCGATCTCTGTCTTGAATATACTCAACGACTGAGCCGCCACAGCCCTCTGGGGTAGAGAATTCCAAAGATTCACCACCCTCTGAGTAAAGAAATTTCTCCTCATCTCAGTCCTAAATAGCCAACCCCTTATTCTGAGACTGTGATCCCTGGTTCTAGACTCCCCAGCCAGGGGAAACATCCTCCCTGCATTTATCCTGTCAAGTCCTATAAGAATTTTGTATGTTTCAATGAGATCACCTCTCATTCTTCTAAACTCTAGAGAATATAGGCCTAGTCTACTCAATCTCTCCTCATAGGACAATCCCCCCATCCCAGGAACCAGTCTGGTGAACCTTTGTTGCACTCCCTCTATGGCAGGTATATCCTTCCTTGGGTAAGGAGACCAAAACTGTACACAGTACTCCAGGTGTGGTCTCACCAGGGCCCTATATAATTGCAGTAAGACATCTTTACTCTTATACTCAAATCCTCTTGTAATAAAGGCCAACATACCATTTGCTTTCTTAATTGCGTGCTGTACCTGCATGTTAACTTTCAGTGATTCATGTACAAGGACACCCAGGTCCCTCTGAACACCAACATTTCCCAATCTCTCACCATTTAAAAAATACTCTGCTTTTCTATTTTTCCTACCAAAGTGGATAACTTCACATTTCTCCACTATATATTCCATTTGCCATGATTTTGCCCACTCACTTAGCCTGTCTATATCCCCTTGAAACCTCCACCTCACAACTTACATTCCCACACAGCTTTGTATCATCAGCAAACTTGGATATATTACATTTGGTCCCCTCATCCAAATCATTGATGTAGGTTGTGACTAGCTGAGGCCCAAGCACTGATCCTTGCGGTACCCCACTAGTTACAGCCTGCCAACCCGAAAATGACCCGTTTATTCCTACTCTCTGTTTTCTGTCCATTAACCAATCCTCAATCCATGCTAGTATATTACCCCCAATCCCATGAGCCCTAATTTTGTTTAATAACCTCTTCTGTGGCACCTTATCGAATGCCTTCTGAAAATCCAAATACACCACATCCACTGGTTCCCCCTTATCTATGCTGCTAGCTACAACCTCAAAAAACTCTTAACAGATTTGTCAAACAAGATTTCCCTTTCATAAATCCGTGTTGACTCTGCCCAATCCTATTATTATTTTCTAAGTGCCCTGTTACCAGGTCCTTAATAATATATTCTAGCATTTTCCCTACTACTGATGTCAGACTAACTGATCTGTAGTTCCCCGTTTTCTCTCTCCCTCCTTTCTTAAATAGTGAAATTACATTTGCTACCTTCCAATCCGCAGGAACCATTCTAGAATCTATGGAATTTTGGAAAATGACAACCAATGCATCCACTATCTCTGTAGCCACCTCTTTCAAAACCCTAGGATGTAGGCCATCAGATCCAGCAGATTTATTGGCTTTCAGTCCCATTAATTTCTCCAGTACTATTTTTTTACTAATACTAATTTCTTTTAGTTCCTCATTCTCACGAGAGCCTTGGTTGTCCACTATTTCTGGGAATTTTTTTGCGTCTTCTTCCATGAAGACAGACACAAAGTATTTGTTAAATTTCTCTGCCATTTCCTTATTCCCCATTATAATTTCTCCTGTCTCAGCCTGTAAGGGACCCACATTTACTTTCGCTAATCTTTTCCTTTTTACATAGCTGTAGAAGCTTTTACAGTCTGTTTTTATGTCTCTCACTAGTTTACTCTTATATTCTATTTTCCCTTTCTTTATCAATTTCTTGGTCCTCCTTTGCTGAATTCTAAAATCCTCCCAATCCTCAGGCTTACTATTCTTTTTGGCAACATTATAAGCCTCTTCCTTTATCTAATACTATCTTTAACTTCTCTTGTTAGCCACGGTTGGACCACTTTTCCTATGGGGTTTTTGTGCCTTAAAGGAATACATATTTGTTGTAAATTATGTATCAATTCTTTAAATGCTAGCCATTGCTTCTCTACTGTCATACCTTTTAACGTAGTTTCCCAATCTACCTTAGCCAACTCGCCCCTCATACCTACATAAATGAGAAGTCACACAACACCAGGTTATAGTCCAACAGTTTTATTTGAAATCAAATAAAACTGTTGGACTATAACCTGGTGTTGTGCGACTTCTCATTTTTGTCCACCCCAGTCCAACACCGGCATCTCCGCATCATACCTACATAGTTTGCTTTGTTTAGATTTAAGACCCTAGTTTCGGATTTAACTAAATCACTTTCAAACTCAATATAAAATTCTATCATATTATGGTCACTCTTCCCTAAAGGCCCCTTTACTACAAGGTTATTAAGTAACCCTTTCTCATTGCACAATACTAGATCTAAAATAGCCTGTTCCCTAGTTGGTCCCTCAACATACTGATCTAAAAAACTATCTTGCATACATTCCATGAATTTGTCCTCCACACTATTACTGCAAATTTGGTATGCCCAGTCTATATGTAGATTAAAGTTCCCCATGATTACTGTATTATTAGAAAGGAGAGAAAGACAGAGCTAAAGAAAAGGAAGGGAAAGAAGGAATAAAGAAATTGAGAGAACAAGAGACCGAGAAAGAACACAAAGAATAAAAACCAAAGAGGGAGGGAGGAAGAAAGCAATAGCGAGAAGTAATAAACCTGGTAATTTGTGGGCTGGCACCAGAAAAATAACCATGAAAGCTTCAGATTGTCGTAAAAACACAACATTTTCATGCCACCCCTACCAGGTCTGGCCTACAAGTGACGCCAGTCGCACACTATGTGGTTGCTTCTTAATGCCCTCTGAAGTGGCCTAGCAAGTACCCAGTTGTATACAATCATGGGAACGTAGGAACATAGGAACCAGAGTAGGCCATTTACCCCCTCGAGCCTGTTGCACCATTCTATTTGTTCATGGCTGATCTGTGACGTAACTCCATATTCCCGCCTTTGCACCATATCCCTTAATACCCCTGGTTAACAAAAATCTATCCGTCTCAGATTTAAAATTCACAATTGATCTAGCATCAATTGCCAATTGCTCTAGCATCAATTGCCAATTGCGGAAGAGAGTTCCAAACATCTACCACCCTTTGTGTGTAGAACTGTTTCCTAACTTCACACCTGAATTTTTAGACTATGCCCCCTAGTCCTAGACTCACCAACCAGCGGAAATAGTTTCTCTCTATCTACCCTATCAGTTCCCCTTAATATCTCTTTCCTTCCAATTCTTTCAATTGCTATGAAGTTCAGCAATAAGAAGATTCACTATTAAACATGATTGTGGCAGCACCTTCTCAGGGCAACCAAGGTTGGGCAGTAAATGCGATCGTGACAATATCACCCCACATCCCAAGAACAAATTTTAAAAAAAGAAACCAGAGCGAGAAAGAAGACGGAGAAAGTGAGAACGAATAAAACAGAAGAAGTGATAGAGAAAGATGGAAGCGAAGAAGCGCTATTGGCAATAGAGGGGGGTAGGACCCACCTGGATAGTTGCGGCAGCCCCCAGCTGAACAGCCTCTAACCCAGCGTCCTTCATTGAGAGACACAGTCCACTTATGGAGCTTGTCATCATCCAGTGCATCTGGCGTCAGGTTACAAATTTCCAGCTTTGTGAAATTCTTCTTGAAATCATCGAAAGACATCCTACAGACAGCAACACAAAGAAAGTATCGCACACAGGCCAGCGGTTGAAAATCCCGTCATTCATTGGGAATCACTCATATTCCTGACTTTTTTTTTATACTTTAAGCATTTAATGATAAAAGTCTGAATTAAGTTTAATATTTTGTGTTGATTAGTGGTGGGGAATGACGCATGTCGCTACCAGAGGCTGGATTTTCCTCCGCTATCCTGCCAGAAATTGGGTGGCATAGCGGCAGCAATGGGAAGAAAACTCTGGCAGTGTGGCCTACCGCTGCCTCATGCCCCGACCTCAATTTCCCTCACCCTGCTCCAGCTGGGACTGCCGCTGGCCACCCTTGTCCCACCTGTCACATGCAAATGGCGGGAGGGAGCAGGGCCCAAGTCCCCTGTAAACCTTCCTGGTATCGATCAATGTTACTAATGTTTCCCAGGGTGGTCATGTGAACTATGGTGGGAGGCCTCGGGAAGCAGCAGTAACGACCATTAGGACCCCCAATGGAGGGAGGGGATCCTGTAGCGGCCTCCGCTCCCTGCAATCTGGACTTCCATTAATCTGCTGAGGCCTACAAGGCTGCTGATTCCCCGACCTTCAGAGGTCTTCTGCCCCCTTAAATGCCCCCCTGCAGCACAGCCAGGACTTTATGGGCTTGGTGGTGGGTGTCCTGCCGGGAATCAGCCATGCATGGGTGCAAAACCTCGACCCGCTGGGTTGCGGTGGTATCAGAGGGGCGGACGGAAGTCCCAGTCCACTGGAACTCCATCACTGGGAGGAGCATCCAGATGCCAGCATAATGGGCCAACACAATGAGAAACGTCAAAATCTATAAGAGCCTTAAATGGAGGTTTTCAGATATAACACGACAAGTGACAGAAGTCAGGAATTTCCTCGGAGCTACTCACGCAACTTTAGCAAAAGCTCTGTTTACCCGTTAATGGGGTTTCCAGCTCGCTTTCAGTGAAATTATGGTTGCGGGGGTGGGGGGGTTGGGGGTTGGGAGCGGGAGCCGTTCCAAGGAGATTCCCCGCCAGAATATTTGAAAGTCAGGAAGCAGGATATTTATCCTCACCAGAACTCTCCGTCTTCTTTCATTTGATGCTGCAGCCGCTGCCTTTGCGTTTTCTCAATCTCGGACCACTCCCGGGCCCTGGGACGGAAAGGAAATTCCTTCATCAAACTGGGAAAATCCCGCAAACACACCCAATCATTGCCTCCACTTGTTCCACCTCCCTCCGTGGAAATGGGAACCAGGAACTGCCATTGTAATGTTCTGCATTCCTCGACAACTCATGCTGGGGCATGGTTACATGAGCACGAGGTGTACATTAACCACGTGCAGACAGTGAGTGTTAACAACCATGAGGGGGCATCACAGATGAGCCTGATTATGTCCTTCCCCAAAAAACGTACACGTGCACTTTCAAACACGGACACTGGGCACTGGACAGCCAACCCTGGCTTTTCCCATCCCTAGCCCAGGGACAATGCGGCCAATTGTAACGCACAGCTACTACCCTACAGACAGTATTTGTAACATTAAATTACCAATACTACTCTCGAGAGTTATTTTCATGTTACAATACCTGGAATGAATGTTTTAGAGTGTTTGTTGCCTATTCTGAGGCCAGAAAGCATATACTCTGATATTCTGTTTAAGTATTAATCACAGGTACAGTCATACCCTGTAAATATTACTCACAGATACTGTCAGACTCTGTTCAAATATTACTCACAGGTACTGTCACACTCTGTAATATGACAGATACTGTCAGACCGTGTTTAAATATCACTCAGATACTGTCAGATCCTGTTTAAACATTGCTCACAGATACTGTCAAGACCCTGTTTAAATATTACTCACAGATACTGTCACACTCTGTAATATGATAGATACTGTAGGCCCTGTTTAAATATTACTCAGATACTGTCACACTCTGTAATATGATAGATACTGTCAATCCCTGTTTAAATATTATACACAGATACAGTTAGACTCTGTTTAAATTTACTCAGATATGCTCAAATCCTGTTTAATATTAATTTCAGATCTTGTTTAAATACTAATCTCACATCCTGTTAAATATTACTCACAGATACTCAAAACCAAATATTACTCATATAGATCTTCTGAACATGTGGTAGTGCTGAACCAGTTCCACTTTAGGTCTTCTATGCACACAACAAACTGAAAGGACAGCAATGCAGGGACGCTATGTGGGGTGTACTGCATAGAGGCACAGACCCTAGATTTATAACTGCATTACTACTTTCCAAGGTCCTGTTTTGTCCCAACTGGTGAAGTATTTATTCCATTCACCTCCTTGCAGTGTTTCGAGATAGGGTTGTGTTCATTCGCAGGGTGCATCCTGAATTTCCTGCATGTGTTCTTTCTATTTACCAGAAATTGTCAAAGAAAAAGCTATTGCTGGTGATATCCACACAGGAGGGGCTACTAATACCAGATCAGAAGTGGGAGATCTACCGATCTATTGCATCCACCCCCAAACTTAACCTGGGGTGCTGAGATACCTAGCGGCCCAGCTGAGATCAGCTAACTTGGAACCTGAGACCTTCTTGGACTGTGTGGCTCAGCTGCTTACTGGATAAACTCTCAGAGCCAGCGGAGGAGCCCGCATGAATTTCCTTTAGGAATTTTCTCCACTTCCCCGATGGCCTCCTTCTGTGCTGTAAACCTCTATGGGTCTACTGTCCTATTTCCACAGGGGTCACTGGAAAATGATCAGAAGCAGGAACTCTGGCTGATGCCAAATGTAGCGCTTCTACTGCCATCCTTGCTGGCGTCAGCAGGCTCAGCATAGGCCGGGGATCAAGCCTGGGACTTTCCTGGTCTGCATCATCAGTACAAAACTTGCATGGTGTAGTTACACAAAGGGGCACCTCCATCCATTGCTTCAACTGTGATTGGCAGTGAGGGACTGGAAAGTACTCATCAGGGATGACACGGTGGCATTGAGCAAGAGCGAACTACTGAACCATGCCAATAGAGAGAGGGCGAATGCAGACTCCTGATCTGAGCTGCAATAGGCAGGAGGGCACTGAATGTAGAGAGAGGGCGAATGCAGACTCCTGATCTGAGCTGCAATAGGCAGGAGGGCACTGAATGTAGAGAGAGGGCGAATGCAGACTCCTGATCTGAGCTGCAATAGGCAGGAGGGCACTGAATGTAGAGAGAGGGCGAATGCAGACTCCTGATCTGAGCTGCAATAGGCAGGAGGGCACTGAATGTAGAGAGAGGGCAAATGCAGACTCCTGATCTGAGCTGCAATAGGCAGGAGGGCACTGAATGTAGCCTGTAATGTTTCCCAGAAAAGGCAGGGGAATTCCTCCCTGGGCAGTTTCTGGCAAACAACAACTAGCATTTAACAACAACACCTTTAACCCAGGAAACACCCCCAGGTTCTTCACAGAGGAGAAACACAACTTAATCAGTAATAGAAGAGTAGGAGAGGTGACCAGAAGCACAATTGGAGAGATGGGTTTTGAGGGGGGTTTTACAGTAATGGAGAGAAGTCGTAAGGTGGAGGGGTTTAGGGAGGGAGATCCAGAAAGTAGGTCCAAGGTGACTTAAGGCTCAGTCACCAAGGGTGAAGCAGACTGAGGCCAGAGTCCAGAGGGACAAATGGATACCTGGAGCTGGAGGAGGATGCAGAGGCAGTGTGGAGCAATGGCCATGGGGGAGATTTGTAAATGAGGAATCCCAGGCATTTGGGGACAGCGCACCAATAGAGTTATGCTGAACGAATAGGACTATTTGTGAAACAGGTTGCAGGTAGCATAGTTTTAGACAAGTTGGAGTTGGTGTCAGGTGAAGCTCTGGAGGCCATTGGAGTCTGGAGATAATTAAAATATGGGCTAGGGTTTCAACGGTCTCGGGGACAGATAGGACATGGGGTGTGAAGCTCAGTTCGGAGTTGAATGGACACCTAGATTGCATGTCATTTGGTTCAGCCCGAGGGAGCAACTGGGAAGGGAGATGGATGGCAACGCTACAAGGAAACAAGATATCGGCATTGAGCTGGGAACAGTTTACACGTCAGCTCCTGGGAGTCGTGGGTACAGTGGCGTCGGGCAAAGAGGTTGCTTTAATTACAGACAAAAGGGCCGAACTGGCCCACAATATGCACATTTCTAAATGTTTAGGAAAAGGAAAACATACTTGTCACTCCAGGACCCATTCCACTCCACCGCGCCCCATGGATTCCTCAAACGCAGCAACTTCACCTTCTGACTTTTATAAGCGACCTGTTGTCGAAATTACCATTGTTATTGATAGATAAAAATCGCACACAAACACACATTAATAAACACAAACATACAAACCCAAATAGTACACTAATCGCCACAGTCGCTTGGCATTCCCTCCATGGGCACAAGACAGAATTTAGACCCAAAAATGCGCCCATTTTGCCGGTTTAATTCTACTCCCAAGTACCCTCCCAATCTCATTAGAATACATCGAACTTAAAATGGGAAGCAATATGCGCAAACAATCAGGGCCCAAGGAAACGCCAAACCCACACCGTATATTTCTTCTTTTGAGTCTTAAAATTGAAGTTTCAACTCATTTAACCATCATCCATGCACATCAGGCACAGCATGTTTAAGAATCAGCAATCGGGGAAGCTTTTCAATATTTAATGTGGCTTATACTTTGCCATAGAAAACCATTCAAAGAAACAGAAAATACAGAGCAAGTCTCAGAGAAAATTCTTTTTTTAAAAACACTCAAAATATTGCAATTAAAAGACCAGAAAAATGACTTTCTTTCCTGCTGTGCCTGAAAATCTGGTCGCAATGTTGAAAGACGCACACTGTACACAAACATACAAACACATACTCACTCCAGGTATCTCAGTATTCACAATAATCACTCCCTGTACCCTAGTATTCCCCAGTAATCCCCCTCTGTATTCCAGTACTCCCTGTAATCACTCCCTGTATCCCAGAGTTACCTGTAATCACTCCCTGTATCCCAGTATTCCCAGTAATCACTCCCCATATCCCAGTATTCCCTATAATCACTCCCTGTACCCCAGTATTCCCAGTAATCAATCCCTGCATCCCAGTATTCCCCTGTAATCACTCCCTGTATCCCAGTATTCCCCTAGATTCACTCCTGTATCCCAGTTTTCCCCTGTAATCACTCCCGTATTCCGGTATTCCCTGTAGTCACTTCCTGTACCCCAGTTTTGCCCTGTAATCACTTCCTGTATCCCAGTATTCCCCGTAATCAGAACATAAGAAAAAAAGTAAGAGCAGGAGTAGGCCATACGGCCCCTCGAGCCTGCTCCGACATTCAATAAGATCATGGCTGATCATCGACCTCAACTCCACTTTCCCGCCCGATCTCCATATCCCTTGATTCCCCTAGAGTCCAAAAATCTATCTATCTCAGCCTTGAATATAATGAAAGACTCAGCATTCAGAGCCCTCTGGGGCAGAGAATTCCAAAGATTCACAATCCTGAGTGAAGAAATTCCTCCTCATCTCAGTCTTAAATGGCCTATCCCTTATCCTGAGACTATGCCCCCTAGTTCTAGACTCTCCAGCCAGGGGAAACAACCTCTCAGCATCTACCCTGTCAATCCCTTTTAGAATCTTGTATGTTTCAATGTGATCACCTCTCATTCTTCTAAACTCCAGAAAGTATAGGCCCATTCTACACAATCGCTCATCATAGGACAGCCCTCTCATCCCATCTGTCTAGTGAACCTTCATTGCCCCGCCTCCAAGGCAAGTATGTCCTTCCTTAGATAAGGAGACCAAAACTGTGCACAGTACTCCAGGTGTGGTCTCACCAAGGCCCTGTACAACTGTAGCAAGACTTCCTTACTCTTATACTCCAACCCCCTTGCAATAAAGGCCAACATGCCATTTGCCTTCCTTATTGCTTGCTGTACCTGCATACTAGCTTTCTGTGTTTCTTGCACGAGGACACCCAAATCTCTCTGAACACCAACATTTGAAAGTTTCTCACCATTTAAAAAATATTGTTTTTATATTCTTCCTACCAAAGTGAATAACCTCACATTATACTCCATCAACCACCTTACTGCCCACTCACCTAAGTCTATCTATAGCCCTTTGCAGACTCTTTGTGTTCTCCTCACAGCTTACTGTCCCACCTAGCTTTGTATCATCAGCAAACTTGGATACATTACACTCGGTCCCTTCATCTGGGTCATTAATATAGATTGTAAATAGCTGAGGCCCCAACACTGATCCTTGCGGCACCTCGCTAGTTACAGCCTGCCAACCTGAAAAAGATCAGTTTATCCCTACTCTCTGTTTTCTGTCCGTTAACCAATCCTCTAACCATGCTATTATATTACCTCCAACGCCATGAGCCCTAATCTTGTGTAATAACCTTTTATGTGGCACCTTATCGAATGCCTTTTGGAAATCCAAATATACTACATCCACTGGTTCCCCTTTATCTGCCCTGCTCGTTACATCCTCAAAAATCTCTAATAAATTTGTCAAACACGATTTCCCTTTCATAAAACCATGTTGACTCTGCCTAATCATGTTATGATTTTCTAAGTGACTTGATACCACTTCCTTAACAATGGATTCCAGCATTTTCCCGACGACTGATGTCAGGCTAACTGGCCTGTAGTTCCCTGTTTTTTCTCTCCCTCCTTTCTTGAATAGCGGTGTTACATTTGCGACCTTCCAATCCGCTGGGACCATTCCAGAATCTAGGGAATTTTGGAAGATCAAAACCAATGCATCCACTTTCTCTTCAGCCATCCCTTTTAGAACCCTAGGATGTAGGCCGTCAGGTGCAGGGGATTTGTTGGCTTTTAGTCCCATTAGTTTCTCTAGTATTTTTTCTCTACTTATATTAATTACGTTAAGTTCCTCACCCTCATTAGTCCCTTGGTTCCCCACCATTTTTGGGATGCTTTTTGTGTCTTCTATTGTGAAGACAGATACAAAATATTTGTTTAACGTTTCTGCCATTTCCTTATTCCCCATAATAATTTCTCCTGTCTCAGCCTCTAAGGGAGCAATGTTTACATTTGCTACTCTTTTCCTTTTTACATACTTGTAGAAACTCTTACAATCTGCTTTTATATTTCTTGCTAGTTTTCTCTCATTCTATTTTTTCCCTTTTTATCAATTTTTTTGTCAACTTTTGCTGGTTTATGAAACTCTCCCAATCCTCAGGCTTACTATTATTCTTTGCAACATTATAAGCTTCTTCTTTCAATCTAATGCTATCCTTAACTTCTTTAGTTAGCCACGGTTGGATCACATTTCCCATGGAGTTTTTGTTTCTCAATGGAATGTATTTTTGTTGAGAATTATGAAATATTTCTTTAAATGCTAGCCACTGCTTATCTACCGCCATACCTTTTAATCTATTTTTCCAATCTACCGTAGCCAACTCACCCCTCATACCTATGTAATTGGCTTTTTTAAGTTTAAGACTCTAGTTTTGGACTTAGGCAAGTCACTCTCAAAATTAATGTAAAATTCTATCATATTATGATCACTCTGCCCCAGAGGATCTGATGAGATTGCTAATTAACCCTGTCTCAAATCTAAAATAGCCTGTTCCCTGGTTGGTTCCATGACATATTGTTCTGGGAAACTGTCCCAAATGCATTCCATGAACTCGTCCTCCAGACTACCTTTGCCAATTGGATTTGTCCTGTCTATATGAAGATTAAAGTCCCCCAAGATTATTGCATTACCTTTGTTGCAAGTCCTACTTTTTCTTGATATAGCTACTGTTAGGGGACCTATATACTACTCCTACCAGTGTTTTCTGCCCCTTGTTATTCCTCATCTCCACCCATACTGATTCTACTTCCTGATCTTCCGAGCCGAGATCCTTTCTTGCTACTGTCTTTATGTCATCCTTTATTATCAGGGCTACTCCCTCTCCTTTTCATTCTGCCTGTCTTTTCAAAACATCAAGTACCCTGGAATATTTAGTTCCCAACCTTGGCCACCTTGCAACCATGTCTCTGTAATGACTATTAGATCAAACCCATTTATCTCTATTTGTGCCACTAGTTTGTCTATCATGTTACGAATGCTTCGTGCATTCAGATAAAGAGCCTTTAATTTAAATTTGTTACCATTATTCCCTGCTTTTACCTTATCTTCTGCTGCACTGCTACCATTAAACTCACTGTCCCTTCCTGTCACACTCTGCTTATTTTTACCCAAATCACTACATTGCTCTATTGCTTTGACCTTTCTCTTTAGATTTCGAAATTTCCCCTCACCTGACCCCTCCCCTCCCCCCCCCTTTTTTTGTTTAAAGCCCTATCTACAGCCCTAGTTATTCGAGTCGCCAGGACGCTGGTCCCAGTAATCACTCCCTGTATCCCATAGTTCCCCCTGTAATTACTCCCTGTATCCCATGATTCCCCCTGTAATCACTACCTACATCCCAGTATTCCCTGTAATCACTCCCTGCATCCCAGTATTCCCTTGTAATATTACCCTGTATCTCAGCATACTCCCTGTATCCGTGTTCCCCTGTAATCACTCCCTGTAGCCCAGAATTCACTTTTATCACTCCCTGTAATCACTCCATATATCCCAGTAATCCCTGTAATTAATCCCTGTATCCCAGTGTTCCCTGTAATCACTCCTTGTATCCCAGTATTACCCTGTAATCACTCCATGTGTCCCAGTACGGTAGCATAGTGGTTATGTTACTGGACTAGTAATCCAGAGGACTGGACTAATGATCCCAGTATTCCCCTGTAATCACTCCCTGTATTCCAGTATTCCCTGTAATTACTCCCTGTATCCCATGATTCCCCTGTAATCAATCCCTGTATCCCAGTATTCCCTGTAATCACTCCCTATATCCCATGATTCCCCCGTAATCACTTGCTGTATCCCAG
Source organism: Squalus acanthias (assembly GCA_030390025.1). Classification (NCBI taxonomy): domain Eukaryota; kingdom Metazoa; phylum Chordata; class Chondrichthyes; order Squaliformes; family Squalidae; genus Squalus; species Squalus acanthias. Next base: position 98,115,307 of record CM059425.1, on the reverse strand, counting down.
TATTCCCTGTAATCACTCCCTGTATCCGATGATTCCCCCGGTAATCACTCCCTGTATCCCAGTATTCCCCACAATCACTCCCTGTATCCCAGTATTCCCCCTGTAATCACTCTCTGTATCCCAGTATCCCCCCACAATCACTTCCTGTACTCCAGCCTCTGCCCTGCAATTCTTCCCTTGTTACTCTTGTGTGAGCCTCTCTGTTATGCTCCATTAATTTTCATTTCAAATTGCTTAATGGCCAGGTTTTGAACCTTACCTCGTCCACGCTGGTTACAGAGTAAGCGTGACCTTTGACCAGGCCGCTGGATGTCCGTGTCTCGAACTTGAGGGGTACGAATGACTGTCAAAACAGAAGACAGTCAGTGAGACAGTGCTGGTGGTATGGCATTGCTTAACAGTTAGCTGCCACAGAGGATGGGCGATAAAGTCTTTCTGCGATGCGGCATGGCTTATGCCCCCCTGCCTATGAACTCATTTCTGGGTAATGACAGAAAGTCAGTATGAACTGCCCATCCTTTCCAGGAGTTTCATCCCTCCCCTCCTCCCCAAATGGCTCATGGAGTTTATACAACAAGTAGTTGGGCCGTACAAGCCAGGAGAGCTGATATTGATCCTTGCCCTGCACGGAGTTAGTTGATGTCAGCTGGAACAGGATCAGGCCGCTCCCATTCGGTCTCAGTGCCCCTGGGTTAGTGACAGGAAGTATCAGCCAGGGTTCCTGATTC